>OW387024.1:12500000-15000000 GCA_936439885.1 Nowickia ferox | reverse complement strand
AGTGTCGCAAATTTTAAGTCTGCAACGTGTAATATGTATCTTTAAAGGGAGCGGAGCCATAAGCTGCAAAATGGGCAACCTAGGGTTAATGAAAAATTAAAACCGATGCCAAGCGGTTGTTTTTGATCTGATAAAAAAGGTTTTTCTGCAAGTGGATTTTTTTGCTATTCAAGAACTCGCAAAAGTTTGCTTTGTTTATGGGCTTTCACTTTCAGTTTAGGAAATATTGGAGAAAGAATATTAAAATTTTGGTCCACTGCTAATGGAGAAGTCAAATCTTATTCGATTTAGAAAAAGCAACTTAATATGGATTTAAAACAAAATTCTTAACATATAAAGAAAAATTTGTTATCAAAAGCTCACTTAATTCAAAAGTTATAAGCAATTTCAATTAAAATTTAAAAAAAATTCGATTTTCGCTGTTTTTTTTTAAGTGAGTTAATTATTTTGCTATTATAAAAAAATGTTTGCAAAAATACCAACCCCATATTTTAACTTATTCAACAGGTAATACCATAAGAAATATTACAAGCAAAATTGTTGTTCAAAATTTTCGTTATTGAAGTAACCAGATGGTTTCCAAACAGAACTATTTTCGTTATAAATATCAAATTTAAGGTCTTTCTTTTCTCAAATTCTAAAGCTGGAAGCAATAAATTTATTATGCCAACTGCAGACAATATTATCTTCGCGCGACGAAAAATCAGAAGAATACAGCAAAGATACTGAAAAAATCACATTTTTGGGATTTTGCGATTTTTTTTTGGGAATTTCCGGGAACTCAAAAGCAAATCCTAGTTGTTCTTACTTTCTGTTAATTTGATAATTTTCCACTTTAACGAGCATTTTCAGGCGAAAATATTAATAAAACTGAGCACGAGCTGTAGGATAATTTTCAAATACGAGTACATTTCAAATGTTGTTGTAGCTCGTCTAGATTCAGTGTGTTTGCTTTGCAAAAATTCATCTAATCTAAGACGACTTATTTCTAACAAAATTCTTGGTGAAACAGTTTTAAGACTTACTCTATATTGTCTTAGTTTTTGGATTAAAAAACTATTATGTATTTAATTTGAATTAGCCAACTTCCTTGAGGTTAAGTGCTAGACAACATTGGCTTTGACCAACAATTATGTATTAGTAAAAAGCTGGCATTATTTTCTTTTTTTTTATCAAATACTCTCCCCAAAACGCCAATTCTTGGATCTTAATGTTTAAATTGTGAGTCTTTAAAATTCTTAAAAACAAATGCTTACAATTAATTTCTTTACCACCACCTCTTTTCCGTAATGTCTGGCTAATTGATATTTGAGCTTTTTTTATGTAGGGAGAAAACATTAAACATGACTTGTTGTCGTGGAAAAAATCTGCTTCCTGTTTTTATTTGAGAGAAAATACAAAATAAAACGCACCGCATTTATCCTGCAACCATAACACATGCTTGAACGCACACAAACACCACCAAATACACTTCCTGCTGTTCCTGCTTGCGCCACACCACACCACACACACACACTTAATCCTTTTAAAATAACAGAGAGCAAAAAATAAATTTAAGATATATAAAATCCTCACATAAAATACGTAATATAAAATGACACGCATTTAGCGACTTAATTATAAATTGTATAATTAAGCCTTACAACATGCTCATGAAAGTGTGAGAGTGTATGTGTGTGTTGAAGTCAACTTGCACACAAGATTATACTATATTTTCATTAAAAAGGGGAAAAAGTAAGCAGGAGCAAATAAAAAAAATTCAGTTTATTTTAAAGAAAACAAAAGAAGTTTACTTTGAAAGAATAAAAAAAAAAACTAAATAAAAATTAAGAAATATATAAAACAAATATTGCGTGACTCTACAACATTTGCATTAAGCTAATTATAAATTCAATTACTGTATTAAATTTAAGTGAAATTGTATACAATACAAAAACACATGCAGACACACATATTCCTACTCCCACTGTTAAATGTCCTCTTAACCAAACAAACGAACAGACCTTATGCAGTAACTTTCTTAAATATTTTAATAAACAAAAATGTGGAAAGGCATATTCTCATTTACAAACATATCACTACTTTACTGGTACAAAAGAGTAACTCAAGGAAGGTAGTTTAGCACAAAATCAGCTTAAAGTTTTAAATTTATAGACAAAGCAATGATTACAAGTGAGTGTACATAGAAAAAAATTAGTTCCCAACTAAGACCTTTGATTTGAAAAAAGTACAGACAATCAATTAAAATTGTATCAAATAAACTTTTGCTTAAAAATTTAATTGATTAAAATTTAATTAGTTCAAATTTTAATTAATATATTCAAAGTTTACTTAAATCAATTAAATTTTTAATTGACTCAATTAAATTTTTAATTAATACAATGAAATTTTTAATTGATACAATTAAAATTACCCAACAATAAATAACCTGAAAATCTAGAAACTATTTTCCTCAATAAATTTTCTTAAGTTTTTCCCAATATGCATTTTTAGTCTTATTTTACACAAAGCGGTTTTTTGTTCTGATTTGACTTAATGATGGACAGTAGTGCAAATAATAGATGAGTGTTTCATCATCTTCCCGTCAAGCTATACATTTCATAACATCAACCACATCCTTTAACTCTATTTGTGCCGTTATATATGTTTTCCAATTTCCCAAGTGTTGGCATTCTTAGTGTCAGAATTGTTTTAGTTTGTTTTTTCTCTACATAAGTTTCCCCAAAGAGAGTTCTGGGGAAACGTATGTAGGGTTCGTGGGGCGGTAAGTCACCCATACCCAGAAGCTATTTTTTTTTATCGAGATCTATTAAAGCAAGAGTTTTTAGTTCTCCATATGCAAAAGAAAAACAGAACAATATTAACGTAAGTACATTGATCGCCCTTCAAAAGGACTGTTTGTTCACCCGCCCGTCTGGCATCAGCCCGTCTGATGGCCGAATGAAAAAGTTACTTCGTTTGATACTCCTAACAGTTGAACCAATTTTGATCTTTTGAAATCTGCATCAAAAAGTACATATAGGCCATACATTTTTCTAAACGTAGAACACAAATGGGGGCAGAGGGAAATATCTGACTTTCGAAACTAAAAATCTAACCGATTTTTATGAAATTCAAAACATACATAGATGCATTTAAAAAAAGAACTGGAAAAACGTTTGGCGATTTCTGCCTCTCCGATAATATCCAATCGAATTTTATGACATTCAGAACATAGACGCACTTCCATCTAAAGGCATACGCTTCATATATTTGTTAAATTAAAAGTAGGACCCAGAGGCTGTCAGGGGGAAATTTCTGCCTGCTCGAAACTATGCAGGAGATTTTAAATAAATTCAAAACACAGAAAAAAGTATTCACCAATTAATGTTTTCAATTAATAATTTAATTTATTCAATTAAATTTTTAATTGTATTAATTAATTTGAGTGGAAAAACTTAATTGATATTATCAAATTGTTTATAGGTGAAAATTTAATTAATTTTTTAATTAATATTACAAATATTTTAATTAATATTACAAACTCATTCATATTACTTTTTTGTGTGAACCTAGACGACAATTCTGCATCGAAAACAAAACTTTTTTAAGTAGCAGCAAGAGTGTGGCGTTGGCTGAAGTAACTAGTTAGAACATTGACTACAAAACCGCAGGTCACTGAACTACAACTGCTTCAGCAATACTACTACTAAGGTAACATCAGAGCACCCCCTTCCTCCCCCCATCGACGGTATTGTGTAGCAGGATCATCGGCGAACTAAAATAAGCAATAAAATGGCTACTAAGCACAGCTTTGAAAAATTTAATACGCCTCATTGACACCAGAGGCGCTGCAACACTGCATTATTTAAAAAACGTGCAAAAAAGCAGAGTTGTAAAATAATGAAACTTTCCTCTATCTCTTCCTTTACCACCTCTGTCTTCTCTATCACTATCTGTTTGCTAAAGAAGGTAACACCTAGTAATAGTAGTAGGCATTCATTGCTGCCTGAGTGTTACTTCTCGTCAAAAAAAAAAAAAAAAAAAAAAAAAAATTCTCCAAAACCAAACGATTTTTATGAAATTCAAAATAGATCTAATAGATGTAAGTCTTTTAAGTATGATTAAAAGAGGAGCAGGGGGTAATTTTTTAACTCTCCGATTCAGCTGAATCTCAATATATATATAGAGATGCTCCTAAAAGGATATAAAATCGTTATTCTTTTGCATAGCTAGAACGGAGATAAAAAGGAGATGACAATTTCTGCCACTTTTGTATTATAAGACCACACAGCATTTCACGATTTTCACAATTTGTCGCCATTTTGACGACTTTGCTTTTAATTTTGCCATTAAGAATAATTTTTATTAAAACATCTTGGAACCGATTTAGAAGAACAACAAAACTTTGAATAAATGAACAGTAGTGGTACGGAAGCCTATATGTGCGAATGAATACCGCACCCAAGTAAATAGTGAGAGCAATTATGAATAAAATTCTGCGAGAAAATTTTTCACGGGGAACAACTTTAAGCAATAGCAAGCGATAGGGAAAACGAAAAAATTCTAATTGGAATTTTATTCATAATTGACCAGAGTATTTTCCATTTTTACTTTTACTCTTGTAATTCCAAGTGGGAAATGGCGCGAGCGTACCTAGTTTTATATATCCTGCCATAACCTTGAAAATAGCTTAAGCGACATAATTTTCGGGCTTCATTTTTTGAAGCAAATCGATTATTTACGATTACAGATAATCTATTTTCGTTAAAAAAAACGAAATTTAAAAATATGTCGCTTACGCCTTTTTTGCGATTAGGGCTCGATATTCTATATATCGTATTGTACTAGAATTTAATGCAGCACACTTAAGAGAGCTCTTCATATAAGAACTAGAGGCTAAGAGTGTTCCACTGATATGATCCAAGTAATATTTTACATTTTGTTTATTTTTTTTTTTAACAACACAAGCCGCGAAGCTATTAGCTGTTCTGCGGAAAACACCCAGGGTCTATGGTGGGAATCGAACCCACGACCTCCGGACTGAGAGGCTAGCATCACTATCACTCAGCCACAGGGGCACCTAAGTCGGGCTCCCGAAGACCGTCAGTTACTTCTTCAGCCAAGAGCAGCCTGAACCGTTTTTTATTTACCATTTTTTTTTTGTCTCAGAAAAAAGTAAGAATAATGAATATGTTGAATATGCTGAGTTTGGAATTATTTTAAATTTTCCTCTTATTTTTACTTTTTTATATGTAGAATGTACATATTTAGTTTTACTGCAGATACTCTTCTAAGTGACATGCGACCACTTTCGCATTAAGCTGTAAAAGACTGGCTGCATAAGAACACAAAAACATACAAATTAATATATTAAATCATTGTGACAGCCCAAAGTGATTTATGATATCAAGCATTTAATACTTCTAGCACGCCTTTAAGTAGGCACCACTTTATCAATTTCATACAAATGATATCGCAGTACGTGTGAAATAAACATGCAAGGGCTTATGTTTTTAGTTTTATGTGTTTGTTGAGTATAAAGTATTTTTTTTTTCCTCAAAATTGTGAAAGGTAAAACTGAAAAAAATACACGAAAAATTAAACAAAGAACTTTATATCAAAATTAATAAATTAGTGTTGGTCTAAACAAAGTGCTAATTTTTTTTTAAGTTAAAAAAATCTCTTAAGCGTTAATCTGCACTAAATCTTAATTTTATGTCAAATGATACTCTAATTTCAATAAGTGAAATTTACAAAGCGACATTCTTTGTCAAATCCACGTCATATTACCAAATGAAAAATCTAAACTTTCTCATTTATTATGGCTCATAAAAATGTTGAGGGAGTACTTTATAGCCTCAAATTCATTACAAACTCTTGCCAAAATTAAAAACCAGCGATTTAATTTTTGGGGGTTTTTCTTTTTTCGATTAAAGTTTTTTTATTCTTCCTTTGAACTCCATACACTTTTCTATTTTGGTTTTTTTTTTGTAATTTTTTTTTTAAGCGGAAGCTTTTTCTTTCCTTTTCAGCCCGCACTGCTAAATTGTTCCAATTACTTGAGCACCTAAAAAGCAAAAATATGTTTGTTTACACAAGTGTAGGTGTGCGTGTGTGTATGTGTGAGTGTGCCTGCCTGCGTGTGTACGTTTGATGGTTTAATGTGCACTTGCCAACGGAAGTTATTTCAGACATTTTTATTCACTTGGTTTAATCTGGTCAGCCAACACAATCTCGGGGTTTTTTTTTTGTGCATACTTTCAATATTTGTAGCTATTGCTTAATGTTGTTGGTTTTGTAAACTGTTGTTGTTGTTGTAGCCAGTGTACCCCTTTATATTATGGTTGTTTACATTTCTCCAGCTCGAAACTGCCTGCAAAATTTTTGTTAGACATTAGACATTTTACAAAAGCACACTAAACTTCTCCATTAAGTTTTAGTTTAACACATCAAGGTTTATAAGTTTTTTTTATTTTTTTTTTTTGGTTTGTTTGTTTGTTGTTTGTGTGTACGACGCTTATGAGATTTTGAGTGCGTGTAAATGTGTTTAGGTGTATAAATTTATAATCATGATATCGTATCTGCTTTTAGGCTTAACATGTGAGTTGTGTTTATTCGTTTGTTGCAATATGTGTTGTTGTTGCAACTTCTTTTTTCTATTTGCTGTGGAAACAATATATAAAGGTCTTACAGTGTGAAAGCAAACTTGGTGCTAATATTTTTTTTGCTATCTTGCTATAATTTACTAAAAATTTATTCTTGTTTAATTTCTTAATCAAACCCAAGTTGAGGATTTTTTAATTGATTTCTCATTAGAAAAGAAAATAAAAATAGCCAAGTGTATATCGGTGGTCACAAGTAGAAAGGCCCTAACTAAAATAACTGTAAATTGCAGGAGAAGAGTGGCGTTGGCTGAAGTAGTTAGCACGTTGACTACAAAACGGAAGGTCCTGGGTTAGAGCCCAATATCAGACAATCATTAAATAACAACACCGCGTATTTTTCTGATGCACATTAGTGTAACTTTGTATCAGTTGTTGTAGGAAAGTTCAAGTGATGAAGTCATAGACACTGGTCACAGATCCTAATGTAACATCAGAGCGCCCTCCTTCGTCGGTATTGTGTAGCAGAATCATTGGCGAAGTAAAATCACCCATAAAATGGTTACTAAACACAGCTTCAAAAAATTTAGTACGCCTCCTTTAACACCAGAGGCGCTGCAACACTGCATTATTTGAAAAAAAAACCTGCAAAAAGCAGAGTTGTAAAATAATGCAGCTTTCCTCTATCTCTTCCTTTACCACGTGTCTTCTCTGCCACTAACTACTTCCTAAAGAAGGTAACACCTATTAGTAGTAGTAAGCATTCACTGCCTGAGTGTTACTTCTCTAACAAAAAGAAAGTGCTTGTACAACTGCTTGTAAAAGCGTTATTTTTTAACCTATGGCAAGTAATTTTTGTGACGTGGTGTATTTGTGTGAAATGTATTGGAATCAGTGGAAAACTTAATTTCGTGAAAATACTAGATATGTAAGTTTATTTGAAGTATATAATGTATTCATATAAAGGCTTAATTTTGTCTATATGCATTTCGTTTCTGCTTCAACTAAAAAGTTCTTAAAAAAAAGATAAGAAAAAGAAATAAAAAAATATTCAAATGCTTATAGTAAAACTCTTAAGATGTGACTGGGAATTACATACATAAGCAAAAAAGAAATTTTACAAATCTTGGGTCTTTTTAAAGACCTTATCTAGTATTTTTGAAAGTAATAGTGACCATGACTATTTAATTTTTAAGTAATATTTTACATACTCCTATGGCAATTTTTACAAATCTTAAATTTTTGCGATGAAACTATGTGGCGTTCAAATTATTGGGCTGAGCCACGCCTTGCAAAATTAATTTTTTTATTTTATTTACTTCTATACAAGCCATTTCAAAGACACTGCGCTGATACCAAAAGCTCTTGTAAGAACAAGATTTTGCATTTTTAAAAAAGGGCGGCAGCGCGCCCATTTTACATTTCTACTAAACTTTCCACTCATATAGGAATCTTGCTATGATACACATTTGCGCTAAAAAAAATTCGACTTGGTATAATTTTAATATCATTAGCGTTGCCAGATTTTAGTTTAGTCTTAGTGCAATGAAGAATTAAGAATAAAAAAATTAACCGATTTAAAGCAGATATTTGATATTTAAATAAACATAATAGGCAGATTTCGTAACAAAAATCGTTTCTAAATGTTTCAAATTTATAGGGCATTTACATTGTCTCGAAATCTTGCACTTACGGGATTTCCAGCTAAATATTGCTGCTTAAAAAGGTGTGTGAATTGGCTACATTTCAGTTGTTTGGTTGTAGTTTAGGAAAGTTTTTAGTTCATGGGTTTTTTTTTTTTTTTTTTTTGATAAAAAAGTCTTCATAAGCGTCAAAAGAAGTTGGTGTAAACGGTATAGATTTTCATAAAGATTTTAATAAAAATCTGCAAACGTAAATGCGCTCTTATTTTTTTTTTGCGCTTTAAAAAATATTTTTTCTACACAAATTTCAAATCAAAAAAATCGTTTGTATATAAATACAAACTGCCTTATTCATAAAAAATAATTCAGGTTTATTAAGCGCTTATTTGACATATTTCTTTGGGATATTTGTCAAATAAACCTGTAATAAACCTCAAATATTTTTTATGAATTAGACCGTAAATATCTAAAGGAAAGGATTTAAAAAAAAAATTTTTTCCAAATAAAGCTTAACATTTCAATAAAAAAAAATAACTGACTTCAAAGACCATCATTTAGAGTTCGACTCAATTTTTTTAAGAATTGTTTTTTCTTCTTCTTCCAATAAGCCTTAAACCTCTTAAAGTTGTCTCGACTGCTGCTTTAAATTTCTTTCCTTACTGTACCAGCGCTACTAGCACACTTAAATTAATGGCGTGTATACATGAAAGTGGGGCTTTGTTGACCGTTCGAATTTGAATGTGCAGGCATTAAAATTTCGCTGGCGGAAGCGGAACTACAAGAGAAAATAGTTTTGGTATAAAATTCTGTTGGAAATTTTGCTAAATTTTTTACCCTAAATAAAGTAATTAATATATTCATAAGGAATTTAATTTTTTTTTTATATGATTTAACTAAAAATTCTGACAGTTTTGACTAATTAAATTAACCTACAAGGATGACATTAAATTTGCATGTTAAATTAATCAAAGAAGTTAGGAATGTGTATACGTTTTTTCTTATATATTAGACAAAACACAAAGTCCTCTGCTTAAGGACTTTGCTGCAAATAATTAAATTATATAACGACTTCTATAAAATTTACAGTATGCATGTGACATGCGAAACTAACATACATAACATATTTATGATGTGTTGGCTTAACAACAACATTCATTGCAGCACTTAAAACTGCAATATTATGACAATATCAAAAGAAGAAAAATGTTCATGCAAATATTTATATGGACAAATAAAATTGATTGATTGCATACCCAAATTGCCTTGCCCAAAAAAAGAAGGATACTCTATAAGTCAGACAAATATATACTCGTATGTATCATAAAGCAAACACAGCATTTACGAAATCACAGTTAAAAAGTTATTTAATATTTAAAAAGTAATACAACAAATAAATAAATAGTTTTTTTTTGTTTTCATTTAAGAATTCTCATAGGTTTATGAAAAATAAGCATAAAAGTAATACCATTTTTTTAGTTTTTTCCCATTCAACACTTTTAATTATTTCAATGTAACTTTTCATTATTTTAAATTAACTACAAATAAGCCAGTACAGTAGAGTTTACAACCTTTCAGGACAAAAGTACACAACTTCATAATTTTCCCTGTGCGATGAAAGCAGAAAGTGGCAAGTCGTTTATAAATTTAAGAATTATGTTAGGATTTTGATGTGTACGACAATTTCGGCCATTTTGAAAGTTCAGTGTATTGAATTGTTGACAGCTGCTTTTCTTGTCTTCAATTTTTACCTATTAAAAAAAATGGAACAAAGAACCTTTATCAAATTTTGTGTGAAAAACGAAATTAAATTCGGATGCATTCCGAATGTTGACTGTGGCATACGGAGAAGCTACCTTGGAACGTTTATCCGTGGCACAAAATGTTCTCAGAAGGCCGAGAAGATGTGAATGACGAAGAGCGTGCGTGGACGCCCGAGCACTTCAACAAAAGACGAAAAAATTGATAAAGTGAAAAGAAGAGAAGTTGCTGAGGACCTAGACACATCGATTGGCTCGTGCCATTAGATTTTTATCAATTTGAGCTTAACAGCATATTTTGAACATAACCGCATATTTTTGCATATTTTGAGCTTAAATAATTAAATAAAGCATACATTTTCCTATATTATACTTAGCAACATCATTTTATTATGTTGGGCTTCACAGCATGTTCTTGCATATTTTACATTAAATAGCATATTTTTGCATATTTTAAATTTTACAGCATATCTTTAAAAAAAAATGTTCCTCTAAAGCATAAATATGAGACCTTGCAACATACATTTGCATAGTTTGAGCTTAACAGCATGTTTTAGCATATTTTGTGCTGAGCAGCATATTTTGAAATATTTTGTGTTATTCAACATAAATTTTTCAATTTTATAAGCTTCACAGCATGTTTCAGCATATTTTGCATTTAATAGCATATTTTTGCATATTTTAAAATTTACAGCATATATATTTTTTTTTATTTATGACTTCACAGCATAGTTTTTTTCTTATTTAAGTTAAGCGTTACATGTTCGTCTATGGAGCAAAATTTGGGCTTAATAGCATATTTTTTGCTTATTTTATTTTTAATAACATATTTTAAGTTTTTTTTTTTAATACTTAAAGCTTATTTCTATTTTTTTAAAGGTGCTTTGTTATAAATGAGATCTTGCAGCGTACTTTGCTTTTACCAGCTATTAATTAGACAAAACTCGCGTATCTAAGCTTTCTTAAATGTTTTAAATTATTTAAAACAGCCAACATCTCTAACTCAGAAATGTGCCTGTAATTATATTTCCTGGCATGGCCTCTTGTGTAAATTAATTTAAAAATTCTTTTATTTTTTTTATTAAGTAGCCCGACTCACATCAATTTGTTTGCTTTTAATCATATTTAAAATGTATAACCGTGTGTCTGCTTGTTGTTGTTATTATTTTTTGCAACTTTGTTAACATAATGTAATACATAAAACAGGCTTTAACATACGCTTTCCCTACATTTTATTACATTATATTAGAGACAACTTCCTTTCTATGGCAGCCGAGCGCTATTTACCGCAAAGTTTTTAATTATTTTCAGTGCAATTTTCATTTATTCATAGTATATAAATGGAAAAAGATATAAAATGAAAAACATTTGTAAGCTGCACATATATGACCGCATAAAAAAATGCAAGAAGCAGAAAAAGAATTTACTAGTATGCAGGCATAAAAAAGCTTTAAAATGTCAAAGGCACAGACGGAGAGACAGACGCTGTTGAGGAAGATGTGATATTACAATGTTGCTGTTAATATGAAGAATATGAGAAAAAGTACAACAAAACACACACACACATACTTTTGACGAAAAACTAAATTAAGGATAGAAACTAACACTACTAAATGATATTACAATATGCACAGTGGGGAAAGTTTAAATGAAAGTTTGAAAAAGTTGAATGTTTTCTAAACAAAATAAGTGCTTGAAAAGCTTTTAAAAAAAAAAGGAAGAGATAATAACTCCCACATGATTATACCTCATTTGCAGTCAGAAATAATTTCTTAGTTGGGCTTAAGTTCAGTAATTTCAATTCTTGTTGAATGAAATATTTTTATTAATTAATGTGAGTTTCTAAAGAAGAGAAGGAAAATTAGTAGTTGATCTTTTTTTATTTCTTTTGGGGTCTTATAGACGTTTCCATAGCCATTAAAAAACAAAACATTAATTTGATAGGGCTGTATGAACTAAATTGGAAATCAACATAATCTTCAAATCGGTGTAAAGCTGCCCATAGACTACACAATATTATTGACTATCTTATTGCTATTATTATTGATTTTAGTCAATATTGTGACATTGCAAGGAGCCACCACAGGGTGAAAGTGCAATATGGTGTTAAATTTCAAAGGGCCTGAACGCGCCCACTTTTCCAAAGTCAAAGTACTGCCATAAATAAGAACTTAAGGTGCGTGAAAAATGTGGTGGCAACTGTTTGGGTAGAATTCTATGCTATGAAATATCAAAATTTTTAGCGGCATGAATCAGCCTACTTTGTCAATCACCAAATTGTAGCACTAGCTGTGTTAGTTTTGGGAACGCATTCGTATATTCACATACATTCAATAGACTTGAGTAAGTCTTTCTTTAACCTCTGCGAACCATAGTGTTGTCATGAGTTTTAAAATGCATGCTATGACATGCACGATAATAAACAAAGGCGAAAAAAAGTAGAAGTTTTTTCTCTATTTCAATTTTTTATATTGCATCCACACAAAAAAAAAGGAAAAGAAAATGAAGTAAAAAAACTCAAACTCAGGCCTGTAACAATGAATGACAATAAGTAGTTGAGGCATTAAATTTTTTGTTTTCATCGAGCAAACACCAACAAGAGACGGCTGAGGAGTGCTACTTTGGGAATAGATGGTGAATTGCATGAACAAAATTACTCACTTTGACAATGAGTGACAGCTTCTTTTGTCACTTTTTTTTTGCGTTTTATTGTAACAGGCATGAAGCCTTTGCTGCAACAGTGAATGAATGAATGAGTGAGTGAGTGAGTGGTGAATGAACGCAAACACATAAAAAACTTGAAGGGATATATAAAAGTGTATACAGAGGCATTTGTGTGTGAGTGTGTGTGTGTTTGCTTGTATGCCTGTTTATGGCGCATACTTATGCACATGTAAAAGTAGAATTAGTATAGAAGTTGCAAAACTCCTGCAAACAAAAAAACTTAAATGAAAATATTTTTTTCCGATAAGTTTTTCGGCTTATGTAGTTTTTCTTTAAAATTTTTTTTTTCTCTATTAAGCTTCTAGAAAGAGTTGAAAGGTTCGTTAGTAGGCAAATCAGCCAACTTTTTCTTCCTTTATGCTCTCTATTAGAAAAAAAAAGTATTTAATTTGCTGCTTTACCTTTTTTATTATTCCCCTCTTTTTGTGTTTTCGGTAATTTAATGAATGACTGAAAATACTGCTGATGACTTGTTAACTTCAAACAAAGTGACACATGGCTTGACAGCAAAGCCGTAATTTTAAATACAATTTCTATTTGTTTTTTTTTGCATTTATTGGACTTAAAATTTTTTACCTAAAACAAATTTTAATTAAAGGGTTTTAGAGAAATTAATGCTGTCATTGAATATAATGTCAAGCTTATCTTTTTATTAAGTCTTTTACCGCAAAGTTTAGTAATTAAAGGGGAAAATAATTATATAAACTAAAGCAATTTGTATTCAAACACAATTTATTTATTTTTTTAAGCAAAATGTTTAAAATATTTTATTAAAGCATTTTATGCCAATAAAGGATGTGTAAATTTTTTTTTCTGTTTTTATTTAAACCTCTAAATCAGCATGTCTCTATATAAAATCAAATATATGTATGTATGTATGTGTTTAAACACATTTTGGTAAAAGCCATTTCATTAGCAAACTATTTTTATTTAGTCAAGTCCTACAAACGAATTCATGCGCCCTGCCTATAAAAAAATTGTTAAAAATAAAACAATAAAACCACCAGCCAGACGACTGGCTGACTATTTCAAACTTGTTCATACTCACATTTGTGTTTTTATATATTCGTTCGTATACTTTCATCTAAATCTAACAAAAAGGTAATAAAATTCAGCCTTTTACGGGCAGAGGAAAAAAATCATGAATATAACAAAATAAATTTCTCGTGTAGGATTTTTTTTTTCAAATTTTCTATTAAATTTTGCTGGTGGAAAAGGAAAAATATATAAAAAATTTTAAGGTCGAGCTAAACATTCAAAATAACAATTTTTTTTTTTTGTTAAAAAAAAGACATGAAGCTTTGTTTTATAATTTTGAACATTTTGAGGTGCCAATTTATTTTAAAGTCGTAACGTGTAGTTTTCAGAATGTAAGCAAGCGACTTGTTTAGAAAAAATATATGAAAATCATTAACCCCCTGTTTCTATATACAATCAAGATGGTCGACTTGAGTATAAAATTTATATGGAAAGCACTCATTTCTTTTTGAGTGATTTCTGTAAAAAATTTCTAGACAATGAGCTTGCTTCCATAAGTCCATATTTACACTATTCAAGTCTTATTGCTAAGCTGATTAGTTTCTTAGGAAAGAGAGACGAGGGGAAAAGAAACTAATCAGCTTAAGCAATAAGACTTGCATAGTGTAAATATGGACTAATGAAAACTACAGATAAGCTTCTGTTAACACAACCCCGATGGTCGACTTGAGTCAAAAATTCATATGCAAAGCTCTCGTTTTTTTTTTTGAGTGATTTGTCCCCTGTTTCCACTTGAGTACAAAATTTATATGCAAAGAAAATTTATACATATGAGTGCCTGCCTGCCTTGCGGAAACCAGTGGTTAATTGCAAATTTTCTAGACGATTCTCTATCACATTTATTCCTCCAAAATTAATAGCGCATATTCATAGTCAAAGCAAAGTATACTTTAAGAATTTAAAACTGCTGCTTGTATTACCATTCAAAAAAAATTGATTTTAAGCCCTTTGTTTTAACTATGAATATGCGCCCATTTCTTTAAACTCTATGGCAGTGTAAGCTTTAAGCTATCAGTAGGGAAGTGATGAAGTAAGCTGTATTGGTAACAGCTGACTGGCAAATAGGGGGAGTAGGATAACGCGTCATGTAACTGAAACGAAATTATTAAAAAAAAATTTGGTTTTTAATCAGGAACAATTTCTTAATCTGGCCTTAAGTTCAGTACCTTCAATTCTCATAGTATGGGATATTTTTATATTCGCTTCATTTTTATATTAATAAATATAATCTTTTTTTTGTGATTTTTCTAAAGAAGAGAAGAAAAATTAAACTAGACTTTATCTGGGCAAAATTTTGTGCTTTTTTTTTAAAGATAAGTAACACTCAGGCAATAAATGCCTACTACTATTAGTAGGTGTTACCTTCTTTAGGAAAAGGATAGTGATAGAGAAGACAGATGGTGAAGGATGAGATAGAGGACAGCTTCTTTATTTTACAACTCTGCTTTTTGCACGTTTTTAATAATGCAGTGTTGCAGCGCCTCTGGTGTTAATGAGGCGTATTAAATTTTTCGAAGATGTGCTTAGTAGCCATTTTATTGGTTATTTTACTTCACCGATGATTTTGCTACACAACGAAGGAGGGCGCTCTGATGTTACATTGGGATTAGTATCTGCTGAAGTCGGTATAATTCAGTGACCAGTGACTATGCCTTCATCACATGAACTTTCCTACAACATCTGATGCAAAGGGACACTAATGTACATCAGAAAAATGCGTGGTGTTGTTATTTGATGGCTGTTTGATACCGAGTTCGAACCCAGGATCTTCGTTTTTGTAGTCAACGTGCTAACTAATTCAGCCAACGCCACCCTCTAAATTATTATATTATAAATTATTTTATTTTATCGAAATGGGCGTAGTTCAGCCCACTTTTCTAAAGGAAAAAATGTATCATGGCAAGACTACAAGACATATATAAAGTTCCATAGAAGGCGTGGCTCCGCCCACATTTTCTAACATTATATTTTGTTATTAAAATAGCCCAACATTTGGCCGGCTTTTCGTAAGATTTTGTTAAGTAAAAGTTGGTGAAATGTAAATTTATATACATTTAATTTATATACATTTTTCCAAATTTATAATTGCAGCATGACAAAAGCTTTTAATCTGTGAAATGTTTGGGTAAAAGTAAATCAAATATACTTCACTTTTTATTATAATGGGCGTGAATCCGCCCACTTGGTTTAAAATCAAATTACGTCGCCACTTAAGCCCAAGGTATGAACAATATTTTGTAATATTCGATATACCAGCAGTAAGTAAAAATTTGTATTAAATATTAATGGGAGTGACAACGCCCACATTTCAAACTCAAAATTGTGTCGTTATAATAGCTCGAAGTAAGTTTGTTTAAAAGAAGCAGTTGGATATTTTGTTTTATTTTGGAAGGGGCGAGGTCACGCCCACTTGTCTAAATGACAAGTTTTGTCTTTATACAAATTTAATTTAAGCACAAATTCTCGCAGGAATCTTTTAAATACAAGAGGATGAAATATAATGCTTAACATAAATGGGCGCGTCCCCGAATATACGAACAAAATATAAATGGGTAAACTAAAATGAAATATTTCGTTAAAATTTCATCTGTGTGGCAACGCCCAATTTTTCGTCGTCACAAAAGCTTGAGACGCGAATTAAGTGACGCAGGAATTCTTTCGATAAATAAAAGTGAGACATTTTGCTATGTTTTAACAGGCGTAATGCCGCACACAAAATTGTGTCAAAACAGGAGCCCACGGCTTGCACAAAGCTTCCTAAAAATCTATAGGAAAGAATCACTTGAAATATTTTATTAGATTTTTTTATCCATGTGGTCACGTCCAGCTTCCTTAATGCCAGATTTTGTCTTAATAAAACTCAAACAAAAGTGCAAAGTCTTACAAGAATCGTTAATATATAAGCAGATGTAATATAAAGCTTAATATAAATGGGCGTGTCATCGCCCACTTTTTTGTATGTGAGTTTTAGCAATCACAACAGCTTTAAATGCGAGCAGGGGCTGGAAAAATTTTTAAGGGAAATAACTTGTTAAGATTCAGTGGGCGTGGTACCGCCCCTCTTTCATATGCAAGATTCGTCATCCAAAAGGATTACGATGCGAAGAAAGTTCCACAGAATGTCTTTTTTCAAGTGAAATATTTTGTAAAGATTTAGTGGGCGTGACAGAAAAAAATTTATTTAAAAGAAACACTTGAATCATTTTATTTGATTTTTGTGGGCGTACAGTCACTCCCATCTTTTTAAATACCAAATTTTGTCTTCACAAAAATATAAATGCACAGTCTGGTAAGAATCGTTTAGATGGAAGTATATAAAATATAACGCCTAATATAAATGGGCGTAGCCCCCCCCCCCCCTCCCAACCCTCCCAATTTTTTGTATGTGAATTTTAAATTTCACAAAAGCTTAAAATGGGAACAGGGACTAGCAAAATATTTTTAGGTAAATGCAAGTGAAATAACTTTTAAGATTCAATGGGCGTGGTATCGCCCACTTTTTTATATGCCAGATTTCTTCAAAACAAAAGCTTACAATGCAAATAAGTCTTCGCAAAATATTTTTGTGCAAATGTGAGTGAAATATTTTCTTAAGTTTTCATGAATGTGGCACTGCCCACTTTTTCAAAAACAATGACTGCAAAGAGTTGCATAGGAAAGTAAACGTAAAGTTTCATAAGAATCGGTTGCATGGATGTACTTGCAACAAAAGAATATTATGTGACATGGGCGTGGCACTGCCTACTATCGTAGTGCCTGTCAAAGCTTAAGACATATTTTATTAAATTCTTTTTAAATAGTTGATAAATTTTAATTCATGCTAAAGAAAATACAAGACTAGTTCTTACTAAAAAAAAAAGAAACAAATCAAAAATATTAAAACACTTGAGTTTAATTCAAACATTCATTAATATTTAAATTACCCAACCGCTAAAAATGACTTCATTTGGTTATAACAGAGAGAGAGAGAAAGACAAAGAAAAAAATTTTATTTTACTTATCCAAAAATTTTCTATTTGTCTGGAGTAGAAAGTATTTAAAAACTAAAAAGAAGCAAAAGCAGAAAAAAGCAACAGAAATTGTAATTAGAACATCAGTCGTTACAACGTTTATATAAAAAAAATTAAAATAGTGGTTTTGCAGGTAATGCAGAATTTTAGAGACTCTACTTTTTAATATAAAAAAGATTTTAAATATATTGAAGAAATTTTTTTTAATTTTTATGGCTTCTATTGCAAAAAATTTAAGACATGAAATAACACAAAATTTTTAATTAATTTATAATAGAAAATTTGCCAATTAATACGGGCCATTTAATTGAAATTTCCTCTTTGAAGACTTAACAAAATAATAAACGTTTTTAAGGACACTTTCTTATGCCTGTATACTCGTATGTAGTTCCATTTCCACAGGTTTTGTGGGTTATTAATGCTATAAAGCTATTTTGCAATACATATAAAATTGTGCAGTCATGTGCTGTGAAAAATTCACTAGTGATGTTCATATTTCTTCGTATCATTAAATGTATGAATGGTAGTAGAAATATGTAGCTGATTTTGCTGCAAAAAAATATTCCGTAATATCAGCCCAGTGTATCGGTAAAATGTGAAAATTTAAATCTTTGGAAATATTTGATTTTTTTCATTGCCAAACAAAACGATAAACTAATACACTAACGAGCATGAAAACCGCATTTCATTGAATAACATCTCCTCTACTCTATTTTTCAAGAGTCAGCCATATTTAGCCACAATCTGCCAGCAGTCTGTTGATTCACAAACTTCAGACTACGTCTTGACTATGGTTTTTTTATGACTTTTCATACTCTACTACTGTTCACTTGTGGTTTTTCTTTTTTTCCAAGCAATAAAGCAAAAAAAAAAATAAATTAAGAGAAAAAGACAACTTAAAACAAAAACACGTCAAGTAGTTGGGATTTTAAATTCGTTGTGTTTTTTTTTCAACTGAAATGGCATAAAAGAAAGCAGAAAAAAAGAGAAAACATTCAGTAACAACATCATTTTAGTCATTGTACAGCTTGTTCTTGCAAAGAACATGAGATGAAATGAAATGCTGGCATTTTCAGGAGCGGAAAAGGCTCTGGAAAATAAAATAATAATATGCCAAAAACCACAATTTGACTTGAAAATTTTTGCTGCTGTTTTAAAAGTTGTTATGGTTGCTTTCCTTATTTTTTATTTTTTTCTTTTCATCTATTAGTTAGCTTGGCAAAAGAGAGAACTTTTGTAAACTTAATAGGCAGAAAATTGAAAACAAGTCGGAAAATTAAACACAAAAATAAAAATAAGGCCAAAGCCAAAATCAAGCTCAAAAAAGAATTTTACCACAAGCCCAAGATTTCATCAAATGGTTTCTATTTGTTAATCATTTAAATATAGTTATAAAGAGGATGCAACTAATATAAATGGCATTAAAAGAAAGTTTTTATTTTAGTATTTATATAGTGTATTTTTAATTATAAGAAGCATAGAAATTCAAACACCGCTCTTACATTGCTTTTGTCTCAATAAAGGAATTTTAATTATGGCCTGCTGGCTGAACTTAATACAATTCGACGTCCGAAATTTAAAGAAATATGTTTTATTTATTTAAGAGTAATTGTTTAAAAATATATAAATAAAATAAAGCCAAAAAGTATGCTTTGATTTTTCCTGACCAACGTATTACGTATGGGTATGCTTTAAAAATAAACACAAATACACCTCACAAAGTATGCAATAGTTTTTGGTCAAATGGCAGCGTTTAAGTTTTACTGAACAAATAACTAAATTATTACTTATTAAATAATGCAATAGCTTCAGTGATCTATTTTAGATATCACAGTGAAATTTCACACCAACAAAGTTAAAATAATAAATTTCAATGCTCAAGTAGGAAAATAAAAAATAAATGTATCATTGAGTTCTTGTTTCAACTACAATGTTAGTTAAACTTCTCATTTGTTTAAATGAAATTTTTTAAATTTTACCTGACGGTCTGCATTAGCAACAGTGAAATAAGCACAGGACCTAGCTAAGCCCAGAATAATCAATTTTGTTGATTTGGCAAATATTTTTTTTTAAATTAATTTTCTTATTTATATATCTATATATAGACCCTGTCTTACTGAGAGTGATTTCTAAATTTCATTAATAAATTCGTTTTTAATCCGCTCGCCTTGATTTGTTTAAAAAATATATACAATCCGGTTGGAACAATCAAACCCAAAAATTTGTTTTTCGGCAAAAATGCTTACCAAATAGAAAAAACCGGTTTCGAACCGGGTAACAAATATCCTTTATTTGTTGCTGGTAATGTAGCTTTCCACTGGTGAAAGAATTTTTAAAATCTGCTTAGCGTTTTGGGCGTGAAAGTGTAACAAGTAAATAAACAAACAAACTCACTTTCACATTTAGAATGTGAAATAAATAAGTGGCATGCGAATCATATTTAAACTTTTTTTTTAACTGCTTAGTCTTTAAGCAGGCTGCTGTTGGCTGAAGTAGTAGTGCGTTGACTACACAGTAAACGAAGGTCTTCGAGAGCTCATGTTCACTTCCTGTCCAGACTCAGTATTATCTAAAATAAATATTTTTCTGCTGTACATCTCTCTTAACACCAGACACGCTGTGAGCGATAAAAATTATTAAAATGTTACAATAGCAGAGTTTAGCTTTATAATTTAATACTGCTCCATTTGTCCTCTTTTGTCTATCTCTTTCTTTAATAAAGTTACACATATACATATTCCCATGTTTTCGCCTTTTAAAAATGTGTTTTTGTAGGTTCAAATACATGCAATTAAATAAAAAGTGTTCAGGTGTTCAATTATTATTTAATCAGAACACTTTATTTATGCAACACTAATATTAAGAGCTTTGAAACACACACACAATGTTAAATTTTTCACTACTGGAATACCACAATGTTAAGTACGCGCTGTTATTTACATAATACTGTGTGCTAAGCAGACGTTTCATCTCTTTAATACTTAATATAAAGCTTCTAGAAGGCTATTAGTATCTATATTAATGTTATTACAGCACATTCAACAGGCTCCTAATAATAATAGCTTTTGATCAGTTTTATAGTTCGTGTAGAAATTCGTTCTGTTTAATTGTGTATATAAACTTTGACAAAAGCATTAAAAATGAATTATGAATTATTAACTAAATATAAATATACAAGTACACTAACACACAAGACAACGCTGAAGTAAACGTTTAAAAGTATAACAACAACTATTATATCATGCCTTCTGCTTATTTAGAAATATACAACCACACAAATACATAAGCCAATGCAGCTTCGGCTTTTGTGTTTGTGTGGTTGTATATTGTTAATACATAAACCAATGACGCAATTGAAAACCAGCAATGCAATTACTGCTGAGATTGTCCAGACGTTGCTGTTACATTCTGGAAGCCTTGTATGAAGTATAAAAATGGCGACGCATCTACTGGCAGTTCAGTTGTCTAGTAGTCGATCATAAAGTTGTTTATTGGGAAGATATTTGAATGTGTCTAACGTGAAATCTTGTTGTCTTGAGTGAAGAGTAAAGTGAAGAACGCAGCTGCTAGTCGTGCATACAAAATTTTTAAAAATAAAGTCAGTGCGTTATTATTCTTGTACAAACAATGAGCCGCAGTGAGTCTTGTATGTGACGCACAGCAGAGAGGGGGTTTTGCTTTAATACCAAAGCAGCTAATTTTTTGAGATGTGTTTATAAATCACCATAGTAGATGTTGTGGCAACCCGTTGTGAATCATTTAAGTAATTGAAATTGTGTAGGTGTATTTAAGCTGTTGATTAGTGTAAGTGTTTTTATTTAGTAAATAAAATGGAGGCATTCTTAACCCTAATTAGTACACTGGGGTCTTTCATTCATTTGCAAATCTTCCTGCCCACAGAAAAGTGTTTTTAAAGGGTAAAAACTCAACAGTATGTGAGAGGCATATTAATTGCTTGAGAGATACTTTTGAAAAAATATAAAAATTTTGCTGGCTTTTGTAGCTGCTATCAGCAAACAAAAAAAATTTAATCAAGTATTTAGTTTCATGAAAAAAGAATTATAATTAGACTTTAATACGTATTAAGAAAACGAAATTTTGTTACTCGCTTAGCGCTTTTTCATTACTAAACTATTTGGTTAATCTTTTTGAGTATAATTTGTATATGAAATAATTCTTCTTATAACTTCCATATGACTGCCACAGCAAACATTTATGCTGCCAATCGAGCAAAACTCTACTTCGTCCATCACTTGCACAACTTAAAACTCCCCTCCACCAAAAAATTTCGTTTACAATAAAAACTCAAAAAATGTGGCTGACCCAAATCCTTAAAACCCACTAAAATGCCCAATTTGAAACTGTACCCACACAGCCAAAAGGCTACACAAATAAAAATTGTTTAGTATTGCACAATTGTCTGAAAAAAAAACAAGAAATACCAACAACACCGACTGTTATGGAGATTTGAGTTTGCAACAACCATAACACGTTTGGCATCACGACCACAAGCTGCATTTCTTGTATAAAAAGTATATAAATCTTTCGCTCTAATGCCACAAATTCATATACGTTTTAGTGTGATATTGTATCGCCAGCATGAAAAAAAAAGAATTGATTTTAAAAAAGAAATTGAGAATTCATACATACTATTGAAATATATTTGAATAACGATGAGAGCGAGAGACTTTTTGTTTTGATGAATTTTCTAACTCATGTTACATTTCAAGTCAGAAATTTTTATTTTTTTTTTTCAAATGCAAGTCTCATGCATTAATTAAAAAAGGCAACAGCAGCAATAAATTCAATAAATATTCACATATTCATTGAACATATCCAGCTAGAGGTTTTAAATTTAAAGATTTTAGGAAATATAACACTTAAAACAATAGCACAGAAAATGTTATTAAATATTTTGTATATGGGCATTTCGACGAGAAATTTCTTTTTTTGTCGCGTGCGACAGCAAGCAATTAAGCTTGTATTTCAGAACAAAGTGACTCGATTTTTTCTTAAAATTTTAGCTAATGTAACGCGGCTGACGCTCTACACAAATATATAAAGAAGTAAAACAAAAAGTTGCATTTTCTTTGAAAAAAAAAACAAACATATATGTTTGGTGTCGCACGCTACAAAAAGTTGACATTCCTGTGGAAATACCAATATGGAAAGATTTAAAGTATACGGACTTGGGGTAATCACTCAGCTGCAATATTTACGGCAGTTCAAATCTATTTATGGAAAATATAGAAAAAAAAATTCTAGTATATCTTAAGAAGCGATACAGAGCAAGTAACGCGCTTGATTTTTTGGCTTTCGGAAAACAATTATGAACAAGTTACTGAGTAACATGTCATATCATCAGACAACCAATTGACATTATATTACATTTCATTTAGGAATTATAAATTGCAACTGATTATTTGGAAAACATATCGTGCCATAACCACCAAAAAAAAAACTTAAGCAACATTTCGTTTCGAATTTGATTTTTTGCCCAAATCTATCACTTGCGATCGTAAATAATAAATTTTCGTCAAAAATAGAAAAAATTCTCAAAGCAGACTTTCAGGGAAGACTTAGAAAAATCTGCTCTCTTAATTTTGTTTAAAAAAATCGTTTCTAGTTTATTTTGAAAGTGGACGAACACTCAAAGTGATTTAAGTCAAACACAAATAAAGCTAAAATAAAAAAAAAACAGAAATAAAATGCTTGAATTTTTAATTGTGTTTTTTAATGATAAATTGTAAATAAATTTTAAGGACTTTATTATTTATTATCATTTATTTTAGTCTTAGCGATTTTGCTAGTTTAGGCGCTTTTTTCGCTTTTTGGCGATTTTTTTCATTTTGGCGATTTTTATTGTAATTGTGGCATTTTTTAGTTTTAGTGTCAGTCTTAGACAAAAATCATAACAAAACAATACTTTTTATTAGATTTTGCATGTATTTTTATTCTAAACCAAAAACAAGCGAAAATTCCTAATAAAGTGTGTTTTTTTTAGATGTATACAATTTTAAGTTGGCAACACTTTTTTTAACTGGCTGCCATTTTGTCGGCTGTCAAGTGATTTATGTTCAGTTTGGTTTGAAAAAAAATAATTAAATTACAAAAACAAAGTACATACAAAATTTGTCAAACGCTTAGCGTTGCGTTGAATAAAATTAGGCCCTAATGTCTTTCAGAACATCCAAGAGAAGGAGAATAAAATTTAAGAAAAATTTTTGCATACTTTTAGGGATCATAAGAAAGATATTTTTTTAATAATTTTTTTATACTAAAAACTAATTTAAGTGAAGTTTTGCTAAAACTTTGAAAACGGAAAATGTGTGTACAAATGTTTTTAACATTTATGAAAATTCTGTGAGACCGTGTTTTTGCAGCTGCTGATTATAAGGATCACCACTGTTTCCCTATCCCTAAATCTATGTTCATTAAATACCATCACATGTAATTTTTCGAACAAAAGAACTTTGAGCAAAAGTGGCACACAAACTTTGTTTAGCTTAAAACGTATTTGCCCTTCAGTGCAAATGCATGTACATAATTTTGAAGAAGAAACAAAGCTTGTTTATGGAAACAAACAAGCCTGTTTAGAAATTTGCACGTGTGTGGGTAAAATAAAACTTTTTCCACTCCAATTTTGTATGTCATTTTCTCTCCCTCGAAGTTTTCAATACAACTTTATATGTTTTATTTTCCTGCGGACAAAAAATAAAGTTCGATATGTGAAAGTAAGATTTGTTTTGCTTCGCACCCAAAAAGTATGCAACATCCATGTGATTGTGCTGCAGCCTGGCAAACACTCTCACTCAAATTGCTCTCATCATCGCCGTCATCAGCACTCTTTTTGACAAGTGTGCACAAACTTTTTCTTTACCTTCTGCTTGGAGTTTCGATCGTATTTGTTTTTATTGTAAATATGTACATCGTATACAACTGCAACAGCTGGCACTGACATTAGCAGCACATACAAGTAAAATTCTATTCTTTATTGTACACACACATTTTTCGTTATGTTTGTGATTTTTTTTTTTTTTTCTTTATTTTATTTATTTGGCAAATATGTTAGGAAAAAGTTTTTTTTCGCATGTTGTCGTTTTAGTTGTTAGAAATATGAAAAACTTTTTCAAACAAAATATGTTCAAATTATCACGTTTTGCATTGGGGATGGCAAATAAAAATTTTGTGTGATTTCGAAATGTTTGTGAAATGTTGCAGGTGTACTCATTTTGTTGAATCTAACTTTAAGTGCAGTGCGTTCATTGTATGTCAGGAAAATCTTATCATTGTGCCAGGGGTTTGTATTTCAATACTTGATTTTTTATTGCCATTCTGCCCAAATAAATTTCATTAAATTTTTTTGTATTCAATACTAAAATTTCAAAGCGCCTAGCAGTTTTATAAAATGCTGGCCATGAAAAACATTCACAATATTGAAATATAATCTTGGCAAACAAGTGGCTGCCAAACTACCAAAATGAAAAATGTCTGTAAAATATCTGTACTCAGAAATAAGCACGCAAAAAAGAAAAGAAAAATACTAAAAATAAATGCTCAAAAAATATCAATTTGGAATTCATACAAGCTTTTTGCTCACTACAAATGCATATTAGTAAGTGAATTTTTATTCAAATAGTTAAAAGTCTAAGATATTGTTAAGTATGTGTGTTTGTTTAAAACAAACAAAAACAAAAAAAAACACAATAAAAGAATATGTTAGTGTCTCAAATAACTGGTTGGCTGGCTGCCGGCTGTCTGCTGTAAATACATTTCCAGCAATAACATCCAATGTGGAAACATTTCCAGCAATATTTGTTTAAGTTACATTCATGACAGGCATTAAAAAAACCAACAACCAAATTCAAGAGAAAAGGAATTAAATTCACTACTTTTTGTTGCTGTTGCTATAAATGCGTGTGCAATGCCATGATACTAATGTTAGTATGTTGCTGTCTAACGGCCGATTTTTTTTTAAGAGTCTGGCATAATAAAAAACCTATTAAGCAGACAATCATTTTTTCGCATTTTACATTTGAACATTTTGTATGAAGTTGTTTGTGTTTGATTGTGTGTGAAACCTTCACTTCCGTTTTGTTACGGAAGTTGGCTGGGATTGCGATGATGAAGCACAGTGCTCTATAGCAAAAGAATATAACTGAAATATATTTCGCCATGAGTAATACACATTATAATAAAATTGAAATTTACACAAGCTTGTTAGTTTTCCTACTCAATAACAGAGGGCGCCTCAGCTCAGCACATTAGCTGGAAAAAATAACAATGATATTTGTTACAGATTTTTAACACATAACTGCAGATTTCTCTTTAACTTTTTAATCAAAAATAATTTCTTAGTCGGGCTTAAGTTAAGTGAACTTACTTCTGATTAAAAATTCACTATAGTTCAACTAAACATTTAAAATTGTTTCATTTCTCTTTAACTTTAATCAGAATTGTAACTAAAATTAACCTTCTACTATTAAGGATATATGGCAGACAGACATATCCTTGCAAAGATTTCCAGAAATCTAAAAAAAAATCTCCTATATATAACATTCCAGCAGTAAGACAAGTTCTTCCTTGCATTAAAATCAAAATTATAGCTAAAAATAAATTTTATAAATAAAGGATATATGGCAGGTGGCCAGCTCCTTGCACTGAATGCAATAAAACTTAATGAAAATCTTACAAGGACTAACTTACAAGTTTTCTTATCATTATAATCATAATTGCAATTAAAATAAAAACATTTTAAATTTAGTACTTATGGCAGGAAAACATGTCCTTGCATGAATTGCAACCACATTAACACAAGACTTTGTTAATTCAATTTTTTTAAGCAAATCAGAACTTTTTTTTGGCTTAATAATTATAATACTAAATGAAAATGGAATTTTGAGACTCAGGATATATGAAAGGCAGGCATGTGCTTAAAAGAATCAAAATCTAAACTTATTTTTAAACCTTACAAGCATACTATTCCTTCTGTTCTCGTTGTATACCGATCGTAACTTAATCTTATATTCAGTTTTTAACATAAAGGACATATGAGAGGTGGACATATCCTTGCAAAATTTCCAGAAATCCAAAAAGAAGCTCCATTCTACATTATTCCAGCAATAATAACTTATTTTCCTTGCATTGTAATCAAAATTATAGCTAAATATAAATTTTTAAAATAAAGGATATATGGCAGGTGGCTAGGTCCTTGTACCGAATGCAATAAAATTTAGTAAAAAGCTTAAATGGAATATTTTACAAGTTTTGTTATCATATTAATCATAATTGCAGTTGAAACAAAAAAAAATTAAAATTCAGCATCCTGATGTCCTTGCATCTATTGTAACCAAATTAGCACAAAAGTTTTTTTTTTTTAATAAATCACAGCTTTTGCTTGCATTATTATGCTAATACTAAATGAAAATTAAATTTTGAGATTCAGGACATATGAGAAGTAGGCAAATCCTTGCTCCGTTTAAAAAAGTAAATTGCAGCCAGTTTAAATTGCTCAATTTTCTCCTTGCAACAGCTTAAATTCAAATTTTTTAAATTAAGGATATATTAGAAGTAGACATATCCTTGCTTACATGAAATGCAAACTTGGCAGAAAGCTTAAATGCTTTAATTTAAAAATAATGAAATCGATATTGTAGATAAAATACAATTTTTAAAATTAAGAATGTAAAGAAAGTGGGCTCCGACTGAAACACAATTTTTTTTATAACGTATTCTTGCTTTATTTTGTTAGCAAGCTTAGTTTAATTGAAATTTTTTAAATTAAAGATATGTAGAAGAGCAGTAGGCATATCCTTGCCCTCTTCGATTCGCTACATGGAAACGAAGTACTGTGCGAAGTCTTGCTTGGATTTCAAATTAGTTGCAGCAGATAAAAATATTAAGAACATATGATAAAAAAACAATTTGTATATTTTGTGCACTATGGGTTGAGAGAAGGTACTTAATATTTCAAGTGCAGAGAAATATTTCTAAATTTTTTAGGCAATAGAGCTTAGCTTGTTAATTTGTTTTCTACATAATTTTCGCATTATATTTTCATTCAATTGAGAAGTATTTTTTGCTTTTGTTGCTCATCATCTTAAATATTGTTGCAGTGTGATTTATACTCAGTATTTAAGTACACAGTCATGTGTAATATTGTTTTTATTTTAGCGATCCATGGTGCCATGTAAGTGCGTTTGTATATCAGTACAGTATTAGTTTATCTGTTTATCTGTCTTGTTAATGATGGCATCCTGTCTATTTCTATTGCCACTAGATTTGTGCTTACTTTTATTTTATTTTGTTTTTTTTTTTGTTTGTTTCAATTTTAACTCTCAACCATCTTGTGTCTTGATGCTTCAATTCAATTTAATTTCTATTTCTTTATATTCGTTGTCAGTGTCAGGGCAAAATTACCAGCAACATGCAAACACTAAAAAAGTAGAAAAAAAACACACATACAGGAAGCGAGACAAGCTCATACACGCACTGGGTGGAAGACTTTGATCAGGGGAGCGATACAGAGAGAGAGAGAGAGAAGATAGTGAGTCAGTCGTAGATAGTGAGGCAAAGATGATGACAACGTGATACTTAAAATATATTATTATGTGCGATTTCCACTTGAACTTTTACAACTTCCTTGTGGCTGTAACACATCACACACACACACACACACACACACAATTACATGCATATAACTACACATAAGATGACTAAAACTTTTCTTGTTATAAAAGCAGCAACAAAAAAAAAGAGTGTAAACATGTGCAACGACATCAGTAGCAGCAAAAATAAAAAATAAATACAAACGTAAAACAAACAAATGTAGAAATAAATGCTGAAAGTCTTAGTGGTGGAGAGCACCAGTATTCTCTTACTAATGTTAATGTTTCAATTTCTGTTGGTAAATTTTGCTAGTGCTTTGCTGCTTTTATTTGCTTGTTACAACAGTTGATGTTGCAATTCTTTTTTGCCTCATGGTATCAAAGAAGCACGTCTTAACTTTTAATCGTTTTCTCATGATGCCATTTTTTCTATTGTAATTTTCTTGTTGGCGTTTTGTTTTAATACGAGGCTGTTATTAAAATTTCTTAAGAAATATTACAGCTGAAACGCAATTAAGGTGTTAAAAATAATCCTAAAAGCTTTTGCCGTAGCTGCAAGTATTAAAATTTAATAAGCTAGTGAAGACGCACTGCAAAGATTCTAAATAAAATAAGGGGACTTATTTTGCAAACGCAACACTAAGATACACTTGATAAATTTCTCATTTGTTTTATTTTTGTAATTTCCATTTTTATAGCTACGCTATTTATTGCGCGATACACGAGCTAGGACGTGATTTTTCTAACAAAAAATAATCGACATTATTACAGTTATAAATTTATTTTTGTTTTGATTTCTTTGTACTTAAAACCAGAGCACGAAAATAAGCGAACAAATTGCAATGAGAACGATTGCTCAATTTATTTTTGTTTTGTTTTTGAACATGAGCACACATACCAGGGAACACAGCCGATCGGCTTTAAGCCGGCTAACAGCCGCCATTGGCTACAAAGAATACATTAATTTAATCGTACGCCGCTAGAAAAGAAAATAATGGGAAATAAATGGACACGTTTTGAAATATTTGCAGCGAACTTGACATCATCATATAATATAATTTTATTGCATTGTTATTTAACACATGAAGTTTTTTATATAACACCTCTCTTCTTTTTTTTTTTTTATTTAAAATTTTGTCAACGCTTACCTTTGAGTTTTACAAAATAAGGCCCAAAAACTTTTTATGGGCGTGAAGATAGATTTGATCATTTATTACCCTAGACATAAACCATCTTGTTTAACAGAGCTCTTTGAGCAAGATACAGATCTCTGTTAAATAATAAAATCAGATTGTTTGCAAAAAAATTGAAGGGATACTTGCAAAAGAGACAAGGAAATTAAAGCCGAGTTCCTACGCTAAGCCTCTTTTAATTTTTATTATTTAACAAAGGCCTGTTTCTGTTTGTTAACAGAGTTCTGTTAAATACAATGGTTTGTGTCTAGGGTTAACAATTTTAAAATCTCTCTTCACGCACATAAAGATCTGTAATTCTTGAAACGTTTTGCTTGCAAAAATTTCAATTAAATATTTTTGTAGAAATATTTTATTTTAAAGAATTATAAGTCGGCCTTTATACTGAAAATATTTTAAGCATTTCTTAAGCAACCAAATGTTTTGCATGGATTATGTGTATATGTGTGTGTGTGTGTGTGTTTGAGTGTGTGTCTGAGGTTGCGTACGTGTACAATAGTTGTTTCAATTTTATATGGGTAATTGTTTACTTCAGTGTCTAAACACGAGTATGAGTACAAATGTCTGTCTATATATACTCGTATGTCTGTGTAACTCTTCTCGCCGCCAGCCGTTTTATTCGGTATCCTTTGCCACATTAGTTTGTGTCAACGACATCTGTTTATTTATCTTTTCATATTTTATCGTACTGGCTCGCTCATTGAAGCTCGCAAACGATATTATTATAAAATTTGTGTTAAATGATAGTGATACAAAGTAAATTTTACGAAACAATAAATTGGGGGCAATTATTTACAAAAAAATCGCATAAAAATTGTATGAAAAATATCCAGTTTCAGTTTTTAACTTAAAATTCTTAAAAGTCCTGCCTGCTTGCAAACTTTGTACTTCTTGTTAAAGGAAACTACTTCTAATTACGAGGCCATACCATATTTTGATACATGCATCCTAAAAGCAGCTCTTTCTGACAAGTCCATATCGCTCATTGACTTCAATAGTGTCACAACTCTCAAAAATTCTAGTTTTTCAGAAAACGTTTTTAAAGTTTTCAATTTACCTGCAATTTAAAGCAGATGTGAAAAAATATTGTGATCTCAGGAGGCGGCAGTACAAGCTATTTATGTATAAGAAATTTTTAAACAAGATAAAATGCGAAATGCCGAATTATTCTTTATTATTCAATCAAAAATTCCATTTTTTCAGTTATAACACTATTGCAGTGAACGAGGAATATGTTAAGCAATATAATAGGAGTTTTATATATAGTATATATGTGTGTTTGTGTGTGAATGTGTGTGTCTACAAACTATTCGTTGGTATTTGTCATTCTTTATAAACTTTCATTTCTCTTACTGTCTTTGTAGTTCTTATGCAAATTTCAACCACTTCATTTTGGTATTTTTTTTTACAAACAACAGATCTCAATATGTAATTGATAGAAATTTGTCAATTTTGTATGAAAATGTCTTTGTAATTCGTTTTCAAAAAATTATTATTGATTTCATTTATTCACTAAATTTATTTCTACAAAGAAGAGCTCTTAAAACTTTAAGTAATGAATTTTATAAGATAAGACACATGCTGAAAGAGTATTTAAAGAAATTAAAATAGATTAGTAAAAACAATTTTCTGAATTGTCAGTAGTTTAAAGTAAAGGTTTTCCATTCCAGAGACTTGAAGATGTTAAATTTTTAATTTAATTTTCTTTTTGTAAATACAATTCAAGCAAAATAATTTGTATAAAGAAATCATTTAAAATTGTTGGCCTTTATATACACATGTATTAATAATATCTTGCCTAATTTCTTTAAGCAGCAGACCCCACGCTTAAAGTAATGCGGCAAAATATTAATGCACAAAATAATTGAATTTATTTTTAAAATAACACTCATCCAAATAGTTAACAAGGCAATAACAACCTACATATGTATATGAAAGCTATATAAAAAATAATATAATGAGTTTACTTATAACTGGCATGTCTACCTCCCATATGTCTTTTATACTAAAAACAAAATATAAAGTTAAATTATGATCGGTATAAAATAAAACCAGAAAGAGTACAACGAAGGTAAAAATTAAAAATAAATTTAATGTTTATTCTTGCAAGGATATGACTGACGATTTCAATATATCCTTCAGCGCTAAATTTCATTTTCAATTATTATTAGGATTATTGGGCAGGCCAAAGCTGTGATTTATTAAAAAAATTAAACAAGCAATGTTTTGTGTTAATTTGGTTGCAATTGATGCAAGGACATGTTGCCGTACCATATATCCTACTTTTACATTTTTTTTTATTTTAGCTAAATTATGATTGTAATGCAAAGAAAACTTGTAAGTTATTCTATTTAAGCTATTCACTAAGTTTTATTGCATTCGGTGCAAGGATTTGGCAGCCTGTCATATATCCTTTATTTTTAAAATATATGTTTAGCTATAACTACGATTATAATGCAAGGAAAACAAGTTATTATTGCGGGAATTTCGTAGTTCTGAGCTTCTTTCTAGAAATCTTTTATGGAAAATCCTTGCAAGGATATGTCTACCTACCATATGTCCTTTATGTTAAAAACTGAATAAAAGGTTACATTGCGATTGTTATACAATGAGACCAGAAAGAGTACTATGCATGTAAGGTTTAGAAAAAGTTTAATTTTGATTCTTGCAAGGACATGCCTGCCTTCCATATATCCTGAATTTCAAAATTTCATTTTCAACTAGTATTCGAATTTTATGCAGGCAAAAGCTGTGATTTGCTTAAAAAAATTAAACAAGCAATGTTTTGTATTAATTTGCTTGCAATTGATGCAAGGATATGTTTTCCTGCCACAAGCTCCGAATTTTAAAAATCTTCTTTTAAGCTTCAATTATAATTGTAAGGCACAGAAAACCTGTAAGTTATTCTATTTAAGCTATTCACTAAGTTTTATTGCATTCTGTGCAAGGACCTGGCCACCTGCCATATATCCTTTATTTCAAAAATGTATGTTTAGCTATAATTACGGTTATAAAAATAAGTTATTATTGCCGGCATTTCGCTGAATATGATCTGAACTTCGTTTTAGATGTTTGGAAATCTTTGCAAGGATATGTTTAACTCTCATATGTCCTTTTTAAAAACTGAATATAAGGTTATATTACGATCGGTATACAACAAGACCAGAAATAGTACTATGTCTTTAAAGTTTAAAAATAAGTTTCATTTTGAGTTTTGCAAGGACATGCCTGCCTTCTATATATCCAGAATCTCAAAATTTCATTTTCAATTAGTATTTGGATTATTTTGCATTTCTCGAAAAATGCGGAAGGCCGTTAATGCAAAAAAACAAAAGACTTTTCCACACCTTTTCTAACATATATAAATTTTTAAGACACTTAAGTTTAATGTTATGAAAAGTGGGCAGTGTCACGCCTATATAAAATATTGTATTTTTAGAAAACATTTGAAAATATAAAAATTAATAGATCTTGTTATAAATAACACTACTTATACGAATTATTGTTCTTTCATTCTAGGTTTATGTCACGCAAAATTCATATAATGCTCTGCTGGAAGTTAAATGTGAGTCATATGTTATTAAATTATTTATATATCTATATCTACATATCGGTAAAAATAAGATGTCTATAAAAATCAAGCACGACTTGATTGATTAGAATAATTTGTTTAATTTTTTGGTTTTAATAGCAAATAATAAAGTAGGACCAAGAGAGGGTCAGGGATAAAAGCTATCCTCTAGAACTATTTAAACGATTTTCCTTAAAACCAAAACATAGACACATCTGCATCTGAAAGCACACACAAGCGTCGTATATTTTTAGAACTTAGATCGAGAGGGGTGGGGAGGATGGAGGGGCCAATCGCTTTCTCTCAGAAACTATTTAGCCGATTTTTATGAACTTCAAAATATGCTTTTTAAAAGACACAGAGGTTATATATATATATTTTTTTTTACAAAACTAGGACCGAGAGGACTGCAGAGGGAAAGTTTTGCCTCTACGAAACTACTCAACCCAGTTTGATAAAACTTAAAACAGCGACAGATATGTTTCTAAAAGGACACACTTGTTTTATATTTTAAGGGTACCCCGGTAACCTGCTAAGCAGCGTGCTAAGCTACCAGTGCGAAGGTTGAGGGTTTCATTCCCTCCAAGAACTCTCTGGTCTATTTCAACACAACGGTTGAAGGTCCTTGCTACTAAACTCGTCAAAATAACTTAGTATATAGTTTTTAATTTTATTTCTAACATTTCATAAATAGATCAAAATATTTTGAAGCACACAGCCGGCCAGAATTTCCAGTTTTCATGATTTTCTTTCATTTTGAGGACTTCTTAAATTTTTACGATTTTTGCCATATTTTAAGATTTTTATTTGTATTAAAGCATCCTTGAAGCGATTTGGAAGAACACTGGAACTTTGAAATATTGGGCAGTGGTACGGAACTCTATATGAACGAATGCTGTTTAACATTAATTCAGTTCGTCTGTATTTTTTTTTTACTTTTGCTGCATAATTCGGTAAATTTTAGTCGGATAGTAAAAGTTCTTTCTTTGTCTCAGAGGATATAGCTTCCATTTGATCCCATTGTAAGAAATGGGCCGGGATACACCTAAAATATTTTTTTATTATTTTGAATACTCTGCTTATTCGATTGCTATGAAACTAACCCAACACATTGGGCTCTCGTAGCGACACAATCTTAAAGTTAAAAAAATGGCCGCAGCCACACCCAATACAACTTAAAACTGAAATAAAAGAATACCCAATCTTGCATTAAAAAAAATGGAGGGGGGGCGGATACGCCTACTAAAATTTAATATTTTATTTCACGTGCTTCTACTTGATCGATTCTTACGAAAATTTTCACACACGTTGACGTCTGAAAAATACTTTATATTGTGTTCAAAAAAGTGGGCGGTGCTGCCACTCCGCCTAAGGAAGAACAAGATTAATATAACATTTTACTTGCTTCTAGCTAACCCATTTGTATGAAACTTGACACGCACCTTGTGCTCTGAAAGTGAAGCGATTGTGAATTTAGAAAAGTGGGCGTACACTAATATTTGTCAAATTGGGCGTGACCACTCCACTAGAATATAAACTTGGCATTTACTAAAAAGTTAAAAATAATTAAGATTCAGTTAAATAAAATATTTTTATATGTGTTAGCCAATGCGAAGCCCTTCAAGGCAACGAAGATTGAGTTACAAAACTGGGCGAACATTGCCCATAGGACACGTTTCAATTGTGATACTATGGGTAATCTAACCAAGGTTCTATGGGGCGACCCGGATGCAAACAAAACAAGGGCTGAGCTAGGAAAGTTGACCGGCATCTTGACGGGGCACTCTAACATACGGTGGCATTTAAACCGGATTGGAGCCACGAATGACAATGAATGCAAGGCATGCATAGAGAACATGGAGACAATGGAGCACTTCCTTTGCCATTGTCCAGCTTTCGGTCAGCCCAGATTCCATTATTTTGGGGATGACACCTTACCGGACATTACCCACCTTAGAGGTATTGATTGGAAAAGTTTAAGGGACTACTTGAACGATACTGAGCTCCTATAAAGATGGGGTTCGTTTGTTAATTTATATGAGAGCGCACAACAGGCCTATACTGGCTTATGTGTATGTCCCCGGACATGAGCGTAATGGCTCCTCTTTTTAACCTAAGCTAACCTAACCGAACCTAACTTATCTATAATGATATTCAAGGTCGATAACAATCAGAAAACTTATAAACATATATAAATAAATATAGAATTTGCTAACCTAATTGCCAACATCTTTGAATAGCCTTATTATTATTTTTAAGTTTTATTTTAAATATTTTCAAACGTAAGCTTTTCGTTTAAAAATTGTCTGGTATACAGTACAGTACTTGTATTATTTCTGAAGAAAATAAATATGTTGGTTGATATTTTTTAAAGTCTCCTTTTTTTCTTGAAGTTTTTTAAAACATAATTTTTATTTTCTAACCCTGATCTTTCGCTTTTCAATTCCCACAATAAATTGAACTTCAGCGACCAGCACCTCTATTTACCTTTGAATTAAATTTTATTATTTTTCTCATCTCCCATAATAAATTGCATTATTTAAAAAATATCTTACTTTCTTATACACACTTTCAATTTAATTTTCTTACTTTGGAAAATTTTTCAACGAAAATGAATTCTATTATAAAAATACATGCTTTAAAAGAAATGTTTCTTTAAATCTCTTAAACAACTAACAGCAGCTGTATGTAAAAAAAAAACTATCAACCAACCAACACAACCCAACCCAACCTAAAGCAACCAGGTCTTTTGGCACTACACATCATGCCATTTCATTTTATATATAAAATTATCTGTCATCCAGCACGTTTAAATCTTGAGCAAAAAGTGAAAAATAAGATCTGAGAATAAGAATTCCTAACCAAGGTGTTAAGAGATATTTTATACCATCTTTTTACAGACAGACACTTCTGATGGATTTGATGCTACGTTTTCGTTGGTTGTTGCTGCTTTTGATTTTTTTTTTAACATTTTCCATTTTCTTAGTCCTGTTGCTGTAGCAACTCTCAAGTTGGTATTCTGAACACCTTTGTGGGTTCATGCCACATACAATATTTCCTTGCCACTATTAACTATTTATGTACCTGCTCCGCCAGTAGTGGTAGCAGTAGTGGTAGCACGGTTACCAGTACATACAGACATAGTTGTAAGATTATTTATGTCTGCACATGGTTAACCCGACATTTATAATTGCCACAAGCATGATGATGCAGCCAAAGATATATATGTATACATACATTCCCTTATCATCAACAAATATTAAGACGATGATGATGACGTTGTTTGCTTTTGTTTGAGAGAAAAAAAAGGATTTTTATTTCCAATTTTCCATATAAATTTTTTTTTTATTTTTTAGACAATAGGAAATGAAACAGCAAGATTGTGAAGAGCTTTCAAAGATATATTGCCTTCTTTTTTGTTGTCCTTTCTTTTTTTTGTTTTTGTCTTGTGTTATTCTTTTTACAGTTTTTATTTATTACATGGACTTTTCTCTTCCTTATTTTACTCAAATGTCATGTTATCACTTAATGGAAATTTTAAATCAAATAATGTTTTTCAAGTTTTATTATTATTTTTATTTTTTATTTTGCTTATAATACCATTTTATTGTGCCAAATTATTAAAGGACAGATATGGCGAAGTATAAATGAAAATAATGCAAAAGACTAGAGATAGAGATGGCCAAGTGAGAGAAGTTAAACAGATTTAACATTAAATTTTCTTTGGAGTAAAATTTAAGAGGTATGGAGCTTATTTCTTGTTGAAAAAAATTTATATTTGTAGTGGGAAGAGTTTTTCTGTTTGAAACAAAAGAACAGGGAAAGAATTATTTGTAAAATGGGTGCAGTTTCCCCATTAAAAAGTTACTTGTAAATCAAAACATTTATTATTTTTAAATTGAAATTGAGCAAATATATACAACTTTCATGCCAAAAATAAACAGTTCTTCCAGGCAACCGCCTTTTTATCATTATTTTATAAATTCCCTTTGGGTCTACAATCGAATATCTTACCTGATGTAGAAATTTTTAAATTTTTTTTTTTTTTTTGGTTTTTTGCGATTTTTTTAGTTTTAGCGATTTTTAGCTCTGGCGCTTTTTTTTGTTTTGCGATTTTTTCTCGGTTGTTTTTTAGTTTTACCGATTTTTTCAGTTTTAGTTTTGGTATTTTTTTTTTGTTTTGGCGATTTTTTAACTTTTTGCGACATTTTTTACTTGATAGGGATTTTTTTGTATTTCAGTAATTTTGTTTTATTTTTGTTGATATATTTCATTTAATTATTTTTTTTTTATATTAGCGATTTTTCATTTTGGCGTTTTTTATTTTGAGGTTTGAAAATTTGAAGAGGTTCGCCTCTTACGGCTTCCAAGATACAGCAAGTTGTCAAAGTTACATTAACTGATAGAATAGCCTTTAAATTTTATATTTTTTTAATTTCAGTGTTAATTGGTGTAGTCTGCACAAAAATGCACTAACTTTGAAAACTTCAAGTGTCTATACATATGTAATTGTCTGTATAATACATTAGGATTTCAATTTGTTACGTTGATCGCTTTAGAACACTCTTCAATTTTTCACGGTCATAAATTTGTTGTTGTAGCAGCAAAGTTTTACACATCATCATGTAAAAATTTCAGGTCCGTAGCTGTTATGGTTCTCGAGGAAACAGCCTGTCATAGACAGACAGACGGACATTGCAGTGAAAACAACAGAGTTTCTGTGGCTTACGGAACCCTAAAAAGACTGCAAAATAAATTTTATGAATTTTTTTCTAGAATTTGTTGGAATTAAGCATTTTGGTTTAAAAAAAATTAAAATTTTTAAATGTGGCAAAAAATTTCAGGCTCTTTTTCTTTTTCACGCCCTTTACAATCAACTACATTCACCAATTACAGCGAAATTTTTTACACACCCACATGAAAAGTTTTGTATTTCCTATTATTATTTTATATTTAAAAAATATCTAAAGACTCTATTTCGAATTGCATTGCAGTTGGCCCAGGAATAGTGTTTGGGACTTCATTATATGCCATACCTTACGTTTGTGTTTATACACAGTTTCTGCAGCAAATGCCAGAAAATTACTGCTTTATAAAAAGCAATTCTTTTTTCGTATATAACAATTGTGTATTTACATTCAATTGAATTGAATTAAATTAAAACACTAAATAGAAAAAATTAAACAGCTTTATAAAAAAATCAATGGTCCATCCACTAACATGATTTAGAATTTCAAATAGCTTTAGCCAAGCCAGTCTTTTTCATTTTATCATATAAAAATAACATTAAAAAAACAACACTTAGAATAAATCAAGTCTAGCCAAGTTGAATTTCAAATAAATGCATGAGTATGTTAGTTTACTTTTACCATTTCTATTACTTCAATAGTATTTGGATATATTTCTAAAAGTTGTTTTTCTTTTCCAGCAGAGTATAAGTATCTTTAAAAGGAAATCTCTAGTTTAACATTTTCCATTTCTATTCATTCTCCCCTCCCTTCTAATGTTTGATGGAATGTATGTTAAATTGAAAATGTTATACAATTTTCAATTTTCTACAAAAATAAAATATTATACATATACAGAACATTGTATGCAGTTTGCTGTGTGTGTTTTTATCTCGTATTTTCTCGGTATGTTTGTTTGCTGCAATTTGTTTGCTGCGAAAATGTGCTGTTTACGCATACTTTTTTTTTATTAGAAATTGTATGTATGCAAATATATGCGAGGGTGGAAAATTTTTATTTGGATTTCTTAAAGAAATCGGGTAAATTTGTAATCGTTTAAGAAAAAACCAAGACATTAAATATCAAGAATTAAAGAAACGTTCCGGCCAAAAGACTAGCAGAAATGGCAATTTTTCCTTTAAGTTTGGCGTTAATTATACAAGATTTTTATTTTATATCTATTTTACCGCCAATCTTGAATTTGCTTTATTACATTTTTAGAGCAAAGGTTTTGTATTACTGCCAATTTTCTTTTTTTTTTATAATTAACTACTTTTTATTATATCGGCTTATATTTTTAAGTATAACAGAAATCAATTAAATTTCGCTCAGTATATAAATAGTCGAACAAAAACTTAATTAGAAACATTTTGCTGTCAACCTTGCTGACCCTTTTCACCTGTTTTGTAAGCAAAGTAACAAATACTTTCACCGGTTGTAGTGAAACTGACCCAAGTCGTCAGTCTGATCATTTCCCCTGCGCTGAAAGCCTTGCATATTACCCACTAGGCTACTACCTCATTTTAATTTAAAAAAATATTCAATCAAAAACTTTATTAGAGCTCTGGGACATTTTTACCAAGCTATCAATAGGATTTTTAATACAAAAGTTGTAAATATTTTCCATCAAGTTTTTTTAATACCAAACTAAATGTCTTTTTTATGCATCATCAGGAAAAATGGTCCTACACAGAAAAAAAAATAATTTACTTATTTTTAATAAAAATCGTTCAATTGATGTCTACAAAAAATACAAAAAATAGCAATTAGGGACAATTTTAAAAAAATAAACATTTTTATATTTTTATCAATTACCAAACGCTTTGAAGTGAGCATATATTGAACACTTTATTTGAAGTTGCCTTTTAGTCCATTTCTCATTTTTAATAAAAAAAACCTTTACTACTGATTAACTATACTCTTGTAATTTTTTTTATTTTTTTGAATTTTCAATTTTTTATATCTTATAACAAAATTATTTTAATTTTTGGTCACACCTGTCCCAGTAAAAATGCAAAAATAATAAATTATTGATACCTTCCTGCAATAACAAAGTAAGAGCATTTTAATATTCCAGTAATTAGACGCAGGAAATATTTAGTCACACCCGTCACATCAACACTTAAGTGGTGCATGGGTTAAACGTAAAGAAATAAAATAAAATATGAACAGCACTTAGTTTCAAAGAGAGAGAAAGAGACAGTGACAGAAGAAAGGCTAAGAAAGAATTAGATATTATCGATAAAAAATCATTGGAAGAAAAAGTAAAAAATTATCCAGTAAGAAAACAAAACAGCAGACAACGGTAAAATAATGAAAGGCGAGTGTTTCGAATACATCTCAAATTTATAGTTTTAAATCACAGTGTTCATTAAAAGCAAGTTAAACGTAACCTTGCTTGTAGTCCATAAAAAAGAAATAATGCTATTAAGTAACTCCTCAAAGAGGTTCCTTCAGAGCTTTTGGTGACTGCAATAAATACAAAAATCAAGATACCTTTATATTGATTATATAAGCGAAGTCAAGGCAATAAAAAAATTTATTGCTTCAAACTTTTCGAGCTTTCAAATCAGGTCGCACCAATCACACAAAAAAGTCACACCCATCAAACTTTAAAGGAGAAATTTGTTTTTTTTTCTAAGTAGTAAGTATTTCATACAATAAAAAAAATGTTGAACATCAAAATTATGGTTTGAGTTCCACGGAACAAAATTTGTAAGGTCACACCCGTCACAGGCTTTTGATTACTATGCTGAGTAGAAATCAGGCTTTTTCCGTGTCAAATTCTCGTTAAATATTTTAATATTAACATCTTCAGCAGCGACATCCTTATTTTAAATTATTATAATTATTTTTTAGTATTATGGTCACACCCGGCGCAATGGAATTTGCTCTTATATAGTTTTTTAACGATCATGCTTTCTCATCAATTTTAGATATAATCAACTTAATTTTTTTTAATATTTGTTCAAACTGACAAGAAGATTTCATCCTACCACCGGTATCCTTTCAGAATTACATGTGGCGAAAAAAAATCAAGCAATTAAATTTGCAACAAGAAATACAAGCAAGTTTAGGCTTATTTGAGTAAGATTTTTAATGAAAAAAAAAAAAAATTAATTTACCGCCAATTTTCTATTTTTAATTGAAACATTAAAGGCTCATATACTATTTTTTAAAGACACCAGTAAGATTAAGCCAATATCTTTGCCTTTCATTTATACGATTCTCGTATATGAAATTTTAAGCATACAAAGCAACTCAAATCAGTAACTTTTTACTTGAGCGCCTTTTCTTAAGTTTCTTCGACGTATGTATATTGAAATACATCTTAATGCATTTGAGATAAAAGAAAAAATTCCCTTTACAGTGGCAGCAACAAATAAATTTCTGTTACTCTGTTTTTATTTAAAATAAACTTTATTTTTCCATAAATAGTTGTATTCAACTTCCCTTGAACAAAATTCAAAAAAAAAAAAAAAAAAAAAAAAAGAGAAAGAGTAAAAAACTGCATAAAATTGGTATATTGATAAGCAGAATAAAATGATTGGAAATATAGTTTAGAGGCGTATTAAAAAATGTTTCAAATGTTTTTGCAGTTTATTTCCTTTTCCTTTACAAATAGTGGAGATACGCATTTTATATTGTAAAATAAAAGTTGTTTCGAATAGCACACAAGTTTGTTAAACAAATTTTCTTACTTAGTTGCCTTATTTTCTTATTTCTTCTTTTTTTTCTTAATAAAGGAAATAGTTTAAATTTATTATGAATTTGTAGTAAAGTTAAAGTTACCTTTTGTTATATACTCAAAAGATAATTTGTTTAGTAGTTTCTTTTTATATGTCTTTATAAGGAAATAGATACTTTGAAAGGGCAAAGAAAGTAAGCAATTTACATTAAAAGTATGCAAAAATAATGGGTGTTCCAATAACAAGTTTCAATTTGAAAATCCCGCCATTTTAATAAACAATCATCATCCCTTTTGCTGAATAAAAAATAAAAAACTTTCAAAATCATAATAATTCACTTAATGTATCCTTATATCCTTTATGCTTTTCCTTTATTCTGAAAACATCTTTCTTTTCCTATCATTCAAAACAATCTTTTCATTACTCGTACTTCGGCGAAAATAATTCTCATTGTTATGTTTCCTTAAGCTTTTTGCTTTTACAAGTTTGTAAAAGAAATAATCACTTTATCACCTTTTAACTCAGGTTTTTTTTTTGTCTTCTTAGTTTATGTGATAAACTCGTGCCAGAAAATAAAACAAAAATTAATAATACCAACATAAAAATACAATGAAATGTGGATTTCTCTTATACCCTGCAGTCTACTAAAAGCTTGAGGTAAAAATAATATTAAAAAAAATACAAAAATGTATACAAGACAATATCAATTTAAGAACATGAGTGTTATAGAGGATAAACTAGGAAATAGAAAAAAAAGGATACGCAAAAAAACTGCATTAGTATAAGTGTATAAAAAGCTCACACTTACAATCTCTAAGACACGCAAAACGAAGGAAAAATAAAACAAGAGTCATTGCACTAAATTGCAACATTGTAAATAAAAACTAAAACTAAAAGTAGTTAGTTATTGTACTGATGTCATTGTTGTGCTAGATGACGCCAAGATACGACGAGTATGACAACAAAACAACAACACAATGACACAAAACACAGCACTTACATGTATGAAAATTGTTGTGAAACAGCACAAACAATCTAATATACAATATAAGATAACACGTTGGCTTGTATCATAAAAGATTTTAAATTACTGCAAGAGATTTACAAGCAAAATAACTAATACATACACTCATATTTAGTGTGGGTATGGGTGTAAGGGAAAATGAAAACCATTTGGCATGTGTAAGTGTGTGTACATATTTCAGAGTAATTGTCTCGAGTTTTGTGTAGGAAAATGTCAACAACACAAAAGCGGCTTAGCTATCTTAACAATTTGGCTTTATTTAATTTAGTGTCCTTGATGTAAATCTCTATGCGAGTACAAGCACAAGTCTGAGACCATGTATTCGATCAAAAAATTATATATGCATATCCTTTGCATATACATATGTATATAAATAAATATATAAATATTGTCTGCAATACATAGTATGGAAATATATGTTGTTGTTTACTGAAAAATTACTCAATGTAAAGGAAAATATAATGTCATCTTTCCTAAAATGACTAAACACTTTAATCTAACAAGAACTACATCCTGAAAAAAAAATACCAATGTTAAATCAACATGCAAACATTTTTGATTTGAAATCATATTAAATTTATTAGAAACAATATGTTGTTAAAAGTGTTCATAGCTAGAATGCACTGTTGTGCTCAATTGTGGAACTTGAATAGCCGACAAACTTTGCACTACCATCCAAAACTTCCTTCTGCTGGCTAGTAGACACTCCACAAGTCTTGCAGTCGTGGGGTCGCAGGTTCGAATCCTGCAGACAAGTCATAGTAGCTTCGCAGCTTGTGCTTTTTGTCATTTGTTGTAATTTTGTTGTAATTTTTGTCACAAAGTTCAGATTAAGGGGGTTAATTTCAAATAAATGTTATGTGAAATGAATCACTTAAATCATATTGAATTAACATTTTATTCATTCACTCATGATGGTATTTATTTAGTGTGTATCTAAAGAACATATACATTTAAGGTTGTTGTAGCTGTTAGCCACCACGCAATGACTTCGAGCTCAAATCTTGGCCGTGGACGCCAACTACACATATAACACACAATTTGACTGATGCCTGTGCCAATACACAAAATTACCCATGTTAAATAATTATTAAAACAAAATGACTGCATTAATTTAAATTAAATTCATGTGGTTTCAATTTGAAATAACTTTGATTCAACATGCTTCTTCGTGTTATTTCAGCATCAAATTAAAATTCCGTTGTTTCAACTTGAAATAACTTTGATTCAATATGTGTTCTTCATTCTCATTTAATAGCACTGGAATGTGCAAATCAACATGAAATAAAGTTATTTTAAAACGAAAAAATTGTCTTTGAAGACTACTGTAAATCATGTTGAATTAACATGAAACACATATGAAGCAAAATCATTGCTAAAAAAAATTTTAAATTAACCTTTTTCTTAGAAATTTTAATGGCCTGTATAATCGAATATTTTACCTGATGTACTCGTAGAAATTTCAAAAAAAAAATTGGCTTTCTTTTACCCTATAGTTTTGATTTTTTTAAATTTCAGTGTTAATTGGTGTAGTCTGCCTAAAAATACACTAGCTTTGAAAATTTCAAGTATATATATATATAATTGTCTGTTTATTAAACTAGCACTTCAACATTTTTCGTTATTTGCTTTGGAACACCCATTAATTTTTTACTGTCATATTTTGGTTTTTGCAGTGGCGACCAAAGTTTTACATATGCTGTGAAAATTTCAGGTCCGTACCTCTCGAGAAAACAGTCTGTGACAGACAGACAGATAGACTGACAGACATCGTAGCGAAAACAATGGGGTTCCTTTTCACCTTTGGTGTATTTTTTTCACAAATTCCAGACTAATGTCCAAAACTCGGAAGTCGTAATGTCTCATTGTTGTAGAATTTTATTTCGAAAAAAAAATTCAAGTTCAAAAAAGGGTTTTTCGTTTATTTTTTCACAAATTATAGGAGGTGGGCAGAAAAAGACTATTGGGTATTTGCAGGACGCGTCTAAATCATTGTCACTCAAAGTAGCGCACACATGCGATTGCTACAGCAACAATGAAGAGAGCAAGAGCAAATAAAATTACTTAATCTTGTTTGAGAGTTTGTATGTGTTGTCGTTTGTTACTGACTAGCACTGAAAGAAATGTTTAATGTAGAATTACTTTGGGGAAGTTGAGTTTTTGCTGTGTAGAAAGGCATTATAGCCTTTGTCATAGCGAGTATATAAATGTTTCTAATAATGAAAGAAAAGAACTAGTTTTAAAACTAAAATGAACCGATTTATGAAAAAATATCAGCCCGTTTTTTAAATAAAAAGAAAATCATCATTTCTGATTGATTTTCAATTGCAAAACGTTGCCGTCCATTCGACGATGGAATGTTTTTCAAGTACACTCGTTACTAAAGGTGTAAAGAAAACTACACAATAATTGATTTCAGTGCAGAGGAAATAAATTTCCTATCGGAAATTAAGTTAACTTTAAACTAACTTTAAGCTAACTATTTCGCAACTAGTACTGATTGGCACTTGGATTACTTTTCAATGTAATCAACTGACTATTTTAACATTGCGATGTTCTAGGCAGTAGTCAATTGTCTCACTCTTCATTACTTTCAGCTAACTTAAAGTTGGCTTTTTTAAATCACCTGGTAGTCAGTAAATTTAAAAAATTTTTCTGGGGTTCGAACATGTATCATCACACGTTGTGTACACAACGCGCTAACTACACAGCCAAGGTACCATCTAAAATAATAACAGCAAAATGTTAATATAAAACTGGAATGAGTTTCAAAGTAGCTGAGAATAAATTTGTTGGCTCTCACCAAATTCGATTACGTACTCAACTTAAGAATTAATTTTGGCTTTGTTCTGGATGACTTTGCAGTTAGCTTTTAGTCAGTCTAAGAAAAGTTAACTATAAGTTAACTATTTTTGTAGTCAACCACACATTCTCCGACAGGGTTACTACTCAAAAACGCTCAACTAGACCAACCATAAAGTATGATAGTATGTGTGTGCGGGGCCCTACTCTAAATCATTGTCACTCAAAGTGGCACTATATTGCCGAACTTACACGAATACATTTCTCTCTGTATACAGCACTGCTCTAGACTAATGTCCAATAGTCGAAAGGCATAACATAATTACTTTTGTGGAAATTCCAACACAATTAAAAAAAATCAAATTAAAAAAAAAAGAATATTGGAGGAAGACTCCGAAACGTCTCTAGATTAATGACCAATAATCGGACGCCAGGATGTAATGGCGTAATCGACTTCAAAAAAAGAAGGAGATTATCAATTCGTCTGTATTTTTTGTTTAACATTGTTACTTCTTAACTCGGTACATTTTAATGCGATTGTAAAAATTCTTTTTGTTATCTGAGACGTTATAGCTTCCAATTGGTCCCATTGTAAAAAAAAACTGGGTGGAGATACGCCCACACATTTTTTTTTTTATTTTATGATATTCTACTTATTTAATTAATGCAAAACCTAGCAAACACCTTTGGTTCTTGTACATAATTACACACTTTTAAAGTTACAATTTATTATTATATTTCAAGTGGATTTTTACGTAACTTACCACACACCTTGAGCTCTTAAATAGACACAATCTTGCATTTAAAAAAATTGGCGCAGTCACGCTCATTAAAATTTAATTTTACATTTCACATACTTTTTCTCTTTTCTTTAAAAAAAAAAAAAAATTTTCTCGAAATTGTTCTATTAAATCCTTGCATTGAAGTCGTTGTTTTGCAGAATTATTTTGTAGAAATTCCAACACAGTTTCAAAAAAAAAATGTCAAGCTAAAACGGACTTCGGTAATTTTTTTAACTTGAAACTTTTTTTAAATTGCCGAAAAATAAATTTTACGCCAGCGATTGACCTTGCGATATAAGACTTTAGTATTATGAGAAAATATGCCATGAGTATGTATAAGACTAGAAGCTTAGGTGGCTACATACATATAACGACCTAGGCTGGAGTTATTCTTCTAAGTGAAATTTATTTGCTGTTGGTTAAGCGATGTCTATATGCATTTCATTGTTGCTTTAACAAATCGTCAGTAGACTTCAACCACACATTTTGAACAGTCACAAACCCCTTATCTTATTATTTGTGAACTCTCAAATAGTTTTTGGAAGTTTGTGCATAAGATAAGGGGTTTTAACTGTTCAAAATGTGTGGTTGAAGTCTACTGACGATTTGTTAAAGCAACAATGAAATGCATATAGACATCGTTATTCTTTTAAAGTTTATTACTTATAACAAGAGGCGAGCCACTATTTATTTTTTTTTTCGACCATATAGTCCTAAACAAAATTTATGAATAAACGCATTCGGCATTACTACTGCTACTGCTAAAAAATTATAATAATATTTTCCCTATCCTCTTTGCTTAGCAAATTAACATACATACACTCTAACACAATGGCGGAAGCGGAAGCTTAAGCTTAAGTTAAACACAAAACATATTTCTATAAGCAAATATGTTTTCAAGTATTGCAATGGCACTTTTATACATATCAGCAGTGCAGCAGTATTTGTGCTTTAAAGACACAATACTCGTATACTTAATGGTTTGTATAATAAAGTCTCTGACAGTTTTAGTTAAAGTGGATAATTTTTTTTTTGTCTCTTATCCGGATTTGTATTAGACAATAATGAATTTGTTGGGGAATTATGCATGTGCGTGCATATGTCTCACTGTAAGAGAGAGTTTGCATATGTGTTGCATGTTTTCTAGAACAGCAATTGTTTTTGAATCTCTATGAATAAATTTAGCTTAATTTTAGTTTTCTCTTTCCATTTTAGTTTTATACTTTTGCTGTGGTATTCCTTAATGCAGCAAAGAATTTTCTATTTCCGCTGTATTATGCGGAAAATTTGAACGTCGCTTTGAGCATACAAAAATATTTCAATTATTTTGCTCAACTATTGCACACACTGGCACAAAGCATACTTTTAGGCGACATCAACGCACACATAAGCATTAGTAGTACTCTAGCATGAATTATAATAAATAAAAATTAAATGGCAGTTGTATATAATTTATATAAATTGAAAATTTAACAGAATATTATTATGTTTTTTTTTTTGAAACTTGCAACTCTTAACTTTTGGGGAAATTTTCTTAAATCAAGAGATGCTTTGCAAACATTTTGTTATATTATTTTTTGTATACATTTTTAGTTGCAAGAAGTTAGTACAACACGCCTTTAGGTTAGTTTTGTTTTTTTTTTCTTTGCAACTTGTTGTATTGTTGTTGAAATCTTATTTCATGCTTTCCGCAATTCTATTTTGCCCGAGTATAAAATGCTGGAATTGCGTTTTGTGCAATTTAAACACGCGTGCCAAGAATAAGCAACCACAAAGTCACATTTAAAGACTTCCCTTATTTAAGTGTTCAACTTAAAAGAAAACTAACTTAAGATCAAGAAGAATCTGCAGAACAGAGAGTAGTTATAAAATACATTGCGATAATTTTATTTAATTTAAAATTGGCAAAGTTAAATTATTTATTTAAGTATTCGCAAAATGTCCTTAAATAGAGTAGTACAAATTTGCAGGACAAAGCCTCAGAGCCTTATATTTTATATGGGCAAAATTTAAAATACAAAAGCAAAACACATACAAAGCTTTTCAAGGCTTAGACGGCTTTTACACTCGCAAATTTTACTTTTTGAAGTCTTAAGTCTGTAGGAGAGAAGAAGCAAGAGGAAGGGGACCTCGTTTATCTTCTCTATTATAATTTCAAGACTTTGTAAAAAACTTTACGTTGATTTAATTCTTCTTAGCATTGAGCTTAAGAAATAAGGCCCTTAATCTTATTTCAAAGAAATTTTCGTTGGTATTGCTTTTCAGGTTTGACTTACAAACTGCGTAAAAATATATTCTCACAAAAATGCTTACAGTCTTTTACAGTATGTATGTTTTTTTATAGAGTGACACAAGTTTAAATCATAATAAAATAAGGAAATATATATTTTTAATATCATTGAAACGGGCTTTATTGGAAAGAAAATTTTATGAAATTAATTTCTGCCATGTGCCCGCCACGGCTGGCGCGTAGAAGGCGCAATATGGAACACCAATTTTCAACAATCGTTTTTGAAGACATATGGGCCAAGGACTTCGCCAGCCCATAAAGCGCACCAAACAGTAATTTTCTGTGAATGTAATGGTGTTTCGACAAAAGCTTGTCACATTTCCCACAATTCTGCTTACTTACGTACCCATTCAACCAGAAATGGGCTTAATCGGAAAATAAAATTTTGAATGGAAATTCAAAATCAATATCAATTTGTGCTTCAGCCCATTCGCCGAACAATTTGCACGCGTTGTTCTGATGTACGAGTAAGTCGATTCATAATGAAATTTCAAATTTCAAACTAAACAAAAAGCAACTATCAGCTGTTAAATAGGTGCTCAAATAAAGCAGTGATGCCAACTCAAAGTTGTGACACTCTAACAAAAACACCCTTTATATAACAAGTCAGTAAAACTATCACATGTCGCAAATTTACTACAACAACGTCACTACTCAAAAAAACATCAATTTAACTGAAAACGAGTTTAGGGCCATTTTCACAACGATACAAAAGTAAACTTTAAGAATTTAAAACCAGTATTTTGTATTGAAATACTAGTTTTAAAACTCTTAAAGTATAATTTTATTCGTTGTGAAAATGGCCCTTAAAATTTTAAATTTACAAACAACTAAATGGAAAAAGAAAATTTAATTTTTCTCTTAATAGCAACTAAGATATTTGTTTGAAATTTTTACACCAATCTAAACAAGGATATGAGACTTAATTGAGCACTTGAAAACTTGAAAATCCCTTTTTTGTTTTACTCATGAAGTGTTATAGTAAACAAGCGATATGCGACGATAGATCCAGTATAATATTTTCTGTAGTCTTGGTAAAAACTAATAAAATAATATATTCATTATAAGACGACAGCCTCTGTGTGACATAAGTAGAAAACGATAGTCTTAGTATAAGACGATAATCTTATCTTATTATACGAAAGCAGCCTTGTACGGCAGTCTTAGTATAAGCTGATTCTCATAATACACGGCTGCAGTATAAAGATGTAGTATCAGAGTAAGATGCTTATTTAAGTCTTAGTGGGTGGTTCTAATATAAAACATTATTCCTACTTTAAGACGCCAGTTTTCTTATAGAAAGACACTCTTAATAAAAGATAAAAGTCGAAGTAGAAGTAGACAGCAATCTTAGTATCAGAGAATATAGTTAGTATAAGATAAAAGTCTTAGTATAAGACTTATATAAAGGACTAGTGTTTGTATAACTGAGTGGTCTTAGTATAATACAACAATCTCAGTACAAGATAGAAGTCCTGGTAAAAGACAGTAGTCCTTGTATAAGATAGTAGTATCAGTATATGACGCTAATAAAAGTCTAAGACGATGTTCTAAAACATTATCTTTTGTATAAGACAGTAATATTAGTATGAGACAGAATTTTTAATATAAGATGGTAATAATAGAATGAGTATTAGTATAAGAGAATAGTTTTAGTGTAATACAAAATATTCTTAGTGCATGACAGTAAAATACAGTAATATGTGTATAAAATACTAGTCTTAGTGTATGGCAGCAGTGCTAAAATAATAAATGATTTTTAGTACATAAGAGTTGTTTTTGTACAAGACAGCAGTGCCAGTATAAGAGAGTAGTCTCAGCATCAGAGAGTAGTCCAAGTATAACGCATTTGCCTTAGTATAAGATACTATCTTAGTATAACAGAGAAGACTTAGTATAAGACACTAGTGTTATTAGTATAAGAGAGAAGATTGTACTCAGTCAGTTAGTAGTTTTATTATAAGACGGTATTCGTAGTACAAAGACATCAGTCTTAGTATAAGATTTTAGTCCTAGTAGAGGACTATGGTATAAGATAATAGTCCCAGTATATGATGGTGGTCTTTATATAAGACATAGCTTTGAGTATAACATAGAAGACTTACTATAAAAGACTAGAGTTGTTATAAAACAGCATTATACTTAGTATAAAGCAGTAATCGTAGTAGTCTCAGTGTTAATTAGTAGTCGTAGTATAGGACAATAGCCTTAGTGTAAGGCATTAGTCTTAGGTTAAGACAGAACTATTAGTATAAGATCGGAATTTTGGTATAAGATAGTAGTCTCAGTATATGGCGGTAGTGTTATGGGAGGTTTGTCTGTATAACACAGTATAACACATTACAGTATAAGATAGTAGTCTAAATATTAGACGAGTCGTCTAGGTATAAGACACTAGTCTGAGTATAAGACTATTACTAGTAATATAAGACAGACGCTCTTAGTATAAGACAATAGTCCAAGTATAAGGTAGTAGTCTTAGTATAAGACTATAGTATAAGAATAGTATAAGTATGAGACAGTAGTCTTAGTATAGCAAAGTTGTCTTAGTATAAAAAAGTAATTTAGTATAAAGCTCTAGCCTTGGTATAAGACAGTTATATTAGTATAATATAATAGTCTAACTATAAGGTAGTAGTCTTGAAATAAGACTATAGTATAAGTATAGTATAAGTATTAGACAGTAGTCTTATTATAAAAGAGTGATTTAATATAAGCTCTAGCCTTGGTATTTGTATAATACTTGTACAGTAATTGTCTAAGTATAACACAATGGTTTAAATATAATCCACTACTGTCTTATACTAAGGCACTAGTCTTAGTAAAGATAATAGAATCAGTATAAGAAAGAAATCCTATCAGTAGTCCTAGCAGTAGTTGTAGTGTAGAGAAACAAATAAACTGTTATACAAACAAATTATCTCTTATACGAAAATTAATTTCTCATACATTATATCTTACAGCAATACAAAATCTCTTATATTAGCCTTATTGTCTTATACTAAGATAATAAGATTTGTTAAAGACGTTTTGCTTAGTATAAGATAGAATTAATTATATTATACTAAGCCTAGATAGAGCCTTAGGTAAAAAGAAAAATTTAATATAAGAGATTGCATGGTAGTATAAAAGAAAGTATATCCTTGCTGTACAATGTAATAATACTTAATTATGACTTTACTTTTATTTTAAAATTCTTATTCTTAAATAACTAAAGATGTTGTCCTTTGAAGTCATATAAATTAAATGTTTCACTTTCAAAGCCAAAACTTTTCCTTATATATAGTAGTTCTGGCTATCTTACAACTATTTGAAACATTTCATTATATGTACTGTGAAACCGTATGGATGCAAACTTTTTGAATGTATAATCCATAAATGAAATTAAATTAATTTTCTGGAAATTTCGTTTTCTTAAATTTTTAATACACACAAAAACTAATTTAAGTTTTAAATTGTGTTAAACATTCACCAAAAACTACTGGCTCAAGTTCGCTGAAGTGTATGGCAGCATTTCAACTTACAACCGTATACATACGCTATAATTTTTTATTTATTTATGAATTGTTTTAAGTCGCAGGCCTGCTGCCATTTTCTTTCACCCAGAGCAAAGCGTAAGGCAGGAAATGGCTCTACCAAGAAAACAAAAAAAAAACAATATTACTTGTTTGCTGTAATAATTATGGTCACGTTAATGTTTCAGCTGTTGGCCATTTCATTTGAAAACTGTGGCCAGCGCAACTAAAAATTGCGGCTGACTCTCTGATGGTGTCTGACAAAAATTCATAATAAAATTTTATGATAAAAGTACTTAATTTATTGCAGGTTTTATTATTACACAAACTTTTCTTTACATACAAGCCCTTGCAGGCAAGAGAAGTTTACAAAATATGTGGCTAAAGAATAGTGAAGAACTGCCGCATAAAGGGGTCAAAATAGCAAGCAAAAGGATTAAGTATAATAAACATACTTGTAAAGGACAAATAAAATGTCTGTTGTCTATTCGTACGTTTGTCCAGCCTGTCTGTGAGTTAAGATAATTTTATTTCAAATCTCCAGTACATTTTGAGCGCTTGTTATATAAATTAATACCTTAATACTGGTCTCATTATAACATTAACCTTGACTGCTAAAAAAAACTTATTAAAGTGTCCTGTTAAGGCATTTTGTTAGTTTTTGTGTTTGTGTTTGTGTTAAGAAAAGTCATTCAAGTTAATAATGCAACTGCCGTAATAATGTGCTGTCTTTTCAAAAGCAAATCTTTGCTATTGTTATTTCCGTTTATAAGGATTAAACTTTTGCCAGGAAAATTACTAAATTCAAGTGTAAAATGAAACCACTCTATGGCAACGTTGTCTGCCAGTGTCAGTGGTAAAGGAGACAACGTCAAAACTTCTTTGTATTTTTTATTTTGGCTTTTTTCTTAAACTGCTGCATAACAAACGTTCAACGTTTATATAAAGTGCACTTCAAGTGCAACCCCACGTTAAGAATCTTTATCATCTGATATGATGATGGCCTTTGTCAATCAAATCTGTCTTCTTAAGCGTAGATAGAAGGACACCTTATCTAATCGGCAGGGAAGTTAACCTAAAAGGTAAATGCCCTAATTTTGCTGCTAATGAGTGTTTTCAATTTTGTATTATAAATAAGTTTTCCCTTAAACTGCAACGCCCTAATTTCCCATCCAGCTTTTTTGGGTCTAAAATTTTCTTAAATAAAGGATGAAGAAATAGTGAATCTGACGAACTTTTCTTTAGTCACTGGTAATATGCTGAATCAGTTTGAAAGTAGACTGACTCTTTTTACAGAAAAATCTAACTGATTGGAGAATCTTCCAAAATCATTTAATCATACAAAATAAATTCCAATTCATACTCTAAATACCTTCTTAAGGATGTTCATTCAAAGGTTTAATTTTCTAACAGTGATTAGACGTGGAAGAACCTGATTCTCACACTTGGCCGCTTAATTGTTATTAGAGCTGCGTCCGTCCACGTAGTACGCAATAATTTTGGTATAGTAAATTGTTCAAAGTACTTTTGATTGCATTAAATACTTATTGCCTGGAAAAGTAAACTTTTATTTTAAAAAAAAATACGAAAATGTGACACTTATCCTTTTTCTATTTTTTGCTACTTCGTTTTCTTTCTTAACCAGTTTTCCTCTTTTTTAATCCAATGATCCTTTATCGATCTCAATTTTCTTATAATTTCTTCTTTTCCTGTCTCTCTCTCTCTCTCTCTATATATATATATATATATATATCTATCTCTCTCTCTATCTCTCTCTCTATCTCTATCTCTCTCTCTATCTCTCTCTCTCTAAATGTAGTTTATATTTTTCTTTATTTACTTTAAATTTCATCATTTGCTTTCATTTCCTATTTTTGACATTCCTGCAAGAAATACTTCTTGTGACGGGTGTGACTAAATTTTTCTTATAACTGATTACTCAAACATTAAAAATGGAGCTTCACAAAATTTAATTATATTGTTAAGTGTGCTTGCTTTTTTTGATTTTATTTGTTTTGTACAGTAGCAATTCTCTTTGAAGTTTTTAAATTTTTACTGTGACGGGTGTGACCGAAAATTTTAATATTTCAATGAATCCACAAAAATCTCACTATAAAACATACAAATTTGAAACTTCAACAAAAAGGCAAACAAGACGATAGTGTTTTTATTAAAAATGAGAAAGGAAATAAAAGGAAACTTAAACTTAAGATCAAATATGCAAAGAAAGAGAGCAGAGTACTCGTATTCCGTATGATAGAAAAAAATCAAGAATAATTTCTCAATCGTACTTAAGTTCAGTATTTTTCAATTTTATTGAATGAAATATTTCTTTTTTTTTATTAATTAAGGTGATTTTCCAAAGAAGAGAGGAAAAAGTAGACTTGACTTTTAGCTGGAGGAAATTTCGCATTTTTCTGTGCAGCCACGCACTTCATCAGCCCCATGTCTATCTACTTGGGATAGAGATTTAACATGAAATTTTAATTATACACAATCTAGTCATATTTATCATATTCCATTTCATTAAAACTAGATAGACAAGGGGCTGCTGAATCGAATACAACGTGAAGTTTACAATTGATACATTCAGCTATGGCAGCAAATATATGGTCATGTTTATGGTCATGGTTATGTCTATGGTGTTATGGCAGGACACTTCTAGTCGAAGCTTTAAGATAAAATTATTTTCTATACAACTTTTAACTATTTCTTGTCATATTTTGAGCTGATTTAATCAAAATAATTTGACAATTCTTGAAAAATTTTCACATTTTGACAAAAGACTTCCTTCCCCCGGCGTAGACATTTACATTTATTTTCATTTCTCTAAATATCAAAATACTTTTGTAATGTAAAACTGTTGCCATAACAAAAACTTTGGCTGGCTGACTGCCTTTTTCGCGAGTTCTCTGCTACATTTCTTTTAGCTTTTCTTTTTTCCAATGTCTCCGCAGCTTTGAAGTATTTTATAATTTACATTTAATTAGGGATTTTGCTTTAGTTTCGCTGAATGAATTTCATACTAAAAGTAAAACTTCTTTATATCCTCTTTTTCTCTAAGTTTTTCTTCTAACCATTTTATTACTTACTTTCTTTTTAACCAAATGCCAGGATAACACAAATAATTTGTGCAAAGAAAACCATACTTACAAACGCATTACTATGTTAAAAGGAAATGGGAGGGTGATCAAAATATTCCAGCTTCAAATTTCAACATTCAGTGAAGGGACAAACATTAGACAATAAAGCTGGCTGGCAGGTGACAGTGGTGAAGTTAGCACAAGAAAATTAAAGACTTTATGTATTTGATATAAAGTGTCTGTGAGATAGAAATATAATAGTGCGTTTTCATCTGCGCAAATTCTAGTACTTGCAAGATTTCAAACAAAATTTAGTAGATTTTGAGTAGATTTGCCATGCAAAATAAAATCAACTTTCTCACTGGATTTTGTCGAAATCTACTTTAAATATTTCAGAACTTGGTGATGCAACATGGTTTTTTAGGCTTCTTCCATACACCAAAGGTGAAAAGAAACTCTATTGTTTTCGCTACGATGTCCGTCAGTCCGTCCTTCTGTCCATCTGTCTGTCCGTCACAGGCTGTTTTCTCGGAATGCTAAAAATAAAAAATCCCAAAATAAAAAAAATGCCGAAACGAAAAAGCGCCAAAATGAAAGAAGCGCTTAAATGAAAAATATCACCAAAAATAAAATAAATCGTTAAAATGGTCGACAAAAATTAAACTAAAGTCGGTTAAAAATAGCCAAAACCCGAAAAAATCCGTCAAAACGAAAAAAGCGCCAAAACTAAAAAATCGCTAAAATTAAAGATATTCATTGCAAAAAAAAAAAAAATCGCCAAAATACGAAAAAAAAATTCCAAAAACCAAAAATCAAAAAAATCGTCAAATCCAAAAAAACGCTAAAACGCTAAAAAGTGTCAATAATAAAAAATCGCCAAAACTAAAAAAAGTCGCAAATATGAAAAATTGCTAAAATGAAAAAAAAGCGCTCGAATGAAAAGTATCACCAAAAATAGCATAAATCGCTAAAATGAAGGAAAAAATCACCAAAATTAAAAAAGCACGCCAAAACAAACAAAAAAAGCGTCAATACAAAAAAAAACGTCAAAACCGAAAAAAAATCGCCAAAAACTGAAAAAATTGCCAAAACAAAACAAGCGGCCTACGGAAGCCTCCAGTTAATGATTTTTATTTTGGATAAGAAATATAGACTTGTATCGAACTCATTCAGTAGTTCGTTTTTGACACAAGCCAATTATCAAACGCAAGTAATTTAAATGGGTTTGAAAATAGTGTTGTGGCAAAAACGGGCTACTGAAAAATTTCTATACAAGTCTAATGAAATAAATCTGGAAACAAAAAATCTTGTTGTAAACGGTATAGATTTTGAGAAAGGTTTTAATTGAAATCTGTTAGATTTCGTGCCTTTAATAGTGTTTTAAGGATTGTATATATAATAACACCACCTTTGCTTTGATTTTTATTTAAAATAAATTTTCTCTTTATTCTTATCCACTGTAAATTACCCCCTTAATAGTTATCATTCGTGCCAGACATGTGCGTATTAAGCTGGGTAATAAGAATTTTCCTAATAGAATCCTTGTGCAGAGGCATGTAAGACAGACACCAGCAGTAATATGTCTTGCTATGCGTTGTGTGTGGATGAATTTTCTTGTCGTCAATTTCGTTATAAAAATGAAAATGATTTAAAATGTTTTTTTTTTTTTTGAGTAAGTGCATTGTACATGTTGTTTATGCTGGTGCAGTTAAATAGTTGCTTTTGTGCTGCAATAGATTTCTTCTAGACATGACTAAAGCACAATTACAGAAGAAAAAAGAAAAAGAAAAGATAAAACAAAAATCCCTATAAATTATTGTCTGTACACAAAAATTTGAAATAGAATTTAAGGAATTTACTTCACTTTTATGCTCTGATAAGAAATGCAGCAAGAAAAATGAAAAAAAAAATGAAATGAAATGAAATGAAAAAAAAAGTGTTTAGAAATTTGTGTGCGTGTGGTTGCAGACAAGAAAATTGCAATATGCAATGTCGCTTGTCTGTGGCAAAGCTGATGAGATTATTTTCAAAAGTAGTTTTTGTTTTTTTTTTTTTTTTTTTTTTTTTTTTTTTTTGAAGGGAACAAAAAAGGAATTTATTAGTTAAGGAATGATGATAATTTTCTAGTAAGTGTTACAAGCAGAAATAAAATACAAATGAAATGCAGATTACTTTAATATACAATTTTCTAAGTTTCTAACACATGCTTGAGTTATCGAATTTAATTAATTTCAAGCATTATTGGGGTATTTTTTTTTTGGTATTAAAATAAATGCAAGTCTTAAAATTAACATTGAAAGCTTTAAAATTAACATTGAAAACAACAATGACACAAGAAAGTTTGTTTTTGTTTTCTGTTTAAATAATGGAACGAATGTAGACTTTCGATATCGTTGAACAGGCCGGTAATTGCTGCTTTACTTGCCACATGTAAAACTATTTAAATATTCACGAAAAAAATAAACACTTATGCTGCCTTTCGACACTCTTTAACTGCATACTTCTGTCTTTCCCCCCTCCCTCTGTTTCACTCTCTTATATTTGCTTAACTGTCTGCTAGTGTTCATACATGCCTTGTCTGCAAGTTATAAATAATTTCATTACTTAATTAATACTTATGAAAATATTTGCATATGCACTTGTGGCAACATTTTATATACGAGTACATATAATAAATCTACATATTAAAGGCAGCATGAAATATAACAAATCCTTTATTAAAATAATGTATTTTCAAGTGGACTATAATTTTAGTTTTATGCTGTTGTATGTTTTTCTCTCTCTCTTTTTTTTTTTTGGCAAACTTAAATATGTTAAAAGAAGTATACGAGTAGACATGAAACCCTTAAAATAACCCTAAATGTTTAGACAGTGACAAGATGCTATAGTTGCTGAAAAGACAATGACTCTGAAGATTGATGGCGGGCATCAGAAGGAACTATTACATCTTTGCTAAGCAACACCGAAAGAGAACCACAATATGTTTACCCTTTTGTTGCTGTTGCCAAAAACAAGCGCCTTTGGTTTCAGTTCCTGTTCATGTGTTTAATGTTTGGTTTAATGTCTTCTTTTAAAATTTACATACATATTTATTTGTATCCAGTAAAGACTTGCAGCAGTATACAATAAAGTACAGTGTGAACATATATGTAAATCAAAGAAATAAGTCATACTACTTATAAGCTTTTTTCACACATATTAATTATTATTGTTCGAATTTCATTTGTTTCTATATTTATGATTTGATCAGGCGAAAGCTCATATCGCCTTGTAAGCCAAATTATATGTGATAATTATTAATGAACAAATAACACCAAAGTTAATGGTAAATTTTCTAACGAACACTTGGTAGAACGGAACAACGGGCTGTTTTCGAAGGCCACTACACCTTCATCATCAGCGTTCTTTGTGTTTGGTCCACTGTGTGGGAGGGTAAAATTGAGCTTTCATTACAAAAAAAAGCTTTCAGCAAATTGTAATACGATGAATCAAAACAATTCACATATTCTATTTGCAATAAAAGTTACTTATATAAAGCAGAAATCTACATCAACTGACGCCACACACAGTGAACAAACACAATGAACGCTGATGATGAAGGTGTAGTGGCCCTCGAAAACAGCCCGTTGTTCCGTTCTACCAAGTGTTTGTCAGAATATTTAATATTAACTTTGGTATTATTTGTTCATTAATAATTATCACATGTAATTTGGCTTACAAAGCGATACGAACTTTAGCCTGATGAAATCATAAATATAAAAAACAAAAGTTATCGGGCCTATTCTGCAAATTACTTTATGTCAAACCACGGTAGTTTTAAAAAACAAAATATATTAAAAACAATTTATATCTTTAGAAATTGGAATAAAATATTCTTTTATAAATGAAAAAAAAATGAAAATACAATAAAAAATTAATTCAGAAAAGTGCGACATTTACTCGTACATGAAGGGTGGCAATGAAGTCCATCGGCCCAGTTTTAAATATTCTTAGGAAAATATTGCTAGGAAATTAAATTTTTCTCAGAATAAAATCCTCCTATTCTAAACGGCTATTAATCGAAATAAAAAGTGAGAGAGAATTTCGAATTTCCTGCTGCTCGGTAATAGGCAACGTCGCAGGTTTGAATCGTGCAGACCAGGCAAAGTAGCTTTGCAGTTTATGTTTTTTTTTTTTCAAACTATAACTTTCTTTAGAGATAGATTTTGTAAATACAAAAGATTTTTTCGTTTTGAAATTTATATGGGAAAAAAGTTTTTAAACAAATTCGGGGTTTTCACACAAATTGAAACGTTTAGAAACGAATTTTTTTACAAAATCTGCTGAATAATTTCTAATAAATTTTATATTAAATGTTAATTAAATCATCTTGAATTAAAATTAAATTTATGATGGCATTTATTTAAAGCAGCTTTAAGCGCGCTGACTTCGAAGCGCTGAGTTCGAATTCTAATCTTGGTCAGAGAAGCCAACACACAATTTTTGTGCCTCTGCCAATACAATACAAAATCATAAAATCATTGAGAAAAAAAAACAAAATAATTGCCTTAATTTATTATGAAATTCATGTTGTTTCAACTTGAAATAACTTTGATCTAACATGACTCTTTATTTTGATTTAACAGTACTGGAATGTCAAATCAACATGAAATAAAGTTAATCGTCAAATCTTTCTGTAAATCATATTAAATTAACATGAAACACATATCAAGCACACAAATCATTGCCGAACAATGTTGAACTAACCTTGTTTTCATTTCATTTTTAATATGAATTTTTTTTTTTTTTTTTTTTGAGGAGGAAACCAAAAACCAGGAAAAAACCTTCGGTGGAATTATTATTCAGAATAAGGTTGCGTATGTTGCCAGAAAACTGGGAAAATGTCATAGTTAACGATGCTCAATACTTTGAATAAATTTATATTGCACCAATGTTTCACAACAAATGCTCTAAATTAACAAAAATTTTGTGTGTTTAGATTAAATTTGCAGTTACTTACAATATCAGTCTATAGCTGAAACACTGATAATACGAATATTTGTACATTGTGTTGGAACTGTGCACGTCTTTAGTATGTGTACGAGTATATACAAGCATATTGCCTCCTCTATATCTAAAACCATTTCTTGGCATTTAAAAATTTCTCGCAAACTTGCAACATTGTGTTCCGTATACCTTGGTGTTTCAGTCAGATATAACCCAGCAAAAAAAAAATTTAAGAAATTAATTTTAAAAAAATTATTTTTTTACTTGAAAAATTAACTTTATTGATGAACATAATTTCGAGCACCGCTGGCTTAACTCGAAAACCTTTCAAAAGCGCTTGTTTCTTAGCTTTGAAAACTAGTCCGCTTGTAATATTAAACAACAATTTGCTGGGTTATCATATAAAATTCCCAAATGAAAATAATCTTTTTTCTAATTTCATTTAGTTACTGCCTGCACACACAGAACCAGTAGCAGTAACAGTAGTGCCAAACTGGCTCCTCTGACTCCACTCCTGCCAATCATTCCATTTTAAAATGCTTGGAAAATACACATCCCAATTTTTTTTTTATTATTATTATTTTCGTTTGCATATAACTAACGAAATAATGAAAAAATCAAACAACATCAGCATCATGTGTTGAAAATTTCTTTGCTTATTTTACTGCTCTATATATAAAATATTTAAATATATACAATTTTTTTTTTTTTGGTATTGTAAATTTGTTGTTAGGCATTAAGTACGATTAAGGGTCTTAAACATCTGTCATTGTGGTTGCACTGAAAACAAAAACAAAAACGTCCTTTACAAGCATAAAAAATACATACATACATCTTTTTGATGTTTGCAAAACATGTCATTATTAAAACAATGCAAATGTAATGTGTAGTATAGAAAAGTATCCTTTGGGGCCATTAAATATTTTATCAATGGAGAAAGAATGAATGATTTGGATATCACTTGCATGTCACAGAATGAAAAACTAGTATTGCAAGTATTTTTGAAATTATACTTTTTTTTAGCTACAAGATGAATTTCTATGGCTTAAATAGAAGGGATTGTTATAGAAAATTTTGTTGCAATTCACAGCTTGCTCTACTCTACTCCCACTGGTCGCTAAACAAGGCTCTTAACTCGTTTATTTAAATGAAAGAGAGGCAAGTTAATTTTTAAACGTCTTCAAAAAAAGGAGGAAGTTATCAATTCGTCGTTTTGGCGGTGTTACTTTGAACGATTGAAAAATTCTTTTTTTTGTCTGAAAGAGTATAGCTTCCCATTGGTCCCATTGTAAAAATGTAAGACCACGGGGACACGCCCATAAATTTTTTTATATAATTTTATGATATCCTACTTATTTGATTGCTGCGAAACCTATCAAACACCTTTGGTTCTTGTAATTACACAATTTGAAAATTGAACAAATGGGCGGGGTTGCGCCCATTAAAATTTATTATATTATTTCACGTGTTTCTACTTAAGCGATTTTTACGAAACTTACCACACACCTTGAGCTCTAACATAGACACAATTCTTCATTTAAAATATTAGAAGCAGTTACGCCCATTAAATTGAATATTTTATTTTAAGTGGTTCTACTTTACCGAGTTTTACCAGACTCAACACGCACCCTGAGCTCTGAAAAGCACACAATATTGCATTTAAAAAATGGCTGGAGGCACGCCCATTAAAATTTAATTTTATATATCACGTACTTCTTCTTAACTTCTTCTATCTGATCTTTGCTTTTGAAGACGGTTTTTTTTTACTCTGTCAAACTTATAGTCGGAGTATGTTTATTCTGACTAAATATCCAGTCGAATAAAAAAAAGTATACGCACGATACTCGGGATATTTATTCATCATTCGCCACCTTATACATATATTTAAAATGGCATGGAAAATGTGTGTGAGTGTTTGTGTGGCTGTTTGAAAACATGTTTAGGGGTGTGTGTGTGTGCGTGTAAATAAAATAGCCGTGTATATAAGCATGTGTAACCAATTAATATTTAGAGTATTTTTATACTCCTGCGTATGATTTTATCTCATACAGGCTATAAATTTTAAAATTTAACTTCACATACCCACAAAAATTAACGAAACGCCACAAAAATTAACGAAACGCCAAAACTTAGGCAGTAATTATTTTTTTATTAACCCCCTGCTTCCACAATACAGACGTTGTAGTTGATATGAAAATTTATATGAAAAGCACACATTTTTTTAAGTGATTTTCATACAAAATTTTCTAGACGAGTCGACTGTCTGACTTGCGGAAATAGTTGTTAAGTTTCTTTCAAAAAAAATCTAACATTAAAAAGTAAATAAAAAAATAGTTCATAAAATTCTAAATGAATACCATTTTAATGTAAATTGAAGTACGGAAATATTAAATATGTAAAATGGAAGCCCGCAAATGTTTTAACAATATACTTGAAAGCACAAAATTTGTTTACAATGCAACCAACTTTCATCTCTTACTTAGCCTTTCATATTCAATGCGAAAATTATTTTCACATTAAAATTTCTTCTGCAAAAATGTTTGCTCATTTTTAATTCAAATCACAAACCATAATTAAAAGCTTAAAATTCTAAAGGCAAACAAATCGCATGAAAATTCGGCAAATTTTTGTTTGCAAAACTAAAATCAAACATTAACTTTTTAATTTGTGCAAATCCTACTTAGGAAATGAAAAACAGATGCAAGCCATGAATTAATAGAAGTTACACACTAACACAGACATTAGCATAATTTTTAGGAAATGAGCAAAAAGCAACAAAAGAAACATAAACAAATTGAATCAAAATCGGTCTCACAAAATATGCAAATGTACTCGCATGAAGTTAAAGAAAATAAAAAAATGCTTTGAATACATTTTAAGAGTGGATAAAAAAAGAAGAGACCTAATGAATTTTTAAGCTGTTGGAAATTTGCTAACAGCAATGCGGCGCTATTTATATTAAAGCATATTTTTAGGGGAGTTTTCTTTTTACTATATTAAAAATTAGATATTTGATGGAAAAACAAAGCTAAAAAGATATTTAATAATACTGAATAATATTTCTTAGACAGCAGGTCTAATGATTTATTGTAAAGAAATTGTTCATAATTGAAAGATATTTTGATTATTTTGCTTTTGAAATATTTTTATAAATTTTTAGTAGAACATTTAGCATTTTTTATCATTCACATGAAGTTTGTTTATTATTTTGTATTGTTTGCTTTAAGATTTTTAGTTATTTTATTTTATTTTGTTTCTGTTTATTTTATTTTGCATAGATATACAAAATTCTATTTTTTTTTATATAAATTAATTTTCATTTTGTGGAGTAGAGAACGCAGCCGGCTAACAGCTGCCGCCGAACATTTTTAACGAGCAGAAGCTGCCGCCGACAAGTGTGGCCGATTTCAACTACGGCTTAATGATGAAACAGAATAAAGTCTGCAACTTCAGAAAATCGCTCCCAAATTAATAAAGCCCATAATAACATCGTCGGCAGTAACTTCAAAGGCTCTCTAATTTTTGTTTTATTTTTATTTATAGTTTTGTATACAAAATGTATGAAATTTATTGAAAGTATGGTAACATTTTTTAGAGTATGTAAGCATAAGAAAAAACGCTCTCAAAATAAAATAGATTCTAACTCACGACTACTTTTTGAGGCTGCTTTTTTGTGCCAATTTGTATGGAAAATGTGTTTATGCCGGTATTCTGTTTAATCATTTAGCCACTTTTTTTTAATCTTCTCTTTTTAAATCAGCCCAAAGTATGTGTCTGCTTCTGACATTATTGGTAGCTAAGAGATTTTGTTGACATTAGCCGACATAAACTAGCCGCCGACGGATTTATTTGCCGGCAGTTGCCGCCGAAGTTTCTTCAGCGCAAGTCGGCCTTTAGCTGTTGGTCAGCCGCCATTGCCGTCAAATCAGCATCATCTTCGTTCTCTGTTATGGAGTTTGTAATAATTTCTACGTTTTTATACTTTTTTTTTCTTACTTTTTTTTGTTATATTAATTGAAATAAAAGTTTTGTGCGTATGCATATGTATATATATATGTACAAGGTGGGCCAAAAGAAGTCATCCGTTGTTTGTTGTTTGGCTCTCATTCTCATTCATTCTAAATGAAAAACTTCGATTCTGTTTTTTGATTATGTTTATTTGGACCTTAAGAATTAAGATGATATCGGCCAAATGGGCGCTGTCACAATTGATTGCTAGACAGGCTCGTTTTGTGGCATTTTTCATCACTTCGGCGAGAACTTCGGGCGACAGATTCTCGCACTCGTGTCGAATGTGGTCCTTGAGGGCTTCCAGGGTCTCGGGCTTGTTCACGTAAACACGGGACTTCAAAAAACCCCACAAAAAAAGTCTGGAACGGTTAAATCGAACGAGCTTGCAGGCCATTATAAATCGCCATTTCCTCATCTCTCGAGGCGACCCGGAAAAAATAGACACGATTATTGCGCGTTCTTGGGGAGTGTATCGCTCCATGGCGTGTTCACTTGTATTCTACATCTGTCTAGTTCACAAATGTCAAAACAGATTTGACATTGGCCGACATTTGCAAAAATAAGAGCATCTTCCAATAGGGTGATTTCTTTTCAAACCAGCTGCTCTTCTCTTCATTTAAAACTTATCATTTATACTAAAAAAAAACATTTTTTAAAAGACACCAACAAAAAAAGTTTTTTTTATGTGCATGTGTGTAAAAAATATATGCTTATCTAAAGCCGATTTATAAAAGTTTTAAGTATGTAACTATTATTATGTAACTACATAAAGTCTTTCATTAAATGTAATGAAAAGTTTCTTTGCAAGCGAAACAGAAACGGAAACAACTATAATGAGAGTGATGACACTAAATATATGTCATTTAAATTAGGAATTATTTAAAAGGCTTGTAATAATGTTACGAGTATTTATTTTGTAACAAAAAAAAAACGTTTAATTAAACTAATTATTTTGCAAAAACAAGCTAAAGAACATAACATAATTTTTTATAAAAAAAAAAAAGGAAAGACTTAATGCTAATAAAAAATCATATCGCATGAGATTTAACAAAAAAAATCAGATTTTGATCTCCTCAGCGCAAAATATTTCAAATAATTTTGAACAGCTGCTTAAAGCAACATCATCTGCTTTCACGTCATTTACTTTTGCCTAAATGATTACAATAATACTTTTTAAAGCCGTTTTATATAAAATATCTATGAACGTGTGTGTGTATGTGTATATATTTGTTAACAAATGAATCAGTTTCTGAAAAATTGCTCTGTGTTAATTGTGCAAGCACATTTGTATAACTGCAAACATTCCAAGCACACACACACACAAGCACAAACACAAACACAAACACACATGTGCAGGCACGTACAATTTAGTGAAATGAGAAGAGCAAAAAAATATATGTAAAGAGTTTTGTATGCAAATTTATTGCATACTTTTTGGAAACAATGGCTTTTTGTATTGTCACAAAAGCATCATAAGTAGGTCAGTGGATTAAATTGAAATCACTTTATATAGTTTGCTGCACGTGAAAACTACAAACGTTTCTCATACACATTTAAATAAAATATTTTAAAAAAATTAAAAGATTTTTGCTTAATTTTCGCAAACTGTAACAAAAAATATATGCACACACACACACACACACACACATGCATACGCACACAACAAATGGTGGCAGCCTATAAATAAAAATTTAAATGTGTTTTCAACAAAAAAAAGTATAATTTTAGGCAAACAGGAAGGAGAGTTTTGTTTTAAAACTTTTTTAAAACTTCATATACAAATTTTAATTTTAAAAGAAGATTTATTTAAAAATATTCCAAAAAATTTATCAAGCACTTGAACGGGAAAGCATGTCTGATACACATAAAATGTGAAGTTCTTAAGTAATAAATTGAACAAATATTAACGAAAATAGATATTGTGATAGGTGTGGTGTGGGCTTGTTTAAAGCATAATTTTCGAATACATAACGAAAGTTTATCAGGCCTGTCACAGAATCCAAATTCGATCGAAATGATTTCAATTCCGTAATTAGGTTCTTCAGAAAACGCAAAACGAAGAATATGCTCGAAATGACACCACTTTAAATTTAATGCTCGGAATTGTAATTTTCCTTATGTGAAAGTACAAAAATCTGTTTGAAACAACTTATTTCAATAAAGAAAAATGTTTTTCAACAATTTAATTAAAATTTTTTTTTGTATTATTTAATTTTTTTTTTTCAAATTATAAAATTTCCTTAAGTCTTAAGGAAAAATGCAGCATCGTAAAAAGTGAAATATTCTGTTCAGTCAAATAAAAATAAATAAAACTTTAACATACACACTGCGCTTGGATACGAAAGTGAACCTGAAGCATTCCTCAATCGTCTTCCCCGTAATTTTCCGGTAAAGTCTTGACGTCCCTGCAGTTATTGCAGACATTTCGTGTATTAATTTTTAAATTTTGTTCACTTCAAGTTAAAAAAAAAAATGTTGTGTTTGTGTTTTTTGTTTTTCGTTGCCCAATGTTGCCACATTTAAATTGAAAACAATCGAATTGCTGCTTTTTCGTATTGAACAAACTCGATCGAAATCTGGAGAAGGTAAAACAAAATCGATCGAAATGAAAATTCGTAATGAAAAGAATTTCGATCGATTTCTGTGGCAGGCCTGTATATTCGCATTTATCAATACTTTCGGCTGAAAATGCTCGTTTAGGTGGAATATGAGAAAAATTATGCAATTTATAGACAGAAAGTAAGAAGGAATAGGATTTGCTTTTGAGTTCCCGGCAATTCCCAAAAAAAATTCGCCAAATCCCAAAAATGGGATTTTTTTCAGTATTTTTGCTGTATTCTTCTTATATTTCGCCGGGCGGAGATAAAATTTTTGAAAATATTTAAAAAACATATCATGATAATTTTTTTCCTTACAGCTTTAGCATTTGGGAAAAAAAGGCCTTACATTTGATATTTATAACAAAAATAGGTCTATTTCGAAACGATGTGGCTCCTTCAATAACGCAAATTTTGAACAAAAAAAAATTCTTTGTAATATTTCTTATAGTAGTACTCTTTTGAATAAATAAAAATATAGGGTTGGTGTACTTGCAAAATTTTTTGTTAGAATATCCAAATAATTATCCCATTTTTTCTGCAAAAAAAATGGCGAAAAATCGATATTTTTTTTTAAAGTTAATTTAAGTTGCGTGTAACTTTTAATTGTGATTTTGATACCAAATTTTAGTTTTAATGTTACAAACTTTATCCTTAATTCATAATAAGTTTTCTTTGCTTAATCGAACAAGATGTGGCTTCTCCGTTAGCAGAACAGTGGACCAAGGTTTGGTGAAACAAACCAAAATTCAACTACAATTTGAAGCTGAAAAAAAGTCAGCCAATGTAGTAATGATAAAGTAAGAAAATAAAAAACATGTTGATTATTGAGTTCTTGTTTCAACTTTGTTATTTGTTGAGCTTCTCATTTGCTTAAATGAAAGTTTAACATATTAACTCTAGTTGTTCTATGAAATTTTTGCGTAAAGGTTCCCTGATGATCTGCATTAGCAACAGTGAAATGCGCATAGGATCCAGCTAAATCAACCTCAATAATCAATTTCAATGTATTTTTATTAAAAAAATATTTTACTTAATAAGTAAAATAATAATTTGGGATTACTAGTGCGTTAAAAAATTTTAAACTTAAATTGTAACAATTCCCACAAAAAACACTAATTACAAAATTTTTAATATTTTTACTCGAATATTTCTTAAACTGTAAGTGAAAGCCCATAAATAAAGCAAACTTTTGTGAGTTCTTGAATAGCAAAAAAAAAAAAAAACACTTGCAAAAAAAATATTTTTTATCAGATCAAAAACATCCGCTTGGCATTGGTTTTAATTTTGCATTAACCCGAGGTTGCCCATTTTGCAGCTTGTGGCTCCGCCCCCCTTTAAAGATACATATTCCACGTTGCAGACTTAAACTTTTTGACACTTTCGCAAATGCTGTATACCATGTCATAACAATCGGACGGCCAGTTTAAAAACTGCAGAATTATTTTAATTTTTTTAACAAAATCCCTCACTTAGTATCGGGTACTTTAGGCCCCACTAAGCATTAGAAAACACCGTCGGATCGAGCTAAAAAATTAAGATCGCATTTACGGCAGCAAAACTCATATTTTAGTTATCTAAAAAAAATCCCTTACAAGCTACGACCAGAAGAGTTAGAGGGTTAAAGTATTCTCGAAAAATTTTCTTGGAAAGATTTTATATAAAAGTTTCGAGCACATCATATATCTGAAACGTAAAGATTGCATGTTGTCGTAAAACGATTTATCAAAACCATCTGCATTAAACCCAGAAAGAACTAAACTTGGCTGAAGTAGTTAGCACGAAGGTCCTGGATTCAAGCCCTATACCCGACAGTCATTAAATAACAACAGCACGTATTTTTCTGATTTGCATTAGTGTCCCTTTGTATCAGTTGTTGTAGAAAAGTGCAAGTGATGAAAACATAGACACTGGTCACTAAACCAGTGGATACTAATCCTAAAGTAACATCAGAGCTCCCTCTTTCGTGGGTATTGTGTAGCAGAATCATCGGCGAAGTAAAATAGCCCATAAATTGGCTACTGAACACAGCTTTGAAAATGCAATACGCCTGATTGACACCAGAGGCGCTGCAACTCTACGCATTATTAAACAAACAAAAAAACAGAGTTGTCATAAATTGGCTACTGAACACAGCTTTGAAAATGTAATACGCCTGATTGACACCAGAGGCGCGCTGCATTATTAAACAAAAATGTGCAAAAAGCTTAGTTGTAAAAGAATGAAGCTTTCCTCTATCTCTTCCTTGACCACCTGTCTTCTCTATCAATCCCTTTCCTAAAGAAGCTAACCACCTATTAGTAAATAGTAGCAGGCAGGCAATGCCTGAGTGTTACTTCTCTTTAAAAAAAAATCCAAATACACGTAATTTTATTGTATTTTTGTTGTTTTGCTAGAGTCAGTCATTGAAATATTTTTATTATTACAATTTGTTTGTTGCTGTACTTTGTTTGTAGGTATTATACCACAAATATTAATTACACTCTTCTATTATTCTCGGTTAGAAATTACACTTACAATAGTTTCAAAGTTTTTTTTTTCACTGCCTAATTTTGGTTCTGGTTTATTGAGTAAAGCTTTCATGTCCCAGCTTAATGTTTTTTTTTTTTGTCAATATTCCACAATATTCTTGCCACTAATAGAGTCGAATTTTGTCACACTTAACTTGCAAACATTTTGTTATAGTTGTTTGTAAAAGTATTTATACTCGTATTTATACTTGTTTGCTACGAAATCCTTGAAACGCACCATTATTGTTTAGGCTACAGGCTCGAAATACTCAATAATAAAACAAACACACGCAGACACACTATACAGCAAATACAGTAAATCACTTAAGCTGCCGTTAAAACAAACGTATAACTAACTACAGTGTGCCACATTGTTGCAAGTTTTGCCATTCTCACATGAGTGAGAAGCGGCAGCAGCAGTTGGATTACACTAATGCTGAAGTTTGTCTCCATTTTGTATTTATGCCAGTTGTAATCAATGTAATATGGCTGCGGTTTCCGGTTTGTTTACTCTCTAACATTTGGTTGACTTAAAGTTGTTGTTAAGGATGTTTTTTTTCTATTTTTTTTTTGTTGCACTTTTGTACATGTTGTGTGCTGTGCTGGGATACGGTTCTTTTGTTTGGTGGCTGTGCCCTGTTCGTATTCAATAACAATAAAATGCTGTAAATAGATTGCAATTCGTAATGCGTATTGAAAGTTTTTACTACTTTTTATTGAATTTTTTTTTTTTTTTTTTTATAATAGAAAAAACGAGTATCGGTGTTTTGCTGGCTGTTCTTTATTTCACGGCTGATAGTCATTGTTTCTTTTTGTACAAATTATTAACAAAAGTTTTCGTATATATTTCTTTTTATACATTTTGTTTGTTATTTGTATGGGGGAGCCACGCCACCACCAACGCTTTCTTGTTTTTCTATTACAATTATTTTGAGTTCTAGTTGTTTACATACAATATGGGTTCTTTTTTATTTAAAAAAAAAACTATTTTCTTAGGTTTTTCTTTATTTTCCTTTTATCTAGAAGTTACTTTTTTCAATTTAGAAATATACTGTATATTTTGCTTGTACTTTATTTAAGATAAAGTAAAGAAATTGTTTCTTAAAAGTGTTGAAACTGTTTGCACTGCTGCAGTTGTGGGAGCAGTGAAAAAAATTTTTACCAAAAAATTATAATTTGAAAACGTGTAGTAGTTTTATTTTATACTATAAGCTTCCCACGATATTGAAATTTACCTATAAACTGTACTGTATTTTGAACCAAACTCGCAAACATACAAACTTTTACATTAATAGTATTAGTAGGGTTATTGGCCAGTAATGGGTTAATTCTTTCTGTTCTCAAGTATCTTTTTCATTCTGCTACCAAAAAAAAAATATGCCCCTGATTGGAATTTGTAGGATTTAAAAAAATATACAGTCCCATAATGGGTTAAACTGGAATATTTTCATAACAAAAAGTATCCTATGTTCTACCTGTGTACCGAACTTGATTCAAATCCCTTGAGCGCATCTTTCGTAACAAACATCCAAACACACAAAATTTCACATTTATAATAACTATTATTAGGATGTTTTCTAGGAAGTACTAAAAGCTTGAGAATAACACTATTTTGAAACCCTGTGGCTTTTTAATCGACTTCACAAGAAAAAGGAGGAGGTTATCAATTCGTCTCTACTTAATTTTTTATTTTTTTTGCAGTGTTACTTCATAACTCGGTTCATATTCGACCGATTGTAAAAATTCTTTTATTATCTGAGAGCGTATAGCTTCCCATTGGTCTTATTGCAAAAAAATGCACGGGGTTACGCCCACAAATTTTGTAAATTTGATTTTATGTTATTCTACTTATTTAATTGCTGCGCGAAACCTAGCAAATACCTTTGGTTTTTGTATTTACGCAATTTTAAAGTTGCAAAAATGGGCGGGGTTACTCCCATTTAAATCTATTACTATATTTCACGTGATTCTACTTAACCGATTTTTACGAAACTTGCCACACAGCTTGAGCTCAAAAATAGACACAATCTTTCATTTGAAAAAATGGGCAGAAAAACACAAAATCTTGCATTAAAAAAATGGGCGAAGGCACGCCCATTGAAATTTAATTTTATATCAAATAAATGTTTTCCAAAAATGTTCTATCAGATCTTCTTTATCTTGAAGTCGGTTTTTTTTTGGCAGAATTATTGTGTTACAATGGAATTGTACCTCAGCTGAGTCCTTATTGCAGATGCAAACAAATTTTGTTTCAAAGCTCGATTAGCCGCAGCTTTAGCGAGCTTTGAAGTAAAATTGTCCTGGAAAAATGTATTTTGTTGGTTAAGATGAATTCACCAATTTGCTTCGGACAAAAAATTTGTTATAAAGGTTCTCACTTTCACCTCTCTCGCTCTCTCTCTCTCTATCTCGCTCTCTCGCTCTCTCTCTCTCTTTCTCTCTCTGACTTATATAGACCTGAAACTTCATTAGGCATTAGGCAAAACACATGGCACTGGCTTTTAAATGTCCTGTTGAGGCATTTTGATGATGCTTCAACTTTTTATCTGGACAAAAATTTATCATTATTTTAGAAATGTACGATTAGAAGAAAATTTAGTTTTAATTGTGAATTTTTAGTTTGAGTTTTAATACACAACAACCCGCTAATGACTTCAAATACTTATATAAATTTAAAGCTGAACCAATTGAGAATTCTACCATGCATAATTACATACAGCGCGTATAGTGCACATCAGCAAACAAAACATGTTTCTGATTTGTTCATATTCGAAAGTTTTTAATATGACTCTCTTAAGCCGAGACCCAACTATCGGCGCAAAGTATCGATTTTCGTCGACTAACTGTAACAAAGTCATAAGTAATAAAAGAAAATGGCCTTACTTCTCAATTAATGCCGCAATAAGTCTATATGATCTTATTACCAAATGCAGTGCAGTGCAATTATTTTCTTGTACATCAATTAGTTGTGAAATAAATCCAATTTAGCTTATTACTTAAGAACTTATTTCCATAGTGGTGGGATCTGGACTTTAGAAGTCGAAGATTTTCTTAAGCAAATACCATGAAAAAATCCTCCCAATAATATACAAAGCTTCCTTTTTTTTTACAGCACTCTCATTAGAAGAATAATTCCACAATTCTTATCTTTTGTGTTAACAACACAACCTTGCTGTGTAGTTCACACTATCTTTCGTTCTCTCCTGCGGTATTATTTTTCATTTGTATAAAATATTTCAAGGCAAAACTTTTGTATAAATTTGTGCTAACTTTTTCCTCTTTTTTTATCTCTTGCACAATTTTTCTTCGATTGGCTTCATTTAGTATAAATAATTGTTTGATATTATCTGAAATTTCTTTTGTCTCTTGGCATTCTTTTCTATTTTGTTGATTTACAATACAAAACACTAAGTTGGAGTAATGTTGTTATTGTTTATTTTTTTTTTGTTTTGGCGCTACGCTTACACTTTATCTGTATGACTATTGATTTTGTAATTGAATTTGTTTTTGAATTGGAAGAATTTCAATGAAACTTATTATCAATGTTACAGGAAAATATTTAGCTTTCTAGTTTAAGACATTTTAAAAAATTTTATTGAGTTTAAATAGCCTTCGAAAAATTGTATAGTTTTAAAGAGTATATATTAACTTATAAGGCGGTAAAATATTGAGGCTTCTGGAACAAAACTAATTTTTTAGTAAAACTTTTGGTTTGTAGTTTTAAAATGGCAAACCTTAAATTCCTAAACTCATGTGAAGTAACGTCACTAGAATAACGTATTTAAAAATTGTTTTAAGGTTTGATGGGAATGTTTAAAAATGTTTATACCACACACTTGTACTATCGAAAATTACTCTTTACAAAAATTTTCTTATAAAGCAATTTTCTATAGATAATACTTGTTATTGAAATAATCACCCTTATTCCACGTCACATCCTTACAATACCAACATATTGAAGCTTGTATACCCGTTGTTGAAAACAACTGACTGCTATATTTTTTATTAAAGAATAATATGTATTTCTATAGAATTTTTCATTTCACTAATTTTCGCATTAAAAAATGCGAGAATTTTTCTAAAACAAATTTTTATTTTTTATAAAAAAGTTCACTACTACAGAAAAATATTCAGAGCAATCATGAATACAATTTCGCGTGAAGAATTCCAACTAAATAGCAAGTAATAGGGGAAACCAAAAATTTTAATTGGAAAAGGGAGAAATTTCACGCGGAATTTTATTCACGATTTCCCTGATGATCAGAAATTCTTCCATAGAAAATTTTTTCTCACTAATATTTGTTTTCAAAAACTTTTTTATCGACACTTGTATTATTTTCAAAAGGAAAATATCGTTATCCTTTTTTTTAAATTTAAAAAAAAAAATTTAAAAAAATTTTGTAAAAAAATTTTGAAAACAAATTTTTTATAGAATAGTTTTTCATCAAAAATGTTTGTTTAGAAAAATTTTGCTATCCATACATATGTTTTATAGACAAATTACATTATCGATAATGTATCTACAATATAATTTTTTTTGTCAAAAATTTTTGTATAGAAAATTTTCTTATCCAGTGTCTTATAGAAAAATTATAGTATCGATAACGTTTTTATAAAATAATTTTGTTATCGGTAATTTTTTATAGAAAACTTTTGTTAATGATAAAATTTCTTAAAAAAAATTTTTCGTTGATAACGATCCTTAGAAAATTTTCGATAGTTTTTCAATAGAAAGATTGTTATAGGAAAATTTTGCTGTTTTGCATTTTTTCTCGTCAATATTTACTTTTAAAATTTTCAATATCGTTAAATTTTACTACACAAAAATTTTACTATCGATAACTCTTTTTATTTTCAACAAAAACTTTTCTGTGAGCAAAATTTGCTATCGACAATATTCATTTCGAAAAATTATGTAATTCAGAACTATTCCATAGAAAAATCTTTTATCGACAATGACTTAACAATAAAATTTTTAAATCGTTAAATTTTCTACAAAAAATACTTATAATAAAACAGAATTGGCTGTCAACGATAATCGATAATTTCCATTTAGAAGAATTGTGTAATACAGAACTTTTCTATAGAAATTTTTTTTATCCTCATTGTAAAGTCAATAGAATTTTTTAATCAATAAATTTTCTAAAAAAAAGTACTTATAATAGAAAAGAATTGGTTATCAACGATTTTTTCCAAAAAAAAAATATCACTACCGAAATTTTTCTGTACTAAAATATGCAAATTTTTTATTATGGGATATTTCATGCAGAAATTGTAGAATTCAAGTAGTTTTATGAATAAATTATTTTTCCCTAAAAAGTTTGATCCTAAATATCTGTTTAGTTGCAAACTACAATTTTTGTGTGTTAAAAGCCAAAGATAATCAAAAGATAAAAATAAGTTCTTCCATAAAAAAAAAGTATAAGAATAACTAACTATGAAACTGATGTCTACTAAAGTAGACTGTGTGTGCGAACTGCCTAAATTTTTATTGGCGACATTTTAGATTGTACACTAAAAACTTTTTGTGTCAGCTAATTTTGAAGTTTTATTTCATTACCATTTTATGATTTCTTATCACTTCATTAAGCAGAGCTCTGAAAAAAAAACACAATAACTAGGCTGTATCATTTATCAATTGATCATTAAAACATAAGCCCGCAGTGAATTTATTTAACAGAAAAGTATTTATCTCATATTGAATGCTAGAATTGTTTAGAATTGTTTGCCTGACTTTTAAAGCGACTTAAAAAAAAGGAGGAGGTTATCAATTAAAATATAATACATATTTTATTTAGAGTGGTTCTACTTTACCGACTTTTACAAAACTTAGCACACACTCTGAGCTCTGAAAAACACACAATCATGCATTTAAACAAATGGGCGGAGGCACGCCCATTAAAATTAAATTTTGTATTTCACCTACTTCTTCTTAACCAACAGATTTTCAAAATATTTTTTGTTTGGTACCATAAATTTTTATCGAAAATGTTCTATCAGATCTTTGCATTGAAGTCGGTTTTGTTTGGCAGAATTATTTTTTTAAGCAATTCACTGTTATTTAGTCTCTTAAATTTCACGCCATATTTCTTTGTTTTTACCCCTCAAGCATGCTCAAGCATGTTGTGTAATGCTGCCATTAACTAAAGTAAACTTTGTGTAATGAATTTCTGAAGGTTGTAAACATTTGAAAATCTTTTTATTATTTAGCTTGGTGTGTGTTCCACTTTGGTCCTTAGAAAGTTAGCACACCTCTAGGGGATTGTTTTTCTGGCGCAAGTTTGTCTTAAGGTTTTGCTTAGAAAATTATTATTATGCGTACGTTTGATAGGTAATGTTGTTGTGTTGTCTGCGTATTCAAGTATTTCACTGATAATTGAAATGTACAATAGAATAATAAGAAGAAAATCATTTGTTAACTTTATTAGTTGAAGGTTGAAATAAAATAAAATAAAATAAAATAAAATAAAATAAAAAATTTGTTATGTGTCTTTGAGCAGGCAGAGGAAATGTATTGTTGGCTAAAAAAAAGACTCCCGGTTATAGCTATGCTGCTTAGTTCTATAACAAGGCAATAAAATTATATTATATGATGATGCCAAACTTTCTGCAAATATTTAAAAACGTTTTCATTTATTTCCCGTTATTTTTTTTTTTTAAATTAATCTATTGTTTGTGGCCGGCGGTGGCTGCTAGCCGGCTTACAGCCAATCGGCTGTGTTCTTTGGTATGTGCTCATGTGCCAAAACAAAACAAAAACAAATTAAGCAATCGCTCTCATTGTTTTTGTTTTGCTTTTGTTTCACTCACTTCAAAAAATGTAACAAAACAAAACCAAACAATTTGTTTCGTTTATTTTCGTACTCTGCTTTTAAGTACAAAGAAATCTAAGCAAAAATAAATTTATAACGGCAATAGTGTCGACTATTTTTGTTACGAAAATCACGTCCCAACTCCGGTATCGTGCAATAAATAGCATAGCTATAAAAATTATTAAGCAAATTGTTTTTTGGGTTTGTAATAGATTTCCAAAAATATTGTTGAATTTAGAAATTGAGTTTATATCAATGTCAAAAGCAGTTTTCAAAATTTAAATTTATTATTTAAAACATTTTATTTACAAATAAAACTTACGCCAGAGATGTAGAAGAAGTAAACACTTACCTGTAAGTAAAAAAAGAAAAGTAATTTGTTAATAAAAGTACGACCAAAAATGTTGGAAATAATAAGCTGCTAATACCAATTTACCTGCTGTTTTTTTTCTAATTCATTTTAAAATTATTCAAGTATTGCCTGCACAGACACTGCAATATCCTTAATTTCATTTAAAACCATGACTAAAAACACTTTATGCATGTGTATATTCATAAACTTGTAATTGAATTTCATAGTATAATAAACAAATCATAGTATACATTTAGAGAGGTTGTGGGAATTCCTTTTTTTTTTTTTTTTTTTTTTTTTTTGTAACGACTACTTCTATATAAATATATTGTACCATAAATCATTCAAGCATGTGTTGTACAAGTTAATAAATCAAATTAACTTGAAAACATGAAACGAGCGCAAAAATAAAAAAATTTATAAAAATTCCCCAAGAACAATGAAATTATGAAACTATACATTAGGGCGGGTCGATTTGTATGGAGGCAAAAAAAATCGCTGAAATTAAAGGGAAAATCGTATTCTAGGGATCAAAATAAGAAACTTTGCCGAAGGAACCATACCTCTAAAATGTATTTTGATGTCCCGACTTTTTATCCAAAGGGCCAAATTTTGAAAAATCTCACTTTGACCCATTTAGAGTTCCTCAATCGAGTCAAAATGTATGACCGACCCCCACTAATTTTGGAGGGCCGACCCACCTAAGCCAGTGGCAGGCACACCCCCTGGAACCACTCCTGGGGGGTTCCCCATAGAGAGCGTGCGAAATTGCCCAGACTTGAAAGCAAAAAAGACTTCAAACAATCATTTTTTTTTTATTTTCTTTTCTATTACTAAGTAAAATTCATTTTTTCATTTCATTCTGACTAAATAAATTTCTAAAGAGAAAAATAAACTCCAAAAATAAAAGAAACATAGCCATTTCGCTGATTTTTTCTTGTAAAAATTTTACTCTTCGGATCAAAAGTCGGGACATCAAAATACATTTTAGACAAAGTTTCTTATTTTGATCCCTAGAATACGATTTTCCTTGTAATTTGAGCGATTTTTAAATCGACCCGCCCTACTATACATGCATACAATATTCGAAAAAAAAAAGAAACAAAAATATGTAATTTATTAAATTTTCATTTCTATATTTTCATTCATTGTTTCATAGGAAATTGTTCAAAGAAACAATTATTGCCTGAGTTTCTTTCTAAAGAAAAAAAGAGAAGGCAACAAATTATAAAAACATACAAACATACATATTTCCACCACAAACTGACAGCCATCAATCAATCTTATTTGTGGAATAGAAGTAGATGAATTTCAAAATGAGTAGTAAGTTTTCTAGGGTGGGGAAGTTTTGTGCAAAATTGTTAATCAAAGTTTCAAAACTAAAAAAAAAAAACAACAGCAGACCTTAAATGAGTGTTCATGAATTTTACCAAGACCTTAACAGGGTGCACAATGTTTTAAAATACAAAATTTAAAAGAAATCTACAGCTAAACAAAATAAACCAATTTCATCACTAGAACCGTACGGCTGCGTACAGACAGAGGAGGAGACCAAAACTATACTCATTTTCAGAGCTTATGTTTTACGGCAAATAATAATAATTATAATAATATTTCTTACACTTCTTGTATTCAGCACTTTAGTCTAAAATTTTACGCTCATTACAGGCAGATTTTGTTAAAAAAAATTTCGCTTCTAAGCCTTTTAAATTTGTATGAAAAATAACGAAAATTCGTTTCAGAAAATATTTTTTACACACAAATTTCAAAACGAAAAATTCGTTTCTTCCTACAAAATCTCTCCTGAACTCTTCTCTGTGTGAAAAATAGTTGCGTATTTTCAAAATATTGCTTTCGTAAATTTTTCCATGAAAAATTGTTATATCGATTATCGAACAACTTTTTTGCGGATAGATTTTGTTATTTGAGGCTAACAGCGCACAAAAGTGGTATAACCCCAAATTATTTAATCATTTAATTACTCTAAAAATTTGCTAAATTATATATTCTGCTCTTAAATACCAAAAGTTGGCTTCCAAAGAATGTATCGTATTTATCACCAAAAAAGTAACAAATAAAATGTGGGTTACACCTTTTTTGATATGATGGCTTTATTTACAATTTTAATTAAAAAAAAAATTATTGTAAGCAATTTTTCAATACAAAATATAAAAAATAAATTATTTTCAAAAACTCTTTCACATAAAAAAAGTTTTTTCTCACCAAATTCCTGCCTCAGAAAATTTTGTTATCGAATTTTTTGGAGCCACAGAAAACATTTATTAATAAGAAATTTCAAAAAGAAAATTTTACTATCCATAATTTTTTATAGAAAAATTTTGGTAGACATAATATTTCGAAAAAAAAACTATATATATCTACACAAAAATCGTATGTGTGTGCGATAATTTTTCTATCGCAAATTTTTTTATTAAAAGATTTTGTCATCGATAGTTTTTCTTTAGAAAAACTCTTTATCAATAATTTTTCTATAGAAATATTTTTATATTAAAAAGTTTAATAAAACTTTTGGTTTAACAAAAAATTATTGAAAGCAATTTTTTAACAAAACATATATTTATAAAAAAAATGTATTATTGAAAGCTCTTTTACAGAAAAAAGTTTTTTTTTATAACCAATTTTTGCCTGAGAAAATTTTGTTATCGCAACTTGTGGTGGCCTAGAAGAATTTTTATAATAAAAATTTTCTCGTTAAAATTTTCAAAATTCTTTTTATAGAAAATTTTGTGAGACATAATTAAAAAAATATATCTATCTATCGAAAAATTTTATGTCTTCGATAACTTTTCAAAAGAAACATTTTGCAATCCATAATTTTTTTTTTTTTAACATTTTGTCATGGATCGCGCTCCTGTAGAAAAATTTCTTATTAATATTTTAATATAGAAACGTTTTTATCGATAATTTTCTATTGAAAAATCTCTTAATCGATTATTTGGCTAAAGAAAAATTTCGTTATCGATAACTTGTGGTGGCATAGAAATTTTTATTTTTTAAATGGCAGAACTGGAGTAAAGTTTTTTCGTTGAAGTTTCCATAATTTTTTTTATAGAAAAATTTTGTTAGACATAATTTTTTGAAAAAAAAAAAAAATAACTATATCTATAAAAAAATTTGTATGTCTTCGATAAATTCTCAAAAGAAACATTTTGCAATCAATAATTTTTGTATAAAAACGTTTTGTCATGGTTCGTTTCCCTATAGAAAAATTTCTTATTAATAACTTTAATAGAGAAAAGATTTTTATCGATGAGTTCTCTCTAATTTATTTTATAGAAAAATTTTGTTAGACATAATTTTTCGAAAAAAAAAATATTTCTAAAGAAACATTTTTGTATCGAAATTTATTTATAACAACTTTTTGTTATCGATAATTTTCTTATCGAAAAATTTTTCATCAATAATTTTTCTATAGAAATATTTTTATCGATAATTTTCTATTGAAAAAGGTTTTGAATAGATTACTTGGCTGTAGAAAAATTTTGTTATCGATAATTTTCTATTGAACAATTTTTTAATAATAATAATAATAATTTTTACAACAATTTTTTTATGAATAAATTTTGCTATCACAAATTTTAATTTAATTTAATTTTTTTTAAACGCTAAAGTAATCGATATTTATCGATAATTAATTAATAATTTCTTATTAATAAGTTTGCTATAGAAATATTTTGTATCTATAATTTTCTGTTGAAAAATTTTGTTATTGGTAATTTTTTATTGAAAACTTTTGTTATCGTTAACTTTTTCTATAGAAAAAATTTGCTATCGATAATTATTCTATAGAAAAATCTATTAATAGAAATATACTATTGAATTTTTTTTTTTTTAATGTTTATATTTGAAGTTTGTTTTTGCTAAATTAAGGACATATTTTACATTTCGAAAAATTTTCTCCGAAAATTTTTTTTATTGACATTATATTCGTTTATAATTTTTCTTTAGATTAATTGTGCCATCGATAAATTTTCTATAATAGGTTGTGTACTGAAAGTTTTTATTGATCTTTTCTTTCCGTAAATATTTATATAGAAATTTTTTTATTGTATTTTGTTTTCGTCAATATTAACAATGAAATTTTGTTATCGACAAATTTGTCAACACAAAAATTTAGTTAAAGGCAACTTTTCTATTTAAAATCTCTTTATCAATTACTCTCATAAATTGTTAACTATTTCAAGAAAAAGTTTGCTGTGGACAATTTTATTAACTATAAGTTTCCTTTCAAAAGCTTTTTGTTATCAGTAATTTTTCTATAGAAAATTCTATTAAACAATATCGTGTTCTATAGTTTTTTCAATTAAAATAAATTTTTCATCAGTTACGATCCATTTTAAAATTTTACTAACAATAATTTTTCTGTTAGAAAGTTCTTCCATCGACAATTTTCCTATAGAAAGATTGTTAAATAAAATTGTTCATTGAAAATTTTTTGCTCACAATTTTGTTATCGGCAAAATTTTTCCATACAAAAATTTAGTTATCGACAACTTTTGTGTTAAAAAAAAATTATTTTTAATCAGGAAAAAAAAAAAAAAATGTCTCACTTAAAAAAAAAATATTATCGATGCCACAAATACCGATTTTATGACCATCAAGCAGACGAGTCGTCTAGGAAATGCACTAATTTTTTTCAGTGTTTGTACAACACGTACGGTCGACTTTAGTAGAAAATTTCTAAGAAAAGCACTAATTTTTTCATGGATTTTTTGCTCAAGATGGCCGTGCGTGTTGTAGAAACAGGAGCTTAGTTTTGAATTTGTAGCCTTGGTGTACTCAGTTAATTTATTTCTACTGTGAAATTTAGGAGCACCCTGTTATCTGAAAACGACTGTGTATCCTTTTTACATATACAACCATTAAACATATGATATCAATCGATTTTCTACTTTGCTGCTTACATTATACTTATTGTGTTAAATCATGCTTGGCTGTCCTTAACTGGTGTTGTTTTCTTTTCTTTACCCTCCAACATTGACACATTTCTGTTTTTTTTTTAAACTTTTTTTCAGCCTTTGGCTAAAAGCAGAGCAACAAAACCAAATTTTCTTATATTTTTCCCAAGTAGATGCTGCTCCTGCTCTTGATTTTTTATTTTTTTTGTCTTTCTCTCTCCCTGACCATCACACCCACGCTTTTGTATGAATTTGTGTGTCTCAGGATACTTGAAAGTTAAAACATTTTATGCTGGAATTTCGTTTCATTCAAGGATTTTAGGCAACCAGGATATTTTATCTTAAAACGAAATTTGTTTGAGACAGGAAAAAACAAAGCAGCTACATGTATACTTAACATGCGTATGGCTTTTAGTTGGTTCGACCATAGTGTCCTTTTTACAATATTTTTACATCATAGAAACTCTGTAGGCATAAGCGGGTGTGTGTGTGTGACGTAGCAGTTTGTGCCACTTAAGTGTATTTCAATATTTGCTGGCTTAGATTTTATTTGCTTGACTTCATTTAGCCCAGTGTACGAGTACATGCTTCCCTGCTTAAATGCCTTCATTTTAGCTAAACATGGTAACTTGAGTCGTATGACTTGGCTGCACATCTGGGGCACGTTTGGCTGGGCCAGATTTGTCAGAGTTAAAACAAGGAAAATAAAATAACACATATTTTTTTTTGTTTTTTTTTTTGTTTTAGTGAGGCGACAAATTGTTGTGATTTGATGCTACTAAATTTTGTTGGTGTTTTAAATTGGTTTTTTGAAGTGGAAATATTCTGTAAATTTTTTTTTTTTTTTTTTTTTTTTGCTATTTGCTTTGAAGGATTGTTGGATTGCTGTTCAAAATTAAATTGATTGATTTATTTTTATTTATTTCATTTTGTTGTTATTTTGTTATTTTGCATGAAATTTACATAAAATGTTCAGATGTGGGTATCTTAAGCAATTTTTTTGTTGATTGCTTGAAGATTTTATTAAATATGTTGAAGTGAAAACCTTGTAAGGTTCGTCGTCCCAAGACTTTGAGTAGACTTAAATTATGTAAGTGACAGGTGTATGCCTTAATATACGCTATAGATTTTATTTCCTTGTATTTGAAAATGCACACAAACTTACTGATGTAAAAGTTATTTTTAAATGAAGTTTTCTATAATTTTATTCATAGCTTTAAATTGAAAGGGGATAGAATGTACTGTACTCGTATGTATGTGTTTTCGATTAAGGGAATTTAATTTAAAAATATCTGTCAGTGGTGTTTGAAATAAAAATTTTAATCTATTAATATACAGCTAAAGATTTTACATGCATACTCTCGTATTCACTTTAAAGAATGTATAGTAACCCAGTCAGCATGTGGAAGATTGTTTCACCACACTGACGGCCTTATTCATAAAAAATATTTTAGGTTTATTACAGGTTTATTTGACAAATTTCCCATAGAAATACGTGAAATAAGCGCTTAATAAACCTGAAATATTTTTTATGAATATGACAGTGAGTCTTTTTCGACTCAAATGATTCCCAGAAATGCTTAGATGATTTGTTTAAAAAACAATCATAATTTGATCACGCATATGCTCGAAATGTGATTGTTTGAATCATTGTTGCGCCTGCGCTTGTAAGTACTACCACACACTGCCTCGAAAATAAGTAGAAATTTATAAGAAGCGCGAAACATAAAATACTCTTTTAGAAGAGTGGCGGCTAGGGTACCATTTTCTCCCGAACGAACACTAATTTTTGACTCGAAAATGAGCGCATAAATGATTATTTTAAGCGCGCGGAGGAGTCGAAAAATACTCCAGAATGTGATTATTAATTTCATAAAAAGGTGACTGGAAAGCTTGAAACTTTTGTTATTAGCATTTATTGATAAGCAAATGCTAACAGTTGAAGAATTGGCGCATTTAAAATAATCTATTTTAAGCTGCAAGCTTTCGATGTTAACAACTTTTAATAGACGAATGCTATTTGTCGCTCCTCTTAGGAAGGACTTTTTTCCGTCTAAATTTATGATTAATTGAGATTTTTTAATTTGATTTAATTAGTGTGAGCATCATAAAACTTTTAATTTATTAACTTTAAGAAAACAATTTAAATATTTGCTAAGCAACTAAATATTTACATTAATTTTTACATGCATCGAAAAGGTCGGAATACCTCTTGATTGCCGTTCATCGATTGCAAAATTTCCAATTAATTAATTACTTTCAAATTTCTTGCTTATCCGTTGGTACGTCTTTTTCCTTTCATAATTTCTCCAGCTGTACAGGCAGCTGTCAAGCAACTGTCTCATAAAACACTCGGGCAACCAAAATTGTGCACACGTAATCATAAATCTTTTCAAACACCAACCTGTTGTGGGCAAATAGTGTAAATTAAACAAAATGTTTTCATTTTAATATTTCTACAAGAAATTTCTCCATATGTTTAGCATTTATTGGCAAGTGTGTCTTTAAAGATTAGTGTGAGCACTATGGCAATACACAAAACCCGGGCTTCTTCTTATAACCAGGGATACTCGTACATTAATATGCTTAACGCTAATGCACTCATGCATGCATAAGTAGTGCACCGAAAGATTTTGACATTCTTATGACACTTAGTGGTGACTTCTCAAGCTAATTAAATCAATTGCTTGGCCATATATTTGTGTCGCTCGTAAAAGAGTGAGAGAGTGAAAGAGTGTATGTGTGCTTTTATTTGCAAATCCTTCAGTATAATATTTGTTTGTTATAATGCAATTTGTATCTCAACTGACCACTTAATGTGTAATTAGAGTGCAATTTGTGTCTAAAACCTGAAGATGTAAACCTGCACTTTGTGACATCAAGATGCAAGCGAAAAACCTCAAATTAAGTACACACAGGTGATAATTGAAGGAAATGTGAGGTCTACTGGCAAATTGAAAATCAAATGAGTGGCATAATAATTTTTCAAACTTGGGCAATAGTAGAGAAACATTTCAATAAGAATTATGGTGCATAATTTTTTTTTACTTCATTTCTTTATATATAAACTTATTAACTGAAATTTATGTATGTACATACATATCGTTGGCTAAAATACAAAAAGGTGTAACTAACAAAAATATAATTTTATAGAAGAAGCTAAAAACTAATAAGAAAAATAAACACACTTTAGTTTTACTTGTTAATAAAAGCGTAAAATTCATTCATTCATAATAAACAATAAAAATCAAGATTTTGAATTTTTTGTTAGTTACGCCTTTTTTGCATTTTAGTTAACGATATATGTATATTAGATTGGTCGCAGCTTGTATGGGATTTTTTTTCATTCTTAACATATAAGCTGTCTAAAATATGAGGTTTGCTGTCATAAATGTGGTCTTAATTTTTTAGCTCGATCCGACGGTGCCTTCTGGTGCCTAGTGGTACCTAAGGTACCCGATACACAGTGGGGGGGACTTTAAAAAAAATTTAAATAATTTTTAATTTCATACAGCATTTAAGGAGGAGAAAATGATGCAATTAATACCCAGAATGTTAGAACAAATAGAATTTGCTTTTGAGTTTCCGGCAATTCCCAAAAAAAATCTTAATATCCCGAAAATGGGAGTTTTTCAGTATTTTTGCTGTATTCTTCTTATTTTCCGCACGGCGAAGATAATATTTTTGCAAATATTTAAACACATATATATTGTCTTCAGGTCGCACAATAAATTTTTTTACTTCCAGCTTTGGAAGTTGAGAAAAAAAGACATTAAATTTGATATTTATAAAGAAAATAGGTACGAGCATATTTCGAAAATTTTGAACAAAAAATTTCTTTCTAATATTTCTTGTATTAAAAATATGGGCTTGGTATTTTTGCAAAAACTTTTTATAATAGCGGAATAATTAACCCACTTTTGTCTGCAAAAAAACGGCGAAAATTCAATTTTGTCAAAATTTTAATTTAAATTTCGTATAACTTTTGACTTAATTGGGCTTTTGATATCAGATTTTTTCTTTAATGTTGCAAAGTTTGTTCTTAATTCATAATAAGTTTAATTTTCTAAATCGAAGAAGATTTGACTTCTCCATTAGCAGAACAGTGGACCAAGGTTGGTAAAAAAAGCCAAAATTTGAATTTTTTTACTCGCATATTTCCTAAACTGCAACCGAAAACCCATAAATCTAGCAGACTTTTGTGAGTTCTTGGATAGGAAAAGAAAAAGCCACTTGCAAAAAATCTTTTTTATCAGATCCAAAACATCAGCTTGGCATCGGTTTTAATTTTTCATTAAACCCTGGGTTGCCCACTTTGGGGCTTTGTGGCTCAGCCCACTTTAAATATATATAAACCAAATTCCAGACTTAAGCTCTATAACACCTCCCCAAATGCTGTATGAAGTTTCAGAACGGATCGGAACGTTTAGAAACTGAGGAATTATTTCCATTTATTTAACAAACTTTGTATCGGGTACTTCAGGCACCAGAAGGCACCTTCGGATCGAGCTCAAAAATTAAGACCGCATTTAAGACAGCAAACCTCATATTTTTCATAGTATAAATATATCAATTAAAGAAAAATTTTTTTTCGACCAGTCTAATGTACATACATATGTACCTTCAGAGGACATGAAAGAAAACATTACCATTGAGAACTAGAAATTGAAAACTATTAAAAACAAGGTTTCATTTATTTTCTTCTAGCATTTTCTTTTTGTGTTGAATTAATGCTACAAATCTGTTATTAAAACCATTACGCAATTTAATTAGTTTCATAAATCTCTAACAAACTAAAACTAAAACAAACAAAAAACACTGAACTGAAAATTAATTTTCAATTGTGCAAATTCTTCAAGAGTAAAATAAAAAGCAATATGAGAAAAAAATTGCTTAAACTAACCACTTCAACCAGTTCATTCCACTTCATCAGAGCAAGGAAAATGATGAAAAGAAGTGTAACAGAAAACTATTTCTATTATTTTGCTTTTTCAGCGCTTCGCCCGCACTAAAAAATAAAACCAACAACATAACCTCAAGCTCTTCAAAAAGAAATTGCAAGTTGCAACTCATAAATCAATATTTGCAACAAGCAGCCATAAATGGGGGAAGGAAGAAAGGTCTGACAAGTCATAAGAAATCATTTCATATTTTGCACAAACTGCACTTAAAGTATATTTAAACAAATGTTTGCTACATAGCGAGTTGATGGCTTGGCCAGCTCCTTTGCTGTGCCCTCACAAGTTAGTTACTCTTAAAAGCAAGGAAAAAAGCAAAGAAAACTTATTTTGAAAGAAAGGAAAAAAGGAAAGTTATGCAACAAAGAAAGAAAAAAAGAAATCCGGCTTTTGCCTTTTATTTCTACTTCCAAGACTTGCTCATTTTGCATCCCATGTAAAATCGCCTGAGAAAAGATATAATTTTTTGAATTTCCATTTAAAAATAAATCAGCTTTCTGGTGAAACTGAGTTGCTTAAAAAATTATATCATGACTCATGACCCTCCTCTTCTATATTCAGGCTCCCATTAGGAGGAATCATTCGTCTTGGTATATATCTCGACGTTTAACACTCAGCATAAAATTGTTAATAAATGCTTAAAAAACAGCCCGTTAGAAGAATCTTAAATTGTAAAATATAGCACAAATAAATTCAGTAAACTGCAACTTTGACTCGCTCACGAAGGGTTCCGCTCGGACACTCCATATGTAATACTATACGAACTCTTTAGTTTTGGTGATTTTTTACGATTTTTGGCTCTTTTGTTAGCTTGGACGCTTATCTCAATTTTGGCGTTTTTCCTTTTGGCGATTTTTTTCGGTTTTCGGCGACTTTTTACGGTTTTTGGCGATTTGTTCCTTTTACATTATACATTTTTAGTTTAGCGATTTTTCAGTTTTGGCGATTTTTACTGTTTTTGGCGATTCTTTTTAGTTTTGACGCTTTTCTTATTTTTGGCAATTTTTTCTGTTTTTGGCGATATTTTGTCTGTTTTTAAAATACAAATTTTTACTTTTAGCGATTTTTCAGTTTTGGCGTTTTTTTAAATTTTTTTGCGATTTTTTGTTTGTTTTTCAAATACCTATTTTTACTTTTAGTGATTTTTTAGTTCTGGCGAATTTTTTCGTTTTGGAGATTTTTTACGGTTTTAGCGGTTTTTTTTTAGTTTTGACGCTTTTCTTAATTTTTACGTTTTTTCCTCTTTAGCGATTTTTTTTCGGTTTTCGGCGACTTTTTTTCGGTTTTTGTGCGACTGTTTTTTTACAATACATATTATTAGTTTTAGCGATTTTTCAGTTTTGGCGATTTTTTACGGTCTTTGGCGATTTTTTGTTTGTTTTTAAAATACATATTTTTACTTTTAGCGATTTTCCAGTTTTGGCGCATTTTTTCGCTTTGGAAATTTTTTACGGTTTTTGGCGATTTTTTTAGTTTTTACGCTTTCTTAGTTTTTGGCGATTTTTAAATTTTTCTACTTTTTCGGTTTTTGACGTTTATTTTTGCAATACATTTTTATAGTTTTACCAATTTTTCAGTTTTGGTGCTTTTTTTCGCTTTAGCGATTTTTTCGGTTTTTTGTTGTTTTTTTTAGTTTTTTGTCGATTTTTTTAATTATGGTGATTTTTTACTTTTTGGCGATTTTTATTTGTTTTTATTTTTGGTGATATTTTTAATTTAAGCGCTTAATAATTTTGGGATTTTTTAGTGCCAACGTTTTTTGAAAATTTCAAGAGATTTCCTCTTACGGTTTCCAAGTTGTCAAAATCATATAGTCAAAATTATATTAACCTTTAAATACCTTTAAATTTTGATTTTTTAAATTCCAGTGTTAATAAAAATAGTGCCTAAAAATACACCAACTTTAAAAATATCAAGGGTTATACGAGTATATAGTCCCTGTCTGTACTTTACATTAGGATTTCAACGTGTTTCATTGCTCGCTTTAGCACACCCTATAGCTTTTAACTGTCCTATATTTATGGTTCTAGCGGCCAAAGTTTCACATATTCTATTATAATTGCAGGTCTGTAGGGCGTAGGAACAGCGTAGCGCAAACAATAGAGGTCCTTTTCACCTTTAGCTTAAAAATGGCACTTCAAAATTTTGAGCTCCTTCAAAATTTAAATTTTTACCACATCATTTGTCTTGCTAAAAATATTTTTCAATATTTTTTTCCAACTTTTTATTTTTAGTTCCATTATTTTTATTGTATTGTCTCGTCAATTTAATAATTTTTATGCATCATTTTTAATATATTTTTTTTTTTAATTTTTTCCTTTCGTCAATATTTATTCAAGTAAGTAGTTTTGTGGCTTGATGCCCCACATCAGCTGTGTGCATCCCACAAATATGCAACAGCATTATACACAAAGAAAAAATAACAACTTACATTCCCTGTTAAATAAAATGCACTTCCGCTACATCGCCTTTAAATACGGGCGGGCAGCCGCCATTGGATTTGTAGATTTGTAGCATTTGCCATTATAAAACAAACCTTATTGTCTACCATAAGCACTGAAACAATATTTTTCCTCTCCACTCTCACTTTGCACGACTCAAGTACAGATTTTGTGCTTCTTTTTATAATTATGCCTGCCGTTGAAGTATTTTTTCGTGTTCACTCAATCTCTTATTCATTTCGCATTAAGGTTATGATTTTATGGATTCTTAATAGTTTCTTTTTGCATTTATTTTCTATATTAATGGGAAATTTCCTGTTGCTGCTGCTGCTGGCCAACGTCAGACACTGCCACCACCATTCGCTGGTGTAGACAATTGTCTAGAGTACGTAATCATCGACCCCACTCAGGCTTAAACAATTATTGGTTTAATATGCTTTTCATAATGTTAAGTAAATACATTCAAATGAAAAAAGAAAAAAAAAATAGGGAAATATAAAGAAATAAAATTAAAAATTTTCATATTACAAACTAAGTGTATTTTTTTTTAAAAAGCAGCAGAATCCAAAAAGAAAAATAAAAACACAATTTCTTCATATTTAAAAAACAATTAACAATTGACGAATAAATTTTATTTATCTTAAAGCCAGGCACTGCCTAAAAGTATTCCCTTAAAATATTCAATGGCAATGCATTCAAGAGTAGGCAATAGAAAATTTTAAGTATACTTTCATTTTAAAGAGTGTTTATAAGCTTTTGAGAGGGTGAGGTCATTAAATATTTGTTGTACCATATTAAATCAGTTTTTTTGTTTTTTGTTTTTGCTTTTTTTAGTTTTAAGTGCTCCTTAAGGTAGACTATAATTTGAGTTAAATACTAAAATTATTCAAAAGTAGGACACGAGAGCAATGAACATTTGATGGCAGTTAAGTAAGCAGTTTAACCCAAATAGCTGCGCCGCGATAATTACAAGTTGTATGAAAAAGCTAAGAAACGCTTAAGTGTTTAAAAAAATTCTGTTGAGTTTTCTGTTTGGAAAAAGGAAAAATATAAACGGGCAGTTCACTAAAAAATTGGAGTTTTTTAAAGGCAATCAGTTACTGCCAGTTATTTGAAAAAGAATGCTTCTCATTTTAGATTCCAGAAGATGAACAATTGCATTTTTTTTTAGTGGGCCCCTTTTGTAGATATGTAGAGGGAAAATATAGTATTATCTTGTTATCAATTTAAAAGTGCACACTTTTGCCTATTCTTAGCTCTTTGGGCTTTTGTAGCTTACTTTTGCAACCTTTAGCTTATGCTGCATATTCTTGCATATTTTAATTTTTCGAAGCATACTTTTGTTCTTCAGCATTTGGAGCATTATTTTTCATGCTTTTCCTTTTGCAACATACACATATGTACTATTTGCAGCTTATTTTTCCATATATTAGGTCTTGTATCATATTTTTGCATATTTCATAGTCTTTAGAGCATATAATTGCTTATATTAGCCTTTTGAGCACATATTTGCTTGTTATGGCTATTAAGGCGTACTTTTCATATTTTAGACTTTGGACCAAATTTTTGTAAATTCCAGTCCTTAGAGCACATTGTTGAATGTTGTTTTTGCTATCTGAGCATATTTTTGCATATTTTATCCTTAACATCATCATAATTTTTGTATATTTTATCCATTAGATCATATAGTTGCTCATTTTATCCTTAAGAGCATATTTTTGCTCGTTTTAACTATTTGAGTATATTTTTGCATATTTTATCCTTTATAGCATATGTTTGCATATTTTATCATTTGAAGCATACATTCAATTATTTTACCCTTTAGAGCACATTTTTGCACTTTTTCGCTGTTGTGGCATATTTTTCTTTACAGCATATATGCGACATTTTTGAAGCATATATTTGCATATTTTAGCATTTAGAGCTCATTTTTATTTGTTTTAGCTATTGCGGAATATTTACGCCTATTGAAGGATTTTGAGCTTATTGTTGCATATTGCATTGAGTCTTTTAAGCATTTTTGCTTGTTATTATCATCAGTATGATAAAATTGCTTATTTGAATCCTCAGACCTTATAATTACCTACTTAAGCCTTTAGAACACACTTTAGTTTGTTTTAGCTATCGGAGCATAATTTTGCTTACATATCACCCTTTGTATCATATTTTTGCGTACTTGAGTTCTTAGAGTACAAATATTAGCTTATTTTAGCTACTAGAGCATATTTTTGCATATTTGATTCGTTTTTTACTTATTTTAATCTATAGAGCTTATTTTTGCTTTAGCTATTTGAACATTATATTGCATATTTACGAATACGAATTTGTTTCTTTAACTTTTACAACTTATACTTGCATACTTAAGTTTTTCATTAATAGTTTTGTTTATTTTCGCCCCATGGTGCATCTAGAGCATATTTTGTTATATATACATACATCGGCTTTTGCAGTATATACATATACTTTATATACATACTTTTATAGTCTTATTTTCTTATTAAACTTTTGCATCATTAGGGACCCTTAATATCAAAGTTTTGCGTAATTAGCTTTTAAAGCATATTTTTTTATATATAAGATTTTACAACATTTACTTGTCCTAGGATCATGCAAGTACTTATTTTAGGTTTTAGAGCATATTTTTGCACATATATGCTTTTAAAGCATATATATGTTTTGTTGCATATTTTGCATCTTATAGACTCCGAAGTTTTTATTTGCATTTTTAAGCATTTTTCGCTTATTTTAAACAGAATTTATAATTTTTTGTAGCATATTTTTGCATATATGCAAAACATTGTTTTTAATTTTAACCTTCTGAGTGTATATTACGTAATTTAGTTTTTGCAACATTTTCTTGTATATATAGAAGACTTTAGAGCATCTTTTTGGTGTTATAGGCCTTTGGCATATTTTTGCATATTTGAACCTTTGCGGCATATTTTAGCTTATGAAACATATATGCCTCTATTTAAGGCCTTGCAGCATATTTTGGGTTGCTTAAGCTTTTTGAATACAAAATATTTTTTGTTTATGCCAGCTTTGGAATAATATTTTGCGCATATAAACCTTTGAAGCATTTATTGTACCTTTTGCAGCATGTATAATAAGCATTAGGGAATATATTTGCATATCAAAATGTTTTCGTTATATTTTTGCTTATCTTAGACTTTAAAGCACATTTTTGCACAGGAATAAGCCCATTAAGCCCATTTTAGCCTATTTGTCTTATCACTGTACTATTCTATCATATCTTCTTAGCACCAAAATTTTTTTTTATTTGAAACCTTTTGTCCATATTTACACTATGCAAGTCTTATTGCTAAGCTGATTAGTTTGATGGAGAGAGAGACGAGGGAAACAGTTACGTTTCTTTTCCCCTCGTCTCTCTTTCCTAACAAACTAATCAGCTTAGCAATAAGACTTGCATAGTGTAAACTAGGACTTTACAAGCCATCCAATTATTGCGTGCAGTTCATTAATTCTTTCTCTTGGAAAGCCTTATTATTAGAATTATGCTTGATTTTGTTTTAATGAAGAATTTATATTTCTTATTGGTTAAGCTTGTCTAGATGTTCCATTTCATTGGTACTAAAGTCAACTCATCAGTAGACTTTAATTGAAATGATTGAAAAAGTTAAAAAAAGAAAGAAGAGAGGTATCTTAGGACACCCGGTTGTAGGTATGCTGCTGAGTTAGTTATATAAAACAAACTTAATGTGTTAAATAATAATGCAATAAAATTATATTATATGATGATGTCAAATTCGTAGCAAATATTTCAAAACTTTTCCATTTATTTCCCATTATTTTCTTTTCTAGCGGCGTATGATAAAATTTATCTATTGTTTGTGGCCGGCAGCGGCTGTTACCTGGTTTATGCTCATGTGCAAAAACAATACAAAAACAAATTGAGCAAATCTTGTCATTGTTTCTGTTTCACTCACTTCGAAGAACAAAACAAAACAAAATCAAACAATTTGTTTCGTTTATTTTCGTACTCTGCTTTGAAGTACAAAGAAATCAAAACAAAAATAAATTTATAACTGTAATAGTGTAGATTATTTTTGTTGCGAAAATCACGTCCTAACTCCTGTATCGCGCAATAAATACCATAGCTATAGAAACTGAAGATACTAATACAGTAGTTTCGACTTAATATATAGAGCTATAACTGCTATTATAGCTTAAGCTACACATTTTTTTTTACAAAAATCTGTTATTTACGGTCGCAAATAATCCGTTTTGGTCTAAAAATTAAGTTCGAAAATTAAGTCGCTTAAGCTTTTTTGGCCATTATGGCACGATATCTACCTTATTAACTATTTAATTCAAAAAGCATGCAAAAGCTTTAGTGAATCAATTAACATAGTGCTGGATACGGAACTTAAGCTCGATTAGGAAATTATTCCTCATTCAAATTTCAATATTTTTTAACTCATTTTTTCAATAGTTTTTCTTCCGCTTTTTGCCAGCACTTAATTTAAGTTTGCTTTACCCGTTATCTCTTCTTAAGTACACTCGGTGGTATAATTCTAAAAAAAATACCTAGTTCGCCTACCTTTTTAATCTCATTGGCTTTTAAAATTATAATATATTCAATATCGTTGTTAAAGTAAATTTTAAAGTTTTTCTATTAAAGTTGTTATGCAAAGAGTAAAGTAAAATTATGTATATGAAAGATTAGTTATTTTTTTTTTCATAGATTTCCCTTTTTTACCTCTTTGTTTAAACAGCCCCAGATAATCAGCTCTATCTTATGCTCTAATGCCAGGAAACTGAAGTGTGTAGGTGTGTCGTGTGTGTGTCGTGTGTGCGTGTGTATTGACTTAATATTGATTTTTATTTGTGTGCATTTAAAAATCTGTTGTAACACAACTTTAACACTATAAGCATTACATGCTTATACTTAAGTGAACCAACTAACCTTTTTTTTTCTACAGCCATCTCTTTTGCTCTTATTACTGGAAATTTATCTCTTCTCGCAAGACACCTTTTTACTTACAACCATTTTTATTTTCCTTTCTTTTTTTTTTTTGCTCCTTGCTGTGCTTTAAACAAATCAGCTTTTTATAAACCGATTAAATGGTGATTTGTTCCCTTTTATGCCGCCGTATTAAAAGCAAACTTAACTAAAAAAAGCACAAAAAATATATACTATATATATATAATTTAAAAAATATATATATAATATACATAAATCCCATATGGAGGTGTTAGAGTATGAAAGAAGTTAAAACTTTTATAATTTAAAATTATAACAAAAGCCATAAGGAAAACTGTTATCTTTTCCCCCTTTTTATTGGTTAACGACTAAAAAGAATGTAAAACTTTTTAAATTTTTTTTCGCAAGAATAAAGTTTAGAAACCAACTTAAAGGAAAAATGTTTAATGCTGCGTGTATAGTAAGAACAGTTCTACAAAAGCAATAGCTCTTAGGGGAGAAATTTATTATTAAATGTTAACACTTTATAGCAACTGACTGGTCAATTGTTGATGTTGCGTGGTAGTTAGAGTGTATTAAATTGTTGACCCTATTTCTAGACAAAACTAAAAGTAGTTGTTATAAGTTATACGCTTAAATAAACAGATAATATTTATGTTAACTAACAACTCACTAGCAGTGAAAACAGAAATATGATGCAAAAGGAAATGTGAAATAAAATATATAGTATACATAAAAATGAAATAATGAAAATAAGTCGAAATTAAGTCAAAACATGCTGTAGAATCACAAATATGCAAAAACGTTCTACAAAAGATCGCCGTATGTAAAATATGCAGTAAATATGCAAAAATATGTTAAATAAACTATAACCGAAACCAGTTTCCAAAGTCTATAATATACACAAAATGCCGCAAAAGCTAAGCCATGCAAAAATGTTCCAAATATGCAAATATATGTCAGCATATGCTTCAAGGGCTGAAATATGCAAAAAAATATATAAAAACGTATTTCGAAAACAAAACTATGGAAAACTATTTTGTAAAGTTCATAATATGCAAAAATAAGTAATGGCTGATTTAATAAGAAAAAAAAAGTATTGAGTATGCACATTAATGCCAGAATATGCTTCAAAGACTGAAATATGCAAAAAACATAAAAAACTTGTTTCGAGGGTGAAAATATAAAAAAGCGTTTTGCCAAGTCTATTATATGCAAAAGCAATTTTGCGAAGGCTTGGTTTTATATAAATATATTGAATATGCAAAAATATGCCAGAATATGCTTTAAAGACTGAAATATGCAAAAATATAAAAAAACTTGTTTCGTGGGTTAAAATATAAAAAATCGTTTTGCCAAGTCTATTCTAAGCAAAAGTAATGTTGCGAAGGCTGGGTTTTATATAAATATATTGAATATGCAAAAATATGCTAGAATATGCTTTAAAGGCTGAAATATGTAAAAATATGAAAAAAAATTGTTTCGAAAGCAAAATATTTACAACCATTTTGTAAAATCTATAATATGCAAAAATAATGCTGCTAAGGCTGAGCTGTGCAAAAATTTACTAAATATGCAAATATATGCTAAAATATTTTTCATGGACTGGAATAAGCAAAACTATAAAAAAAAACTTACTTCGAAAGCAAAATATTTACAACCATTTGGTAAAATCTATAATATGGAAACAGAATGCTGCAAGACCTGAATCATGCAAAAATATGCTGCATATGCGTTTATATGAGAGAATATGTTTAATAGACTGAAATATGGAAAAATAAATAAAAACTTGTTCTGAAGGCTAAAATATGCAAAATCATTTAGTAAGTTCTAGAATATGCAAAAATAATGCTGAGCTGTGCAAAAATTTACTAGATATGCAAAAATATGCCAAAATATGTTTCATAGACTGGAATGAGAAAAAATATGAAAAACAAGTGCCGAAGGCAAAATTATGCAAAATAATTTTGCGAAGTATAAAATATGAAAAGATAATGCTACAAAAGTAGAGTTTAATAAAAAGTTAACGAATATGTTACATAGACAAAATTAAGCAAAAATATAAAAAACTGATTTCGCAAGCTATAATATTTAAAACCATTTGGCAAAATCTGTAATATGCAAAAAGAATGCTACAAGAAGTTGAGCTATATAAAAATGTATCCAAGCAGCAAAGATATGCCGGAATATGCTTCAAAAACTGAGAAATATGCCAAAATATGCTGCAAAGATAAAAACCTGCTAAAATATGCAAAATTATGCTAGTTCACCTAGTATATGCCAAAATTTTTAGGCAAAAGGAAAAAATGCGAAATAATACTTTATGTATGCATGCCTTAAGAAGTAAAACATACAAAATTTCAACCTTATTTATGAAAGTTATTAAGGCTTAGTAAATGTTTTATAAAACAGATTTCCTTAAAAATTTTTGCTTATTAAGGTCTTTATAAAGCCTTAATAATTTTTATAAATAAGACAGACAGTTCGCTTTTAAATTTAACATAAACAAAAATATGCTACATTGGCTGAAATATGCAGAAACATGCAGCAAAATCATGGATATGAATCGCAATGGAAATATTACAAAAATTTGATGTGCAGCTTAGGTTTTACAAAAATATGTTGCAAATATATGCAAAAAATATGCTGCAAAGACTAATATATGCAAAAACAAACTATTGAACTATAAAATTAAGTCTTTGTAGGCTAAAACCGCCCCTTTTGGACAAGGATTGCTATAAGCTTTCATATAAAAAATAAAAACTTTAATCCTTTCATAAATAACATAAATAAGAAACTTTGAAAAAAATAAAACTAAGAAATAATAAAAAAAACAACTCAACCGATAACTTCCTTTTTGCTTAAAGACGATTTTAAATTAATTTGAATCACTTTTGAATAAGAAATAAAATATTTTTTAAATATATTCTTAATGTCCTCTTTTTCATTGATTCATTTTTTTTTTTTTTTGTAATTTGGCAGGCCTCTCAACAGCACTTATAAACATATTCAGTTGATTGTCTTTCATTTCATTCGAATTCTTTAAACGTCTAAAACAAGCTCTCTAAACTGTTTTTGAAATACACTCGATGGCGTTGTTCTAAATAATAACCGCACATTACAAATACACACACACACACACACTTATGTTTGTATACATACATGTATAAAAAAAATCATAAAAACACTCCTCAATAACTGCAGTGGTATTTGTAAAATACTTGACATATTTTTTCCATTCTCCGTTTATTTATTTATATTTCTTTTCAATTTTAGCACATTTTCATTGATTAAGTGTAAATACTTGAAGATAGAGCAAAAAAACAAATATAAAGAATTTATTCATAAAAATAAATAAAATACCAAACAAAATAAACGGGAAGAGCTTTAGAAAAAAAAAATGTATGAACAAGTTGTCTTCCTTCCCAATAAAGTAAAACAGTATAAGAAATTAAGAAAACTGTAAGAAAATATAAAGACTTTAAACCACAATTGTAAATTATTGACATTATTGACAGTGATATATCAAGGACCTCAAGGCATCTAAAGTTATGTTGCACAAGTAAAGAAAAATAAATTGCATATGTCAAAAACTCAATTACAGTTTGCAAACAGAACCAAAAATAAAAAATAAACAAGAAACAACAGAATGCATTGCATACTTTTAGGCTTTAAAAAATATAATATATTGGGTGTTTTTTATTGAGGTATAGAACTTTAAGTTGGCATCACTTTTTTAACTGGCGGCCATTTTGTCAGCTGTCAAGTGATTAATATTTAGTTTGGTTTGCCATTTCATCATGAACAGGTTGACAAAAAATCAACGCTTGCAAATCGTGCAAATTTATTTCGAAAATAATGGTTCAGTTCGCGAAGTTTACCGCAAGCTCCGTCCATTTTATGGTCGACATAATCGTCCATCAGAGCAATTAATTCGGTTAACCATGGATCGTTTTCGCACTACGTTTACTCTATGTGATAATACGCATCCGCAGAGACGTCGAACAGTGCGCACCGAAGAAACAATTGCCGCTGTAGAGCAAAGTGTTGAAGAGGACCCGAATGAATCGATTCGCCACCGTGCACAGCAATTGGAGCTTTGTCCATCAACTTTATGGAAGATTTTGCGCAAAGATCTTGGCTTGCGACCTTACAAGATCCAGCTTGTGCAAGAATTAAAGCCGCGAGACCATGCAATGCGTCGTGATTTTGGTGTATGGGCCGAAAATGAGATTGATCTCGATGCTGATTTTCATTGCAAAATTTTGTTCAGTGATGAGGCTCATTTTTGGTTGAATGGCTACGTCAACAAGCAAAATTGCCGCATTTGGAGTGAAGAGAATCCACATGAGACCCTTGAGACGCCATTACATCCACAAAAACTGACTGTTTGGTGTGCTCTATGGGCTGGTGGAGTCATTGGGCCATACTTCTTCCGAAATAATGCTGGAGAGTCAGTTACCGTTAATGGAGACCGGTATAGAGCCATGATAACCGACTATTTTGTTCCCGAATTGGATGGGATGAATGTGGATGAGTTGTGGTTCAGCGCACGTCACAATCGATTTATTGAAGGAAACATTCGATGAGCGCATAATTTCGCGGAATGGACCTGTCAATTGGCCACCAAAATCGTGTGATTTGACACCATTGGATTATTTTCTTTGGGGATATGTGAAGTCGCTCGTCTACGCCAACAAACCAGAAACGTTAGGGGACTTGGAAGCCAACATACGGCCCCATATGCTCGAAAAAGTGGTTGAAAATTGGACCTGTAGAATTGGCTTTATTCGAGTCAGCCGCGGCGGCCACATGCCCGAAATCATATTTAAACGTTAATGGCATAAAATTATCCTTCCAATAAAGCCAAATTGATGGACACTAAAACGATTTTCTTGTGTTTTATTTCAATTCGAAGTTCTATACCTCTAAAAAAACACCCTGTATAATAGTTATATGATGAGCTAGCTACAGTACGAACTCGCTTTGTGCAACAATTTTTTTTTTTTTTTTAATTTTTATTTGCAATCTATTTACAACAAAATAATAAGCAAATTTAATAAATACTTTAACAATAGATAGCAGTAGCGTTAAATTCAATTGAATTTAACAATTAAAAATTTAAAAATTTTAAAGAATTCATATCTATATATTTACAGAGCTAATACAGCTTAGGATTTAAAGGGGAGATCTAATATGTGTGTTCGTTTTAGCCGTCCAACTTCATCACTGTCGTCTAAGAGCGTTCGTTACTGCAAGAATATTTTGATGGTCGCTTAGTCTTTTCAAATAATTTGTGCTGTAAATTTTTAATTCATCCGTTATGTATGGAATATTGAGATCATTGTGGATTGAAGTGTTTCTTATATACCAAGTAGCAGCTATTATAAATCTAACGATTTTTGACTGATATTTTTGAATTATATCAATGTTTGAGTAGGAAGCGGTTCCCCCATAATTGTTTACCGTAAGTCCATATAGGTTTCAGTACGGTTTTATATAATAGTAACTTGATGTTTATGTTTAATTCCGATCGTGGACCAAGAAGCCAGTACATGTTACTTGTGTTAGTTTTTAGTTGTTTTCTTTTTATTTTTATATGTGTTTTCCAAGTTAAGCGTCGATCAATATTAAGACCTAAATATTTGACATCATTTGACTTGGGTATTACTTCACCATTTAAGTTGACATCAGGGCAGTCACCATTTTTAGGTGTAAATGTGACATGGGTGGATTTTTCTGCATTCACTTTAATGTTCCACTTTTTTAGCCAGTTATACTAACTAAGTCAAGCTGCGTTTGAATAATATTCGATGCTATGGTTGCGGACTCGTTGGCTGCTAGTATAGCGGTATCATCATAAAATTAAAGGAAAGTATTTATTTCCCCTATAAAAGTATCATTAAAGATACACAGATATATCTGTGACTATAAAGAAAAAGTGCTTAAGTCGAGATAAGTAAATTTTTGAGTTAATGAAACCCTGGTTATTTTCAAATTCAAAAGTACCTTTGGTTACTTCTCAGTGCGTTTCTTAAAGGAAACGCTTTATAAAAACAAGTAGTAATTAAAAAAAAAAATCATGAAATCCGACTGCGACCAACTTTGAATCGTTAAATATCCTAAATGGTTATGCGAAATGAAAAATCATAAAAGCAACCTTAAGATGATTTTAAAATATCTGTCTAATGATACCAATTTTGATATAGTTCGCCGACTTTTTATTTTTTATTTTTTGGTATTTCCAAAAAGGTGTCTGTTGGCCGCCATATTGAATTTTTACTACTGCCATATCTTTAGTGACACTCCCAGAATTAAGACAAATCGATTGATGTATTTTATACGTATTTTATAGTGCCGCAAAGGAACTGATAAACACAATAACATTATTTGCATCACCCAGTTGGGTAATAAAAGTTTGCCTGTTGCAATGACAGCTTGCGTCAATTGATAGTTGCAAAAGGCAAGGGCTTATTGCACTGCTCGGAAAGAAAATTATATGTGTAAGTAAAAGCGAAATCAAAACAAATAAGATATAGTTAAAAAAAATTCTGTATTATTAATCCAGGACTAATTATGTATTTCAGGGAACAGTAGGCAACACCACGCCCACTCACATATAAATAAGTATATAACTTAAAGACTTCAAGTAATATTACATAAATTAACTTATTTTTAGAGTTTATAATTTTCGATTTTGGTAGCGTTATTCGAGCGTCAATCTGTTCAAGATGATATGCCAAAGTAAATGTAAAAAATTGAGCACAGTATGTCTGTTCGTTGTAGCAGTCAACATTTTCGCAAATTCTATTGGGCTTCAAAAAAATTATTTCAAAATTTTTAGCTCCGTTCCTGCTTAAGGAACTTATAAGTAGACTTCAACACATAGTTTTCAAAAAGATAAATTGAAAAACTTAAGGCCAAATTTTATAAAACGAAAACGTTAAGCGTTAACAAATTTTCTATGTATTTTGTTTTTATAATTTATATTTTTCCATATAAAATTTGTCAACGCTTAACGTTTGTGTTTTACAAAATTTGGTCCTGAATATGTTTATAGTAAAACTCTTTCTATGTTATTGAGAATCACAATATACAAGTATAATAAGTTGAAAAGCCTCAAACAAAAATCTTTACAAAATAAGCATCTTTATTCGATTTTGCATTTATTTATTTTTTTTTTTTACAAAATTTCTTTTACAACTAGTTGCCCATTGGGTAACACTAAAATAAATAAATAAAAATTATGCTAGACTCTACTGAATTTTGAATTAGCAGAACTTCATCAGAATGTCTAGGTTTCTTAAATGCTCAAAGACCTTTAAGAGTAGTCCCTTAACTAATAAGACCGCAATGAAAGTCATTAATTCACGAAAGTTTAGGTATTTTCTACTCATATACAGTAAAGATCTCATTCGTTTTTACCAATCACATGATATACCACCATACAATCTTCGATTTTCCTTCCCTCTTCCTCTACATTTTGCCAATTTTTTTTTTCTTCAGTTGCTAAGTCACCAAGAAAGAGAAGCAAAAATTTTGAAGGGAAAAAGAAACACAGCAATAAGAACAATTGCTAAAAAAAAATTCACTCAGCTTGTAATAGAGCAACAATACCCCTTAACTTTTGACAATTACACGCACTTTGTTATCCCCAATCCTTAACGCTCGTCTACAATTGCACTGAAATTGCAAAGAGCAAATAGCAAAAACAACCAAAATATTGGGCACGTTTTGTTGTTAAAAAGTAAAAAATAAGAAAAAATGTTTAGACAAGCAAAGTAGAATCTGAGTATTTTTATTGTTTTGCAAACTTTTGTGAAATAATAACAGCAACAGTCGGTATTTTAAGCTAAAAAAACATATGTATGCCTGCAGAAATATTAAAACGGGAAACGAAACAAAAAGGCACAGCAATAGTCAAACAACTATAAATGTTTTTCAACAAGTCTCTTTGACTCGTTGTCAATAGTATTTTGCTTAAAAAAAAAACATTTAAATTGTAAAAATTACCCAAAAAAATTGGTGCATATTCATAGTCAAACGAAAGTATGCTTTAAGCATTTAAAGCCAGTATTACCACACAAAGTATTGGTTTTAAAATCTTAAAGTATACTTTGTATTGACTATGAATATGTGTCATTCACCCTTATTACAGTTGTCGACATTGACGTCACTTCAACACAATACCAAAAAATTGAGGCTGTTTAACTCGCTCTCGAGAACAATTTTGTGCTACTGACAGTATACATTTTTCCATTCTCTAAGTTCTAGAGAATGGCATAAACCTGCCAACAGAAGTCAATTGTTTTCGCCAACGGGCACACAAGCCCCAATTTTTGGCTACTGTGTTAAAGTGATGTCGACATGTCGACAACTGGAATAAAGTTGATTATTTTTAAGTCTAAACAATAACTGCCGTATTTAAGAAATTATAATTTAAACTTAAAGCTTAGATTTGTTGAAACAAAATTTCCATACAAATTTTTACTAAAGTACCAATACAAATTAGTTTCTTTAGAATACGGCCGTAAATGTCTAGAAAAGATTACAAACAATATTAATTCTTATAAAGATTGAGATTATCTTAAATTATTATGCACTAAAACAGAGTTAGAGTTAAATTTTCTGCCTGAAAAAATAAAACAAGTCTCAACTTTAACAAAATCATGTCCTAGATATTTTATAGTAGTTTTTCACAAGTTATTTTCTTCTTGCTTTAACCAAAATAGTACCTTAGCAATCCTCTTTTAAAGTTTATAAAATTACTGCTTTACATTTCTATTTCTATCCTATAAAAAGGCTCCAAATAATGAACAAAATAACAAGTCTAATATCAGTGCTTTAAGTTTATATTTCCTTAAAGTCTGCAATTTATATGTTTCGCCTGAAAGTATGCTACAAATATCAAAGAAACTTACAAGATTTAATATCCGTTATAAAAGTTTTAAGAGCCTAATTGTCTAAATCACGTCACCAAAGTGATTTTTACATGGAATAAAAATTTAAAAATATATTTATTCTTTTTAAATTTTAAAATTTCTTTCCTCCAAATTTATTACCGAAGAAAATCAAATAAAACTAGGCTTAGAATTTTTAGAATTTGCACGAATTTTTTTTTCTTTTTTTTTTAATTTTATCTGTTCTTTTTGTTTATCAAAGAAATTTTTCACCGAAGAAAAGTAAATAGATTCAGGCTGTTCTAGAACTTGCAAAATTTTTAGAATTTGTATGAAAAATAAAAAGAAAATCTTTGTAAATTTTCAAAATTTTTTTCCCTGGAAGCCCCGTACGAAGTTCTTACGAAATTTCACATTTGTAAACTTACATTTAATTCTACACGGAAAAATAATCGTTTAGCCTTTTTTTGTGTAGAATTATGTTTGCATACACACAAATTCATTTATTTTTTAATGTACAACACACAAAAAAACCCTAAAAATTATTTACAATTTGATGAGAATTAGAAATGTCAAAAGTTCCGTGACCAAACAATTGTGTGAACATTAATTTTTGTTTTAGTTGACTGAAAAAAGTCTCTATTTGTGTTTATAACATCCCTAAGATAGGCAATAAATTTCAAAAATTCCCTATACTTTTCCTTTGAAAGTCCGTACTAGCAAATTGAAATTTCCTTATGAAATTTACCAAACCTGAACTTTCGTAAGTTTTTTTTTTTCATATGGAAACCGTAAGAAGTCCGTATCAGACTACCATGTAAAAATTACTTTGATGATGTTATTTAGACAATATCTCCCAATCTATGAACATGGCCTAAAATTATGCTTTGAAAATATATCAATAGTGAAGCCTAAAAGTATGCTACACAACATATGTTAAAATTTCGCGAAGCTATTATTTGAAGTAATTTTAATTGCTTAAATCAATTGCAAAGTTTGTTGCTTGGAAATACTATTTTCTTTAACTAAAATAAATTTACAAAAACTTACAAAATTACAAAATTAACTAAATTAGCCATATTTTGTATGTATTATGGGAACAATGGGGGCTATTCAGGAAAACGCGTCGAAAAAGTGAAACTTTACATTAAAATAAAAACAAATTTTCAAAAATTGTTTTTGTTTGTAATACATTTCTAAAATGAAATAAACGTGAGAATTTCAACGCCATTCTCTCTCTTTTAAAAACGGTTCATTTTGTATGCGAAACAAAAACAATTTTTTTTACATTTACACAGTTTTGTTTTTTTTTTTTTTGCATGTAACTTTCACCAATTCGACGCGTATTCCAGAATAGCCCCCAATATTTATGAGTTGCTAGTGTGAGAAGTAATTAAATAAAATTTGTTTAAAGCTAGTTCCATTGCTATAAAGTTATGGTATTTGAGGAAGAGTATTCCAGAGATGCGCAGCAGCTTGTATGAAAGGTTGCTATTTTTAAAAATACTTTCGATTTGTAAAGTCAGTCTTAAAGTATGCGGCTAGTATTCATTAGAAATATGAAGCCTGAAAGTATGCTACAATTTTAAATTAATCTATGAAGCTCACAGTATGCTATAAATTTTAAACAGTAAAAATTATTACAAATATTGTAAAAATTATAAATTTAATAAGGCAAACTACAAGAATGTGTAAAAAACAATTATGTCAAAGCAAGCAGGCCTATTGTCAGTACTTGCAGTTACTGCTTTCTAAAAGTCCATACGATTTGTAAATTATTCTCAAAAATATACTACACATATGAATTAAGTCCATATGTTTGGTTAATTTCAACCTAAAAGTATGCTACAAATATCAAACATATCTAAAAGGCCTAGAGCTGCGTCAGTATTTAGTTAACAAAAGAAATCAAAACACATACTCTTGCGCCTTTATGCTCACACACAGTTTTCTCTGTTATATCAATATGATACGAGTGTGTACATGTGTATGTACGTCTGTATGTGAGTTGTTTAGCGATAAAATTTTCTAACATTCAATATAACACTTTGTCGACAGTTTTTTCTTAATACTTTTTCCAGCAATAGCACAACAGTTTTGTATTGCTGTTGTAAGTTTTTTAATTTGAAATACTTTGATGATTCTTTTTCCAATTTTTTATTTTTTTTTTTTTTTGCTTTTGTGCTACAAACATAATAAAGTTGTTTGCTTTGTGTATTTTTTTTTTTTTTTGCGAAAATAACAATGAAAGCGAAATTTAAACGTTTTGGACAATAAATATATAGATTTCTTTTTAGCTGAAACTGCATATCTTTTATGCTGGAAACTTAATACAAAATTAAATACAACTTAAAGAAGAAGTTTATGTTGTCAACAAAATACGAATGAATGACACAGATTTGTTTCCAATACGATTTTTAAACCAGAAAGAGAACAATGGCTGCGATTATAGAAAAGTTTTTGCAGAATGGTAAAATTAACAATAATAAATTTGCCTTAATTGAGTAAAAATTGCTTTAAACCTTTTCAATTGAAAAATATTTCTAAGGTATTAATGACAAAAAACATCCTACATGCACGCAAACTTTGCTCTGTAGTCGTGCTCACACTAAGCTTCAGTGTCCCAAAACGTCCTCTAAATTAACAAGACAATTACTTTTATTTCCAGTCTAAGCCCATAAAATTTCCAGGAATTAATGGATGCTACACACATTTTGCTTAATAGTAATTAAAATATATTTTCCAATAACGATGATTTATATAAAAAAAAAAATTTAAATTTCAATCAAAAACTCAAAAGCCTTGAGTTCAAACAAATCCTACCAATTCATGGAATAACTAAAATCTCCATTAATAATTTTTTTTTCTCTTGCCTTAACTTCTTCATCATAAGAATTTATATCTATATTTAGAAATCTCTATTCATAAATTACTTGACATCTCCTTTTTATTCATCTCTCATAATAATAAAAAAAAAAATTATTTAAAGCATACTTTTAGGTAATTTCTTTGTACTTACTCTCTATTCTAATGAATCTTTGCACCAGCTTTTATTTATACTGCTGCACAACACCACACAAAAAAAATCTATTAGAATTATGTTTCAATCAAAATTCAAAATTGTCAACAAATGGTTGCAATGAAATGCTTTTTCTTGGTTTTTCTTTCCCAACAGAAAGCTGAATATAACAGAGAAAAATCATAATTTATCTTTAGAAATTCATTTTATTCGACAAACGAATGTTTTTAAGATCAAACAAAAATGTCAGTAAATAATATTTATTTTATAAACAGTATGAAAAACATTCATTGGATGGCAAAAGAATACTAAAATCTGCCTAACATTAAAATTCATTCATTTGTAAATTGGTTTTAGTTCTTTTGTTAGGGCAAAAAAGCAATTTAGTTGGAGAAATAAATATTAATATTTAAACTAATAAAGAGACAAATTTAAGGCATTTGTTATGTCTTCTCGCAAATATCAAATTGTTATGAAATTCATACATAACATTAAGTCACATGAAAGCATTTTTAACAGAAACTCTAATAATGCTTATACTGGTTTTAAATAGAAATACATATTTTTCACTCATATAAGATTTAACTTTAAATAAAATATTTAAAGTAAAGGCATAGTACTCTGTTAAAATTTTTGAAAAATGTTGAGCAACATTGATTATTTCATACGAAAAATTTTACATGTAAATAATATAACTAGCCCTGAAACTATGCTACAATTTCTTATGTTTTTAAAAGGGCCCCATGTGTTTGTTGTAAATTCCATGCGAAATAAGAACCAACTATCTTATTTGGCATGAAAACTTAAAATGTTGAAGCTATATTGCATACGTTTTTCCCAAGATGAACAGAGTACTTTTTCTGTAACATTTTCTCACGACCATTTCGTGTAAATTTTTTGTATATGTATTTTGACAGCATTTCACGTGAAATGTTGAACTGAATACCAGGCTTTAAACTAAATTGTGATTGTGTTAAGTAACATTTCTTGATACGTACTTCAAATTTTATAATTAAATTCACTTAAAACCAGCGAGTGTATCGCAATTAGTTAAAAACAACTAAAACGAGCGAAGATCAAAATTCTATAAGATTTGTAGCATTAGTAGCAAAAATAGTAATAATAGAATGTAAGTAGTACTGGTAGCAATAGCCCTACTATCAGTAGCAAAAAAAAAATTAATTACATGTAAGAGTAGTAACAATAACAGCAAAAGTAAAATAGTAAAAATGGAATGTAACTAATGCTGGTAGCTGGTAGTACGAGTAGTAACAATAATAGTAAAAGTAGTAGCAGTAGCAATAGCAGTAAAATTAGAAGTAAAACTTCATAAAAATCAAATCGTCTAGAGCTCATATACAAGAATTTTTTACAAAAAAAATAGAAAAATTTTCCAAAGAAAATTTAGCAATAGCAAATTTTTCTATTTAAAAATTTTCCGCTTAAGCTCTTATTTTACAGTACAATTTGCACTAGCAAAATTTTTCCATAAAAATTATTCCGTAGCAAAGTCCTTCTATAAAAAATTTTTGTATCGAAATATTGATACATAGCACAATTTTTCTATTGAAAATTTATTGCTAGCAAAATTTTTCGATACTAAAAAAATTTTCTATAAAAAATTTATTCATAGCAAATTTTTTTATATAAAAAAAAAATTTTAAAGAAATTTTTTTTTCATAAAAAATAGTTCGATAGTATAATTTTAAATGTATAGAATTTTGCTATAGCAAAATTTTCCATCACAACTTTTTAAACTTTTCATAAGACAACTTTTCTCTAGTTCCATCAAAAAAAAAATTTTTTCGACCTCAAAAATATTCCATACCTTAAATACTTTATATCAAATTTTTCAATGCTTAAATTCTTCTTTACAGAATTTTTCATTAAAATTTTTCGATAGCGAAATTTTTTACTAAAAATTTTCCCATAACGAAATTTCTTTACAAAAAATTTTTGTATAGCAAGATTTAAAACAGAAAATTGTCAAATAGCAAAATTTTCTCAAAGAAAATTTTTCCCTAGCAATATTTCTCTGTAAAAAACTACAATATTTCTATATAGCAAATGCTTTTTTTCGATAGCTATGACCTCTTATAGAATTCTGCAATAGCAAAACTACTTTTTTTATTTTTCAATTGCCAAATTTGTGTATACAAAATCTGTCGTTAGCAATATTTGTTTGACAATAAAGTTTTTGGTAGCAAAACATTTTATAGAGAATTTTTCGAGGTCAAACTTTTCCGTTTGAAAATTTTTCGAAATCAGATAGTAAAATTTTTCTATTGACAATTTTTCGATAGTAAGATTTTCTACAGAAAATTTTTCTATAGAATAGTTTTCAATAGCAAAATTTTTCTATAGAAAATTTTTCGATAGCAAAATTTTTCTACAAAAAATTTTTTGATAGTAAAATTTTTGTGCAGAAAATTTTTTGATAGTAAAATTTTTCTAGAGAAAATTTTTTAATATTTTTCTATAAAAAATTTTTTGATAGTAAAATTTTTCTATAAAAAATTTTTTGATAGTAAAATTTTTCTATAGAAAATTTTTCGATAACAAAATTTTTCTACAAAAAATTTTTTGATAGTAAAATTTTTGTGCAGAAAATTTTTTGATAGTAAAATTTTTCTAGAGAAAATTTTTTGATAGTAAAATTTTTATGGATAAAATTTTTTAATATTTTTCTATAAAAAATTTTTTGATAGTAAAATTATTATATAAAAAATTTTTGGATAGTAAAATTTTTCTATAAAAAATTTTTTGATAGTAAAATTTTTTGATGTTAAAATTTTTCTATAAAAAATTTTTGGATAGTAAAATTTTTCTATAGAAAATTTTTTGATAGTAAAATTTTTCTATAGAAAATTTTTTTAATGTAAAATTATTATATAAAAAAATTTTGGATAGTAAAATTTTTCTAAAGAAAATTTTTTGATAGTAAAATTTTTTAGAGAAAATTTTTTAATATTTTTCTATAAAAAATTTTTTGATAGTAAAATTTTTCTATAGAAAATTTTTTGATAGTAAAATTTTTCGATAGAAAATTTTTGGACAGTAAAATTTTTCTATGGAAACTTTTTCGATAGTGAAATTCTTTGATTTTAAAATTTTTCTATAAAAAATTTTTTGATAGTAAAATTTTTCTATAGAAATTTTTTTGATAGTAATATTTTTCTACAGAAAATTTTTTGATAGTAAAATTTTTCTATAAGAAATTTTTTGATAGTAAAATTTTTATAGAGAAAATTTTTGGACAGTGAAAATTTTTTATGGAAAATTCTATGGAAAATTTTTGGATAGTAAATTTTTCTGTGGAAAATTTTTGGATGGTAAAATTTTTCTATAGCAAATTTTTGGATAGTTAATTTTTCTATAGAAAATTTTTGGACAGTAAAATTTTTCTATGGAAAATTTTTGGATAGTAAAATTTTTCTGTGGAAAATTTTTGGATGGTAAAATTTTTCTATAGCAAATTTTTTTACCAAAAATTTTTCTATAAGAAGTTTTCGATAACAAAATTCTTCGACAGCAAAATTTTTCTACAGAAAATTTTTCGATAGCAAAAATATATTTTAAAAACAATAGCTTTAGTCTCATTGTGAAGCAAGTATTTTCAATAGCATACGAAATTGGGATCTTCTGCAGTCTGTTTTTGAAAAGTATATGAAATATTTGAGGTTTCAGTTTTCTTTTTTCTTCTTTGAAATTTACCATTTGTGTAATTGTTCACAATAAATTTTTATCCTAAGTATGAGTTATTCAATACAAGTTTTAGTTTTAAACTGCAAATTAGAAATGGAGTAAACTTTCTATTCCTATTTTTTCATAAAAGAACAAAATTTCAAAACAATTTTCTTAAACTACTGACATATTAAAGAAATATCATGGATGTGCGTACTGAGACTGCAGCACAAATTAGGTCCAAGCTTTGTGTTATTTTCCAACTATTGCAAATTTCTAAAGCTAAATCTATGACCATTTTTCAATTTCTTAATAAACTACAAAATCTCATAAGTCAATTTACAATTGAGAAACACTTTGCGGCCAACTCCAATACAGCTTTAATCATTGATGCTTGCACTTGCAATTTGAAACCAAATGTCGACCTCCTTTTACCCTCTCATCCTTCTTTTTAATTCATGTGACAGTTACAGCCATCAATGGCAGTTGCTTAACATGTTTTGCATTTTCTTCATTTTCTAACATAAAGCATCTTGATAAATGTATTTTTAAATAGACCTAAAAGATTATACAACCATTCTACTGCAATCTATGCACGAGTACATGTGTATGCCTGTTTGCCCGGCAGTAGCAAAAACACTTTTTTAATACATACTTTGGTACGAATATATTCAAACCTTCGCATAGTCTCCCTGGAATTTCATAATAAATTTTCTCCCAGACATTTTCGAAATATTTAGGTGTGTTAAAATTCATTTCTATTCCCACACATTCATTGGAGTGTTGAGTTTAATTTTATTTAACTTTTCATCCCAAGTTTTTCTCTATAGACAAAACTGAAAATGAAAATGAGTTTAAGATTTATAATGACTGCTTCTCACTAGTTTCTTCTACTTAGTTTGGCTTTTCTCTATTTAAAAGCTGCTCCTTTTCCAGGTCAAACTGCAGTATCAATAAAGCGAAACACCTTGACTTTGTTGAGGAGCAAGAGAAATTTATTTATACAGACTGAAATATTGCAGGCAGTAGGATTTTTTTAAGTTTTTTTTTTTTTTTTTGTCAAAAAGAAAATTGTTGGTTGGAGGAGAAGAAAATTTTTATTAAAGCAAGTTGCTTTAAGGATTAATTAGTGTTAACATATTTCATGTCTTAAATATCAACAATAAAAGCTTAAAAACAAACCAGTGACTACGATAGATAAAAATTTTAAAATTGTTCCGTAATATCCGAAGGTTAGATAATATTTTTATTTGAGATTAGCAAATATTTTAGTCGGTTACGTACATAGTAAATTGAGTTCGTTTGGGTTTATCTGTCTAACCATTCTCACACTGAAATACTGCTTTACTACGCCAAATTGTTCGATTTCAAAATTTGTCAATAACAAAATTTTGTATAACAAATTGTTTAATTTTGGTAGCAATATTTATCTGTAAGAAATTATTCGACAGTACAATGTTTCTATATAAGATTTTGCAATAGCAAAAGTTTTCCAAAGAAGATTTTTCGTTAACAACATTTTCATTTCATTTATTTATTCATTATGTATACCTAGCCTATGGGCCATAGTCGGTCACAGCATACTACTCAAAAATTTAAACTAAGTTTTCCGAAGTTTTGCTGTTAAAGAAAATTTTTCTATAAAAAAATCTAATATATATATGTAAAAATAAGTCGGGTTTTCCTTCCTGACGCTATAACTCCATAACGCACGAACCGATTTCCACGGTTTTGCATTCGTTGGAAAGGTATCGGGGTCCGTGAGGCTTATACCAAAGAAAATTCAGGGAAAATTTCAAGAGAAAAGCAGGAAAACAGGGAAAATCATTTTTCACATACAGCGCCATCTCTGATACAAAGCATGTACTACAACGGTGCAAGTACGTGGTATGTGAGTATACTTCACGAAAATAAGTACGTTTCATTTTGTTTCATTTTAAGTAGATGGCGCCGGTGCGTGATACATTGTTTGACAGTTTGTAATACAAAAATTCAAGTATGTTGCATATTTTAAGGCGCTAGATTATATATCTTCTATATATATAAAATCGCAGTGTGTGTTTGTTATTAACGCATGATTTGTGGAACTATAAGACCTGTGAAGCTGAAATTTTCAATACTGGGTAAGTTTTGGTTTTGTTTTTAACCAACAAGTGACTACTGTATGAAGTAATCTGTAGTTAAAAAAAAATTATTGAGGGTAAGACAACGTTTGCCGGGTTCATCTAGTTTTTTATAGAAAAATTTTGCTATCAAAAATTTTTTAAAGAAAAATTTTCCTATAAAAAAATTTTTTTTTGAAAAATTTTGCTATCAACAAAAGTTTAATAGAAAAATTATGCTTAGAACAATTTTGCTATAAATATTTTTTATAGAAAAATTTTGCTACATATTTTAAAAATTCAATAGAAAAATTTTGCTTAGAACAATTTTGCTATCGAAAATTTTTTATAGAAAAATTTTGCTATCAAAAAAATTTTAAAGAAAAATTAAAAAATTTTGCCATCCAAAAAATTTTATAGAAAAATTTTGCTATAAAAAAAATTTTGCTTTCACAAAATTCTTATAGAAAAATTTTGATATCGAAAAAGAAAAAATTTGCTGCCCAAAAAATTTTATAGAAAAAATCAGCTATCAAACAATTTTTTTATAAAAAAAAGTTTGCTATCAAAACATTTTGCTATCGAAAAATTTTCTAAATAGAGAAATTTTATTATAGAAAAATTTTCAGTACAGAATTTTTTTATCGAAATATTTTTGTCGAGGAATTTTATTACCGAAAAATTTTCTGTTGAGAAATTTTGCTATCGAAAAATTTTATGTTTCCAAAAAAATTTTGCTGTCGAAAAATTTATATTAAATAAAAGTTATGATATCGAAAACTTTTCACAGAAAAGTTTTGCTGTTGGAAAATTCTGTATAAAATATTTTTGCTATTCAGAAATTTATATAAAATAAAAGGTTTGCTATCGGAAAAATTTCAATAGAAAAGTTTTAGCACCAAAAATATTTTCTATAGAAAAGTCTTGTCATCGAAAAATATTCTATTAAAAATGTTTGTTAGATAAAAGTGTTGCTGTCGTAGAATTTTCTATAGGAACAATTTTTTATAAAAAGATTTTAAATAAAAGATTATCCGACCGAAAAAATTTTTATTAAAAACTTGCTATCGAAAAATTTTCCACAGAAAAGTTGTGCCATCGAAAAATGTTCTTTTAAAAAGTTTTGCTATCGAAAAATGTTGTAGAGAAAAGTTTTGCTATGAAAAATTTTTTTATCGAAATATTTTCTTATAGAATACATATAGAGAGAGTTTTTGTGTTAGCAAAGGCTTTTGAGCTCAAAATTTTTTTTTAAGAATATTTTCCGAGATGAAATTTTTCCCAAGTTGTTACAATTCTTCTATACAAAAATATTCGATAGCATTATTTTAAGATTGACTTTCTAAAGCGCTTATGGTGGATATAAAATTGATTAAACGTCAATAAACCAATATGTTTGGATTTGTTGAAAGCAAAACATTTTTCCCAATGGCTTCATATAATTTTACATACTCGTATGTACACTAAACATTCATTTTATGTGTGCTTGAGTAGGAGGATGGGTGTATTTATTTTTCGCTTACGAGTATATTTCCCAAAGTTGTATTTCGATTTTGGTGCGATTTGTTTGTTTACCCTGGTTGGGTGATTTAAATTTTTTTTGTTTGTATTTGGATTTTTTTGCATTTGGGTATTCCTTTGAAACCTTGAACCGATGGAAAATTAATGCTTTATAAAACTATATTTGCATAAGTTTTTTAATACATTATTATGGTTTTTATTTTGTTTGCTTTTAACAGTTTTATTTAAAAAATAATACGAATTTCATTTAAAAAAAAATGTTTACAAACTTTCATAAAGCAAAAATGATTTTATGATTAAGATAGTCAAAATTAAAAAAATTGTAAATAATGACAAAAATTTTAATTTCCTATTTTGCGTATTGGAGAAAAAAAAGTATTTGTTATAAGTGAATTCGAGCATTAGCTGCTGAATAGCTCATAAAATAATTTAATGCTTTGAGCTTATTCAAGGTTTATCTTCACATCGTGGTTGCATTTTTCTTTTGATTTAACTTTTGCTGAATTTTGTGAACAAAAATTTTTTTTTTTTTTTTTTTTTTTTTGGAGCAAGCATTGTCTATATATTTCATTGGTGCTTAGCCAAATCATCAGTAGACTTTAATATTGCAGGCAGTAGGATTTTTTTAAGTTTTTTTTTTTTTTTTTGTCAAAAAGAAAATTGTTGGTTGGAGGAGAAGAAAATTTTTATTAAAGCAAGTTGCTTTAAGGATTAATTAGTGTTAACATATTTCATGTCTTAAATATCAACAATAAAAGCTTAAAAACAAACCAGTGACTACGATAGATAAAAATTTTAAAATTGTTCCGTAATATCCGAAGGTTAGATAATATTTTTATTTGAGATTAGCAAATATTTTAGTCGGTTACGTACATAGTAAATTGAGTTCGTTTGGGTTTATCTGTCTAACCATTCTCACACTGAAATACTGCTTTACTACGCCAAATTGTTCGATTTCAAAATTTGTCAATAACAAAATTTTGTATAACAAATTGTTTAATTTTGGTAGCAATATTTATCTGTAAGAAATTATTCGACAGTACAATGTTTCTATATAAGATTTTGCAATAGCAAAAGTTTTCCAAAGAAGATTTTTCGTTAACAACATTTTCATTTCATTTATTTATTCATTATGTATACCTAGCCTATGGGCCATAGTCGGTCACAGCATACTACTCAAAAATTTAAACTAAGTTTTCCGAAGTTTTGCTGTTAAAGAAAATTTTTCTATAAAAAAATCTAATATATATATGTAAAAATAAGTCGGGTTTTCCTTCCTGACGCTATAACTCCATAACGCACGAACCGATTTCCACGGTTTTGCATTCGTTGGAAAGGTATCGGGGTCCGTGAGGCTTATACCAAAGAAAATTCAGGGAAAATTTCAAGAGAAAAGCAGGAAAACAGGGAAAATCATTTTTCACATACAGCGCCATCTCTGATACAAAGCATGTACTACAACGGTGCAAGTACGTGGTATGTGAGTATACTTCACGAAAATAAGTACGTTTCATTTTGTTTCATTTTAAGTAGATGGCGCCGGTGCGTGATACATTGTTTGACAGTTTGTAATACAAAAATTCAAGTATGTTGCATATTTTAAGGCGCTAGATTATATATCTTCTATATATATAAAATCGCAGTGTGTGTTTGTTATTAACGCATGATTTGTGGAACTATAAGACCTGTGAAGCTGAAATTTTCAATACTGGGTAAGTTTTGGTTTTGTTTTTAACCAACAAGTGACTACTGTATGAAGTAATCTGTAGTTAAAAAAAAATTATTGAGGGTAAGACAACGTTTGCCGGGTTCATCTAGTTTTTTATAGAAAAATTTTGCTATCAAAAATTTTTTAAAGAAAAATTTTCCTATAAAAAAATTTTTTTTTGAAAAATTTTGCTATCAACAAAAGTTTAATAGAAAAATTATGCTTAGAACAATTTTGCTATAAATATTTTTTATAGAAAAATTTTGCTACATATTTTAAAAATTCAATAGAAAAATTTTGCTTAGAACAATTTTGCTATCGAAAATTTTTTATAGAAAAATTTTGCTATCAAAAAAATTTTAAAGAAAAATTAAAAAATTTTGCCATCCAAAAAATTTTATAGAAAAATTTTGCTATAAAAAAAATTTTGCTTTCACAAAATTCTTATAGAAAAATTTTGATATCGAAAAAGAAAAAATTTGCTGCCCAAAAAATTTTATAGAAAAAATCAGCTATCAAACAATTTTTTTATAAAAAAAAGTTTGCTATCAAAACATTTTGCTATCGAAAAATTTTCTAAATAGAGAAATTTTATTATAGAAAAATTTTCAGTACAGAATTTTTTTATCGAAATATTTTTGTCGAGGAATTTTATTACCGAAAAATTTTCTGTTGAGAAATTTTGCTATCGAAAAATTTTATGTTTCCAAAAAAATTTTGCTGTCGAAAAATTTATATTAAATAAAAGTTATGATATCGAAAACTTTTCACAGAAAAGTTTTGCTGTTGGAAAATTCTGTATAAAATATTTTTGCTATTCAGAAATTTATATAAAATAAAAGGTTTGCTATCGGAAAAATTTCAATAGAAAAGTTTTAGCACCAAAAATATTTTCTATAGAAAAGTCTTGTCATCGAAAAATATTCTATTAAAAATGTTTGTTAGATAAAAGTGTTGCTGTCGTAGAATTTTCTATAGGAACAATTTTTTATAAAAAGATTTTAAATAAAAGATTATCCGACCGAAAAAATTTTTATTAAAAACTTGCTATCGAAAAATTTTCCACAGAAAAGTTGTGCCATCGAAAAATGTTCTTTTAAAAAGTTTTGCTATCGAAAAATGTTGTAGAGAAAAGTTTTGCTATGAAAAATTTTTTTATCGAAATATTTTCTTATAGAATACATATAGAGAGAGTTTTTGTGTTAGCAAAGGCTTTTGAGCTCAAAATTTTTTTTTAAGAATATTTTCCGAGATGAAATTTTTCCCAAGTTGTTACAATTCTTCTATACAAAAATATTCGATAGCATTATTTTAAGATTGACTTTCTAAAGCGCTTATGGTGGATATAAAATTGATTAAACGTCAATAAACCAATATGTTTGGATTTGTTGAAAGCAAAACATTTTTCCCAATGGCTTCATATAATTTTACATACTCGTATGTACACTAAACATTCATTTTATGTGTGCTTGAGTAGGAGGATGGGTGTATTTATTTTTCGCTTACGAGTATATTTCCCAAAGTTGTATTTCGATTTTGGTGCGATTTGTTTGTTTACCCTGGTTGGGTGATTTAAATTTTTTTTGTTTGTATTTGGATTTTTTTGCATTTGGGTATTCCTTTGAAACCTTGAACCGATGGAAAATTAATGCTTTATAAAACTATATTTGCATAAGTTTTTTAATACATTATTATGGTTTTTATTTTGTTTGCTTTTAACAGTTTTATTTAAAAAATAATACGAATTTCATTTAAAAAAAAATGTTTACAAACTTTCATAAAGCAAAAATGATTTTATGATTAAGATAGTCAAAATTAAAAAAATTGTAAATAATGACAAAAATTTTAATTTCCTATTTTGCGTATTGGAGAAAAAAAAGTATTTGTTATAAGTGAATTCGAGCATTAGCTGCTGAATAGCTCATAAAATAATTTAATGCTTTGAGCTTATTCAAGGTTTATCTTCACATCGTGGTTGCATTTTTCTTTTGATTTAACTTTTGCTGAATTTTGTGAACAAAAATTTTTTTTTTTTTTTTTTTTTTTTTGGAGCAAGCATTGTCTATATATTTCATTGGTGCTTAGCCAAATCATCAGTAGACTTTAACCACATTTTGAACAGTCACAAACCTCTTATCTTATGCACAGACTTTCAAAAACTATTTGAGAATTCACAAATAATAATCGCAAATAATAATATTTCTGAAAATCACAAGCGAAACACAAGCAATAGGCATAGAAACTTAACAAAATCCCAGCAAATAATTTATATTCGATATGAATCTATTTTATTTTTTTTTTTTAATTTTCTCTAACGTTTGAGCACAAATTTTCAAATTTATTTATTTATGAAAATTTTCATGACACTTGTTGTCCTTAACTACAGGAAGTTTGCTACAAGTAGCGCAGTTTTTCCCCCACTTGCTATTCACAAGTAAAAAAAAATATCACGCAACTGATTTTATGAAATATGTTGTAATTAAAATTTAGTCTTATATTTCACGAACTGAAGCCTCGTGAAAGCCTTTCACATGCCGCTTAATATCTACATGGGCGGGCTACAAGGCAAGATGACGGAGCATATATTTTTGGAGCCATGTAGGCTCAAACATCAAACAGTTTGATGGTATTTCAAAATCTAATACGCGATTTAAATAAACCTCACGCTCTGCTACTTCCTCTCAATATTACGTGTAAGCTGCAAGTAAAATTATTTATTTGTATTTTGCATTCGGCTTTAAATTACTAAAAATAAACACCAGTTTATTTCCTATTCAAGACAAGAAACTTCTATAAAATACAACTTTACAATTTTAAACAAGTACAACACCTGTGAGGTTTCTTAACTTTGTTGCACGATGACAGTTTTAGCCGCCGTAGTTTATAATCTTAAATTTGTATATTTAAGCCTGCTGTACTCAAACTCACTAATCCTCAAAGTATCGCTTGCTGGTATCACACTTATTATTAATTCTCCATTTTATTTATAATTTGTAGGTATAATTGAGAGGTAAGTAAGAGAGGGTGAGGTACCTTCGAGAAGCCTGCAGTCATAGAGTCGGAGGTGCTTTACTCCTACTCTTACTTCGCTTGGTCAAAATATCCTACATAGAAATTGCATCTAGTAATGTTTCTGAGTTTTGGCTATAATTTTTACCTACAATCGAGATTTAGTAAGATAGTATAAGCTGTCTTGGTGTTGCCTGTCGGAACCCCATCACTTGCAACATTTATCTCTTTAGTTTCATACTTAAGTTATTTCCTCTTAAGTATCTAGATGATCATTAAAATAAACAAAAATTACGTTTACGTTTCTTTATAATTTTCTTGTATAAAGAAGAATACGAGTATAATAAAAATTAAGCTGAGAAAGAATGAATAAAAATTTTACTCCCATTATAATAATGAGTAATTACTTTCATGTTTAACAAACATTCTTACTTAATTATCATTCGTTTTTAAGTTGTGTGCCAGCTGCTGCGAGGGTAACTCGAAAGTGAATTGCAATGAAAAATTAACAAGTTTGAGTGAAAAATATCAAATTAACAATTGCAACTAAAAAGTCTTCATATTCTAAACTATTGCTTAAAAAAAAATTATAGGAATCTCCCAGATGTTTTTAACAAATTCTAATTGCAACTGTTTTCTTGGGCTTCAAGTTGACATACAGAGAGTGGACAATTTCCTATCAGTGCAGGGCCAAGTTTTGTGAAAATCATTTGAATAGAAGAATCTCAACTGCAACATTTTTTTGTAGGCGTGTCACTCCCCCAACTGCCTGTGTGGCAATATAGTTGTGAGCTTCTCAGACATTACGTCCGGGGTCCTGAATGTTTACTAGATTTCCCTGCATTTGTTTGAATAAAATTAGAAATATATAGCGTGTTTTTTTAGAGGTATAGAACTTCGAATTGAAATAAAACACAAGAAAATCGTTTTAATGTCCATCAATTTGGCTTTATTGGAAGGATAATTTTATGCCATTAACGTTTAAATATGATTTCGGGCATGTGGCCGCCGCGGCTGGCTCGAATAAAGCCAATTCTACAGGTCCAATTTTCAAGTTGATGGACAAAGCTCCAATTGCTGTGCACGGTGGCGAATCGATTCATTCGGGTCCTCTTCAACACTTTGCTCTACAGCGGCAATTGTTTCTTCGGTGCGCACTGTTCGACGTCTCTGCGGATGCGTATTATCACATAGAGTAAACGTAGTGCGAAAACGATCCATGGTTAACCGAATTAATTGCTCTGATGGACGATTATGTCGACCATAAAATGGACGGAGCTTGCTGTAAACTTCGCGAACTGAACCATTATTTTCGAAATAAATTTGCACGATTTGCAAGCGTTGTTCTTTTGTCAACCTGTTCATGATGAAATGGCAAACCAAACTAAATATTAATCACTTGACAGCTGACAAAATGGCCGCCAGTTAAAAAAGTGATGCCAACTTAAAGTTCTATACCTCAATAAAAAACACCCTTTATAAAACAAATATTTATTATTATATGGGCGCTGCACTCTGCCCATTTTTTTAAACGAAAAATTCTGTTGCAACAATGACTCAATGTGCTGAAAAAGTTGAATGAGAATTATCAGAAATAAAACATTTTTAAGTAAGCATACAGCTGCCTACAACTGAATATTATTTTTGTATGGGCGTGGCACTGCCCACTTCTTTAAACAAAAAATTATGCTGCAGCAAAATCTTAATATAATGAAAAAGTTTCCCAGAAAGAAGTTGAATAGCATTACTAGACAAATAATATTTTTAAGTGAGACTGTAGCCTAGAACTTAATATTATTTTTGTATGGGCGTGGCTGTGCCCACTTCTTTAAACAAAAAATTATGCTGCAGCAAAAGCTCAGTGTACTGAAAAACTTTCCTAGGAAGAGGTTGAGTACAATTACTATAAAAACAACATTTTTAGTGGTCGTGTAGCCTATAACACAATATTATTTTTGTATATGGGCGTGGCACTGGCAACTTTCTTAAACAAAAACTCAATGTGCTGAAAAGGTTATGTAGAATTACTAGAAACATAATATTTTTAAATGGGCATGAAGCTGCTCATAGCACAGTATGATTTTTGCATGGGCGTGGCACTGCCCACTTTAAGAAAATATATGTTGCATCGAAAACTGGAAAACTCAATTTTTCGAAAAATGTACATGGGGTGAGTTTGACTAAAAATACAAGAAAAATAATATTGATAAAAGAGAATGTAGCTTATAAAACAATGTAATTTTAATAAGGGCGTGGCGCTGCCCAATTCAAAAAACAAACAAAAAAAACAACAAAGTATCAATTTCTTTTCACAAGTTTCATATGAGGAGTTTGAGTAGAAGCAGTTTAAAATTTATATTTTAAATGGGCGTGGCGTTGCCCAATTTCCTTGAAGCATATTTCAGTTATAAAAAGATAATAATGTGCAACAGAAATTTTTTCCTAACTATTCTGTCATCTACTTCCCTCGTTTTCTTATTTTTTTTTTTTTTTGTTTGTATGCGCACTTAAACTTGTATGTATAAAAGATCATGGCATCATGAACGTCGTTTTTATGTTTATTTTTCCATTATTTTTTCTGCCATTATTATATTATTATTTTTGATATCATTTACCATTACACACACATAGAAACACACTCATTTTGAGAGTTGTTTGTCATTATTATCATTATTTTATAACCTTAATGAGATGTTGAGTTAAAATCTCAATGATGAAATGCTGCTGCCTCAATTTGTCCATGTATGTATAAAAATATTACCACAGGTCCTTGCATATACACACACACACACACAAACACTAGAAATATACTTATATCAAATAAGTGATGACTGGTTTGTTAGTGTGTTGTAGTTATTTGTTATCCTTTTATGAGAATGTCTTATATGCACATTTAGTGGGTGAGTGATAGAGTGAGAGTGAGAGTGAGAGAGAAAGGAGTTTGAATGCAGCATTTTTATTGCCAGAACAAAATTATTTAATGTAACCTCATTATTTTGAGGTTTTTTATGGCCATCTTCTCGTTTCTTGTAGTCTCTATTTTAAATAACAAATAACCAAGCACAAAACGTGTTTGGTTATAAATGAGCAAATTATCAAAGCGTGACTTGTTTCAGATATTTGAAAATAAAAACTTAAGAAATTTAAAAATTTTTATTTAACAAACAAACAAAATTTATGAAATATTCTCAAGCGATTACTTCCTACCTGATGTTAAGTAAACTGAAAGAAAAACAAATTATGGCCATTTAAACTCACCCAGAACTCAAAACATAAAAGTGAGAAAATCTCTTGTTTATCTTAAAACACACAACTTCATACTGCAGGTCATTTTAAATATTTGTTTAAGTAATAAAAATATATTTAAAAAATTGGAAACAAAATCTGCAATCTACTCGTACATATTCTTGAACAAAAATTAAATCTTAATTAATGTTTGCTTTAAATGCCTAAAAAAAATTATAAAGGAATTTTGTTTTCTTCTCTATTTCATATCCCAAGTTTTGCTTTGAAAAAAAAAAAAATATTTACAACACAAGAAAAATTTTATTAAAAAAAAATTTTTTTTAAGTATTAAAGCAATCATGGACAAAAGTATGCAACATTAAATGGAAGCAAAATATATAGACAAAAGAATATAAAAATAAATTCCTTAAATATTTAGACCAAACATTTTTTGAGTAGAGAGAGTTTGTATGTTCCAGCAAATAGGTCAACATTGTGCTGCCGGTGGTGCAAAACTAGACCTACATATTTGATAATTTCACAAAAGGAAACTAAGCAATTTTCAAAAATAAGAAATAAAGAAAAAGGCAACCTTAAACTTAAACTCGCTTCGTAGAGAATTGAGTAACAAGAACTCATATATTTTACTGGTGCTGCATGTTACACGGTAACATTTTTCACAAGACTTTTTAAATATTAACAGATGTTGTACATACAAAATAAAAATGCAGTTTCTTACGGGCTTCAATAGAGCATTCATAAACAAACATTAAACATTATAATATTATATAAAAAGGAAACGGAAAGATGTTGACCACATTACGTTGTAATGTGTACTCGTATATTCAGCACAATTAATCGTTTAATAAAAAAAAATTCTTCTTTTTTTCCTCAATAATTTACATTTAAAAGTATGAATATTATTGAAAGAATATATTGGCCTGGGAGAGGGTATTTCATTAAGCGCTTTCTGTCTTTATATTTAAATAAACCAAAAAGTGTGTGAGATATCATCAAAATTTTCTTTCATTTTATGGCATATAACATCGTGCAAATATCCGCCCATATAATTTAAATGGGTTTGATCATAGGTTTATGTCAAAACGAGCTACTGAGAGATTTCGATACAAGTCTACTGCAGTTATATACTTACGATGCTGCTGCCATCTCCAAAATGATTAAGTAACCACATACAACACACAAAAAAGTAATATGAATGAGTTTGTAATATTAATTAAAATATTTGTAATATTAATTAAAAAATTAATTAAATTTTCACCTATAAACAATTTGATAATATCAATTAAGTTTTTCCACTCATATTAATTAATACAATTAAAAATTTAATTGAATCAATTAAATTATTAATTGAAAACATTAATTGGTGAATACTTTTTTCTGTGAAGGCGACAAATATAGCTGGCGGCGTTTTTGAAGTCGTGTGTGTTCATGTGGCCTGCTGTTGCGAATGTGTTTAAAGCATGAGCTCTGCTAAAAAGTTTGGTTCTTGTCTCTGCTAGGTTAATTTAACTCTATACATGTTTAAAAAAGTTTTGTTTATTGTTGGTTAAGCACATTTAAATACATTTCGTTGCTGCTTAGGCAACTCCTCAGTAGACTTGCGAATAATAAATATTTTAGATTTCCTGGCTTGTTTTTTCTTTAAAGAACAAACAAAACGTGTACTCGTATTGCATCTTTAAGAGGCTTTATTTTTTTTTTTACTGTTGTTGGCCTTCTGTTCTGTTTATTAAAAATTCAGAAAACAATTTTTTTTTCTCACTCAATAGTAGTCACTCACCCACAAAAAAAAAACACTGACAGTTGGCTGCAATTTAAATGCTCATTGTTTATCATCATTCGTTTGTAGTTCAAAAATATAAATTTTACATTGCTACAGTTGTGTGCTCTGACATATTTAACTGTGTGTTGTTGTGTTGTAGTTTATACAAAGACTGTCAATTTAAGTATCATCAAAAATTCATTGAATATTTAAACATTTGTAAAAGTATTAAATGAATGATACTATAAAATAAAAGGAAATTACAAATAAATACAGTACAGAATTCTGTTCTATATATTTAAGGGACATCAAATATTCGTTTGACATTAGCAAAAAGACAAAAAAAGAAACAGAAATGTTAGAAAAAATGCACAGCTTGACAGCATTTTTATGGAAAATAAGCGCAATGGAGCTGAATTTTTCAAGCAAAAATATATATAAATTTATTTTGCTGAATATTTTTTATGTATCAACGTGGGTATGTATGTATGCAGGCATACTACGTTATTTGGAATTAAAATACATTAAAAGGGCATTAATAAATAATTTTGTAAATTTTAATTACAGAGCATAACTACAAATTAAAGAATAAAATACCATTTGGTATAATCACATTTTGCTGGATACGATGTAAAATCAAAATTGCAATAAAATGCTTGCTTTCATCTTTTAAAAACCGTTTATTTGTTGAAGTTCATAATTGCACATAAAACAAAAGTTACACGTATACAGTTTTAAATTAATTAAAATGCTTTATTAACTTAACACTGTTATTTAAAGGCTTTACACAATTAATTTTTTTTTTGGATTCACGATGTTAAACTATTCTCTGCTAAAATACCACGATGTTAATTTCTGTGCCCTTAGCACCAGACTCACTTTTATCTCAACACGTAATATAACTTCTTTGCTAAGGTGGTGCCTTAGCTTTTTGTACTCAACAGAGCTTTGCTCAAGACTGCTGGACACCAGAGAATGACAATGAGTACTCAAAAAAAAAAAAACATATATACTCAAGTAAATAGTCTTAATTTTAGTAACTGCATATAATCGCAACTTTAGCACAAAAAATTCGTACGCTGACATATTTTCTCTCAAGCAACTAGGACTATAGTCGATACCAACATACCAGAGCAACTCTACTTCGCTTATGCGAATAACTAAAATACGCTCTCTCATACTTACAGTGTGCGTATGTTTATACTCAGGCTACGCTTGATACTCGGGATATTTATTCATCACTCGCCACAGTATACGAGTGCATACATTTGTGCGTAAAAACTGGAATGGAAAATGTGTGGTTGTGAAAAAATATGCTTTTTGTGTGCATATTAAAAAAAAATAGCCCTGCATATACGCATTTGTAGCCGATTAATAGCCAGAGTATTTTGATTGTATTTCATACAGTCTAAAAGTTTTAGTTACAGTTAATTGTGCTGTGTAATTTAAAAAATTTATAAAAACATAATTGTTGGATGTTTATAGTTATACATATGTAGAGGGTGTTTTTTATTGAGGTATAGAACTTTAAGTTGGCATCACTTTTTTAACTGACGGCCATTTTGTCAGCTGTCAAGTGATTAATATTTAGTTTGGTTTGCCATTTCATCATGAACAGGTTGACAAAAGAACAACGCTTGCAAATCGTGCAAATTTATTTCGAAAATAATGGTTCAGTTCGCGAAGTTTACCGCAAGCTCCGTCCATTTTATGGTCGACATAATCGTCCATCAGAGCAATTAATTCGGTTAACCATGGATCGTTTTCGCACTACGTTTACTCTATGTGATAATACGCATCCGCAGAGACGTCGAACAGTGCGCACCGAAGAAACAATTGCCGCTGTAGAGCAAAGTGTTGAAGAGGACCCGAATGAATCGATTCGCCACCGTGCACAGCAATTGGAGCTTTGTTGAGTGGTTGAAAATTGGACCTGTAGAATTGGCTTTATTCGAGCCAGCCGCGGCGGCCACATGCCCGAAATCATATTTAAACGTTAATGGCATAAAATTATCCTTCCAATAAAGCCAAATTGATGGACATTAAAACGATTTTCTTCTGTTTTATTTCAATTCGAAGTTCTATACCTCTAAAAAACACCCTTTACATACATACGTATTCGGCTTAAAATAAATGCATGTGTTTGTATATGAGAGTGCTTCTTCGGGCCAAACCCATGATCTCGAAAACGTTCGACTCGTCGCACACTCACATTCAAAACAAAAACAAAAATTTAAACATTTTGTTGCTGTTTCAAATATATGTAAGTGTGCTACAAGCCGAACTTTGTCGATATCCTGGGTCAGGTTCTTATTTTTAGCTGTACGCATTCATAGTTGTTTAACGGCCAATACTCAAAGAGTACTTAAAACTATACTTTTGTCACTCTCTGATTCTAATACAGACCTGATAAATTGTTTATTCTTTTCTTAATTATTATCAAAAAAATGTCATTACATGCTTGGCAATGGCATGTTGTTGACAATATTTTCATCACAAAAAAAAAGTAATCACAAAAATATTTTAACTCAACTAAAAATCATTTATAAAATAGTTCAACTAAATAAATGACAAAAATTTTGTTTAACAAGCAAATCAGAAACCAAAATACACATACAAACATATACGAAGTAAATAAAAGTTTTGTATTAATTTTCATATCGATTACATTGATTATGGCTTTTAAATGAGAACACAACAAAATCGGTATACTCGTACAAACAAAAAAATAAAAATAACTTAAAATATTCTTGTTGTAAAAGCAAATTGTTCAAAATGTTCAATGCTGTGTATTCAAAAATTATAGCAGAGCAGCACTACAAAAAGAAAATATGTACAATATATATTTGGTATAGTGGGCGTAGCTGCACGAAATCGCAGGGCGTTTAACAACAATTATACACAGAATAGACACACGAGTGGTAGTAGAAAGCATGGCATCGAGTAGCAAAGTAAAGTTGAGTTCAATACCATTGTTATTTTCTATGGCAAAAGTTTGCGTGTCAGTATTTTTTTTCTACACAAAATGAGTTCTAAATGAAAAAAAATAAAAAAGTTAAAGGAGTTTAGTTGTTTCCTTGTTTCTTTGGGCAAATTTTTAGTTAGCAATTTGTATTAAATTTTTTTAAAAGTTTCTCTTTTGTTTATATTTTTTTTTTTTATTTGCCAATTTGTTAGAAGATAACTAATGACCGAAAAAAGGTACATATTTTGGGTTATTTAATTGATTGAAAATATGTTTGTACATTCATGTGGTTTTTCACAAACAATAAAATTTTATTTTATTTTATTTATGTAAATGGTCTAACGTTAAGGGATTTGTATACCAATTGCCTTAACGAAATGAAAATCACAAAAGTAAAAAAAAAAAAAAAAATTTAATGAAATCATAAAATTTTACTTGATATTTTTATTTTAAGGGTCGTTTAGGGATTAGCAGTCGAACGTTAAATGCGTTAACAGTTGCTAAAAAACAGCTGTTATTTTCAATTTTCAAGAGGTGCTTTATTTAGTTTTGAAATTTTGATTGCAACCGAGCTAAAATTTGGTTTTTATACTTAAGTTAGGTTAGGTTAGGTTGAAAGAGGGGCAGTAATAATTGACACAATTCGCTTGGGACTACACCTATGCTATTAAAGCATGTTGTGCGTGCATGTTGTTTTGGGAGAGATACGCAATTAAAAACTGTGAAAACCATGAAAACCTAAACTTAATCAGACTAGGAACCTAGTCTCCTCAATATACTTTCATAGCTTTTTCCAGTCTGAACCTCTGAAATATTCCACATCTGGTATGTTTTCCAGTTGGAAGATTTGTCTTCTAATTTTACTGATTGCTGGACAGTAAGCCAAGTAGTGTTTAAGAGTTTCATCGCGCTCTACATGTCGTATCATCAACAGCACTCATGCCAGCCAGGTGACTTCTTAACTCTGTATGGTCTGTTATTATGCTAACCAAGTTCCCAAGTGTTGGCCTTTTTAAACTTAGAAACTCTGTCGTCTTTTCACTATTTGTTCTTTCCCTGAAAGTTTCGGTCACTCTTCCAACAGTCGAGTTATGCCAATCATTCCTCTTTCAATTAATTTTTAAATTCTTGAAAAGTTTTGGCATTTTCTAGTGTGACGTTATTCAGTAATGATTCCATTTTGGGCAAGCCCATCCCCCTTTTCGTTTTCAGGTACACCCTAATGTTCTGGAATTCATATTATATTGATTTCTCTACAATACAGGAATGAGTTTATCTTATTTTTGCATTGAAGGTGTTTCGAGATTGAATGATTTATGATTTCTTAAGGCTTCCGTAAAGATACGAATAGGTAGTTTGTTGTTTTTAATCTCCTTTACATATTTCGATACTAAAAAACAAATGGATTAATTATGTCAAAGTTGGGTTGACTTTCAGACGACCCAACTGAGAGTATTGCAATAAGGGCGTAAGTCTCTCACATATTTATATTTTCGCTAAAATTACTAAACTAATGCAGAATAATTTCTTAATCTTAATTAATCTTAATCTTAAATTCAGTATTTTAAATTTTTATTAAATGAAATATTTTTATTAGTTAATGTGATTTTAAATCAAGAGAAGAAAAATAAAATTTGTATTTTTAGCTGGGGGAAATACTAAACTATTTCAAAACTTAATTTGGCAACAATAATAATACTAATAGAATCACAATTTTTCGCTTTCACTGATTTTTTTTTCAAATAGTTGAAAAATAAATCTGGCAACACTGGTATTATTTATCAAATCACTTTGTAAGCCTTTTTATATCTTATGCAAAATTTGTGTTAAAGCAAGTGTGTGAAAAGTATATTTGAAATGGTTTGGGTATAAGTGCATGAAATAGTATAATATATTTTAAAGGGAGTGGCTCCGCCTACTTTTTTTTCAACGCTGTTTTAGGACGCGACATCATGTCTTTGCAGGAGCCCAAGATTTGCTGAAGTCATTGTGGTAGAAATACATAATATATAAAATTTTAATTGAATGGGCGTAATTCCGCCCACTTTTTCAAACACTCGACTGAATCATTGCCAGTGTAAAAGACATGTACCGAGCTTTGCATGAACCGATTGAGGAGAAGTATGCAAAATATAATACCGAATTCAAGTGGGCATAGCCCCGCCCATTTTTAGATTGCGTAGTTGTAGGAACCGATTGGATAAGAAAGCATGAAATTAAATTTTAAATTTTATTGAATACATTCCCGCCCACTTTGTTGACAAAGAAATATACGTATTTTCAAATCGTTTAACAACTATAAAAAATGGTATGTTTATCAAGCAAATATGACGTCGGATGACGGTAAATCGTTCCACATTAAAATAAGAAATTCTTTTTTTTGAAAATCGTATGAAAAATCTATCAATTCCGAAAAAAATCAGTTTGCTTGAAGAAGTTTGGAAAATCTAAGAAAATTGCAATGAAATCGTTTGAAAAAGGAAATTACTTTTATAACAAGTAGAATAAATATTCGCAATTAGCAGCGAAATCACTTCACAATAGCTAAATATAGGAATTAAACCGTCTAATCACATGCTGGCAACACTGTTCACATAGAAGAGTGAAGTTGGCTGCAGAAAACAAAACAATTAATATTGGCAGTAGATTGCTAATATGCAATTTTTTATTTTTCTCGCAAGCTGCTCCCGAACATACACACTGTTTCCACTCTTATTTTGACATGATAGGCGGCATAAGATACAACGCTTAACATTCTCTTTTAGACTAATCTATTAATATTCACCCTTATTCCAGTTGTTGACATCGACGTTACTTTAACACAATATCAAAAACTTGGGGCTTTACTCGCTCGCAAGAACAATTATGTGCTACTGGCAATATATTTTCATACCCTAAGGTATAGAAAATAGCATAAGTCTTCCAACAGGAGTCAGTTGTTTCCGACAACGGGTACACAAGCCCTAATTTTTTGGTATTGTGTTAAAGTGACGTCGATGTCGACAACTGGAATAAAGTTATTTGTATTTAAAAATGTAGCAGTTAAAATTTAATTCTTAATTTAGCAAAAAAATTTTAACTAATTCGAGTCTCCGTCACGGAAGCCAGCAAACCCTATTCTTGTTCTTAACGCCAATGTCACTTAGTTCCGCCTTAGGGTATTATAGTGAACTCACATCCATGCATTTATAAATGCCTGATAACTTTCATTCATTTTTCTGTTCTATTTAAAAGTCTACTCCAGCCATAGCGTATTCCTAATTCGACCCCAAACATTGTATCCTTAAATCTTCCACTTGCTCTTTATTTTTTTATTTTAAGCTTTTTGTTTTTTTTTTTGTAATTTTTGTTGTGTTATTGCTATTGTTTTTGTTGGTTATATATTCTAAACATGCAACTGCATGATTTTCATTATTACTTTACTTTTAGTCTTTTTTTCCCCATTTTAAATGTTCTTTGTAATTTGTTAAACAAAAGAGTTGATGTTGTTTGTGGTATTTGAACATTTTCTAAAACTATTCTTTTCAACTAAAGCGTCAATATTTTTAAGGCGGCAGTGGGGAAGGAGATGAGAACGCTAGTGTGATGGCGCAGTGGAATTAGAATTTTTCTTTTTTCAGTTTTTCTTTTTAAGTTCTAAATATTTTTTTTACTGCTTTTGTGGTGGGTTGTTTGCAATAACGATATTGATAATTGAAGGCGTTACTTCAGTATTTTTGTTAAAACATTTAAGGAATATTTTTCAAAATGTTTCTCTATCTAGCCAAAAGCACAGTGGTGGAGTTTAAAGTAAAATAATTTAAAAAAAAAGAATGACTTTAGCAGAGTGGCTGGAAAGGCTTGATGTTTCTCAATAAATCTAGGTTAAAAATCTTTATTGTAGTTTAAACTTTAAAAAAAAGCATCGCAAATCTTTCTTATTTCAACAGAATTTAAAAGTATTAAAAATATAAAAAAAATTAAAAAGTTATAAAACCCGACTGCGATTAAACCGTTAAAGATTCTAAATCATCATGCGAAATAAAATATTTTCAGAGCATGATTTTCAAATACCTGTCGAATGATACCCATTTTGATTTAGTAGGCGGACTTTTAATTTTTTTTTTTCGTATTCACAAAATGGCGTCTGTTGGCCGCCATATTGATTTATAACTTTTTTTATTTAGCTTTGGAAATTCATCGTTATATCAGTTAATATGTAATTAATGAAAATCCATCTATTCGCAATATTTTTATACACAAATGCCCCAAAATATTGTATTTAACGTAAGTCAAAACTAACTTAATATTCTAAAATATATAATTTTTTTTTTTTTGCCTTTACAGTAAAACATATCAGTAGTCTAATTTAGTAATTTTTTTATTGTATGACGATATCGCAAATGTGCAAGGGTAAACTTAACTACAGACGTCAAATTATAGGAACGTTAGTACAGACCACCGGTAATTTTTACCAGTTATATTAAATTTATAAAATTTTTGTAAAGCAATTGAAAAATTTATTTAATATATATCTGATATATATTTCCAGCATATCAAGAACTAGGAAAAGTTGTAAAACTGTTTACTTTAATAAAACCGCACAAATTTTTTAAGAAACATATAGAGAGAGATCCCACGAAATTAAAAACTTTTAACTGCTCCACTGTATTGGGCTATATCATTTTTATCTGTTTGCCTATACACAAGGCCAATTAATAACAGGCTAAAAAAAAGTTTAACAGCTAAAATTATATGGCACATGGTACAACTTTTCTTTTTTTTTTTGCTATTAATTGTTGGTTTACATCATTTTACATAAAAAAAAGTTACTTTTGACTTAAAGTTTAGGAAGTGTTATTTCAATGTTACAAAATTTTCAAACTAAAATTGAAATTAAAGCATACATATTAACTATGAAATATTGTTTCAAATTGGAAGCATACTTTTAGGAACTTTAGGAAATTTAAAATCTTAACGCAAAAAGAGAGGGAGGGAGAGAGAGTGAGAGAGTTTTATATATTTTTACTATAAATAAATAAAAAAATTAAAAATAGATTTACTGAAAACAAAACTATGTTTAAAATTTTTTTCTTATATTATAGTACAATTAATTTGCCTTGACATAAATTCCTAATAAATTTCATTGACAAATAAATACCGCTACTAGTTTTGCAGTTCATGACTTTTTCATGACCTTTTCAAAAATGCTAGTTTCAATTTTAGCACATAAAACTGTCATTTACAAACAAAAAATACTTTATAACAAGCACTTTAGCAGCTAGACTAAAATAACATCATTAGTAATTTTGCTAAAAAGAAGTTCACCAACAATCAAATCAAAAACAGCAGCAGCAAATGAAAATGAAGAAAAAAGCAACTATAAACGAAAAGCTTGCACAATCAGGCACACACATACATATGTGTATATACATATGTATGTATATGTATAAGTCGTATGTATTCATTTCACGAGCACCCAAGGGCAGGCAAAAAAGGCTTTAATAGATAAAATACGAGTAACCCACCAAATTTAATACAATAAGGAAATTTACAACACAAATTGATTCTCAGATTTATTGAAATAATTTTTATAAAACTTTCTGCAAATAAATTCTCTTCAATTACAGAAGCGTCATTTAACAATCAACTGTCAAGTGTCAGTATTACCAGATCTACACAAAAGATACATACATGTATGTATAAAAACATATTTATTTATCGTATCTTAATGACAAAAAAAAATCATTATAAAAATTATAACTAATAAATGCGGGAGTTTTGCATGAAAAAGGCACTCCAAACAAAGAAATCATGAAAATGAAGAGTTTGCGATCCGGAAATAGTGCAAATATAAATCATTTCTAATGATTAGTCATTGCAAGCAATTCGCTTTTTTGATTCCTAATCACCGAATTTTAAGCGATGTTAAGACAAATTTCCTTTGTTTTTTTTTCTTTTGTTTTATAATAATATTTTCCTATAAGTGAAATTTATTTGCTGGTGGTTAAGCGATGTCTATATGCATTTCATTGTTGCTTTAACAAATCATCAGTAGACTTCACCCACACATTTTGAACAGTCACAAACTTCTTATCTTATGCACAGACTTTCATAAACTATTTGAGAATTCACAAATATTAATATTTTTGAAAATCACAAAAGAATAATAAGCATAGTAGGCTTAGTAACTCATACAAAACCCAGCAAATAATTTTTATTCGATATGAATCTATTTTATTTTTCTACACCAGCAAATAAAATTCTCTTATAGTATAATTATGACAATATGTCGAATAATAAATCTCTTGAATAATATTTTCCTCTAAGAAAAAATCTAAAAGTTAACCATTTGCGAATTTGTTTTTTTTTTATACGAAATCAGAGGTGAAAGATTGTTTTTATGTAAATTTCAGTTTTAGATTAAAATTAGTTATTAATGGTGAGACATTTCTAAAACTATAAAGGCATTACAAATTTTTGGAAGATTAAAATAAATTTTTACTTGCTTTTCCAAGTATTGGCCATCGTTAGCTTAGAGGTTTTCCCATCTTTCCGCCAATATATGGACTCCCGCGTCAAAAGAACTGCCCCTGTTTTGAGGCCTAGAACGAATGAAGCCCATTTCAAGTACTCTGTTCGTAAATGAAGCGTATTCCAGTGAAAGCGCTCTATATGCATTAAAACAAATTGTAAGTTGACGGGGCAAGGTCTGGAATATGAACATACGAAGCAAAACTGTTCAACCATTATTTTCTAGCTTTTAACTAAGTGCCGAGCGTTTTCCTGATGGAATATCTGGTCGCATATTCCGAGCGTTTTTTTTTTAATACTCTCTTCAAATGAATCAATAGTATTAGCTGCAGGTGTCATGTGATCATCTGGCAGTAGTTTCGAATAAATGGTATTCTTGCGGTCCCACCAAATAGAGAACATCACCTTTACATTCAATTTCTTAAGCTTCAGGTTATTGGGTTTCTGATCGCCAGTAATGATTCATTAAAAAAATCTTTTTTAAGTAAAATTTTCTTCAAAAGTACACTTTGAAAAAAGTACCTTTCTTAAAAGTATATAAAAAGTAACTTTTATAGAAAGTACCTTTTATGAAAAATATTTTTTTTTTTAATTTTTTAAAAGTAATCTTTGAATTTCAAAAATATTATTATTTGTGAATTCTCAAATAGTTTTTCAAAGTCTGTGCATAAGATAAAATGTTTGTGACTGTTCTAAATGTGTGGTTGAAGTCTACTGAAGATTTGTTAAAGCAACAATGAAATGCGTATATAGACAACCAGCAAATAAATTTCAATTATTGCATAATACAAGGTTGGCTTCCAGGGTCACGTAAACATGGGACTTCAAAAAACCCCACCAAAAAGTCTGGAACGGTTAAAATCGGGTGATCTTGCGGGCCAGGGTAAATCGCCAAAACGAGAGATGAGGCGACCTGGGAACGTCACGACCGATTATTCCGCGTTCTTGGGAAGTGTATCGCTCCATGGCTTGTTCACTTGTATTCTATATCTGTCTAGTTCACAAATGTCAAAACAGATTTGACATTGGCCGCCATTTGCAAAAATAAGAGCATGTTCAAATAGGGTGATTTCTTTTGGCCCACCTTGTATATATTAAAAAAAAAATACCTTTCTTCAAGTATATTTTATAAAATATGTACACCCTTTATAAAATTTACACTTTATAAAAAGTACTAATGAGTAAGTACCTTTTAAAAAAAAAAAGTACCTTTTATGAAATGCCCTTCAACAAAATATTTTTTTTTAATTAAATTTTTGTAAAAAGTACCTTTTAAAAAATTGTTTTAATAAAAAGTATCTTTAAAAACTATATTTTTATAAAAAATACCTTAAAAAAATTGCCTTTTAAAAAAGTACCTGTTACAAATAGTATTTTTTTTTTTTTTAAATCGTACTTTTCATAAAAACTACATTTTCTTAAAAGTACATTTTATGAAAAGCACCTTTTACAAAATAAAAAATTTTTCAAAAGTAAAAAAATGTTTAATTAAAAAGTAAAATGAACGAACCTTTTTTTAAAGGACATTTTATTAAAAGTGGCTTTTTTTATAAAACGTACATTCTATAAAACGTATTTTCTATGAGAAATACTTTTTTGAAAAAGTACTTTTTGTACTATTTGTATAGTACTTTTTTTAAAGATGCCTTTTATTAACAATAACTTATACTAAAAGTTAGCTTTTGTAAAAATTATTAATTTTTTTAATAGCAGCTTTCATAAAAATGCCGCTAAAGCTCTCAGCTTTTTAAAACACTTTTAATATTGTCCCAAATCTAACATGTTTGTTCGTTTGTATTTGTCTAATATAAGTTTTGTAGACGTTATTCAACGTTCATTAATCAACCGGAAATTATGGTATAAAGGGTGTCAGCATGAAAATCCTGATTAGGTTTCTTTGCTGCTGCTGCTGCTGCTGCTGCTGCAGCTGCCTGCTGTTTTCTGTTTTCTGTTTATATAGTTTTTTGCTTGTTTATTTCTGCTCTACTAAATATTTGTAGGGGAAGTGAAAGTAAGTAAATATGAAAAATAAGCGATTATTCATTCACTTGCTCCTACAACACTCTCAAAAGAAAATATGTAATTGATTTTTGTGCATTGAAAAATGCAAACTTTTACAGTAGTACTGTGGCATAATTTAAGGATTCAAACAAGAACTTAATTTTATGGCGATGAGATGGATGGCGTAGTCAAAGTAATGTTTTAAATACATTTAAATAAACCTTTTTTGTCTAAGATGCGAGAGTGTAGAATTTTTTAATGTTGTTGTTACTCACATGAATTTATGTTGTTCCATGATGGGAACATGTTTGGCCGTCTTACCTAGAACTGAAATTAAAAAAAAATTAAATTCAATACAAATACACAAAATTTATATGATTAAATAGATAAATTGGATTAACTTAATTAATATCATGAGTGCAAAACTGAATGTAAAAAGCATTTCCTAGATGACCGTTTTCTCCCATAGGGAAGCTGCTTTTATTCAGTACCATATTTTGAGAAATTTTAAAGCACACTTATTTCGCAACAACGTTTAGATCGATTTCAAAAACAGGGCCATAGGGAATAAGTTATTCAAAACTATTCCTATTAAAATTATTGTTCAAATATTTTAAGGAATTTCCCACACTTTTTAAAACGTGAATATTTTTATAGAAAAATTAATACTTTCCAGTTTTGACCATTTGAACTTTATTTACTGCCTGGCTCATGATGTCGACAAGAAATTTTCTTAAATAAGAAAATTTGCTTTTGGTTTTCAATATAAATAAGCGAAAGAAAATTTCTTATCGACATCGTGAGCCAGGCCGTTAATTTATACAAATGCCCCCAAAGTTATACTACAAAAAAAACTCCACATACAATTGTGCTTCCTGCTAAAACTCAACAGTTCATTTACCTGACAGTTACGCTGGAAAATTGTGCTTCAGTTAGAAGAGACCCAAAAAAGAAATCACTGTTAACCAAAACAAAAGAAATTACTTCAAATTCATAAATATTTTCCTTTATACTCGTAAAAGAGCACTTAAATTCCTCGAAAAGCAACACCTTTGCAATAAACAAATATTTTCTTCCACTTTCAAGCAATTGAAGGCGGGTTTGCTTAAATTGTCTCTCCCCCTCATATTCTAACGTACATACATATATTATGTGAGTGCCACTTTAGTTTGGTATTCAAGTGTAAATTGAAACGTTTTACACTCGACACAGCCAGCAACAAAATAAACAATATTCAGCTCATTTTCTGGGAAACACTGACAGTCAACTGCTTGCTGTCATTGGAGAGCAAAAAAAAACAAAAAACAGGTAAAGAAAAAGATGTCATATTGTGTGTAGTATAACCACAATCAGCTTTTGTTCGTTTGGTTGAAGGTGTTGTCTGTAGCTGGTTGTTAGAGACACCTTAAAGTATGCTTTTATCCTTAGCCTTATCTTTTTCTTAGGTTTTAGACGAAAAGCAACAGCAACAACAACAAAACGAAGAATAAAGTAAAGATACTGTCTGAAGTTAAAGTTTTGCAAAAGATTTTTTTTTATTATCATTATTTTGTCTTTCAAATCCTTGGCAGGTATGTTTGTATGTAAGTTTTTGACGACAAAATCAGTTAGTGGGTGTAGTTAGTGTTGCCTTGCCTCCTGGTTGGTCAAATAGCTAAAGTTTTGCCAGGAAAAATTAAAACTAAACAATAATATTTATATTGTAAGTGATACAAGCAAAATGCACTTATAAAAAAATAAATAAATGCCAACAAAAAAACTTAAATGCCACGAGTTGATGTGTAATCGAGACACGTACAAGGATTTAGCACGGCAGCAAGTGTTCTTTAATAGTTGCGGCATTAGAACACATCCCCAGTCATGTTGTTGGGGGAAAAAAAGTAAAGTCATTTGTTTAAAAGGATTAAGAGTTTTAAATAGTTGTAATAAAAAGCTTAGTTTGATTATTACAGGGGTTATAAAAATGGTGCTGTTAATTTTATACATGGCTTAATTTCAAAAAAGGAGTAACTCAATTTTTTGTGAAATCCCGTTTTTTACTTTTTCTGGTAGCCAACAGATAATTACAACATTCTACTTAAACAACTAAGTACGTTATAGTCAAAAATAAAAGATTTCTGGCCGCTTAAAAAAAAATATTTGCATGCAAATGCAAATATTGAAAATTCGAGTTACGCCTTTCTTCTATATTAACGGCCTGTCGCACGATGTCACTCGAAATCGTTCGATCGACAACTTGTATTGCAAACAACACTAACATTAGAAAATTTGTTGTTATTTTCAATATAAATATTCCATCGAACGATTTCTAGGGACATCGTGGGACAGGCCGTAAGTCGTCGATATGTATTTAAAAGAATTAATATTTATAGCATACTTTAAGGAGTCATTTAATTTATTATTTCATAATAAAATTAAATCAAGGGATTGAATGCGTGAGCTATTTACTGCATTAAATATCAAGCAAAATTTAAAAATATTTGAAAAGAATTTAATTATATTTGCTTTGGAATAAGGCATTTGACAAAGCTTATCACGAGGGCATTTTATATAAAATGGTAAGAATGGGATTCAAAGCGTCCATCGTTAAACTCTTTCAAAGCTTTTTTGATGGCAGGAGATTTTGCGTACAAATTGGAGATTTGGTATCAGATCAAGGTGAGGTTTCTTGTGGTGTTCCGCAAGGATCTGTTCTGGCACCTCATCTATATAACATTTTCATTCATGATTTTCCTCATGAATTTAACGATTCGAAGAGCATACTTTATGCTGATGACTCACTTCTTTATGCTCATGATGAATCTCCTCGCGTTGCTCTTCAGCGTGTTTCATCACACCAAGAAAGGACGAATCAGTTTTATTCCAGTTGGGGTATAAAAATTAATGCCGCAAAGAGTAATGCAATTTGTATACGCAATGCCTCAGGGAAGTGCAAGTATACTGGTGTTCCGGAAAGCAAGTGTTTGAGACTTACGTTGAATGGCAACGAAATCGAATTTAAAAACAGTATTAAATATCTTGGAGTGAATTTTGATAAGCTTTTGAAGTTTAGTAAACATGTTGTGTACAACTTGGCAAAAGCAAATCGTGTTAAGGGGGCCTTTGGAAGATTATTTAATAGTAAGTTTTTGCCAAAGAAAACTAAATTGCTTTTGCATAAAGTAAGCATCAGACCAATTCTTCTTTATGCATTTCCTATTTGGTTTAGTATTTCAAAAACGGCATTCAAGCGAATGGAAATTTTCGAACGTCATATTGTTCGGAAGTGCATAGAGAAGAATTATGAATCCTTGCACAAAAGATTTTCAAATAGATTCGTTTATGAAAAATCTAAATTGTCACCGATACCTTTTTATGGCCTGGATTTGATGAGAAAGTTTGTGGAAAAACTGTCTTATTTTGAAGGGAGTGTTATTAAGGACATTTTAACTCATGAACAAGATTTTAGTTGGTCAAACACTGAATATATTTCCAGCATTGGAATATTAAAACAACCTTGCAATAGTTATCCTGGTCAAAACTTTTACTCACATACATAGGGGTTAAAATTTTTTATTTTTTATTTTTTTTTGTTTTTTTTTATTAATTTTGTTTATTTGTTTTTTATGGATGTTTTTTTTTATTTATGTTTTTATTTAATTTAGTGTAAGTCTTAGGTGTAAAATTTAGTTTTAAGTTTTTATTAGTTTTAAGTTCTATTTTTAGACAAGTGCTGGGAGCAGGCACTATATTCAAAAAAAAAAAACTGATGTTAATTTATTATGTAAATGTTAATTCTTTTTATTCAAATAAGCAAGTTGCATTACACAGTACAACAGCCAATCTGGGGGGTGAGAAATTCCAAGTCAGGGTGATGGTACTAGGTCAGTATAGTAAAACCCTCAAAGGGTTTGGCGTTCGTATGTGTCAGTTTTTTTTATGACCTTTTAAATTTTTTCTTTTTCACTTGTCCGATTTTGATGAAACAAATTTAGAAAAATTAAGAATTACAATTTCTCTAATCTGTTTCTATACCGTTTTCCTATATGTACAACACTTTCGAAGTTAAAAATAAATTTGTGGAGGCAAAAAAATATTTTTTTGCCTAAAAATTTAAATATTTTTTTTTTAAATTCATAAAAAAACCAAAATGGAAAAAAGTGCCAAATCTAATTACTTTCGCGTAAAGTCACATAACTCATGAGCAAAAAACACGAAATTAATAACACTTGATCCTTTTTTCCGTTTTGGATTTTTTATGAATTTAAAAAAAAAATATTTAAATTTTTAGGCAAAAAAATATTTTTTTTTATGTTTTTTTAGAACAAGAATTTATTAGTTTGCAAATAGGATTTCCAAAAACCGTAGTTCTTAATTATTTCTCTTTAGGGTTCCTTACACCAAAGGTAAAAAGGAACCCTTTTAGTTTTTGCTACGATGTCCGACTGTCCGTCACAGGCTATTTTCTCGAAAACCGTAAGAGCTAGGGACCTGAAATGTTCACAGATTATGAAAAACTTCGAACGCTACACCAACAACATTGTATTTGACAGTTAAAAATTAAAGAGTGTTCTAAAGCGAGCAACGAAAAATTTTGAAATCCTAATATACCGACAATTATATTTAGATACTGAAATTTAAAAAAATCAAAATTAAGGGGTATTCTATCGGTTAATCTAACTTTTACTATGTAATTTTAGTTTTGACAACTTTCTGTATCTTGAAAACCGTAAGAGACAGTCTTGAAATTTTCAAAAACGCTAAAATTAAAAAAATCCCAAAATTAAAAAAAATCAGCCAAAACGAAGAATTCGCCAAAAACCTAAAAAAATCGGCAAAACGACAAAATTGACTAAAACTAAAAAATCGCTACAACTAAAAAAATCGCTAAAACTACAATAAATCGATAAAACCGAAAAATCGCCAAAAACTGAAAAAAATCGGCAAAACGAAAAAAATCGCTAAAAGTAAAAAATCGCTACAACCGAAAAATCGCCAAAAACAGAAAAAAACTTGTCAAACCGAAAAAAATCGCCAAAATTTATTTTAAAAAAAACTAATTGCCGAAAAAGCAACAAAAATAAGAAAAAAAACGCCAAAGCTCAAAAATTTTCAAAAATCGAAAAAAAGTTTAACGAGTTCTTAAAATTTCTAGATTCAGTAACTTATATTACGATAATCGTATCGCTATAATAAACATAACGAAAATTTAACGACTTTACTATTCAGTAACATATTTTAACGATATTCGCTGTCGGTTGAAGTAAAAATAAAATAAAATTACAAGCTCAAATTCATTTAGTTTCTCTGTATTATTCTTTGCGCCTTTCGCTTATTTTGACATTTTCTATACAGAAATAGAACATTATATTGAATTAAGTGATGCTTTAGATATAACTGGAGACGATAGTAGAAAAGAAATCACGGAATCACATTAACGTTACCGCAAACGAATAAATATGTCGATAAATATTACGATTTTCGGTGCGCAAAAAGTTACAGAATTCAGGTACAGGTAAGATATTTCGAGGATATAGGCTAAAGTTCCTATAGTATTACATAGATATGTAGTGGCCGTATGTGCAAGTCAAAGGTGCACTTTGCTTGCATGTTATTTGACACATAAAGATCTCACTACCGCTATTATTCTCGTTAAAAAATTTTATAGTTATACTTGTATTTAACATTAAAAAAAATATCTTATCTAAACTTATGTGAAAATTTAAAAATAAAACCAATTTAAAAAAATTACTGCATAATTTTAGGAGATATTATAATATACTTAGAGCGTGCTGAAAGCATTTAAACATTAAAAGAAAAAATAATTTAATATATTTTATGGCATTAAACGCAAAATGTTTGCATAAATAACTTAAAAATCTTAGCATACTTTGGGGAATTTAATATTATTGAGCTAAACAGTTAATACAATATTTAAAACGAATAAAAATTGGCTTCAATATTCATAAAAGTTTTCAACATTTATGAATAAATAGATGGTCTAAAATGCAACGCTAAGTGTTCAAAAATTTTATATGGAAAAAATTTAAATTACAAAAGCAAAATACGTACAAAATTTGTCAACGCTGCTCAGCGTTGTGTTTTACAAAATAAGGCCCTTAGTTTAAAAAGTAAAGCCTGGTATGGAGTTCATACGGAATTTCAGGTTCTCATACAAACTGTACTCGTATGTAAAAAAAAAAAGTACGAAAATTAAGTTTGGTAAATTTCACAAAGAAATTTCCATTTGCTAATACGGACTGTCAAAAGAAAAGTACACAGAATTTTTGAAATTTATTGCCTATCTTAGGGATGTTATAAATATATAAAGTAGAAAGCTTGTGTTATTAAAATGTGGTGCATAATTTAAGGTGATGCTAAATAAATGTCTTAATTAGGACCAAATTTTGTATAAGTTTTGACAAATTTTACATGGAAAAATATAAATTACTAAAACAAAATTCATACAAAATTTCGGCAACGCTTAACGTTTTCTTTCATTTTACAATATTTGGCACTTAAAATTATTATTCGTTAAAAATTATTTTTGTTTCATAAAAGATTTATTAATATTAAACAAATTTTGTATGAAAAAGTGTTTAATAAAGCTCTTATCAAAAATATTTTTTATGAATAAGGTCCTTGAAATTTTGTCGTTTTATGTGACCTGCCTTGGGTATTCCTTTAGATTTTCCTCAATTTGTGTTACATTTTTCTGAAAGTGCCTTTTTTTTAATATGAGAGCTGCTATTTTTTTAAAAATTTTAGTTTGGCTGCTATGGTTTGAATCCAAAAAAATAAAACATGTGCTAATTTTTTTAATTAAAATTATTAAATAATTAATTAGCAGAATGGAACAACGTGCTGTTTTCGAAGGCCGCTACAACTTTCATCATCAGAGTCCATGAAAAAAATTTATTTATGAGCGCAAATGGAATACGTGAATTATTGTGGCGTTGTGCTTGTATTTTTAAATGATTCATTTGATTTTACATATTTTCAAGTTTGCCAGCCTGGTAATTAGTGTGCTAGACTAGCAGTGTGCGTAGTCGTGGGTTCGATTCCCATTAATAATTCAGATCCATTTCTCTATAACGGATGAAGTTCTTTGTTACTACGCTCATTCAAATAAGTTACTTTAAATAATAATAATTTTGTTTGTAACATTTAAGGCCAAATTTTGTAAATACAAACGATTTTTTTCGTTTTGAATAGTTTTTGAAACGAATTTTCATTATTTTTCACACAAATTTGAAACGTTATTAATGAAATAACTAAATAAAAAGCAAAAATTAAATAACATCATCTTAAATTGTGTCATCTTAAAAAATGTTCTTTCCTCAAAGGCCATAAATAATATTCCACGCAATATTAATTTAGTTTAGTTTCTTAATAAAAGAAACTGTTTCTAAATCCCTATAATTAATATTTGAAAATCCCCAAAAGGCTGCTTCAAGCTCAATAGTTTGTATTTTAAGTAAATATTTTCGCTAATGGGCGGGAGGGATTTTTCTTCACTATTTGGCTTTCATTTACTGCTCTTCATTTACATATTTCAAATATGTTTTCCTTTTTTGCTTAGTTTGAGCCACAATTTAATAAATTATTGCCTACTTAAAAGGGCTGCTATTAGTACAACACTAAGAGCTTCGCTGTAGCAGTTTGAACTTTTAATTATGTATATATGTAATAGTTGCTGAAAATCCATTTATTTTTTTTTTTCAAACGCAGTTAGTTAAACAAACTAAATGGTTTCATTTTTATGAAAAATATTCACAGCATATGTTAGGGATTTGCTATGAACTCCTTAAAGTATGCTAAAGCATTATATAAAGCAAAGAAATTAAGTGATGGAGAACAATGAAGTTTAATGAGAAAAGTGATTTTATATAAGACCCAAAGCATATGGGAAAAAATATAAAAATTAAAGTTTCCATTGCAATTATGGCGGGATTTTCTTATATCATTTACAAAGAAATTTGTAGAGTATCAGTAAATTTTAGAGACCTTTAAAACAACTTTTGTCATTGCAATTTCTTTCTGCTCTTTTCCTGCAGGCAATAAATTCTATAAAAAAAAACCCTGCAATAAATCTGTGGCAATAAGGAAAACGTGTTTAAGTCATAGTTGACTGTTTTGCAGGAGAGCACTTTTAAGTGTTCAAGTCGATTTTCAGAAATTGATTTCTTTTACAGTTAAATTGGGAAATCTCTGTTAACCTTTATTTTTTTTGAGCAAACATCGTTCTACAGACTATAAGTAATACACTCAAGTTGAAATGTACCAAAGTATAGCCTAAGTTAAGTTATTATTCCAAATGAGCTTACAAGTCTAAAAAAGATAAACCGCAAGCAAGTTGAGATAACATTAACTCAAAATTAGCTTTATTTCGACTTAAGCAGTTTTTCCTATTTGCCACAGAAATATAGTCCTGCCAAATGTTACCTTAAATATGATGGAGCCTTTGATTTTTATAACTTTCAAATACAACTTAAATATTAGTCTTTAATTAAAAAACTGATTTTTACTTGCTAACAACTTTTCCTTGCAACATACTTTCGGGCTGATGTAAACTTTATGCCACATCGAAAACTCTGGCTGCCATATTATTAAAACACAAACTTTAGGTATTGCAAAATTTTGCTGAAAAATAAGTAATAAAGATAAACTAAAACTTCTAATTGTTACATTCTTTAACATAGAAGAAAAAAAAACCCACCAACCAAGTCATGTAGACTTGGAAGTTAGATTTATCTTAAAAAAATATAAAACTTGCTAACCACAATTGTTGCCATTAGGTTTTTATTAAGTTTAGTTAAGTTTTGCAGCAGCTGTTGCAAACTATACAAATATTAAGTAAGACGATTTTATCAAAATAATCGGCAATTAGATAAGGTTCAAAATAACTTTATAACTTTATAAGGAGTCCTAATATGGAAATGAATTAAATATATTTAATAACAAGCTGCAAAAGTCTCTAAACTTGCGGTTATTTCTTTTACTCACACATAAAAAATTGAAGTGACTTTCTTAAATCTTTAAATGTTTGCTAAAAAAAAAAACAAATAAATAATGACGTGTTAGTAAATATTTGAATTGAATGCAGAGAACACTGCATATGGCTTTTTTATGTGGGATGCAGAAAATGAGAATGAGTACTGAAAAAAATATACTCAAGTAAACTGGGCTTTAATCGGAAGGGAGTAACAAATTATTCATGAGTTTAAAGTAATTTTATAATTCTTCCCACTCCCCCCCCCCCCCTCCCCTTTGAGTAAAAAAATTATTGAACACAGCTACGAAAATATACCAGTGAATCTATCCTGCCAATGTCACCTTAGGTTATGTTAGGTTAGGTTAGGTTAGCAGGCTGCTGGTAAGGAAGGGTGAAATTTAGAGTCCAGTTCACTTGGCTCCAATACAATGATCCCTTTGTGCTGCCTGTTAATTGAAGAGAAGATAGTGAGAGAGGGTGATAGGGAAGGGATGGTGTTAGAGAAGACAGGTGGTGAAGGAAGAGATGGAGGAAAGCTTCATTTTTTTACAACTCTGTTCTGTCACCTTAAGCTTCTATGAGAACTTATTATAAGTCGATAATTGTAAGCATCGCCACTTGATTCCCAATAACAAGCACAAGATACCCATGAATGTTCTTTAGCAAAGAACATTGTCTGTTGTATTATCGGACATCAGTTTAGTTCTTCAAAATTTATAAAGCACTTAATGTGTATACCTTATTTTGTCTCAAATAAATGAACTTAATGCCAAACATTTTATTAGCATACTTTTAGGCCATTAAGCCATTCCTTGTAAATATTTTCTACAAACTCTTAAATTATTACTAAAGTTTGTATTTTGAAATGAGTTTATAATTCTGTTCATTTAAATTTAAATTTTATGGGGGTTGTTGTTAATTTTTCCAATTTAATTAGTTATAAGTGACTTGTAATTGTACTTAAACATGCCATTAAGTCTCAATGATTAATTAAGCTGCTAAAACTTTTATTTATTTGCAACTTTTATTTATTTCTTCTGCAATAAATTTAAAGCAAGCAACATAAAATATTTTAAAATTTTTAAGTGGCCTAAATTTAATGATTTTTTCAGCAATTATTGATTAAAGATTTATAGGCAGCATTATTATTCTTATGAATTTTTTATTGGATTTAATTTGTACAAGACTAACAGGCTTATGTAGAGCAAAAAAAAATTGCCACAGTTTATAGAAAGTTCATATCGATTTTTCAATATACAAAAGGCGGTAGATGTTTATTTCTTAAATATAAATTTTCGTTCGGAAATTTCTATTGAAAACAAAAAGTGCATTAACTTTAACAATCGTTTATGAATATGCAGCGCTTTTGAAATAGATGGCTGAAAGTTTTGCAAGATATTTTATAAACTGTGGCCTACTTTAAGGCTGACCAGGAAATATAGACTTACATCCGTAACAATTATATTTGAATTTAAAATTAAAAGTAACGTCATTTTAATCAAAAATTTTATATATTTCAGGTCACCAACTTCAACTTGTTCATTGCTGGGTAAGTGATTTTTTATTTTTCTTATTTAATTTTTATGGATTTCATTCACATTAAATTTAGCTGTCTCACTACCTTTTTCATGAATTTTTCTTTATATGCAATATAAAAGCAAAATTTTTACGAAATTATTTCCCAATTCGAAACATTTTGATTCTGTTTACTAAAATATATTTTTTCATGCAATTGCTTAAACAATTTTTGCCACAAGCACACTAAGAACCTAAATGTCTAAATCGCTGCATCAAAGTAATATTTATGTACATGAAAATATAAAATGACAATTTGTTTTTGATTTTCATACAAGTTCTAAAACTTAAAAAGGACCAAGCAAAACCTAAATTTTTGCTGGCTTTTCATTAATGAAGGTTTTGTATGAAAAACAAAAATGAAATTTTTTAAATTTTATTCATGTTTTTTTTTCATATAAATATCGCTTTAGGCAATTAGCGCCTTAAGCACCCCATACACATTGAGCCTTTCAACTGAATTGATTCTAGGTCACACACTTCATAAGCTGAATTGAAAGATTTTCATTAAAAATTAAAAGCTTCTTCATTAGTTTTTATATGTTTTATTTAAAATTCAATCAAATTATATACAATTTCAAAAAATATTTAACTTTTGCTTTGCAAAAGAAAACTACACACATACATAAATTTTGACAGCTGATCAAGAGACTCGAACGCACACTAGTCAACTTGCAAAAATAAAAATCTTTTGATTTTTCTTCAACCAACTCGACAACCGCCAAAATAATCAATTGACACATCCATACACGCCTTGATTTAAACAACAACCGACTCAGTTGCCAACTGAATTGAAACATGTACAGCTTTGCTTTACTGAACGTTTATATTTTTATTTCAACTCCACATTTTGTATAAAGCAAGAATTTTTTCCTCCTAAAAATATGCACAAGATGTGATAATTGAAAGCACAACTCTCCTGAATATTTTACTAATTAAATCCTTCACTTTGAAACTCTAAGCACTCGGCGGATGTTCTATTACAAACGCTGGCACTTTTTTGATTTAAAATTCATTTTCTTAATTTTCTTATCAGTTTTGCTAAAAAAAAATTGTTTAACTGCAAAAGTTACATTGTTATCCTTTTAAATAAGAAAAAAAATGTAAATTTATTTAACACGCTCAATTTTAAGTGACGTAAATTACAATAATAAAAAAAATTATATAAAGGTTTGGACAAGTTGTAAAAGGTGTTAACAAATTCATAAGTCTAAAGTAAGCTTAAGTTTTCTTAATGCATTTTACCTGAAATCCGTCAGAAGAAATAAATATTTTAATAAATGAAAAGTTGCATATTTTATGGCTTTTGTATTGCCAAATAAATTTAGCCTACTTTTGTGTACAGAAATTTACAATTTTTAAAGTTTTTCTTTTGAAATTTATTTGCTGGAGGTCAAGCATTGTCTATATATTTCATTGGTGCTTAGCCAAATCATCAGTAGACTTTAACCACATTTTGATGATTTGGCTAAGCACCAATGAAATATATAGACAATGCTTGACCTCCAGCAAATAAATTTCAAATTAAAATGGACTTATGACAATATGTCGAATAATAAATTTCTTAAATTTAAAGTTTTTCTTTATGTGAAACAATTTTAAATGTTTAGTTGAACTATAGTGAATTTTAATCAGAAATAATTTCTTAGTCGGGCTTAAGTTTTTCTTATTTTTAAAATCAAGTTAAAAAGAAATTATGTATGTGCTTGTTTTGCTAAATCTCTTTTTTATATTTATAAGAACTTTGCACAAAAATTACTTGGAGAAAATCTATTGACTAGCTGTAGAAAGCAATAATAACATCATTGCATAGTTTCAGCGGGTTCGTAAATAAAGAAACATTAACACATAAAGGTTTGCACAAACGAGAAATTGCATGCGTTATGGTAGAGTAATTAAAACTTCTTTCTTTAAAGAAAACTTATCGCATTATTTGCTTAATGTTTCTACAAAAAATTTTATGCACATATATGTATACATAAATATAAACGTTTCGAAATACAGAAATATCTAATAGACAATTTTATAAACAATTTCCATGATGCAAACAATTTTTAAAAAATATTGCCTACATTTAGGCACCGCAAATATATACATATGTATGTATAATAAATGCATAAATTAAGAAATAAAAATTCAACGGCTTTTCAAATTAAGCCTAAGTACCCTAAACAAAACTTATGCTATCATATTTTTATAAAAAACAAAATTGTAGTCAATTGCCACTGCTTTCCAAAGAAATTTATGAGTAGATATGAGTTGTTTGTTCTGAAACTGGCTTAAAAGTAACTTCGTTGAAAATATTCAATCAACCTTTTAGTGTATTAAATTTTTAAGCACATATTGTGATTATTTAGTTTGTAGTTAAATATTTGTTTTATTATATGTAGAATATTGAGCCTACACTTACACCATTACAACGTTAGAAGCAACACAAAAAAATACATTGCTTAGCTTTAGGTGCTTTTTGAAATTTAGCAAAATTAATTTGTATATACATAAACAATAAAAAAGTTTCTTAAAAACATTTATCTTTTCTGCTAAATCTGAGTAAGAGATTTTTGCGCAAGTTTTTCAAATATTTTCTATAGCTTATACAAACTACTGCCTAGTTTCAGGCGCTGTTAATAAAAAATAAATAAACATAAATACCTGCATATTTTCCACTCTAAAAAGCAGCTTACATTAAACAAATTGACCTAAATCCCATAAATATTTGTAACCACTTAACAACTGGATTTAATTGAATTTCAAAGCAAAAGTCTCAAGTATGGAAAAGTTTCCTATTTTATTTATTTGTTACTTGAATCTTTTAAACTTTTAATTAAAATTCTTAACAATATGAATAAAACTTTTAATGTAATCTTCATACAAGGAGACATTTTTGTTAGCTTTATTTTTAAGACCTTGTAAGTGTAATTGATTTCTTATATAAAAGTTTAAAGTTGAAAATAAATTCTTTTAATTTGAAATCTTTAAAGGAAAATTAAAAGTGCTTGATATTTTCGAAACATAAAAAACAATAACTAAACTTAATAAAAAAAATAATTGATCTCAATTTTCAATAAAAGTATTTCATTTCAAGCACATATTTTTTGCATATTTTTAGGAGCGTTAAAATAAATAATATTTGAAATTTTTGTGTACAAAACCATTTGACGTTTTCGAAACACAAAAAAAAACCTAAAAACTAATTATCGTTTTTCATATCTCAACTGTCAATAGAAGTATTTTTAAAGTTTCTTATATAAGAAAATTTATATAAAAAATATTTTATATTGATAATATTTTTAATTTTTGTGTAAAAAACCATTTGAAGTTTTTGAAACATAAAAAAATTAAAATCAATTTGTGGTATTTTTTTCTATTTTCAATACAAGTAATTTTGAAATATTTTATTAAAAGAAATAATAATAAAATATTTTGTGCATACTTTTAGGAGGGAAAAAAATAAATAATGTAGTAAAAACCTAAAAATTAATTGTGATTTTTTATATCTCTATTTTCAATAGAAATGTTTTTGTAGTTTCTTTAAGCTTCAAAAAATCGATAGAAAATATTATGTGCATACTTTTAGGAGCGAAAAATAAATAAAGAATATTTTTAATTTTAATGTAAAGAAACTGTTTGACATTTATGAAACATATAAAACCTAAACAGTATTTTTTGGCATTAAAAATAAAACATCTCGTGCATACCTTTAGGAGCGGAAAAATCATCTATAATATTTTGTGTTTTTTTTTATATTAATTTTCAACAGAAGTAGGTTTAATATTTTTTTTTAAAGAAATATTAAAAAAATATTTTGTGCATACTTTTAGGAGCCAAAACAATTATTTTAAATTTTTTTTAATTCATTTGAGAACCCATTTCAAAATTTTTTAAGATCATTTTTATGAAAATATCGAGCCCTATTGTCGATTTAATCGTGAGCTTTTTTTATTAACATTAAAATTTCATGGAGCTATTTAAATTTTTTTTTTTATTCGTTTGTTTGTTATTTAATTTTTTTTTATTCGTTTGTCTGTTTGTTATTGGCCTTTCTAAAATACAAAACGCCATCACCAATTACAGCTGGTGTGATTAGCTTCATTTATAAAGCATCTGGTTTTTTTGGAAGTTTAATACTTGTTAATAGAAATGAGTGAAAAAATTTCATGAATAGTCTAAATATTAAAGCATTATTTTAATGGATTTGATAAACATTGTGAGCTAAAATAATTTTGAAATTCCTCCATGCTTAAGGAAATTAAGGAGAGAGTTATGGTTGATAATATGGCACAAAAGATCCATCAGGTGTCGCAGTGCCGGTCTTTGGACTAAATCTTCCCCTATTCTATTCCATGGATGATAATAACAGGGAGTTCACTGCTCTGTGAAATATTTTTACTTTAAGAAAAAAATAATGTGGTCGGCATCCTCACACGTACTGGTGTTTGAGATTGCCATTTTATAAAAATTGCAGCCTACAGTTCAGCTCTTCAATTATTTTTTTTCGAAATTTATATTAAAATTGTTAAGAAATGGTTAAAAAATTGTAGTTTCTTAACATAAAACTTCAAACATATCTGGACAAAAATTGTAGCATACATTTCTGCTGTTGAACTATTTTCCATAGAAGTCATAATAATTGTCTAGTTTTTGTAATTTATGAGAAGTTTTCGCATCGAGAAAAATTAAATAATTATAATGATTGCCATATAAATAAATAAACTTACAGAAAATATAAAAAAATATAATTTATTTTTGCTTACACATCAATAATCACAATGGACCCAATTGGGTCTCCGGGTGGAGGAGCGGTAGAGCGCCACCTTTCCTAACCATCCTAACATCTTGTGCTCCACAAGTTGTTAACAAAGTTTTTCCTACTCGAAAAGTTCCCACATTCATTACAGAATCAGGTCAGAGACCTCCTTATAACGATTTTATTTAAAACATTTCAGTTAATTTGCTTACAATTTTGTAGCATACTTTTCAGCTGTTGCAAGTATTTTGCCATACAAGCTGTAATCTAAACTCCTTAAAACTTTGAATTTATGTGAAAAAATACAACGAATTGATTGAAAGTTTTCAACTTAACTTAACTTTATATGTTATAAATATATTATTTTAATTAATCTGCATAAAATGTGTGGCATACTTTTCAGCTGCTAAATTACTTTTGCCTTATAAATTATAAACTGACCCCCTTAAAACTTTGTATTTTTGTGTAAAATGTGTATAAAGTCTTAAACACGATTTTCAGTTATTATGAAATATAATATTTCAATTTATTTGGCTAAACTATTGTAGCATACCTTTCAGCGCTGTTGAACTATTTGCACAAGGAAATTAAGACCAAGTGTTTCTTTCAATTTTAAGTATTTATATAAAGAATATATTAAATTAAAATTTAAATCTTTGCAATGCAAGCTAAAAATGTGTAAAAAAATTATATTTTAATGAATCTTGCTGAAAAAAAATAACTAAAGCCTACATTTTGACTGCTGAATAATTTTGTATAATTTCTATATACAAAACGATCTATTTCAATAAACAATATGAACAAATACTATATATACACCCATATAAACGTATGTATTAATATTCATTGGTAACCTTCTACTGTCTGCAAAAAAAAAAAACATAAAATATTGCCTATTTTTAGGGACACTAGATCTATTGTATTTGTTTCCTTTCATTTACTTTTCTGTTTTGTTATTTTAAAGATTTTTTAATAAACTAATTTATTTAAAAATTTTATATATATAAATGTATGTATATTTCTTTTTAAAAATTATCCACAAAAATTTTATTTTTCATGCTAAAATATATAGCCTACTTTTTTTTTTTTTTTTGCTCATTTAAATTTAAATAATATTTGGTCATGTTGTGTTTAAACACAACGACACACATTTGTAGGTTTTTGTTACGTTTAAAGTTTCATAATACAATTTAAATACTTTATTACTTTAAGCTAACAAATGTAGTAGCCTACATTTTGTGGCCATTTAAAAATCGTATGCATTTTGTGTAAATTAAAGGACACTCAAAAACAAAATAATACATTTGTTTTTAGGGCATGGAAACTCATACTTATTGTGTATACTATGATAAGGAAATAAAAACGAAACAAAACAAATACATTTTCATATATTCAATAAAGTGTTGCCTACTTCAAGGCAAGTGGTATAAAGTATCTTGTAAACTATGTATGTTATACATATATGCACTTTTTGAAAATATATGAGCATGAGTATGTGTTTTTAGCATAAACTATAGTATAATATATTTTTCAATACATACATTTTTATGCAGCAAAAACGCCTTGATTTGAGGAGCTCTTCCTTTTTTGGAAACACAAGCTCAGCAAGGGTATTTATTTTTAAACATTACAAAACATGCAGTGAGTGCATTTCGTTATTTACTTTTGTTGTTTTAAAACAAACAAATTAATATGAATTATACGCCACCATGTTTTCAAACTTTTTTACTTAATTTAAAATTTGTTTATAAATTTTTTTTCATAAGCCGGTTTAACATTTAATTTATGTAATTAACAATTATTTTGTTAAAAAAAATTCCTTTAGATTTTACCTACATGCATATACTTTTGCTTAGCATTCTACTAAAAAAATTCCTAAATAAACTTTTTCTTGTTTTATTTTGCTGCACTATAACAGCCAAAAGCAATAATTTATTTACTGAAATTTTTTTCCAAGAAATGCTCTAGCATTATTTAATATACATTTACATTTTTTCATTACAACTATTTAAATTTTTTTCAATTTTTTTTTTCTAATAAAAAATCGCTTTATGTATCACACGCGTGCGAGAAAAAAACCTGCGGAATTTTTTTTTTTAAATAACGACTGTATGTTGTGAGCGCTTTTAATGTTCGTTTGCAACTGAATTTAAATGAAACATAACTTCTGCATTCAGATTTTCATTCCATGGTTTTTTTTCCTGAAGCTCTAAAATGCAAAACTCAACTCTACAGTTAAAACTATTCGAGCCATGAGGATGTTAAGGAACAGTTTAATTTGTTCCATTGCCAAACAACAAAACTTCAGTTGTCAGTCGTTTTATTTGCTTTCTTCTCAACTTTGTCGGATTTGCCATCAGAAATTAATTTTAATTTCTCTTAATGTTGACAAAATATCTTGCAAAATGTTTTGAAATTAAAACGAAAAAAGGTTTTTGTTAATAAAATGCATTTTGTTTTGCAACATTGTTTGTTTTTCTTTTTGCTTTTCCATAATGTTGTTATTGTTTTTAAGGAGGGTGTCACCAGTGTTTTGTTTCACTTCCAGTGGAATTTTGTAGAGCATAACAATTTCACCCAAGAGCTTAAATTGTATTAATATACTTTGCTCTTGTGGTCTATATAAACATCTAAAGCTTTTTCCCTCAAAGCTTTAGTTGCAAAGTTGTAAGAGCATGAAGTGTGTGTGCAAGAACTGTGCTTAGCAGGGGTCGAAAATTCTTTTCATAATATTGTAAGTGCAAAAATTTATTCTTACCAAGTCAAACAAGTCATTTGAAGAATTAATTAACCCTAAACTTATCGAATTAATACCACAGTGAGCTGAACTTAACACTGTGCTTTCTCTTTAGACAATCGCGCTTATTCCAGTTGTCGACATCGACGTCACTTTAACATACATAATACCAAAAAAAACTTGGAGCTTGTGTAACCGTTGTCGAAAATAACTTTTGCTATTTTCTAGAACTTAGGGAATGGAAATATATTGTCAGCAGCACAAAATTGTTCTCGAGAGCGAATAAAGAAGCCCCAATTTTTTGGTATTGTATTAAAGTAACGTCGATGTCGACAACTGGAATAAGGGAGAATATTTATATTTTTGATTTTGCCAATTTTTGTCGGTCTTAGCGTTTCTATTTCGTTTTTTTCTTGCTATCATATTTTCTTTTGGGATTTCTTTTATCATATTTGGGATTTTTTTTTTTTTTTGCTTTAGCGATTTTTTTAATGCGGCGACCTTTTGGTATTTTGGCGTTTTTTTCAATAAGCGATTTTTTTTTCGTTTTAGCGAGTTTTCAGTTTTTTTCATCTTAGCGATTATTCTTATTGTGGCGAGTATCTTCAATGTTGCCGATTTTTTCTGTTGAATTAACTTTTTCTTATTGAGTGTTTTTCTTTTCGTTTGGCGAAATTTATTGCAGCTTTTCCAGTGGTGGTGTTATGCAACTTAATTCCACTTGGGAAGTTATTTCATCGTTTATAAATTTTCCGTTTTCTGTTATAGCGATTTTTTCCTGTTGCCATATTTTCTTTTAGGATTTTTTTTATTTAAGGATTTTTGTCGTTGTAGCGATTTTATGAATGTAGTGAATTTTTTTAAATTTTGGCATTTTTTCGAATTGGCGATTTTTTCGTTTTAGCGATTTTTTATTTGTATTTAAGGATTTTTGTCGTTGTAGCGATTTTATGAATGTAGTGAATTTTCTTAAATTTTGGCATTTTTCGAATTGGCGATTTTTTCGTTTTAGCGATTTTTCAGTTTTTTTTTTCTTAAGCGATTTTTTCTATTGTGGCGACTTTTTTCTATATTGCCGACTTTATTGTGTTGTTTTTTTATTTTCTGTATTTGACGATTTTTACGTGTTGTCTATTCATTCCCGCTTGGTGCTTTTCACTGTTTCTGATGCTCTGAATTTAAATCGATTTAATTTTATTTTGAAATTTTTTTCCATAACAGAAATTTTCTTGGATATTTTTCTGTTTTAGCCATTTTTCATGTTTTAACGACTTTTTCCCATGTGTGCGGCTTTTTGTGTTAATGTTTTCTTATTTGGCGAGTTTTAATGTGCTGATTACAGTTTGGCGATTTTTCGGTGTCGACAATATTTTGCATTTTAGCGACTTATTTTTATTTTGGGAATTCTTTTTAATTTGGCAATTTTTTTGTTTTAGCGATTTTTCAGTTGCCAATTTTTAGTGTGCTGTTAACTTTTTCTTTTTGGATTTTTTTTTCAGTGGTGGCGTTTTATTACTTTGTAGCGAGTTAATTCCGCTTGGGGAGTTATTTTCTCTTTTAGAAATTTTCCCGTGTATACTTCAGTTTTAGTGATTTTTCCTATTGCTGCTACTTTTCCCATGTTGCCATATTTTTTTTAATTTTGATGATTTTTGTCATTTTAGCGATTTTTTTTAATGTAGAGAAATTTTTTAAATTTCGGCATTTTTTCCTATTGACGATTTTTCGCTTTAGTGATTTTTCAGTTTCTTTTTTTGTTTTTACACTTTAGCGATTTTTCAGTGTTGATAATACTTTGCATTTTAGTCGATTTAATTTCGTTTTGGAAACTTCTATATTAGAAATTTTTTTCATTGTTTTTGCTTTTGCTTTAGCGATGTGTTGTGTTTGTTGAAAATATTTTTCATATTAATTTCGTTTTTAAGGACTTTTTTCATTTAAAAAATTTTTCCGTATTGACGATATTTTTCCTTCCTGTTTTGGCTTCGTTTAGGATTTCTGGATATTTGAAAAGAACAAAACTTTTTGGGGATTAACTGAACAAAAATTGTATGCAGAGTTTTTCTATTTTAGTCGATTTTTCTTCTGTTTGCCATCATTAAGGAAACAATGTGCAACAGATCATATGAAGACGAACCCATCTTGAGAGCAAGCCTGCTGTCGTATGCATTAGGACATCATTACTGGAAGATTTAAAAAAGCGGAAAAATTTATTTTATTAAACATTCTTAAATGATTTAATCCAAGCTGGTTCTAACTGGGAAAATTTACTTACCAAAAGTCCTTTATAACATGTATCGACAATAACGTAAATGTTTTCTTTCAACAAAATCTCTTTATGTTACTCTTTGCTACATTAATGCTTTAACTTACTCTCTAGCAGTCCCTTTCTCTCTCTCTTCAAGTTTACATCTTTCAACAATTATTTATAGACATCTTCCCACCAAAAAATAAAAAAACATTAGCTTTGTTTATTTTGCCATTTCATTCCCATAGATTTTACACAAGAGACCCTACCTCAATATCTTGAACAATAAAACGATTTCCAATTCAACATGCCATCACATTTCCAACAAGAGGATATGCGTGTGCTCTAGTTTTGCAATTGTGTTCTGTTGTGTTTCCAATCGTTCGTCATATACTCAACATTTCAAATTGACACTTTACCCAAATGTCAAAACATTTTTCCAGGCTAGAATTTATGCAAGGAAATGAGGGAGCATCTAATGTCGGACATAATTTACGATTGCAATGCAACGAAGAGCATTTGTTATGGAAGAGAGAGTTAAATTATTATAAATATTCTGAAAAGCTATACTCGAACCTGCCATAACAATACAAATAAAGCCGGCCGGTTTTTAAGGAAACCCGGTTTAAGCTGAACAAAGTTCTTGCTAAGTTTTTAATTAAACTTTATGTGAAACTCTAACAAATCAAATGGTCGCAGTGCACAATGAAGGTTCAACCATGAGGTTCCATATCGAGCCATAACCTCCATAAAAGCTTAAGCGATACATTTTTTGCACCTCTTTTTTTTTTTGACGAAAATCGATTATTTACGATCACAAATAGTCGATTTTGGTCAAAAAATTAAGTTCGAAAATTATGTCTTCGCTTAAGCTTTTTTGCCGGTCATGGCACGCTATAATGAATCGGGAAAATTAATAGCTGAATGGCATATCAAACTTTAGAGAAATTTAAGGAATAATTTTAGAGAGAAATTATTGCAAGGATGTTTCCATATTCCCTGATCCTTCATAACAAAAAGTGAATATCAACTATTATTATGGCCACAATTAGCCATAGCTTGTAGCCAGTTGCGATATAAGAAAATGTCACACCACTAACTGCAAGGATATACATTGTTCTCATATATCCTTAATTTTAAACATTTTTTATCCGCTACTATTACAATCTGAGTGCAACGAAAATTTATAGTTACTTCTAAAACTATAAAATTGCATGCAGTTCAGAGTTTCATTTTAATCACTACAAGGACATTGTCATCTGCCGTATGTCCTTTATTTTGAAAATTTAATTTCAGCAGTTATTACGACCGCAATGCAGCGAAAACTAGTAAAATTATTCTGTCAGTTTTTCTGGCAAATTTGATTTCAATCAGTGCAAGGACATGCTCTTTATCCATATATCCTTTATTTAAAAAAAATTCAATTTCTTTTAAAATCGTAAAAAAAATTTTTGGCAAATTGATAATGGCTTCCAGAAATAAAAACCTAAGCTCTCTGAGAATTTATACTTCTGCTACTGCAAGGACATGCCTACATTCTGTATATCCTTTATTTTAAAATTTTAATAGATACTCGTACATATATATATATATGTCTATGTAATTGACTGTAATGCGCTTATAATTTTCATTGAATTTCGTTTTTGTCGTTGCAAGGACATGCCTATTTTATTTATGTATATCCTTGATTTTAAAAAAGTTTAAAAAAGTTTCAGTTATAAACCCAAATTGACAACTGGCCTTAAAATTACACAGTTCATTTCTATGGTGTATTTCAGTGTAATTGCTGCAAGTATATGTATATATATATATCTCCCATATATCCTTAATTTCAAAAATTAAATTTTTGCTATAAATATACTATCAGATTGTCGTCAACTATTTCCAAAATTATGTAGTCAAGCTCTCAGAGAAATTTCATTCCAATAAGTTCAAGCTTATGCTTAACTCCCATATATCCTTAATCTTATAAATTAAATAATTTGAGCTGTAATTATGATTGGAATGCTACTAAAAATAAGATATATGTATAAAATCTTATAGAGAAACTTTCTGGTAAATTTCATTTGAATCGCTTTAAGGCCAAGCCTATCTTCCATATATCCTTTATATCTAAAATTGAATTTTAGCTACAATTAAAGTCAGAATGCAAGGAAATCTTTTGTACTATTTGTATAATTATGTGCTTAAGTGATCTGGTAAATTTCATTTGAATCGCTTTAAGGCCAAGCCTACCTCCCATATATCCTTTATATCTAAAATTGAATTTTAGCTACAATTAAAGTCAGAATGCAAGGAAATCTTTTGTACTATTTGTATAATTATGTGCTTAAATGATCTGGTAAATTTCATTTGAATCGCTTTAAGGCCAAGCCTACCTCCCATATATCCTTTATATCTAAAATTGAATTTTAGCTACAATTAAAGTCAGAATGCAAGGAAATCTTTTGTACTATTTGTATAATTATGTGCTTAAATGATCTGGTAAGTTTCATTTGAATCGCTTTAAGGCCAAGCCTACCTCCCATATATCCTTTATATCTAAAATTGAATTTTAGCTACAATTAAAGTCAGAATGCAAGGAGATCTTTTGTGTACTATTTGTATAATTATGTGCTTAAGTGATCTGGTAAATTTCATTACAATCGGTGCAAGGATTTAAAAATCTCCCATATATCCTTTTTTCAAACAAAATTATTTTTGCTAAAAAAAATCAAATATTTATAGATTTATAGATCTTGAGCTGGTGAATTTTTTTTAATCAGTATTCCTTTCAAAAATTTATATGACTGTTTTTGGCAATTGGATTTTTTAGTATGGCTTATGGCAAATACTCTGACATAGTGAATTAAAAAAATTTGTCTTGCAAAATTCCGGTAATATAATATTTCTTACATTTTTAATAAGCAAAATTAAATAAATTTATTCATGCTAAAATATAATTTTTCAAATGTATGTAACTTTGCAAACTTAAGAAAAGAGTTTGTCTAGTTAAAATGTAACAAAATATATACCCACAATTCATATATGTATGTATGTATATTCGGTTACACATTAACCAAACAAAATTCTCTTCGAACGAATTTTTATTTTATGTTTTTAGACTCAAGCCACTTTGATACATTTCCCTGAGTTCTTTGAAAGAGGTTGATCTTGTTGAAATTAAACTTTCTGATACACTGTTACAGGTGTCACGTGATACTGTTGCTCTATTCGCTTGCCTCAGAACCGAGCCACCAGCTTGCCTCCATTTCTTTTTTACATTTTGCCTTTTTATTGAACTTTTAGATGGGCTCTCCGCTTTTGTTATTGTTTTGCTGAACGAGATTCCCGGCTCATTTTCTTTTTCGTTTAGTAAGCTTTCGCTAGCCTTTTCAAAACTTCCGATTTGTTGATGCAAACTTTGTATCAACAGACATTGTTTCCTCTTTATATCACCCATTCGCACATTTTGCTCTTCCAAGCTGGGAAATTCGTTATAACACTGGGCCGTCGGATGAATTTCTCGCAAAACTTTGCGTCCTAATTCATCAATCATTCGATTACGGTCTTTAGGCGCTGCATCAACCAACTGCCTGAGGCAAGCCTGCAAACGGGCCAATTCGGTATGTACATTCAAATACGAAGCCTGCAGGCATTCATATTGTTTTTCCAAATGTCGCACGTAGGCAATTTTCTTAGTATTTTGCTGTGTGGGATGCCAGACAAATGATTCATGTGCTTTCGTGTTGTAAGTGTCGTCATCTTCCTTGTTACCTTTAATGCAGCAAGTCATTTTGAAAAAAAGATATCTCTTTTTTGTTGTTCTTTAGTGAATGAATATATATTTTTTTTTTATCTAACTGCAAAATTTTAATTAAATTTTGAGATTTTTTTAAAGTTGGCCGAAGCTAATTAGGAAAATTTGGAAAATTTTAAACTTCAAAATAAATTTTATAGCAAAGTATTTGGATTTATATGAAAAAAAAGCTACAAAAAATTTATTAAATAAAAAAACTACACTCAAGATCTATTAAATAAGGTATATCTATGAAAGTGCACACAGCTGATTGACTTTTGAAAGTTTTTATAATTCTTCTTCCCATTCATATATTAAATACTATACCATTTTTCGCATGCTATGACGCAAGACCATTTGCACAAGATTACTTATAAAAGGCGAATTCGCATCAGGTGATCTTAATTCACCAGCTGACGATCAGCTGTTAATTTCTCTGCTGTCAAAGCAAAGCAATACGTTCGAAAAGATTCTGACAGCAGGAAATTTTGCACTAACAAATATACAAGGCGAATGCGCAGAGTTGCAAATCGAGACCACGTGGCGTCAATTCGCCTTGAGACAAATATATAAATATTGTTTTTTGTAGTTCTCATAAATTGTAAGTTTTTTCTATAAACACTCCAGCTAAGCGATTTATATCAGGTAGTCTCAACTGCTCAGGGGACTATTTTCGCCGCTGCTAATTTGAATATCCCACTGACATCCAAAGTACGAGTTTTTCAGAGCGAATAGAGATGAGTATACTTTACATGAAGGCCAATTATTATATGGTATACTCGGCTCAATTCGCTTTTAGAAATTTATACTTTTAATGTCAAAGAAAAAGTACTAAAAAATTTGGGTGGACATCCAACGTATATTCACATTAAAAGCGGCGAATATAGTCACCTGATCGGTTGCGACCATGTAGTGTGGAATTCCTCCAGGGGGTCTACTCTTCATTTCGAAACGAAAGAAAATGCTTTCGAATTTGTATGTTATTAACATTACAATTCGCAAACATTTACTTTCGTTTCGAGTTACAGAGAAGACCCCGTGGCCAGACAAATCTGTTCGATTACAGACCAACCTAAATTACGACGCAAAGCCTTGTCTGGCTGTCAAAATTGCTCATGCCCATACAAAATGTATGAGACTAACCGAAATAACGCGGCTTCAACGCTTTGCAATTGGAAAATCCAATTTTGACAGTGCGCAAAGAAGTGAAGTTGGCTGCAAAAGTACTGTTGTTTTTGTTAAGTAATGTAACTTTAGCTACTTTCAGGTCAATTTAGCGTTTTTATTTTTATTTCTTATTTCTATTTAGGGTGTTTTATTAATCAAAGTGAGTGAACATTACTGTTTCTGGCGCAACGTTAATGCTCTAATTTAGGTCAAGGCGAATTCAGTATCAGGTGACCTTTTCCGCCCGGCCGATTATCAGCTGTTGATGCCATATTGAAAAATTTTAACCAAAATGTCAAAATTTGCTTAGAAATCTTCTGACAGATTGGTTTTGTAGCATAGTAAACTACATGTTGTTTTTCGTGTAGTTATATTGTTGTAGTGATAAGGTCACCTGATACTGAATTCGCCTTGATTTAGGTTACTCATTTCAGCGTAAAAGCTAAGCGCTAAATAACGTTGCGCTTTGCGTCGTAATTTAGGTTGGTCTGTTAACCGGTCATGCCAAAGAAACCAGGGGACTAATCGTCGCTTTCGATAACGAGCTGATGCGATCACGTTTTTTCAGTTTGAAATCATGGCATTCGATGTCGAACCGAGACATTCCCTAAAAAGTTCGATAACTTTTTGGCAACTGAAGAAGGCAAATTTCAATTTGTTGTTGTTGTTGTTGTTGTTATTGTGAATGAACTGGCAACGCAACTGAAGTGTTGTTGCCATCCCTAATCGAGCCATAAAAGTAAAAAAGTTACAAGCATCACAAAAGCATTAAAAAAAATCAGTTTGATATGAATTAAAAATGATTGTTAACTGAATTGAATAATGGACTTCCCTCATTTTACCACCAGATGTTGAACGTACTTACTACGAACGTGTCTACATTATTAAAACCCGCATCTGTAAAACAAAATCGTTAACTTAACAACCGTAACAACACAAACGTTGTTATGGCCATGCTTAAGCTGTTTTTTTTTCAAACAACAACCTAAACGCATGCGCCAAGACCAAAAACAACCGACTGGCCGGCCGCAGGCAGAGAAACACGTTAAACTCACACATATCACATTAATTATACTTGAGCTGAGGCAGCAAGAAAAAATAAAATAAAAATAAACTACCTAAATCTAAAATATCGAAAGAAAAAAAAGAGGAAAAAAAACAAGCAAAACATTTAAAGGAAGCCAGCCAGCCTAACCCGTCTTACGAAGAGAGTGGATGCTACCATAATACAATACTTGAAAAATATATTGTTAAAGGAAAAAAAGAAACAGGGGCAAATGAAAACATGTTAAGAGCTCATGTTTGAAGATTAGACAACTTCTTGGGCAACTACAAAAATAAAAAAAAAATAAAACAAAACGAAAACTGTTAAACATCCCTTAAACCTAAATCCTTTAAACATGTCTAATTGCCAGAATATTTGCGCATTCGCAATACAAATAATAAATTTATCATGGGAATAAATTTTTAGTTTCCTACCCCAAATTTCATATTTAATGGCAATAAGACTGAAAAGGAAAGACGTAAAATGAAACTGGTTTGTTTTAAAATATTTTTGCGCTAAGCCAGCTTGTCTGCCACTCTTTTAGTTTGGCCTTTAATATAAATACGAGTGCATATAGTTGTTTGAATAGGCAGGCGCATTCAGCAGGCAGCAGGCAGCCGGCATTCTTTTTCCAAAGCACTGTATGTACATATTGTAGGTCATTGACACATCTTTGATGCCAGGATTTTTTTCTTATTATTGTTTGAAATGTCGTTATAGATTTTAAGGCTTGAATTGTTTTGTTTGTGTGAAGTATTTACCTTTTGTGTGTGTGTTGTTTATCTTTCTTCTTTATTTCTTTCTTTATGAGAGATTTTGATTAATGATTAGTGCTACCGTTTTAAAGGGTTCGATAAAATAGTGTTAACATTTCACAAGAATTCAGCTAAAATAATATATTATTTGTCTCTACTTTAGCAGCATAATGATTTAGAGATGATATTGGGTTGGCAGGAAAGTAGTTTCTTGATTTACATTTTACACTTGGTAAAATCGAAGCCTACAGACAGGCCTTGCACAGAAACCAAATTCTATGGAAATTGATTTCAATTCCATAATTAGGTTATTCAGAAAATGAAAAATGAAATGAAACCACTTCAAATTTAATGCCCGAAATTCTTATTTTCTGTGTGTGTGAAACAACTTTATTTCAATAAAGAAAAATGTGTATCAACAAATTTGTTGGTATTATTTAATTTTTTTACAAATATGTATAAGAAATTTGCTCAAGTCTTAAGGAAAAAATAAAATAAAATAAATAAAAATAAAAATAAATAAAACTTTAACACTTACACTGCGTTTAAAAATGAAAGTGGATCTGAAGTAGAGCTGTGTCGTTCATGAACGAACGAGTACAAATGAACGAATCAGTCAAATTAACGAAGTGAGCCGGTGACTTTACTGAGCTGTTTTGGCTTAGCGGTACTGATAAAAATTACAATTAAACGAAATGAACGACTGAGCGCACTTGGTTTTTTTTTTTGCCATGTTCTCGTTTTCATTAGCCTTTTGTGCATGCTTTTACAGGGTGTTTTTTTAGAGGTATAGAACTTCGAATTGAAATAAAACACAAGAAAATCGTTTTAATGTCCATCAATTTGGCTTTATTGCAAGGATAATTTTATGCCATTAACGTTTAAATATGATTTCGGGCATGTGGCCGCCGCGGCTGGCTCGAATAAAGCCAATTCTACAGGTCCAATTTTCAACCACTTTTTCGAGCATATGGGGCCGTATGTTGGCAATAACGCCACGAATGTTGGCTTCCAAGTCCCCTAACGTTTCTGGTTTGTTGGCGTAGACGAGCGACTTCACATATCCCCAAAGAAAATAATCCAATGGTGTCAAATCACACGATCTTGGTGGCCAGTGCGAAAACGATCCATGGTTAACCGAATTAATTGCTCTGATGGACGATTATGTCGACCATAAAATGGACGGAGCTTGCGGTAAACTTCGCGAACTGAACCATTATTTTCGAAATAAATTTGCACGATTTGCAAGCGTTGTTCTTTTGTCAACCTGAAATGGCAAACCAAATTAAATATTAATCACTTGACAGCTGACAAAATGGCCGCCAGTTAAAAAAGTGATGCCAACTTAAAGTTCTATAACTCAATAAAAAACACCCTATAGTAACAGTGTGACTATTATAAAATTAATTAAATTGCCATTAATATTTCTTAGTTCCGGTTCAATTCAGCTGTGCGAAAAAAAGAGATATTTGTATTTCCATCTCCGACTTTCTTACAGCTGAATTGCGAGTTGATCAACAAAAGTTGAAGTGTGTGAACCGGCACTTAAGGATTTAGAATATGTTAAGTTTTTTTTTAAAAGACTTGATTTTGATAATGTATGTATATAATTTTTCTCTGTGTTTCTTATATTTTCTGTTGTTTGTTTTGATTATTTCGCTAAACAATTCATAGCAAACATACTGCATTTGTCTTTTTTCTTATTGACCAAATCAACTGTTTGTTTTCATTTTGTTCTATTTCTTGAAAAGAGCGAGTGAACGAAGTGAACGAACTCGTTCTTTTTTAGAAAATGAACGGTCAGTTGAATGAACGATTTGGCACAGCTCTAATTTGAATTATCTCTCACCAAAACTGCAGTTATTGAAATTCCGTATTAATTTCTAAATTTTGTTCACTTTAATATAAAAAAAAATTTGCTGCGCCTTTGGTTCTCGTATTTGTTTGCTCTTCTTATAACAAAAAAAATCTATAAAAGTGTATTTTAAGTTACTTTAGAGCATTTAAGTTTTAGAATATGTTTGAAACTTTTATTTAAAATTCAACATTTTTATGGAACATTCAAAAAAGCGCCATGACTCACTATCCTACACAATCGCACGATTTACTAAAAAAAAAAATACAACCCTTGTCTGATGTTTTCATCATACCAGGGTTGTATTTTTGAGTAGATCGTGCGATTGTGTAGCCTTAAGTCAAAACTTAAAATTCGTAATGGAGAGACCATTATATGCAAATGGTTCCATCAAACTGACTAAGGAAAAGTGCTTAACTTAACTAGTAGATTCTTATAAAACTTTTCGCATGAACCAGACTACTGCAGTGGTACAACTGCACGATTAGGAAAGTGGATAGTGGCACGCCTATTCGAAAGTGATGTATTTCAAATAGACATGTATACTAAACCGATTTGTATGAAACTTTGCCCACATAATTCATAATAAAAGTGGGCACTGTCATGCGCCCATACAAAAGTAAGGCTCAATCGGTTCTCATCAAATTTTGCTCAAACAATACAATTTTGCACCTTAAAATAAATTAATATATCGTCAGACACCGACCATTAAAAAAAAATAGTTAGGTATGGGGTGTATATATTTTCGAATATCTCCTTTCTGAATTCAAAACATGTTTCGCGAAATTAATTATGGTTTCAGAGATATTTAGCATTCATTTTGCTCCATTTCAACTATTTTATTTTTTTTATATCTACCCAACCTCAAACAGAGTTTTAAAATTTCCTTCAAATCTCGATACCATTTTAGACCCATTATATTTTTTCTTCCACAGATTTAAGGTTTCATAAGTATTGCTTTGCTGTGCATACCACAGTTTGGCGTTTGCGTCAAATTCTTCATACAAAAACATGCGAAGTGAAGTTAAGTCTTGTTTTGCTTCATTTCTATAAGAAATGAATAATGAAAAAAGAAGGTGCCGTAAGAAAAATTCAACGGCGACTATTAAGACGCATCCTCCCATTAAATGTTTTAATATAAACCGATTAAACACTAAAATAAAATAAAAGAAACCTTAATTATGCTTGTTTTGAGTATAACAGAAATCAATTAATTGCATTCTTTATATTAAATACACTTCAATTACTTGTTTTTCTTGTGTAAGTGTGTAAGCGGATCGATAGTTAAAAATATTACGGCGGCGGCTTCTTGGTCGGCGTTAAGCGACCGACTTATTTCTCTAGACAGCAAGAAAAATAAGCAAAACAACAAAATTCTCAATTCTCAGCAGTAAAGAATACGTATGAAGCACAAAAAGCTACTTTTTGGAAATAAATTAACTTTTGCAATAAAGTAATATTAGTATTATTCACTAAAATTTACAAATTTCTTGCAAACATGTGTCGGAGAAATGGTGAAAATTCAAAAAAAATTCTATGGGGTATACTTTGAGAAAACTTCATGTAAACCTTCTGTCTCCATTCCGACTTTATGGCATATGCTCCAAACCATGATACAATTATACAAGGTACTTGCACAAGCCCAGCCTGTTAATGTATACAATGCAGAAAGTTGTCAAATTTTGTTTACAAGCTGCAAAAATGTTAGTGTATGTGTGTGAATAAAATGATTACAGTGTTGCCAATGAGTTTGCACATTGAAGAAAATTACACTACACATGCTCTGTGTAGATTAAAATTAAAACAAAATTAAATAAAAATAGAACCCAAAGTAGAATTACATACATATTATACATCAATCTCATTACATGGTCTACAGATGAGAGTAAAAATTACACACTGTGTATTACACACATATTGGCATCACTGAATGGATATAATCATGGCATGAATGCCGTCTCTGAAATTGTACTTTAGTTACCCTGTGCTTGTTATTTTTAAAAACAAAAGACATCTGCTTCTGACAATTATAGGTATGTTTCTACCAACAAAATACGTGTGTTTCTTGGTGTTGCAATTTTGTTGTAGTCGTGCAAGTACCTTGTATAATTGTATCATGCTCCAAACCAATAATGGGCTGACGATATGTATGTATGTAAATGTTTAAATTTATTCAAATTTCATTTCTCTTTTAAAGCGCTTCACACACGCATTCAGAAGCTTCGGTTCAATATTTTTTTATTCATATAAAATAAAATTTTTGTTTATTTTTTTTTTTTTTTAATTAGAAAGTATTTTTAACAAAAATTCAGTATATATATATTTTATATGTATTTGGCTGGTTTTGTTATTCAGACATTATTTTCTTTTCTTTTGCTATTTTTACTTATTTAATACTAATTTTTTTTATTTTTTTCATAAACTTAACTTAATAATAGTTCATATTAAAGAGAAAATAAATTATACACTAACAACTTTGGCACCCTGAAACTATTAAATTTAGAGATAAACCTTAAAACAAAAATATTATTTTGTTGCCTTGTTTGCCTTTTAGCAATATTAAATACTATTATTGATTGATAGTTTATTAAGATGAAAGTAAAATTTTATACATTTAATTGATTAAATTAGAAAGAAATACTTGTTTAATCCTTTTTACTTTGCAAATAATTCCATAGAAAATTTATAAGGTTACAAAAAACAAAAACTGAAAATTATTATTGAAAAATTTATTTCGAATGAAGCAAGATTTTGTTAAGAGAAAAAGTAATAATGGGCACTTGCATACCCTAATACAATACAAAAGGCCTTAAAAAGCATTATGTGAATGACAAAGGAATTTGTCTTAAAGGGAATAAAAACAACATCTTTTTAAAAAAAATTAAAATTCTTAAAAATAGTTTTGGTTTCTAAAAGCTTTATTATTAAACAAATTTCTATGAAAGAAAATAACAGCCTGTCTGTCCAACGATGTCGCCAGGGAACATTTGTTTTTGTTTGCACTATAACTAATCGACCGAACGTTATCCGTCGACATCGTGGGACAGCAGTAACGTTAGATCAGTTAGTTATTTATACTGCCGACAAAAACAAATTGTCGATCGAACATTCTCTGTCGATATAGTGGGACAGAGACAGAACATTAATTTCTTTTATAGACATTCGTTTAGTAAACCTTTTGTAAACTAAAACAATTTTTTTAACATTTAAAATATTGCAAAAAAAAACTGAGGAAAGACTTTGCAACATAAATCTACTATTTTTCTTAGTTTAAATTAATTTCAAAATGAGAATTTAATAATAATCTCTTAAGGGATACAAACAAATTTCTTCTTCTCGTCTCTCTGTTTTCGTGTATAAAAATCACAACAAAATAATATCTATTCATTATGGCACTTTTTGTTTACATTATTTATGTATGTATATGCAATTATTATAATTAATAGTATTTTGGTGTAGCTTTTCCTGCACTGTGCCCGCTTATCACTTTAAATCATTTTGGCCATTGGGTATTGACAGAGTTGCATTGTTAACAGTTTGTGTCATTTGTGTTTGCACCAACAACATGAGTATTTTGTTCATTAAATTGTCAGCTTCAGTGTCTTCCATACTGTTGAGTTTGGCCGATATGAAACCACAGAATTTTGAATTTAAAACTTCACGTACTGTTTGCGGTGGCGGCATCATATCACCCATGCCAGTCATTAGGCCAGCAGCTGCCAAGCCATTGGCCTGATTTTGTTGGGCTCTTAGGTGACGATGTTGCTGCAACATTTGTCCCTCATAGTCATCATCATCCTCGTCCTCCTCCTCATCATCGCCAGTACTTTGTAAGTGTTTACGTCTACGTTTGCTGACCGGGCCATTGTTGGCACTGGTCGAGGGCGAATTCGAGTTTAATATCAAGGGATAGGGGAAATCAGCATCGATTGCTTCCAGTTCCTCTACCTCATCGGAGCCTTGATGACTTAAGGCAGTATTGCGTAGTGAGGAATTTTCATCTTCGCCACTACGCATTGAAGAATTTTCCAAATCATCGTATGTATTGTTCTGATTGCTGGAATCGTTACGTGTCGATGTGACACGACTGTCGTTGTGTTGAGAACTTTGGTGGGCAGGTGGTATATTACTTGAAGTATTGTGAACTCCACCACCATTTGCCGTAGCTGTATTGGCATTGGGATTGGTATTTTGATTCGATAAATCTAATTCAGGTTTGACAAAATAATAGTAGTCGTCAGCAGTGGCATTAAGCGACGAGGAGGAACATTTAGAGAGATTTAAAGCTGAATCATTGAATGAAGAATGCAAGGAATTGAGTTTGTAATTTGTTTTGATGGAGTTACTGTTGTTATTGTTGTTGGCAATATTATTATTTACAGTCGCTGTCATGTGATGTGCCAAGGCGCTGAGATTTAGGCCCAAGGAGCCATTGTGTTCAGCAGCATGTGATCCGCCCCTAAAAATTAAAGGAGAGCAATAGATTAATATAACAGCAAGTATGTATGTACATTAATATGATTAATAAGACGTTTAAGGTGAAGAGGGGTTCAGAGCTAAGCTAAGCTCCAAACCCATTAATCTTAGTCTCTAGTTCAGAGTTGATTTCTTGTTTTCTAAGAGGGCAATGACCTACGTTGTTGTTGGTTTTAATTCAGTGTTACAATTTCGTGAATAATTACCCGAATCGGGTGAAAATTTTACTATCGTGGGTAATTTCTTTTAAATGTAGATCAAGTGTAATTGAAAACTCTTTAGGTTTAAAAAACTACCCTTCCATTTTTAATTTTTTCAATTGTTTTCCTTTTCTAACCCCCCTTGCCAGTTTAAGGCCGTGATACACTATCATACAAAGTCGTGCGATCTACGAAAAAGTACAACCCTGGTGTGATGAATTGTTATTGTCTTTTGAAAGTTTTCATAAACTCCATCATAACAGGGTTGTATTTTTTCGTAGATCGCACGACTTTGTATGATAGTGTATCACGGCCTTTATAGGACACAAGTAAATATTCTCGTGTGTTTATTTATATTAAAAACAAAAACAAATTTTAGTGCTTTGTTAGGCTCCTCCATACACCAAAGGTGAAGAGAAACCCTACTGGTTTCGCTACGTTGTCCGTCTGCCTGTCTGTCTATCTGTCACAGACGGTTTTCTCGAGAACCGTAACAGCTAAGGACCTAAAATTTTCACAGAATATGTAAAACTTTGGCCGCTACAACACAACAACAAATATATGACAGTTAAAAATTAAAGGGAGCAACGAAAAATTTTCAAAATCTAATGTAATGAAATTTTCCAATTTACTGTATTTTTATGCAGACTACACCAATTAACTCTGAAATTTAAAAAAAATCAAAACTAAAGGGTATTTCATTAGTTAATGTTATTTTGAAAATGTAATTTTGACAACTTGCTGCAGCTTGGAAACCGTAAGGGGCAAACTCTTAAAATTTTCAAAAAACGCTAAAACTAAAAAATCCCAAAATAAAAAAAAATGCCAAAACGAAAAAATCGCCAAAAACGGAAAAAATCGCAAAAACGAAAAAAAGCGTCCAAACTAAAAAAAATCGCTAAAACTAAAATAAATCGCCAAAAACCGAAAAAATCGCCAAATAAAAAAAACGCCAAAACTGAAAAATCGCTAAAACTAAAAAATAGCCACAAATCGCCAAAAACTAAAAAAAAAGTCAAGACTAAAAAAGAAGGCCATAATCCGAAAAATTCGCCAAAAAAACAAAAAAACGCCAAAACTAAAAAAAATCGCTAAAACTGAAAAATAGCCAAAAATCGCCAAAAACTAAAAATAACGCTAAAACTTAAAAAGAACGCCATAATCCGAAAAAATCGCCAAAAACCAAAAAACGCCAAAACCGCAAAAAAGTTCCAAAAACGAAAAAAAATCAGAACCAAGCGCCAAAACAAAAAATAATACCAAAACGGAAAAAAAGTTTACCGGGTATTTATTCTATTATACAGACTAAAGTTCGCATAGTATGTATTACATATCGCCCATTTACTCAAACAACGTCATAACTCAAAAAATTTAAATCTTGATATAGTGATGCAGTATAAATTCTCATATCGTTCTTCATATTGTGTGCAAAAATTTCATGCAAATAATAATAATTTATAACTATGTATAATTTTCTTTTTCCATTAAGTTGTACAGGGTGTTTTTTTAGAGGTATAGAACTTCGAATTGAAATAAAACACAAAAAAATCGTTTTAATGTCCATCAATTTGGCTTTATTGGAAGGATAATTTTATGCCATTAACGTTTAAATATGATTTCGGGCATGTGGCCGCCGCGGCTGGCTCGAATAAAGCCAATTCTACAGGTCCAATTTTCAACCACTTTTTCGAGCATATGGGGCCGTATGTTGGCAATAACGCCACGAATGTTGGCTTCCAAGTCCCCTAACGTTTCTGGTTTGTTGGCGTAGACGAGCGACTTCACATATCCCCAAAGAAAATAATCCAATGGTGTCAAATCACGCGATCTTGGTGGCCAATTGACAGGTCCATTCCGCGAAATTATGCGCTCATCGAATGTTTCCTTCAATAAATCGATTGTGACGTGCGCTGTGTGGCATGTAGCGCCGTCTTGTTGGAACCACAACTCATACACATTCATGCCATCCAATTCGGGAACAAAATAGTCGGTTATCATGGCTCTATACCGGTCTCCATTAACGGTAACTGACTCTCCAGCATTATTTCGGAAGAAGTATGGCCCAATGACTCCACCAGCCCATAGAGCACACCAAACAGTCAGTTTTTGTGGATGTAATGGCGTCTCAAGGATCTCATGTGGATTCTCTTCACTCCAAATGCGGCAATTTTGCTTGTTGACGTAGCCATTCAACCAAAAATGAGCCTCATCACTGAACAAAATTTTGCGATGAAAATCAGCATCGAGATCAATCTCATTTTCGGCCCATACACCAAAATCACGACGCATTGCATGGTCTCGCGGCTTTAATTCTTGCACAAGCTGGATCTTGTAAGGTCGCAAGCCAAGATCTTTGCGCAAAATCTTCCATAAAGTTGATGGACAAAGCTCCAATTGCTGTGCACGGTGGCGAATCGATTCATTCGGGTCCTCTTCAACACTTTGCTCTACAGCGGCAATTGTTTCTTCGGTGCGCACTGTTCGACGTCTCTGCGGATGCGTATTATCACATAGAGTAAACGTAGTGCGAAAACGATCCATGGTTAACCGAATTAATTGCTCTGATGGACGATTATGTCGACCATAAAATGGACGGAGCTTGCGGTAAACTTCGCGAACTGAACCATTATTTTCGAAATAAATTTGCACGATTTGCAAGCGTTGTTCTTTTGTCAACCTGTTCATGATGAAATGGCAAACCAAACTAAATATTAATCACTTGACAGCTGACAAAATGGCCGCCAGTTAAAAAAGTGATGCCAACTTAAAGTTCTATACCTCAATAAAAAACACCCAATAAATTGAAAACTTCAAACTCGTTTTGGGGCAAAATACTTTTTTTTTTGGAGTTGTTTGAGTGAATGTAAATGTGTCCCTACGGAACACTTCGTGTGCGAGTCAAAGTCGCAGTTTACTGATTTTTTTTTTCATTCTATTCATTTTCATAAAATGCTTAAATAAATAAAGAGTAATTAGAATTAAGAATTTTTTGTTTTTTTTTTAATTTTAGTTGTCTAGGCCGTGCATCAATTTATTCAAATTATATAAAAATTAATCATTTTAATTCTCGGAGCTTAGGAATCGGTCATTCTGTTGCGTTATAGAAATGACAATTATGTATACTTGAAAATTGTAGAGGGTTTTACATCCAAGAAGTCTCCCAAATTAAATCAAAATTAGATTTTAGTGAGGAAATTTATCGACATTCGATCGATTACTTGTATTGAAAATAAAAACAATTTTTTTTATTTTATTGTTATTTTCAATACAAGTTCTCGATCGAGCGATTTCTATTCTACTAAATGATTTATATTCCAATACGATTTCAATCTGCCTCAACAATCAAATCGATTCTGGATCATTTCAAATACTGCTTCTTAAAGTTTATAGAATAAGAAGCACCTGCATCAAATGAAAATCCTGGCAAGTGGTTAAAGAATATTTTAAGAGATTCTTAAACTAAATACATATGTATTCTCACTGAAGAATGAAATTTCTAGCGGGTGACATTAGAACTGTGGTCATAAACGCCGTAAAAATCCATACTCGACTTTGCTCGACTTATAATGGAACCGTCTTCTATGCATGCACTAAAAACCTTGTTAAGATTTATCATAAAAATACTTTTTTATGTACATAATACATACATATTTCATTCTTTTTTAAGAAGAGTCTTTTTTTTCATTTACATATTTCAATTTTTTATTAAATTTCTTAAGACTCCCCTGATATTTCCTGTTAACAAACAACTTCAAAAATTATTTTGTGGCCAAACAGGCAGGATCCTCTTCTTTGTACACAATCTATGTAGTGCATGTGTCTTAAATGTTTTCTTCAAACAAGAAAACAAATAATAATCTTTATTTTTAAAAGCAAGTCTGTCCACACATCTGCTCTGCAAATGTTTGTCTTGAACACGCATTAACAAAAACAGTCAAATAAAACACGATTTCACAAATGTTGTTCTGTTGTTCGTCGTGTGTGTGTTGTTCACATTCAAAATTTTTATCAGAGAACTCTTGAGAATTTACATTTTGGGCATTAAATCCTAGACTCTGGCTTTCAGAGTTGGTATTTAATTTGCTTCAGTGCGCTTGTATGAATGGCAGCGCAAAACGCCTGCGTGCCTTTTAGTGCATATTGGAGCTCTAGATTTTCTTTTATGCCTTACAAGAAGAGACTGTTTAACGCTAACAAAAGTAAATTGTTTGAAATTTGATATTTATAATAAGACTCCGCCTCATTCATATGTACATACAATAAAATAAAAAAAAGGAAATGTTCTTGTTTAAAAATATTTTTTGTAAAATTTGGAGGGTGTTTAGCACTCATGGGAAATGTTACCGCGTCCATTGTAATGATTTTCACTCTAGGATTTCTAAGGCTGCCTTAAAAAGTGGTTTTATTTTAAAAATGAAATTAAAAAAAAAATGTGTTTATAGTTAGAAGATATTTAAGAAACACCAAATTATGTATGTATGTAATTATATTTATCTGAGTTGACTTTAAGTCTGTAATGTATTAATATGAAGAATTTTCGTTTGCTGGTGGTTAAGCAACGTCTCTAAGCATTTCGTTTCTACTTAAAAAACTCGTCAGGGGACTTCAACCACAAAAATTCTTCAGAAAAGCAACAAACTCCGTATTTGTATAGGGGAACTCCCAAAATCGTGTATAACAAGTGGAATTTTGACCCGATTCTCATGTTATGACCATTTTGACATATTTTGTGGGCACTACTTGGAAGAGCTAAGATCAAATTCTAGTCAACTTACCAAATAATTCAAGGAAGCTGATCTAATAACTCTGGCTTTGCCTCCTAACTTATCACATTTCCACAAAAAGTATAGAACGCTCTACTAACCAACTTAGTTCTAAAAATAAAATAAAATCTTATCAGTTTCAGTTTCTTGGGAAAAATAAAAATAATTCTTTAAAATTCTAAACAATTTTATATTTTATCACTAAAACCGTTTTTGACCAGTACTGAGTGTTTAAAAATGTTTTATTTATAAACTGACATTAAAACCACAAAATAAACTTAATTGTACTCGTATATTGCGACTTGAAGAATTCATCAAAATAAGGAGAAAACAAAAGCAACAACACTAAACAAATATACATACATACACATGTACATACACACATACATACATATCTACATACATACATATATGTAAATGCCAATGCAGTTTGCTGTTAAAAGTGAAACCCTTATCAACATTTTGAATTATAAAATTAAATATTTTATAAATTTGTCCGTTTGAAAGAAACACACAAGCACACATGCTTCTTTTCTGGCTTTTAGATTATTCTTGTACAAAACGTATAAAAACCTTGTTTATATAATTAAAGCTTGACAATATGGAAATACTAAAAGGCGTTGTATATGCTATTATACTATGGACGTATTGTATGTATGTACTCGTACATATAAAAAACAGGCAGCAAATATAAACGTTTGGTTTGTCACCAGAAAATCAGAATTTAAATAAAAAGAATTAAACACTAACAGCAATAATGCAAATGTATTGAATTAAATAAAAAAAACAATTTTTTAATACTCTTTGTTACAAAAAAAATAAAATAAAACTAATTTAAACGTTCTGAAGCCATGACTAACACAAATCAAAAATTTAATGCAAAATATGCCACACAGTGGATCGGAACATTTTTTTTTTCGAATTCATATGGAAATTGTTTAAGTTTTCTAAACGAAAAGTGTGCTGTGAACGACACAGTAGAATTTTCTATAAGACAAGTATGCCGTAATGACACAGTCGACTATTCTTTAAGAAGAGTGTGCTGTGATGGCACAATCGACTTTTCTATAAGAAAAATGTGCTGCGACAACAAAATCGACTTTTCCATGAGAAAAGTGTGCTGTGATGACAAATCGAATTTTCTATTAGAAAAGTGTGCTTTGGTGACACAGTTGATTATTCCATTAGTAACGTGTACTCTGATGACACAATCGACTTTTCTGTAAGAAAAATGTGCTGCGACAACAAAATCGACTTTTCTATGAGAAAAGTGTGCTGTGATGACAAATCGAATTTTCTATTAGAAAAGTGTGCTTTGGTGACACAGTTGATTATTCCATTAGTAACGTGTACTCTGATGACACAATCGACTTTTCTATAAGAAAAATGTGCTGGGACAACAAAATCTACTTTTCTATGAGAAAAGTGTGCTGTGATAACAAAGCCAAGTTTTCTATTAGAAATGTGTGCTGTGATGGCACAATCGACTTTTCTATACGAAAAATGTGCTGTGACAACAAAATCGACTTTTCTATGAGAAAAGTGTGCTGTGATGGCACAATCGACTTTTCTTTCAGAAAAGCATACTGTGATGCCATGATGCCACCATAGACTTTTCTTTAAGAAAAGTGTGCTGTGATGATACTGTAAACTTTTCTATTATAAAAGTGTGCTGTAACAGTAAACTATTCCATAAGTATTTTTTTTTAACTTGAACTTTATTTTTAATTTTTCGGATTTGAAACGAAAGTTACTTCTTTTGTTTTTTCACTAGTTTAAGTGAGAAAATTTAAGTGTTTGCTAATATGTAGTGAATTTAAGAGCGATCGGTTTTCATAATACAAATCGTTCATAACACAAAAGGAACTATGTAGTTTAAAGTTTACATTTGTCCTAGTTTACACTATGCAAATCTTATTGCTAAGCTGATTAGTTTGAGGGAGAAAGAGACGAGGGGAATAGAAACGTTTCTTTTCTCCTCGTCTCTCTCTCCCCTAAAAAACTAATCACCTTAGAAATAAAACTTGCATAGTGTAAACTAGAACTTCTACACAATTTACACACAACTTAATGGATAAAGAACTGAGTCAAGTCAGCAAGATATTTCGCTGAAATTTTTACACAATATATGAACAACAATATGAGGATTAATTTGGCATCCTATTTTTTTAGTTATGACGTTATTTTACTAAATGAGCGATACGTATGTACTACATACCTAAATTTTTTTTATTTAGTTCTCTTTGAGCTTTTGCTGAAAAGATATTTCTTTAACAAAATACGTACATACATATGTGGTATGTGCATATGTATATGCATATATGTATGTATGTGCCTAATAACCCTGTCGGAGAATGTGTGGTTGACTACAAAAATAGTTCACTTATAGTTAACTTTTCTGAGACTGACTAAAAGCTAACTGCAATATCATTCAGAACAAATCCAAAATTAATTGTTAAGTTGAGTACGTAATCGAATTTGATGAGAGCCAACAAATTTATTTTCAGCTACTTTGAAACTCATTTCAGTTTTATATTAACATTTTGCTGTTATTATTTTAGATGGTACCTTGGCTGTGTAGTTAGCGCGTTGTGTACACAACGTGTGATGATACATGTTCGAACCCCAGAAAAATTTTTTAAATTTACTGACTACCAGGTGATTTAAAAAAGCCAACTTTAAGTTAGCTGAAAGTAATGCAGAGTGAGACAATTGACTACTGCCTAGGACATCGCAATGTTAAAATAGTCAGTTGATTACATTGAAAAGTAATCCAAGTGCCAGTCAGTACTAGTTGCGAAATAGTTAGCTTAAAGTTAGTTAAAAGTTAACTTAATTTCCGACAGGGAAGATTCATTTTGTACACAATGTTTTAACCCTTGTTTTATTTATTTAGCATTTTCTTTCCCTGTTGCCTGATCGAGTACATACATTTGTATTTACATATCGATGGTCACAAGTAGAACGGTCCTAACTCGTATTTTCGCGAAATTGAGTTTTTCAGTGATTCCAGTACATTTCACACAAATACACATCGTGACAAAAATTTATTGCAATAGTGTAAAAAATAATTATTTTACAAGCAGTCGCACTATTTTTACCTTCTCCTGTAAAGTTACAAGTATTTGAGTTAGGGCCTTTCTACTTGTGACCGACGATATGTACATACATATGTATGTAAGTATGTGTGTGTATATTGTACTTTGGTTTAAATAATTTTAAATTCAAATTTTCTTAAATACATATGTGTATCTACTTAAAGTGTTAATAGGGGTTGCTGCAGAACAAAGAAGAGAAAGTCGTTCCCAATTTTAAATTAAAAAGGCAATACCTATAAGAAGTACTTTGAACTTCAATTCTTTAGGCAGCTAATACATCCTCATAGACCATTACATAGTGTCCACACTTGTACAAGGATGCAGTAACTTTTTGTTAGGGCTAATAAATCAGTCAAAGTTTAAACTCTGGTTTAGTTAAACTAAACTCAAATTTGTATATGTAGTTTAAACTCAACAGGAGTAAATCAGTGAACCATACCTTATGTGTAGTTTAAAAAATAATATTGTGGCAGCACTAGAATAAATGTCAAAAACAGCTGTTTTGCAGCAGGCTATCAATTCTTTGCACAATAAAAAATTCAAAAAAATTAAAAAACTTTACTAAAAGGTCGCCAAATTTTGCTGGGAAAGGAATGATATTTATACTTGGCGAAGTAGAATAGTATAAAAGAATAATAGAGTGTAAGAAAACAGGTCAAACAAGATCTGAAAAAAAAGTAGGGACATGGAAAAAATTTGAGTGCTCTTTTAATGCAAAATATATGGTCTGCAAGTAACAAAACCATATGGCCTGTGTTGGTGGTTTAAACTTCCAATTTTGTGCTTTTACAGATGGTTTAAATACTGTATTGATTTATAGGTTTGCTAGTTTAAACACATTTTAAACCAAAAATAGAGATGAACTTGCACTGATTTATTAGCTCTTAGTGATTTAGTGTACGATGAATGAGTACTCGAGTAATGTTCATGAGTAATCTACTCTCAGTAATTTTTTCTTTTGCCTATATGAATTTTACTAAACTGAACATGCTCATGGTGTTGCTCGTGCAACGCTCTAATATGTGTGTATGTACCTACATATCGCTGTTAATAAGTAGAAAGGCCCTAACTCGAGTTTTTACGAAATTGAGTTTTTCAGTAATTCCAATAAATTTCACACAAATACACCTCGTCACGAAACTGTATTGCAATAGTTTAACACGTAGTAATTAAAAAATAAATCAAAAGACCCGAGAGCGACCAACTATGAACCGTTCAATATCCTAAACGGTCATTCGAAATGAAAAATCATAAGAGAAACGAGAAAAAAGATAAAAATAAGAATGATACCCATTATGATATACCTAGGTAGTTCGCCGACTTTTTATTTTTTTCGTATTTACAAAATGGCGTCTGTTGGCGGCCATATTGAATTTTTACTACTGTCATATCTTTAGCGACACTCCCGGGATTAAGACAAATCGATTGACGTAAGAATCATTAAAATCGGTTCACGCGTTCGGTTTATATATGTAAGGCCGCAAATGAGCACACATACATACATATGTACATACATACATACATACATAGGCTAATAAACACAATACCCTTCTTTGCGTCGCGCAGTCTGGTAAAAAAAATAAGGCTTTTACAAGCAGTTGTACAAGCATTGGCACTGTTTATTATTATGTTTTTACCTTCTGCTGTAAAGTTACAGTTATTTTATGCGATATGTATGTACTTATTCAAGGATTTCATAAAACAATTTCGGGGATATTTTCTCTTACATATGTATGTATGAATATTCCAACTCTATCTGCCAGCTTGGCTCTCCATATATGGATGTATGTATGTATGTACATACATACATATGTATGTAGTATGTATGGATGGATGCATGCAGTAACACAACAATGATAAGAATATTCAATGAATGATCTCTGATCATAACTGTTTTTCCTCAATATTTTCCCTTTTTACGGCCTCATCATCATCACTTGTAGTCATAAAGAACACAACTGCTGGGAAATGTGAGTTTGTGTGTACATACATACATATGTACATACTTACGTATGTATATATGTATGTCCGTCTTTGCCCAGTTTTTTCCAAATGCATTTTGTTTTGCAAGGGGAGTAAAATGATTAAATAGTTTTATTTTGGTCCAATTCTCCTCTTTGGCTTGAACACTGCTGCATGTTAAGCTGCAAGTGTGTATTTATGTACATATACATACATACATATGTACATATGTATGTATTTGCATGCGAGTGTGTTTGTAAATATTTTTTTTTCTTTTATTTATTTATTTTTTCATACAAACGGTATCGGGCATATTCGGCTAAGTGCTCAATTTAGCATGAGTTCTTCTTATTTAGCAAATTTTGTTGTTATTGTAGGTATTATTGCAAGAGTATGTATGAGAGTGTAAGTGTACATACATACATATTTTCACTGCTGCCGCGTATTATTATTATTTTTGCCGCGTCTCTTATCAGCCTTAAACCGTTTTATATTTTGTACACTTTTTTACGCCATTTAAATATGGTTGAGATCATGTTGTTGTAATTATTTTTGTTGTAAGTTCATGCAAACATACATACAATACATGTGTACATATATATGCATGTAGATATACATACATATATGTATGTATGTATGTATGAAATGCTGAGTACATTCTACACTCTGTACCACAAAGTACAATAAAATTTTATACACCATCATCATCATTATGATGCGGACGATTGTGATGGTACAGTTGTCGTCGTCGTCAACCTCAATTAATTTAAACGGAAATTTTTGTTGTAGTTGATTTCAAAATATGTTGGCTTTTGTACGTATGTATGTAGTAGAAGCTGACAGTTTTTTTTTTCGGGGTTTTATTTTTCCAGCATCTCCTCTATGTACATACATACTTACACACTTATTTTTTTTTTTTTTTTTTTGCTATTCGTTTGTTGTTTATGAGATGGATTTATTAAGCCAAATCAAATGAAGGTTGTGTACAAAATAAATTGAAATGGATTTTTCGTTTGACGGTTTTTGTTTTTCTTAGCTACATAAAATTTTCATAGAAACCACAAAAATAACAAAGGCAAAAGTTTTTGGCGCAGAGAAATTGATTTCAAGTTGAAGGGTTTTTGTAAATTTTGTAAAATTGAATAAGGAGGCTCACTATAGGAACATGGCTACTTAGAATGCCTGGCCAACAATTTTGAGCTTGTTGAGCACAAAATTTAATAGTGAAACTGGGCCCTTTTCTCAAAACTACAACTTACAAATCTACAACTAAAATACACACAAAAGCAACAATAAAATTTGTAAAAGTGTTGTTGTTGGAGTTAGGACGTTGATTTTCGTAACAAAAATAATCGACAATATTACAGTTATAAATTTATATATGTTTTGATTTCTTCGATTTTGTTTTTGTAACAGCCTCCTCCGGTCACAAAAATACATTAATTTAATCGTGCGCCGCTAGAAAAGAAAATAATGGGAAATATGTAAATGGAAACCTTTTGAAATATTTGCAGAGAATTTGACATCATCATATAATATAATTTTATTGCATTGTTATTTAACACATTAAGTTTGTTTTAAATAACCAAGCAGCATAGCTACAACCGGGTGTCCAAAGACACCTCTCTTCTTTTTTTACTTGCAGATTTGTAATTTGTAGCTTTGAGAAACGGGCCCTGGTTTAAACAGCTCAAGTTTTTTGAATCTGTATGAGAGATGAGAAATAAATCACCCTCATCTAGAATAAGAGGCGAAGAATTTTGATCACGTGAAATACTTAGAAAAACAAAATAGTACACTGAAACAACAACACAGCAAAAATTGGCGATTAAAATTTTAGGGAAAGGGAACACATTTCACGTAAACTTTTATTCCCGTTAAGGGCGAATATGGACCTACATATACATAATTACATATGTATGTACGTCTCTCGCTTTTTCTTTCTCAGTAGGTATAAAATTAAAACTTGAATAAGAAAATTTGATGTGTCTAAGCCAGATCTATCAAATTTGGTCTCACAAAATCTACAAACAGTATTTTTCAGCCTCACGATAAAGTTGCGGTGGGGGGTAAGCCTTGAGGGCAATTGACATCATCGCGCCTTATTTATCGAAAGCGCATAAAGAAATACCGCTACCAAACCGAGGTAACCGATTTTTGTGCCTAGTTTTGGCATTTGTGATTTTTTTTATTTTAGTAAGACGGTTACAAATTTTCTGACATCATATTTCATTATTGATTTCTGTATACAGTGGAGTGCGGTTATAGCGAACTCCGTCCGTGGAACCGGGTAATATTGTTCGCTATACTTAGAGAAAGTTCATCATAAAAAAGCATAAAAGTAACTAATTTTCAAAGCGTGCAGTAATTAGTTGTTTTGGTTTTAAAAATGCACGTTTATTTAATAAAACATAAACAAAATACCTATTGCATTTTATTCTAAAAAAAAATAGAACCTTTAAATTTTTAACTCCCTGCTATAGGAAGTTACTAATTTTACCTTAATTTACCTCCATCATATTGAGTCGATTCTGACTATTTTCGCGATAATGTCCGCATGAAGGTATACTTACATACGTGTGTGTGTGTGCGTGTGTGTGTGGATGTGTGTGAGAGACACCTCATGCCTTAATAACGGGTCAACGGATCAGAAACAAATTTGTCGCATTCGAAATTTAAAAATTTCTCAAAAATTAAATTTTCACAAACCTGTTTTTTTGTTTCTTTTTGGTTTAACAAAATTCTCAATTCTCAGCAGTAAATAATACGTATGGAGCACAAAAAGCTACTTTTTGAAAATAAATTAAGAAAAGTGGAGTATGCGGCACAAAACTTATTTTTACTTTTACAATAAAGTAATATTAGTATTATTCACTAAAATTTACACCTTTCTGAAAATACAAAAAAAATTCTCCCGGGTATACTTTGAGAAAACTTCATGTAAACCTTCTTTGTTGTTTTTCTCCATTCCGACTTTTTGGCATATGCTCCAAGCCAATAACGGACTGACGATATGTACATACATACATACATATGTACATTATTTAATTTCTTACATACATACATATTTATAAAATGAATTATGATTTTCCTGTTGCGTTATTTATTATTAAAAAAAAACAAAGAATTATAAACTTAATACGTAATTCAATTGAAGATTTCCGTTAACCCCTCCAAACTGAGGGTAGCCACAAATTCGTTTTAAAAAAAATTATCTCGAAGCCATGTTTATTTAATTAAAAATCTAGAAAACCTTCAGCATATTCTACAACTCAGCTCGCAGATATGGTAGTAAAACAGAATTTAAACAATTCATTTTCTTCCACAAAGATTGTTGTGTAATTGCGATTTCTGTGCCTCCAACAAAAAATATGTATGTATGTACATGCATGCATGTAGCTAGCGGTGAAACTAAGAAGACCTTCTTACTTCAGGCCTTATTAGAGGCCTGCTCAGGAATTTTTAGACTCAATTACCATTCTTATAAAACTGCTAAAGAATGCCTTATAGAAGGTCTCGGTTTTTCCGCATAAAAGATAAGGTACACACATTCCACATTCCCTTCTATGAGAAGGGAGAAGAGAAGGAGTAACATTTTTTATTTTGTTATTTTATCAAAGCAAAATAATTCACGTTTTTGACTCAGTTAACCTTCTTATGTAACTTCTTAAGAAGGCCTCATACAAGACTTCGGCTCTTTAGTAAACAAAAAATGGGATACACATACCACATTCCCTTCTATGAGAAGGGAGAACAGAAGGAGTAAAGTATTTTGTTTTGCTTTTTTTTGGCAAAGCAAAAGCAAAAGAATTCAGATGCCGTTATAAGAAACAAAATTTCATATAAAAATACCAAATACAGATCGATTAAGAAAAGAAAACGTAAATCATTTTAGTTTAGTTTTATAAGTTGAATAAGACAGTTGTTTTGGTCGATCAATATTATGTATGCTATGTGGCTTCTTGTTATTTTCAGGAGTTTCCTTTCAATATATTCGACCCTTTTGATCACAAAATAAACGTCAAAACACTATATGTATATATGTGTATAATGAATACCTCGGACCTGTTTCTCAAAACTTACAAGTGCTGTAATACAAGGAATACAGTTGGGAAAATATTTTATATTCATATAAAAAATATATTTTCACAACTATTTTACTTGTATTTCAATACTGCCCCAGCAGTTGAAAACCGTTATTAAACCCCTTTCAATATGACTTTTATTTGAAGGCCTTTTAACAGCCATTCTCTGGAAGGCCTTTAAAGAGCCATTAATTTGAAGGCCTTTTAGAATATCTGCGAAAGAAGCGAGAACGGAAGGCCTACCTCGCAATGACAACGTGTGTAAAAAAGATATGAATATGGTATGGAGCGAGCAGGCCTTGTACATCCAAAAGAAGGAGTACAGAGGCCTTTTGGAAGGCATCCGTACTCCTTCTTTTTCCCGCTGGGTAGTTACTAATGCATATGTATTTATGTACACACATACATACATATGTATGTATGTATGTAAAAGAAAATGATGGTTAAATTAAATTCAATCCAAAGGGGGATGAAAGAATTGCTGGATGTCTAGAATTGAAAAATTTTTAAGTTGTTGACTGATTCCTCAGCTTTTGAAGGTTTGTATTTTTTTTTGGTTGTTTAAATGGATGAATGGTTGTTCAGAAATATGTGCATGCATACATCCATACGTAATGCTGTCTATAATATAAACTCTATAATATAGAGTCTATAATATAGACTCTATATGTATGTAAGTACATCTGTAGATATAGTTGGACTTTTTGTTATTAAATGATCATTTTGTTTAGTACATTGTTCTCTCTTTCTGTTTTCACTTTAATAAAAATAATACATAATATTATTACATATTTAGTATAAAGAACGAGCAGATATTGCTGGTGATAATATGTACATATTTTGAACAGGCAGAAGATCATCATTTAAGCGAACGTATTCACGTCATAACTGGGCGTAAACCATTTTGTCAATTTCAATTTGGTTTTTTCTTTCCATAAGTATTTTGTTGTGTTAAGTACTTTAGCAATACCATATAACAGCCACAATATAATCGTTAATAAAATGATTTTAATTTTCACACACACACAATCATCTAAGTACGACAGACAAGGGGATTTATTAGATAATTGTGACTCATTTTGGCTTATCTAGTTTAATTTAAGTACTTAAGTTTAATTTCTACAACAACAAATGCGATCAATTTGAGGATGGTTTTAACGAGCAGCTTAAACATGTTGATATGAAAACATTATGAACAAGGCTTGGAGTTTCTTAATGCCACTTAAAATAAACGAAAATACTTGTGTGCTTATCTAAAAAAAATACGCATGAAAATTAAATTTTAAAAATATTAACATACACTGTACCTACTAGAGATGTACGCGTGTTGAAGTTTTCCAACACGACACGAACACGAATGCCATGATGTCCAACACGCACGCGGAATGTTTTCAAAACACGAAACTGCACAACACGCACGAAATCAAATTGAATAGCAAAAAAAGCATTATTTTATATTCAAATAGATACATATTTTTGTTTAATTTCAGAACTTTAAGCTTAAGATACCCCGACACAATCAACAAATTTGATGGTTTTACGTGTTTGACGATACAAAATATTAAATTTTTTCTTTACTGGAAATTCATTTTTCAATTTTGCTCAACACGATACGACCCCAACACGCACGAAAAAAAAACACGACACGCGCCCATCTCTAGTACATGCTCAAAAAATTTAAATGCAAAATTAACGGCCTGTCCCACGATGTCACTCGAAATCGTTCGATCGACAACTTGTATTGCAAACAACAATAACATTAGAAAATTTGTTGTTGTTATCAATATAAGTATTCGATCGAACGATTTCTAATGACATCGTGGGACAGGCCGTAATCCTCATATCGTTATTCATATTGTGTAAAAATTTCATACTAATTAATAACTTCTTGAGAGGAAAATTAAATTTTCTTTTTCCACTAACGTTGTGAGTAAATTGAAGGCTTTAAACTCGGTTTCTGGCAAACCAGTTTTTTGGAGTTACGTCATTGTTTGGGTAAATGAGCGAGCGATATGCACATACTTAGGCTGAGTATGTCCTAGTTTACACTATGCAAGTCTTATTGCTAAGCTGATTAGTTTGCTAGGAGTGAGAGAGAGAGAGAGAGACGAGGGGAAAAGAAACGTTTCTGTTCCCCTCGTCTTTCTCTCCATGAAACCAATCAGCTTAGCAATAAGACTTGCATAGTGTAAACTAGGACTTCACATCTGGCACACATATGCCCAAAAAAGCGTAACCGCTAATTACTAATGAAAAACTGTTTGATTCAGACATGTGTCCTAAAATAAAAAAAGACGTCGAAACGAAAATAGGTATGTATTTTTGTCTCAAAAGCACAAGCTAAGGGCCTGTTCCTCTAAATGAAAAAGCTGAATTCGATCGAACATTTACTATATTTAAAACAAAAACAAAGTACTCACGATGTTTTCAATATAAATAAGCGAAAGAAACTTTCTTGTCGACATCGTGACCCAGGCCATTAATTTTGTTTATGTTTCCAATATTCATATCGAATTTATACTTCGCATTTAGACGAATAGGATCCAAATGTTTTTGTATTGTAAATCATGAATCCTTAATGACGTTTCCAGAGGAAAATTTTGCCCTTTTATATAGTGTTTCAAGTAAAAAACAAACGCACATCATAAACAGTGAAATTGTGACCCAAACGATATTATAATTGATTTTATATTTCATATTAATCATATTTGAAAATTCTAGTGCTTGGAAAAAGGAACTGATAATTATTATCAAGTAGTAGAATATTTATTTTTAGAATACCTATTGGAATATTTTCATATTTATGCAATTTTGGCTTTCAAATTGGCTAAAAAAGTAATTTTCAATTCCTGGCAGTACCACACAATATTTTGTAAATACAAAAAAAAAAACTATAAAAATCAAGAATCAACGATCTCCGACTCATTCATCAATTTACAACCCACCACCTTTTTTTCTATAAAAATCTGTTCAAATTTACATTTAAAAAAAAAATAGAAAAATAATATTTAATCCGCACTTACTTTCTCTCCCGTATAACATCTCTTAGAAAATCCATGGCATCATAGAGACTCCATTTGGGCTTGAAATTATTACCCATTAACTTGACATGGGCCAATTCGCGGCGATAGGATTCTCTCAGAGATTTAAACGCACGCGCCACTCGCCTGCCGGGCGCATTAAACTCTTTGCCAATCTGTTCCCAAGCACGGTTTTTCTCCTCTTCGGCACCCTTGAAATTGGGCAGTCGTGAGTCCCACAAGATGGGATTATCATGTACCATCTGGATGAGTTTTAGTTTGTCGGAGGCATTGCGCCGTACCACTGCAAGTAAATCGAGGGTAAATAAAAATGTTTCTTTAGTTAATATTGTGGGATTAGAGGGACTAAAGTTTGTGGTAAAATGTGGTATAAATTTATTTGGACGGGGCTTAGCGCTTGAAGGAGCATTCAGGGACTTGGGCAAAATTTTCATCTTCAAGCTGCGAGTTAAAGGTCTTTTGAGAATTTTTGAATAACTTGTTATTCTTTTGGAAGTTAACGCACATTTTTTTATTTTTTGTTGTTGGTGCTGCTGCTGCTGTTGTTGTTGTTGATGCTGCTGCTGGTGGTTGTTTTGGTGTTGTTGTTGTTGATGTTGCTGCTGTAGCGCTAGAGGCTGTGAGGTGTCAGTGATGGGGTGTTTGGGTTTTAGGTCCAAAGCCATGGCTATAGCGGCGGCTGAGGCGGCGGCGCTAGCACTCATCTCTTTAGAGGATCGCTGATAAGCCAAATGAAGATTTATATTGGTCGTCGTCGATGAGGGTGGAGAGTTTGAAGAATTTGGCGAACTTTTGCCACTCATCAAGGCACATACATACACAATTTTTGTTCTTTCAATTAAAAAAGTTTTCGATTTTTTTTTTATTTAATTTGTTCATAAATAGGTACCTATTGTTTTAATTTTTTTTTTAACACTTGATTTTTCTGATCTTTGATCGTAAAAGCTTGTGCGTTTGTTTATTTATTTTTTAATTCTTTCTTTGTTCTCAATTCCCGTTGTAATTGTTCAAGTTGGCTTCAACACTGAACTGACTGAAATTATTTTGATTTACAAAGAATCTCTTTTCCAGTTCAAATTTCTGTTTTAGATCTGGTTTGCTTATTACTACCCTCTCACGACCAAGTTTAAAAACCAACTAAAAGCCATTGTCGTCGAAGACTAACCACCCCAGCCAGAGCCCGCATTTAAAACACATAAACTCAATCACATACAGCAGCAACAACAATAACACTTAAATCTACACAAACAAAAATATTTTAAATTTTCAAACAATAACAAAAACAACAACTTACGGCAAAAATATAAAAAAAAATCCGTCTTAGACACAATATAATTTTTATACCATTCATCCATTCACACAGACGCAATACATGCACTCTCATACACACACACACACACACACCCCTCTTACCTTCTCGCACTGCCAACGAAAGCGATCTTAAAACTCATTTAGAACCAAATAAGAACCAAAACCCTCTGTTGCCATTTATTTGTAACAGGGATGATAATACAGCTACATTTGTACACTTTTATGGTACCATAAAATATTTTGCACAAAGATTGTGATTAGGTAGCAAAAAATTAATGCATTAAACACATTCGCAACAGCAGGCTACCGACTACCAGATGTCAAAATTAGAATACACATGTTTATATGGGAGTGATTCTTTTGAAGACAGCAAGGCAACATGGCTGCCGGTTGTTGTCTATGTTTATTTTGTTGTTGTAGTTCAATTAAACTAATTTCTATTTCTTGGGCTACAATGAGAAAATTCAGTGTTGCAAGTATATAATACAAAATGGTGAATGAATGTTATCGTACAATTATTTCATATTATTTAACAGACACAATATCCAAAAATTGATGTAAATCATAAATTGATTCACTTTTATACTTTTACGTGATATAAGTACATTTTGAAAGAGTAATTTAATTTTTATAAATGCGAAATATTTGAAGGTGGCACTACTGAACTTAAATACTTAAATATGAGATGGAGATGGTGCTGCTGCCGTCTCCGAAATAATTAAGTAGCTGGCTACGAGGCGACAAATGCTGCTAGCTGCATTTGAAGTCGTGTGTTCGTGTAGCCTGCTGTGGTGAATGTGTTTAATGCATAAGCCTAATTAATTTTCTCAGAAGTACTAATGATGAGTTTAAAAATTTCTGATGAAAAATTATGCTGAAAAATTCGAACGCTGTCTGGAGGAGGAAATGAAAAGGGCGATAAGCGAAATAGACAATTACAATCCTAAGCCCATTGACGTGGATGCAGATGTAATGAAATATTGGGAGGAAAAAAAATATATATATCCATACCTGTACAAATTGGCACAGGTTTTGCATAGCACGCCAGCAACACAAGTCTCTGTAGAAAGAGCATTTTCTGCGCTAAAATTAATATTGACAGATTTAAGATCCAATTTATCGCCAGAGTCCATGCAAAAACTCTTATTTGTTAAATTAAATTAATTAATAAACACATTTTAAAAATGACTTTTATTTTCTGAGGAATAAATAAAAATCACAAAATAACTGTTATTTTGTGAGGAATAAATAAAAATTAAAAAAATAAAAATCATTGCATCTATAGGTAGTCCATGTAACATGGAGTATTGTGGTATATTCCTTGTGCCCGTAGCACTTCTCTATTATTGTAATTTTTTCAGTTTAAATTTGGAAAATAATCGTTATTTGCGATCCCTGCCAAAAACTAATATAAAATATAAGTTTTCTTTGACAAACAATCTACCAAATAACGTAACGTGACAATAATGAGACTTTTCTGTAGAAATGACTACATACAACTTAAGGTATTAAATTGAGCCCCTTAGTTACACTTCAACATTTAGAATTTATTATTTATTTATTTATTTACATGATATTAAACTTATATAAATATAAGGCTAATATAAATATTTAAATAGCACTAGCTACTTTGGCTATCAGCTAAGAGAATTTAATATAAGCTCTAAGAACCAAACTATTTTTAGATTTATCAGATTTTAGTATGTAATATAAGTTTTAAAGCTTAAATTATATTTCAAAATTCAAAACCAGGCAAACGACCTTCAGAAACTGTAATGACAAAATTTCAAGTTCAAAATTTGGGTAAGGTCACGGCTGGAGATGGGCGAATTTCAAATTTTTCCAGCACAAAACGACCCGAACACGAATACCGACATGTCCAATACATACGAAACATGCATGCGAAAAATGTTCCCAACACGACACAACACGCACGAAATCAAATTGAATAGCAAAAAATAATTTTATTTATGTTAAATTTTTTCTTTATGTTGTACTACGTATTCGTAACAAAAAAGTGTATATATCGTCACCTTAAATGCAAACGGACGTAACTACACTTTTATATATTTAACAGAAGAAACAAAAAACGTTACAAAATCAATAATAATAAAGTACTCGTATTCTTGAAAATTTTCTTCGACATTTACTTGTAGTATGGACGCTTATACCTATGTTTTTAACAATTTATTTACTTTTTATAAATATTTAAGCTTTTATGTTAGTTACGTTCTTTGCAATAAGAAATATATGCATTCGTAACATTTGCGTTAACATGTAGCTTCATAAAATGAACCATAATCAATCGAAAACTCGATTTAAAATTTTTGTGTAGTTACGTTCGTTTGCATTTAAGGTGACGATATGTAAAACATTTTCGAAAAACGCCCCATTTGAAAGTTATGATGCCGAAAGTATTTATAGTGAAGACAAAGGGCAAATTACGGCATTCGAAACGATTCCAAATTTAAAAATATTCCCATATAAACTCTATTAAAATATCGGAATTTCATTCCATAGCGAGTGCCAGGTTAGTTTTTGGGGTGAAAAGTGCAATGCGCGCGGCCTGTTTGCACGCTATCAGTGCAACTTTTACACTTATGTGAATTTTTATGGCCATTCTATCAGAAAGTGCCGGTGTAGTGTAAAATATGTACATATGTGCAAATTTTCAACAATTTTTTCTTGTATATGTACATATGGATATGTGTAGTACATAGAAAATCATGCTTACCTGCCTGCCTATCACCTCTTAAAAATACATAGATACATACGTATGTACCTACATATGTACTTGAGTAGATATGTTGCATTTCAGCCCAACATTTCCGTGAACAATTACACTAATTAGTTCGTGGAAGCTAAGCCGATAGAGCCAACACTTGCTACTGCTTGTCGCTATCTTTAGTTTATTGTAATTTTAATAAATTTAAAATAAATAATAACTCGTGGAAACCCCAAATATATGTACATATGTACCTACATACATACATACATACATATGTATGTATAAAAAGTACCTTTTTGAAGGGTGCTAAAGTGCAATACACACATACAGTAGGTACCTACATATGAACCAATCTCTGATTCCTGATCTGCTGCCGTCAATTACATTAACTTTTGTCTAATATAATCAACAACAACAATGCCAAGTAAAAATCCACACTCATAATCCCAAGAACATGAGCACATCTCAGTCAACGTTGCTGCAGCCAAATGAAAAAATATGGCAAACAAAAATGCCAAAGCAGAAAAAATCACGCTTTAAAACCCTATAAACTAAAATAAGTAAACACACACATGTGTGTATGCAGAGGAATATAAAATAATATCAATCTATACTGTGAGCATCAAAAGGAAATGATCAGTTGTTTTATTTGTATAAAACCTTTTGTTACAGTACAGTAATTAATACAAATTAAAAGGCTTTAATACAAATTAAAAACCTTAATTGTAATTTAAGAAGCTTATATTATAATAACTGCCTTATTCATAAAAAATATTTCAGGTTTATTAAGCGCTTATTTGACATATTTCCATGGGAAATTTATCAAATAAAGCCCAGTACTCTGTTCGAAGTTGTGAAAAATTTTCAGCAACATTGATTATTTCGCGTGAAAAATTTGACACGTAAAAATTGATGCCCATTGTGCAAATGTAGGTATCAAACTTTAAGAAATGGGAAAGCATACCACATCGTAACGCGAGAAATAATTTTAGATTTATATATGTATATAAAAAAACATTGCACCAAATTGGAGAAATCGTCACAAGAAATCACTACACTATAAAAAATTATATCTAAACATGTGAAGCATCATAAGGAAGAGAGTTTACCACAGTCGAAACCACCAAAACGGCTTAGTAGCACAGAAGTATGACCACTAGTGCTGTTCAAGTATCAACGAGACATCTGGAAAACCAGTAAGTGCCCATTTTAGTTAGAAGAGCACTCTACAAATAACTGCCAAATAACAGAATAACTGCCATTTTATTCTTACATGTCTTCTATAAACTGGCAGTAAGCAGCCTTACATATCTAAAGTGAATAAAGCTAGTGGAATTCGCAAAAACGTACAAAACTGTGCTGAGAAGTCTACATCTTCTGGAAAAACATTTTGTATCTCATCACTATATAAAATGTTTTCCCAGAAGTCTGCAGGCTCAGCAAATTTGATATATTTGTAGTAGAGATGAGCGATTTTACGAAACCTGCTACTTTTTCACAGCGATTGAAAAATCACTAAAGCAGGTCGTACACGACATGTTTTTTACGTCTGACATGTCAACTTTTCAACTCAGATGTAATTCTGCATGTCTGTCAAAAATTGTGTTTAACAGAAAGTTTATAATATTCAGTCACAAACGTGCATGTACAAATACGTCTGACAATGTCCGTGTTTGTATCCAACAGCTGATCTGTGCTCAAATTTGATTAAATATTTCGTTAAAAGTGGTTGTAAAATGAATTCAGAAAATAATACAATTGCAGTGTGCAGCATTATTTCAATTATGACTGCAATTAAAGCAAAATCAAAAAGGAGAAAACAAAAAATAAAAAGAAATATCTATAGAAATATATATCCGTTTCAAAATGGAGTGTTGCCGGCACAAAAATTTTTCTTTACGCCGTAAAAAGTTCACTCATTTTAAAGAGTTTTTCTTTAAATTCGAAGAAATCATGTTAGGATATAAATATGGAAAGCAATTTTATTGCATGTACATGATTGTTATTTAATAGTTAAAAAAAAACATAAATATATCAATGTTGTAATATATCAACTTTAGGCGGCTAATGCTTCCGTCAATATCGGAACGCCGCTGAATGTTTCCTCACGGCATAGATTTTTGACGACATATTTTGCTTAAGAAAAACAGCTGATGTCAGAAATTTTGTCAGAAGAAAATAGAACACGCTCTAATTGAAATTTTGTCAGAAGACTTTGCGTCTGACTTTTACAGAAGCTATGTTTTAAAGGTACCACACGACATGTACATGTTTTACACTGGGAAATATGACAAGTCAGATGTAAAAAACATGTCGTCTATGGGGAGCTTAATCACAACTGTCACCGAATTTATCAAGTAACAGATTTTGGAAATATATGTAGTTCTTTCATACAAACTGTGAATGGTCTTGTATGCTTACTTTACAGCAAATAAAGCTATTACATGAATTTTTTTATACCTTCACCGTTTGTCGAGAAAAAGTCGTCAAATCGTGTCAAATCATCTTTTCTGGCAATTATGTATAGCTCTCACATTTTTGTATTTGCAATACGACAATTCTCAATATTTGGATGGGGTTGATTGCTAATTGTTTGTTCTTGTCGCTCTTCTTATTAGTATTTATCAAAATACCAATACTAATACATACTTTTAAAGCAGAAGACCTGAAATGTGTTAAACCATGATCATAGTCTCTGTTTAATTTCACTCCTGCTCTTCTTATTAGATTTTGTCAAAATAACAGAACTACTGCAAACAAAATACTGCTAAACTGTGATCACAGTCACAGTTTAAAAGAACAGTGATTTAGAAATCACGTTCACAAGGAGCAACATTATTAAAAAATCACAATATCGCTCAACACTAATTGGTAGTGAAAAAGCCTCTAAAAATTTTGCAGTCGAAGTATGAAGCAACGTCAAACATAGCGAAGGCTCCGTGACAGATATATCAGGCAGACAGAGGGTCATTTCCAAGAACAACGACAAAAACGACGAAAGAGGAACAAAATCTTTCTAAATATAACGAAAAACGTTTTGGAATCAGTGCCTAGGAGTTTGAATATATGTATGCTGAATGCTGAATGAGTGCAAAAAAAAAAACAAAAAGTAAAAGTTGACAGTAAATTAGCTTATGGGCCTAATTATCTAATGTAATGGGTACTGTTTTTAAAATCATCAGTATTTTAAGATGAAGGGAATTAATTAGGGATGCAACCGATACCGATACCGATATATCGGCGATACTGCTGGTTTTCCGATATATCGATATCGGCGATATTTTACTGTCGATACGCCGATACTTCTTATATTTTTCTTTAGAGTTTTTTGAACAAAATATTCAATTTTCAACTCTTTTTTTTGCATGACAACTATGAGAAATAACATATTAAAAGCAGAACATAAAAACAAAACAGAATACATAATGAAATTGTTTCTTCTATTTTTTATTTTGCACCATAGTAAGGGGCCATCCATATATTACGTAACGCACTTGGTGGGGGGGGTTCGAGTTTTGTTATGATTTCTTACGGGGGGGGTAGGGGGGGGGGGGTCTGTAAAATTGTTACGTAACATACATTTTACTAATTTCGTACAAAAACAATTCGATTTTTCATTTATTTATGTATTTAATTTATCAAAGAAATACATAATAAATCGAGAATCATGAGTGTTAAATAGATATAAATATATGCATATACATATGTATGTACATAAATACATAATTGTTATTATTTATATTTTGCAAGCTTATTTGATTTTTGTCTACGCACTGTGTTAGTCTAACAGAAAATAAAAATAAAGGAACAAAAGGATTCGAATTCCCGAATATTCGTCCATTCTCAATTACTTGCATTTTCCCATAAATAAAATAAATAAATGCATAAATCCTAAACGAAACTTAAAAATTAAATTTAATTTTTTTTAAATAAAAATTTAAAACAATTTAAATTTTTTTAAAGTTCTTGTTACGTTATTGTGAGGGGGGGGGGGTCTAAGAATTGTTACGATCTGTTACTGGGGGAGGGGGGGGGTAAAAAATCGGAAAAAATGGCGTTACGTAATTTGTGGATGGCCCCTAATGAAATGTTCTCTCAATGCTAAATCTTGTATGTGTTTGTATGTTTTAAGATTTTTTTCAAGGCGCATTAATACAAGTGGTGGTAATTCTACAACAATTACAACTTAAAATAAGATGTCAGGTGACATCTCAGCCCCTATGTCAACATGTACAAATTTTGACATACGAACCTCTAATTTGCGCCAAAAAATAATAAAAACTGTGCTTATAACATCACCACTTTGAATACGTCTTGATTTTCTTTTATTTATTTATGCATGCGATGATTTACTTCAGCGATGTAAAAGTTGGTACAATTGTCCTTCTTTTACAATTGTACTTTTGAGTACATTATGTAATGAAACTAATATGGCGCAGAAATACTTAAGTTTTCAAATGAGTTCTGTCGCATCTGAGAGACTATTTTCCACTGCAGGTCTGCTTTAAACGGATTTGAGAAATCGTCTATCTCCGCCAAATTTGAGAACACTTTGTTTTTTAAACAAAAATCTTATTATTATCAATTTTAAATATTAATATTTTGCAATGTTTTTATAATTTTAATTTAATTTTAACATGATCTCAAATTTAATTCTTTTTTTTAAGTCTTATTATTATCAATTTTAAATCTTGAGCCAATCTAAACTGAATGCCAACGTTTATTTTGTAAAATCATAAATACTGCAGACGTTTTGTAGTTTGAAAATTTGAATTTTAGAAACTGAAATGTACTGAAAATTTTGATGATTTGAATGGCTCATTAATAAACACTGTTATTTTGTATAATAGAAGAATTACTCTAATTGAGTTTTGTTAATTTTTACTTGAGCTCAATTAAATATGCGTATCGGTATCGGAATCGGTATCGGCGATATTTATTTTTGAGTATCGGTATCGGATCGGCGAAATGGCGTATCGTTACATCCCTAGAATTAATATTGGCTCATAACCATAGTCAAAACAAAGTGTACTTTTAAGTATTTAAAACCAGTATTACCATACAAAATAATGGTTTTAAATTCTTAAAGTATACTTTGTTTTTACTATGGTTATGCGCCATTGTTTTTATTTTCTTTTCGTTTACTGTTTATATTCATAATTAAACTCTTATCATATAAGCCTTTTAAACTACAATTAATTTTATTTAAATTTTTATTAAGTACTCAATAAAACCTTTCATACAGATCAAATAACTGTTTACCTTCTTTTGGCGCTCACAGTACATGCAGCCATACATTCATGCATACATATGTGCATATGCACATGTGCGTGTGTAAGTATGTTCAAACACAAAAACACACAACTAGAAGAAATTATCAAAAATAAAAAAAACCCCTCTGATTATTTTTATTTGTTTGTAAAAGCAATTTAACGGTTTTGAGCCTAGTTTGTTGGGGCTCTCTCACAATCTCACTCACACTCTTTGGGAATTTCTTTCTCTTACAAATTTCAATGGTAAATATGTATGTATGTACATATGTACATACATATATATTAAAAAACTTGGTTTTTTTTATCCTATAAACGTACATACAAACATATGTACATATGTAGTTATTTATTATTGAAGGAAAGAAATTTGATTATATTTCGCGGGGAAATTTGTTAAAGAAATTGTTATGTATAATTTTTTATTAAATGCTAGTTTAAATCTGATCTTGGTACAACAGCATGCCATAAATACTTACGCATATTATTTTACCGTGCATTTGAGTGTGGCTTAAAAATATTTAAAAGTTCTAAAATTGAATATAGTGCAATACATACATACATACATAAGTACATACAATTCAACAAGCGAGGGTAATTTTTTTATTTGTGGCAAACAGACTTAAAAGTGAGTATAAAAGTTAGCGATGCCAACTTAGTGCTTTTGGCACTATTTTTAGCGCTTTTTGAAGACCCGAAACGCCAAATTTTGTGCGTTAGTGTCAAACAAAGAAAAAGCACTAAGTACATAGGTACCTAGTGCCTTTAAGAAATTTTTTTTATTTTTTAAGATTACTTGGTGTATTTATTCTTTCAGTGTAAAGCATACCTCTTCCGTCTGATATACATACATACATACCTACCTATTTCATTAATCATGTTGTTACTATTGCCGCAATAGAGAATAGCTTAAAAAATACTAAACATTATTAAACTTCACTCGTTTGGATCTTCACTCCTTTTTCACGTTAGTGCTTTTTACGCTCTTTAGATCTCAAAATTACGCTTTAGTGTTTTTTTTAAGTTAGATGTACTTTTAAAGCCAAAAAAGTTGGCGTCACTGATAACAGTAAATAGTTCCATATTCATACATACATATGTATGTACATATGTATGTATACCTACATATGTATGTACATTGTAGATTCTACATTGCAGATAGATAGCGTAAAACTTATGTATACATACATACATGGCTCTATAAAGAACAGTTTTGATAATTGTATTTTTACGCTTCATTACCATGACCATATATGTAAATATGTATATACATACATACATACATACATATATATGTATGTATGTATTTACATATGCACATGCATACTTTGTACACACAAACTTTCATCCATATCCTCTAGGAAGTGTCAGTAGTAAAAAAGAACTGGTTCACTACTGACTGTCACCAGTTCTACTGACGAGACAATGCGTTTTGCTATAGACATTTACTTAGGTGTCACAGAATCAAGTTTTCATTCAAATATTAAAATTTCTCTAATTTTTTTACCAATACACTCAAACTTTTAAAACTTGCTGAGAATTTGCTTTCAAATTTCCGTTCAATTGAGTGTTTCAAGTTACAGTCAAGAAAAGAGCTGATTGCAGTTTTTCCTACGTCACTGCTTTCAATTTTTGTGAATTTTGACAAGCAGTATGTGTAAAAGTCTTGAAAGAAAATTGAAAAAAAACTGATAGTGTGACTGCAGAGTTAACAAGCACGTGTCATTGAAAATTTACTACTGACTTTGGTACTATTCACTATGTACCTACATTGTTCTTTTGCCATAACTGCCAAAAAAGCTTAAGCGACATAATTTCCAAACTTAGTTTTTTTGACTAAAAACGATTATTCGCTATCGTAGATAATCGATTTTCGTAAAAAAAAGAGGTCCAAAAATGTGTGGGTGCAGCTTATTTTTGCGGTTATGGCTCCATGTGTGCACATTGGAAACAGACTCACTAAGCAGTTAAATTTAGAAACTCTGGTTAAAACTACTTACATTGGTTAGCTAGCTTGAAGTTAGTAGAAAGTTAACGGAATTTCCGACAGGGTATATACATACACACATCCTTACATATGTACATACGTAATTAAGCAAGATTTTTGTTGTCCTCAGTTTTCTTCACTCTCACTTTTAAAAATTTGTAAAGAGCTTCTTAAACAACAACAATGAACACCCACACATGCATACTCACTTATACAATGAGTGTAAATATGTATGGTTGTAAGCCTTGTGATATCCCAGCAAACATGTGGGATATCTGATAGCACTTCAATACTACGAGTATTGACCAATCCATTCTTCCATTATCTCTCTCAGAACAAGAACTTCGGCCCTGTTCTGTTAACCGAATCCGAGCAAATTTCTAGTGTTCAAAACGAAATAAAAGTTTTGGTGTTCTCTAAACCGAATTCACATACACTCAGGGAAAAGTTATAACTTAAAAATAAGCACTCGTCACATTATTTCAATAATTTTCAATATAATAGAAAATGTACGAGAATATAGAAATACTTAAAAAATAAATAAAATTAATAAATAAGTACTGTAAATTAATATTTTTTCATATTGAAATCAGAAATTTAAACATTATTAGACTTTCGTTAATTTTTCTTATTAATTCAATATGGGTTTTTATTGATTTTAAGCTGTTCTAAGGGTGTAGTTTTACTCGTTTTTAAATCGAGTAAGCATACCTGGTCGGAAGTAACTTGAATATGGTATTATTCCAATAAATCAATGAAAAACATAAAAAAAACAATTAGCATTAACAATTTGAGTTATTTAATCCCAAATTATAATCAAATTACATACAGTTTGATACATTTAAATGTACAAAATCGGTTTTAAAAACTCTCCAACGTTGGTTTCCAGCTTTATTCCAAGAATGTAGAAATATTTGTATGAATAAAAACACACTTTTTCTGCAAAAGATTCAGAGCCGGACATTTTAAATGCTTATGTTTTTATTTAAAATGTGATTTCTTTTATTAACAACTGACCTTGACGTTCAAATTTTTATCCACCGTAATTTCGAATGTTACAAAATCGAGCGATTTGTAGAAAATCGAATAAACATTTAATCGTTTTCCAAAATTTCTTGTTTCGAAAAACGATTCGGGTTACAGAATAGACCCGATTGTGTTAAAAATTTCATACAAATACTCAGCTCTTGAGAAAAAAATAAAATTTTCTTTCTGCATTAAGTTGTATGTATGTAAATTAAAAACTTAAAACTCGTTTTGTGGCGAACTGTAGTTTTTTGGAGCTTTTGAAGTTTTTTGAGTAAATGAACGATATGTATATACAGCATTATCGTTGAAAGTGCTAAAGAAATTCCCTTCTCTCAAGCCATTGATATGCAAGTTTTATGCACAATAGTATACTTTACTCGCTTACGAAGAATTATTCTAAATTTTTTAAGTCCAAGAACGCTTTGTTTCGAGACACGACTATGTTGCAATAAAAGAACGATATCTCGCTTTCAGTTCAATAGTGTCATAACTCCAAAAATTCGTTTTTAATTGTTTTTTTAATGTGTTTTCTGCAAAAATAGTGTTTTTTAATTATGACACTATTGAACTGAACGTGCGATATGTACTATAGACCCTATAGTATATATCGCCATCTAACGTTATATACGTTTTTTTTCAACTAGTGCTTATTTCGTGAATGGTAACACTTAGCTCATGCCTGATTTGATCCTTCCGCTGAACGAATATGGTTGTGTATACGCTTGAACAACGTTGGGAAATATTACCTGCGATCGAGTTACAGAAGATGCTGATTTTGCCAAAAAAAATCATCTTTTCAGATGAAGCTCATTTTGATCTTGGCGGGTATGTAAACAAGCAAAATTGTCGCATTTAGGGCACAGAAAACCCGCACGCGTACATTGAAAAGCCGACGCACCCAAAACGAGTCACTGTTTGGTGCGGATTTTGGTCCAGAGGCATAATTGGGCCAATGAGCAAGGAGTGGACGTTACAGTCAATGGTGATCGTTATCGGGCCATGTTGAACGAATTTTTGTTCACAAAAATTGAAGAGGAGGATATTGGCAACATTTAGTTTCAACAGGACGGCGGCGCTACGTGCCACACAGCCGAAGCTACACTCGATGTGTTGCGCCCTGTTTTCAAAAAAAAAAGTTATCTGGCGGACCCTATACTTTCCAACGCCATTGTTAACTGGGGCATGTATTTACTCTGTTTTGTTGTTGGTGGATAAGATAGTCTTATTTTCCGTTTTCTGATTTTTTTTTAGCCTTGAGTTACTTTTTGCTTTTGTTTTTCTTTCTGTGCTTTTAGGCAAGTTTTTGCTGGTATCAGACTAATGAGACAAAGAATTTTAATTTACATTTCCTTTTTCTGGGATTTTTGTTGTTTTTTTTCGCAGATCGTTTGTTGTTGTTTAGATGAGAAAAATATGTTTTTGACAAGAAGAGATATTTAAGAGAGTTTGATTTGGTTTTTTTTTAACAGTTTGTTTTCCCTTGGCTTTTATTGCTAGGCCAGATTGATGGCTGATATTGAGTGTAAATTTCCCCCTTTTGTGAAGAAATAAAATCGTTATTGCTAATGGAATGAGAAAGAATGAGTGATTTAATAGAAAACTCAGTGCTGAGACAGACGGCTTTTACACACGCAAAGTTTACTTTGCAAAGTCGTTGAGTTTTTGTGAAAGAGGGGAACATAGGTACCCTTCTCGTATCCCTTCGGTCCAACTAAATCAATAATCAAATATACAGATAAGGACGAAACTATTTGTACACCCATAATTTTCGGGGTTTGAGGCAAATTGAGAAGAAATTTAAAACATAAATTATGCCAATATTTAGAGCGCTAATAAATATGTTTATACAAAGAATAAAAAAGTAGTTTATAATTATCATAGCAACAATAATAACAGAAATATTAAAAAGTCATTGGACAAAAGTATTTGTACAGGCATAAAATGCATAGAAAAAATAAAAAATTTGCTGATTTGCGGTACCAAGCCGTCAACAAATGATATGCGAATATGCTCCTAACATATTAATAGGTAGTTCACATTAACTCTGAAATGATCTAAAACAATCACCATAAATTAAACTATCGAATCAATTCCTCGTCATGTATGATAATGACTCAATTTTACCTTAACAATGTTAAGGTTTAAATGGCAGTGGCGCCATTCGTGGTAAATGTTTTGAATTTTTTCGGAGTTAATGTGTAAGGAAATTTAATACATACCTATGTACATACATATGTAAATCCATGTGGCTCACTTTCAGTGTACTTCACTGTATGTAACTATATGTACATACCAGAGATCTGCATGATTACGAATCAAACGGCATAATTTTTCATTTTCTAAAATGAATATTGAGCTAGCACTTAACATTAAAAAATGAAAGATGTTATTGCATGATTCATATCAATGAGATTGTTGTTAATATATGTATGCATGCCAATGCTTGCAATTTCTATTCATTCATATGATTCACTAAAGTATGATTGTTTTGAAGACTTCTTAAAACCCCTTCTAAAAAATATAGTTTCATGTAATATTATAAAATAAAATAGCTAGCCTCATTTTAATTTATAAATTATTTTAATACGAGAAACACTATTAATTAATACGCAATGTTTTATTAACTGAAGACTTCATCTAGTCGACGTGCTTTTGTCAGTTATTTGATTACTATACAAAACAATCAAACAACAGTAAGAATGTTTTATTTATTTTTACTAACAGCATTCAAAAAAAGAGAGTGAATTAATGACAGTCAGTTGTTAGAGAGGTAACTCTGCAACCAATATCATTAATGATATTATGATGTTAAAGAACAAAGCAAAAGCATTGTAAAAGTGAGTTGAGAGCGAAAGTGAATCAACTCATACAGTTCTCTGGTACATATGTACAAACATATGTGCGTATGTATGTACATACATATGTACACGATTTAATAAAATAAAATTACTGCCCCTATAACGGTTTTCAACTTTTAAAATAGTTTGCTTGGGATTGAAAAATTTCAATTGCCATTCTCCACTAAATCAACAGTTGACTTTTGTTTTGGTATTGTCATTTACAAATATGCGTAAGTTTGGTTGAGAAAAACGTTGAGTATACACAAATGATTTTAAGTTATAGGTTGGTGCGAAAATGGAAAAATCGTAACTAGAAACAGCTATAAACGTAACAGCTTCGGAATCGGCAGTATACCGGTCACATACAAAGATTTCTATAAATACGGTTTTAGGTGATCCAACAAATAACAAAACGTTTCTTTGTTCTGCCGCAAATAACTAAAAAACCTTCCAATATTATTTTTTAAAGAATTCGTTCCCTATTTTCATTATTCCATACCTTGCATTAAGTAGTTCAAGAGGAATGGAATCATCACTAATTTTTCTTTTGATACGTAGCACATCTACATATGTACATATATTTGCGACTTCGTTTTTGTCAACAAAAAACAAAAAAAAAAAAAAACTACACAAATTTGTACCCATTTGGTATGATTTCTTTGAACTAAATAAAACCCTCAAAGTTAAATTAAATTTTCACACAAATTAATTGCTTTCTGTCAAACTTGATATTTTAAGTTGGCAACGCGGTGACAATTTCAACTAAAAAACTGTTGTGGTTCATAAAACTAAAACACAGCTTGTTCTTGCGTAAAGGCTCAGTTAGCCGACTGTAATGTAATGTAACTGCAACAGTAGGAAACAGCTGATCGATATTGTTATGTGAAAAGTAATAGAAATGGTTATAGAGATGTAATGTAACGTAACCTACTTTTCATATAAAAATATCGATCAGCTGTTTCCTACATTACAGTTACATTGCATTACAGTCGGCTAACTGAGCCTTATGTTTGGTCTACTTTTAGGGCTAACAAATCAGTCAAAGTTAAAACGCTGGCTTAGTTAAGCTAAACTCAAATTTATATGTAGTTTAAACTTACCTTATGTGTAGTTTAAAAAATAATATTGTGGCAGCACTAGAATAAATGTCAAAAACAGCTGTTTTGCAGCAGGCTATCAATTCTTTGCACAATCAAAAATGCAAAAAAATTAAAAGACTTTACTTAAAGGTCGCCAAATTTTACTGGGAAAAGAATTATATTTATACTTGACGAAGTAGAATAGTATAAAAGAATAATAGAGTGTAAGAAAACAGGTCGAACAAGATCTGAAGAAAAAGTACAATTTTGGAAAAAAGTTAAGTGCTCTCTTAATGCAATACAAACATATGGTATGTAAGTAACAAAACAATATGGCCTGTATTGGTAGTTTAAACTCCCAATTTTATGCGTTTACAGATGGTTTAAATACTGTATTGATTTATAAGTTTTCTAGCTTCCTATGTATGTGCATACATATGTATGTACCTACATATGTATTTTGTTATTTAAGTGAACCGAATTTCACATTCACATAATTTTACACAAATAGATTTTTTGACAGAACCCATTTCCGTTTTGCCTTAATATTTTAGTTGTATTATTTTTTAAACTGATTTCTTTATGGTTGCCTTTGCTAAGTTCAAAGTTCATATTGTTTATCATTTAGGCCCTGGATTATTTTTCACTACAACCTTTACAAAACTGAAAAAAACTAAAAAATAAAACTACAAAATTATCATTTTATCCTATGCTTATGCACGCTCGTAACTACAATAATAAAAGTAAATGAACAGCTACTAACAGTGGACTCAATATGAATGCTCTTATGATTTATGTATTACTTATTATAGGGTGTCCATTCCGCTAATTTTGTTAAGGTATAAATAAAACTTCAAGGAAAAATTTAATCTTTTAATAGGTATGAAATTTAAGCTGCATGTCATTTTCAAAGTCAAACCTCGTTCACACCATGACAGAAGTCCAGACAATTTTTTGCAGAAATAAAGATGATCGTTGATCAAGTTGGAGTGCATTAGGACAGTAAGACTGGATAAACTCACGTCATTTTTAATTGAAAGACTTTTTTAGTTCATGGGCGAGAGAGGAAAATATGATGTCTTTTTATATCTTCTCTTCTCTCCTCTCCTCCATAAACTCAAACGCTGCTCAACTAAAATTGCGGTGTGTGAAGCGGTCTAATTATGATACCCTGTCCAGAAAAGCAATTAACATGTCAACATACATACATATACTGCAGCGAATGTCAAAATTATGTTATTAACAATGAGCCTTTCACACTACACTAATTCTTAAGCGCACAATTTTTGTTCTTTTCACAACAAACGATATGATTATGCGTTTTTTTTTTCAATGATTTGAGGCTACTCCGTGCCTCCTTGTTATTACAAGGGAAGGGAGATTTAACTTTGCTGAACACAAGGGTTATAACGCCATCAACAATTTCTTTATTAAGGAGCCTCCTACGAGAAAATTCCCAACGACCTATAGTATACTGTCGCATACGAAGGCGGACCACCCAAAATTCTCACCATACTTGTTTGAAAATTAGTTTTTGTTTGGTTCTCCAACCAACCACTTTTCCAAATTTATTCTTTATAATTGTTTTTGGATGTGGTTAATGGAAACCGACGGGATACCGCAATGAGTACCGCTAACTAATCAAATGCTGTGTGAGACGCAAAACTCTCGAAGGCTAATAAACATTTAAGAAATAATTGCCAACGACGCGTGATGTTGACTCGCCCAGACCTGCTTTACGAATGCGGTATGAGTATTCATCTGGAACGAAATGTATACATGCATACTGCTTTTTAAAGTTGTGTACGTACGCCTTGGTTTCGTGCTGCTAATGCGAGTTTGTAAAGTTTAAAGTAGTCGTACCATACCATAGCCATAACCAAAACCAAAATTCAATTGGTTTATATGGTTATGGCTATGGCGTTATGACGAGTCACATATAATCAAATAAAGTGTTGGCCATAAGTTTGCTATTTTCTATGGTTATGGCACGTCTGTTTTAAGTTTAACTGGCTGAATCTTTTATGCCAACAAAAAATACTCTTTTCGGCTCTTTCGCCATTTGCTGTCACGTTATGCCAGCATAATTATTTTCAACGAACTGCAGAACTATTATGACAGGTGTGAACAAGGTCTTAAAAGTCTTATGAATTATCAGGTTTTCATACATAAATATATATGCATATACATATGTATGTACATTCATAGATACATACATATAAAGATATTTTGTCCACAAAATTTTTCTTTTCAAGGAACACCCTGCTTTTGTTTAGAACATTTTTTCAAATCACATTTGTTTAGTGCTTTGATTGTTTCTTTATGTAAATATTCTGTTTACAGTTTTGCTGCATATGGATGTTTGTTCATTTTTCTTTTATGTAACTTCTAATCAGTTTGACTATGTATGTACATACATACATACATACATACATAGTATATGTAATGGCATTTGACAATAATACTTTTCAAATTGCAGTTCTCGGTGGGCAAACGTCATGTTTAGTTGGTCGATTGAGTTGTTATCTAAACTTTAGATTTTAAAGTAACAGGGGGAAAGAAATTTATGTATGAACATACATACATACATATCGTTACCTTAATATAGAAAGGCCCCAACTCGTATTCACACAAATACATCTCGTCACAAAAATTTATTGCAATAGTGTAAAAAATAACGCTTTTACAAAGCATTTGTACTGTTTATTATTATGTTTTTTTTTACCTTCACCTGTAAAATTGCAGTTATTTGAGTTAGGGCCTTTCTACATGTGACCAATGGTATGTATGTATGTACATATGTAAATACATAATTGTTGTTAGTGGTTACCCTGTGGTTAGTGTTAAGTAGGGTACACACTATCGAACATTAGAGTTGTGTCCAACAGCTCTTTTGAACTAAAATGAGCTGTTGGACACAAGTCCGTTCAAAAACATCAATGTAAATTAAATGGGTTTGAAACAAATTTTGATTCGAACGCTCTCAAATAGAGTTGTGTCCAACAGCTCTTTTTGAACTAGTTTGAGAGCGTTCGAATCAAAAGTTGTACCAAACCCATTTAGTTTACATTGATGCTTTTGACCGCACTTGTTGTCTGGCGATACACTCACACACACACTGTGTATAAATAAATCTGTCACTTTTTATGCTTCTGTTTAGCTCTTTCTTTCCTTTGACAAAATGATTCATTACAAATGAACTGAGCTACTGAGCTAACTGAATGAAATACTTCAGTAAAGTGAGCAGAGCGGAAAAGAGCGCTCACATGATACAATTATACAAGGTACTTGCACGACTACAACAAAATTGCAACACCAAGAAACACACGTATTTTGTTGGTAGAAACATACCTATAATTGTCAGAAGCAGATGTCTTTTGTTTTTCAAAATAACAATCACAGGGTAACTAAAGTACAATTGCAGAGGCGGCATTCATGCATGATTAAAGTCATTCAGTGTTGCCAATATGTGTGTAATACACAGTGTGTAATTTTTACTCTCATCTGTAGACCATGTAATGAGATTCATGTATAATATGTGTGTAATTCTACTTTGGGTTCTATTTTTATTTAATTTTGTTTTAATTTTAATCTACACAGAGCATGTGTAGTGTAATTTTCTTCAATGTGCAAATTCATTGGCAACACTGTAATCATTTTATTCACACACATACACTAACATTTTTGCAGCTTGTAAACAAAGTTTGACAACTTTCTGCATTGTATACATTAACAGGCTGGGCTTGTGCAAGTACCTTGTATAATTGTATCATGAGCGCTCACTAAAAAGAGCTGATAAGCACAACTCTACTGTTTGTGCTACGTATGTAAATATCTCTTGACTGACGCTTTTTGGTACACACTATCAGTAAAAAACCAATATGGCCGCTGACTGTCACTCAAACACAAAAAAATTCTGTGGTTGACTGTTGACTGACGAAATTCATGTTCACACTATCGATTAATGTAAAATTTGAGCAAAACTGTCACTCATGTTCGATAGTGTGTACCCTACTTTATTATAGCAAAATTAACATACATAAATAATTCGTCGATATGGACATACATACATACATATACATATACATATGTCTTAAGTAATGGCAACAATATCAACTTTGACATTTGGAATCCATGTGTCGGCATGGATTTGCATACTTTCGTTTCCAAAACAAAACACTGCAGTAGGATCAAGAGAAACTTCATACTTATGTACATATGTAAGTATGTATGTATCGTCTTGTTAACTTTTTAACATTAATGATATGTACATATGTATGTATGTATGTAGGTACGTACCATACAATTAAAATGGAAAAAATAGCATATGTAGATAATACAGTACATGTACCTACAAATATTTAAGGGGCTGAAATAATGTTGAAAAATATTTAAACTTTTTCTTACGTTTGACCAGTATGTATGTATGTATTTACATGTATATATTGGGTGTTTTTTATTGAGGTATAGAACTTTAAGTTGGCATCACTTTTTTAACTGGCGGCCATTTTGTCAGCTGTCAAGTGATTAATATTTAGTTTGGTTTGCCATTTCATCATGAACAGGTTGACAAAAGAACAACGCTTGCAAATCGTGCAAATTTATTTCGAAAATAATGGTTCAGTTCGCGAAGTTTACCGCAAGCTCCGTCCATTTTATGGTCGACATAATCGTCCATCAGAGCAATTAATTCGGTTAACCATGGATCGTTTTCGCACTGGCCACCAAGATCGTGTGATTTGACACCATTGGATTATTGTCTTTGGGGATATGTGAAGTCGCTCGTCTACGCCAACAAACCAGAAACGTTAGGGGACTTGGAAGCCAACATTCGTGGCGTTATTGCCAACATACGGCCCCATATGCTCGAAAAAGTGGTTGAAAATTGGACCTGTAGAATTGGCTTTATTCGAGCCAGCCGCGGCGGCCACATGCCCGAAATCATATTTAAACGTTAATGGCATAAAATTATCCTTCCAATAAAGCCAAATTGATGGACATTAAAACGATTTTCTTGTGTTTTATTTCAATTCGAAGTTCTATACCTCTAAAAAAACACCCTATATGTGTGTATGTACAACAACATATGCAATAATATTGTATAATGTATGGGCCGCTTTATTAATGAAGTACTCTTTGATTCAGACATGTATTTATTGATTTAAACAGTTTCCAATTATCTTGAATTCTATAAAATTGTCTATTAGTTATGTATGAAACTGTTTAACTTAATAAATACGTGTCTGAATTAAACAGTTTCTCATTTAGTAATTAGTGGTACACAGATGTAAACTCGGCCTTTGTTTTCATGTGCTTTTCTTTCTGCTCAACTGCTAACCAGCGCTGTCAGATATGGCGATTTCTCTGCAAACGTGGCGATTTTTCAGCTTGTTTGGCGTCCAAATATTTGGTTTGGCGACATGGCGATTTTTCTGGCTATAAATACATTTGTTGGCGATTTTTATGGCTATTTTTTTAAACAAAATTGAACTTAAAAGCTTTTGTAATTCAGCAAATTAGTTGGTTGAAGAAGTAGTTTAAAATCAGAAATCCTACCAAAACTTCGTCAGCCAAAAAATTAAAACAATTTGATTTTTTTGATTTTTTCCATATTAATTAAATTAATTAATGAGTTTTGAATTTGTATGAGAAACATTTTCAAGAAATAATTTTGGGCGATTTTATTTCAGCTTTTGGCGATTTTCTACTATATTTTTATACGGATGTTTTATAAAAAAATTATATTAAAAAAAAGTGTTAAATAAAAACAAATTTATTATCAGATATTTATTACGAAAAACTACATAAAACTGATTTTGGCGACTTTCAGCGATTTTCAAAAACCAAATTGGCGAAATAGTTCGAAAAAAAATCTCTCTCAAGCGAGCAGTGTGTTCAGTGAACTCCAAAATATTGCCTGGATTTTTAATTTATGTGTTATTTTGCAGTGGAGTGTTTGTCTTTTTACAAGTAGTGCCATAAATTGATTCATGAATAGTAGATTTGTGCAGATGACTAGTAAATATTTAGTATTTGCTAAATACACTCGAGTTCATTTGATAAAAGTTTTGTGTAAAATTACATAAATATGAATATAAGTAAGATGATAATATCTCCGATAATAAGATATTTTTAGGTTAGGTTGCAAGTAAATAATTTAATTGTGTACTTTATACTTAAAAAGTATTTTGAAATACATAATGTACTGAGGCAAGTATTTTGAAATACATAATATACTAGGCCAAGAAGGCATACACACATACAATGCATATACTACATACCCTGTCGGAGAATGTGTGGTTGACTACAAAAATAGTTAACTTATAGTTAACTTTTCTTAGACTGACTAAAAGCTAACTGCAATGTCATTCAGAACAAATCCAAAATTAATTCTTAAGTTGAGTACGTAATCGAATTTGGTGAGAGCCAACAAATTTATTCTCAGCTACTTTGAAACTCATTTTAGTTTTATATTAACAGTTTGCTGTTATTATTTTAGATGGTACCTTGGCTGTGTAGTTAGCGCGTTGAGTACACAACGTGTGATGATACATGTTCGAACCCCAGAAAAATTTTTTAAATTTACTGACTACCAGGTGATTTAAAAAAGCCAACTTTAAGTTAGCTGAAAGTAATGCAGAGTGAGACAATTGACTACTGCCTAGGACATCGCAATGTTAAAATAGTCAGTTGATTACATTGAAAAGTAATACAAGTGCCAGTCAGTACTAGTTGCGAAATAGTTAGTTTAAAGTTAACTTAATTTCCGACAGGGTATTTACTTGTATACATATGTATCTATATACATATCCATACATACATACATATATACTATGTAGGTGAATACATATGTGCATATGTATGTACATACATATGTATCTATGCAGATTCAAAAGAAAATTTAACAAAAACTGATCAGGTAAACTTGATGTGTGTGAACCAGGACTAAGCAGTTGAATCACAAAGGCAAGTGCTATCTAAGGTTGTAAAGCTCCATTTCAAGTTATGTGTACATACATATGTATGTATGGATCTGTATCCTTATAGAATTACACTAACTCCAACTCTAGGGAAGTGCTTTGAAATCGAATTTAAGGGAATTCAGATTCTACAGGAATTTCTTGGCTGTAATAGAAGGGAAAAGTAACAGGTCTTGAGTGTGTTGTTCCTTTTCGTGTGTAAGCAGCTCCTAAAGTATTACAGACTGGGAAACTAGTAAGTAGGTAGATATAACTACAAAGATTCTTTGCTTGCTACAAATGTGGCCGTCTACAATATCTGTATCATGCACTGCGTCGTCTAGTAGGTACTTAAAACTATAGTGTTACTTTGAATGTGTTACTGAATGGTCTACTCTGTAATTCGAAACGAAAGAAAATGCTTTCGAATTTACTGGTTATAAGCATACAAATTCGAAAGCATTTTCTTTCGTTACGAATTACACAGTAGACCCCCTGATATCGTTCATTATTGTAAGAAATTTAGATTTGATTAGCGAAACGATGTTTTGAGAATATATACGATTTTTATCACGAGTCTTAGTTACCTACATACATATGTAAGTATGTAGACTTGGACGTTACTAATCACTAGCAGCGGACCATCAACCCACAACTTAAGATCCATCTTCCTTCGATTTCGATTTAAACAGCCATCGCTTAGGGGCTTCACCAATATTTCGTTCAGGCCTGCCTCCTTTTCTGTCTGCTTCCTTTTCCCCCGGATTATTAAAATCTTCAAATTCATCCAACGGCACTCAGCCATGTACAAAAGTGCACATCTACATATGTACATACATATCGTCGGTTGGTTACTGGTTTGATGTATGGAACATTAAAAAAATTAATTATTAATTCTTTTATCTAATTTTTCGACCTTTTTCAATATATTCAATTAAACTAATTTTTTGAGCTTTAGGTCAATGTTTATTATTATTTTAGTACTTCGATATTTCGTTAATTATTTATTAATTGATTATGTATGAATACTGTGTCTTCTCTCCGATATCTGGAATATATTAGGAGATATAGAGCTGCAATATTGCTTCATTTCCACAATTTTTGAACATTTAAAAAATTGTTTTACCGCAATCGACAATTTTTTTTTGGGATATGTGGCACAACAAAAAACTTCATAACTCAAAAAATGGAAATTTTCAGTTAATGATGCAGATACAAATAAATATCTTGTTTACTGAACTCTAAATAAAGTTTTCTTTTTCCATTAAGTTGTGTGTAAAATTGAAAATTTAAAACTCGTTTTCTGAGAAACTAGTTTTTTTTTTACTTATGACGTTGTTTGAGTAAATGAGCGATATGTATTAAATTAAAACCTTGAATTTATTACTGCCAACTTTTGATTTGAGTATGTATGTACATATGTATGTTTGTTTGCATTTTACTTATCGAAGAAAACAACTTTTCAATTATCTCATTTCCACTACCTGCATTTTTTTCACCAGGTCAATTGGAAGTTCATGCTATTTCTTATAAAAACGCTGCACTTACATACATACATACTTTATGTTATCCTTTTTATTGCATTTATCGCATGTTTGTTGTCATTATCATCTATTGTTGTGTTTTGGTTTGTTTCATTATCATTGCCGCACTCTGTCTATCTGTCACTCACGCTCTCTCACTTTCTGCCAGTGTTGTTTATGAAACATTTCATCATTTAAATAAAAATGACTCACTGCGGTCGGTCATTTATGATAATTACAATATGGTCTACTGTTTTCCATACAAAATATCTAATAGTACATACATAACTACATACATATGTATGTACATATGTATGTGCATACATGTGTATCGTTTTGAAATCCTCCACAATGTTGATAAGATTTCTTAATGTTTATTTATTTAAGTGTATTATAATTTATGGAAGAATGAAATTACATATTGTAAAAAAATATAGGGGCTTAAGCAATTGGATTTACGAGTAAAAATTAATGGATATTGTAATTATTTTTTTACTTTTTTTATTACAACAAATTTAAAACTTTTTTTTTTCCTACCGAACACTTATTGAGTGCGCAGTAGGGATGATTGCCAATAAGCTTTGTACTTCTCAAAACCTTATAGTACACGACATGCAAAAAGCATGTTGGTTTTTTTTTAATGCGTCCAAATGTGACGCATGTAGCCGAGGCGAACACATTTCTACAGACAGCACATCTATCTGTAAAGATTTGAATGTCTGCCTGCATGCGCATTAAAGTGGCATTAGAATGTACGAAAAATATGAACTTGGACTTTCGTAAAAGCCCAGGCAAATTATGGTAGCAATTATCAAGTCTAAAACAGAAGTGGTGAAAATTTGAGCTAAATCGGACTACTTCAACCCGTGCCCCATTGGGGCCAAAATAAAATTCGCCAAATGACCAACAATTCATTAGAAAAACCCTAATATTCACTGAAAACCGGCGAGGGTGCTCTTTTGAAGATGCTACATATATTGTATTCAAAATTTTTTGTTGCAAAAATTAAAGCCCTGGCATAAGGGTGGAACATACAAACTTAAAAAAAAAATAGAAAATTATTTATTTTATTTAAATTGAGAAACGTGTACATATCGAGCCTTATTTTCGATTTAATCTTAAACGACGTAAATTAAATTTTTCAGGAGAAGGTTTTTTTTTTAAATATTCAAATATGTTTTTGTACGTAAATTGTCGCTTGCGATAAAATTTTACAGACCGTGTCTTAAAATGTTGGCGCTTTGACTATGACTAGACCCATAAAATGTTAATTTCAATCAAAAAATCTATTTTCGATATAAAAAAAAGGCTCGATATATCTATGACAAACCCATTGCAAAAATACTTAATTAACAAATACATGCATATATGTACATATTTATTTCTCAAAGCTTTGAATCAACAATGACCCAATCAAAAACTTTACACCTTAAAATTTTGCGAAATTGCGTAATTATTGTGTAATTTTGGTTCCAAAGTCTAGAAGGTTTAATGTTTTCGTTCATGAAGTATTTTATTTGACAAGAATATTCCAAATTTCCGAAAGTTTTCAGACTCAAAAAGGTTTATTTTCCTAAAAAAAAAGTTTTCAGAAGCATCGGCTAAAAATTAACGATTTTGAAGTCGGTTAAAAATTGAATGGATTTCTTTCTACACGGTACGACAAATTTTAATTTTTAAATTTGTACAGAAAAGTAACTTAATGCCAAACAATCTAGAGAGAAATTGTAGTAAAACTGTTTTAAATGCTTTCCATTTCCTCATTTCTTCTCCTTCTATATTTTTAAATATTTTTAATACACATAACTAAATTATTTCCATAGCGATATTCGATGTTTGATGCAAATTGTCTTGCGTAAGTGCAAATGCAAAATATCGTACATTTTCTTTCAAATCCAACAACAAAATACACACACAATCCAAAGAAATGCTACGATATTTTGCATTTGCACTTACGCAAGACAATTTGCATCAAACATCGAATACATCGAATATGAAACTATAATATTTATTACCAATAAAGGTAACAAATACATACAGAAGGAAATGGTCTTGTAGAAGTTTGTGCAAATATTTCTTTCAATTATCTTGCTCTTTCAAAAAATATATTCATTCATACATGTATATAACATCGTATAAGTTTTGACAGATAGATTAATGGAAACTTTCATAGACGTACATATTTTTAAAAGTATATTATTTTAATTTTTTATTTAACCGAACTAAAGACAATATTTTTATAAAACAGCATTTAGGAACTATACGGTTTTTTTGGCTCAGCAAAAAAAAATATTTATTCTAAAATATATTATTAAAAATAAGAAAAAAAATTTTGCACAAAAAAATTTTGTTTTTGTTGAACTTTTTATGGAATTACCCATCCATACATATGTATATATGTATGTATATGGGCAATTGCACAGAATGTCACGTGCGTTGACCAATGAATTAAGCTTGTATTTCAAAAGTTGTTAGCACGTTGACTACAAAAACGAGGATCCTAGGTTCGAACCCGGTATCAGACAGTCATCAAATAACAACACCACACATTTTTCTGATGTACATTAGTGTCTCTTTGCATCAGTTGTGGTAGGAAAGTTCATGTGATGAAGGCATAGTCACTGGTCACTGAATTATACCGACTTCAACAGATACTAATCCCAATGTAACATCAGAGCGCCCTCCTTCGTTGTGTAGCAGAATCATCGGCGAAGTAAAATAACCAATAAAACGGCTACTAATCACAGCTTCAAAAAATTTAATACGCCTCATTTAACACCAGAGGCGCTGCAACACTGCATTATTAAAAAACATGCAAAAAGCAGAGTTGCAAAATAATGAAGCTTTCCTCTATTTCTTCCTTCACCATCTATCTGTCTTCTCTATCACTATCCCTAGTAGTAGGCATTCATTGCCTGAGTGTTACTTCTCTTTACTCTTAAAAAAAAAATAAAAATAAAAAAATTACTTTTGAGGAGCGTAAGTAGCTCTGCATTTGGTAAAATATAAGGGAAAATCTAACCTCATTGATCTGAAATACATGCTTAATTGATTGGTCAACGTACGTAACATTCTGTGGAATTGCCCATATATACATACTTACATACATACATATGTGCCCTTAATTATGAAAGTGGTCTAAGTATATATGTATGTATGTATATTTCTTTGGTCGACTTATGTAGCAGATTACATTTGAAGAAATCAACAATTTTTTTTTATATTATGCAGCATTTTAATTTAGAGTTGTAGGTATTTAGTAGACTCGATTAATATAAATTTATTAAATATTCATGAAATAGGTATTTATTGAAGTTTTTTTACGATTTTTTTTTTAAAATTCAAAGCAAAAATGCACATGATTTAGACCACTTTCATAATTAAAGGCACATACATATGTATGTACATATGTATGTACATATGTATGTATATAAAACATTCCAGTCCAATTTATTGGCTTATGAATTCCAAACCACTTCCGAATAAGTAAATAATTTGCTTTAATGATTATCTACCATTAACCCTTTTTTGATAAGAAAAATACACCATCTAATATTTACAATGTACATACATTTTACATACAGATGTACATATGTAAGTATGTATGTACATATGTATGTATGTATGTACATACATATGTAAACATTTCAATATTCTCAGCAATGTTTCAAAATCTGATCAAGTTTGTGTGATACAAAGTTTACATACATACATACATATGTATGTACAAATGTTTGTACATACCTGTGTATGTCCATATGTATGTAAGTACATATGTACCTACATACATACATACATGAGTATGTATGTATGTATGTTTTAAGCTGATGTTTAATTTCAATGAATAGAGCAAATAAAACCCTTATCTTCGTTTCTGTATTTCATAAGGCCATAAATAAACTAAACACCAAAATATTTTTATATGGAATAACAACAACAAATTAAATCAATATTGACAAAGGTAAGAAACAAATAAGCTGAATGAGTTATTATTTTATTTTGGCTATAAACAGTAAAAAAAAGTCGATGACACCATCAGTTCAAAATACAATTCGAACCCAACCCTATTTATGTATGTAAATGATAAAGCATACGCAAATCTTCCCAAAATCCAAAAATAAATTGTCAGCAACACTTTCGTTTCGATTTCCAAATTCCTTAACAAATTAAGTTGAGTTTTTTTTGTAAAGGAGGTATGTTTGTATGTATGTACATACATAAATATGTATGTATGGATGTGTGTTCATATGTAGTAAAAACGCGTTTTTTTTTCTTATGCTATTTTGTCAATATAGTAACTTTTCCGTTATAAACAGCTGCAAAAAGTAAATCCAAAAATTAAGAACAAAAAAAAATAATACCAACAAATCAGCACAGGCAATAGACACAGTCAGAAACAAAAATATGAAATAAGACTAATCAAGAAAATAGGGAAGAGACAAACATGCATACATATACATATACATACTACATACTTATGTACATACATATGTATGTACATACGTACTTCTGTATGTAGATATGTATGTACATACATATGCATGGCTACTTTATGTACATATGTATGTATGTATGAACTCATAAATACGCCAAAAGCAATTAACCCATAAACTACAACAACTAATAAATAGACTCGTAAGCAAACAAACCAGCGAGAGAGCCAGTCAAATAGCCAATATATTGTAATGATACATGATATCAGTATTTGATGATACCAAAGACCCTTCCTTGACAGCAGGGAAAAAAATCAACAAGCTCAAGAACAAAAAAAAAAACAATAATAACACAAGCAACAAACCCAGAATATGTACAAAAGAAACCAATTGACAATAACAACTGATAAAAACAAAAGCAACAACAAGAAGAAGACAGACGAAAATTGTTGTTTACAAAACTCTGCTCATACATATTTGTACACTTGCAATTACAAACATACATACAGGCACACACACGAACACACATGTGTGCACGCACGTTACTATAAAATGCAGTTGCCAGATCAACTGATTGTAATCTCGCCACATCGGTATTAATAAATATTTATAGGCACCTCTAATAGTATTAAGTCGAGAGATAATAGATTAAGGGATTTGTCCATACTTTTAAAGATAACCATAAATAGAAGTTTAAAAGGTGTCTCAAAAGCAAGTTTACATTTAGATAGTGAAACGACTAACATATATATACATATGTATGTCTGTATGTATGTAAGTCCACGATTTTGGACTTTATCTCCTAAAAATAATATCATCCAAATCATGGTAAAATTATGCAAGGTACTTGCACGACTACAACAAAATTACAACACCAAAAAACACACGCATTTTGTTGAATAATTGTCAGGAACAGATGTCTTTTGTTTTTAAAAATAATAATCACAGGTTAACTAAAGTACGATTGCAGAAGCGGCATTCATGCATGATTATAGTCATTCAGTGTTGCCAATATGTGTGTAATACGAGTACACAGTGTGTAATTTCTACTCTCATGTGTATGTAATGAGATCCATGTGAGGTTAGGTTAGCAAGTTGCAGCTGGAAAATGAAAGTTGAAGGTTCAGCCCAGCCGAATTGGGTCAAATACAGTGATCCCTTTGTGTTACCTGTAAGGTGGACAGTATATGGAAGTAGAAAGGGAGGATAAAGATGAACGAGGTAGATATATGCAGATGATAGTTACTAGTTGAGAGGAGAGAGTGGGTCGGGAAAAGGTTCGCGTGTTTACACACGCCATAAAAGGGGATCAATGCCCATACCAGTGGCTGCCCCTAATATAAAGACTAAGATTTTTGAGTTTTATTTCCGATAACTCGGATAGGCTACTGAAGAATAATCTGCCAAAGAAGTGCAGACTGAGATCTTCCAGAGCGGGGCAGAAGCAGAGGAAGTGTGAGATACTTTCCTCCTCTTCATCATTACAACTGGGCTAATGATCATTGTACGGGAGACCCATACATTTAGCATGCAGTGACCAGTCACTGTGGCCAAGAGATTCCTCAATTGATTCAAGTGAAGTTCATGGGGTTTTTAGTTCTGTGGGGCTTAGGCGAGGTTAAAGGGTTCTCGCTATCATGCAGGTGGGCTCATTGCGTCATCTGTCTTGAGCTGATTTGAGAAAGGCAACATCGAAGCGTCTCTAGCAGAATGAGAGCGGGAGCCCCCAGAGATTGTCAATATCGACTACTCTGAGTAGCGTTCCGGTCTTTACTAGGTCATCCTGAATTAGTCCACGCACCCAATTTAATATGATACATGAGTGCTGCTTAAGCTTATCGAGGGCTTTGTGAAACAACTCCATGACGGATCAAGTGATATCCTCGAGTGTATACTTCATAGTATCTTATAGGCCCTAGTGAAATCTACTACTAAACCATCTATATTTGCTGCAAGGGTGCAAGCCTCCCATTTGCTGGATCCTGACTCTAACAGAGCAGTTACCAATCAAAACTTCTGTTAGGATCCTAAGAACTCTTTTATTCCTAACCAATAGTGGTTCAGATTTTGTCAGGTCAAGCCTCTGTTATAATGCATTCATAATCCTGCACAACTCCCTACAGCCAACTATTATTCCTTCTTGGAACCCGACTATTGAGTTCCCTGAAATCGGCTTATTTCGCCGAACACTCCCTCATCAAACAATAACCCTTATTTTGCTAATTACCGGCAGTCTCGTTCCCACAACATTGAAATGATCTTACTTTATGCCTCCCCAGTAGCCAACCACTAACTAGTTTCGACTTGAAAATCTGATCCTTCAAAGCTTTTAGTGCTGCCTGGATACAGAGCTTTCTCGCCTTCAATTACAATCTCGGACACTGATTCCATGGTTTATACGATAGTTAGAAACTCAGCTTGGAAAATTTTTAAAGTTTGAAGAATTTAAGATCATTAGTTTACCTAACACAAATCTCTGTGCCAGTTCCCATGCCCTTCTCAGACCCTTTGGTGAAAGCCACACAACCAACGTGGAGGCTATCGGATTTGACTCAAAAGTTCCTAAAAGGTATCTCACAAACGTCAATCTAAGCGAGGTTGAAATTCGCAAGCACAGGCTTCGTGAACTTCAGAGCTAACTAAAAAAAACCTAAGCAAACTCTTTGCGGGTGTTCCCATTACATAGTCCTCCCATTACACAATCCAAAACCGTCTGAGGAGTAATTCTTGCGTTATGTCAATTGATATCCTATGATTTTATTTCCTTAACCACTTCCAGCATACAAGACACTCATCGGTTAGGTTAGGTTAGGTTAGGAAGGATGGTGCTATAGCACAACTCCACTCAGGTACCCAGTTGGTAGGTCCATAGTGATTCCCTTCTGTTGACAACCATTAATAATAATTTTGTACCATTTGTACCCAAAAGTGCCCCAAATTGTCTGTCATTAAGCCACTGAATTCTCATTATAAAGCCCCTGATATCCTCCGATGTCACTAATGTTTTCATTGAAACGTCGGCTCAGGCATATAAGCCTATGGAGTTGCAGCTTCGTTCAATGACCGATAATGTGTTCATTGGTTTCTGGTTCCTCTTCATCCATTCACAACTTACAGAAATCTGGTTCTTGCAGTGACCAGTCAACGTGCCTATTCCGACTCGCATCGCCTTTTTGTTCATATCCTGTAGCAGTTTGGATCTTCCTGAGTCAAGTTTTGGCCACACAGCCCTCCAGACTCTACAAGCCTCCCTACTTCGCCATGAATTTTTAATCCTGCTCTCCACCCAACTGCTGAGTTCCCTGTAGACATGAGCTATCGGTAATTTCATCGATCTGTCACACAATCCTTCATTTAACGCTAATGTTGCTGTGGCCAGGAACTCAACAAGGCTCCCATGCGGGAGAACTGGTCAGCCAACCATTGTATACTTCCAATTTAATGGCCTCGCGCTCAAAAAGAGACTAAATGTATATAAATTCATACAAACAAGTTTTGTGGCATGAGTGAGCGTAGGAGTCCTTTTTTAGTGTCGTTTGGTCCGATAAACGTTTTTAAGAATCATGCCGGGTGTTAATCCCATTCCAAAAACTAGTCAAATGTGTTGTCCTTTCCCTGTAGATAATGTTGAACTACTTGGTCCATTGTAGTTAAATTGAACTAGTTACAGCTTACAGCGCTTACTGCTTTATGACAAGTATTCGTGCATAAATGCTTATAATCATTCTTCTGAAACACAAGATGTGTGTGAGTGGTGCTAAACTTAAATATGTGGAATAGTTTTGGGGTTAGTTCGATGTAATGTAAAAGTGTGCCATGCTCTAGCACAGCTTAATATTAAATCAATGATGGTTTCATTATGCATGTGGGCTATTTTTGGATTTGTCCTATTTCTTTATGGATTATCATACTTTAAATGCGTGTGTGGGAACTAGTCACTTTATCTGTAATTTAAACACTTGTGATCCCTCTCCAAGAAATATAGATGGATAAAAATCTATGGCAACATTTGTGAACATTTCGAAATAAATGAAAAACAAACTTTTTAATGCGAATGTGACTCTGTGTGTTTGTTATTGAGTCTTTGCTGGCAATCAACGAGTTTTGTAATAAACATCAACCAAAGTCTGCACTTACGATTTCATTTCGTTTGCCTTAGTTCTGATTGCTGTTGAAACTGCATTTAACGCGTCTTACACAAATAACAACTATAAGCGATTTTCTTTATTTTTGCCTGTTTTTTACAGTTTTAAAATATATTTCATGATTTTCTCTGTCTATAGTTTTCACACAAAATATGTCATCGTATGTTAAACAGATGTATGTGTACATAATATGTACATATATGTATACATGTTCATTTACACATGTAAGAGCTGGTATCGTGATTAAACTTTCGCTCTCGAGAGCATAACATATTTGGCCATACTGGCATTTTACTTTGTATTTCGAAACGAAGTAAGAAAATGCTTTCCAGTTTTGAAGTTCTTAACATACGAATTCGAAAGCATTTTCTTTCCTTTGAAATTACAGGGTAGATCTCCTGGAAGATTCACAGACATATGCAATTATTTTAGGCCTCAGCTCACGCTCACACTTATGTTTGTTTTTTTTTTATTAAAGAGAAGTAACACTCAGCCAATGAATGCTTACTGCTATTACTAGGTGTTACCTTCTTTCGGAAAGAGATAGTGATAGAAAAGACAGGTGGTCAAGGAAGAGATAGAGGAAAGCTTAATTCTTTTACAACTCTGCTTTTCGCACTTTTTTTTTGAATAATGCAGTGTTGCAGCGCCTCTGGTGTTAAATGAGGCGTATTAAATTTTTGAACTTGTGTTTAGTAGCCATTTTATTTGTTATTGTTTTTAATTGCAAGTCAAAACAATTTTGTCCAAATTGCGACTTGGTAGTGATTTTGTGATGATGATTCATCTACGAAAATGTTATAATGACAATTTCGTTTAACTGAGCCACCGGGAACAGTCGAGAAACTAATGTGCCTGCTAATACAGTATGTGTGTGCGTTAACTTCTTTAGGAAAGGGTTAGCGCAGTGAGAACGGATGGTAATCTAGGAAGCAGTTAAGCTTAATCCGTTTTACAACTCCTCTATTGTAAGCTTTTTAAGTTTTATAGCATCGTTGCAGCGCCTCTAGTGTTAATTTAATTTAATTTAATTTAAGCTACATATGCAGACATTCTATTCATTAATTGCTATAAATATCGGCAAAGGAGGACGCATATCAGAAAAATTAGTGATGCTAATATAACTGGGTCTGGCCAGTGATCGAACTCAGGCTCTGTAGGACCATAATTTGCATTGTTCTTTTTGTCTTTTGAAAAAACATTTAAAATGCTCTTACAGCGGAGCAAAATCAAGTGCTTATGAGATTTCGAGCAATATGTCGTGGATTTCCTATACAAAACAAAATCAACTTCGTCACTAGATTTTGTAGAAATCTACTTAGAATCTAGTAGAACTCTGAAATTGTACAAAAAAATAGACAGATGTTGGACTATTTAAAAAGGTGTAAGAATCAGCTATATTGCAGTTGTTTGGTTGTAGTCCAGGGAAAATTTCATTCATTGGTTTTTGTTTTGGATACGACATCTTGATAAATGTCAAATAAAGGCCCTAATACACTATCCTACAAAGTTGTGCGATGTTTGAGAAAATACAACCCTGGGATATGATGCAGTTTACTAAAAATTTTCAAAAGACAATAACAATTCATCACATCAGGGTTGTTTTTTTCGTAAATCGTATGATTTTGTATGATAGTGCGTCATGGCCTTAAGCTTGGTGTAGATTTTGACCGTTTTGATTTTAATTTGAATTGAAATCGCATAGATTTCGTGCAGTTAGGAACTTTAAAATCATTAAAGTTTGCCGCCGCTTTTCTTTTTTTTTCAATAGGACTCATTACGAGACAATCATTCTCAAATTTTACTATTCACGCCTATTTTATTTACCATTAGGCTCACGCATATTCTCATAATTGAAAAAAAAATTTATTTTCATAATAACCGTGAGCCTGATTCTAGCCAGTCACGTTTGCGATGCTCATCTTTGGTGGAAAAGAAAAACTCGTATCATGGTTCAATTCTTCCCTTGCCTGATATCTTTTAAGCTGAGCGTAGCTACTAACACTTTATCTTTTGTGCTGTTTTACATGTTTATTATTCATGGCTATTCGTGTGGGGCAAAAGTAAATTCCTTAGAACAAATAGATATAGAGACATAACCGCCAAAGAAGCTTAGGGGACATAATTTTCGAACTTAATTTTTTGACCAAAATCGATTATTTGCAATCGTAAATAATTGATGTTCGTAAAAAACGAGGCCCAAAAAATGTGTCGGTTACCCTCATATCTAAATAAGAGTGGCAAGCGTTGCGTTAGCAGCAGGGTGCGAATTTTCAGTGCATTTAAATGTGAAAATATTATTTGATGGTACTGAAAATACGTACCCTGCTGCTAACGCAACGCTTGCCGATCTTATTTAGGTACGAGGGTTAAGCATTTCTGGCGGTTAAGGCACGATATACATATGTACATATGTAATGAAATATCCAAAATATATTGTTTTTATCGCAAAAAAATTATTATTACAATTTTTGTTTGTAACTTAGTAGATAAAAGGTGCTTTTAGCATAAATGGCTGCAAAACGAGTAATTATTTTTGTTTTAAAATAAAACTCGCACTTCTACTTTTTCCCCTACCTTATCATATTTTGTGAATATGTAAGTATTGCAGTAAATTTCTATAAAGAAATTACTGTCAATAGTTTCATAAAAACACACACACACACACACACTATCTGACCATATTTTTCGTCTCCAATTCAACCCTTTTTTTGTTTGTTTATTTATTAACAGCTCCGTCGTTGTTTGTTCTACGATATGTGTTATATGGCTTGATATTTGGTTGTTCTTCTTTCTGTGTGCCTGCAATCACATTATTCAAAGCCAAAAGGGTCAGAAGTAAAGAAATCGAACGTTTTTTTTGTTTTGTTTAAAGTACACTGTGAAATGAAAAACTTTTCTAATAAAGGAGTTGTTGAATAAGACTATTGCAGTTGTGTGTATGTGTGTGTTTTTTTTTTTTTGATAAAGAAGTTGCAGATGTACAGGCAGACACATGAATATATGTTCATACGAGTACATACATATTTGCTTACCAAAATGCACAGAATTGATCACAACTTCTGAATAAATTAAAAATTGTATGAAAGAATTTTACGTGGTTTTGATACAGACAACCGCGAAAGACCATAAATGCACAATAAAATATTTAAATTCTGACACTTTTCACATGAACTTAGAAATTTTCAAGATACATATATATTTTATATAATCACCCTTATTCCAGTTGTCAACATCGACGTCACGTCAATACAATACCAAAAAATTAAGGCGTTGTGTTGACAGTCTATTTCTTGTCTCTAAGGTCTAGAAAATAGCATGTGCCTGTCAATAGTAAGTAGTCAGTTGTTTTCGAGAACGGGTTGACAAGACCCACTTTTTTGGTATTGTATTGACGTGATATTGACAACTGGAATAAGGGTGAATAAATATTTAAGTATTTCGTATTTATTTGATGACATAAAGTCTTTATTTTATTTGAAATGTTTAGTTTTTTTTTTTTTTTTTTTTTTTTTTTTTTGGTTAGGCAACAACTCATCAGTAGTAGAAGTATACTTCAACCCAAAAAATAATGGTGAAAAATAAAATAAATCAAATAAAGTTGTGTAAATATTTTTCTTATTATGTTTGTATATTGTGATTCTCAATAACACATTAAGAGTCTCTCACTATAAACATAAGAAGTTTTTTTTGGGTTAAAGTCTGCTGATGAGTTCCATAAGCAGGAACGAAATGCATATAGACCTTGCGTAACCAAAGAATCAAGCAAAAATTTCTTATATTTTTTTAAACTGAAAACTATTAAGAAGAGCGCATCATAATACTACATTCATACATAACGATGGCTTAATGTAAAAAGGGCATATCTCGATTTTTTTTCTAAGCCGCGTCTTTAACGTTTTCTGGCAGCCAACAGCTCATTACATCCTCCCTAAAGAACTAAATGCCGTTACAGTTAAAAACAAAATATGTATGGCCTATTAAAAAAATTATATAGTTCTTATAAAATTTTTTCCTTCTGTAAAATATTGGAATTTCGAGTTACGCCTCTCTTACATTAAGCCATCGATATCATGGTTGTCAGATATGGAAATATCTCGCCAAACATGGCGAGTTTTAAACTTTTTTGGCGTCTAAATTTTTGATTTGGCGACATGGCGATTTTTATGGCAATTTTTTTAACAAAATTTAACTTAAAAATTTTTGTGATTTAATAAAATTAGTTTGTTGAAGGAGGAGTAGTTTCAAAAATAAGTCCTATTAAAACTCGTCTGCAAGATATTACAACAATTTGATTTTGATGATTTTTCTTACATTAAAATTAGAGTCATTAATGCGTTTTGAATTTGATATGGGAAAAATTTACAAGAAATACTTTTTGGCGATTTTCTACTAAATTTTTGTACGATTATTTTATAAAAAATTATATTAAAAAAATTCTTATATAAAACAAACAACAGGGTATGTATACCTTTACCTGAGTGGTAGCGATGCTAGTCTCTCAGTCCAGAGGTCGTGGGCTCTATTCCCTTTATAGACCCTGGGTGTTTTCTGCAGACAAGCTAATCGCTTCGCTTAAATGTTAAATGTGCAAACGGTATTGATTTTCATAAAGATTTTAATTGAAATCTCCAGTAAGAGATGTTCTATTACTGGTGTAAATGCTCCATTTTTTATTTTCAATTGATTTCTCGGTGCCTTTAATTAAACAATTTATTTGAACATAAAAATTCCATTAATTTGAAAAAATATTTTTTTTTCTTTAATTTTGGTAACATGTAGTTGCAAAATTTTAATTATTTTAATAGTAGATTTTGTAAATTCAAACGATTTTTTCGTTTTAAAATTTGTATGGAAAAAATATTTTTTTAAATGAGTTTTCGTATATTTTTGTCATACAAATTTGAAACGTTTAGAAATGAAATTGTTTACAAAACCTGCCTGTTAATCTAGTTTCAAGTTAAAACCTTTTTTGTATAGCGCTTAAGTGCAAAATTAAACCTTAAACGCTTTTTAAGATTTCATTTACTTATGTTGCTTAAGTTGAATTTTCAGCTTTGGAATATTCAGAGAATTTTAATAGAATTTAATAGAGTATGGAATATATTTTTGTACCCAATTTTGAGCCTTTTTATTACGGATTAATCGAATTTTCAGTCCTGTTAGCACGGGTCAAAGAAGACCCTTTAAGCTCAAAATTAGAAAGTTATAATATTCAACAAAAATTTTTGTGGTTTTTTATTTTTCTGAAAGAAATATCTTAGTATGTATGATGGTATTTTTGTTACAATTAATGGGTTGTGACAAAATATACTTTGATATAAACTACCATTCAACAAAAATGTTTTATGTACAAATTCTGAACACGTCTTATCCCTATTCGCCATAAAAATGTGTAAAACTCTAAAAACTTTATCCCCCTTTTCTATAAATAATTTGTTGCTTCAAACTAAAACGAAGATTTTGTGTTTGTTGTTGGCTCAGCTTGTCTATATCTTCAACATTTTGAGAAAAATCTTAGAAGACTTTTATATATATAAAAACTTCCAAAAAGTAATTGAGAATTACTAAATATACAAAAACAACAAAAATTACAAAGTATATTAGTCTTATGCATTTTCACTCGCATCTAATGTGCAAGTAGTTGGTTAAAATTACATACATAATTCAAAAGTTAAAAAAAATAAATATTTATTTAAATGTTTTATTTTAATTTAACGCGTGTTAAAATTAATAAGACATTTTTTGAAGAAAATTTTTGTTGTTCAATAAAAAAAAATTGATCAACAATTCAAATGAGTTACAGTCGACTCCGCTTTACTGGAAATAACCAAAACCCAATTTGTTTTCAGTTATCCGATTTTTTCTCTAAAACGTAGTTCGGATTACTGAAATTTGTTACAGTTAAGCGTACTGCTTTAAATTAGTAAAACAAAATTTTTTATATCAAATCTGTATATTTTTTTTACGTCAATTCCAAATAGGACAAACAGAAACTACGTCTGTTTCTGTTCGCAATTAATACAAAACTAACTTAATACATACCATACACATGCATATGTGCACATTTTGTTGTTGAAATTTTTCACGAATTCCTCGAAAATGTCTAGCCACTTGCATTGACAATATAATAGAAAAATACAATAAAGTACGTAAGAGCGAAAAGGATAAATACATTTTGCCATTTAATTTTTTAACGGACAAAACATGCACAATTTTTTCAGCCTAAAATTGTCATTGTTTACTTTTTCACTAAAGCGAAGTAAGTTTCATACAAAACGTAGTTGTGGGCTTGCTTTTGGTTTTCAGTAATACGATATTTTCACTAAAGCGATGTTTCGCTGAAGCGAAGTGAATAAGACTAGCTGCGTTTAAAATCAGTGCGGGGATTTGTATCGCTTTCAGTAATCCGATTTTTTTCAGTAAATTGTGTTGCGCTAAAGCGGATTCGACTATGTATAATAAACAAGGGCTGTAATGAAAAAAAAAATGTTATTTATTTTATTTGTTGTTTTATCTCTTTGGAAATTGTAAAAAATCATCTAACGTATGTACATACTCGTATGTATGTACATATGTATGTATGTATAATTAAAACATTCTATCAAGAATTTATCAATTGAAACTCAGTTTTAATGAAATTCCAAAAACAAATGAAAAAAATAACTCAAAATTGATATTTAAAAATAATGTGGCACATTTTATCGCATTGCCAATGAAAAGCACTTTTAAGCACAATTTCATAATTTTATCCCAAGGAAGTTACTCATTAACTTTATTGTTATGCCCACATCCTCTGCCACCATGGCCACACAGATACTCACTCATACATATTCAACTCACTGCCACAATTAAGCGATAACGCTTCAATTTAAACCAATTATCAAAAAGCCTACAACAATAATTGTTTCTACAGCAAAATGTTCATATGGTAAATGTGTGTAACTTTAACATTGATACACTCACTCGCTCACTCACTCACTCGTTCACTGATTGTTTGTGTTTTTAGACAATAAAATGTGGAAAACAAAAGTCGAAAGAATTTTATTTTCTACTCGACTAACAAACCAACCGTCTGGGGTCTCCTTAAACGCAGCTACAAAAATTGAAAATAATCATAAATTTATGAACAAGAAGTTACACTGATAAACCAAATCATATTCTGTCTTTGAACAAGGGAAATATGGGACAGTTAAAGCGAGTTGTTAGTTGGCTGAGCTCTCATGATAAAAACAGCCCCAATAGCTAAAAGTTGCAATAGAATACGAATAATATGTAACAACAAATACAACATTTTTAACAATACAATAAATAAAACCTAAAAGAGCCAAGATCGCAAAGAAGTGATATATTTTTTCTAAGCAACATTTACAGTCAGTTTAATAGCTAAAGGGAAGATGTAGCCGATTCAACACATCAAAAATATTAATTCTATTTATTGGTTAAATTGCAAAAAGTGTTTAGGGGATTAACTCTGTAGGAAATGGTATTCAGTTCGGCCAGTTTCTGACCGTGTGATTTCTCGAAGAGGTGATCACAAACGGCCAGCGAGATATTGTGATTTAACACAAGATCTTGGGGCTACGTGAAACATAAAATCCATGACAATCGCACACAATCCATTCAAATATGCGAATTGGTGATATAAAATTTAATTTAAAAGCCCATATGATTGATATCTTTAAAACATTTAATGATTTCGACTCCTGTATCGCGCAATAAATAGCATAGCTATAAAAAATCCCCAAAATCTGGAAAAAATTGGCAAAATGGAAAAAGCGCCAAAACTAAAAAAAAAACCAAAAAGTGTCCGTGCGTAACCCTTTGTGTGCGATTTAAAGTCGCACTTTACTGAATTTATTTCCTTTAGTCTTTTTTATACATTGTTATTATTTTCTTATGTAGCGATAACTTTGCAACAAAGTCTATTCTTTTAGTGGGCAATCACCATTCATGCATGACTACTTACATACCACATGCATTCTTAGAGGCATGTACATGCAAATACATATGTGTGTTTTCAGTTAATTTGCAATTGTAGTTGTAGAAGAGAGAGAAAAAGTGCGTAAATGTTTGATTGAATGTATAAAAAATATGAAAAATTAAAGCTAAAAGTGAACATTTCTTTTTTTAGCGCATCTGGCGAATTTTATAATGTTTTATTGTACATACAATAAAAAAAATAATAATACATAATACGAAATTGAAACGAAAAGTTCTTTGGAAATCAATTTAAAGACTTTTATATTGTAGTTCCCAATAACTGCCCCCATATCAGAGAATGACAATGAGTACTCGAAAAAAAACTGCGCATAATTCTAACTGTAGGGCAAACAATTTGTACGCTCACACATTTTCTATCGAGAAACTAGGACTCAGCGATGCCAACTTTTTATAACCAAAACGCGCTGTTCCCCTTCGCAAAACGCGCTAGAACGCGCTAAGTTATAGCATTGTCAACTATTTATAGCCAAAACGCGCTATTTTCCTACGCGCTAAATTAAATTTTAATAAAAGTCGATGTATGTATATGTGTATTAGTATATACAATTGTGTATTAGTATATACAATTAATTGTTTATTCGAAATTATATCCTAAATAAATAAAATCACTTAATACAGAATCAGAATTGCCTTCCAAATACATAATCGAAATCCTTAATTTTTATTTTTTTTTTATTTTTCAAACTTTGTAACAACTTATACAAATTGTCGAATAGTTTTGCGATTCAAATGCTTTTTGTACATCAGCTAGAATAGATGCTTAATAGGTTAAATAAACTTTTTTGGTCACGAATACGAGTAGATATTTTTAGTTGTGAACTTTACAGTATAAAAATGCGTTTTTAATTCTAACCACTGTCAAGGGAATTTTATTTGCGACAGCTGAATCATTAACCAATCTAAAAAATTATATGAGTTGTTTAAGCAAAAAAGGGGGGAAAATATTGAACTGATATATAAAACGCGTTAATTTAGCGCTGTTTTTAATAAAGGCGCTAAGACGAAAAAAAGCGCGTTTGGCATAGTTAAAACGCGCTAAATCTAGCGCTAAACGCGCTAAATTGGCATCGCTGCTAGGACTATAGCAGATTCCAACATACAAGAGCATTTCTCTTCGTTTATGGAAAAAAAACTTAAATATGCTACAACTAAAAATAAAAAGGCACATGCGTATCAAACGCCTTGACTCTCTCTCATACTTTGAGACTGAGTGCGCTCATACTCAGGCTATGGATATTTAATCATAAAAAAAATATATACGCATAATACTCGGGATATTTATTCGTCATTCGCCACTGTATACATACAGTTTTGTATATAAAATGGAATGGAAAACGTGTGGGAATTCAGGGAAGCAATGTATTGCTTTTTTTTTGCCAAGCCAATAACTTTTGCATCTGATGTACTCAGAAAACTATATATTATTAATTCTGTGAAGCACTTTGGTAAGGCTAAAATTCATGGCTGGTTCTAGCTGGCTCATCTCGAAGAAACAAATGCCTTATTCATGCTTAACAGCAAGTGCTTCTCTAACATTGTCTCCCTTCCAAAAAAGCTTCTGGGAAGCAGGAATTTTTTTCCGCGGCTTTTTGTGTGTGTGTAAATAAAATTAGCCCTGTATAGACGCATATGTAGTCGATTAGTAGCCAGAGTATTTTTATACTCATGCGTATGATTGTAGCTCACGCAGTCTATAAATTTTAGTTGCTGTCGTTTGTGCTGCATAATTTAAAAAAAATGTATTTAAACATATTTATGATTTTATCAGGCTAAAGTTCATGTGATAATTATTAATGAACAAATAGCACTAAAGTTAGTTGTAAATATTGTGACAAACACGTAGTAGAAAGGAACAACCGGCTGTTTTCGACGGCCACTACACCTTCATCATCAGCATTCTTTGTGTTTGGTCCACTGCGTGGGGTGTCAGTTGATGTAGATTTCTGCCTTATATACACGCAACTTTTGTTGCAAATAGAATATGTGAATTGTTTTGATTCATCGTATTACAATTTGCTGAAAGCTTTTTTGTAATGAAAGCTTATTTTTATCATCTCTAAATTTACACCAGTCTTGCCATTGTCCTTAAACATAGTTATTGGATGTTTATAGTTATAGGTATACGGTTTAAAATTAATGCGGGTGTTTGCATTTTGCGTGTTTTTCATTTTTAGCTGCACGCATTCATAGTTGTTTGATGGCCAATTCTCTGCACCATATCTCAGGATACTATCGTTGTAAATCTTTCAAACTTTGCATACGGAGTGTTCCGAAATTCTAAGTTTCATTACTTTATAATTAAAGAGGAGAAAAGTATAAGAGGATGTAAACAGCATGAATAGCTTTGTGTAAATATGACAGTGCGCGCATGGGCCAGAAGCTGAATTGGTACACTACCGTGCGCCTAGATTCATCTTATGAACAATTTATTGAAATTTTTTTATTGATGACGTGTATTTTAAGGCTGCTTTCGCTCATAATTTTATATGAGTATCTATATATGTACATACCTACACATGTGTACTTATGTATATAATTTTATACGTCTCTATATATGTATCTATATTTCTATGTATGTTATGTGTTTTGGCTGCAATCAGCCTTAACGTTTATAATTTTGTCAAGCTACTTGCCATAATTTTTCGCTCTTTGCAAATACATGCATATGTATGTATGTAATTAATACATACATATATATGTATGTACGTATAGAATATTCATATGTATGTATAGGCCGATTTGTATAATACCCACATACATGCATACATCTGTACAATTATACATATGCATTCATACTGCATACACATTAATATATATAAATAAGTCTTTATGGTGAAATATTTTGTTGTATCTACTTCATCTGTCTGTTGCTTCAGTTGTTGCTACATGCATGCATCCATACATACAGACATATGTAGATGCATGTACAGTAAGCCCCGGTTAATTACCTCATCAAAAATGTCATGATTTTCTGGGTAATTATGCGGTAAAGGTATTAAAGCGAAGACGTTTAATTACCTTATATATGTCGGTAATTATGAGAATACGCTTAAATACATTTAGAAATGCATTTATCCGAACTCACTGTGGTATGTAGTACATAATTACTTCAAATAAAATGCAGATACATATCGATCCATAACCGCTAAAAAGAGCTTAAGCGACACATTTTTTGTACTCGTTTTTTTTTTTGACGGAAATGGATTATTAACGATCACAAATAATGATTTTGCTAAAAATTAAGTTCGAGAATTATGTCGCTTAAGCGTTTTTGGCGGTTACGGCACGATATGCATTTCTGCAATTAAAATATTTTATTATACAACAAAAACAATTCATATTACAAAAAAGAAATACTTAAGGTGCATATCTTGGATTGCAGAGTTACATAAATATTTATTTAGGTAGTTTTTGGGCAAATAAACGAAGAGATTTTAGGAGAAATTTAATTTTGGTGTAAAATATTTCTGGCTAATTACCCAAAATGGGTAATCAAACGAAAGTTAATCAAGCGTGGACTTTTGTGTGAAAATGAGTGTAAAAAGCGATAAAACTATTAAACCGATGGGTAATTAAACGGGTTACACTGTACTCGTATTTGGTTTTCGCCTCTAGTTGCTGACGGTGGTAGCGGAAATGTAAAGGGTGTTTTTTATAGAGTGACACAAGTTTAAATCATAATAAAACAAGGAAATATATTTTTAATATCAATGAAACGGGCTTTATTGGAAAGAAAATTTTATGAAATTAATTTCTGCCATGTGGCCGCCAAAGATGGCGCGTAGAAGGTGCAATCTGGAACACCAATTTTCAACAATCGTTTTTGAAGACATATGGGCCAATGACTTCGCCAGCCCATAAAGCGCACCAAACAGTAATTTTGTGTGGATGTAATGGTGTTTCGACAAAAGCTTGTGTGATCTCCTCACTCCAAATGCCACAATTCTTCTTACTTACGTACCCATTCAAACAGAAATGGGCTTCATCGGAAAACTAAATTTTGAATGGAAATTCAAAATCACTATCAATCGATAAGTTTTTACGAATAGAACAATTATTTTGATTAAAAATTTCAAAAATTTGCACGCGTTTCTCTGGTGTAAGTCGATTCATAATGAAATTTCAAAGCAAACTCAAACAAAAATCAACTATCAGCTGTTAAATGGTTGCTCAAATAGAGCAGTGATGCCAACTCAAAGTTGTGGCACTGTAAAAAAAACACCCTTTACAAGTAGCATGTTCGTATATACATATGTCTGGCTGTATGTAAGTCTCCCCGTGTTATGATTTTTGTACGAAAAGTTGTGTGTGTTTTGCGTTAAAATGTTGTTGCGCTAAACCAGCATAAATTTGTTGACAAGGGCGTTTATCGTTTTATTTAACGATAAACAGTTTTGTCCGTTGTTTAGTGGCCTCTTGAAAATAACCACAAATAGAGAAAATATATTTTTATATAAGCACCCTACCCTTTGAAAAATATATTTGACTGTATTACCAAATAAAAAAAAATAAATTCATTTACTGAAGTAGTATGAGTATGAGTATGCGTATGAGTATGAGTATGATTATGAATATGAGTATGATTATGAGTATGAGTATGAGTATGAGTATGCGTATGAGTATGAGTATGAGTATGAGTATGAGTATGAGTATGAGTATGAGTATGAGTATGCGTATGAGTATGAGTATGAGTATGAGTATAAAAATGCTCATCAATCATGATGGTAGTATTTGTGAAAATGAATGAAATGAATCAAAAAGTTTTGATTTTTGGTATGCTTCATGTCAAACTTTGATGCGTTTCCTGTATTTGTTCATCAAGCAAGAATATATTTTAAATGAGATATAAAATAATAATTGATGCAAAAACAAATACAGCACATATTTAACTATGATAGTGGGTCTAAGTCATATATTTCTTTGTGAGAGATATTTAATAGATTAAATTTGAAAAAATCAAAAAAATATTTTTATATAATGCAATACATACATATGAGTATTTTAATTTACAGTTGCACTAGTCTCGATTAATAAAGGGTGTTTTTTATTGAGGTATAGAACTTTAAGTTGGCATCACTTTTTTAACTGGCGGCCATTTTGTCAGCTGTCAAGTGATTAATATTTAGTTTGGTTTGCCATTTCATAATGAACAGGTTGACAAAAGAACAACGCTTGCAAATCGTGCAAATTTATTTCGAAAATAATGGTTCAGTTCGCGAAGTTTACCGCAAGCTCCGTCCATTTTATGGTCGACCGTTGGTTACCGTTAATGGAGACCGGTATAGAGCCATGATAACCGACTAGTTTGTTCCCGAATTGGATGGCATGAATGTGAATGAGTTGTGGTTCCAACAAGACGGCGCTACATGCCACACAGCGCACGTCACAATCGATTTATTGAAGGAAACATTCGATGAGCGCATAATTTCGCCCCATATGCTCGAAAAAGTGGTTGAAAATTGGACCTGTATAATTGGCTTTATTCGAGCCAGCCGCGGCGGCCACATGCCCGAAATCATATTTAAACGTTAATGGCATAAAATTATCCTTCCAATAAAGCCAAATTGATGGACATTAAAACGATTTTCTTGTGTTTTATTTCAATTCGAAGTTCTATAGCTCTAAAAAAAAACACCCTTTATAAATTTTTTTTAATATTGACTAAATATTTATTGAAGTTTTCTTGCAAGATTCATTTAATATTTCGAAGCAAAATTGCATATGACACCTTCATAACTGAGGGCACATATATTTAATTTTTTTTGTTTTCACTTCTTTTTAACCGAATTGAAAGAAAATCATAGTGTCTATTTTTCTATTTTTTTTCCAGTGTTACTTCATAACTAGGTTCATATTAGACCGTTTGTATTATTTTTTTAATCTGAAAGGGTATTGCTTCCCATTAGTCCCGTTGCCAAAAAATTTGGCGCGGACACACCCACAAATTTTTTCATTTGATTTTATGTTATTGTAGTTATTTAATAGCAGCGAAACCTAGCAAACACCTTTGATTCTTGTAGTTACACAATTTCAAAGTTGAAAAAATGGGCGAGGCTACGCCCATTAAAATCAATTATTATATTTCACGTGGTTCTACTTAACCGATTTGTACGAAACTTAACACACACCTTGAGCTCAAATATAGACACAATCTTCCATTTGAAAAAAGGGCAGATTCAAGCCCATTAAAATTTTATAATGTTATTTTATGTGGTTCTGCTGTAACGATTTGTACAAAATTTAACACACGCTCTGAGCTCTGAAAAACACAAAATCTTGCGTTTAAAAAATGGGCGGAGGCGCGCCCATTAAAATTAATTTTATATACCCTAAATTTTTTTCGAAAATGTTCTATCAGGGGTCTAATCGTCGTTTTCGATAACGAGCTGTTTCGATCACGTTTTTTCAGTGTGAGATTATTGCATACGCTATCGTACAATGTAATAATATGGTGCGATATCGAATGCCATAATCTCAAACTGAAAAAACGTGACCGAATCAGCTCGTTATCGAAAGCGACGATTAGACCCCAGAATTTTGCATTGAAGTCGTTTTTTTTTGGCAAATTTATTTTTACCAATCTTTCATTCCCAAACGTTTGTTCCTTTGATTATTTTTCTTTTCTTTCAAACACTCTACCAAAATCGAACTCAAAATTATTTCTTAGTTATTGACAGCACAAAATAAAACTCAAAATGAAAGCTTGACGAGTCATGCAGCATGTGTGTATCAAAACATTCAGCACACGTAAACGAAACTAACATCAAGCATATTTGATCGTGTCTTGACTGCTTCAGATGACAAAAAATTATTTCAGTTACAATTAATTTTGAAAACATCACGAAAATAAAAAAAATAGATTTTCGAATGGTCAGCAGTCTCGAGAAGTTTTAATTTATTGGGCTTGTTACATAATTTGAGCGAAAATTAAAAACTGCAATTCGTAACTTCTTAATTTCGTTTCTCCCACCAGCTTTCAACTTTTCAAAACATTTATTTTTTTGTTTGCCACACCCACACCAATAACAACTGCCTGCAATTCAAAAGCGTTTCGATCGGACTTAAAACGGTTGGTAATGCGCTCGACCTCTTCTTTCAAGAATCTGTGCCCTTGTTGATGCCACTCCTAAAGAATATTTTTTTGATTTAGCTATTTGTGCCATCTTCTTATAATTTCTGAGAATAAAGTAAACTTTTTGCACCGTTATTAATAAATGATTGTTAAAGTCAAAACATTCTTTAAACAGGTTTTCTCATACAAAATTTTGATGTTAAACCTACACTAACGTTAACGATCATTTATGAATACTGGTATTAATGTTTTACTACTCATACAATATAAAGAAACTTTCAAAAGAGAAATTTTCTTAAGTGCAAGACTACCTTATTAAGACGTCGACTTAAGTCTGTTAAAAGTTTTTTGTTTTTTGCTATAACGCAGCTTTTGAACGTTTTCTCAGTTCCATACAATTTCTCGTCAGATGTTCAAGTAATGGTATTACAAAGAACTTTGTGCAAGAATTCATTTTTGTGCATTGGAAATTTTAAATGAACGCAATCATCGTGCCCTGTGTGACAGGGGACGTAATGATGCCGGCCGCCTTGTGACAATGGTGGTGGATGTGAATATATCTTTATTGTTTAATTCCTCAGCAACGTTAATAAATTGATGATGATGATTTTGTTAATATGTAATAAAAATACACATCATAATCATCATGTTGTAGCTGCCGCTTATCATGTGGCAGCAACGCGTTTTGTTAGACTTTTGTATATTTTACTTAATTTGTTGCTGCTGATTATATTTGCGTGATAGTAATAGATCCATTTTATTGTTATTTATTTGTTTTTTTTTAGCCATACTACAAATAAATTTCTTCTTATTACTGTCTCTTGCGTTTTGGTTACTTACTTGTTTATGGGAGAGTTTTGTGAAGTCATGTGAAAAGGTTCAATTGAATTCATTTTTTTTTTCAATATTATTTTATTGGGTAAATAGAATTTTGTTGAGAGCAAGCGCGCGGCCAATTTTAGTTTTATTAAACTGAATTGCAGTGCTGGCGTGTGTTTTTAAATTGATTTGTAATATTGTTTGTTTAAGTTGCACAAGAAGTGGGAATAAACTTTTGAGGGTAATTTTTATTAGAAAAAATAAGTAACCAAAAAATCTTAAGTTTGTATTAAAAAAAATTATTTGTTGTTAAGTAAGCACATCTAGATGCATGTCGTTGCTGCAAAGCAAGACATCAGTAGATTCTGTGATTGTAGTTTTGTAATTCTCAATAATTTGTTGAGTGTTTTTCTATAAACACTGGGGTTTTGTAAGCAACGAAATGCATCTAGAAGTGCTAAACCAACAACAACAAATATATTTTTTAAATTCATATTACTCTAAATTCAAAGAGTACTCTTTACGAAGTTGTGAAAATTTTTCAGCAAAATTGATTATTTCGCGTGAAAAATTTGACAGGCAGCAAGTGATGCCCATATTACTTTTTCCAAAAAAAAAAATAATCGCTTTTATTGGTTAGAAGTATGCAACATTGATCGACTTTTGTAAACAAAACGTGAGCTGTCAATATTTCACGCGAAATAAATGCCAGTCACATTATTTCGCAGATTGCAAGAAAATGTTGCCAGATACATTTCATAAGTTTTTCACGAGTTGAACAGAGTACAAGCTTTGCAAAATTTTTTCATGAATATTTCATGTGAAATTACCACTCTTTAAGCAAAAAAATAAAATAAAAAAATTTAAAATAAAAAAAAAAAATTAAAAAACTAGAAAAAATTAAAAAAAATAGAAAAAATAAAAAAAATAATTAAAAAAAAGGAAAAAATACAAAAAAAAAATATGTAAATCAAGCTCAAGTTTGTTTTGACAACTTCTACCAGTTTTGCTCTTTGGCTTGGATTAAATCTAAATAAATTTAGGGCGTATGGTTTATAATTTCATTAACATTTTTAACTTATCTTTATTCATAAAACAAAAGCCTTTTCAAAAGAATTTCATCTCCTTTTTCTAACGCTTGCAAAATGTTTTATTTTACCAAACTGAGTGTAATTTATTCCCATTTCAATTTTAATAGAAACTATTTGATTTTGACATTAGATCCACTTAAAAATAAAGATATCAAATGGAATTGTATAATGGTTTTTGTTGTTGCACATTTACATGTTTTTAAGCTTTTTAACTCTAACCGAAGAAAAAAAAAAATTGTAGAATTTTTGGGGAAAAAAAGCTCGAATATTTGATTTTTTAAATGCTGTTGATATTTCATGTTTCATGCAACAATGGGTTTCTTGTAACGCCATGCTTTGTGCACACACACACACACACACACATCGCTCTAAATTGTTAACCTTTCCTCCTTATGATTCTCATCTGCGACGTTGTCGTCATCTTCTATTTCAACATTTATTGTAATCATCGTCATTATTATCATCCTGTTAGTTTGCAATTGCTTTAATGTTGTTAGTTTTTTATTAAAAAAAAAACATATTAAACTATGGTAGATGATTTCTTGTTTGGGGAGTTGTATGCGTCATTCCCTGATAAATTGGCAAATAAAAAACATTTTTGAAATACATATGCTCAATTCACAAGCCTCGTTGTATTGTTTTAAAGCTGTTTATGAAAATAATATTTCAAATAAGACTTCTAAAAACAAAAATATTTTACAAATACTTAACTTGTTTTTGTTTTGAGAACTGTTATTTGAAATTGTCTTTTCTAATACAACTTTAAACGATACAACAAGGCTTGTGAATTGAGCAAATGTTATTATAAGAAAAACAGAAAATTCAGAACTGAAAAATAATAAAGTTTCAATAAAACCAGTAAAGCAGAATAACTACGTATATTTTGCTAAAATATTATAAGAAAACATTACAACTGCGAGAGCTGAGCAAAAAACAGTTTCCAGTTGCAAGAAAAAAACCCATATTGTTACGTTTTTACCTTTTAAAAATTTTATATTTGTAATTTAGATATTTGCAATTAAATCAAAAGTTCCCAATGTATAATTCTTACCAAATCGAACATTTTATTTGCTCAGGCACTGATGATAAGAGCTTTCTAGCACACAATGTTAGATTATTCAGTGCTGCTGGGATACCACGACGTTAAGATCGCTGTACAAAATACTGTCTGTGTAGCGTACGCAACTCCCTTTTTTTGTACTTGACATAAAGCTTTCATATATTCCATAAAGGCTTTTACTATGGAATGTCCCATATAAATTATAATTTTTGTTGACTTTTAACATTTTGTTGCTTTTTTTCATTGTAGTTGTTGTACTTCTTAGTTAATACTATTTTATAAATCTAAACATTAACATTTACGACTGCTCCATAAAGGTAAATATTCTTGAACTTTTTAAAAATACAAAAAGAAAAAAAAAACGAAAATAAACTACATGTTGAAAGAAGAAAAATATTTATTTTTTTCTCTCTCTCTCTCTCTCTCCTTTAAAAATGATGATGAAAAGACATCATTTGCAACAAAAAAAAGAATGAATGTATGAGGAAAAAGTTGTAAAGCAAACTAAAGCAGAAAACCCAAAAGAAAATGAGACGAACAAGAAACTTTTGGTCTAACAAAAACCCTTAGGAAATACTACTTTTGCAACACAAGCAAAATAAAATCATGTTCCTGTTTGTGTATGAACGAGCATATGCATGCATATACATATTTCTAAGTGTGGGTGTGTGCGGAAGAGGGGGAGAGAGAGCGAGAGAGTGTGTGTTCTAAATAAAAGAGAATATATCATTAGTGCAGCAAATATAGATGTTTGTACTTTGTTTTTTTAATTAAATTAATTTATTAAAAACTTTATGGAATTTAAAGTTTGTCTAATGTTTTTTTAAGATCGTGAAATAGTTTTTGTAAAATATAGAGAAAGATTTGAGCGCTGTTGGCTGTTATAAGTTGAAATATGTTGAGCTCAGGGCTTTAATGAGAACGAGTTGGTCCTTGAATACAATTTTGTAAGCAGACACCTTTTCTACTTCAGTCACAATGAGACCTCAAATTTCGAGAGAATAAAGTGAATATAAAAAAATACAAAATTTTAGTTAAGAAAGACAGTACATTAACAACTCGAATTGGTTAGATTAACCTATGTTGCTTTTTAGGGCTTAGTTCTGTAAACAATGTACGTAATAACAGTTCGCACTAAAAATATAATAAAAAATACCTTTACAGACACAATTTCTTTAATTGGAATAGCAAGAACAATTTACTGGAATTTTAAGCTTAACAATTTAAATTGGTTAGATTAACCAACAAAAATTGTAGCCTACGGATCATGAGTAGTAGTTCATTTTTGATGAACTTGAAGCACTTAAATGTGTCATCATCTCACAAATATGACTGAAACTAGAACAATCAAGTTAATATTTCTACTATGGGCTTCGGTTAAGCGCCTAATGAAGATACTGTAGAACCGAATAGATTGTAAGCTTTCCATACATTTTAAAAATAATATTCAGAAATTCAAATTTCTAGAACTTGTAGGAAATCACACTCTTGGTTTCTCAACCCAAACATGCCAATTTTATTTCATTTTATTTTCATTTAATTTATTTCTATCATTGAAATAAACATTCGTTGTTATATATTTTTTTAATCCTTAACTTAATATCCTTTTCGGAGAATTCCATTGCATAAAGAATCTTCAAAAAGTGTTACACTTTTCCTTTCAGTGAAAGTTAAAGTGAAAGCTGAAGTTATAAATATTAAATGAGAAGCAAATAAGCTTCAGGATGCCAAGCTCTTCAGCCTATTATTAAACTATGTGAGAGAAATTTCTCCTTCTTTAATTTCGCTTGCATTGAACCAAAGTGACCCCTGTTGTAGCAACAAAAATTTAAACAAATCAAATGCAAATGTTTTTAATTTTGTTTTGTATTTTCTTAAAAAACTTTGAAGAATAAAAGTAAATATTTTCACTTCCCATTCTATTGTCGTTTGGTCTGTGCAAATACTCGACATGTAAAAGCAATGACATAAAATGTTTCTTTACGAAACGAATAAAATGTTGGTTGACAAGCTCAACTCTCTGGAAATGATGGAAATGATGTTGAAAAACTCCGTATGTATGAGTGTTTGTGAAGCCGGCCCATAAGATGTTTACTTTTCATTAGAAAAGTAACAGAAGAACAGAGAAGAAAAAACATGCGTAAATGTAGAGGAGTGTATGTTTTTTTGGAAATGTTTAGATTTTTAGCAAAAAAAAAAATTAGTCTGAACGCTTTTAGTGAAGTGAATGAAAATATTTTCGAATCGAATTAAATAGTAACCTGCCTGTGGCAAAATTATTGGATTTTTAACAAAACCCCCAAAATATGACATTTTATAAAAATATTTTTTCATTTAATTCCACTTAATTTTCATAGTTTGCAGTTTTATTTTTCATTGATTAATTAAAGTTAATTTTGACAATTTACTGGCACTTTATTTTTCATACATTTTTGAATTGATTACTTAAAAACATTTCAATTAAAACTGTATTTAATTAAAAAAAATTTTTATTAAATGTTTAAAAATATTTTAAATTAATTTTTTCATTGAGTTTTTAAAATATTTCATTTACTTTTGATGTGAGTGAAGATAAATTTAAATCTTAATCAGCAGAAACAAAAACCAATAATTTTAGCAGAGCCTACTTTGCAGTTAAAAGCGCACTGTTAACTGCTAACAGCACAATCTTCATAGTGAAAATGAGGAATATTATTTTGTAGGCGAAATTTAGGGACATGGACTAGGATCATACTCACAAGTTAGTGGAAAATATGGTTCAAATAATACCGGATCTTAATATAAAAAAAGTTTTCTTTTGGAAAGATTAATGGTCATTGTGGGAAAAAGGAGCATCCTCCTTTACAGAAATTGCGCAAAAGCTGGCTTTTTGGTGTACAAATTTAGTGAAATTTCTGAAATATTTAATTATAGAATTTGCGAAAAAATAATTTGAAAAAAAGTCGTAGAAGATTAGTGGTAGACTGTTAAGTGGCTAGCAGTGCGGTGTTAACTGCAAAATGATCTCTGTCTTAATCTTGGGCTTGCTAGTTAAATTGAAATTACATATAACATATTTGTTACGCAAAAATATTCGAACAGAGCTAACGTAAATGTTTTTACAAAGAAAACTTTAATCAAAAAGAATTATCCAGGGGTCTAATCGTCCCTTTCAATAACGAGCTGATTCGATCACGAATTTTTCAGTTTGAGATTATGGCATTCGATATCGAACCATATTATTACATTGTACGATAGCGAATGTTATAATCTCAAACACGTGATCGAATCAGCTCGTTATCGAAAGCGACGATTAGACCCCAGAATTGTTAAGCTAAAGAACGAAATACACATGCGTAGCATATACAAGCAGATAATTAAATAAACATAACAACTATAGCAACAACAATAATGAAATAGCTTGTTACGAAGATACATATACAAACACACGACATACATACATGGTAGTGCAGACAAATATAAAAATAAAGTAAACAGCCACCATAAATTGCTTCTTTAATGATGTATATACGCACATGCATAGTTAATACATGAACTAATGACGCGATCGAAAGAAAGCATTGGAGATGCTGCTGAGATTGTATGTACGTTGCTGTCACATTCTGGAAGCCTTGTGTGAAGTATAAAAGAGGCAACGCATCTGCTGGCAGTGCAGTCTGTCATAAAGTCAGTCTGAAGTTCAGTTGTTTATGGTAAAGAGTTGTCTGAACGTTGCTGTCACATTCTGGAAGCCTTGTGTGAAGTATAAAAGAGGCGACGCATCTGCTGGCAGTGCAGACTGTCATAAAGTCAGTCTGAAGTTCAGTTGTTTATTGTAAAGAGTTGTCTATTAAGAGTTCATTTCATTATTGCGAAGAAAGAGTTAATCTCAGTTGAAAGCAGTTGATAGACATATGTGCATAAGTGTGTAAAAATAAAGTCAGTGAGTCATTATTGTTGTACAAACAGTGAGCGTCGGCAGAGTCAGTCTTATGTGAAGAACAGCAGAGATGACGTATTGCTATTGCAGTACAGCGGAGTAGACGTCGTGGCAACCAGTTGTGAATCATTTAAGTGTATTTAAGTTGTGTGTGCATTTAAGCTCTTGATTTGATTAGTATAAGTGTAGTTAGCAAATAAAATGTCATTAACCCTAATTAGTACATTGGGGTCTTTTATTCATTTGCAAGTTTCCGATTACTTAGAAAAGCATTTTTAAAGGATAGAAGCGTAACAATATGGTTAAGTTTTTACCTTTTAGGTAAAACGTAATTTTTGTAGGTTCAATTAAATTTTGTGTACAATTCTTATAAAATCAAAACACTTTATTTACTCATCGTTGTTATTAACAGGTTTTAAACACATAATGTTAAATTATTTCGTGCTAAAATATCTCGATGTTAACTTCTCTTTCTTACACAAGATTTTCCGCGTAGATGATGTATCGCCCTTTTTATACTTAACATAAAGTTTCTAGAGAAATGTTAGCAACATTCCGAAAGTCTCAATACATTGAAAATCCTTGCAATACTAGCTTTCGATCGTGTTACAATTCCTTCTGTTGATTTGTGTGTATGTGCGTTGACAATAGAACATCATTTGTGTCTGACGTCTGCATTGGCTTATGTGTTTGTGTGATTGTATATTTCTTAACAAACAGAAGGGATGACACAATAGTGATTGTTATGCTTTGAATTTAAAATTTTTCGTAAAATCAAACAACTCAATTATTGAAAATAAATCAAATTTTTAGTTCTCTTAGGTGGCGTGATTCACTATCCTACACAATCGTGCGGCTGTTGAGAAAATACGATCCTGGCATGATGGAGTGTGTGAAAATGTTCAAAAGACAATAACAATTCATCAGATCGGATTTGTATTTTTTCGTAAGTTTTGCGATTGTGTAGGATAGTGAGTCCCAGCCTTCAGTGCTAATAAGATCTTCTCATTTCAATTGTATAATTTTTCTTTAACATCTGCAAATTGATACTTAGAGTTCCTTTAATTCTTCCAAAAATTATGATCAAAGAATATTTACTTCAACGCTTATCCAATTTTTTATGGACTGTGTCATATTTAAGTTCATAATTGATATATTACTATTGCTCTTATTGTTGGTTCTTATGTAGATATCTAATATACTATTTGTATATTTTTATAACTTTAAATTTTTCTAAACATATTTTCTAAACTTGTTGTATTTTCTTTTCTTTTTAGATAGAACACACTTTGGTCATTGTGGACGTCAGCAATTGTTTCCTTTTACCATGCGTTAGTGTGCATTTACCTAAATCAGTGCTGGCCACCAAGAGAAAAGTGTTCGTGTATGTGTATTCATTTCTATAAGAAGCCGATTGAAGTTCCGGACTCTGGTGCGACTTGGGCCGACTATGGCCTAAATAGAAAGAAATATGTGAATTGTGCTGGGATTAGAACAAAGAACTGAACATATTAATTTGCTTCACAGCTTTTCTGGATATTGCGTGACTATTAAGTGAATTCGCCTGAGCGTGACTCCTCTTAAGCATTATTTGTGAGAGTGAACCTTCGTCATAGCGATTAACTTTTAAGTGCATGAATCAGATGAACTTTAAAGAAGTCATAAACATTTTCGTCGTCCGTTTAGCTGGACTCCTCTTGAAAACGAACTTTCGTCATAGTGATTAACTTTTATGTGCATAAATCAGCTGAACTTGAAAAAAAGAAGTCAACACATTTTCGTCGTTTGCGTAACGTGTTCGAAAATAGTGTTCGAAAAAAACGAAAAAAAAACGCGTAAATTTCTTAAATCGATTCGTGAGATTGCAATTCTTTCAGTCGGTTGACCGTTCATAAAAATGAATGAGTGCTATAAAGCTCGTCGCGAGTGCGTATCCATGAATGAAATGTTCGCGTGATTGTGCCTTAAAAAATAAAAAATAAAAAAGAAAAAATATGGTTAATTTTCTTTAATTCTTTTGTAATTATTTTATAAAGCTGAGTTATCGTGAGCGTAATAATTTTTTGTTACATAATTCGTCGCGAGTGTAAGTGCATTAAGAGAAAAATCATGACATGATTTTTTATCATGATCAGAAAAAAATTTCCAAAAAGTCTTGGAAATAAAGAGAAAAAAAAGTAGAAAAAATATGTAGTCATATTAATTTAAAAAAAAATATATGTGTAATCGTAATATTTTAATAAAAAAATATAAAATCGTAGTAATTTAGCCAAAAAAGAAAATATGTAATCGTATTAATAAAAAAAAATATATGAAATCGTATTAATTTAATTTAAAAATTTCGTGCGTATTCTATGAAAATGGCTTTTCGCGAGTGTGCTTAATATATTTAAAAGAAGCCGTGAGTGAAAGTGTATGCAAGATGCCAATTTCTCCAATTTCTACAATTACTTCTAGACAACATAAGGACGACGACCTATTGCCAACATATTTCAACAATCGCTTTTTCAGTTATATTGTTCCGGTAAGTCTTTTCACTCTTCTTTGCTTCATATTAAAAATAATTTTCAATAATCAATGTGTGCAATTTGGGCCACCAATTTCGTTGAAACAAAATTTGAATAAAAGTAATTGGTTTTATAAAAACCTCCTTGTTCAGCTGTAAGAAGGACGAAGAAGAAAAATAAAAATATCTCTTCTTTTCTACCAGCTGAAGTAAAAGTTGATCAACAAAAATTGATGAGTGTGAATCGGGACTTAGGGATAGAAAAATGAATTCTAAAAAAAAATTCTCCATATTAAGGAAATTATTAGCTGAATTAAAATATCTTGCAAAAATAAAGGCCAATCCTACGATGTCGACAACGTTCGACTTGTCCCACACTTACATTTAAAACAAAAACAAATTTTGTTGTTGTTTCAAAAGTAAGTGTGCAACGAACGTTGTCGATATCGTGAGACAGACCCTAAAAGTGAATTTTTTTTAATAATATTGATTTTTACAAGAATTCCTTTTGACAATTTGAAGCATGATTTGAAATAAATTCAGTAAAGTGCGACTTTGACTCGCACACGAAGGGTTCCGTAGGGACACTACATATGTATGTACATATGTAATACTATACGAACTTTGGCCTATATAGTCGCATATCTTACTTGATGTAAATTTTTTTTTTAAATTTTAAGTACCCGGTAAATTTTTTTCGGTTTTTGGCGATTTTTTTCAGTTTTGGCACATTTTTCGTTTCTGCAATTGTTTCCTTTGTTTGGCGATTTCTTAGTTTTGGTTTTGGCGATTTTTTCTCTTTTTGGCGTTTTTTAGTTTTGGCGCTTTTTTCTTTTTGGCGATTTTTCGGCGACCTTTTTATTTTTGGTACTTTTTTTTGGATTTTAGCGATGTATTTTATATATCCTGCCATAACCGCCAAAAAAGCTTAAGCGACATAATTTTCGAAATTAATTTTTTGACCAAAATCGATTATTAGCGACCGTAAGTAGTCGATTTTCATCAAAAAAACGAAGTCCAAAATAAGTGTCGCTTAAGCTATTTTAGCGGTTATGGCTCGATATGGTGATATTTTTCATTAAGCGTTATTTTTAATTTTTGACGATTTTTCGTTTCGGCATTTTTAATATTTTTTTTTTCATTTTTTGAAAATTTCTTGCAAGATACAGCAAGTTGTCAAAATTGCACAGTCAAAATTACATTAACTAATAGAATATCCTTTAATTTTGTTTTGTTTTTGTTCAGTACACCCTATAATTTTTAATTGTCGTAGCTGCCAAAGTTTTATATATTTTGTGAAAATTTCAGGTTCGTAGCTCTTACGGTTGTACAGAAAACATCCTGTGACAGACGGACCAACGGACATCGTAGCGAAAACAATAGGGTTCCTTTTCATCAAAAAGGTGCTTATATAAATTGCAATATTAACTGAATGAGAATTATAACATACAAATATGTATGTGCATATTACAGTGTGTGCCATAAAGGGCTGCATCAGTCATTTTTAACATGCAATGATACAAAAAATATTTTGTATAAAAATGCAAATTCGGATGCTTTCACGTTGCAATTAACAATTTTTTTTCTCATCTTAAAGATTTTGGTACTAAGCGTAAGAGAGCTCTGCAGTCATCTAATTGTAAATATTTGTGGGAATGTTGTTGCATCTATCTGCATTTTAACAAGTGAATAATTTGGGCAGTTCTTTAGTGTGCAGTGCTTAAAAGCACAGTCCGATTTTGAAGGACGATTCTCTAGGTATTGTTTACCCTATAACTTGAAAAATCAATTGAAAATTTTCAGTTTAAAAGCAGCTGATTTCGGCTAAAAAAAATTATAATTTTTTCTCCACGCCCTTTTAGGATAGTTGGATTTCATTCTCAGGCTGCTAAGCATCTGAAAGCTCAGCATGTTTACTGGAAAAGTCTTGTTTTTTGAAAATTTGAAAGCTGTAAAAATAGTAAAACTAATATTTTGATCCCATCTGTAGAATTATTCTAAATATTAAAAAGTGTGCAAACACTTTCTTTTTCCTGCAAAACATTGTAAATGATTGCGTATGTTTGTGAAATCCTTTTTACACATGTAAACTTCCTCACATTTTTTTTTTTTGATTTTTTTTTCCTAAAGATTTGTTAGTTTAAGGTTTACCTTACATTTGCACCAGCTTCATGTCATATGATCCAAATGTTTATGGCTGTGTGAATTGAATTTTTGCATTGAACCTTTTGTTATATCTTTTTTCTCATATTGCTCATAAAATCAACAAATTTATTTAACTCTACTGAATGATGATTGTTGGGGTGGAGGCGGAAGGCAGTCCGTGTGTACTCGTATGCAAATATTTTTGCATTTATGCAAAATGCTAAGCGAATGTGTTTGCTGGAATGTTATTGTCACGGCTTGTACTGTGGATAGATAAGCTTGGTACAATTACATGACTAAATTGAATACAAACATGCGAATGAATTTTTATAAAATGTTGTGCGCATAGGTGAGACATTATTCATTCGCAAGCAAGATGTGTTGGTCAACATAGATCAGAGCCGGCCACCGAGAGAAACACTAAAGAAATGTATTCGCGTATGTGTATTCATTTGTATAAGAAGCCGATTACTGTTCGGCACTCTGGTGCTACTTTGGGCAGCTCAGGCATAAATGTATGCATATGTGTGTGTGGGTGTGTGTGTGTGTGTGTGTGTGTGTGTATGCAAGTCCAGTTACACCAACAGTGTAACAGTGTAAGTGTAGTCTTGTTTTAACAATGTGTTATCGCTTGAATAGCAAAAATAAACTAAATGCTTGAGAGTTGTATTATCAGCTTGTAGTTTTTTTTATGCGTGCATATTATTGTCTGGTTTTTATTTTAGTTTGTTAACCTCAGCATCAAATATTTCCATAACTTCTACTTGTGAGAACAGAGCAGGAAATGATTATGAAAAAATGGTGCCTATTTACAGGCGCACAAGAAGAATCATATTTTTTTTGCAAGGAAAACGGTACTACTTTTAAGCTGACCCGAGAAGCTTTTGTGCCCAGTGGAGAAAAATATCAGGTATTATCCTTATGGGGGATTGAAAACAGAGTGCAGGCAAAATATGAGATAATGATAGACGACTAATTTTCTCTAAAAAAAAGTGAGCACTTTTAGATTAAAAATTGTATTATTCTGTGCAACACGGGATGAGCAAGAAAAACCAATCTTTTAATTCTATTTCAGAGAAAAAAAAAAGAACAATGAACATAATTGTTTAACATTTTTTTAACTTGTTCAGTAAAATTTTGTTTTCTAAAAAAAATACAGCGAAATTGATTATTGAAGGGTTAGCTGGATTCTATGCGCATTTTACTGTTGCTAATGCAAATCATCAGGGAAGCTTTACCTAAAAATTTTGTAGAGCAACTGAGATATTTCCCCTTATTGTGATGAGTCAGGCGTTTTTTTACTGGATTAAAGAAAAATGTAGTTTGTTTTATTTTGTAATCAGTGCAAATAGTCGAATTTGAAGTCGAAAAAAGGATTAAGTTAAATTTCCATTTAAACAAATGAGAAGTTCAACTATTATTAAATATTAATTTGGGAAAATGTGCCATTAAAATATTAAAATTTAATATATACAAAAAAATTGCCAACAAAGCACAAATAAATGTTTAAATTTTCTCGATGCGAAAACTTCTCATAAATTGCATAATTGAGACATTGACAAATAAAGATAGAGAAAGATTAAAAAAAAAAATATGCACTTAAAAGCTAAAAAAATTATTTAGATTCAGTTAAATAGAACATTTTTATGTGTACTACCTACTGTAATGATAATTTTAAATTGTCAGGGGCGTGGTTACGCCCACTTTTGCATATATACGTGGTTTCAGCCTTTTTTTTTAATGAAAGCTATCGCCACTTTCATAGCTCAGTTTGTGTGGCAATTTTCATAAGAATCGATGAAGTTAAAACACGTGAAATATAACATTAAGTTTTAATGGGCATGACCCTGCCCTCTTTCTTAAGCACAAAATGTTTGCTAAGTTTCACGGGCATCGGATAAGTTAAGTTAATAAGTCATAATTTAATACTAAAATTTAATAGGCGTGGCTTCGCCCACTTTTTTAAATGCAAGAAGGTGGAGTTTTCAGAGCTTAGGATGTGTGGGTGCCAAGTTTCGTAAGAATCGGTTAAATAGAAGCACTTGAAATATAATATTAAATTTTAATGGGCGTGGCTGTGCCCATTTTTTGGTAAATTAAAAAATTAAAATTATGTCATTACGAGAGTTTAAGATGAGTGCCAAGTTTCAAAGCAATGGGATAGGTAAAAGTATATAAAATCAGAGGAAAAAATTACATGTCATTAATTTTTTTTGGCAATGGAAAGCTATACCTTTTCAGACAAAAGAAAATAATTTTTAAAATCGTTCTAAAAATGTCAAAGTTGTAAATTAACATACATAAAAAAAATGCAGAAGATTTAAGAACCTTCTCCTTTTTTGTAGCAGTTCGTTATGAGAATAGTTTTCCCTTCATTGAGGATATATTTTGCCGAAAAGAAGGTTACCCAAGTTATTTTCATTAAGCTTTGGCCTTTTATGTTTCAGTGAAAGCAACTGAATGGGAATTATCTTATGTTAAAAAGTTACTTTTTAACTATCCATATCAATTTCGCGACTAGCTTAGAAATTTTTCTATTAAGGCAAAAAATACCTTCTAGGTAAACGGCTGGTATTTCCTGCAATAAGAGCTTACAAAAAATTTAAACCTGAAGCAAAGAGATGACTCTGAAATGCACACAATTTCTTTGAGATACCAGTGGACCAAAGCCAATTTTTTTTTAAATCAAAGTCTTTGCACCAGTAATTTTCAAGTTCTGCTATTTCTTAAGTCCAACATTTATTAATTTACTTGCCATTATTTTTTTAGTAGATACTGGTGCCCTAAATTGCATTACACGGTTTTACTTTTATGTGTGTTTGCTTATGAGGAAAAATGTTGCAGTACTGGCAAACTTAAAAGCAGCAACAACAACAACAACAACAGCAGCAGCAGCAGCAGCAGTCACAAAAAGAAAACATTGTTGAAACCAATGTTGTCATTTGTTAAGTTATTGGTTTGGACATTTTGCAAATTACTTATTTAACAATGCGTAAAAGCACATTCAGGGATGCAACGTCGCACACACACACACACACACACACACTCACACTTTGACATTTTATTTGCATTCTTTGCTTCTGCATGTAGTTGCTTGCTGCCGTATATGTTGTTTAAATAAACATGTTAACGCAACTTGCTGGTACCAAATGCCTGTCTATCTACCTTCAAACTTGTGTAAGCATGAGTGTGGCTTAAAAGCCACATCAGCTCGTTGTCATGTCATCAGGTGGCAACACTTTACTTTGGCAGTTTGTCATTCAATTTGTCCATGCTGTCTTTAGCCATGTAAAGTAAGTCACACAGCCAAACCAAGCCACGCCAAGCAACCAATATTTTTTATTTCCTTGATATAATCATTCAGCTATATACACTCACACAGATATAGATACATAGATTTGTATGTATATACATTTATTACTGCATCTGTGTCTGTTGCGGAGGCTGGAAAATATTAATTAAATTCTCACCCAACTCAGCAAAAGTATTTGTTCTTTTTTTTATACCTCAGCTGCTTGTGTTTTTGTAAGAGCACCGAAATTTTTACAATGTTCGTTAGCAAAGTGTGGAAATAAAAACAGAACACTAAACTTGTTGCAAAATTTTAAGTGTTAGTGTGCACAATGGGTATAAATAGTTGTAATGTGAAATGATGCTAAGAAATTTATATATTTTTAAATTCAAATTTCAATTAATTATGATTAGAATCTTATACGAAATATCGAGATTAAATAAATAAAAATAAAAATAAAAATATAAACAGACCTATAGCTCAAAAAAATAGTTTTAATTGAATATAAAAAAAGGTCGAAAAATTAGATAAAAAAATTAGAATCTTATTATTGCTTCAAAGACAGAAATCGTGTTTCTTCTGAAAATAATATTTATTTTAATCGGAACTTTTTTCTATTCGAATAAGCGAATAAAAACTATTCAATTTGTCTTTGTTTGAAAAATAGTGAAGTATTCGAATGAAAATTGTACTCAACTAAAGAAAGGGGAGTTCCCAACTAAAGTAGGGAATCTACTCGAGAGCAAAGTGCACCACTTCATATGCTGCAACTTGCCCCACTGTTAATTTTTACATTCTTTTCTTTTGCTGCATTCTTCCAGATATCCGTAAAGTGGTTTTTGCTTGAAATTAACATCTTTATCGAAAAATATATATGTATACATATGTTTGTATGTGTTTTATTGATGCCAAATCGAAAATTTGAAAGTTGTTCTTTATGCTTTTTCTTTATGTTTATAAAAGATAAAGTGCTTCTTTTTTATATGTACATATGTTACTATAAACATACACAGAGAGAAATATGTAATACTACACTGTTCATGTCTATTGTGGTTTTTTTAGTTTTATCTTTTTTTGTAGTTGGAAGCCAAAGTTAATGGAAATTGTCTTCGTTTTAATTAGAAAATATTCTATTGTAGAAAACAGCATAAATGCATACATACTTTTCCAAGGTAGTAATAAAAATTTGACATTTTCGGAAATTGAAATAATTGAATGGAGTTTTTTTTTTTATTATAGTCTTGTTACTTGGTTTTCTGACCAAGACAGTTTGGTAAAAATATATTGGAAGTATGTTTGTATGTATGTACGTACACGTTATTGCAACATATTAGTTATAGTATCAAAAGCTCGTGTAGAAAATAAGTTTAAATTTACTTTAAATTAACATAAATACATCTCCTAAGGATATTAGTCTAGTCTAGATATTAGTCTAGATATTAGTCTAGATGTTAGTCTAGATGTTAGTCTAGATATTAGTGTAAATATTAGTCTAGATATTAGTCTAGATATTAGTGTAGATATTAGTCTAGATATTAGTCTAGATATTAGTCTAGATATTAGTCTAGATATTAGTCTAGATATTAGTCTAGATATTAGTCTAGTCTAGTCTAGTCTAGTCTAGTCTAGTCTAGTCTAGTCTAGTCTTGTCTAGTCTTGTCTAGTCTAGTCTAGTCTAGTCTAGTCTAGTCTAGTCTAGTCTAGTCTAGTCTAGTCTTGTCTAGTCTTGTCTAGTCTAGTCTAGTCTAGTCTAGTCTAGTCTAGTCTAGTCTAGTCTAGTCTAGTCTAGTCTAGTCTAGTCTAGTCTAGTCTAGTCTAGTCTAGTCTAGTCTAGTCTAGTCTAGTCTAGTCTAGTCTAGTCTAGTCTAGTCTTGTCTAGTCTAGTCTAGTCTAGTCTAGTCTAGTCTAGTCTAGTCTAGTCTAGTCTAGTCTAGTCTAGTCTAGTCTAGTCTAGTCTAGTCTAGTCTAGTCTAGTCTAGTCTAGTCTAGTCTAGTCTAGTCTAGTCTAGTCTAGTCTAGTCTAGTCTAGTCTAGTCTAGTCTAGTCTAGTCTAGTCTAGTCTAGTCTAGTCTAGTCTAGTCTAGTCTAGTCTAGTCTAGTCCATTTTATCCTATAGTTTAGGCTAGACTAGTCTAGTCTAGTCTAGTCACAGAGCAATCATGTCACATGTTCAAAAAACATTTTGAATTTTTGTGAATTACAGACATGTGTTTCTAATGGTCTTTCGCTATTCAGCTTGGAGTCCTCTTAACTTTCTTTGCTTGTGTCCAATTAAATATTTTATCTCAAAGTTGAACTATAACTTTTTTTTAATGTCAAATGTACATAGTACATATAAGACTCCATAATTATATTCGCTAAACGCTGCCATAAGGAATTTCTTACAATATTTTATAATGTAAATTATGTACAATTATTCATTTTAAAATTAGTCTCGTTTCTCTTCCGTCCACATTCCTTTTATAAGCTCTTTTCCTATAAATCTTAATTAAGCACGGAAAATTCAAACGAAAAACTTTTTTTCTCTGTTCTTCCTGGCCTATAACATGCTCTCGCGTTTGAGTGTAATGAATAGCAAACATTAAATCAAAGTTCTTCCAAATACTTTCAACATCTTTTGACATTTAACATAATTTCACTTCAAAGATTCTTGTCGCTGTGTGCAACATCCACACAGACTTACGTACGTTACTCAATTACCTTTTGCAAACAAGCAATTAGTCAGGTAGAAAAATTGTACAAGAAAAATAACAAGAACAACAACAACAATAGAATAAAAATACTTTTAGTTGTAATTAATTTTTATTTTACAATTTCATAAGAAAATATTATGCGAAAGCATTAAGAAGAAAGAAAAAAGCAAAAATTAAATGATATTGTGCAGAGTAAATAAAATTCAAACGAAAAAGATTTAACAAAAGGTCCTTGGAGTAAGGGTATGACAAGCAGAGCATGGCTGGGCTAATGAACAGCTATCATGTGCTGGAGAATACACAGTACCCAGCAAAAGTTTAGGAGCCTAAACAAACTGTCTTATGTAAATGTAAGAGGAAATGTTTCAAGCACACAGTTAAGGTTCTTATGTGTATTTAAAAAACGTCAACTATTTTGTAAAGTCTGTGTCATAAATGCACATACAAACATACATACATATAATTGTATGCATATAAATATGTATACTCGTATTTTTAATTAAACTTGTTTACTGCCTACTTTAGGTATCAATACAGTCATTTACATTATTATTATTTTCAATTATTTTACCGTGTTACGATAAAACTTGTTTGTTTCACAAATTAAAGCTGATATTTGTTCGGTATACACAAGCAAAGTTACTCAAATTAGTAACCTCAATAAACCACTGATATCTTGTTGTATTCTAGTGTTTTAAATCTCTACCAAACAAATACACACTAATAATGGAAAAAATTAGAAAATAAATTGACTACTGTTGTTGTTGCTAGGCTTAGCTGGCTTTTGAAAAAATTTTGCGTGTAAATAACCACATTGAGACCTATTACCACATCATTATATGACCACAGGGATCAAATGCTCCGAAAATACTACTCAAACTAAACCGTTAACTAATGCTCTCAACAAACAAATGAAAATACACATACCGTTGCACACACAAACATGAGGCAAAAAACCGAACCAGACATGCCCGATGGGGATGGACTTTTAGTGAAAATTTACAAAAAGTACCAACCAAAAACTTTTTTGCGATTACTAAATTTTTTTTTTTTTGCATAAAATTTTGTTAGCGATAACTAAACTTTCTTTTATAGATAATTTTCTTCATAATAATAAAATTTTTTAAAGAACATTTTCTTAACGTTTAGAAAATTTTATTATAGAAAATATCCTCAGATAGCAAAATTTTTTATAGAAAATTTTCTTAACGATAACAACATTTTTACAAACAATTTTCCCAATGATAATAAAATTTTTTATAGAACATTTTCTTAACTATAACAAAATCTTTTATAGAAAAATTTCTAAATAACAACTATTTTTTATAGTGAACTTCCTTAACGATAACTAAATTATTATAGCAATATTTCTTATCGAAAGCTAAATTTTATGAAATAGTTTATAGAATCTTTATAGAATACTTTTGTATCGATAACTTAATTTTTTAGGAAATATACTCATCGACAACTTACTTTTTATAGAAAGTTCTCTTATCGATAACTAAAAATTTATAAAATAATTTTATTATCGATAACGAAATTTTTATAGAAAATTTTGTTTTCGATAACTCCATTTTTATAGAAAATTTTGTTTTCGATAACTAAATTTTTAAAGAAAATTTTCTTATCGATTACCAGATTTGTTATAGAAAAAAATTTAGCCGATAACTAAATTTTTATGGAACAATTATCAAATTTCTTTTATAGAAATTAATTTTTACCGATAACTAAATAATCTTTATCCAAAATTTCCTCAGCCATAATTAAAAAAAATAATTCTGATTCTAAAGAAATTTTTCTTATCGATAACTTAAAATTTATATAATAAATTTACTATCGATAACTAAATTTTTATAGAAAATTTTGTTTTCGATAACTATTTTTATAGATAATTTTGTATTTGATACTTTAATTTTTCTAGAAAATTTTGTTTTCGCTAATTAAATTTTTATAGAAAATTTTGTTTTCGATAATTAAATTTTTATAGAAAATTTTCTTATCGATTACTAGATTTTTTAAAGAAATATTTTTGGCCGATAACTAAATTTTTATGGACAATTATCAAATTTTTTTATAGAAATTAATTTTTAATAAATTTTTATGCAAAATTTTCTCATCATTAAAATAAAGTAAAAAATTCTGATTGATATTTAAATTTTTATAGAAAAATGTCTTATCGATAACTTTATTGTTATAGAAAATGCTCTTATCGATATTTAAATTTTTATAGAAAATTTTCTTCAGGAATAATTTCTTAGTCAGGCTTAAGTTCAGTATTTTAAATTCTTATTGAATGAAATATAAATATATAAAAGAAATATTTTATTTAATAAGAATTGAAAATACTGAACTTAAGCCAGACTAAGGAATTATTCCTGATTAAAAATCATTCTAGTTTATTTAAATTAAAAAATAAAATTTAAAAATGTCTCATAGAAAATTTTCTTATCGATAACTTTTTATAAAAAATTTTCTTATCGATAACTAAATTTTTATAGAAAAATTTCTTATCGATAACTAAATTTTTATAGAAAAATTTTCTTATCGATAACTAAATTTTTATAGAAAAATTTTCTTATCGATAACTAAATTTTTATAGAAAAATTTCTTATCGATATTTAAATTTTATAAAAATTTTTTTTATCAATATTGAAATTTTTATAGGAAATTTTCTTATCGACAACTACATTTTTATAGAAAATTTTCGTATCGATATTTAAATTTTTATAGAAAATTTTCTTATGAATATTTAAATTTTTGTAGAAAATTTTCTTCTTGATATTTAACCCCCTGTTTCTACAACCCAGACGGGCGACTTGAGTATAAAATTTATATGGAAAGCACTCATGTTTTTGAGTGGTTTTCATACAAATTTTCTAGACGAGTCGTCTGCCTGGGTTGCAGAAACAGGGGGTAAATTTTTGTAGACAATTTTCTTATCGATATTTAAATTTTTTAGTTCTTATCGATAACTAAATTTTTCTAGTAAATCTTTTGTTATAGAAATTATTACTAACAATAAAAAAATTTTCTGCTTTAGTTGTCGAAGGATTTTGTTTTTTCTAAAGAAGTTGGGCTAGAAATCATTTTTTATTGTCAAGAGTACCTTTAAAACTTGCCCACCTCTGCTAAAAGTAAGTGAACAAACACAGCACATTAAATGCAAACACACATACTTATGTATTAGAGTATCAGTGTATGTAAATCGTAGTGTATTTAGTCCATAACAAAAACCGGAAATACACCACCAAAAGCATCATTAAGTCAATTTGTGACAAGGAAAAGTTGCAATTTAATGGCCAAAAAGCATGCTGGTACTAATAATAAAGAAACTAAACAACAGAAGCCGAACCAGCAGCTCCGGCTACAAACGCTTAAAGTTTACTTATTTATTTGTTTGTTAGCTGATGATTGTTAAGGGATTTTGGAATGAATTGCCAGCAAACCAAAAAAAGAAAAATATTAAAACTAGAGTTTATTGCAAACAATACATATACATACACACACATACATACATGCATACATGACGGGTACAAAGAAATTGTAATTATTTAGAGGAAATTCTAATTTCAGTGATAATTAAGAATAGTCATACGTTTTTTTTTTTGGTTTTTGTTTCATTTAACCCAAAAACTTTCTATATAAATTATTTTGTATGTGTTTTTGTTAGATCATTTTTGTGGCTTTCGAAAACTTTTATTTGTGCTTCATTTTTTTTGTTTTTTTTTGCTTTGTTTATCGTTTGTTTGTCCTACTGATGCTTTTCTTTGTTGGGCTGGCCATTAACACATTTTATACATTTCCAATCTTTTGTCATCCCCTGACGTTTTCATGTGTCTGCGGTAGTGTGTACGAGTTGTGCTTAAAAGAGTTTCTTATGTTTTATGGGACTAATGGAGCCACTTTAGTGTGCTTCCATGGACATACATGTGATATTAACACTTTGTTAATGTTAGAAAGCCTTATTGTTTTAAATTGCTGTAGACATGCTGACACAACAGTGGTAATTTTTGAGCATAAATATCTACGCAAATTGCAACCAAAAATATAATGAACAATGAGAATTACGAACGTAAAGGCAAATAATTATTTCTTGCATTCCGTTGTTGGGTTGCTTTGCTTGCGATGCTGAATTATCAGGGTATATATACATATATTCATATATAGGGTGTTTTTTAGAGGTATAGAACTTCGAATTGAAATAAAACACAAGAAAATCTTTTTAATGTCCATCAATTTGGCTTTATTGGAAGGATAATTTTATGCCATTAACGTTTAAATATGATTTCGGGCATGTGGACGCCGCGGCTGGCTCGAATAAAGCCAATTCTACAGGTCCAATTTTCAACCACTTTTTCGAGCACATGGGGCCGTATGTTGGCAATAACGCCACGAATGTTGGCTTCCAAGTCCCCTAACGTTTCTGGTTTGTTGGCGTAGACGAGCGACTTCACATATCCCCAAAGAAAATAATCCACCGGTTAACCGAATTAATTGCTCTGATGGACGATTATGTCGACCATAAAATGGACGGAGCTTGCAGTAAACTTCGCGAACTGAACCATTATTTTCGAAATAAATTTGCACGATTTGCAAGCGTTGTTCTTTTGTCAACCTGTTTATGATGAAATGGCAAACCAAACTAAATATTAATCACTTGACAGCTGACAAAATGGCCGCCAGTTAAAAAAGTGATGCCAACTTAAAGTTCTATACCTTAATAAAAACCATCCTATACGAGTATAGCTTATAGTGTGGCTTAAGAGAGAATTTGAATTTTCAACTTGAAGTGGTAAAACTTTGCACTAGTACTAGGCTTTAATAGATAAAAAGTGTGTTATTTACAAAAGTGCTTTAGGGCCATGCCCACTACAGTTAAAAGTGTACTTTATTGGCTGCCATTTAGCCAATTATCATGAGAAAATTCTAACATATTATGTCTCTGCTATGATATAATATTGCTATAAGAAAAGTGGGCATTGCCACTCCCATTTCTTTCAATGCTTATGAATTTTTGTATTTATTTTACACTTCTTTTATAACAATATTTTATGACAAGAAAAGTGGGCAGTGCCACGCCCAATTTAATATTGTTCTACAAGGGCTGTTTCGCCAGCGATTTTTATTGTTCCCGGGGAACAATTTCAAACAATATCAAGTAATAGGGAAAACAAAAAAAAAAATTCTAATTGGAAAAGTGAGAAATTTCTCGCGGAATTTTATTCATAATTGCCCTGATACATTTTTGTGTCTAATTATTGCTATTCATAGAATGCTAATTAAATGTATTTTTAAAACTCGAAAATAAACGTTAGATGTTTTAGTCGGTACCACTGTTGTCACTATGTCCCCTGCTCGTCCTTCTCCTTCTCCTTCTCTTTCTCTGTGGTAATTCCATGTGTCCCATGCACATCTCGGTATTTGCCTTAATTCAAAAATAACTCGTTTCTATTTGTGGTTCTTGCTCAGGCAAACCCAACATTTAATCATTTGATGCTAAAATTGTTGCTGTTGTCACAAGCAGCAATTTTATTATTTTGTTGCTGTTGCTGTTGTTGTTTTTATTATTGCTGCTATTTATTAGGTTTTATAAAGTCATATAATATTGATACATTTTAAGTAAAACCACACATTTTAGACTTTGTCCAATAGCTTTAAATGTTGTCATCTTAAAAACTGTGGGAAGAACATTACACAGTTGGATAGTTTGTGGTTTAAGAAAATTGCATATGCGTGTGCTAAGGTAGAAAGTTTGTATGCCACTCAGAAATTAGCAAGAGCATTGGCAATTTAATTGCCTAAATGCACAAGGATGTTTTAAAGAACTTAAGTCTACTCGTACTTCTGGGCGTAAGTATAAATTGTGGCATTATTGAATTATGTATGTTTATGAGACTTTAGAGATAATTGCTTCAGTTGTGTGGGTGAAAGAGAATGTAAAATACAATTATTATGTTTTTCATAGTATACTTTTGGGGGTTAAATAATGTTTGCATCTTATATAGTGATAATTAAGAGATTTTAACGTTTTAAAAATTTAATTTTTCTTTGGCAAATAAAGATTTTTACAACGCACTTATTTTGAGTTTAAATTAATTTTTATTTCTACATTATTAACATCAACAGATCGTAACATCTAATTGCAAGTTATTTTAAAATCTAATTTGAGTTATATTACCTTTTATCCATAACATTTTCTAGCAAAAAAAAAAAAAAAAAAAGAATAACAAATTGCAACAATATTGAATTCTATGCTGAAAAAGTCATCATTTAACCAATAGTTACTAAATACCTCTAGCTAGTCATTAAAACTTTTCATAACTATATTCTCACACCCAAACTTGTAGCAGAATAAAAAAGGACCAACAACATACACCTTCATTAGCTTAAACACTTCTTGCACAGCAAACTCTTCTTCAAACTCATATCATTAGCAAGTTGTTGGCAAGTTGAATTATTGTATAATAAGTCTCAAGTATACAATTTGTCAAAATTGTAAGTACAAGTGTAGTGCATTTCTGTTTTCTCTCTCGCTCGCTCTTTCAGTATAATTTATACCGCAAACAGTTGCCAACAAATTAAAAAAGTTTTTCATATTATTTATTCTTTCTCTATTTCTTTCCTGAATATTTACAAAATATTTCAAACAAAATTGTTTGTATCAATAGTATGGCAAAGGCAAATTGTCTATTATGAAGTCAATCATTCGAAACTGCAGGCAAAAATGATAGAAATAAAAAAAAAAATGAACTTTTCCCCGACTTCTTTTCTAATGTCGCTTTAGCTCTTCCATTGCTGTGCCTTGTTCTTACTCACACCATTTGATATAATCAGGGAAACCAGAAATATGCTCTCAAAAAAAAAGTGTTTTACACGCATTCAATATGCACTAAAAACTTAAAAATATGCTTTTAAAATTAAAACAAATTGGTGAAAATATATGTTTACCAGCTTTTACCCGCGGCTACGCTGATAACGTTTAAAAAGCGATAAAAACCTAAAAAAAACAATATGAAAATTAAAAAAACAGCATAAAAACCGGGCTTAAAATTATTTAAACAATCAAACCCGAAAAGAAAATTGCCTTAATCAGCTCAAAAATTTATTTTTCGGAACAAAAATTTGAACTATATACAAAAAACCGGTTCCGAACCGGATAAAATATTATTCTATAATTGATGCTGGTAATTGAGCCTTATATTGGTGGAAGAATTTTCAAAATCGATTTAGCGGTTTTGAAAATCCGTGCGAACCGCATAAAAAATTGATCTATGTTTGTCGCTGGTAATTAGGGTGCTCGACTCGGTTTTTCTTCCGGTTGTAAAACCCCGTTTTTTTACAATACGGTTGTCGGTTTTTTCAGAATGTTGATTTTTCGAATGTCGAATAGTCCGGCTTTTTTACAATTTAAAAACCGGCTGATACGTTTTGTATATTTTGCAATAAAATTGGGGTTTACTATTTCGAAACTTAGACCAATGTGTTCTGTTAATTTTCCTAAATATTTTTTTTTTTTCAGTGTAAAAGTTCTAAGCGTTTTTTGACCATGACAACACTTATACCTAATTTACATTAAGTCCTAGTTTACACTATGCAAGTCTTATTGCTAAGCTGATTAGTTTGTTAGTTGAGAGAGAGAGACGAGGGGAAAATAAAAGATTCTGTTGCCCTCGTCTCTCTCTCAAACAAAATTTAAAACCAAATTGCCATACCAATTTTGACTAAAGCAAGTAAATCAAATTAATTTTTTTTGATACTCCCATACAACTTTATCTTCAAATTCAAAAATTATCACGATATCAGAATTGAAACTTTGGAACTGTATTTTGTATAAATAAGACAAGCTTTTTATTTATAACTTCTTTTTTTTGGCAATAAACAACGAAACATTGACCTAGATTTTAAAATAAAAATGGTTGCCTGTCACATCTATATAAACTTTTATACATTGACAATGTTCCTTCAACGTCTACTCAAGACAGAGTCTGTCACAAATAGCAAAACCAAATTTTGATTGAAACTAAAATCCGTAATAACTGCGTAATATATAAGAAAAATTTATACACTTATGGAACATGGGTAATAAAATGTAGATGGCGAAAAAAAAGCATATTAAAATTAAGAAAAATTCTATCAAGTGTCAAAATGTGCTTAAAATATGCTTAAATTATGCTCCAAAAATTCAAAAATATGCATGCTAGACTGCAATATGCAAAAAACATGCTTTAAAGGGTAAAATATGCACTAACAAATCGCTGCCAAAATTCATAACAAGTTTTGCAATTTATAAATATTTTATCCAAATTTATAAAAACATGCAATTGCACATTTTCGGTTTGCCTGGATATAATTTTGTGGGTAATATATATTTTTTTTTCGCTTAGATCTAAATCCCTTTAGGATTTATGTTAATATTGTTGTTGGTAACTTTAAGTACGTTCTATGGGGTAAGTGACAGGGTGTTTAGCGAGTCTTAATTAGTTTTCAAGTTGCTCAAGGCCTGATAAATTCATCTTGATATTAGATGTCATTTGTGGGCGTATCCCCGCCCAATTTTTTTTAGCTATGGGACCAATGGGAAGCTATACCCTCTCAGACAATAAAAAATTTTTACAATCGGTATAATATGAACCGAGTTATGAAGTAACACTGCAAAAAAAAAAAAAAAATAGAGACGAATTGATAACCTTTTCCTTTTTTTTTGAAGTCTGTTAAAAAAAACCTACACAAAACAATTTCCAATTGGTTGGATTAACAAAATAAAATTTTGCTATTCTGAACTTGTTAGATTAAGGTTTAATATTTTTAACGCACTTTTCTACGTAAAATATTAATTGTTTCTTAAAAACAACAAATAATTTCAATGACAGTTGATGTAAAATTGTAAATTTAACAATTGAAATTGGTTAGATTTACAGTTTGTTTTTCTGTATATTGGGCAGTTTTACCCCTTTCGAAGTGCATAAAAATGCATTTTATTAATTACATATTCCATTTAATTTATCTCTAGCTCAGTAATCTAAAGCACAAAGTCGTTTTCTAAAACCTTAACATAGTGTCCACACCTGATGATTTTATATCTTAACTCAATTAATATCAACACAAAGGGGTAGACGCTGATGATGTTATATCATGATGAATCACTACAATATTAACTTTATTTAACAAATATTTTGCAAAATACTTGCCAAAAGTATCCAATTTGCTTGTTGTTTAATTTTTTGGTCACTAATAATTGTAGTGTGGCCTAAAATGACATTTAATATCAAGATGAATTTATCAGGCCGTGAGCTCTGATGATTATATCATAAAGCTGCCATAATATTAATAAATTGAGTGTATACATGATGAATTTTCATCATGATATCAATTCGTCAGGTGTGGACTCTATGTAACACAAACGAATTTGCTGAGAAGCTAAAACTAGATGTTAAAGTTTGGGCACCACTGATTGCCACTTTTTGACTTTATATCTTTCATAGTTGTTGGTTAGCTAGCAAGCAAGCAAGCACTCGTTTAGACTTTTAAATGTTGCTGTTACCAGCGACTAGGCAAGCAGGCAAGCAGGCAGGCAGGCAGGCAGGCAAGCAGGCAGGCAGGCAGGCAGGCAGGCATCAGCAACAACATTGGCAACTTCACGGTTGTGCTTGCAAAACTTTCTGTCATTTTATTTCCTGTTTGTTGTTGCCAGCAGTTGTTCTAGTTGTAGTTGTACTTATTGTTGTTGACGATGTTGCCTTTGTTGCTCTTGTTTAGCCTATGGGTTCCACGGCAGTAGTAAAGAGTCACCAAGTATTGCAAATTGTTTGTAATTCCATGACAAGTTACATCATGAGTATTAAAATTTTATTTTTTCTGCAGTTTTCACGAGTTACTTTATAAATTTTTTAGTTTCTTTCTTATAACTCTTTACAGAAAGTGTTTGTTTTTTTTTTCTAACTATTTGGCTTTTTTACTGCGAGTAGTAAAAATGAATAAGTAAAAAAAAATTTTCTTCTTAGTGCCGCAAAAGGCTGTTTAAATGCTGGAAGAGGATTTTTTTCTGTAATAGCTAAAGTTTGTTTGTTATTTTTTTTTGTTTGTTTGCAAATATTTTAATAAATTAGCATTTGAAGTGGCTGCTACTCTGGTGGTGTTTAGAGGTCATTAACACAATGTCCAAAAAGGCGTATTTAAATGCAAAATTATTTTGTCTGTGAAGTAATTTTGAATGTTAATTAAAGAACGGTTTTTTTTAAGGCACTAAGACTGCGATTTGTTAGCCAAATAAAGTTATATTTTTACAACATATTCTCTTTTATATACAACATTTTGTTTTCAAAAGTAAAGAGTCCTTTCACTCTTTTTAACATTTTAATTTGTACAAAAGAGTATTTTAAACGGAAATCACCGAATGTTTATTTAATTGTAAAGGGCAGCATATAACATTAATAAGGTAAAATAATATCAGCCAAATGTCTGTCACGGTTACGCTTGCAAGACTGCATTATTTTCATTAAATTTTTCATCATCAATTCATCGTGTCATCATGCCATGGACCTCATCTTTCACGCAGCTCCAAAGAAAAAAGTCTAAAGTTATTAAATCACAAGATCTCCGGTGGGCAATTGTGATCGCCTCTGGGATAAATCACAAGATGAGGGAACTTTCAAAGCAAAATTGTATTGGTATTGTTGTTTATGTACCATGTAGCCCATTCTTGTTCAAAATAAATGTCGTACATATTAATATCTTCCAATTCCAGCCAAAGGAAGTCATTAATCAATGATTAATGGACAAATCTGTGTGTACTAGTCGGAGGGTAGCAGGTTCGAATCCAGGAGACAAGAAAAGTTTTCAAATAAACTTTATGTTAAATAATCAATTAAATAATATTTAGTGTATATCTAAGGAATATTTAAATTTAAAGTGGTTGTACCTGCAGCGGTAAACGCAATGAGTGCCGAGTTCAAATCTTGCCCAGAGAAGCCAATACACAATAATTTTCCTGATGCCTGTGCCAATTCACACAATAATTACGTAAATTAAATAATAATAAAATAAAATGACTACATTAAATTAAATTCATGTTGTTTCAACGTGAAATAACTTTGATTCAATAGGGTTCATTATGATTGTTATACAGGGTGTCAGCCGGGAACGTATACTACGTTGTTTTGCCTCCATTTTGGTAAACATTAGTCTTGACATATTGACATATTTGGCAGTCGTGAAGTAGACACGTGGCAAATTTATTATGGAAAAATATTCGATAAACTAACGCGTTGTAATCGTTAAAACATGTTATCAAAATCAATTATCGATTACTGTGACAATGAGAAAGTTACGTGAAATTTTTGGGAGAAACAACGTGCCAACAAAACGCACTATTTATCGTGTAGTGAATGATTTCGAAGAAAGACAACGAACAACGTACTGCAAGATCGGCTGAAAGCATTACTGCTGCTCCAGAAAGTGTTCAAAACAATCCTTCCACCTTAATTCGATGCCGTGCTCAGGAGCTTGGTCTTCAAAGAACAACTTTGGCCATAATTTTGCACATTTGTTTCCATATAAGTTTTAGTTGACACACGAGCTTCTTCCACAAGACCATTTACGATGCCGTACATATGCCAATTTAATAAAAAATTATAAACAAACAAAGTAGTATACCTTCCCGGCGGACACTCTGTATTAGTATCAAATTCATGATGTTTAAACTTGAAATAATAAAAAAAAAATTTACAAGAAACACGCGAATAATAATAAAATACAATGACTACATTAAATTCATGTTGTTTCAACTTGAAACAACTTTGATTCAGCATGATTATTCATTTTGATTTAACAGCACGGGAATGTGAAATCAACATGAAATAAAATTATTTCAAAAGAAAAAATTTTCTTATAAGATTGCTGTAAATCATGTTAGATTAACATGAAACAAATATGAAGCAAAGTCATTGCCGAAAAGGGTTAAATTAGCCTTGTTTACGTAGATTTCAAGTTGAAATTTTTCCTTGTGTATTTTTATAAACCGCAATTCGCAAAATTTTCACCATTTTTTGTAGTGAATTTTAACAATTTTAATGCGTTGTTGAAGCGTAGATATATATATAGATATCCTTTCATTTTTTTAATAGCGTAGTTTTTACTTGTCATCTGGCGGGCTATTCGAAATGAGTGTCTCTGTAATGTTACAAAATAAGTTATGCTTTGAAATATCTAATATCGCGCAATTGTAACTTGTTCTTCAATACAGGTTGTAATAGTTTTAATAATTTTTTTTATTGACAACTATTTTTACATTTTTATGCCATTATGCACTTACTTACATACTCAATCTTTCACTCACTTGCTTATGCTTATACACTGAAAGAAATAAAATTCATTGCGTCACTAATGAAGAAGAATATTTTGAGTTTCACGCATACATACATATTATGAAATTTCATGCATATAAAATATTTAATTCATAGAATGAATAATTATTTGTGATCAATGATTCATTTTTTCTTTTAGTGTACGCACACACACACACATGTATATTTTCAAATATCATCTGCATGTCTAAGTTTGCTTTTTAAAAATTTATGCTTTTTGCTGTACATTATAATTTATATGCATTAGGTTTGTGATTATTCTAACTAGCGAGGAAAAGTTTGCTATGCAAGGATCAAATCTCAAGACATGCCCGCGAGATCTTTAGCTAGAAGAGAAGGGTTTTCTAACAAGCAGTTCTAATCAGCATTGCTAACTTAATTAGTTTAAAATTCTACAACTGGCTTTTGGGGGTGAGGCTATTGTAAATATACATATGTAAAATTGGATGATTAATAAGAAGCTACAACAATGCGAACATGAAAGCAACAATTTTCCATTATAAATATATGTATGTATGCATAAGTGCAGGCATGATAGAGAGGTTAATCTGAAAAGGCTGTTGAAAAGTATTTTTACCGCATTTTGTAAAAATCATTTTTAATAAAACAAATCGAAAAAAAATGTTTAGCGGATAAAGATGTGATAAATTAAAAATTATAATTTTAAGAGTAAAAGTAACAAAGGATAACACCCATTCATTACTGTGCTTAATAAATTTTTCAACGTGCCAGTCGAACTCGAGCACATACATACTCGTACATAGTTTTCTATACCACTGTACCACTGTCCAACTTTTCAATTATTCTTAAACTTTAAAAGTTTTTCTCCAAATCGCTCCAGAAATGCCTTAATAACATAAAAGTCTTCATTTATGGCAAAAACCGCTAAATAAAAAAATCGTCTAAATGGCCAAAAACCATGAGAATTGGAAATCCCATGTGACTGTCTGTGTGCCTTAAAATGTAAAATATGTATGTGTATCCTTTAAGGCGCATATCTATGCATGTCTAAAGTTTCATTAAAAGCGTTTGGATAATTTCGGAGAGGCAGATATTGCTCTATGCCCCCTTTAGGTGCTAATTTTGAAAAATGATGTTGCTTTTAATACGCATGTCAAGCAAGCTTCGTTTTAATTTCATAAAAATCTGTTAAACAGTTTCGTAGAGACTGAAATTGCCCCTTGCCACCTTGCCCTCCTCTTGGTCCTAGTTTAAAAAATGTATAAAGCGTGTGTGTCCTTTTAAACGCAGATGTGTTTTTTTTCGAATTTCATAAAAATCGCTTAAATAGGTTTGGAGAAGCAAAAATAGCGCCCTTGCCCTCCACTTGCTGCTAGTTTCAAAAATATATTAAGCATATGTGTACTTTTAGACGCAAATGTAGCCTTATTTTTAATTTCATCAAAGTCGCTGAAATAGTTTCGGAGAGGCAGAAATTGCCATCCTTTTTGTAGTCCTCTTGGTCCAAGTTTCAAAAACATGTAAAGCTTTTGCGTTCTTTTATATGCAGAGGTTGTTTTATTTTGAATTTCATCAAAGTCGCTTAAATAGTTTCGGAGAGGCAGAAATTGCCATCCTTTTTGTAGTCCTCTTGGTCCAAGTTTCAACAACATGTAAAGCTTTTGCGTTCTTTTAGATGCAGATGTGGTTTTATTTTGAATTTCATCAAAGTCGCTTAAATAGTTTCGGAGAGGCGGAAATTGCCCCCCTAGTCGTCCTCTTGTTTCTGGTTATAAAAATATGTAAAGTTTTTGTGTTATTTTAGATGCAGATGTATCTGTGTTTTAAATTTCATAAAAATGGGTTGAATAGTTTCGGAGGGCAGATATTGCTCCCTACCACCTCTTGGTCCTACTTTTTTATAAAATATAGAGAGTGTATGTATTTAGACGCAGATCTATCGATGTTTGAAATTTCATTGCAATCGAATCAGCAGTTTAGCCGATAAAGAGTAACAAACAAAGAAAGTTACTGTTCGTAATTCGTACTCGTACAGGGGATGGAAGGAAGAATGGACAGACGGACAGGTGGACTGGAGGGCAAATGGCATACTTGCCTGGAGAAATCTCTGCTTTTCTTTTGAGTACGCGGCCCTAGAAGCTCTTGCCTTAATATATCCCTGATCAAAACTATAATAAATATTTTCTAGGTATGGGGGCTTACCACCCCCTGACCCTATGCTTACCACTTTATATCCATTGAGTTCTTCTATTCTACCTTTTGCTACAATAATTTTAGAAGTTGTACTGATATTACCTCTTTACAATATTATTGTAGATTTTAGATACTTATTGCTGGCAATTTTCAATTTGAGAATATGGTGTTGAAAACTAAAAATATTAAAGTTTTCGATTGGTTGAAGAAATTTAATATGAAAACAGATTTTAATTTTTGAAATTTTAAAATTATTATATAAATTTTTTTTGAACAAACATAGTCCGCGAAGCGATTAGCTTGTCCGCGGAAAAACACCCAGGGTCTATAAGGGAAATCGAACCCATAACGTCTGGACTGATAGGCTAGCATCGCTATCACTCAGCCACAGGGGCACCCTGTGCACTATTCATAAAATTTCATTATAAAATCAATATAAAAAAAATAAAAAAACCCCACTGCGACCAACTTTAAACCGGTAAAGATCCTAAAATGGTCATTCGAAATGAAAGAATCTGTAGAGAAACCTAATTAAAGATCTCAAAGTGACCAGTATATTTCTTTTAAATAACTTTTTTGTATGGCTCTCTGTAAAACAAACTTATGTATATGAAAACATTAAAACCTGCTCATAACTACACACACACACACACACACACACACACTTCCTGACACAAATACATACATGCACAACACAAACACAAAAAGTGCAAAAGCAAACATTAACAGTATTGAGCAGAGAGCAAAACTAAACTACAACAAACTGCAGAAGCAAAAAAATAAAAAAAATAATAAAAAATAAGGCAAAGCAAAACATAAACTTTTAAGAAATTCTTTTTTATTTGTTATAAGTTCTGACAAAGAAAAAAAAAAAGAGAAAAAGGAAAAGAAAACGTTTTGCCTTTTTCTACTTCTTATTATTCTACAACATGAAAGTTGCATCATGGCATAAGAAATTCTTTTTAATGGTTTGTTACAAGTGCATCAGGTGCTCTTCTTTGCATTTTATGGATGTGTATGTCTTTTTTGTAGCCATCCTTTCACCCAAAACACGTTCAAATTGAGCGTTGACATTTTGTGTTGTTGTTGGTTAGTGTTTTCTTTTTTTTGTTCACGTTCTTAAAGCTTCTTGTGATTCTGTAGGTGTTTGCTTTTTATATTCGAGCTTAAATTTTGGTAAAAATTGTGGCTTTTTCCTACTGTTTATTTAAAGATGAAATATTTATGCTTGATATTGAAAAACAAAATAAGAAAAAATAAACATAATATTTTTGTACACGTTTGACACGTTAATTTTTTGCTACCATCACCGAAATAGCAAAACAAGACAAAAATAAAAGCTGAAAAATTAGTAACCATTAAAAATTTATGATGGGAAGGACAGCTGAGATGAGAGAGAGGGAAGAGAAGAGGCTGGCAGAAATGAATTCTTCTGCTGAAGAAAATTATTGAAATAAGTTTGTTATTTATAGTTTTACTTAGTAACCCAAAGATCATAGTTAAGGTTAAAGTATGTCATAGTGGATTTTTCTTATAGAAAAGTTGACTGTGCTCTGGCACAGCGGACTTTTCTTATAGAAAAGCGGACTTTTCTTATAGAAAATTTGACTGTGCTCTGGCACAGCGGACTTTTCTTATAGAAAAAGTTGACTGTGCTCTGGCACAGCGGACTTTTCTTATAGAAAAAATGACTGTGCTCTGGCACAGCGGACTTTTCTTATAGAAAAAATGACTGTGCTCTGGCACAGTGGACTTTTCTTATAGAAAAGCGGACTTTTCTTATAGAAAAAGTTGACTGTGCTCTGGCACAGCGGACTTTTCTTATAGAAAAGTTAACTGTGCTCTGGCACAGCGGACTTTTCTTATAGAAAAGCGGACTTTTCTTATAGAAAAGTTGACTGTGCTCTGGCACAGCGGCCTTTTCTTATAGAAAAGCGGACTTTTCTTATAGAAAAGTTGACTGTGGTCTGGCACAGCGGACTTTTCTTCTAGAAAAGCGGACTTTTCTTATAGAAAAAATTACTGTGCTCTGGCACAGCGGACTGTGCTCTGGCACAGCGGACTTATCTTATAGAAAAGTTGACTGTGCTGGGCATAGCAGACGTTCTTATAGAAAAGTGCCACATTTTCCCGTATCCAGGTATTATATTTTTTTGAAATATTTTGTCTGCTTAAATTCTTTATTTTAACGAAGTATTGTTCATAATAATATTGCATTCAAATATCTGCTTTAATATTCACTTCAAAAAAAATAATAATAATAATAAAAAAGAATTACTTTGTACATCCTGGTTAAATTCTCGTTGCTTATTGCATTTTAAGCAGAGTCATGGTAAAGTTTGAAGTTCCGTATCAAAAAATCTATGTGCATATACCTTAAGATATCGATGAGTTAAAACCGTAACTAAATTCTTGCAACTTTATGTACTTGGCTGTAAAAGAGCATTCATTGAATGTCACTGTATAAAACAGCAAAAGCAAATATTATATTAGATGTATATCCTTTATTTACAATTCCTGATATAAACAAACACAAAAAAATAGGTTAAATTTTTTTTCATACTCGAAAGCAAGAAGCAACATAAAAAATAGTGAAACTTTTCTTTTGGGTTGTTAAGTCAGTAAGTTGCTGAAAATTATAAAAGTGTAAGAAAAATGTGTGTGTGTGTGTCTCTGTCTGTCTCTCTCTAAAGGTGATGTCTGTAGCATAATGCATGCACAAACATGCATTATGCTGCTGAGCAGCACATTTGCAGATGGCAGCCCTTTAATGGTAATTTGTTGGCATTTCCGTTATTTGGCGGAAGTTCATTTTGGAGTTTAGTTTTTGTTCCTCTTTTACAATATTGCTGCTTTCATATGTAAGTGCTTCAGTATGTGTGTGGTCCGTAGAGGCATATTTGAAATTTCCCTTTGCAAGATTTATTTTGCAGATTAAAGAGACTACCGAAGAATGAACAAAAAAATAGATGTCATAAAATTTCACAAAGGTTAAAAATTATCACAGCGCCAAATTGTGCGAAACCCATAAAGGTAAATTTTAATTAAATTGGATATTTTTGACAGCGATGCGCTCGCTCGCTTGCTAGATGTTTAAAATAATTGCTAAAGTTTTTGTTCAAACATTGCAGAGCAGAGTTATTTCTCATAAGTATTTTTTTTTTCTAATTTTTTTAATTTTAAATGTTGGAAATTTAAGCTAGGAACTTGAAGATTTAGTTATTGTTTTTACACATTTATATAAAAAAGTCATAAGTAGAGAAATTAATTTTTATATTCAAAACAAAACAACACAGAAACGATTTTAAACTTGTATGTTAATCTTACCAATTTTATGTGTCAGTTCTTGTACATGGTTTGTTAGAATTTCAGTTACCGTTTTTTAAAATTTTTATTAAGAGAAGTAACACTCAGGCAATGAATGTCTACTACTATTACTAGTTGTTACTTACCTTCTTTAGGCAAGCGATAGTGATAGTGAAGACAGGTGGTGAAGGAAGAGTTAGAGGAAAGCTTCATTCTTTTACAACTCTGCTTTTTGCACCTTTTTGTTTAATAATGCAGTGTTGCAGCGCCTCTGGTGTCAATGAGGTGTACTAAATTTTTGAAGTTGTGTTTAGTAGAAATTTTATTGGTTATTTTACTTTGCCGATAATTCTGCTACACAATAGCGACGAAGAAGGGCGCTCTGATATTATATTTGGATTAGTATCCGCAGAAGCCGGTGTAGTTCACTGACGACCAGTGTTTATGCCTTAATCACTTGAACTTTCCTACAACAACTGATACAAAGGGACACTAATGCTCATCAGAAAAATGTGTGGTGTTCTTGTTTAGTGACTGTCGGAGACCGGACTCGAAATCAGTACCTTCGGTTTTGTAGTCAATGTGCTAACTACTTCAACCAACTAATAGCGATTTGTTATTATATTTCTAATGCAGAAAATAATATCGATTTTCATTCTTACTTTTAAATATGAATTGCTATTTAAATAGTAAAGTAAGCAAGTTTATTCTAACCAATTTAAATGGTTAATTTTACTGTGCATACAAAAGCTGTTGATTCGGTTAGAAAAAATATTATTTTTATTTGGTTAATATAATTCATTTTATTTCGTAGATATACATATCGCACACTAAATCATAAACAATTACAACTGAAAATTCCCAAAAATGGTTTTCTTTTTATCCGACTTTTAAACCAGTTCAATGAAAAAATCTCTAACGACCGCACACACAGTCTTCTTGAGCGATATAAAATACCTTTATGCCTGTTTTTGTGTTACATATCTACGACATTTGTGCAGTCTAAACAGTTTTTTGCCACTCCTGAACATTTGATATATTTTGAGTTGTGACTGTTTATGATTTAGTGTGCGATATGTATGTATATTTTTCACATACCTTGTACATTAAACATACTGTGAATTTCTGGATACTGCTAACATTCTTCTGGAAGCCTTATGTTAAGTATAAAAAGTGCGATGCGCCCGCTAAAAGTCAGTCTTGTGTAAAGAACATAAAAGTTAACATCGTGGTATACCAGCATTAAATTATATAACATTAGGTGTTTTAAAAGCTCTTAATGTCAGTATTAAGCAAAAAAGTGTTCTGATTTGATAAAAATTGTGGGCTGGTGATTTTTATTTAACTGCATATATTTGATTCTGTAAAAATAAAAAGTAAAAACGTAACAATCAGGCATGTTTTGAAAATCCCATTTTTGAAGTCACATGTGATTTATTCATTCGTTCATTTATTTTTGGTTGAATTTATTTTTTACGCTTTATTGGAGTAAAATAAAGAAGCCGATTTCATTACATCTTACATATTTTCTCTAAGATTTGCTTTTGTTACTTAATTTAGTTGGCGCTATTTAAACACATTTATAATATAATACCAAAAATATCATTAAAGATTTCTCTATTAAACAAGAATTTAAAGTACACGCAGTAACTGCATTCAGTACTGTACGAGAGTATTTAATGAATTATTAACAGATTAGTTGCAAAAGTATTTGCATTAAACTTCCTACAAAATTCGTTGTGTAATGCTTCCTTGAAATCCTTAAACAGTGATTGCTTAAGGACATAAAATGTACAACCCCATCGTAACGACGATGGATTCCTTTGTTAGCGAAAGTGTTCGAGCTAAAGTTTCTCTGCCCTTCTTGCAGTTTTAATTGTGTTTTTTTTATACCCTCATGTATGTCTGTGTGTGTGTGTTTGGTTTGCTTTTCAACAACTTTTCAATTATCTTATAATTGTTCCGTGGCATGTAAGTTTCTTTTAACATGACCTTTTCTTCTTTTCAAATTATTATTTGTTTTTCTTTATGTTCTATTTTCGGTTGCCTTTCCCTTTTCCTTAATATTTCTAATATCTTCCTTTTTTGGGAGCGTTGTTAAGGATTTTGAAAACATTTTAAAAAGTTTGCTTTTTTTCAATTATGTTTTTCTTTTTCTCATAATTTTTTTTTTATAGCAAAATTATAGTTTTAGTGTCTTGTTCCTGTTACCACCGTCTTCTGCTGCACTTGTTTAATAAATTGCTGTAAAAGTATTTTCATGTAATTTTGAGTTTTTATTTTGCTTTATTTTAGTAATTTTCTCGTGGTAGTGTTGTATATAAGGGATATTAAATTTTTATCCTTTTTAAAGTTCATTGTAAAATAATACTTTCTAATAATCGTCTTAATTTGAAGTGTTAAGTGGTTGTTCGTTAATTAAAGTAAAAAATAAAAATAAAAATGTTAAGAGCAAAATAAGTTTAATTTATAAATTTTAATGCTTTTAAGGAGTTTATAAGAAAAAGGCAACATTCTGCTTTCCAAAGAGAAATTTTTTTTATAGAAACATCTTAGATTAGCCGAGGAAGAAAGTATTTGCTAGAACATAATCTTTAAGAAGAATTTTGAATACTCGGAAATAAAAACGTATCATTTAATTTTGCATTTGGGTTAAAAGAAAATTAAAAATAATTAAGAGCTAAAGAAAAGTCCTTTAGCAAAATCTATAGAAATATTAAGGACCTTGATAGACGAGAGGCACTCAAATGAAAAACAAAGAATTTATGAAAAAATAATATTTGGTATACAATAAACTTGAAAAATAAAAAATAAATTATTTTTTATTTATTCCAAGTATAGTGGATTTTTATTCCAGAAATAATTTCTTAGACAGGCTAAGGTTTGATATTCTCGAAAATTTATTTAGAAACGCAATTTTTGTTTTTAATTAATGCGATTTTCTGTAGAAGATTGCAGTGAATTTTTGTAATTCAAAGAAGATTTAAAACAAATTCAAATTAAATTTAATTCTTCAAATAAAGGATATATGGAGAGCAATCATATCCTTACACCGATTGGAACAAAATTCCATAGACCACTCAAATATTCGAATCTGTAAATTGTTGTAAATTTTTGTTGCATTCGAAACATTACTCTGCTTGCTAGATTCTTCTTCAAACAAAGGATATTTGGGGAGGAATCATGTTCTTATACCGATTGGAATTAAATTCAAATGACCATTTAAATATGAAAATCTAAAAATAGTTGTAAGTTTTTATTAAATTCGCAGCATCATTGTGCGTGTTAGCTTGTTCTTGAAATAAAGGATATATGGGGAGGAATCATATCCTTGCACTGATTGGAACAAAATTCCACAGATCACTCAAATATTCGAATCTGTAAATTGTTGTAAATTTTTGTTGCATTCGAAACATCACTCTGCTTGCTAGCTTCTTCTTCAAACAAAGGATATATGGTGAAGAAACATATCCTCATACCGATTGGAATAAAATTCAACAGACCACTTAAATGTTAAAATCTAGAAATAGTTGTACGTTTTTGTCACATTCGAATCATCATTTTGCTTATTATATTGTTCTTCAAATAAAGGATATACGGTAGAGCGGCATATTCTTATACCGATTGAAACAAAATTCAACAGAGCGTTTAAATATGAAAATCTAGAAAAAGTTATACGTTTTTGTTGCTCTAGAAAAATTATTGTGCTGTAATTTTTATTGAAAATAAAAGGATATATGGGAGGAAGACATAACCTTGCCGTGATTAAACTGAAATTCATGAGGCAGCCGTGCTAAGTAAATCTATAAATATTTACAAGCTTATGATGCCCTGTGATTACAAATGTGGCTAATATTCAATGTTTAAAAATTAAGGATATATGGGAAGGAGCCATATCCTTATACCGATTGGAATAAAATTCAACAGAGAATTTTCTTATTAAAATCTAGAAATAGTTATAAGATTTTGTTGCACTCTTATCATGATAGTGCCTTTATTTTTATTTTTCTAAGGAAAAGGATATATGAGAGAAAGACAAATCCTTTCATTGATTGAGCTGAAATTCATTAGGGAGCTTTGGTAGATAAATGTATAAATAGTTACAAGGTTATGATGCCCTCTGATTGCAATTGTGGCTGAAATTCAATGTTTTAAAATTAAGGATAGGTGGGAGAGAGTCATATCGGATAGAAATACAATTTAATAGAGCATTTAAATGGTAAAATCTAGAAAAAGTTGTGAGATTTTGTTGCACTCGAATGATGGTTGGTCGCTTATTTTTAATTTTTTTTTTTAGAAAAAGGATATATGGGAGAAAGACATATCTTTGCTTTGATTGAACTGAAATTCACGAGCGAGCTTTGCTAGCGAAATCATTAAGTAGTTACAAGTTTTTGATGCCCTCTGAGTACGATTGTAAGTTTGTATTGTTTTTTAGGAAAAAAAGGATATATGGGAGAAGTGCATATTCTTGCATCTATTAAACTAAAATTCACGAGTGAGCTTTGTTCTATAAATCTTTAAATAGTTACAAGGCTTTTGATGCTGTCTGATTACAATAGTGGCTGAAATGTAATGTTTTAAAATTTTAAGGATTTTTGAGAGAAATGCCATGTCGTTACGAGTGGTGAAAAATAAAATTCCAAAGAGCTGAATTCTAAAATCGTTTATACTTAAACTTACTTTTCCTTATAGCTCTGATCATAATTACAGCTACTTTTGAATATTTTAAATCAAGAATATATGAGAAGTTGTTATATTTCTGTATCAATTGATATTAAATTTTGCCAAAGAGCTTTTGATTGTGCAATTATGCAAAGTAATTTTCAGTTAGAATGGGAATAATTTAAATGATTAATATAAAGGTGATATTAGAAGTTGAGATGAGATGTCCTGGCAAGGATTAAAATGAAACTTATCAAAAACTTACACTTTGGCCTTAACCTTATAATTAACATTACAAAGACTTATAAAATAATTACATACATCTGTTCAATCAATCCTATATTGAAAATTAAGGATACATGGGAAGTATTTATATTCTTAAATTGATTGTAGTGAATTTTTGCAAATAGATTCAGCATTATAATTGTATAAATAAGTAAGGCTTTTGAATGTATATATTTTGATCATAACTGTTGTTGAAATTGAAGTTTTCATTGTAAGGATATATGAGAGGTACGCTTATGCTTGCGGAATTTGTAACGAAATATGTCTAAGTAATTTAGCGGTCTAATTGTAGAAATTAAAAACAAATTTTTATTGCATTTTGATGATAATTGGAGCTGAAATAATAATTTCAATATAAAGGATATATGAGAGGCCATGATGTTGTTGCTTTGTTTAAACTGAAAATTTTCCTAAAAGTTACCTATATAATTTCATAAGTTGTTATAAGATGAAGTTGCATTCTGCTTAAATATTTTAACCAACATGCGATTTTTTTTTAAATAATGGATATACGAAGACTTAAAATGTCATTGCATCGATTTTGCTAAAACTTAAAAATATTTCGAGCTTTAATATCGCGCCAAAACCGCCAAAAAAAGCTTAACCGGTACATATTTTGGATCTCGTTTTTTTTACGAAAATCGATTATTTACGATCCCAATTGATTGATATTGGTTAAAAAACTTAGTTTGAAAATTATGTCGCTTAAGCTTTTTTGCAGTTATGGCACGATATCAAGTGCTACGCTAGTCTCTCTCTCTCTCTCGCTCTTTTTCTATCATCTCTAATATTTTTATTTCTTTACGTACAATGATAAATTATTGTTTTATAAACAATTTTGTTTGGACAAGGAAACTGATTAGCGATTCTTTAAACCTAAATTTCCATTATTTGCAACCAAAAAAAAATATCCACTAAAAATTTTTTCTTCGGAAATCAAATGCTGCGTGTTTTAAGAGGGAAATGCAAAATTGCTGCGAAAAATCTTTCATGAACTAAACTGGAGTAAAGTGTCTGACGACTCGCAACATACAAATTTATACTACTGGTTTGTATGTTTTTACAAAGTAAAAAAATAATTGTAGTTCAAGCAAAAATAAATTCATAAAATAATCCTTTGAAGTGCATCAAGTTCAGCTTAATTAATGTTTTTTTTTTTTTATAAAAAATGTAAATACTTTACTCAGTATAGTCATTTTATTAAATGTTTATAACATTCTAATTTTACAACATTTCATTATGGTCCTGGCATTTAAAACAAATAATATTTCTGTGTCGTAAAATGTTTGTTGCACCTCCAGGATATTTTCCATATATTTATTTCGTAATAAAAATATTCAAATAAATACCTTTGCATGTGTGTGTGTGTGTGTGTGTGTAAAGCACCGTGATAGGAGGTGTGTGTGTATGTGAGTCTTTTTATATTCATATAAACTCATTTTGTTTTTATCGAATGGGATGTTTAAGCTGAAAGTCACAAGATTGTTGAATTTATTTTTAATAATTCAACTGAAATTTTCACTTATTTCGTCAGCATGCACACACACGCATATAAATAATATTAAATTTTGTATGCATATGTGTTTCTGCTTATTTTCTGTTGTTGGCATGTTGCGATTTCTCTTTTTGAAGTTTCAAAAGTTTGTGCAGATATGTTGGTTCATCTACAGGAGGAAACAAATTGCAAATATTTTAGTTAAGAATATTTGCATAAATGTGAATAAAGTGGGGCTTGATTTTGTGTAAAACAGGAAACTAAAGTAAAGTTCCGTTCCTGGTGCACTGAAAATACGAAAGCATTTCTGTAATTCGAAATGATAGAAATTTTTTTTCGAATTTTTGAACATGCAAATTCGAAAGCATCTTCTTTCGTTTCGAATTACACGGTAGAGCCACTGACCAAATTTTTAAATCGTTACAAAACTCTCTTTTTTACTTTTATAAAATAAATTTTTTAATTTCAGTTTTATTTTTATAAAAAACAAAACTCTTACCTTACAATTAAGTTTAATGGTCAGTGCTCCGCGTTTTCTTCAAATAATGATTTACTAGTAGTTGTATAATTTCTTTTAATTTTTTTTTTTAATTATGGTTACAGATATAATAAATTTAATAAAGTGTAATTTAAAGTCGACCATATACTATGTATTCTTATGTTTTTCCTCGCATTTTTAAACCCCACTGTTATTGTTTGTTACGCGTTACCTGTTGTTTTCCATACAAAATACACACTTTAAAAGAAGGAAAAGAAAGCAAACAAATTTTCATAAAAATTTTATACATTTATAATGATTTACAAATGTTGCATCCAATGCAGGCATCATAGTTAGCAACAAGTTTTTTGATCTCAGCTGTCTTTTGCCTTTGATTTTAAAATTGCTGCCAATGACAATTGATTTTGATGTGTTATTTATATAAAATATGTATAACATGAATAACTGAATATGAATAGGGAAGTTGTGAGCATTTTACAGACATTAATTTTTTGTCAAAATATATTTACTACATGTAGGGATAAAAATGTTTTCACATTAGCATGCTGTGCGTTAAAAAAGAGCAAAGAGCAACGCAAAATTTCAACAATTTAATAGCGTCAATATGATAAATTATTTATTTATTTTGATTATGATAAATTATAATTTAGATACATATGTATATGCTTCTAAAAATTTTAAATTAAGTTTTTTTTCGATACTGTATGTATTCATTCTCCCGCTAATCTATTGCAATATCACTCATACGTATAAAAGCCGTTAAGTAAGAAAACTGTTGCATACTTTTCGCTATTTTCAAAAAGAGTAACTGAGAGCGTATGAGAAATCAGTAATGCCAAGTTCTTAAAAGGAAAACTAACTGCTCGTTCATAAAAAACGCACTAAAAAGCAATAAATGCCAAAAAAAAATTATTTCGCTTATAATTTTTTAAATTCTTGTTTTTGCGAAAATCGATTATCTACGATCGTAAATAATGGATTTTCATCAAAAAAAACGAAGTTAAAAAAATATGTCGCTTAAGCTTTTTTTGGCGGTTGTGCTCGCTATGTAGACTTAAATTTAAATTTTATTTGTACTTTTGCCCAATTAAATTATTCGGTATCAGTGAAATGTCAAAACGCGTGAATAAAATTTAAATGGAAATGCTTTGAAATTGTGTTCGATATCATCGGGTGCCTTAATTTGTGTCTGGGTAGGTGTACACTTTAAATCGAAGCGAAAGAAAATGCTTTAAAACCTTGCATTTCTTACTAACATAATGAGATACACATAAGTATGTATGTGCGCATTTTCATATCGTCAGCCGAAATGCAAAACCACGTAACTAACAAAAAATTCAAAATCACAATTCATATTAATTATTGGGCAATACTCGTACATCGAAACTGATGTAGCCGTATTAAAAATGACAACAAAGAAACTTTATTTTAGTTACATTTAAAAAAGTGTAGTTACGTGATTTTGCAATTGCTTTGAGAAATACTTTATTTTTTTTTACTTTTGCATACTCGTATAACTCGGATATTACGTCCAATTGTCAAACTTTATATTTAAATAGCAAATAGTATATTATTATGCTGTTTTTATTTCAAGTCTGACAGTAGGAAAGGAAACAGCTTTCAGTCACATGCGCAAATGTAGTCACCCTTTTAGATCAGCCTTGAGTCATAGATTAAGGAAAACCTCTTGTGTTTTTAGTCTATTAAAAAAATTAAGCAGTCGAAGTCGAAAGACTACAACCACGATAAGGGGAATTATTGTTCATTAGAAGTTTATTTATTTATGCAGGAGTGAGTTTACGTGACAATGGCTAATTTTTATTAACACTTACAAAAATATGCATGAGTCAGAGCCACATGAAAAACAAACATTCGCGTGAGCGTGCATGAAATAAGATATTTTGTGGTGAAAGTGCCTTAACGTGAATGAAAAAGTATATATTCACGGCTCCTACTTCGATATTAATTAAAGCATCATTTAATACGTAACAAAAAATTAATAAATCTCTTAATCATTTCACTCTTGCATGCATACTTACATGCATATACATATTGGGCATCATCTGACATTTCGAAAATTTAATAAAAAAAAATATTTATAAAATTTTCATAAACCAGATTGCTTGTTGTTCGTTCGCTTCTTTTTATGATGCTCATATTTTTATGATGTCTCTGGTTTTCTTTTTGATTTTTGTTGCTTTTTGCTTTTTGCTTTTGACGTTTTTCTTAACTTTCTATCGAATTGAGGAGGCGCTCAGAGGTGCTGCTGGTAGTATCCATGCCATTATTCGCAGCAAACTGAATAAACAACAAACACTCAGCCATTTTAAATTGAACATTCATCTCCACAGACTTTGTTGTTATTTTTTTTTTTTTTTTTTTTTTTTTTTATTAATATGCATTGAATCTTCAATGGCATTTCAAGAGTTATAAATATTTAGCAGATTCCAATGGGACCTTTTGCTACCTTTTTTCTTTTCTTTCCTTTCTGTCTTTTACTTCTTTTATATATTCATTTGGTTACTGCTGTTGTACACCACAGTTGTTGATTGAAAGATGTAATGATGACTGAGAAACAGGAAACAAACAATTGTTAAGGACGTTAAGAAGTTGCAAATGTATATAAATATAAAAAGAAATAAAAAATAAATGTACAAGTAGATACAAATATTTTCCCCTGTTGACAACGAACGAGTCTTGTGGATGAGTATAAAAGTTATGATTTCTTTTAGCGCTTGCAGTATATGAATAATAATGATTTGATTAAAAATTAAAATGCTTGAAAATATCTTACCCAAACTTAGGGAAAGTTTTACTGTTTAAGCTCCTAAAAGTATGCAGGACAATTTCGTTTGACCCAATTTCTCTGATAAATTATATAAAAGGGAGTTTTTTTTTAAAGTCGGGAATTCTTCATGCATTGCATAAGGTACTTCTAATAAACAAATAAAAGCCAGCGATTCAATGAAAAGCAATGCTTTGCATCAATTTTAAAGTGAACTCTTGCAAAATAGATTTAGTTATTTTATGTCAAAATTTAAAAAGGTATCTAATTCATTTGAAAAGCCAAGAGAAAAAACAATAAAAAATATGGCGGCTGGTGTTTAGACTTCCAATAAAATTTTGTTTGTAAAGCTGGAGATTGTGAAAAGTTCGAAATTAAAGATAAGGACACGTTTGCTTTCATTTTGTTTTAGGAGTTATATGTAGTAGATTTTTTTTTAACATAATATAAGCATAAGTTCTTCCGAACTTGAAATATTTCAGCTGAAAATATTTGCAATTTAAAGCGAAGAAATCGAAAAACAATTTTTTCTTAAATCCAGTTCAGAACAAAAGTATTTTTATTGCAAATGAAAAGATGTGAAAAGGAGTACTTAAAAATTGTCATGCGTGAGAATGCGTGAGCGTGAGTGAAAAAAATATTTTTTTTGCCTGTCCCGCGATGTCACTAGAAATCGTTCGATCGACAACTTGTATTGCAAACAACAATAACATTAGAAAATTTGTTGTTGTTTTCAATATAAGTATTCGATCGAACGATTTCTAGTGACATCGTGGGACAGGCCGTTAATATAAAAAAGAATAAGAAAGAAATTAACTTTTTGATTTACTGTCACTTTACCAAATGTTTTGTGTGTGATTTCAAATAACGATTGAGTGGCAGTAAAGGTTTTCATAATAAAAATCTAGTACCTGTCCCACGAAAAACAAAATAGAAACAAATTTTTGAGTTTTGTTTTTGTTTCAAGTGTAAGTGTGCGACAAGTCGAACGTTGTGGACATCTTGGGACAGGCCCTTATAGTTTTTGATTTAATAAAAAAAAAAAAAATTCAAAATAATGCCGAAGCTGTGTATATTATTTATATTAGGCAAAAGTTGTCACGCGTGAGAGGACGTGAGCTGGGGTTACAAAAAAATTTTGGCTTCGTAAGAGCAAGTGATATAAATTTGAAGGACGTTGAGAGACAAACTTCCGAAGTTTGATGCCAAAAAATCATCAATCGGTCCTGCCGTTTGGCTGTAATTAATTTAAAATTTCCCATAGTGCTTAAAATCGCCATAAATGTGCTCTCGAGATTCTGACCATATACGAGTATAAAACATAATTTTAGTAAATTTGTTTAGTCATTTCTTTTCTTAACTTAACGACTAAGGAATATTGCTTGGCAGCCTTATTTAATCTAATGACTCTTAAGCTTAAAACATCACCATATAAAGCATCTTATTAATAACAACTAAGAGCACTTTCAATTAATCCTTTTTTAAACAATTTTGTTTGTTTTAACTTGCTAAGGATTAAAAGCATACAATTAGCGTTGCTTTCTTGTTTGTGCAACAAAATATTAAAGTATACTTTTAGGTAAAACAAAGCAAAGCAAGAAAAAAAATCTAAATTGTTTTTTAATTATCTAACGAAGTATTTCCCAAAATACAAACTTTCAGCTGTGCTTGCGAACCGAAAAATATATTATTACAAAATAGAAAAATGTGAAACTACGACGAGTACTCGTACATGTACATGGAATAACAAAATTGTTTTTAAATACTTTTCATAAATATTTTAGCAACATTCTCGTAATTGTCTCATTTTGTTCAACTCATTTACTCTGATTATCTAATCACCTGTTAAAATTGTTACAGAAAAAAAAATAAAAAATAAAAAAATAGAACTTCAAAACAAACTAACTCAGCTCATTTTTGTTAAATGTGCCATGGCCTGGCAGTTGAGTTTTGCAATCAAACGTACGTCCGTCCGCCCCTACGTCTGTCTGTCTATTCATTTTTCTTGTTTAAATTCCATTAAAAGTTTTTGTTAAGCTTGCAGTAACATGTTTTTTCTATGTGAGTTAGTTGGTAATTTGCTAACAAAAACCATTTAACATCATTAAAGTTTTTCTATATGTAAAAGTAAACATACATACACACAGAGAATGTTACATGGAATTTTTTTCTATTTGATTTCCAATTATTACCCTAAAATATCAGGTGCTACACATGCACAAGTATGTATGTAAGTAAGTATTTGTGTTAGATTCAACACTCATACGTAGAAGAAATTTAATCACATTGGTTGGTTGTTGTTTTAGTTTCTGATACATATTATATTTCGGTGCGAATTCCTCATTTAAAATTCTTCATACTTTTTATTCATTTTATGATAAAGTGGAAACTATAACTTTGCTTGTTTCGACAAAAAAAAAAAAAAACATCAAACAACCACTAATTATCACTTTTTTTTTTTGCTCGCAGTTTTACTATTATTGGTGCCCTTTAAGGGATTGCGAGGTGTTTTAAGTTTCTAGTTAAGTTTACTACTTAAGCGCTGTTCAGACTATTTTACGCGTCAAAAATTCAAATAATACCCCTTATTGTGAATGGTGTCGTCGACGTCGCATCAAGACGACATTAAATATTGTCGCTTGTCTTCTCTTTATCGGCAACAATTGGCTCAATTGTTGTCGACAAATAGTAGACAAGTAACAAGTTTTCCTGTCGTCTTGATGTGACGTCGACGACGCCATTCACAATAAGGGGAAATATGTGCAAGTGTGGATGCAAAATATCATGACGAATGGCAAATAATACGACAAATATTTGACTTGAAAGTAGTGCCATGCTTACCGTCCAACCTTCACTAATTTGTAGAATACAATTCTCATTATTAACATAAATAGTCATGAAGAGTTTCAAAATTCTCACTGCTTTAGTTTCAAAGATATTTGTTTAAGTAAACATTTTCTCTATAATATCAAGAAACATTGTCTCTGTTTGAGAGTAGCCACGCTCACTTATACAATTCCGACTATTTTCTGTCATCAGCAGGATCATAATAAATACTTAATTATAAATAATAATAAATACTTAATTTACTTGGGAGGTGATAAATTTTTTGCTCCAATGTTGACTCCTTTTTATAATACTATTCTCTATATTGGCGTTACTGCTTACGAAAAAGTTTCAAAAGTTTTGTCTTTTTTTTTGGCTTCCAAGATATCTGGTAGTAAATGTTGCTTCCCTGTCAAAAGTGCCACACCAACTTGAGGCATTAATAAGTAATAACCTATTGTTCCTTCGATATCATTCAGTAATAAGCTGTAAGCAAATCAGCAAAATCGGAAGATAGGTACGCTGGCATTATTTTTGAAGGCAAATAAAAATTGCTCGCCTACTTGTTCAATGCGAAAATTGTTTCCAGAGACAATGCACAATATCAACAGAGTTATTACCACAAAATTTCAAGTTTCAAAAGTTTTGTCTTTTTTTTTTGGCTTCCAAGATATCTGGTAGTAAATGTTGCTTCCCTGTCAAAAATGCCACACCAACTTGAGGCATTGAGAAGTAATAATCTATTGTTCCTTCGAGATCATCTGGCTCACGCTGGCATTATTTTTGACAAATACAAATTTGCACTATATGAAAGGCACCACACGCCTACTTGTTCCATGCGAAAATTGTTTCCAGAGACAATGCACAATATGAACAGAGTTATTACTACAAAATTTCAATGTTCTCTGTATATATTAGTTTTTCACATATCGCAAAGTAAACATTTTCTCTTTATGGGAGGTGCCACACCTACTTGTCTAAATCGAATTTTTCCTTTTTGCAAGATAATACTTTTATATTATTAAAATCGTTAATTACACAAAATTTCATTGCATTATGTAAAAAGATATTCAAAAATAAAGAAATTTTTATATGGAAGATGCCACGCCCATTTATTTTATTTCGCTTTTTTTAAATTACAGTGTCAATGGAGTAACTCCTACAAAAGCTCAGGTCTTGTACCATATTAGTTCAGAAGATATTTGAGAATAAATGTTTGCTGTGTGTGGGAGCTGCCACGCCCACATTTACTGCCAGTTCATAGAAGACGAGTAAAAATTCTCGTCTGTCTATTTATATTGACAAACAAAAACAAACTTTGAGTGCTTTGATTTTGCTTTCAATATAAATAGGCAGAAGAGAATTTTTACCTTGATGTATATATGTAGATAAATATTTTTGTCCATAAAAATTTTTGTTTAAAAATATTTTTGTTTATTTAAAAGGCTTTCAAAAATATATTTATTTTAAAATCCCGCTTTTTGGCGGCCTTTTCTTCTAAATCCTTTTTTTTTTTTTTTTTTTGCAAAAAACAAAAACCATCTGTACCTGGATTCAGTAACTTTTATTGCGACAATCGTATAAATATAACGAAAATTTATCGACTTTGCTATTCAGTAACATATTTTAACGATATTCGCTGTCGGTTGAAGCAAAAAAATTAAATCACAAGATGAATTTCATTTAGTTTTTTTCTATTTTTCTTTGTGCTTTTTGGTTATTTTGAGATTTTCTATACAGAAATACCACATGATATTGAATTAAATGATGGTTAAAATACAGATGGAGACTATCGCAAAAAATAAATTGTGCAGTCACATTATCGTTACCGCAAACGAATAAATATAGGGTGCCCCTATGACAGTGGTACCGATGCTAGGCTCTCAGTGTAGAGGTAGTGGGGGGTTCGATTCCCACCATAGACCCTGGATGTTTTCTGCAGACAAGCTAATCGCTTTGCAGGTTGTGTTTGTTAAAAAAATGTCGGTAAAAATCAATCCCGGTACTGCTCAAATTATTTATGAAAAACATTTAAAAAAAAATCCGCAAAAAGAGTTTTTTTTTTAGTGCTAAAACTATTGAAGTAAATAAGCGATTTTTGCCAGGATTTATTGAATGTAACGCCTCTCAAGTTCGTTGTCTTAACATTCTATTTAATTTTGTTTTGTTTTTCTTCTTTTCTAACCCTTCGATATCAAGCATGTGTCAGATTATAGTTGGTTCAACAGTGAACCAGAAAAATAGCAAAAATAATAAATAAAACTAAACAACAACAATCTATATGTATAATTATGCTCGGTATTTTTGGCTGTGAAAACTGTGAAAAATTATTATTTTTCTATGAGATTTACCAAAAAACGTTCATATGTGTGCATAAATATGCGCATCTGTGTAATATCTGCTAACAGTTGAGTTCCTGTGCGGATACGTGAATTGAAATGCTTGCCAAGCTGGAAAAACTTTATTAACATTTTTCATAGAACATTTTTGTTTCTGATCGAAAACATAGTTTGTGGTTGTAAGTGAAAAATTAGTTTTCTAAATTTTCACTAAATTATTTATAAAAAAAAACATAATTATCGGTTTGTATGCGTGTATGTGTGTGTGTGTTGGGAATACGTATGAAAAACTTAATTGCTCATAATGAGCTTTATTGAATATGAGAGATAATTAGTGGAATTTCGCTAAAGAGAAATAAATTATGTGATTATAATTATCAAAATGTGCGTGTGATATATTTACAAGAAAAAAAAAATTATAGAAATTATTTTAGAATTTTCAAAAAAGTTGCATTACTTGCATAATTTGCTTAGAAATTTTTACCCTTAAAACTTGGGTGAGATGCACTTTATCTATCATAGAATTTTTAATCGCTGCAAAACATGGTTTAGCCAAAATTGCGTTCAAAATATAGCACAAATTGGCTACTAAAACCAAGAGTGTGTAGATGTTTTTATTGCCATCAGTGGTGCGCAAGCGTAATTTGAAAGAAATTTTATAAATCTAATGAAATTTCTGTCTATTGACATTAGCTTCTTTTTGAAAAATATATTTATTTAGTTAAGCATAGAACTGTTGTAAATGGGCATTTTCATGTTGTCGAACGTGACTTTTGTGTACACATTTAAAGTAAAAAGATTTTTATTTTGACAACAAGCGTAGCTTATAGCTTTAGTTTGATTTTGAGCGATTCTTCATTTTCGAGATAATTGCAAAAATCCAATTCATTTGTATGTGAGAAAAATAGAAGTTGTTTTTACTGCCAACGATTAAAACGCAGTTTTCAGCCAATATATGAATATATGTAAACCAATATTTTAATATGACTAATACCTAATTTACATTGGGCATTTTTTCATAAAATTGAATGAATTTTGTTGCACGAAACTTTTTCTATTTACTGATTGCAGCGCTTCAGAAGATTATGATGTATTAAAAATGGCCTCTTATTGATAAATGAAAAATTTTCATGCAACTAATTTCATAAAAAAAATGCTTAATGTAATTTAAGTACAAGTTTAGAATATTGTGCACTAATGTCTTTTTAAAGTGGGTTTCATTTTACACAAAAATAATTTATATAGATTTTTTTAAATAAAATTTTAGTCACAGTGACGTGATCTGTCGCACGTGACATGTTGCACATGACCTGTCACACATGACCTTTCGCACGTGACATGTCACACATGACATATCGCACGTGGTATGTAGCACCCGACATGTCTCACGTGACATGTCTGTTTTGAAATTAACAGAAGTTTTCATCATGTCGTTTGCAGCTTTTGCAAACGTTTGCTTTCATTTGTAAGGCTCGTTTTGTGATTGTTCGGCATTTTGCATATCTGCTTCATTTCAGCTTCTGCCGACTTTGTCCCTTACGTATGCGGCCATGCCGCGTTATCTTTTCAATCGTTTAATTTTTTCCTTCATCCAATGCTTTTCACTTTTTTTCCAGCATTTTGCATTTTTTCCGTGCCCTTAAAATTTTCTCCACCGTTTGCAACTATGTATCGTTATTTTTTCGCTGTTTTTGCTCACTAAAATTTTAATGGCTCAAAAGTAAGTAATGTTTTTTATATAAAATTTCAAATTTTTTCTTTATTTTATACTTGCGATTTCGCACGGGACTAACTTATATACCACGATCACAATTCTTTATACTTTTGTTTTTATAAATTTTTTTATATTTTAATTGTATTAAATATCTATGCTTGCACTGAATGTATGCGTGCTATTTTTCAATGTCGCACGTGACATCAAAATATGCAATTTTGCAAAGCAAAAAATTAACAGTTATTTGCAATCACATAGTTTCTTATGTATTCTTTTTGACTCTTTACACCCGCTGAAATAATTTAGAAAGCAAGCAGTCAATAGGATAATAAATAACCCTAGTTAAGAACGTTTATCAAAATAAAAATTGCAAAAGAAATATCCAAATGAAAAATAGTGAAATTTTTGTGACATTGCATTCGAATATGGGCTAAATTTCATCGCCCCCTCCCCGCAGTTGTAGTCGTCATATATATATATATATATTTTTTTTGTAATAGATTAAAGAACACTGCAATATTTTTTCTTTAATCTAGCACAAAATGTCGTAGTCGAGGTCGAAATATGCCAACCACAATAATTCACATTGTTTCTCTATGAAAATATTATAAAACAAAGTGTTTTCAAGAACTTTTAATTTTTTGCTTTCGCTGGACCCTTAAGCGCAAATGCCCATATGCATTTTCTTTGCAACTGGTGCATATATTTTGTCCTGAAATCCTAAAACTATGCCACAACTTTGTACTTATATTTCATTATTTGGCAAAAAAAAAAAAAAAAAAAAAAAAAATAGTGGCAAACACTTAAAGCTTTAGCTGTATATATTTATTGAACATAAAACTTAATTTCCACAATGTAATTATTATTTTTTGCAGTTTATTGCAAATATAAATTAAAACAAATCATGGTAAATTCCTAAAAGTATACTTTATTTTATTACTTCTCTCACAAAATTCTAAAAATAAAGCACACAATAAATTAAATTACTTCTCGTTTATTAATTTATTGTATTTTATGCTGGACGTTTTATGCATTTAACACTTACACATTTTGTGTAACAATTTTGTAGAACAATTTGTAGGATATAATTTTTATTGCCTGCTTTAAGGCTTTTCAAAGACATTGTCTACTTGCAAACGAAACTACAATATTATTGTTTATGTACTTTATTGAAAAAAGAAAAAAAAACAACAATTGTAAATACAAAAAAAAAAAAAAAAAACAAAGGGACCAGAAAACCAGAAAACCAGCATTATAAAATAAATAAACTCTTTTTAGCAAATAAAGTTTTGTCTGCCAGCAGCACTCCCCTTGAAGGTGTTGTGTAGTAACGGCAACAAAACTATGTCTACTCTACTCTAATACAACTGTTGCCAACTTTTGTTAATCAAACACCTTTACACACACACACACACACACACATACTTAGCTGTAGAATTTATTTAGTCGGTTGTTGCTCCTTGGAGTAGAGGCATTATATTTCTGTTTATTGCTTAAGCTTTAAGTGCAAAGTGTGAAGTTTTATTTCTCTAGTTCTAGTCTTAAGGGGGTGTGCATGTAAGAAAAGACACCAATTGCTTTTCGAGTTTATGGTGATAGAGACTAAACAATTTATTAACAAAACAATTCTGGAGCTGGGCACATTTTTGTTGTTAGTAAAGTTGTGTCTTCCTTACTCCAATTCAACGGAATAAACCCAAGTTTCTCTTATTGTGCTACGAAACCGTAGAAACCTACTTTTGCAACTGCTAAAGTTTCGAAAAGTACAAAAGTAATTGCACATTTATAAGAAGAAAAAAAAAAATGCTGTCATTATTTTCATTTCTTAGCGAAGTATTTTTATAGTTTACTTAACAACTTCCTGCTTTCTGTGAATGCTAAAGATCTATTATTTATTACAACATCCGTTCCATTTGCGTATTGTCTTAAGCTGGAGTTTTTTAATTAAATTTCATTTGAAGTGCGTATGATAATTATTTATTTCTTGCGCTGCCAACAGGGCCACAGTGTTATTAATTTGTTTTCTTCTTTTAACCATTGTAAGGAAAAAAATATATGTATTTTTTTTTAATGAAATAGTCTCAGGAGATTTATTGCTAGATTTTAATTTCACTGCTTAAACTATGCTATTAATTTTATGGGAAATCAGGTAACTTGCAAATTTCATTCTGTATTAACTAGAGGCAAATAGCGGGGAATAAAGTTGAAGACCCAGTTGCTTATTTAGCATTTGATTGTACAATTATATTATTGTTATTATCTATTAAAGACTAACCGCAATGAAATTTAATGACTTACATACACTGATATTTTTTGCTTATATGCCCAATACTGAACAACACAAAACAAATGTAATTAAACAAATAATATTTCAAAGTCGAACACGTTCATTACTTGTATTTGGGGCTGGTAAAAACTTGTTTTCAATTATTTTTAAATTAAATAACCAAAACCATTTATTTCGCCAACGTTTCTCCTATGCAATATTTATTTACTCCTAAAAACAGCCATAAAGTATGCAATTGATTTTGAAAGTAAAAAAAAGAAGCCATAATCCCTAAAAGTATGCTAGGGAAATATATTGACACATCAGAAAAACGCAAAAATGAATATTTTGCTGCATTTCTTTTACGATTTCTGACATTGATTTAATACTAACTACACAACGAAACAATAATGGCTCTTGTTTTACTCGCTTACCCAGACCGACTCTATACAGCTTGAGATTAGTTGTTAACATTCTATGACAGCTGTCACATCAAAACTAATAAAAATTTAAAAACAATACCGAATGTGCACAAGTGCACAAGCAGCAAGCAACATGTGCTTTTTTTATTCTACTTATACACACTTAGCCGACGATGTAGGCTTAGAGTGTAAAACTGCTAAATCCACTTTTTTATAGCATATGACATTTTAATGCCATTCGCATTAAAAGAGAAAGAGACGCCTCATGGATTTGCTTAAATATTTATTTTAATTTCAAGCTCTATGTGTCGAAGAAACTTAATGTACTCGTATTAGTCTAATTTCTTAAGCTTTGTATAGAAACCGTTAACAGTATTTTGTCTCTCCTGTAAAATTTGCTGGAAGTGTGTTAGCAGGTTTACACTCTAAGCCGACCATATGTATGTATGTATGTAGTATGAAAATTGCTGCATTCATGCATTCGTCCCAAAAATCTCGTAGAATTTTGCAAAAATACAAAACAACCTGAGACAACGAAGGCCACAAACAGCTGAACTAAAAAAAATCGTTGACAACATGCAACAATCAGTCTTTAAATTCAAATAAAAATACATCATCTATAGTTTTCTTTTATACATATTGTTTTTTTTTATTTTTGATTTTTTTTTGTTGGTTGCAACGGACAACTTGTGTAGGAAAATTCGTTGTTAGCGAAAACATCAACTGGAAAAATATTGGGTGAACTATAAGCATGCAAAAACATGAACGATTTTGTTAAACAAAAGGAACTATGTTACAAAAAAAAAAAAATATGTGTTCGAATCAATAACAACAATAATGCTTTTAAGCATATCTCAGAGATGGAAAACCAATACCAGTCCAATACTTAAATACCTTGAAAAAGTACCTTTTCAAAAAGTACTTCTTATAAACGTATGTATTTTAAAAAAGTACCTTTTAAAAAAGCACACTTTAAAAATGCACAATTTATATGTGTAGTTCCTCGCCTCATCTCTCGTTTTAGCGATTTACACTGGCCCGCAAGATCACCCGATTTAACCGTTCCAGACTGATTTTGTGGGGCTTTTTGAAGTTCCGTGTTTACGTGAACAAGCCCGAGACCCTGGAAGCTTTCAAGGACAACATTCGACACGAGTGCGAGAATCTATCGCCCGATGTTCTCGCCGAAATGCCATAAAACGAGCCCGTATAGCAATCAATTGTGACGCCGCCCATATGGCCGATATCATCTTCTCGACTTGACCAATCAAATTCTAAAGGTTCAAATAAACATAATCAAAAAACAGAATCGAAGTTTTTCATTTAGAAAAAAATTAAAGCCAAACAACATCGGATGACTTATTTTGGCCCACCTTGTAAAGGGTGTTTCTTATTGAGGTATAGAACTTTAAGTTGGCATCACTTTTTTAACTGGCGGCCATTTTGTCAGCTGTCAAGTGATTAATATTTAGTTTGGTTTGCCATTTCATCATGAACAGGTTGACAAAAGAACAACGCTTGCAAATCGTGCAAATTTATTTCGAAAATAATGGTTCATTTCGCGAAGTTTACCGCAAGCTCCGTCCATTTTATGGTCGACATAATCGTCCATCAGAGCAATTAATTCGGTTAACCATGGATCGTTTTCGCACTACGTTTACTCTAGTGATAATACGCATCCGCAGAGACGTCGAACAGTGCGCACCGAAGAAACAATTGCCGCTGTAGAGCAAAGTGTTGAAGAGGACCCGAATGAATCGATTCGCCACCGTGCACAGCAATTGGAGCTTTGTTGAGTGGTTGAAAATTGGACCTGTAGAATTGGCTTTATTCGAGCCAGCCGCGGCGGCCACATGCCCGAAATCATATTTAAGCGTTAATGGCATAAAATTATCCTTCCAATAAAGCCAAATTGATGGACATTAAAACGATTTTCTTGTGTTTTATTTCAAAAAACACCCTATATATCTCAGTTCAATAAATAACAAAACTAAAATAATTGTATGAACAATAAGTGCGATCAATGGAAAAGTTTGTCCATCAGCCAGTTATTTTTGTTTGAGAAATGTCACATATTTAAATTTGTTTGGTTTTAGTGGTGTGTATCATTATCACTATCGATAGTGACTTAAAAATAAAGATTGTTTTCAAGTATAAATCAATTGCAGAATATAAACATCGATAGTCATAAAAAAAATTATAGTTATAGATAGTTTTCCATCCCTAGTGCTGCAGTGCCTCTGGTGTTAAAGAGGCGTGTTAAAAAAGTACGAGTACCTAAAAATATTCAAAATAAAATATCTCTTCGAAATGGTACGTTTTGAAAAAGTACTTTTTAGAAAAATATATAAGTACTTTTGAAACAAAATCTCTTCTTAAAAAAATTCAATATTTTAATCAGAAATAATTTCTTAGTCAGGCTTAAGTTCAGTAATTTCAATTCTAGTTGAATGAAATATTTTTGAATTGAATTGAAATTACTCAACTTAAGCCTGACTAAGAAATTATTTCTGATTAAAATTCACTATAGTTCAACTAAAAATTTAAAATTGTCTCAAAATGCAATATTTTCAAAATATAATTTCGAGTTTTCAAACATACAGCATTTGAGTTGTTGATTTTTGCGTGAAGTTGTTTTGATTTCCACACGAATATTTTTAATTGCTTTATAACTAATTCAATGAGGTTCAGCAAATAGTTCGTACATTAAAATCCCCAATGCTGTAAGTCCTTTTTTTTTTACTAAACTTTTAAAAAAATTGCATTACAAATCAATGCATGCATACTCATACAACTGGAGTTAATACATCCTTAACTGCGAACAAAAAAAATCCTGCAGAGTTGAAAACACATGATAGATAGAAATAAATAAAAAAAAACTTCTACACTGCTAAATTCATTCGTAGCATATGAAACAAAATATGTTAGCGGCTTTGTTAGGTAGTTGTTGCAGTTGTTTGTTTGCACAAGTGGCAACAGCAGCACCAATAAGTATCAGCTGCAGTAACAACTTTTGCTGAAAATAGACTCCGCACATACATGCAAGTATCTAGTTGAATAGTACGAGTACATCAAGGCTGCTGGCCTAGCCAGGCAAGCAGGCATGGAGATACAACTAAAAGTTTGTGTTTTTGCTGCGATTTGTTTTGGTAAATAATACTCGAATGTGTGAGTATTCTCTCACACGCGCCATGTTTTAGTGTATGAGTGCTGAAAAGAATATCAAACTGATGTACAAGTGTCAGTCAGTGTTGCCAATTTTATTGTTGTTTTTGCTGGTTATTCCCGATATGGTAGTGGGTGTCACACATGAAGCCTACAAAATATGTTGATGCATCGAATGGATAGTTGGCAGTTGCATGTAAAAACGCACTTAGCATGCCGGTCGCCTTGTTGTTATTCCAAGTTTTGGTCTTTTGCTTGTATTTAGCTAACTGCATAATTACGTATTCAACAACTATCGTAAAATGTTACTCTTGTCATTTGTCAATCTTTCGTCGTTGTGTGTGTGTGTGTGTGTGTGTGCCTGTGTAGTCTTGCAATTTAAGTTTTGTGCCAATTTTATGATTATAATTTTGGCATAAACAAATTGTTGTACTATATGTAACAATTTTTAAATTCTCTAACAACATGTTGATAATTTGTTTTGTGTTTAATTGGAACAGCCAATATGGAAAATCTAAAGTTGCATTTCTGCAAAAAAAAAAAAAAAAAAACTATTTAAATTAAGGTGCAACTGTTTGGGAAGGGTATCCCTTATTCAACTCGTGCAACTTTTGTGGCACTCAATGATTTTACACTTGTTTGTTTTGCATGCATACATACTCGTACAATATGCATGATCACGCTTTCCCCTCCACTTTTTTGTTTTCATTCATAACGCTGTGTTTCCTCTATGGCAAAATTGCTTAGCTGCACATAGTATGAATGTGCATATTTATGCATTTGATTGCTCTGTACTCTCATACATGTGATGTGATGTGATGCTTCTACTATGCAACTGACATCTAGCGAACTTCAACATACATTTTGCAAGAGCCCGAGTTTTGGTTTTTGTATTGTGTTCACTACTCTTGTCATATCATCTACATACTTGAATGTATGCATGTTTTGTTTTTTTTTTATTTTTTTTTATATTTTTGCTGGTTTTTGTTTCTGCTTGTTTTATAAACTAATTTTTTGTTCTTTTTTTTTTGAGATATCAGTTGAAATCTGTAAGTTTGCAAATTAGTTATCTGCATATGAAATAAGAATAAAACAGTTTCATCTTGGCTTCAATAAAGAGTGGTAAATTTTAAATTGTAGAAAATTTTCTTTAGAAAACCAAATAGACTACAAGTTTAGCGTTTGCTCAGCTCACGGTTAGATTAAATTTCTAACAGTAAATCTTACCAGCTTCAATGATTAAAATTGCATTAACCAACAAAATTGGTTAAACTAACTAATTTAAAGCAGTTAAATTTTTTTTAACCATTTCGGCAGTAAGTTAGATTCGATTTCTAAAACTGTCATTGAATTTTGCAAAGAAAAGAAAGAAAAGAAAGAACAGTAAATCTTACACAGTTTCTACGGTTGAAATTACAACAACCAACAAAATTGGTTAAACTAACTAATTTAAATCATAGTTAAAAATATATTAATACACGCTTTGCCCTTATCATTATCCATTAAAATCGTCTCATACAATTGTTATCCAACTCATTAGAATCCAAACAAATTGTTTGAATTGAGATCTTTGACCATCTTATTTTATTATTATTTCTAATTCTGAAACAAATCGTAATACTTAATGTTAAACTTTTCAATATAAATTAGTAGATTTTTTAATGATTTGGTACATTATCTCATGTAAAAGTTGAATAGAGACACACATTACTACCACAGGCACCACGGACATTAAGGGCCAATCCCACGATGTCGACAACGTTCGACTTGTCGCACACTTACATTTGAAACAACAACAAAATATTACAATTAGTTTTTGTTTTGAATGTGAGTGTGCGACAAGTCGAACATTGTCGACATCGTGGGATTGACCCTAAATTTCAACAGCATAAATCGAACATAAGAGAAAGAAAGAGAAGGAGAGAGGGAGAAAAATTAAGAAAATTATCACAAGACACCAGCAATTTAAGTCGTTGTTTATTTCAGTAGTTACTACTAAATTTAATAAAATCAACCACTAAAAACAATTTGTTCAGCAGCAAATTTTTTTGTAGTAAAATTAACAACTAAAATTGGTTAGATTAACCTTTGTGATTTTTTTTGGCTTAGTCTTATCAGCTTTGCATGTCTATTTGATTAACCAAGAAAATAGTAAATTTTATGGTATTTTTAACTGTTAACCGAATCGTACCAACAATTAGCATTCACAGTAAATTAACAACTAAAATTTGTTAGATTAACCAGTTTGTGCCTTGATGCTACTTTAACAGTCGGCGTCAGTAGTTTAGATTAGCAAATGCAGAAAAATCTGAGGGGTGAGGGAGAGAGAGACGGAGAGAGAGAGAGAGAGAGCGATAGTGAGAAAGGATTATAGATTTATATTTATTTTTATTTATTTTATTTATTTATTTATTTTATTTTTTTTTATTTATATAGAATTTATGTCAGCTGTTTTTTTTTTAATCTGTACATTAGCAATTTTTTTTTGTCAGAATTGTAGCAACAAAGGAATATAGAAAATTTCCATACAATTGTTACCTAAAAATATGAAACAAAACATATTGAAATACTATAAATGGGTAAATGAATTTCAACAAAAAAATCCAGGGAGCAGATTACGGCACTCGCTATCGAACGAAATTACAAAATATTCCAATAGAGTTTACATGGAAATATTTCAAAATTTCGATACGTACCGAATGCCGTAATTTGCCACCAGACTATTTTTAGTGCCTTCGTGCATTAGGTGGTAGTGTACTATAGCCGAGGCTCTGACAACAAATTTGTAACAATATATTTACTGTGTAGAAATCTTGTATTTTAGTGTACACTGTACAGCGATCTTTTCAATTGAGCTTTTACTGTATCACATTTTTGCATATGTTGATGCGTAGTTGTTTCTACCCGCATCGCATTTTTTTCCTACTTGTTATACCCCGATATGTATTCATACACAAACACACAAAAAAAAAGGCTGAAGAAAAAGTTTGCTATTAAATTTGAATAAGTTGGTTATTGCGTTATTAATTAATTACTATTGATAAAACACTGATGACTTCCATATAAAAGAGAGGCGCTTTTAAGAAGTTTTATTTTGTATATAAACAAAAAATATTAGAGAAATTGTTGTGATTGCATTACCTACTTCGCTGGCTGGTAGGCAGTGTACTAGTCTTGTAGTCCGAGGGTGCCAGGTTCAAATCCTGCACATCAGGTAAAGAAGCTTCGCAGCTTATGAGTGTGTAATTTGTTTTATATAACTTTTTTTTACAGATCTTTAATGATAAATTAAAGCATGTTGAATTGAAATTTAACTCATGATAGTATTTATTTAGTGTATTTCTAAAGGATAAAGGATATAAAGGACTACCATGCCAGTTCAAATCTTAGACCGTAGAAGCCAACTATACATGCAAAAAAAAATTATTTTTTCCATAAAAAATGGACGATGTATAGTCCAGTATATTTTTTGCATGAAATAATTTTTTCCATAAAATAGTCCGGTATATTTTTTGCTTAAAATAATTTTTTGCATAAAAAATGGACGATGTTTGTATAGTCCAGTATATTTTTTGCATGAAATAATTTTTTCCATAAAAAATGGACGATGTATATATAGTCCAGTATTTTTTCGTAGATTGTAATATGAAATTTTTGTGTGTGAAACTCGATGATTTCAAGCCATCAGGCTGCAGAATTAGCTTTCACCCCTCAAACCATAAATGCGCATGTGAATATATGTATATATAGACAGTCAAGCAGCAATTAAGGCAATCTCAGCAGACTGCAACTACTCCTCGGTTGTGCTCATGTGTAAAAAGGCCCTAAATATTTTATGTGCTGGCAGACAAGTACATGTTTATTGGGTCCGAGGACACGTGGGGATTGAGGGAAACGAAATGGCCGATATACTGGCAAGAAGGGGGACCCAATTACCTCTGGAAGAAACAGTATATTTCCGGGAAACCAATTCAATACCTGAAATGGATCATATACTCTAAGATGAAGGAAGAAGTGGAGGAAAGTTGGCGTGCAACGAAAACTTGCAAAACTTCTAAAATCATGTGCAGCTCCTATGATCCTAAATCGACTAAATTCCTTTTATCACTAACCAGAAGCGACTGTAGACTTCTAGTGGGGGTATTAATTGGCCACTGCTGGACGGCTTCGTATGCCGTCAAAATAGGACAGATACTTGACGGTACCTGCAGGAAATGTAGGGACCACGGAGTATTGGAGACAGTAGAACATCTACTGTGCCACTGTCCGGCTCTAAGCCGCACTAGATTTGACTGTCTTGGTGAGCACACTTTTCGAAGTCTTGAACTTGTATCGGGAATGGAAATGTGTAGACTGCTAAGGTTTGTTAAAACTGTGTGGAAGTCATTCGATACAGGCAGCACGAACTAGGCTGCCATACTTACAGGTTTCTTGTCATCTGGATCAATACTGGTCTATGCGAGGTCCCTGACCAACCAGACTAACCTAACCTAACCTAACCTAACCTAACCTAAGCCATCCAGTTTCGCTTAATACCATGAAAAGTATTTTTTAGTTACTCATCTTTTTGCAGAATTGAGCCAGCCAGTTTAGATGATTCTAAAAGGCATCATACTTCCAAATCGTGTCCGTTGTTTAAAGTTAAAGTTTGTCATCCGTTTAATAGAGCGGTTTCCATTTGTTTCGGTTTCTGTATCCCAGTGTTCCTCATTCCATATCGTATCCGTTGTTTAAAGTTTATCATCAGATGAATCGATCGGTTTGCATTCATTTTGGTTTCTGTATCTTCGTGGTCCTCATTACAAATTCGTGTCCCATGTTTAAACCTAAGGAATATCATCGATTAAATCGATTGGTGCCTATAGGTTTCGGTTCCGGTATCCTCCTGTTTAAGATGGTACTTCTTCATCCGACCCTGGATCTGGGGCAGCCAAGCTGTTTTCAGAAAAGCAGTTGGTGGATTAGCATTTCCGCTACTTCTCGGCTGGAGTTATGCCGCCTATCTTCAATCGTCAGATCCTCGTTGGGTAATTATGAATACACCCTACTAAGAGATATGGTTGACATATGCATGAGACAGGATATAGCGTTTAATTTTTATTTACGGGTATATAGATTTATCTTAATTTTGGACAAACTTTTAATACAGCCCTCAAAAATTTAATATTTTGATCTTTTTTTTTTTTGTTCATCTTCACGTTTAGAATTTTTGTTTTGTATATCATCTGATTGTAAGGATTCCAATTCAAGTGTGCGTATGTTGAGTGTGTGTGCGTGTGTGTGAATGTACATACATGTGCGTTTGTGTGAGTGGCATTGTGATGTTGCTTGTTTTGATTGACGAGTGTTGTTTACTGTTTACTGTTCATTGTTGTAGTTGATTGTTGCTGATGATGTTCTATAGTATTGTTGTTGTTGTTACTGTTAATTTTTACTGTTGTTGGGATGTGTCAAATCAATACATACTTACACTATTTTTCATTACAATTTCTTCCAATTGTATGTATGAGCACACACGTAAACACATACATGCATACATGCATATATATGTAGTGTTTAGTAGTGAAGCATTAATAAACACATTTACACCCGCACACACAAACTCATACACTCACACACTTATCATTGCAAAGCATGTAAAAATTGTATTGCTTCTCTTGATTGTTTTCCTGCTGCTGCTCTAGTTTTTTTTTATTGTTGTTAGTCGTATTAATGTTGCTTTGTTTATTTATTTGTAATGTAGTATTGTTGCTGCTTCAACTCGTATTTGCTTGTAGAAGTAGTATGTAAGTTTGCCCATTCATTACAACTGATTTGTTGTTTTTCGTAAAGTTTCTGTTGAATTGTTTATGACTCTTTTAATGTTGTGTTGTATTCGCAGGAGTCAATATATCATTAGTAGTAGGAATAGTAATATTGATTACTAAATTGCAAATAGGGAGCAATTTGCGTGTTTCATTTTTTTGCTGCACTACTATTGTGTGAATAATAGAGAGGATTTTTAAAAGAATATAAGGTCGGCTGTTAAAAAAAAAAATTCTAAAAATCATTAAAGGCCTTTTTCACTAAGAATATTGTATTGTTATTTGCATAGCAACAAATTTCTGCATAATTCTTTTTATTTACGCTTTTAATTTCATTTAAAAAATGTCAATAACATAAAATTTATTTTATACTGATATTAAAAGAAAATAAAAAAATTCTCGGTGTATGTGTGAGTTTATTCATTTTATAGCGCTTCCTCTAATGCTCTTAACACACATAAAATCAACTTTCGGCTTCTTTCACTGATGCTGTTCTCTTCAAAAAAAAAAAAAAAAAAAAAAAAAAAAAAAAAAAAAGAGCAAGGAGTAAATGCGTGGTTTAAATTTTCAATTAATATGCAACTGGAAATTGGAATTTTGGTGCCGCTGCTGCTGCTTGTGTTGTGTTTCGTATATAAAATCAGCTTGGTTGCATCTTTTAAAATTCCCCAAACGACTTGAAACTATTTGCTGTTGTATGGTTGTTATTTTTTTTTTGGAGAAGTAGCATATGCACATATGTATCTGAACAGACAAAATGATTTACCACAAAATATTAAAACAGTGGAACGGAAATAAAACGGCTGAGCATTTAGTAATAAATTGCTTGGGTTTCGAGTTTTATTAATATCGTCAACACACAAAAAAATTTTAACTTAAAAATCTAGTTAATTTAATCATTTTCGGCAATGATTATGATTTACAGAAATCTTGCATGATAACTTTTTTCCTTTTGAAATGCGTTTATTTCATGTCGATTTAACATTCCCGTACTATAAAATTAAAATGAAGAATCAGGTTGAATCAAAGTTATTTCAAGTGGGAACAACTGAAATAACACGAAGAACCATGTTGAATCAAAGTTATTTCAAGTGGGAACAATATGAATTTCATTTAATGTAGTCATTGTGTTCTATTAATTACACTATGCAACAAATTGAGACTTTTGGAAAAACACATGGACTAGACAGTACTAAAGTGTAGTAAAACCCTACAATCACTTTGGCGATTTTGGTGACCAATTTTTTTATGGGCCTCCAAAGATTTCGAAAATCACTCAAAACGCTCAAAAAATGGTGTCAACAGTTTTTGGCCAACAGCTAATTCAGACTTAGTGATAGCTAAGTTCATAAGTTAAATAAATAAAACAAAAGTTTTTAATGTAAAATTTAAAAATAAACTTTTTATTCATTCGATTAATCATTAGCATGCAATACTTAGATATCATTACATTATTTTTAATTGTTATTAAATTATATTTTTCAATCTAAAACAAATTTTTTATTATTATTTTTTCCAGAAATCATCAATTTCATCATTATCATCATGAGAATTATCTACGGGAACAATATTCGGTGAGTGACTTTAAAATAATATTTACTATTATTCGATTGAAATTAATCCTTTAGGGATTTAAAATTAATTATTATTATTTGGAATTTAATTTAACTTAACAACGTGTCCCATGACATAAAATTTATAAATATGTACCATAGTTCTTAGAAGCAAAGACCGCAATAAAATAAATGTCACGACGTTATAGTATTTTTCTCTCTTTTTCATTTTAAGGAAGTACCTTAAAGTCAGGATTTTCGCTCTTGTTAGTACTTAACTCTCGTTTCGGATTTTAGCGTTCACATGTACATTTTTCGTTACCGCATAACTACAGTATATTATTTCCTTATTTTAATATTGCTTTCATATTTTGCCCAACCAGCGACAACATTCTCTTTATAAAACACACTCATCTTTGGCCGGTGAGTGATCCTGAATGTGTGCATAAGCACGAGTGCACTTGCTTAAGTATTTGTGTTGGTTAGAGCAAAACCTAATGCACACAAACACTACGAACCTTTGCGTATTGTGCACAGTTATTATGCACATTTCCTGCTTACTGTTTATTTATTTCTTCTACTCTTCAATATCTATCAGTATTCGTGTGTAGATGTGTGTGTCTGTGTGTGTGTCAGCGTATGAGAGCATAATTTTTTTGGATATTTGCCTGTTACGTGCATTCAGTAAGTGTTGCATGCATACTTATTTTCATATTTGATTAACTCATCGTTTGCCACTAGTTATGAGAACATATACCAGTATTTCTGAAATATATACTCGTATATATATAATTATATATATACATATATACATTTCGCCTATACTCTAGTTTCATTTTTATGGCAATAGTTTTTCTAGCGAAGTTATATTATGAGTGGATACGTATACAAACATATGAGAGTTTGGTTACTATGATTTTCACAAGTGTGTTACGAGTGCATACTTGACACACCTTTACCTTTCTACTGATTATTTATGTATGATGATTTTTTCTGGTTTTTGCATTTGAGGTGCGCATTTCTTTTGCGCTTCATGCCATACCACTTGTTAAAATGATTTTAAATTCAAATTTATGTTTGAGAAGGAGAACAAAAAGTGCAGCATATTTTATGCGGGAATTATTATTTAAAGGCAGCATGCATGCATGCAGTGTGGCAGAAGCAACACTGAGGTTCTTTCTGTTCAAATTAAAAGTTTTTATTTTATATTAAAGTTCAGCCTTTAAATGAATCATCTATGGGTAGAAATATAATGAGTTCTATTGTTTCCTTAGGGACATCACGCTGTTTTTCTTTTCTAAAAATACCAAAGTATATCATGTGTGTGAAGATATTTAAGTTTAATTAGCAGAGACAAAAACCAAAAACCAAAAACAAACAAAAATTAGCAGAGCCCAGTTTGCGGTTAACAGTGCACTGTTAATCATTTAACATTAATCATTTACAATTAATGAGTATTATTTCGAAGGCAAAATCTAGAAATGTGGATTAGCAGTATACTCACCATTTAATGCAAAATATGGTCCAAGATATGATTAATGAAATTACGCCACTTGGATAAACTAAAAATATGTAAATAAAACAAAAACTAAGTTTAAAAAAAAACAAGCTTTTGAATGGACAAGTGGTCGTTGTGGAAAATGGGACAATTCTACATGTATCCCACTATATGGAAATGTTGCTTCTAATGGCTCTCTAAAGCTAAAGATTTAGTGGCATTTTTGAAATAATTTTGAAACTTTCCAAAAATTAATGTGAAAAAAAAACATTTTAAGCGAAAGATTAGTGTTAATTTTGGAAAATATGAGAATTCTACATATATCCCACTATAAAGAAATGCTTATAGAAAAACTGTCAAAATGTTATTGAGAATTACATATCGTTACCTTAATATAGAAAGGCCCTAACTCATATTTTTTTGAAATCGAGATTTTGGTACTTTTCGTTACATGAGATGTTCTTCAAAAAAAAAAAAAAAAAAAAATATTGAGTTAGGGCCTTTCGTTATGTACTCGTGTGTCTATGTACTCATAAATTAACGTTCACAGAAAAAAGTATTTATCAATTAATGTTTTCAATTAAGAATTTAATTGATTGCATTAATTAATTTGAGTGGAAAAACTTAATTGATATCAAATTTATTTATAGGTGAAATTTTAATTAATTTTGTAATTGATATTACAAATATTTTAATTGATATTAAAAAACTATTCATAGTACTTTTTTGTGTGTTAGCTAAAAAGCCTCGAATAAAAATTTTGAAATTCACAAGAAAAATTTTTAATTGATTTTGAATGTGTTTCTGTTTTTCAAGAATTTTTTGTTTGAGGTCTACTGATGAGTTTTCTAAGATGCAATTTACACGGTGCTTTTTATGCTTGCCTGTACAGGCAGGCTTTTTTAGTTTGTTGATGAAAAACTTGCGGATTAAAAGAAAAGACACGTAATGAAAATTCGAGGGGATTTTTGAATTTTCTCGTTGCCCTTTTCGTATTCTCAGTATTAAGCGTGTATATAATTGTCAAAAAGGCATGAAGTAAAAAGTCTTAATTTAAATGTGCGTGACTTTTTGTAGGGGGCTTAAAAGAAAATTACAAAACTTGTAAATATATACACAAATTAGTTCGGATGAGTTTACTGCAATAAATGCAAAGATATGCTTTTTTTGGCATATATCCTTGATATAAAATTTAAGGTTTAGTTGAAATTATAATCATTTCATTGCAATCGCAGTAAAGACATATCAGCCTCCACTAAGTCCTGAAAAAAACTGAAACTTGAGCTTTAGTTAAGACTGGAGTGATCGGCAAGTAAACTGACAATTCTACTACTTACCCATCTGGCGAAGTTCGATTTAATTGGCGCAAGGATATGTCCTTCTTCTATATCCTTAACTGCAATTCAACTAAGAATTCACCTTAAAACATAATTAGCATACAGATAAAACTAGGAAATTTATATAAAATCGTTCGGTTGAGTATTTTTTTAAAATTTCATATAAATCCTGGCAAGAATATGATTTCTGGCCACATAAGCTTAATTAAAAAAAAAATTAACTTAAGCTGCAATTATGCTAAGAATGCCACAATAACTAGTAGCTTAAATGTTTGATAAATTTCATTGCAATCCTAGCAAGGACATGTCTACCTCTTATATGTAAAAAAAGAAATTTAAGCTTAAAATATAAATTAAATAAAGTGAAATTTTTACTAATAAGCTCTGAAGTAAATTTGTAGATTCGATCGATTCAAGGGCATGCCTGCCTCCCACACATATATCTTTAATTGTAATTCAATTGAATTTCACCTAAAATGTTATAATAATACAGAAAGAACTTATAACAACATGTATAATGTAGCTGGCTAGCTCTCAGCAAAAGTGCATTGCAATAGCTTTAAGGATGTGCATGTGTCCCATATATCCTTTATTTTGAGTTACGCTCATTAGGCAAGAAAAACTAATTACTATATTTAGAATAATGTTCTCTGTAAAATTTCAATGCAACCGGTGCAAGGATATGCTGCCTGTTAAATTTCATTGAAAGGGGGGAGGGTGGAGCAAGGACATGTTTACCTACAAGATTTCCCTAAATGAAAAATAAAATTTCTGGCGCAATTGCAGTTCTATAAACTATAATATTAAGCTCTGTGAGGAATTTGGATCCCACTGATGCAAGGACATGCCCAACTCCCATATATCCTTAATTATAATTTAATTGATTTTAGCCTAAAAACGTAACTAGAATGCAGAGACAGTTAGTAACTACAAGTAGAAATATGAGAGTAAACTCTCAGAAAAAGTTTTGTTGTAATAGCTTTAAGGATATGGCTATGTCCCATATATCCTTTATTTCAAAAAATCCAAATTTAGCTCAAATTATGTTCAGAGTACACTACACAATGCTTAAATTATGTTTCAAATACAACTCCAATGAATTTCAATGGAATATTTGGAAGGACTTGCTTTACTACTCGTATATCCTTAATATTAAAAAAATTTTATTTTCGCCATAATTAATTTTAGAATGCAAAAAAGTGTGTAACTGTTAACAAATGTCTACAATTTAGCTTAAAAAAAACTTAATTACATTGGAAAGATTTGATAGATATGCTTATCCTCCCACATATCCTGATTTTCATTTTCAAACTTTATTTCACATAAACTGCCACTAATATGAACTTATGGTTAGATCTCATTGCAAACGAATGAACTATTTTTCAAATAGGTCTCTAGCGAATTTTATTGCAAACATTGGCAGGACATGCCTGTTTTCCATATATCCTTAAATACAAAAAATTTTATTTGTGCCACAATTACTTGTAGAATGCAAAAAAAAACATGTGTAATTGTTGCCAAAATCACAAAACTAAGCTTATAACAAAAATAATGCTAATAAAATTTTAAGCAAAGATTTGATTATATAACATACATACATACTCGCATATCCTTTTCTTTTTATAAATTTATTTCAGTTTGAACTGCAAACTCTAACATGGTGATTCAAGACCATCTTAGAGTTTACAGTTCTACTTGGAAGCACAAAAAAGGGCTTATCTTCACTCCTGCTATAAATTTTGTTACTTTTGAAACCTTTTGTATTTGCACAATTTGATCACTGGTGTATTAAATTGAAATACGTATGTTTAAAGTACTCCTCATGCGAGCATGTGTAGTCGCCTATCAATTCCTTTGATATTCATAAATATACAATCAATTTGAATATTATTATCATGGATATCAACGCCACTATCATTGTCATTGTCATCAACTACAACCAGCAACCATTATATCAACATTGTCCTTGTCATTCTCATTAAATGCGAAATATTCAACGCTGTGCATATACAGCTTTCAGTGAATCGTACAAATTATTTTTTATTTCATTGCTGGTTGGGGTGTATTTTTCGTTGTTAATTTTACGTATTAATCGTAACAATTTATCGTTTATGAAATGTATAAAATTCATTGGATTCGTTTTGCAGAAATTTATGCAAAAAAAATTATTGCAAAATAATGAATAAAAATTGTTTCGTTGTATACACGCATACACACACACACACACACACACACACTTTTTTATTGCAGCCATATTTTTTTAATTCATATTTTTGTATGCTTTTTTTGTATGAGAGATTGAAGAAATAAAAAATAAGCAGAAGTTATTAATGAATATAAATTGTGTGAATTATGTGCGTAAATTGAGTTTTAATACAATTCAATATTTGCTGAAAGTTTTAAAAATTGTTGGCCTATAGAGTTTTTGGACATTTCCGTTGGCAGCAACTATTTTAAGCCTTAATTGAATTTAATGGCAAATAGGAGAAGAGTATTAAAGGTATAGATTCATTATAGGAGATTAAAGATATTCTTTTGTGTAGTTCTTTTATTAAAAAAAAAATAATAATGTAAAATAAATAAAGAAAAGTGTATTGTGTGCTTGCAATGCACAATGGGGCAAAAAAAAATTAAATTTTCTATTAAATTAATTTTTTTAAAATTGCTAGCAAAATTTAACTAAATTCGCAGCATGCAAAAAAATGCAAAGTGGGTCAAAAAATCTTACTAATGTTATAAATGTGAAAGTTTGCTGGTGATTGTGTGATTTTAATAAAATTCGTTACACAGACTGTATAAAATAATACTTTTTATTGCGAAAATAACACGGCCCATGGGCTACATTATGGGCTTGCATAGTTTTTAAAATTTTAAAAAATTCTAATGCGTGAAAACAGCATGAAAAAGTCATAAGATTTTTGACATGAATTAACCCAGTTAGTATGTTTGTTCCCCTTCAACACAAAAACGGCTTAATGGATTTGGCTGTAATTTGGTAGACAGATAGCATTTCGTTCAGATTAAAGTAACGAATACTTTTAAGGTGGTAAAACGGATAAGAAGTGGTAATTTTGGTACTTTTTTTTCTTATTAGAAATACAGTTTACGGGAGAATTTCAGGAATTTCAGTTTCCTTTTGAATGCGAACTAACGATGTCGCTGGCAGATGCCAGCGATGAATGTTTTACACTTTTGAATGTAATCAATGTGGATTACAGCGCCTGAATACCAATTAACGTTCGCCATGACTTTATAGGATGACAAACTTACCTTGGGCTTCTTTGATGCCAATTTACCCCGAGATGGCGAAAAAATATTAAAAAAAGAAACGACCGAATTTACGTTGAAAAGACCAAGTCCAGGAAAATCTTTTCAAACTCAGCCTGAGAAATTACAGCAGAAAAAGCACAGAAGGCCGAAGGGTGTTCAAACCCATTCTTATGCCATTTTGTTTTTTGTCTAGAAAAGTGTAATTTTTTTTTAACTTTTTATGAAGAAAAAATTAAATTTAGCATTCATCTAAAACAGAATTGTACGCTGGTAAGGGATGATACAATAATTTATAATAAAATCTCCATATCAAAAAACCATTTTATTGCGAATTTTTATTGCAAGGTGCAATTAATGTAACATTATTTTCTAGAAAAGAAAACGCCATTAGTTCGGCAAATGACCAGAAGTAAATCCAGTGCTGAATTTGTATAAAAATGATTTTTTGTATTAATAGTTTTAACTGCCACTCGTTGGTTAGCTTAAACAATTTCATTGGTTGTAATAAATAAATTTTCTTTGTATAGTATTGAGATCATAAGATCGATTTCCGCAGAAGAATCTGGTCTTCACTGAGAAAATATTTGTTTGCTTTTTTTTTATTCACTTAAATATTCCTTTTGATGCTGCTGCTGCAGAAGTGTAAAACACTATTTTTTTTTTTTAATTTCTTGACCGTCGTGCTGTGGTTCAGAATCAATTTTCCTTCGCCAAATTTTTACACCATTAGAAAGGAAACATATCAAACCTAAGGAAGCCAAAAAATTAGGTAAAAATATTCCCAGTAGTAGGCGTGGCATGCTGCTAAGAACTAAGAATTTATGTTAATTAAGAAAAAAAATTTTTTTCATATTTGATCTGAATTAAATTATGATTCCTCGAAAACTATTATCGATAACGGGCTGCGGTTTTTTTTTTTTGATATGTTGGGTAAACTGTTGTTTTCAATGAACGGCATGTGTAGGCCCTGTATAATTTGTACTGAAGTTTAGTACTGTATTACTTTTGAAGATCAAAGGGCATAAAAAAAACGAAACCACACAGAGAAAGATGAAAGTGGCTTCTTTATTTTAATGAAAATACTCAAAAATTATGAAAAAAATTTTTCATTTACTATTTTACATTTTTACACGCATAACAGTGTAAATTGTAAATCGATTTTCCAAGTTATTATTTTTTTTGTCTGCGGTTTGGTGCTTTAATTTTTTTTTTCGAAAATTGGAGAGGGAAATTTGCTCCCCTTTAAGACAACTCTGGCATTTGTGAACCTATTTGTAAAATTAATTTTTTTCTGAAAGATGTTGCCTGCACCTTGCATCTTTTATTTTTTTTTTCTTCGAAATTTTGAGGGGGAAATTTGCTCCCCTTGTGCATAACTCTGTCATTTGTAAAGCAATTTGCAAAATTCTTTTCTTTTATTTTTAAAGAGTTTGTCTGCAGTTGGGTCCCATAACTTCTTTTTTTTCGAAATCGGAAGGGAGAAATTTTTCCCGCTGCATAACTCTATCTATATGTCAATTGATTTTCGAAGTTTTTCTTTTTATTTGAAAGGGTTTGCTTGCGGTTTGGTCCTAAAATTTTTTTTTAAAAAATCGTTGGGGAAATTTTCTGCCTCCCTCCTACACATAATTTTTTCATTTGTAAACCGAATTTAAAAATAATTTTTTTACATCGTATTTTTTTCCAAAATCGGTGGTTAAATTGGCTCCAACCCACCTCTCCTCCCTCCCTCCAACATTTAAAATCATAACTTATATGTGAGCATTTCAAAATATTTTCAATTTGATTTGGATTTACTTTCAGTTTTGTTCCATGAATCTTTTTCGAAAATCTGTCGGGAATTTTGTAATATGTTCTATTAGATATTTGCATTGAAATTGGGTTTTTTTTTTTGCCAGAATTATTTTAATTCAGTGTCAGTGCAGATATTCATTTGGTAAAAATGTTTCAGTTATTTACACACACTGCGATTTTATATATATAGAAGATATATAATCTAGCGCCTTAAAATATGCAACATACTTGAATTTTTGTATTACAAACTGTCAAACAATGTATCACGCACCGGCGCCATCTACTTAAAATGAAACAAAATGAAACGTACTTATTTTCGTGAAGTATACTCACACACCACGTACTTGCGCCGTTGTAGTACATGCTATGCATCAGAGATGGCGCTGTATGTGAAAAATGATTTTCCCTGTTTTCCTGCTTTTCTCTTGAAATTTTCCCTGAATTTTCTTTGCTATAAACCTCACGGAGCCCGATACCTTTCCAACGAATGCAAAACCGTGGAAATCGGTTCGTGCGTTATGGAGTTATAGCGTCAGGAAGGAAAACCCGACTTATTTTTATATATTAAATTTAGTTTAGCCGTACTTCGGTAACAGGGTTTAATAGTCATAAACGAGCCGACAAAATGTCTAATTCCTAAAACAGTTTCCCCCTTTTGTTTTAGAAATCAGAGACTTTGCGCAATTTTATTGGTTGAAATAATGTTTAAATGTTCATTGGTTCAATTAATGTTTAAAGTTTTAAAATTGCGAACGATGGCGCTGGTACAGCTGACTTTAAATAATAAAAAAATTTATTTCACTCCACAAGGAGCCATATTATTTTTCAAAGATTTAAAAGAAAGTTGTAAACAAAGTCCCAGTTTCGAAGTCTGTACGAGTATCTATACTGTAAATGCAGTTGTCCTTAAAATCTTTATCACTCCTTACTTTACAAAAGTCCAGCAAGCAAATTATTCTGCTTGAAGCCAGTACGTCTCACCTATCTGACATGTTCATATGGCTGCCCATTATTTATTATTAAAAAAAAACATTTTCGTAAAAATTACATTTATTTTTATGTATTCATTTGTGGGTTGTATGTAAATTTACATATTTTTTTAACTTTTTTATAAATTTTTTTTTGCCTTATACCGTATAAAGGGAAATTGTTGCCTGTCCATGAGTTTGTCTGATTGCTTAAACTATTTTTGTGTTGTATACAAACCATTAAAATTATGACATGTCGATACAAGAGCTCTCCTTTATCCTTTGTTATTATAAGCACATCGGTGTATCAATATTTGTGTGAGTTTAATTGCGCGTGTGTGTGTGAGTGTGTGTGAGTGGATCCTTTATTGTTTGCTTTTTTAAGGTCTGCTTACAGGAGTTAAAGAATACACAAATAAACGTTTGTTATTTTATCCTTTTTCATTCAATACAATTTTCTGTGTATAATCTTAATTTGTTATTATTATACTTCGTTTTTCTTTCTGTTTGTTAAATGTTTAATTGTTAAATTTTTGCTGCAAATAACAGTTTATTAATAAAACATTATTATAGTTGTTAAACATTTTCAAGGCCTTCTTGTCTTTATAATGTTTTTAACCAAGCAAAAGTCAAATTGACAGTATGCATTGAATAAAAAGCAAGTTTTAATTTAATATGTCAGTAGCTGGAGCAGCAGTTAATGCAAACATTTTGCAAGCTATTTTTCCAGGAAATCTTTAGAGTTTTATTTGGAGGTTGTACACAGTGGGCTTGTAATTAATGTTCGTTGAATGATAAATGGCACTACAGTAATTTCCGCTTAATTGATTTTTTTTTAATTTATGGTTTTTTTGTATGCAATTATTTGGGTAAATCATTTTTGTGACACTCTGTTAATTGTTGCACCAAAACAATTTTATGATTTTTTAGCTAATCTCATACATATTGAAGAATTGCTGGACCGGAACTTACTGGTTTGCCGCATCAAAAATGTACACTTATGCCCTAATTCTGTTCGACGATTGTATCGTCTTGTCTATGGACGAAAAAAAGCCGCTGTTGTGAATCTTTAAAACAATTATTATTTATTGTGAATGTGAATGATTTTGTTCCAAACATTATATCCAACAAATATTTTTTTTTTTAATATTTTTCAAACTATTGTATAATATTTAAATTTTATTTTTATGTTTTAAAAACATGGTAATAATATTTTTATTTTCCATTATCAAAGACAACAACCTTTTTTTGAAGAAAATAATCTAGAGAATTCAAAAACAAGAACTCAAAAGTATTTTCTAACAAAAACGTCCTAAATCTTATTACTGAATTAGGGCATTAATATCACTCGACGAAATGTCAAAAAATTTTGTATAAACGGTATAGATTTTTATAAAAATTTTGAATAAAATCTGCTGGTGTAAATGTTCTATAAAACATTTTCAAATTTTGATTTCAAATATGTCAAGCAAGTAATAGATTTTTTCCACTACATTTTGGTCCTTCGAGCCACACAGCATTGATTTTATTAACTAAAATGCCGTGTTTATTAAACCGGCAGCAAAAAAAAAAAAAAAAAAAAAAAATTAAAAAAGCCTCAGTGCCTTCTATGCCACCCAACATTCGTAGTGGAATTGCGTCAATTCACCTTCATAGCCACTGTAACACATGCCATTTCCAAGGCATATTGCAGCTTAAATTGAATAACTAAAATAAGCAGCGTATTTATAAATAATAGTGTTTTCATTATATTTATGAAAATTCCACTACACATATACTTTTCTGAATGCAGTTTTGCTACAATTCCATGCCTAATAGTGTGAATGCATTTAAAATTTGGTCTGTCATCAGACGAGAATAATTTTCCCATTTCGCTCGACTAGTTCGACGTTGTTAATTTGCTGTGATGTGTTTTTATTTTATGCTTCACATTAAAATGTAACAAATGCTGCGAATGTGTTTAATGAATAAAAAATACTACTTGTCCGCACTCACACAAACGCAATTACATACAATTATACAGTTTCATAAACATACTTACAAATACATGCAAATGAATTCGGGATTTAACACAACCTGCTGATAAATTAATGAATAAAATGTATAAATAAATTTACATTTGCTTGTGTCCTTATCCCAGCACGAATGTGCATGCATACACAAATATATATATATATATACATATATATGTATGTATGTATGTTCAAATAAATTGCACTTCTTTGCTCATACATATGTATTAGTATTGATGCATTTAACTATTATGCTATTGCAACTACCTGTCGTAATAAGCGGAAGTAATTACGATTACTTACAGTAAATTGATCAAATTTAATTGTTTTTATTTTTGTGCGCAAAACACTTTTTTTCAAACGTTTTCAGCATTTAAATTTCCATTGTGAAGTGTTTTTAAAAAGCGACTTACTACACGTTTTATTATCTCCTGTTCCTTCGTCTGCCTTTTTGTGTGTGTTAGTGTCAATGTGTGTGTGTGTGTGTGTGTGTGTGTATGTGCTTGTGTGTTTAATTTTATAATATTTATGGTTAAAGTTATTAAATTATATTAAAACATACATACAGCTGTGCATAAATAAGTAGATGATGCAACACACATTTTATCGTAATGTGTGTGCGCGTGTATGTATGTGTGTGTATGTGTGTGCATTTATGTTGCCACTTTTAATGAATGATGAATGCTAAAAGAATATTAATTGAAACAATGCTACACAATTATTGTTAAATCATTAATTTTCATAGTTTTTATGAGTATTTAAATTTAAAGATTAAAATTGTTGCATCAATTGTTAAGTAGGAATCGTTTAGTTTATAATTAGTTAATGGGGAAAATTGTTATTTTATATTCGAAAATAGCTATAATAAAAATTAAAGAAAAAAATTATTTTCAATTGTACTTTAAACTATATAGAGAGTGTTTGTTTTGAGACCGATAGAACTGTTCAAACTAACACTAAAATTTTATTTGTAGTTTTTTTATGGGAATTTTTACGATTTAATTTTAACATTTGTTAACGCACTAATAATTCCAAATTATTATTTTACTTATGCAGTAAAATATTTTTTATTAAAAATACATTGAAATTGATTATTGCAGAGGTTTGTGTCAAAAACACGCTACTGAAAGAGTTCGATACAAGTCTATTAAATAGTGTATGCTTAGGAGTATGATTGTTATTTTAAAATTAAATATCAATCATACGCTACAAAATATATCTAATCTGGTATTAAGCAGTGCTGCCAATCTGCGTGTAATTATACATATTGGTGGCTGGCTATTCAGGAAAACGCGTCGAAGAAGTAAAACTTTTCATTAAAACAAAAACGAATTTTCAAAAATTGTTTTTGCTTGCCATACATTTCTAAAATGAAATAAACGTGAGAATTTCAACGCGTTTCTGGCTCTCTTTTAAAAACGGTTGATTTTGCATGAGAAATAAAAACAAATTTTTCACATTTACACAATTTTGTTTTTGTTTTCCATATAATTTTCACCAAGTCGTCGCGTATTCCAGAATAGACACCATTGTTTTGAGAAACAGTAGCCTGCACGTTTCACGAGGGCGGATCAATAAGTCCGTGACTTTTCGAACTTCCCTCGTAGTTATATGAAATGCAACACTGTTCCCATCAAGTACCACCTGTTAATAGACAACTTTCAAATTTTGAGCAAGTGTCATCATTTACTTTGCATTTAACAGCTGTTCAAAACATACAACCTCGTGTATTTTTCTAAAAATGGAAAAAAGTGAATTTCGAGTGCTCATTAAACATTATTTTTTGCGAAAAAAAACCGTCAATCAAACCAAGGAAAAGCTCGATAAATTTTATTGGGGGACACTGCACCATCGATTTCAATGGTAAAAAAAGTGGTTTACTGACTTTCGTTGTGGTCGCACAAGTACAAATGACGCTGAAAGTTCTGGACGTCCAATTGAGGTCAGTACACCCGAAAATGTCGAAAAAATCCACGATATGGTTTGGCCGATCGAAGAGTAAAAGTGCGCGAGATTGTTGTTTCGATTTTAAGTGATCAGCTGGGTTTAAGAAAGTTGTCTGCAAGATGGGTACTGCCGCGTTTGCTCTTAATTGACCATAAACGTAAACGTGTGACAACTTCAAAAGGTTGTTTGGAGTTGTTTAACCGCAATCCGAATGAGTTTTTGCGGCGTTTTGTAACTAGGGATGAAACATGGATCCATTACTGTACTCTTGAGAACGAGCAGTCTACACAAGGGGTTTCTCCGGGTGAACCTGCTCCAAGGTAAGTTTGTCGGCCAACAAGGTGATGGCAACAGTTTCTTGGGATGCATGCGGGATAATCCACATCGATTACCTTCAAAAGGGAAAAACAATAAACGGCGAATATTATGCCAACTTATTAGACCGATTTAATGTGGATTTAAAAAGAAAACGACCCCATATGGCCAAGAAAAAAAATATTTTTCATCAAGATAATGCACGGATGCACACGTGTGCAGTCTCAATGGCAAAACTCTATGAATTGGGCTACGAACTGGTACCTCATCCGCCATATTCTCCCGATTTAGCATCTAGTGACTACTTCCTATTTCCAAACCTAAAGAAATGGCTCGGTGGAAAGAAATTTAGCTCCAACTATAAAATTATTGACCAAACAAAGGACTATTTTAAGGACCTCGAAAAATCCTATTTTTTGGAAGGGAAACGTTGGTCTAAGTGTATTGAGTTAAAAGGAGATTATGTTGAAAAATAAATTTTTGTTTTGCAAAAAAAAAAATGTATTTCATTCAAAAAGTCACGGGCTTATTGATCCGGCCTCTTAAATTCAATAAATTGAATTTGATTTAATTGATTAGAAGCTTGATCAAAACGACACGCTATATGTTTTTGTTTCTCTTAAACAGTAAATTACATATATGCATATATAGATAAAAATATGCATTAGCAAATATTTTTAATCATCGTCCATTAAACATTTCACGATTAAATGGGGAGTGTTTCCAAAAATTTTGAGTAGAGATAAAGAAAGTGTAGCATTGTTATTTTTGTACTATTCAAATAATAATTAAAAGATTTTCTAGGACTTGCATGTTAAACATTCCACGATTAAAAAATGAGCATGTGAAAAAATGTGTACAAATTAATAATTAAGAAAATGTCAATGTTTTTCTTCTTGTTACCCGTCAGATGATCATCAGAAGATTATTGTAGTAGTTGTAGTATATCAAACACAGTCGTCTAAGAATCATCCTGTGCTAACTGGGTACATATGTACATATAGAGTCTAATTATGAAAAAAATTCTGCTAGAAATATTTCCTAAGGAATAATTTCAAACAACAACAAGTAATACGGAAAACAAAAAAATTCTAATTGCAAAAGGGAGAAATTTCTTGCGAAATTTTATTCATAACTGCCTTGATAATGATGCTCTCTCGCTTTATCATGCCTGACTCATGCATTTTTTTTTTAAATCAGTCTTTCGTTTTATAGAAGAAAAAAGTATCAAACTAAAATTTTATATTGTAAAATGTCTCACAGTACTATTTGTTCTTCATGTGTAAAAATGCCGAAAATCTAATGACTGTTGCCTGACATAAAAAACAGCTTAGCACTTATGCTAATTTCTATTTACATCGCATCACCTGATAATAATCCCAATTGCTAAATGCATTTTTTTTTTTTACTTTAATTTCTATTAGAAAATAATCTCAAAATTAATCTATTTTTTATTCATTATCTCTTATGCTGCAACATTTATCTAATTAAAATTGTTTTATCTCGTTTTACATTGTATTAAAATAAAAACAAAACAAGCAAAACAAAACTATTTGCTTTCTTTTTCAATACTGTTGTTTTTGCTACACGAAGCGCGAAATCGAAAAACCCTTTAGAGTTGAAAATATCCAGAAAAATAACAAAAGCAATCACAAAGTATGTATGTATGTCTCTCAAAAGGATGATATTTTGGTTTAATTTACATTTTTTGCTTTATTTCTTTCCCAGAAACAAACGATTTAAGACAAAAGCTTAATGTTTTAGCAGGAGAGAGAGAGAGAGATAAAGCAAATTAAAATGATCAATGGGAAATAAAGATTATTTATAACATTAGGGCTTTTAAGAACTGGTTAAAAATCAAATTATTTTAATAAATATAAAATTTTGCATAATTCTGTAAACAAAATAGCAGATAGGGCGTTTTCAAGACGCTTTATTTAGGGCCAACAAAGTGATTTTTACATGGATGGATACAAATTACGAAAAGTGAAGTATATCCTGAATTCATTACTTTCCATCGATCATAAATTTTGTTCTTGCTTGCATATCAAGATCTTAGTATTACAATCAAGATCTTAGTATTTAAAAAAAGTGGATTCGCTACATGTTAATTTTTATGTTTTTTGCAAAATATGTTATATTAGTTAGAAAACTTGATTATATAGAATCATAATGTTTTACTAATCCCCAGTTCCAATTAACCCTTTTTTTAGTTTGCTCTTATAATTTTGGGAATTCCTTCAAGTACTACTTTAATTAGTTTATGTTGTGGGAGTTGTTTTATATTTACAAATACTTTTCTTTTTAAAAAAAGAACAAAAGAAAATCAAAAAATCCAACACAATACCGCAAATAGTAAAAACATTTATAAGAACAAGATTTGTTTTATTCCCTTTTATTGGGATGTTTTTGGTTCAAAAAAAAAAAAAACTTCTTTAAACTACAATCGCTTATAAGGTAGACCCCTGCAAAAGACCATGTGCAAGCACTTTTAAGACATGAGGGATTTTTGAAATGCTTTACTGCAGCGAAGTCTTCTAAAACAAAACGCTAAACAACACTGTTTGCAAAACATTTGTTTCAGTTATTGTATGTGTAGAAGTAAAGAAGCAAATACTTCGTGACGAAAGAATTTGTGATGCTTGCTTCTTCCAATGCACGGGCGCGCGTATACAAACATCATGCATGTACATATACACACACGTTGTGTATGCTCTTTTATTTTTCTGCGCACATACAAGCGCACACAAGAATTGCCATTAGATGTGCGAGCTTGCTTAAAAAAAATACCCTTAAGCACAACATAATACCCTGCAGAAAACATGGGGTTAAGTGTCCCCAAGTCACCACTTTTGTCGACTATATTGCTGACATTGTCAAACGAGCGTCTACATATTGACATTGTTTTTGATGTGTACAAAATATTTTGTCAGATACACACAACTATGCTTCTTCTTAATGTTTTATTGGTTTGTTGAAAATACAAGTGGCTTCAAGCAAAATTCAAGTTTTTATGAAAATTAGTTTACGAAATCAATATAAAAGGCAAATAAAAAAATTTATTAAAAAATAATTAAAAAAAATCAAATAAAAAGAAATTGCAAAAGACAAATAAAAAGCAATCCATTTTGTAATTATAAAAATAAAAATATTTTAAAATGAAATAATTGTGGAAATTTTCATGAGCCTGTAGAAGATTTTGTGGGATCAGTTAAAAAGTCCAGTCCAGTAAGTCCAGATTCATACGTAAGTGTTTGATTTTAATAATTCGACGGAACCTTGAATTTTTCATTTATATTCAATACAAACAGCAAACTAAATCCTTACTTGCTGAACGAATGTTCCCTTTTTTATATATTTTTTTATTATTAAAACAAAAATTTTTAATAAAATATTCAGTTTTATTATCATTAGAATTACTAAAATGTACTAGTGACCATCTCTTTCCAATATCTCGATATGGTCCCAAAAGAAATACCTACTCAGTAGTACCAACGTCAGTAGTTGCTTTTCTATAGCAAAGCAACTACTGTCTGGGGTACAATTCGTCAGTAGTACTGTTGACAAAGTCACTAGTAAATCACTACAATTTCACTATTCGCATTTTCTGCAGGGTACAGCTGACACACACACTGAAACCTACAATATGCAAAAATAACAAGCATACACGCATCAAAGGTGAAGACATTTCTTTTTTGTAGTGTTTGTTACGAACAAGAAGTCTTCGCGACATCGCTTGTAAAAACTCACGAACATCAATACATCCATCGTGCTTCGTTTATTACACGACAGCATTTATTATTGGTATAGTACAATACATTTAAAAAACAAGACGTATTTACATTTCAAGACTGCTTACGCAGGCCTCTATTATAATGTAGTAAAACTGCATAACAGTGGAGCAAATAAAAAAATATTTTGAAGCCAATAAAAAAATGTATTTCACATAAATAAATAAATTCACTGCGCGAAAGTTTTAGTGTTCTTATGGCGCACAAGTCTCATCTATTTATCCTCAGGGGAAGCGCAAATATGCAATTGCATGTCTTCTCTCGTGTGACGTATTAATGCGGAGATAATATTTTTATCAGTTTCAGAACTTTTTATGAATTTTGGCAACGATTTGTTAGATTTGTTACTAAAATATCCTGCCTTTGCACTACTGTTCACAATTACATATAATATATAGAAGTACAAAAAACAAACAAAAAAAACAACAAATAAATGCTGTCATGTTCATTTGTAATGAGCAAAAATGTTGTTTTTTCTTGTGTCGCTTCTTCTGCTTCTTATATTTTCCATTACATTTCCTCATTTTCGTTATAATAGAGTTTCTTTTTCTCTAGGAAATACATGGCAAAAAATAAAACACAAATACATACAAAAATATTGTAGCATTTAAATAAAAATAATAAAAAACAAAATTTAATTTTATTAAAAATAACAAGTGAAGTTAGTTCCCAAGTTAATATAAGCAGTAGAATATTTCTAAACACAACATATGTAGATAATTATACTAAAATGCCAAGTGCGGGTAATTACAGATAAGCAAAACTCTTAAAGAGGTAAAAAAAACGCAAAAAACAGATCATAAGAAAAAGTTGTAGCTAGGGCAAAAACAAAGAAAAACTTTAATGGAAATAGATTAATTATACATATTTGTGGTATATAAATTCTAAGCCGCTGCCATTGACCAGTGATCGTTCAGATTAGCTGATAAAATACGAGTAAGTCGACTTAGGGCCAACTTTACAGTTATTAGTTAATTATTAGTAAATTAAAATGATAACTATTGTTTAACCAATACTTCATATTCACACTGTATTGTTTAACTAAAGGTAGGATCACACGATTGCCGCAAATACACCAATCTGACACAATTTTTATTGTGGTGAATTGGTGCTCAATAATAAAATTGTCCCAATTAAATACGTTACAGTCACATGATTGCATCATTTTATAAAAATTTGGTTGCCGCAAATTTTCGAAGAATGAATTTGTGGCAATAATTGACGCATCCTAGTCATACGATTGTTCTTACTTGCGGCAACACAAACAAACAGCTGTCGTGGTAGTTTTTAGTTTGTTTTGTTTTACTTGCAAATAGTTTTCTTTTAAAAAGAAATAATTTCTTTTGTTTTATTCGTTTAAAAGAAATAAAATTGTCTATGCTTTATATATTTTGTGCTCATTAAATATACAAAGCAGAGGCGATTTTTGTTCTTTTAAACGAATAAAAGCTAAATATATATATGGGTTAAGGATTGGATCAGAGTTACATGTTAACGTTTCAAGTAAGTTATAATTACATAAGAAGTAAGTTGAAGTTTACAGTACTTACAAAAACACTTAAGAAATTGTCGCGTATTGGCTTCTTTGATTGCCGCTCGAGAACACAATAAATATTGGTGCATTTTTAGCATTTTTATTGGGGCATGGTTGTCTATCAACCGTTCACAGGATTGCTGCACACCAGAGTTGCATTTGAATGCGGCAAATCACCACAATATTGTTCGCGATTGTCGTATGGGACAATAAATTGTGAAATCACACGATTGGCATATAAAATGGAGAAATAATTGGTGCATTGCGGCAATCGTGTGATCCTACCTTAAAGTTCTTAATATGAGCAAAGAATGGTAACCCTATCAAACTATTAAGTTTCATTATTGGCAGCTCTGCTATACATAGCATATGGTTTTTGTTTACATTTGTTATATTATTTCTTAAAAATGGATAAAACAGTGCCCGCTCGTCTAACTTTACCGTGCAAACTATTGAATTAGTGCTGCAATTGGTTCAGGAAAACCAAAATATAATAGAAAAAAAGAATGTGTTACAGCTAAATACAAAGAAAATTATTGACAACGTATGTATGAAATGTGTTTAAAAATAGGGGATGAAACAAATAGAAGATGGATCACAAGAAATGATTGCGTGATTACAAGGCAGTTATGGACTCATCTAAATAGGAAAAATACGGCTTCTTTAATTTTGAAAAATAGGAAACTAATCTCAATTCTAGTGTCCGTGCTAACCGGACACTTTCTCCTAGGTAGGCATGCACAAAGGTTAAAGGTTGTACACAATGATTTTTGCCGTAGCTGCCAGGATATCGATGAAGAGGAAAGTGTAGAACTTTTTCTTTGTCACTGTCCTGGACTTGCAAGAAAGAGAATGGTAACAATAAGCGCTCTTGAGTTCAGGGAACTTTGTGACGTTGCTAGTGTTGAACAGCAACGTAGTAGTAGCTTTATATTGAGCTCTGGTTGGTTCGACGGTGGGGACTCTGCATAAGCAGAGTCTCCGTGATACCACAATGGATCAAAACGGTCTAAGTGAGTTCGGGTTGCTGACTGCCACCCCTACCTAACCTAACCTAAACACTACTAATAAAGCATACCACGAATCAGCTGTTGTCTAACTATTTGTTAACCAATAACATTTGGCGGTTTAACTAATGGTAAACAAAGCGCTGTGAATCAAATATTATTGGTTAAACTATTGCTATTAGTTAATTAATGACTGTAAATTTGGCTCTTAAACGTTTAATCCATATTGCTACAGATCTTATACAGTCCAAAAACGACAAACAAAAAAAAATCACATCCTTTCATTCCTTATTACATATCGTTGTCTCTAACTTGAACATTTAACTAATGATCTGATGATATGCAGTTGTGTTAATACCCCAAGAGTTAAATATGAATTTTTTAAAATAACAAAGTTTTTAAATTTAGATCTTTCTACATTTTCCTCAATCTTAATTAAAACCACTCAAAATTAAATTAACTGCCAGTTCATAGAAGCCATGTAAAAATTCTCGTCTGCCTATTTATATTTAAAAAAAAAACAAAGTACTCAAAATTTGTTTCTGTTTGCAATGTAAATAGCCAGGCGAGAATTTTTACATGGCTTCTATGAACTGGCAGTAAATTTATTAATATTATCATATTTTTGCTGTCAACTCTAGATTTACTCAATATAAATAAAGAAAAGTTTTTCTTTTATTTTTTGCTCTCTTTTTTTCGTAAAATCAAGACCATATTGTAAAACTTCAAAAAAAAATTTTACTTATATACAAACATACATACATATGTATTTATTTATCTTTATATGTATATTATAACTTTATGTACAATATATGTACCGAAATGTCCCAGCAAACCCCTGGAGCTTAATATCCTGTAAATGAAGTGATTCAAAAGAAATTATTGGAAAAGTTTGTCAAGAATACCTTCGAGTATTTAAATAATAGATATTTGAAGCTAAAAATATGTTTTTTTTTTGTCTAACTATAAATTAAGTTAGTAAAAGAGCTGGGAAAAAGTTTTTTAGTTTTTTGTCTTATTTTTTTTTGTCGCCAAGCAAACTTTTATCAGAAAATGTCAATACACATTTTTGTAAAGGGATTTTTTTTTTGGTAGAGCAAAAAAAAATAGAACGAAATATGGCAGATATGTATGAACACCAGTTACCCTACATGTCATTGAGATTTTCTAGAAAACTCTAAAAACTATTTTAATTAAATTTATAAGCATATTACCAGGCAGGTGGCCAACAACCTTAGAGCCAAACGAAAGAATTACATTTTTTTAGGAATTTAATGCTGAATTTTATAAGGATCGTTTGTATATAAGAATTTAGATAATATAAAAACTTGTGGGCGTGATTCAGCCCACTTTTAATGCAATTCGAAATGTAAGTAGTAAATAAATAGAAACAGAAATATATATAAAAAAAAGAAGAGAGGTGTCTTAGAACACCCGGTTGCAGCTACGCTGTTTAGTTATATAAAACAAACTTCATGTGTTACGTAAATAACAATGGATTAAATTATATTACATGATGATGTCAAATTCGCTGCAAATATTTTAAAACGTTTGTTTCTCATTATTTTCTTTCCAGCGGCGTACGATTAAATTAATGCATTGTTTGTGGCCGGTGGCGGCTGTTAGCCGGCTTACAGCCGATCGGCTGTGTTTTTTGGTATGTGCTCATGTGCAAAAACAAAACAAAAACAAGTTGAGCAATCGTTCTTATTGTTTTTGTTTTCCCTTTGTTTCACTCACTTCAAAGAACGAAACAAAACGAAATCAAACAATTTGTGTCGCTTATTATCGTGCTCTGGTTTTAAGTACAAAGAAATCAAAACAAAAATAAATTTATAACTGTAATAGTGTAGATTATTTTTGTTACGAAAATCACGTCCTAACTCCTCTATCGCGCAATAAATAGCGTAGCTATTATAAATATCGTTAAAAATAAACAAAATAATTGATTTTATGCACAGGGCGGGTATTATGAGAAACAAAAGGCAATTTGCAAGGCTTGTAAGTTCATTCACTGCATCTTATATTTGTCATTTGTCAGCTCTTATTTTTTCTCTCTTTCAATTGCGAAGTAGGTAACTTACTCACGCACAATTTTATCAACTGATTTGCGTAATAACTATTTCAATCTTAGTCGACAAATTTTTTTCTAGCGTCAAAACTTCCTAAATCACACTTCTTTGCTTAAGTCGACTTAAGCGATTATTCCATATTGCCACAGATTATATACTTATTTATTTATTTATTTATTTATTTATACATGTTATACAAAGTAAATTTGCATAATATGGTTGCACAAATATGGGCGGAGTAACTAGACCATATGCCCAAGATGTTATTAACAGTATTTTAAAAAGGTTTTTGTGACTGACTGTACACGACCTATGCCTTCACATAGGAAGTAGCAACGTGTTTGTTAAAGAAATTCCATAGAAGAACCGCAAGAATATACGGTTATCCGTGGCAGATCAGTCAACCAGGGCGAGCGAGACGCAAAACTCTCGAAGGCCTGGTTGCACTTGATGTTGATTCGCCCAGAGCTGCTTTACGACTGAGATTATATACAATTCTAGTTTCTCCAGTCTGCTCGACTGCTATAGGGTGTCAATGAAAGCATGTTTAACCGCAACCAATTGTTGTCTTTTGCCGCACATAAAGGATTTGGGATATTGCTTCATTTGTTCTAAGGACAAGCGTTGATTTTCCTTTAAAATATTTTTTAAGTGCTTTCTTAACTTTTTTTGCCCCATATTTTTAAATGTTATATTTGAGTGTTGAAGTTGGTTTTTCACGAAGAAAAGAAATAATATACGTTAAGAATACATGGCTAAATTTCAAAATCCATGATAGAGCACGTTAGTTATTTATTTTATAAGAGTAAAACAAACCAACTTTTTAAGTGAGACACTATGTGTGTGATTGCTCTGAAGTTTTAAGTATAGTACGAGTAGTATGTAGCAAATGTCATCTGGTTAATACTTTTAGTTAAGTTGGGTATTTATGAAGTTTCTCCCGGGAGTTAAAATATGGCAGCGTTTGATTTTCTTTCCAATAAAGTTTTTCAACTCAGCGGCATGTGTATAATATAATAAAGTTCTCCACAAGTATTTGTATTTTCACATACAGTCTCCGTCTACAGGGATAGATAATTTTAACAGCGAAAACAAAAACAAAAATATTTTGTGTCAGCAGCATGCTTTAACCATTTTTCTTTTTCTAAAAAGGTTTCATTTTTATTTATTTATTTTTGCAGGTCAAAAATCAGTTAAATGTTTGTAAAGTGAACTTTGTAGTGGTTTTAATGTTATTGATTGCTTAATGCTGTTTTTTTTCGATTTAAATTTGAGGTCTTCACACTTTGTAATTAAATGCTAGTTTTTTTTTTTTTTGCTTTATTTTCCTCATTTTCCAACTAAATCCATTCAATGAACATTCGCTAAATTAGAAACAAATCATGCCCTCTTGCTTATATATTTTTTTTTGTGTGCAAATGATACAGTGGCAAAAGACCCCCAATACAATAAACAAAGAAAAAAAAGAGGGAAAAACAAACTTTAATTGGCAAGCAACCACCAACAGTAAAACCAATTCAATATATTTGGTTGTAAAAATAAATTAGTGAAACAACCCCGAACAACAACAAAAAATTAACTTTGTACATGAGGTTTAATTATTTATTTTGCTGTTGCTGCACAAAAACGCTTCAAAAGGCTTAAATTTAATATTTAAATTAAAAAAATGTATTTAAAATTAATTATTAATTATGTTTATTTTATTACACCAAAAATGTTGCCATACGAAACTTAAATATTTTATATAACAATGTGGCAACACTTGTTTATATGGAAGATTCATAAATGGAATTTCCTTGGAAAAAGACTTACTAAAATAAGGTTCCTCTCGAATTTAGGGCTTTCGGTTCCACTACATTTTATAGTATTTTATGTCCTCCATGTACGAGTATAACATTGAATTCAAGGTTTAATTTTCGCTTCGACTATTAACTGTAGTATAAGGTGGTGGCAACACTGTCAAATATTTTTAGTGCATCTAAAATTTTCAGTTGAACAGTTTTAGCTGGCAGCGCCTTTTTAAATTTTTTTTGTCCAATTTTCAAACCAATCGCTTGTACTTTTAATTTCAGCTGAGAAAACTATGTTATTTTAATTAAACTATTTTTTTGAGCTTTAGGTCTGTTTTATAATTGTATTTTATTATTTCAATATTTCGTTAACCTTCGGTTAACTTCTTCAGGATATCTTAATTTTTTCTTCTTTCAATTACAAATTATTTTTACAATTTTGTAATTGAAAGAAGAAAAAATTAAGATATCCTGAAGAAGTTAACCGAAGGTTAACGAAATATTGAAATAATAAAATACAATTATAAAACAGACCTAAAGCTCAAAAAAATAGTTTAATTAAAATACAAAAAAAAGGTCGAAAAATTAGATAAAAGAAAACTATGTTATTGTGAATGAAATTTCCCATTTTGCTTTTATATATTTATTATAATTTTCTTTTTTTTCCTTTTTGGGATTTTCAGATTTAGATTTTTACTCAGTTTGTTTGCAAAGCATTTATAGATATATTTTTTTCATATGAAAGTATGTTATTGTGAATGAAATAAATTAACAGATTTTGCTTCTAGCAGATATTTTTAATTATCATCATTTATTTATTATTTTATTTGAACTGTAATGAATTTTTAATCAGGCTCAAGTTCAGTATTTGTAAATTTTTTTATGAAATATTTTATAAATGAATTCGATTTTTCAAAGAAGACAGGAAAAGTTAAACTAGGCCAGCTGGGGAAATGCAGCATTCTCTGTGCCACCCCCCACTTCATCAGCACCTACCTGTATGTCTATCTACGTGGGTTTTTAGCATCAGCTATTTAACATGAGTTTTGAATGCAATGGAGTACACGAAATGTTAAAGCCTCAGTTAATGCAAAAAAAAACCACTGTAAATTAAATTCATAGTAAATTGCGCTTCAAAGGCTCATTATTTTCTTTATTTATATTGTTACTCAATTTGCCAAGAAGTCTTGGTTAGATTTAGTCTAAGCTGATAAGTCCATATTTACACTATGCAAGTCTTATTGCTAAGCTGATTAGTTTGTTAGGAAAGAGAGACGAGGGGAAAAGAAACTTTACTGTTCTCCTCGTCTCTCTCTCCATTAAACTAGTCAGCTTAGCAATAAGACTTGCATAGTGTAAATATGGACTAAACAAATATGTTATTGTAAATTAATCACGCAGTTGCTTACGCTTTGTATGATTTTCCTATTTATATAATAGTAAATGAAAAAAACTTGTGTTTGTTTATCATAAAAAATTTACCGTTTTTAAAACTCTCACGCTTATTTCATTTTAGAAATGTATGTTTTAATGGAAATTTAGACTTCTTCCACACATATATATAAATTTTTCTAAATTTACAAAAAAGTTGCTAATAGCTTTAGTCTCAGCTAGTAAAATTATGTGCTATTGTGATAAATTGACAATATACATATTACAGTTCAAATTGTTTTTATTTTTCATTATGCTTCTTCATATCATTAATTAATTCTGAAACACATATTCGCACACATGATAATAATTGCACTATTGTGAATAGCATTCACAATATATTTTACTTCAAACTGTAATTTTTCCTTTTCATATCTCCTTTAATATACTTCTTCCCAATTGGCAGGCAAATCGTATATATTTTTGGGTAATTAAAAATATGCTATTGTGAATGAAATTCGCAATAGAATGAGACTCAAACGCTTTTTTTGTTTAATTCGTTTCAACTCTTTATATTTTTGTAATTTAGCAAACAAGTCGTGGGTAGTTTTAACTCGGCTAATAAAAAAGATATGTTATTGTGAATGAAATTGACAGTAGCGCTATCATTTGCTATTCTTGTATTAAAATTCGTTCGATCAGCGAAAGTCTGCAGTTCAGTCTGGTGGGATTTTTCTTTTTTCAGAAAGCCACGGAGTATAGAATACTCGTAGATACATTTTTCACTAATAATAATAATACTTAATAAAAATAAACCGTTAATTCCACTTTAATCGTGATATTTTTCACTTTAAACGTGATATTTTTCAATAGCCTTTCGCTTTGCGATGTGAATGCATGTCGACTGAGAAAAGACTCTGCTAGAAGTCTTAAAGATTTCCAGAGAATCTACTTCTATGCGCTATTATGTTCTCTTCTTCATAAAATTTAGCAGCTGAGGGTTGTTAAATGTATTCGTATATGCTTGTATGTATATTTGGTTGTTAATTTAATTTTTTTTTAGGTTTTACGATGCGGCGTTTATTGGCTACAAAATATACATTAGAGGTGATTAATTTAATTCAATAAATATTTGATTGCAATAAAATCCTATTTCATTCTGTTAACAGACACCACGAGCCCTTGACATTAAATTTATTAAATTTATGTACATAAAATTTGAATATCTCAAATGCTGCTTAAACAAACATCCGCTTCACTTCATTCTTCAGTGCTCCCATACCCATGACCTTATAAAAAAAACTAAATTTTTAATCATATAAATGCATTTAGATGTGTGCAAACTAACGCCGTATAATAAGGATATATTTTATAAAAAGCTTATGGCACTAAAATAGAATATAAACTTTTAATCAATTTCGGTTAAAGCCAATAAATTTATATGATGTTCTATATACATACATACGTATTGTTCCATTCTTTTGTCTCTTATATTTATTACCAGTTCTTTTGTCTTTGTTGCAAACATTTTATGACATTTTTTATTATCAAGTGCAAAAACTATTAAATGCCGTCAGATATATTGAAATCTTTCTTCATTTTATGATTGAAAGATTTCTTCCACACTTTTGTTTTAACATTCTTTTGCAGCATAAAAAAAGGAAAACCAAAAAAATAAAAAAATAAAAAGTAGCAAATCATCAAGCAAAACTAGTTGAAAAAAAATATAGTAAAATAATATATTTTATATTAAAACTAAGCGAAAAAAATCAAACTATACGAAATCTATCAAGCAAAAAATAGTTTTATTTTATGGAAAAGTTTTACGCCCCTATGGCTAAGAAACCAATAAGTTTTTAGGATATTAAAGTTTCAATAAAATAGTATAGTCGATGAAAATATTGTGAGATTTAGGATAAATGAAATTAATGGGGATTAAGAAGGAACTAGGCAACCAGGAATGATGGAAGGGGGAAATTAATATGAAAAGAAGGATCCGTGTACGTGATAAAAATTTTAAGTTAAATTTTCGTTAAAAAAATATGCCTGCATCTCTAAATTTAAAAGAAATATATAATTTTTAGATTCAATTGATGCAAGGATGCGTCTACCTCCCACATATCCTTTATATAAAAAACTACATTGATTATGACAATTTGTATACCTAAGGCTGCAATTATCTCTTAAAATAAATATTTAATATTTCTGATTGAATTTTATTTATATCGATGCAAAAATATCCCTGCTTCTCACATATCCTCAATTTAAAAATATGTAATTTTTGTTTAATTCGTTGGCAGACTACAGCCAAACAATGTAACGATTCGTAATACGATATAAGTAAAATTTGTGGAAAATTTCGACAAAATTGATGCTAGGATACGTCGACATCTCATATATCCTTTATATAAAAAATTACATTGATCATCATCATTTTGATTCAAAAGGCTGTAATTATGTCTTAAAATAAATACTTAATGTATCTGATTGAATCTATATAAATTTAAAAAATATGTCAGCGTCTTATGTATCCTAAATTATAAAGAATATAATTTTTGCCAGCTTAAATAATGTAACAACTCGTAATATGGTATAAATAAACTCAGTCGAAAATTTCGTCTCAATTGCTGCAAGGATGCGTCTACCTCCCACATATCCTTTATTTAAGAAACCACATTGAACATCATAATTTTCATTCAAAAGGTTGTAATTATGTTTTAAAATAAATACTTAATATTTCTGATTGAGTCTAATTTATATCGTTGAAAAACTATGTCTGCCTCGTACATACATATATATCCTCAATTTAAATAAAATATAATCTTTGCTTTATTTATTAGCAGACTGCAGCCAAACAATATAACAAGTTGTAATATAACATAAATAAACTCTGTCGAAAATTTCGACTCAATTTCTTCAAGGATGCGTCTACCTCCCATATATCCTTTATTTAAAAAATTACATTGATCATCATAATTTTTATACCAAATGCTGCAATTATGTCTCAAAATAAATGCTTAGTATTTCTGATTGAATCTAATTGATATCGTTGAAAAAATATATTTGCTCTCATGTATCCTAAATAACAAAAATACATAAGTTTTGCTTTCTTTATTGACAGACTGCAATTAAACAATGTAACAAGTTGTAATACGATATAAATAAACTCTGTTGAAAATTTCGTTTCAATTCATGCAAGGATACGTCAACCTCCCATATATCCTTTATTTAAAAGTTACATCGATCATTACAATTTTTATACCAAAGGCTCCAATTATGTCTCAAAATAAATACTTAATATTTCTGATTGAATTTTATTTATGTCGATGCAAAAATATCGCTGCATCTCATATATCCTCAATTCAAATAACATATAATTTTTACTTTATATATTGGCAGACTGCGGCCAATGAATGTAACAACTCGTAGTACATTGAGAATAAAATCTGTGAAGAATTTAGACTCAATTCATGCAAAGATACATCTACCTGCCCTTATATCCTTTATTTAAAAAATTTAATTCTAGTCGTTATTACTGGCAGAATACAAAGAAAGTTTTTAAGTGTCTTAGGAATTATGTTTCCAAACTCTCCAATAACTATAATTTCAATTAAAGCGAGGATATTCTCAACTTCCTTATATTCTTTATTAAAATTATTTTAAAAAAAGCAGGAAAATCTGCGCAAGGACTTATCCTTATATCCCATATATTCGTAATCTTTTATATTGAAACTAAATTGCAATTATGTTGAGGATGCAACCAAAACCTGTGGCTATTTGTAAAAATATAATTATATATTTAAAACCCTTGCAATATGTGCCAGGACATACATATACATCTCCCACCTACATATGCTTTATTTTAAAATTTAGTTTTTACTTTAAATAAATTACAGAACTTTGCCGAATATAACAAATAGTTCAGAAATTGCATAAGTATATGTTAAAATTAGTTTTTATTAGCTGTCACTATTATTCACTGTCTGTCTCTCTTTCTCTCTCACACGCACACATACTTTGACTCTCTCGATCTTTTGTTTTATGTTATATTTCGAAGGATTTATTGTTCATAAAATTACGGGCGGGCATTATATCCCTAATTTTCGCGCATATGCTTCAATCACATAATTTTTCGCCAATGCTTTGTGTATGATTTCTTTTTATATAAATTAGATTTCGTTTCCGTCTCCATTTAACTTTTCAATTTATTACTGCGTACACAGACTGATTTGAATTTCTGATTGTCAGTCATGCTTTCATGTCTTTCGCTTTTTTTTTTTTTTTTGCTTTTGCTTTTGCTCGTAAATTTATACGCGCAAACAAAATTTAACTTTTCTGCTTAAAAAATCGTATAACTTTATTTAACTTTTTTATGGAGTTTTTTCTTCATAATTTTGCACAAACAAGATCTTAACAGCTGATGCTGATTTTATGCAACGTTTCTTGAGGAAAGTGTAATTGATTTGCTGAAGACTTGGCTTGGTAAAAATGTTAATACAGAAGTCTCTACGTACATACAGAAATACATACTTATGTATATACAAATATTTTCTATGTGGCAATTCAAATGGGGACATACATAAATTTTTATTTTTGGATGTGTGTATATATAATTTTAAAAGTTTTCTTGTCCCGCCTTACAAGTTTAAGAATATGACATTAAGTTTATAAAAAAAAAGATTGATTTGGAATAAAAACTTCAATTCAATTTTTTTTCTTTAGAAATTAATCTTAACCGTCCCTTATAAAAATCTCTTTCTCATCCTGTTTGTATGCTTTAGTTTTTTTTTATCATCAGCATTACTTTAAAATAATATCTCAAGGATATTATTTTTAAGTCCTTAGTAGTAGCCTGTTATAAATTATATGCAGTAATCTGTAAAAGCTTTACATGCAACTAAATTTAGAGATTCCATTTCCTTTTTTATTTATTTTTTTTTTTTTACTTTTCTTCTTTTTCCTGCTTAACCTAATTGACTTTGTTCTCTTCTTAGGCATCTTCTGTGTGTTTTTGTTGTAACAACAATTCCCTTTTCGTGTTATTAATGTTGACCATTGGGAAACAAATCTTGTTAAACAAGTACAATTATTTAAAAGCAAGAAAACGAAGTGGAATACCCACGACCTGTTGTATTTGTTAATCATTTTTTTCTTCTTTCATTTTTGGCATTTGGCATTTTGCTCTTTGATTTCATTTGGCCATGGCAAGAAGTTGCAAGTCCCTAAAGACACAAATCATAATAAATGGAAATTCGTTGATTCGTATAATTCAAAGACATCCACAGAAATAATAAAGATTATTTGATTTAATTCAATTTTTTCTTAGTTTTGCTTATTTTTAAGCTAAATACATTATATTTTTTGCTCATCATTAATATCTTTTAAGAAATAAGTTGATTGATGGATTTTCTTTTGAAAATTTGTTTATTGCTTGAAAGAAAATAACATGTTGCAGAATAAAAATTAGAAAAAAAAATTAACTTCCAGTTAGACTTGGATCGAACTCTGTCAAAAACGAGCTACTGACAGAGTTTGATCCAAGTCTACTTCCAGTATTATTTTATCTCATTAGCGGTCGAACTACTCGCATAAGATAATTAGAGCACGAAGCAGCACCAATCTGTTACTCTGATGTCTGATAATAGATCACAACATTTCAGCAGTGTTATTGTCTTTTCATATTAAATGCCAGGAGGTATTCTGTGCGGCCATCATAAATAATATTTCAAACTAGTGAACTCAGCAAAGTAAAAACATAAGAACATTTATGGGATTAGAAGCATTTAAGTTTTTCTTCCAATTCAAAAAGAAACTTCAAAATCCTAAGCTGAAATAGTGGAGCCAACATTGATACACACAATTTCGTATAACTGCTGTTCCTCATTTATGCTAAAAACAAATTTAGTAATAATAATAATTTCTTTTGTAGAAGTTTAAAAAAATGTATGCAAGGACATTCCTACCTCCCATATATATTTAATTGTAAAAGTTGGATTTCATCTGCACTACTAATCAGAATACAAAGAATACTATTAACTACTATTTGTAGAACTATGCGGTTAAGCTGTATGAAAAATATCGTTTCACTTTCGGCAAGGACATGTCTACCTTGCATATATCCTTAATTGTAAAAAATGGATTTCATCTAAACTATTAATCAGAATGCAAAGAAAAGTAGCAACTATTTGTAGTATAATACAGTTGAGCTGTATAAAAAATTTCATTTCAATTGGCGCAAGGACATGCCTACCTCCCATATATCCTTTATTTTAATAATAGAATTTTTGTTGTAATCATAATCTGAATTCAGCCAAGTTACGTATCTATTTGAAAAATTATACATTTTATCTCTGTAGAAAATTAAATTACAATTGGCACCAGGACATGCCCACCTCTCTTATATCCTTAATTGTAAAATATGGATTTCATCTAAAATATTAATAAGAATGCAAAGAAAACTAACAACTATTTGTAGAATGATACAGTTGAGGTCTATAAAAAGTTTTGTTTCAATTGGCGCAAGGATATGCCCACCTCCCATATATCCTTTATTTTAATAATAGAATTTTTGCTGCAATCATAAGCAGAACGTATCGAAAGTGTGTTACTATTTTCAAAATTACGCCTTTTATCTCCATAGGCTATTATATAACAACTGGCACAAGCACATGCATGTGTTACATACATATATCCTTAATATTCGAAATATATATAATTTTGGCTGCAATTGTAATCAGAACGTAGCCACGGCATGCAAATATTTTCGAAAATTTAGCTTTTATGTCTATAGAAAATTTTATTGCAATTGGTGCAAGGATATGCCCATCTCCCATATGTCATTCGCTTTAAAAAATCTATTTCAGATTTGATGACTATACAGCGAAATTAATACCTAAAATTATATTTTAAACATAATTGTGATTAAAAAGCAGCGTAAATTATTTGTTATTTGTTCAATAATGCAGTAAATCTCTTTGAAAAATTCCACCTTAATGGCGTCAAGGATATGCCTTCCTCCCTCATATATCCTTTTGATAAACAAAATTTATTTTAGCTTAAACTGATATTTTACAGCTGTTTTATTGATTTTTATTTTAGAAAATTCAATGAAATTGGTGCCAGGACATGTCATCTGCCACATATCCTTATTGTAAAAAATTGTATTAGTAGAAAAATTTTGATGAAAATGTACGACAAATTTGTAACTATTTTTAGAATTCTATATATCTGTGGCAAAAAAAAACGCTTAAGTCGAGATAAGCTGATTTTGAGTTAATGGTACCTTCGTAATCTGCACAGATATAAATATGTGTATATATACCATATATACAAAACTTGTAATAAGTTTCATTTCGTTTGCTGTAAGGACCTGTGTAGTTGCTGTCAATAAATAAAAAGAATTAAATTTGTCAATGATAAAAATTACGCGGCTGTCTTTCATTTTGAGTTCAGCATAAAGATACAATTAATCACAATTGGCCGTGAATACTTTTGCTTATTATATGGTACAAAGCTCTACATATATATGATTTATTTATTTATAACAACCCAATAGTCTCAGAGTCCTTTAAAAAAGTTTAAATTATTAGAATATTCTATTCATTAAAAAATTTTTCTGCACAATTTAAGTTATAGGGTTACAGTCTTCGGTTCATGTTGTTTTATGCTGGAGACTTAAAAAATTTTTAACATTTTGCTTTTTTATTTTGTTGAAGTTAAAGAATCTCTTAAGTACTTTCTTCTAAAAGAAACTTTCACTTCCTACTGGACATTAAATGTACGAGTATTTCCTTTCCTTTGAAAGTGCAAAAAATGTTGCTTTTATTTTAAGAAAAGAAAACGCTTTGGACTTTGGCAATTTCAATATAAACGTGTTTACTGCTAAAACAATTCACCTAAATGCATATGTACGTGTGCCTACATACGAGAATATACGAGTATATGACCACAAATCAAAAACGTGCCCTAACTGATGCTGCAATTTCTGTCTTTCAAACTTAAATCTCTATTGTCAGCAGAATCAAGAATAATAAAAAGGAACCCAAAGTAAGCCCAAAGTAAAAGTTGCACATTCAGGCGGAAGTTACATTTGTAGTTTTTTACAATCATTTCTGGTTCATTACTAAACTTAAGGATCACACATGATGTTGCTGTTTCACAGGTAAATGTTGATAAATTTTTTTCTTTTATTTACTCATCATACTCATCAAAGTCAGCGCTATTAGTTTTGTTTTTGCTTTTAGAAAAGTTCAGTGGACCTTTTTATTTGTTTTTTTTTTGTTTTGTTTTATTCTGTTTTGTAATGTTTAAGAAAGCAAAAGCAATAAAAAAGGAAAATAAAGTTTTTGGCAAAAGTTTACGTTTTATAGAAAATTATTTTTATGGCCAATCGTTTTGTTTAAAGTTTGTGTGAAGTAACATGTGAAACACGCACGCACATACACTTGTGTGTTTTATTCTTATTGATGCTTATAAATTGAGGCTTTTTAATACACACATTCCCAGCGGGAAAAAGAAGTAGTATATACGTTGTCATCGCGGCCTAGGCCTTCCGCTCTCACTTCTTTCGCCAAAGATTCGAATGGCCATCAAATTAATGGATTTTGCTTTTGCTTTGGTAAAAATAAAAAAAATTATTTCTACTTTTCTCCCTTTTCATAAAAGGAAAGGCGAAGGAGTCGAGGCCTTCTAGAAGGCATTCTTTAGCAGTTAGATAAGAATAATTGAATAATTAAATAATTGAGGATGGCGTTGGCTGTAGTAGTTAGCACGTTGACTACAAAACCTAATGTCCTGGCTCCAACAGTCATTAAAAAAATAATAACACCACGCATTTTTCTGACCTGCATTAGTATCCCTTTTGTATCAGTTGTTGTGATGAAGGCATAGTCACTGTTCAGTAGATACTAATCCTAATGTAACATCAGAGCGCCCTCCTTCGTTGTATAGCAGAATCATTAGCAAAGTAAAACAACCAATAAAATTGCTACTAACCATAGCTTCAAAAAAATAAAAATAAAAATTAATACGCCTCATTTAACACCAGAGGCGCTGCAACACTGCATGAAGTTTTTATGTATCTCTTCCTTCACTCTATCACTATCCCTTTAATAAAGAAGGTAACACCCAATAATAGTAGTAGGCATTCATTGCCTGAGTGTTACTTCTCTTTATACAAAAAAAAATCCTAAGTAGAACTTTAATAAGGCTTCAAGACCTTTTGAGTTTTCCCGCTGGTTTAGAGTAAGATTCATCTGAGTTTCACACTACATGGAATCAAGTTCAATAATTTTTTTTAGATAATTGCATTTTGTAAGAGGGAGGTCATTTTTTAATTCATTTATTTGTACAAAATTCATATTGAAACCTTAGAAGCACCTCAAAATCGGGCTACGCCCACCGCCCATGAATCTAATGCACATAAAATTTTTTTTAATATTTTGTCTAATATTAAAAAGATTTATTTTTCATCTAAAATTTAAATCCTGTTAGGACGGGTCATGTCTTAAACTGGTTGTAGAAAGGATGAAGTCTAATGAAGATGATGATGATGATGATGATGAAACTCTATCGCATTTTCCATACATCCGAAAGTTTACGAGAATTATTTCTTTTATCCCTTATTTTTTTTTAATTGAATGAACTGCGCTTGGGGGAAGGCGGGGCTACATAATTTTTTTTGGCATTTTAAATCCAAAATAAGTTAATTTTTAAATTAGGGCATATCCCCTTAACGATTTATGATATCCCCGTAATTATTTTTTTTTAATTTTTTGGAGAAATTCACATACAATAATTTTTCGTCTATATTTTGGCTTCCACATCGTTTTTTTCACATGTTTTCTTGTGAGATCGGATGTTAAAATACAAATTAGTAGCATGTGTTCTAGCATCCGAATTTAAATGAAAACAATTTGGAAATTTGTTTTTTTTTTATTTTTTTATTATTTTTGTTTCGTTTTACTTTCACAAGACTGTTAACAAGTGAAAAGAATACGATTTTTTTTTGGCAAAAGTGAAAACGAAAAAATCTAAAAGTTTGAAATCCTCCATTTACAAATACTTTTCTTCTAAGTTTGCGTGCTAGAATAAATTTTACGAATTTGTTTTTTAAAAAGTTCAACTTTAACAGGCGTAGCATGTGTTTTAACATCCGATCTCACAAGAAAACATGGGAAAACGATGTGGAAGCCAGAACATACGACTTGATGTTTATTTTATAATTTATAATTAAAAAAATAGCAAATTGTTTAATAAAGTCGCAATTTATTTTTGAAATAAATATCCCCCATTATACTCGTGCAGCAGTCAAGTGTAATAATTTTTTTTCTATTAAACCAATGTGAACTAAATTCTTCCATTTAACGACCTATTTAAAATGCAAAATTCATCATTAATTCACCAATTATATGCCGCCTGCCCTGTTGAATCTCAAAATATCGTAAGAAACACTTGAAGCGTTAAGAATACATTTATATACGAGTACATACATAAATATGTATGTATGTACATACAAATGTTACTGTAAAGTTACATACATATGTATGTATAAAGGGTCTTTCTTTTATGTGTCAAACGTAACAGTTAATTGAGGCATTATTATTGTACGTACCATGTTGTATGGCCCCTTTTCATGCTTCTAATTTAACTGTTTATTTCCTAAGTGGCATTTTGGCAGTAAAAAGCCGTTATAATTCCATACAATATGTATGTGTTGCACTTTTCCATACCAAAAGAAATTCATTCAATCTTATTGCATTACAGCACACAAAACCCAATCATCATAGTCGTGTTGCTGCAGCCGTGGCATTTCTATGCTTTCCCCCCCTCCCCCCCCCCCCAAAAAAAATAAAGAACAAATAAATATTTCTTTAAGCTCTTCGCTTTTTGCTGTTAAAATGTCTAAGAAGCTGTTAAAGAATTTATAGAATTTATATATTTGAATGAAAACAAGGGAAATAAAATATAGTGTTAAACTACAAAATGTTTTAGAAAAATTACAAAAAGGCTGAGCTCGTAAATATTGAAATGCAAACTGCATGATGCTTCACTAGAGTGGGCAAACAAAAAAAAACTCATTTTTATTTTCATATGTTGCCATTTGTTTTGCAAGTGGCACAAGTCACTCCTAAAAAATACATACATACATACATATGTATATGCTCTAATTCTGTTCTTCAATTGCGTCTTCTTGTCTATGGACAAAAAAAAGTCGCATTTGTGATTCTTTAAGACAATAATTGGGCCTTATCGTGGTTGGCGTCTTTCGGCTTCAAATTCGACTATTTGAAGTTGATTAAAGTAAACAAGCTACATTTTTCTTTCATCTAGTACAATACGGCTGACTTTCGCCGCAAAATCGCCCATCACAGTAAAGGGGATTATTTATTGTCTATGCTAGAAGGTTTGTGCATATGCTTTACCATATTGCGTACGTCGAGCCGATTATTCGCCAACGAGAATTTCCTACTAGATTTAAGGAAACGTGTAAAAGTTTTCTTTTATCTAAAACAATATTCTCCTAGGTGAATATTTGATTCGACATATGCAATACGGTTGAGTACTTCAAAATTTAATAATATTAATGGGCAACCTATTTGTTACGAAGTGACTCATGCCACTTTCAATATAAATCGGTCACATGTCCTTGCTGGCCTTGCCAAATATCAATGGACATTACATACATATGTAATACTATAGAAACTTATAATCGAAAATCTTAACTGATGTAGACATACTTAAAAAAATTCCAAGTACGCGGTAAACCTTTTGTAGCTACGCTATTTATTGCGCGATACAGGAGTTAGGAGGTGATTTTCGTAACAAAAATAATCGACACTATTACAGTTAGAAATTCATTTTTGTTTTGATTTTTTATTCATTTTTTTATTTATTAATAAATATGTATTTAAGTACAAAAACATTTCAAGATAAAAAAGTCTCAGCGCCCTAAAGGCATTATTGAGGCAGACTGGCTACAACTCAAGTACATTGTATAGTTAAAAGAATTATTGAAAAAAATAATAAATTTATAATAAGCGAAACAAATTGTTTGAATTTGTTTTGTTTCGTTCTTTGAAATGAGTGAAACCGAGAGAAAACAAAAACAATGAGAACGATTGCTCAATTGGTTTTTTGTGTTTTGTTGTTTGTTTTTGCAAATGAGCACATATCAAAGAATACAGGCCGCCACCGGCCACAAACAATTAATTAATTTAATCGTACGCCGCTAGAAAAGAAAATAATGGGAAATAAATGGAAACGTTTTGATATATTTGCGGCGAATTTGACATCTTCATATAATATAATTTTATTGCATTGTTATTTAACACATGCAGTTTGTTTTACATAACTAAGCAGCGCAGCTACAACCGGGTGTCCTAAGACACCTCTCTTCTTTTTTTTTTAATTTTTGGCGTTCTTTAGTTTTGGTGCTTTTTTTCGTTTATAGGTATTGTTTCGGTTTTTGGAATTTTTTAGTAATCGCATTTTTTATTTAGTTTTTGGCGATAGTTTTAACTATTTTTTTTTTTAGTTTTGGTGCATTTTTTCCGTTTTGGCGATTTTTTCGTTTTTATTTAGGGATTTTTTAGTTTTGGCGTTTTTGAAAATGTCAAGAGTTTGCCTCTTACGGTTGCCAAGATACAGCAAGTTGTCAAAATTACATTGTCTGTATATTACAGTCTGTATATTACAGTAGGATTTCAACATGTTTCGTTGCCTGGTTTAGAACATCCTTTAATTTTTAACTCCCACATATTGTTGTAGCGGCCAAAGTTTTACATATTCTGTGAATATTGCAGGTCCGTAGCTCTTACGGTTCTCGATAAAAACGAAAACTTCGACTTAAAGTAATGCGCCTGCTTAACACTAGAGGCGCTGCAACGACACTATAAAAATTAACAAAACGTGCTATAGCAGAGTTGTAAAACGAGTTAAGCTTAATAATTTAATACTTTAACATCTGCGTTTTCTTCACTATACCTTTCCTAAAGGAGGTTACACACATACATACTCGTATATATTATGTTAGGCAACATAATTCCCTGAGTATATATAAAACTAGAGGAAAACGTTGGGCTTTGATATGCAAAATCCCTTTAGTGTGCAACCCAAATATTTGAGATTACAAATGCTAATGCTTCGGAGATTGGCAAACATACTAACTGGATATACATACAGAGTTAAAGAATGGCCTTCACCTTGTTAAGTACATGATGAAATAATCGTACTCTACTTGTGCCACTATCCAGCATTCAGTCAAATCTGAAGGCAAATCTGATAAATATATGTATGAAAAAGATATCAGATATAGAAAAAGTTAAGAAAAAAAAAATTTATATATATATATATATATAATTAAGCTAACCGCACATTATGCTCTAAAAGCATAAGTGCAATCGGTAATGGAATTGGGTCCACATTGATTGCCCTTCTTTTTTCAAACTGATTAGGTTATTTGATAAGGTTCAAATTACTTAAAACAATAAAGTTTGGATCAAGAAACAACTAACAATAAAAAAAAGTCATTGGTAATAATTGCTTTAAATTCGACGTTTGCTCACAAAAAGCTTACTGTGAATTTAATACGCGTAATTAAAACAATTCTCGGATCCTGTTTCAGTTGAAAACTGAAAGAAGTAGACTGAGATTTAGATTAACTCACAGCACACAGTTAAACAAATGCAGACCTTTTAATAAAAAACGTGCGGAAGGTTACAGCTGGCGTAAGCTGAAATACTTAAAATTATCCTGAGACTATTTGTTGCTTCAATATTATTTTTTATTACTTACCAATTTGTTAAAAAGAAAAATTACATAATACTTGAAAATTTTTAAATTAAATTTTTTTTTTTTAATATAAAAGCAAAATTCATTTAAAATATCTTATAGGTTTTTGGCACCTGGTTGTGATAGAAATATCTTTAACACTATAAATTAAAATTAAAAATAGTTTCTCTTAATAGTTCTTATTTAGTAATTAAAATATTAAATTAATTATTTTGAAAACACAAAGTCTTTTGGAAGAAAGTCGGATAACTTATTCGTCTATAACTCTTTGAGTCAATGGAAAACAAAAAGGATGTTTTTTTAATACTTTCAATATATATATAAATGTATAGTAGATATACATTATATATTTACACAGTAAAAAATTTTGGATTAATTTTTTATATATAACAAACACCAAATAAGAATTAAATTCATGCCGTCTTGTTATGAATATAAATGAATTTATGTTTTACTTATAAACTATTTCAGAATTAATTTCAAATTTTAATTCCAAAATAGTCTATACGTAAAACCGCTGAGTATCAAAAAATATTTAACTAAAATTTTTTACTGTGCATAGACTAACTTATAATATCAATAGCTTTGTTCAATAGATGGGACGACAAAGGTTATACAGTGATGTTGTCTAATAATAATTATGTTCTAAAGTATATTGGAATATTATTTAAATATTTCAATTTATATATGAGGCCATCAGGGCAAAAGTGATGTAACCCACATATTTCTAGGTTGCTGTTCTGGTAATAAATGCATTTTTTACATTACGAACTATCAAGAAAACAGTACAGTATGCCACCTTTTGGCATTTAAAAGTAGATGGAGCTGAAAAGCACATAACATAACAATTAAATAATTGAATAGAGCAATTAAATAGTTTGGGGTTAGACCACTTCTGCGCTGATAGCCTCATCTCGTACATGTATGAATTTTTAATTTATAAGTTTCAATTCACTACAGGCATTTAGCTTTTTTGAAAATTGCCTTCTCTTCTTTTGGCATTCCTTCAATTTAATCATAAAAAAAACATTGATCTCCTTAAAAATCTCGTTATAATTTATGTTCTAATAATTTTTCAAATAACTTTCCTTAATAAATAACTTGAAATCTTATTACCAAACACATTAATCTAGAATACTTTTCTACTTAAAAAAAAAAAAAAAAAAAAAAACTTACTTCTCCGCTATCAACATTAAAATTTTGTTCATCAACTCATTGGCCACGGTTTCATTGAGTGTATTTAAACGTGCTGCCAAAAATTCGCCAAATTTTGTATAAAGTATTTCTCTCGGTGTAGGCTTGGCATAAAGACTTTGTGGCTGTGTATTACGCTTTGGAGGCGGCTGTGGGCTGTTGTTACCGGCAATAGGAGCAGGCGTCTCCTTGTGAAGACTTTGCAATGAAGTGCTTATCGATAAATGATCATCGAGCATGTCAACATCGTCGTCGGGATCATCATCTAAGTCGGAACAGTCTCGTTCATCTATGACTAGATTTTGGGTAGAGGAATTAAGATTTTTGGAATTTAATAAAACTTTTGCAGAAGTTTCCTTGGATCGGGTGTCTAAAGATTTGTGAGTGTTTTTGATTTTACCATTGGAGTTGGTGTCCAGCGAAATGGTTTCATCCAAAGAATCGGGTTCATCTTTAATGTAGATGGATGGGGAAGAAGAACAAGAGCGTATGGTAAGAGATCGGGCTCTTGATAAGGGGCGTGCAGGTTGGGCTGGAAAGTTGTTGGCAGGGGCATTTAGTTTTTGTAAAGCCGATAAGCTATTGGGCGTTAAATTGAGTAAAACATCCGGCTGCAGTTGGTGGTGGGTGGGTAAAGTGCTCATGGGTAAAGGTAAATTGCTTAGATTTATGGGCGGAATTAAAGGTGTGGAGTTGCCATTTATGGCATTTTTTGCCGCACTTTGTGGCAGTGGCAAATTTAATGCCGTTGCCGTAGTTAAAGGTGGTGTTGTAGACTGGTTTTGTGGATTGTTGGGATTGTTGGGATCATTGGGAGCAAAGTACTGATATTCGTCTATACCGCTGGAAGTGTTATTGTTGGTGGCATTTATAGTGGGCGGCAGGATATCGCTCGATTTGGCACGTTCCCGAGATCTGTAAAGTTAGCAAGAAAAGTCACACATTAAAGTATGTACATATGTATGTATGTTAAACAATAAAATTCAACTTACTTTCTTTCTCGTATCACTTCCTTAAGGAAAGCCATTTCATCATAATACTCCCATTTTGATTTAAATCTGGTCCCCAGCATTTTTTCATGGTTGAGCTCTCTGCGAAATATTTCCCTTAGGGAGGTAAACGTTCTCTGAACTCTTTCACCATTGACACTAAATACACGACCCAATTCATTCCATTTTAAGGCCTTTTTCTTGTCGGATCGTTTATAGTGCGGCAGGCGACAATCCCATAAAATGGGATTTATTTTAACCAATTCGATTAAGCGTCTCTTTTCTATTTGATGCCGTGTAAAAGCCATTTCTTAACAATAAATACTTCTTCTTTATTTTTACCAACACCTTCAATTGAGTGTTTGAGTATAAACTGGTTTTAGTAACTCTTATTGCCGTATTTCCAATTTTAAATTTAACATTCTCTTCGCGTACAAAAATCTCTTTGCAGCTCTCAACTGTTTTTGCTACTTTAGGCTCTTGCGTGTAGCTTGTGTTTCTGTGTGTGTGTGTCTTAAGAGTGTTAACTGGTTGCTTACTGCCAAGTTTTTTTCTTTTTTTTTTTTTGCAATGATTTTTTGTCTGTATAATGCTGCCGTTACCATAACAATTGTTTTTGTTGTTAGTTATGGTTTTAGTTCTGCTCAGACAAAATGGCGCATGTCCGTTTCCGTTTTTGGTTGTATTTTATCTACAGGTATACAAACACAATTAAGATGTTTTCATTTTTTCTATTGTTGTTGTTAAATGGATGCTGTTAAAGGTGGTAAGGGTATTAATTTGCAAATTTTGTTAGTATGCTTTAGATAAAATTTTGCTTGTTGTGAAAACAAGTTAATAGATAAATGCAATTTGTATAAAATATAAAACAAATTCAAATGTATGTATAGTCGTATGTGCTCGTATGTATGTAATACAAATGTGTTTATGTATGTATTTTCGTCAAAATAATAGTTTATTAAATTGATATTAATTATATATATTTCACACAGTCTAGCATCAAATGTACTATTGTATGTATGTATATATAGACTTTTACTTTATTCTTAAATATCCGAATTACTTTTTTTCTTATAAAAGGTAATTTTTATAAAAGCTACTGGTTATTAAAGTTACTTTTTATAAAAGTTATTTTTAAAAAAGTTACTTTTTATAAAAGGTACTTTTTATAAAAGGTACTTTTTATAAAAGGTACTTTTTATAAAAGGATTTTTTTCAAAAGGTACTTTTTATAAAAGGTACTTTTTATAAAAGGTGCTTTTTATAAAAGGTACTTTTTATAAAAGGTACTTTTTATAAAAGGTACTTTTTATAAAAGGATTTTTTTTAAAAGTTACTTTTTAAAAAATGTACTTTTTATAAAAGGTACTTTTTATAAAAGGTACTTTTTATAAAAGGTACTTTTTATAAAAGGTACTTTTTATAAAAGGTACTTTTTATAAAAGGATTTAATTTAAAAGGTACTTTTTAAAAAAGGTACTTTTTATAAAAGGTACTTTTTATAAAAGGTACTTTTTATAAAAGGTACTTTTTATAAAAGGTACTTTTTATAAAAGGTACTTTTTATAAAAGGTACTTTTTATAAAAGGATTTTTTTTAAAAGGTACTTTTTAAAAAAGGTACTTTTCATAAAAGTAGTTTTATATAATAAAAAGTGTTTATTTTGAAATTTTTTTATAGTTAAGAATTTTTCATGATACATACTTGATAAGTTCATCCTACAAATTGTGGAATTCGCTACTCTCTGATCGACTTCTAATTATTCCATGTATTCCTTTCTTTACAAATATCCATCTTTCATACATATAAAACATTAAAGGTATGTTCACACTTGGCAAACATTTACCCAAAAACAGCGTAATCACTAAATACTAATGAAAAACATTCTGATGCAGACTCGAGTTTATCAAGTTAAACATTATTGAATATTTATTTAGGAAACTGTTTAACTGTTAAATATAAACAAAAAAATAAATCTGACACTTTCTAGCAAACTATTAACGCTTCTATCTTAAGTTCGCTTCTAGCAGCCGCTGTGGCATCAGCCTGTTGATATTTTATATTTACACAAGCTTGATTTATTTATTATTTTGGTAGTTTTTATGATTGCTATCAAGTTCGTGTCTCAGTAGCTCTTTAATAAGATGCTTTAGGAATCTTGGCGAAAGTAGTGCTTATAACAAAATCACACTTATCGGGAATAAAAGTTCACGTGAAATGTGTTCCATTTTCCTAAAAATGCGATAGTCAATGTTTGCGTTGTTATTGCGTGAGTATATTATTTTCTAATTTTGTTCACTATTTGTTGTTCATGGGAAATATTTCACGTGAACAAAATGTTTCGCCTTTAGGGGTGAATGAATTTTTTAAGATGATGTCAAAATCTTCTAAATATTTACGAGAAAAGTGTTTCAAATTTTTTTTCATGGCAAACTGTTTTATAGTCATAGTTTTACATAAAGCTGGGTTCAAATCGTCACATCCATAATCGTATCGATAATCGTACGAAAGCAAATTGAGTCATACGTCAATCAGTACGTTCACGTATGTCAAAATCCAAAAATGGCGTTTTTACGTAACGAGTTGTACATTCATGGATAACTCAATAGAAATATATTTGAAAACTTGTAAATTTTTCAAGAAAATATTAGTATTTCAAACGACTTAACAAGTGACCACAGTGTGGGGTAATTTGTAATTAAAAAAAGAAGAATAATTGAGGGTAAGACAAAGTTTCCCGGGCTCAAATAATATGCATATATACATATATGTATATATATATATATATATATATGTATGCATGTAAATATATGTATACCCTGTAGGAAGCGTTGGCTTATATACCTCCAAGTCTTTAATTTTCTCAACTATTTTAGGTACTTTTTGGCGACATTGTCAACTGAGCATCTGCATATTAATATTTGCTTTTGATGAGTAGAAAACTTTTTTGCCAGATACAAACTTTCGGCGGCGGCAGCTAAGTAATAATTTGTCGACGGCATAGCGGGGCTTATGGTGATTGAGGTATTTTGGCATCGATTACGACATTTTGGTGCTAGATTAAAGAAAAAATATTTGGAATGCTCTTTAACTTTTTGCAAAAACGTCGTAGTCGAAGTCGAAATACGGCAACCACAATAAGGGGGAATATATTTCCCCAAAATAAAAATAAAAATAAAACAAACGTCATTAGTAGATTTGCAATGACACACACATGTCTATACCAAAAAGCATTGTCTGGGGTATAATTCGTTAGTACTACTGGTGACAAAGTCAATAGTGAATTGGTACTGTTTTCATATTGACACTTCCTACGGGGTAAATCTTGACATTTATATGACGATAAGTGCCTAGTACATACTTACAAGCATATGTACATACATATACATATATACATATGTATGTATGTATGTATGTATTTAAGCATTTAACCATTTATCTCATCTGTTAATAGTGCAATGGCCGGCAGACGAAATATGAAATTCCACCACATTTAATATTAAAATTTCAATTGTACAAATAGCCAAAATTGTGGCAAGCAACTTCGTAAGATTTGTTAACATTTTTTTTTGTTAAGATAAGTTGCAAGTTTGTATATGTGTATGTGTACACTTATGTATGTCCTTAACAAACTTAACTTACACAGCTATTGTAGATATGTATGTAGATGTATGTACATACATATGTATATATTATTTATATAAGTATGGATGTGTATCATTTCAGTACATTGACTTTTTACCTATTGATTTTTATTTTATTTTTTTTTTTTGCAAAGAAAAAATTCTTATTTTATTACCGAACAAACACTTTACTTTACGAGATCACAAGTAAGACTTCCACAACATTCCAACACAAAATACTCAATAAAAACAAAAATAGCAATAGCACTTTGCTACCAACAGCAGTAGTTGTAGTAGTAAGTCTGAATTTAGTAGCAGCAGCCAGCCAACACAGAACAATCAGCAGTGGCAGCATCAACAATAAGCAAAAAAGATACAACAACAACAACAAATCTACATACACTCAATACAATTTAAACTTTTTTTTTTGCTCATGTAAATTAAACAATCTTGGAACACACTGAATAATAAAAATGAAAAAATAATATAAAAATAAAAACAAAAACAGCAGGCAGCAGGCAGCAATGAGAAAAAGCAATGAAAAGCAACCACAACATACCAATACACACGAATGAATAAATAAACAAAAAAGCAGGCATGTAGCATCATGCAAGCAATACTGCATGGGTAGTTAGTATCTGTGTGAATGTGTAAAGATACATATGTATGTGAGTACATCCATTTGTAGGAGCGTAAGTACAAATTACAGTGAGCAACAAAAACAGTAAATTTCATAAGAGATACTAAGGGTAACGGCAATCACAATAACAACACAAGCGAAGAAATACAGATACACTCAGCGTTGCCAGAATTGATAATTTTTCATACACTAGAATTTTCCCGCGACTTCGTTCGCATCCAGAAAGAAACTAAAAGTAGACTCAATTAAACTAATTTTTTGAGCTTTAGGTCAATGTTTATTATTATTTTATTACTTCGATATTTCGTTAACCTTTGGTTAACTTCTTCAGGATATTTTTTTATTTGAAGAAGTTAACCAAAGGTTAACGAAATATCGAAGTAATAAAATAATAATAAACATTGACCTAAAGCTCAAAAAATTAGTTTAATTGAATATATTGAAAAAGTTCGAAAAATTAGATAAAAGAATTTGATAAACTAAGTAGACTTTAAACTGAATTTATACCAGTCTTATCAAAAACAGAAAAAATACCCACACCACAAATTTTCCCGTTTTACACTGTTCCGCGCAATTTCCTTAATTTTTTCTTTCATATTCTTCTACTCCAGATTATAAAAAAACTAAACAAAGGAATGTGGGGGAGGGGAGTATTGGTCCAGCCATTCACTCGTGCCAAAAAAAAACTTGATTTATTTTTATATATATGTATATAGAAGTTTTGATGGCATTGCAAAAAAAAAAAAGACAAAAATGTAGCCCTTACAGAGCCATGAACACTGGTATAAAAAATGTTATAATCGGACTAAAAATGGCGACACAGTGAACAAAATACTAAAAATTAAAAAAAGATAAAAAAAAATATATTTTTGGAATTGTTTTTACAATATCTTTAATCCTAGGGGGTGACTGACACATTTTTTTTTGTATGGAAGGCGAACCACTACAGCCCAGTCAATGTGTTTTTCCAAAAGTCTTTATCTATTGCATTGTGTTATAATACTGATTTATGTCTGACCAACCGTTCATGGAGAAGTAGTGAGGATTGTAGAATTTCCGAGGGCAATGTGGCCAAAACTTGACTATTGAAGATCCAAATTGCTACTGAATATGAATAGGAAGGCGATGCTAGTCTTGATAAGAGCGTTGGCTGGTTACTGATCGCTCAGAGATAAGACTAGCATTTGGGAAACTGGCAATCTAGATTTCTTCTGTAAGATGTGCGAGTATGAAGAGGAACCAGACACCATTGAACGTATTCCCCCTTATCGTAGTTCGTGTATTTCGACTTCGACTGCGACTGCGACCTTTTGGTAATAGATTAAAGAATACTTCAACAAAGTTTTAAACGAATGACGAAGTTGTCGTAGCCGAAGTCGAAATACGCCAACCACAATATGAGCTGCCATTGCCCGAAGCTGCAACGCCATAGGCTTAGATGGCTCTGCAGACGTTTTAATGAGACCATTAGTGATATTGCAAAGTGTAAACTGGACAGATAATTGGGCTTAATGACAGATAATTGGGTTTCTTCTGGGTACAGTTAGGGGTTAAAATTTTTTATTAACGGCTATTAACAGAGGGAATCACAACGGACCCAACTGGGCCTCCGAGTGGAGGTGTGTTGCAGCACCTCCCTTCCTAACCTAACCTTACCTGTCCGAAACATACATTCTCATAAGAACTGTGTGTAAGCAAGTAAAGAAATTCTGGATGTCAAATTTCTCATAAGACTTGCAATATGCTTCAAATTATTACTTTACTTCCAAAGCTTGTGGCAATGTTGGCTGCACTTGATAAATTTTCCACTAATAAAGAGAGTGCAAAATTTTTTAAAAATACATCAAGCAACATGTGGGGTTTTTAAGAGAAATGTATTAATGCGAATTTGCTTTTGAGTGGGAAAATATGTATGTGGTATGTACATATGTACACATATGCACACATACCTGCATGCAGTGTACATGATGTTTGTTTATGAATAAACAAAATTATTAAATGGGAAATTATCAAACAAAACAACAACTACAAACTGCTCGTAATATAAAATTATTACTAATAATAAAAATAACAAAACGACAATTGATAAAAACAATTTAAATTCCCACAAAATCTTATGAGAAAACAGTTTTGCTTATTTATACCCACACATTGTGTGTATGCATGTGTTAAGTACAATTAAATATGTACACACATACATACATATGTATGTATGTAAAGAAATGATATGATTTAAATTTAAGGCTGCCATACTAATCGATAGTAGTAGAAAACAAATTATTAAAAAAAAATTTAAGATAAAGTGAAAGTAAAAGAACTAAATTTTAAACAAAAGATTTAACGTTTCATAAATGCTGGTATTCATCATCTCGCATAGTCCAAATGATTTTGAGATAATACAACCCTGATATAATGGAGTTGCAGATAAGTTTCAAAACTCAACAGCAGCTCATTACACAACGGCTGAATTTTCTCAAAAGTCTTAAGATTATGTGGAAGACAGTGAATAGCAGTTTTAAGTATGTAGTAGTTATGTATGTATGTATGTGTATCTTGTTGCTTGTGCTTGGACTCCTCTGTACGCTGAAAAAATTCAAATTTTCTGATTCAACCACAAAATTATCTGAATCATATGTGCATTAATTTGGGCAATTTAGGTCCTGCAAATAAATTTGTAAATTCAATTTTTTAACAATTTGGTTTCTGATATTTTCAAATCAACAAATTGTTGCATTCAAAAAAACTAGCTGTACAGTATGCCATACATTGATATTTGAACAGAAATCTGCACTAAAAAATTTGTTAGAGATTTTTATTTCGTTTTCTAACAAAATTGAACTTAAAAATTTTTGTAAATCAGAAAAATTAGTTTGTTGAAGGAATAGTCTCAAAAATAGATCCCACCAAACTCGTATCGTTGAAACCCTAAGAGGCATTGCATTGATTTTTCCAAAAACGCTAAAGCTAAAAAATTCCCAAAATTAAAAAAATGTCTAAACGAAAAATCGGCATAATAAAAAAGCGCTTATTACACAGTACAACAGCCAATCTGGGGGGTGAGAAATTCCAAGTCAGGGTGATGGTACTAGGTCAGTATAGTAAAGCCTTCAAAGGGTTTGGCGTTCGTATGTGTCAGTTTTTTTTTATGATGTTTTTATCTTGATGTTTTTTCGCTTAGTTGTAACATTTTGGCAAAAACGTAGTTTAACATAACGCGAGAACCACTTGTCCGATTTTGATGAAACAAATTTAGAAAAAATTAAGAATTACAATTTCTCTAATCTGTTTCTATACCGTTTTCCTATATGTGCAACACTTTCGAAGTTAAAAATGAATGTATGAAGGGAAAGAAGTATTTTTTGCCTAAAAATTTAAATATTTTTTTTTTTTTTAATTCATAAAAAATCCAAAATGGAAAAAAGTGCCAAAACTAATTACTTTCGCGTAAAGTCACATAACTCATGAGCAAAAAAAAGGGATAGATCATGAAAATCGATACACGCGTTTCTCATTTATTCACAATTAGGTAAATGTATGAATTTCAAAAATTTGCTCCAGATATGCACAACATTATTTGGAGAAAACATTGACACTCACAAGCCGAACTCTCTCATATTTTTCTACTGTACTAAAAGAGAAATATTGATGTGGCAACACTGGTTCTGTAATGTTCACATAAAACATGCATTGTCATTATACATTTTCTCTTTCACCAAAAATACAATAATTCGCTAAAATTAAAAAAAAATATCATCAAAAGTAAAAAGGTCGCCAAAAAATAAAAAGCGGCTTAAAATGAAAAAATAATCATCAAAAAAATCGCCAAAACGAAAAAATCACCAAATCAAGAAAAAAGCGCCAAAACTAAAAAAAAACCCTTAAACTAAGAAACAATCTAAAAAATCGCCAAAAACAAAAACAAAAAGGCAAAACAAAAAAATCGCTAAAGCTAAAAAAATCGGCAAAATGAAGAAAGCGTTAATACTAACAAGCGTCAAAAAACAATTTTTTGTAAAAATTTCTACATGTAAAGTACGTATAGCATTACATACATATCGAGCCTTGTTTTCGATTTAAGCGTAAGCTGTGTAATTTTATCGTAAGCGACAATTTACTTATGTAAAACATTTTTGAATATTAAAAAAAAACCTTCTCCTGAAAACTTTAATATTTGTCGCTTACGATTAGATCGAAAATAAGGCTCGATGTGTAGTCTCCGTATGGAAGCCTTCGTGTTCGAGTCAAAATTTTATTCTTATATGTTTTAATTATAATAATTAACGCATTTTGAATTTGGATGAGAAAAATTTACAAGAAGTAATTTTTGGCGATTTTATTGCTAGTTTTGGCGATTTCTGTTAAATTTTTGTACGATTATTTTATAGAACTTCTGTGTTAAGAAAAGTGCTGCATGAAAACAAATTTATTATTAAATATGTATTAAGAAAAACTACATTAAATTGATTTTGCCGACTTTTGGCGATTTTTAAAATCAACTTGATGAAATAGGTCGGAAAAAATCTGACAACCCTGGCCTTATTCACTATCAAAGCTTTAGAGAAATAAGTGTGATATACATTATCGGTTCTGAAGCACGAATTTACACCACGAAAATGTTCATGAAATTTCTTCCAATAAACGTTTTCTATATGCCACTAGAAGAGGCGTAGAAGAGATTGATATGTACGAGTATATGTAGAAAAAGAAAGTTGTATGCATGAATATTTTGTTGACGAATGTAAATTTGTAAATTCACCCTGTATTGTGAACTTTCTGCCAGATTGAAATCTATTTCACACCTATGGTTTTTAGGTCAAAGTTGTTAACAATTCTTCGCAGAAAAGTTCTCCGTACCCCCACCCTTACTGTTCATATATGTATACGTTAATATGAATCTGTCTCTATCAGAAATCTTATTGCGTTTGTAAACGACAATTTTCCTATAATCCATACGGCATCATTGTTCAATGTGTTAGGGTCTGGATCTTGCTCGAATTGTCAGTTCGTCACGCATTCAATTGTTTATTTGGTTATTGGGTCGCTCGTTTGGTTGATTTCCATTGTTGGTGGATACTGAATGGATGAATGATACGTAAAGTGGTTGAGATGATGCTGCTGCTACTGCTGTTAAATTGTTGCTGTTGTATGTGTGTGTGTTTACGTATGTATGAGTGCTTTCATTGTTGTCACCACTACAATGTTTTGTTGTTATTGCTGATATGATATACATATGTATGAACTCACTCACAATTAAGTTGTTAAAGATTAAATTTTTTGTTGTTTATTCTACTTTTTATTAACAACAATAAAATTCAATTTATTTCAATTAACCAAAAAAACCAACAAACAGCAACCAAAAAATTTATTTGTGTATTCAGCAATTAGAAAAAAAACTCATTCGTTCTACATGTGCACGCATGTATGTATGTATATAGACAATTATGCATTTACATATGTACATATGTACATACATATCTACGTAGATAATATGTATGTGTTGTATCTGCATACATAAATATTTAGCAGATACATACACAGAGAAAAATATAGGCAAGAATTATGGTCAACAAAACCCTGTTATTAAAAAAAATTTTAATTTCAATTTTCAACTTAATACAATATTTAACAATACCGCTCATTTTAAAATATCATTTAATTTAATTTGTTTGTGTTGGTGTTTATCTTGCTTGTTGATTGACCCAACGCGCTGATCTGCTATTGTTGTTGTTGATTTTGTTTGCTCGTTTTGTATACGTGTAAATGCCGACAAGAAGCCGAAAAACGTCGTGGCTTGTTTTCTTACTCAACAACAGTGTTGCCAGAAAATTATGATGAGAGAATGCTAAATCGATCAAAAAATTCTGCTAAAATGTTCTACAGAAGAAATATATAATGCCAGAATTAAATGTAAGAAAAAATTATTGAAATGGCTTTGAATTTCATGTTTATACAAATTTATTAGTATGTGCAGGTAATTTTAAAGCACATACAAACATAAAATATTTAATATATATTTGGTGGTTTTTGGAAATGTTACAATTACGTTTAAAATTATTTTACGCACTATAATTCCAAAATATTATTTTACTTATTCAGTAAAATATTTTTTTAATTATAAATACATTGAAATTGATTATTGAGGGGTTAGCTGTTGCTAGTGGAGATCATCAGGAAACCTTTAGCCTGCAATACATGTACATTTATGGGAAAAATCCTCTATACAGAAGAATTTTTTTTAACAAATTACAATTTTTTTATTTTCAACAAATTCTGCCAGAAAGCATTTAAAAAAAAGCATTTTTTTAAAGTTGAATGCTTTTTAACTAATGAAAATGCCAGATCTGGCAGTGAAAATGCTAAAATGGCAACAATGCTCAACAAAGTTATTTGTTAAATTATATCATAACGCAAAGAGCACATGTAGTAGAAACATGGAAATCATGTTTTGCGTTTATTCATTATTTGCGTATTTAATAACGATTTGCTCTTTAGCTGAGTGGTAAGTACGTTAGTCTATTAGTCAAGAGGTTGCAGGTTCGACTCATCCCAAACACATTTAGTTTCGAGGGTTGTATGCAAAAATAAATAACTTTAAAATTTAACAAAACACCAAATTCTAAATAAAAGTTTAAAAAAAGCAAAGAAATACACATTAAAATTTTAAAAACAAATTCATTAAAAATTTTTGTTTTGTAGGAAATAATTGAGTTGATTTTGTGTTCTGATGTCACAAATGTGGGTTTGTATTTACAAAAATCGTTGTAGGTGCCTTTTTAAATAATATTTTAATTGTATTCACAAATAAATTAATTGTATTTACAAATCTTTTTTCTCAGTGTACATACATATGCGATAAATTGTTTTTCGCATAAACTTCGTATTATGATGCACAACAGGGATTTCAACCAAAATCCACAAACATCTTCTCTTTGAGTGTGTAAAATCTTACCAACAAATTTAAGACAATTGTTAAGAAAGATTTACATTTGAATATATAAGTACTATGTATATATATTTACATATGTATGTACAAATATGCATAGCTGTACATTAGGGATATAACTTTTGGCATTCAGCCCTGGCAGGACTGAATAGTCCATGAAAAATATGAATAATTGCTTTTCTACTTTTTCACCTTTAGCTTTTAAAAAAAGGTTCCGCACCAAATGCGAAGAAGTTTGGACTGAAATAATTTTTCAGATTTGTTTCCACTATGCAAATCAACGCCAACACTAAATTTAAAATTTATTTCAAGTAAATAGAAAATGAAATCTTGGATGGTTTTAGAAATTGCATTTGGTGTGGAAAGGTTTGGTTTCAAACTGATCTAAGATGTTGGCCTTTATTATCGCTACAATATTACTCGTACACACAGAAAAAAAAATACCAACGTAAAATTACCATACAAAAATTTTGATCTCAAATTGTAGTAAATTTACAAGAAAAAATATCGTGCCATAACGGCCAAAAAGCTTAACGGACACAATTTTTGTTTATTTTGATGTTCGTAAATAGCCGCTAAACTTCTCATTGCCAGCGAAAACATCCTGCTGCTGGCTAGTAGGCAGTGTACTGGCCTTGTAGTTGGAGGTTCGCAGGTTCGAATCCTGGAGACAAGTCAAAACAGCTTCACAGCTTGTATTTATTTTTTTTTCTTAACTATAACTTTCATTTCAAATAAATTTTGGGTTAAATAATCATTTAAATAATGTTGAATTAAAATTCTATTCATGATGGTAAATAAACATTTAGCGTGTGTCTAAAGAATATTTAAGATTGTTGTGGCTGCAGCGGTAAGCGCGTTGACTACCACGAGATGAGTTCCGAGCACAAATCTTGGCCGGGGAAGCTAGTTATATACATACAAAGATTTTTCTGATGTCTGTGTCAATATACACACGTAGGTTAAATAATTAATAAAATACAATGACTACTTTGAATGAAATTCATTTTGTTTCAACTTGAAATAACTTTGATTGAACATGATTCTTGATTTTGGTTTAATAGTGCGGGAATTGTAAATCAATATGAAATAAAGTTAGTTGAAAAGAAAAAAATTTTCTTTGAAGATTACTGCAAATCATATTTAATTAAAATGAAGCAAAATCGTTGGCAAAAAAGGTTAAATTCTCAAATTGTCTTTGGAAGCCTGTGCGTAAGATAAGGGGTTTGTTGTGACTGTTCAAAATGTGTGGTTGAAGTCTACACTGAAGATTTGTTACAGCAACAATGAAATGCATATAGACATCGCTTAACCACCAGCAAATAAATTTCACTTATTTTCTAATACAAGTTGTCGATCGAACGGTTTCTGTCCACATCGTGGGACAGGCGGTAAGTTTGCTAGGACCACAGCTAAAATAATTGATTTATTTTTTTATAAGTGGCTTAATTCAAATGTAAAAAGGTATTAGATAAAATTCATTCTGGATAAATTTTTCAGAAAGACAAATTGCTTATTTTTGCCATAATTTTAGGCGAAAGACATTTTTTTTTGTCTGTGCACTCTTTTCAATAAGATTAATTTTTTTTTTTAATTTTTTAATATCACTTCCTAACACAGGTGTAGCAGAAAATATTTACATATCGTGGGATGGTTACTGGTTTGCCCTAATAATAATGTATTCTTAATATCTGTGCGGCAAACCAGTAACCACCCGACGATATGTATACACAACTGTTGTGGCACATGGAATGGCCGGAAAAATTCCTTGGAATACACTTTAACTACATATACGAGTATAGGTATGGGTAATGTACCCGCATTCCATAACATTTCCATACCATAGAATAATTTTTGTTTAATTAAATTCAATGAAATCATTTTTAACAAAATCGTTGTTTATAAATGTACCAAAAAAAATCCACACTTTCAAAAAATATTCATACATACATACATTTTCGATATACTCACACATCAAAACACTCACACTACATACATATTTCAACAATTTAGCAAATTTGTTTTAATTTAATTGAACATTTTAAAAGAAAGGCAAAATTTTAATTTGACACTTGTATTTGTTAGATTTTTTTGTTGTTGTTTATTTTAAGACCAAATTAAACTCAACTAAAACAAACTAAACTGGACTACTCAGCAAAGTCAATCTAAGGAATGCTGCGTTCGTTGTTGGTTCATTCCGTTCGCATGTGTTTTTTTTTTTTTTTTTTTTGCTTGAATTTTGTTGTTGCTATTTTTGTTTTTGCTGCTGCATTATTTGCATTCAACGGATGCTGTTTATTTATGTATGTATGTATGTATGCTTTTTCTTTTGTATCTTTTATCTTTGTATCTGTGTAAATAAATAAATATGTTTATGCACGAGTATGTATGTATGTGTTACTTTTTGTTATAAACATTAACTCATGCACTCACAATTTGGTCTCTCTCATTACAATCTCTTGCTTAAATTTCGACTCATTTGTTGGATGGTTGTTAAAACATTTGTTGGCTGCTCTTAAGGTTCGGTTGAAAAATGTAATAAAAATAACATGGGGGTCATTTTATTCACAATTTTTGCTACAATTTGAGTTTTTTTTTTTTTTTTGTACTTAAGTACGTAGCAGAGTTGCCACTTTCTGTACTATAGTACGAAAACCGTACTTTTTAATTTTTTGTATTTTTTACCATAGATGGAAAAGTTGGTACAATTGAATGTCAAAAGTACCGTAAGCAGCCCCAATGATCAATTTAGCACTATTGAACTTTTTTTCATATTATATTATGTAATATACATGTGCATGTGCCTAAAATTGCACAAAAAATATTTAATTTAAAAATAACCATAATTTAAAATAAAGGCTCAGTTAGCCGACTGTAATGTAATGTAACTGCAACAGTAGGAAACAGCTGATCGATATTGTTATGTGAAAAGTAATGGAAATGGTTATAGAGATGTAATGTCAAGTAACCTACTTTTCATATAAAAATATCGATCAGCTGTTTCTTACATTACAGTTACATTGTATTACAGTCGGCTAACTCAGCCTTAAGAAACGACAGCATACATATGTATGTATGTACCTTTTGCTCGAACGTATTAGAAAAATAAAATAATTAAGTAAATGAAGCGATGTTTTCCGATATTTCAAGAATTGCTAGAAGAACATTATCTCTTCTAAATTAATACTCAAATATGAAAAGTGTATTTTCGTATCAAAGAGAGAAATATGCCATTTACTTCAACTGTCTCTAATCAAGTCAAAACAAATGATGGAAAATTATATTCTAAATGTTACTTTTATATTCTCATCTCAACAACCTGATTATTTAATAATATCTGTGGCAATAAGGAAAAAAATTTTAAGTCATATTTGACTGTTTTGCAGGAGAGCACATTTAAGCGTTCAAGTCGATTTTCAGAAATGTATTTCTTTTACAGTTAAATTGGAAAATTCACTGTTCACCTTTATTTTTTTAAGCAAATACCGTTCTACATACTGTAAGTAATACATTTAAATCGAAATATACCAAAGAATAACCTAAATGAAGCTATTATTCCAAATGAGATTAGAATTCTAAAAAAAGATAACTCGCAAGTCACAGTGCTATAACTTCCTGAAAAATCACACAAATTAATTGAGATTTTGACCAGGGGTACTTTCGAATGTGCAGATTACGAAGGTACCATTAACTCAAAATCAGCTTATCTCGACTTAAGCACATTTTACTTTTTGCCACAGATATATTAATTAATAATAATAAAAAATAAAAATAAAAATTTCTAAAAAAACATACATTACGTACAAACGAATTTTATGGTCGTTTTTAGTTAAATAGAAAATAAATTCAGCACACGAAGGGTTCCATACGTACTCTACATAATATTTACCCGTATTTACCCTGCAGGAAATGCAACTGCTACAAGACTAGTCACGTGATCGGTCCCCAAGTGATAGGGACCAGTCCGAGTTCGAAGCGGACCAGTCACTTTTACATGCGGATGACCTAAAATGGGGTCAATTGATACTTTGCTTGCATCTTGCGACTTGTCACTGAATTATCTCATAGTGAGCTAATTGGTGTAGAATAATGTAAATTATTTAAAAATGTCATTTCGACACCTAAAACTGTAACACTGAAAACTTATAATTTGTTTTTTATTGTTACAAATGCAATTGTAATTTATTTTTAAGCAAATTTTTTCGTGATTCGTATAACAGGCTTGCACACTATCCACTCGACCAAAGGGGCACTAATATTTCAAAAGTATAAACACCATTTAAGCTCAGGTTAATATCTAACTATAGTTACGGGCTGGCTTGGCGATCTCATTGGAGGGAACAATTAACGTTATATTTATACTATTTGATAGGTCCTGGATACAACCACATCGAACGTTTACAGTGACGTTTGCTATAATACTAGACCAAATCCCAATTAAATTCACAAAAGATCAAAATGATACATCCCGACAATGGTGAATATGTAACCATTTACATGGTATGTATGTCCTTTTTTCATCATACACTACTCCCTACTTTTGGTAACACTCCCATTTTCTCCAGTCGTAGGACGAGTACGTTTGGATCAACTGTCATCACATTTTCTGCAGGGTAATACTATACGAACTTCAGCCTATATAATCAAATATGTATCTTACCTGATGTAGTCAATAAAAAAAAAATTAAATACCCGGTAACATTTTTTCGGAAAATTAAAAAAATTAGTTTTGAAGATTTTTCTTATTTTTGGCGCTTTTTTCGCTTTTAGGATTTTTTTTTTTTAATTTTGGTGTTTGTTCTGCTTTTGGTGATTTTTGTTCGTTTTTTGCAATTTTTTCAGTTTTAGCGATTTTTTTAGTTTTGGCGCTTTTTGTTCATTTTGGCGATTTTTTCGGTTTTTGGCAATTTTTTCGTTTTGGGGTTTTTTCTTTTTTGGTATTTTTTAATTTTAGTGTTTTTGAAAATATCAACAGTTTGCCTGCCTCTCACGGTTTCCACGATACAGCAAGTTGTCAAAATGGCATAGTAAATATTACATTAACTGATAGAATACCCTTTAATTTTGATTTTTTTTTTAATTTTCAATGTTAATTGGTGCATTAACTTTGAAAAAAAAAATTCATTACATTAGGCTTTCCACATTTTTCGTTGCGCGCTTTAATTTTTAAATGTCATATATTTTTGCCGTTTTAGCGAAAACAGACTGTGACAGACAAACGAACATCGTAACAACAGGGTTCGCTTAGCACCACTGGAATCGGTGGTGTTACGTTTTTAAACTAGCACAGTGTAATTATCAAGTCCAATATTTGGATAGTAATAAAGGAATTGCAAAAGCTTCCTAAAGTATATGAGTTTTCAATACTCAGTTTCAAGTTGTTAACATGTCTTATTAAGAAGCATTAAGATGTTATTCTCTAAGAATGAAATCTAATTTCTTTTTGTATATCCTCAGACTTTAATTATTTTTTTTTCTCCAGCAGTATTATTAAGCTGAACTCAGCCAATTCTGTCAGACAAAATTTTAGTCTGAACAAAATTTCTCTGATAAAAAAAAATTGTCGCAACAAAAATTTACTACGAAACAAATGCGTTGGTTCATTTTTAAAACTATAATTTTTTATAGATACGAGTACATTTGTATATATATATACATACTTACGAGTATATTAATTTTGCGTTTCTATCTTTCAATATTAATAACTTTGCCTTAAATTGTCATTTAATTTGATAATGAGTGTAGTAATGTAATCGTCATTCGAGTGGGCTACATAAACAAATACTTAAATGCAGCATGCAGCATGCTTAAGAAAAAATATTTCAATTAATTGTTTGCGATAATAGAATTCACAAAGTGTTCATTATCGTAATCTCTTCTTAAAATTTCAGCTGTTATATTTGCTTGTTTGCCCACCCGTTTTGTCTTTGTATAGTCAACACATTTTGGTTTATCTTCGACCAAAGAGCAGCTTAAAACAACGATAATTAAGTGAACAATAAATATGCTTGTGGGCAAAGTAAATGAAGGCATATTTATTGATACAAAGTGCTTCGATACTAATATTAATTAAAATGCAAGTGTACTTAATAAATACCTTTAGATTTACTATATCATCTACAATACTCGTATATCGTTACCTTAATATAGAAAGGTCCTAACTCATTATTTTTTTTTTTTTTATATCCAGATGTTTGTATTTTTCGATTAATGAGATGTTCGAAATATACAAAAGTCTCGATTTCAAAAAAATTATGAGTTAGTACCTTTCTATATTAAGATAACGATATACATATGTATATGTATGTGAATAAAAGATATGTTTAATACAGCGTTGCCGATTTTTGTGTAATTATCCAAAAATGGGACCATAAAAGTAAAATTTTAATTTTTTAAATTTTTAATTAAAGTAAATTTTTTAATTAAAGACCTTCATTTCCTTTAAAGAGAATTTTACTATGTAAATTTTTTTATAAACATGTTTATAATATTTTTGTTTTTTTTTTTTTTTTTTTTGCTTTAGTTTAATTTGAAAGAATCGCCTTGTGACGACTAAGATCACCAGAAATAATAATGTTGTTTGTTTTACCAATAATTATTTTTATTAATGCTTTTGCAGCCAATTACGTCCAGTAATAAAATAATTTTCTTTATGGTTATCTAAAAATGATTTTTGTAGCCACCAGGTTAATTTGAATTTTAAAATTAACGGAAATTTTAGAAATAAACGTCTCTGTACTACGCAACTATACAGTGCTGAGAGCGTACAACCATGCAGGGTGAATATACAAGATCACCACTATCAGTGTGACCGTTGAGAAATTTCGAAAAGTGACACAAAAAATTGGATTCCACAAAAACTAGGGGAGAAAATCGTCAAAATCGAGGAAAATCGCCCAAAAGAAACAAGTGACGTACGCAGCGCTTCGTGTGCGAGTCAAAGCCACGCTTTACTGAATTTATTTATGTAAAACTGCGATTCTTTCAAATTATGAAAGATACGCATTATAAATGATTAAAGAAATGCAGCAAAACATTAAACTTTTTATTCTCAGACATTGCGAGAACACTTGTATTTGATCTGTTACTTCCTAATACAAACTCCCCAGTGTTTCTTTCTATACCATAGTCCGCCTTGTCAATAGTATCCTGCTCTCCATATCCTTATAACAGGCTTGCTTATCATCAAGTAGTGGCGATTTTCTTTCTCCTATAGTTCTTTGTAAATCATTGGGCTGTAACTAAATCTGCCCTTAATCCCTCGCCTATGACTTCAGAAACTCGATTTCAAAAAGAATTAGTTAAGGCCTTTCTATATTAAGCTAATGATTTTTATTTTAAATTACTTTAGTAAAAATATTTTATTGAATAATTCTTCAGTCACTCTTATAATTAAATTAATTAAAAATTGTAAATTGAAAATTATTTGGCGGGTAATCAGCTGAAACATTTGTCTATAACTCTAAAAATATAAATAAAAAAAATTAAAAATGTTTAATTTTAGTTGCGGCATGAAAATAATCTCTTCAAAGTTTCATATGTTTAATTTTAAACTTACATTTCTTTGATTCGCTTCAAAACTGATGGCCTACAAATAAATGCTAGAAAGACAAAGAAACCCTGAAAAAAGCCAAACAAACTTATAATTAAAAATATACAAAACAAAAGAAAATATATATGGGCGTTTCCACCAGAAAGTTTACTCTTTTGTCCCGTGCGACAGCAAGCAATTAAGCTTATATTTCAGAAAAATGTTACTCGATTTTGCTTAAAATTTTACCTAATGTAGAGCTGTTGACGACCTATATAAATATACAAAGAAGTAAAAAAAAGTTTCGTTTTCTTTGAAAAAACAAATATATTTGTTTGGTGTCGCACGCTACAAAAAGTTGACATTCTTGTGGAAATGCCAATATGTAATACCTTTACACCCTGTTCCTACAGGACAGGCAGTCAACTCATCTAGAAAATTTTTATGAAAATCACTAAAAAAAACTGAGTGCTTTTCATATAAATTTTTTGTTCTCAAATCGACTGTCTGGGTTGTGGAAACAGGGGCTTAATTTATTTTGTATAAGGAAATAATATTTTTTTTGCAAACTTTAATTTTTTGCAAACATAAATTTCAAGTAAGTATTTCTTTTATAATAAAAAAAAGTAAGTTTTCGCTTAAATTTTAAATTTAAAACTTACATGAAATGCATTGAAAAGATCCAGTATCAAATAAATTAAACACTCTTCGGCCCCAAAGGCCATGCGGGAAAAATATGAAACAATATCCAAAGACCATGAAATTCCCATAAATAGAAAAATTCGAAAGAATAAAACGAATCTGAAAATTAAGGAAACAATGTATGTACATATGTATGTATGTATATAAAATTTGTTCTTAAAAAAATAGAATTCGCACGAAAGTGAAACAAGTTGTATTTTGTTTCTCTAATACCCTGTTTCCACAAGTCAGACAAAAGACTCGTCTGGAAAATTTTTATGAAAATTTACTAAAAAATATGAGTGTTTTTCATATAAATTTTCTACTCAAGTCGACCGTACGTGTTGTGAAAATATGAGGTAATGCTAGGAACACAACTGGGACGAACAACGAATTTCGTCCACGTCGACGAATTCGTTAATAAGAGTTCGCTGCGTAAAGTCGTCATGTGAAGCACAACAACGACGAATTTATGCTTGGAACACAACTGGGACGAACGACGAAATTTGTGGTGCGTGACGAACTCGGAGATAGACTTAAGGCCTCATTCGTTTTTACTTTTCGTTGTCGTTCTGTGCCATTGTTTTCTGTATAAAATATTTTGCAATTACTTTTTCTGTGCAAGAATCAGCTGGCAACCTATAGAACTGATTTCAGTTGTATATAAAATATCACAACAAACTAATATTATAATTCTATTTTCTACAGATTTGTCCGCAACAGAACAGAACAAAAAAGGAAAGACAAACAACACATACAGATTTGCAATTGAACAGAAACAAACAGAAACAGCTGATTCAGAACGGAACAGCTCGTACAAACTAAAGGCTCAGTTAGCCGACTGTAATGTAATGTAACGGCAACAGTAGGAAACAGCTGATCGATATTGTTATGTGAAAAGTAATGGAAATGGTTATAGAGATGTAATGTAACGTAACCTATTTTTCATATAAAAATATCGATCAGCTGTTTCCTACATTACAGTTACATTGCGTTACAGTCGGCTAACTGAGCCTTAATTCTGCCTTTATTTCTATTTTGTACGTCGACGAACGACGAAAACCCAATTTTCTCTCTCTCTCTCTCTGTCTTTGCACACACAAAAACCAACTTTATCAAATATAAAAAAGGAACTCTTAACTTCAAAGATAAGCACAAAAATTTACAAATAACTTAGATTGAGTTACGGAGAAATTTTTTTTTATCTCGTGCTTCTTGCGCAAATAACCATTTTTTCTTTAAATTGTTATTTACTTAAGTGTATTGAGGCTGTTCTAGTTTTTTAATTCAAAATACTAACGTTATTTGTTTTAATTTATACACGTTTATGTTATACACGTAAGTTGTTGAAATTTCCAAAAAGCTGAAATGTATTTATATTTTTCCTTTTTTTATGAAATTAGTTGCATGAAATTTTTTTTTTTTTTTAATTTGTCAATTTGAGTTCTGAGGAAGCAAATCAAATCAAAAAAGTTGGCAACAAATGCAGAGATGCTAAGCACTTAATCGACCTCGTTTTTTTTTTTTTTTGACCAAAATCGATAATTTACGATCGCTAATAATCGATTTCGTTCAATGTCAAGTGTTTCAAGTGCTACAAATTTCGTGTAAAAAATTCATAATGTAATGAAATGTATTAGTAAAAAAAATATACATATTTGTTCACAAAATTAATTTTAAATCTTATTTTATCGATAACTTTTGATTTTAAGGTTGTAATCGAATTTCTCAAAACGGCAAAATGCTCTACTAATTTTGTTGTTGTTGTTGTTGTTGTTTTTATGCTTGTTTTTGTTTGATATGCCCAGGATACGATCATCAAACACTTACTCGTGTTTTTTTCGGCTACACGTACGCGTCATCGTCAGTGATTGATGAGAATAAAAAATTTTTGATATTTTAATTTGACGGCTGATTATTTAATCTTACTCGAATTCTGATTCACGAAGAAAATGCAATTTTTTGTATTCGTATGTGTATTTTAATTTCACGTGGAATACAAAATATACCCGATTATTGTTGTATAAAAAGCAAATTTTTTTGGATGACATTCGAAACGAAATATTTAAAGTATTTTTTTTAAATGTAAAGCACAATATCTCTGAAACTGCAAGGGCTAGAAAAGTATTAAACCTATTAGTATTAAACTTATTAAACCCTTTCGTAATCAGCGAACAAAAATACATAAGGATTAGTTATAAGGTTAAAAAAAAATTATAATCAAAAGAGTTTTAAGGACTATTCTTACAATAAAATTTCCTGATATACATATTAATCAATGTCACTATATCTACATGCAAGATATTTTTGTTGTTTTATTAATAATCCAGAAAGTATTTTTAAGTCTTGAGGACCGCTCGTGAAATATTAACGGAATAATACAAAAAGTGGTGTAAATTATGCAAATGCTAAATGTCACTATATCTTTAAAACTAGTGCTGATAGGGAAAAATTAATGAAGGCATGGTAATCAGGAGATAATAAAAATACATAAGGATTGGTAATTTTGATTTAAACATCATAAAAAATCTCTTATTAACTATTTTATTATTGTATGTGCTTTAAAAATGCCTGTAAATACTAATAAGTTTGTATAAGCATGAAATTCAAAGCTATTTCAATAATTTTTTCTACATTTAAGTCTGGCATTATACTTTTCTTCTGTAGAACATTTTAGCAGAATTTTTGGACCGATTTAGCATTCTCTCATCATAATTTTCTGCTAACACTGATCTACATCTATCAGAGCGCCCTGCTTCGTCGGTATTGTAGTGTAGAATCATGGGCGAAGTAAAATAAACAATAATTTGGCTACTAAACCAAGTTTAGAAAGTTTAATACGACTCATTGACACCAGAGGCGCTCCAACACTGCCTATTAAAAACGTGCAAAAAAGGCAGAGTTGTAAATGAATAAAGCTTTCCTCTATCTCTTCCTTCACCACCTGTCTTCTCTATTACTATCTATCTCTTTCCTAAAGCAGGTACAAGGCTAGTAATAGATGTAGGCATTCATTGCCTGAGTGTTACTTCTCTTTAAAATATTAAATTAAAAACAAATAGAAGATAGTTAAATTATTTAGAAATTTAACTAATTAAAAGTTTAATAAAAAAATTTAATTGAGTCAATTAATTTTTTGCCTAAAAATTTAATTTATTAAACAGTTTAATTGACACAATTAAATTTTTAATTGCTTTTTTTAAATTTTTTTCTTCAATTAAAGGTGTATTTAATCTTTAAATGATTTAAGCATTTACATATGTATTTCAAAATTACTTTTTTTATTTACGTAGTTTTAGAAGAATTAAATACCCTAATCTGCGTCATTCTCTTAGTGCGTAGTTGGCATTGAGTTGACGCAGTATCTTTTAAGTATTTGCGCTAAACTGTTGTTGTTGATTTTGCACACGGCTACGAAAAATATTCATTGTTCTCTTAATACGTATGTATGTATGTATATTTTTTTAAAGTTAAAAAACAATAGCAGCTATTAATTTAGATTTTTGGGTGAATTTTGTATTTAAAACCCAAAGTTGTGCTGTAGCATTTAGTTAATTATTAGAGTTTAACTTCAGTAGTGCAAAAGTTCTAAGACAAAATGAAAATTTTATTTGTGTGCAGTATCTTAAGCTTGTTGATTGCTTTGACAGTCTCCCAACATATAATTTGTGACGATGATTTGGAAACTAAGCGGGCACCCACCGCTAAACCTAACGCACATAATGTAAATGCAGCTATTCCAACTCATAATAATTTCGCTGGATATGGTAATCAACCTGGTATGATTGGAAACCGTCCTCATAATGAATCCCCTGGACGACCTCAGCATAGTTATTCAAAAGGACGCCCTTCTCATAGTTATTCCCAGGGACGCCCTTCTCACAGCTATTCCCAAGGACGCCCTTCTCGTAGTAATTCCCAAGGACCTCCTCCCCATAGTGCTGCCGGTGGACACCGTAATAATCATTTCCATCAACCGCATCATAATAATGGTTTCCCTGTACAATATTCTAATAATTATTATTCTAAATACCAGGATCAAGGTTTCTCAAGTGACACTAGTAGAATTTTTTTTCCTAATGATAAATAGTTCCCGTATGTACACAATACAAATTATAATCCTAATCGCAATAAATGATTTTGTAATCAAATTTCACCTATAAACAATTCGAAAATATCAATTAATTTTTCCACTCCAATTAATTAATACAATTAAATTCTTAATTGAAAACATTAATTGGTGGTACTTTTTTCTCTGTGTGAAATAATAATAAGATACAATAAGATGTAGATACAAGTAAACGAGTATCGAAATGTAAAGAATTTCATGGACGTGAATTTATATATTGATAAAAATCTTGAACTTGCATTTAATTTGAAGAACTGTTTATGCAGGTGAATACTGTAAAATTTGTAGTGTTGTTTTCAATGCTTGTTGTTGACTCATCATATGATCAAAGTAAAACAAACAATTAAAACTACAGCAACAGTTGTTGTTTTGTATTTCTATTTATCTAGTTACTCACACGTACACATTTCGCCTTAAAATATTTGATAGCAAGTTTATGCCAAATAAGTTAAAATTTTTTCTAAGCTGATAATTTTAAGAATGTTTTCTTAATTAATTAAAAATTGCTTATGTTTAAGAAAGATCTTTAGGGGCCATACACATATTACGTAACGCTATTTTCGGAGTTTTATAATCACCCCCCCCCCCCTTGTAACGCTTTTTACAAAATTTTTAGTATACATTTTCTAAACCGTGACAAATCCCCCTCGAACCTTATGTAATATGTGAACAGCCCGCTAGTCAAGCGTTTTTTTTACATTCTTTCCAATTTTTATATAAAAGTAGTTTTATTTTGTGGTAACATTTCCTTCTCTGATTACAATAATTCTGCCAGAAAAAAAAACGACTTCAATGCAAAGTAGGGCTGTGTCGTTCATGAACGAACGAGTAAAATTGAACGAATCACTCAAATGAACGAAGTGAGCCGGTCATTTTACTGAGCTGTTTTGGTTCAGTAGTACTGACACATAAAAATAAATTGAACGAAATGAACGGCCGATGACCGAGCGCACTTGGCTCTTTTTTTGTTTTGTTTTGCTTTCTCATCGTTCATGTGGGATTTTTTTTTGTCATTTTCTCGTTTTCATTTGCATTTTTATCTACTTTTAGTAACAGTGTTACCATTATGAAATTAAATAAATTGCCATTTATATTTCTTAAGTTTTTAAAACATAATAATAGGAAGTTTTTGTAAAAAATTACTTTTAAAATTTGTATGAAAAATAAAACAAATCATCTTGAACACTTCTTAATGCTATTAATATTTTCCAAATTCCTTATTTTATGTCACACAAAAAAAATACTTTAATATTGCAAAAAAAATTTACTTGTTGATTTTTCCTTTGTGTTATTTTGTTTATTTTGATCATTTTGACAAAAAATAACAAAAACATTGCATTTGTCTCTTTTTATTGACCGAATCAACTGTTTGTTTTTTCATTTTGTTCTTTTTCTTGAAAAGAGCGGATGAACGAAATGAACGAACTCGTTCTTTTTTACAAAATGAACGAAAATGAGCGGTCACTTAAATGAACGATTTGGCACAGCTCTAATGCAAAGATCTGATAGCACATTTTCGAAAAATAAATTTGGGATATAAAATTAAATTTGAATGGGCGTGCCTTCGTACATTTTTGAAACGCAAGATTTTGTGTTTTTCAGGGCTGAGGATGTGTGTTAAGTTTTGTAACAATCGTTACAGTAGAAAAACTTGAAATAAAGTATTAAATTTTAATGGGCGTGAGTCCGCCCATTTTTTCAAATGAAAGATTGTGTCTATTTTTGAGCTCAAGGTGTGTGGTAAGTTTCGTAAAAATCGGTTAAGTAGAACCATGTTGAAGTATAATAATAAATTTTAATGGGCGTAGCCCCGCCCATTTTTCAACTTTAAAATTATGTAATTACAAGAACCAAAGGTGTTAGCTAGGTTTCGCAGCAATCAAATAAGTAGAATATCATAAAATCAAAAAAAATTTGCAGGCGTGTCCCCGAACCAATGGGAAGCTCTCAGACAATAAAACACAAATTACAATTGGTCTAATGTGAACCGAGTCATGAAGTAACACTGCCAAAAAAAAAGAATAAAAATAGAGACGAATTGATAACCTCTTTTTTTGTGAAATCGGTTAAAAGATATGTAATCAAATAAAAGTAATGTCAGTCAAAATTCTCAGAAGAGTGGTGCTAACTCTATATATTATTGTATCATGAATATTTCTATCTTACTTGTGTGTTCGGTGTGTATTACAAGTGAGTTGGCAATAATTATCTGAAGTTTGTCAACTGGAAATTACTGGCTAATAAGAACACAACTCTCGTGACTATTACCATATACATATATATGTAAATCGAACACTTTTCCATTAAAATAAAATCAAAGCTGTTTACCTTTCTAACATCGGCTCTGGACCCTTGCCAAATAATGTTAGCAGCTCCTCATTATGTTTTCTCTTAAAAATTATAATCCATATGTATAACGTAAGACTGAAGACGAAAACAATAATACAGGGTATATAGTAGTAAATGACGGCAGACCAACGTAAAGCTAAAACAGATGTAAAAATATAAAAAAATTATTTCAGATTTCAATTAAAAAAATTTCAATATTTTATTTGTAATAAATTACTATTAACAGCACACATATTCATTGTTATGCCTGGTTTCCATACATCTGGTATATTCGAAACTTGGGCCACGAACGTTAGGAATGTCATTAGCAGGGGGAAAAGCCAACCAATAAGGGAGTATGTAGCAAATGAGGGTTGATTATTATTTATATCTGTTAATGACTTCCAAGTATCATAACTTATTATGCAAGTCCACGTAAGATAACCAATGATGGTGTAGTAAACTAGGAAACCTTAGAAAGGGAAATATAAATCACATATTTTAGTTCAACAAATTATTAAAAATACTGCTGATGACTTTCTTTACAAAAGGTACTTTTGTTTTCAAAAGGTAATTTTTTTTTTTCAAAAATTTACTTTGTTTTAAAAGCAAATTTTATTCGAAAAGATACCTTTAGGAAGAGATAATTTTTTCAAAATATAATCTTTTCAAAAAAGTACTTTTTACGCAAAGGTCCTTTTTCAAAAATTTATTTTTCATTGCAAAAAGATAGGCCGACTTCCTAAACGCAAGTTGCAATGCATAATTTAAAAAAATGCGTACGCTATGCTAAACATGTCTTAAGTGTAACCTTGCGTTGCAGAGACATTATTTGCATTTTATCGGCATTTAGGAACATCGCTATTTGTTTCCCAAACTATTATGAATATGCGTTAACGAAGTGCATGCATTGTAAATATGCATTGCAACTTGCGTTTAAGAAGTCGGCCATACTTTTTGCAAAAACTCATTTTTAAATTTTTTTCTAGTAAGATACTTTTTTCTAAAGAGCTACTTTTCCAAAGAGATGCTTTTTCAAAAAGCTTTTTCTAATAAGGCGTTTCTTTCTAAAAGGCAGTATTTTTAAAAACATACTGCACTTGGATAGGCACTTTTTCATTAAGGGACATTTCCAAAAAGTACTCTCTGAAAAAAATTAATGAAAACATTTTTTTTCCAAAAATTATTTTTCTTAAAAAAAATTATTATACAAACAGGTATTTTTTCAAAAAGGTATTTTTTTAGAGAAGCAAACAAAATATAATTATTAGAAAAAAAAACTATTTCTTCAAAAAATATACTTTTAAAAAATTTTTAATTAATAAAAACAGCACCCTTTTTTTCAAATAGGTAACCCGTACAAAACGGTGCTTTCTATTTTTTTCAAAAATATACTTTTTTTAGTATATTTTAAGAAAGAAATTATGTTTTTTAAAATTTTTCAAAAATGTATTTATTTTTTAATTACTAATTGCAAAGTAGATACATAACTTTTATCAAAAATGTTATTATTATATCTGTGGCCAAAAGAAAAAAGTGCTTAAGTCGAGATAAGCTGATTTTGAGTTAATGGTACCTCCGTAATCTGTATATTCTAAAGTATCCCTGGTAAAAATCTCAGTTAATTTGTGTGATTTTTCAGGAAGTTATAGCACTATGACTGGCGACTTATCTTTTTTAGTTTTCTAATCTCATTTGGAATAATTGCTTAATTTAGTTTATACTTTGGTATATTTCAACTTGAATGTATTATGTACAGTGTGTAGAACGATGTTTGCTTAAAAAAATAAAGTTTAATAGATAATTTTACAATTTAACTGTAAAAGAAATAAATTTCTGAAAATCGACTTGAAAGTTTAAAAATGCTCTCCTGCAAAACAAGAAAAATATGACTTAAGCACTTTTTCCGTATTGCCACAGATATTATTGTTTCAAAAAGATACTTTTTTTTCGTAAAGAATTTATTTTAAGTAAAAAAAGTACTTTTCTCAAAAATTTACTATTTTATCAAAAAAGAAACTTGTCATCTCTACAGGCCTAATTGGCTTATTAAAAAAATGGCCTATTTTTAGGCAGAATAACAGAAATATTGATAATATCTATTAATATATTTTACCTTATTGAAATATTTTTTTTTTTGTAAGCAACTTACCAAATATTTGACAGGGGGTATCAGACAAATCTATACCTGAAATTGTATAGAAACATATCAGCGTATACGAAACGCTCACAAAAGAGAGATACGCTATGAAGCATTTACTTCTGGCCACATGTTCAGGTGTTAAAGTGTAATAACATATAATAGTTGTTAAAAGAAATGGTATTGAAAATGCCATCGCTGCAATAAAGGAAATAAAATTGCATTTAAATGGTATGTATGTATGTATATATGTATAAACCATGAATCAAGAGAACAAGATTGCGCATTATACAGGTCCGTTATTTTATTTTCTGCTTGTGACGTAGCCATAGAATTTTGTTGTAAACAAAGTACATACATTTCTTTGTGTAATATGCTCTCTCTCTCTCTCTCACACACTTTTTACAACAAACACACCTGTGTATTCTATATTGACGTACATTGATGCGCAGTAGAAAAAAATTTTTTTTGTACGGCTGAGTGCGCAATCTTGTTTTCTTGATTCATGTACATACATATATATATATGTATAAACATACATATGTATGTATGTGTGTATGTAGTTATTTATTTATATATGTATGTAAACAATTTAATTTACCCCATATTTTAAACCAGGGTATAACAATGGTTTCTCCACAAACAACTGGATTTATAACAAATTGATCTTTATTCACTATTTCAATGTCAAAGCAGTATTCAGTAATTGTCAGGTTATGCTGATCGTGATGTCGCAACAACATGCTATTCTGAAAATATTAACATGGAATAAAAATATTCAGTAAAAAAATATATAAATTATAGCGGATCTACTGTGTAATTCGAAACGAAAGAAAATGCTTTCGAATTTGTATGCTTATAACACGTAAATTCCAAAGCATTTCCTTTCGTTTCGAATTACTGAGTAGACCCCCTGTATTTTCAAATTGTTCAGGCATAATAAATAAGGTATGATAACATTTATTCTGTCATAGATGTCTACACGAAAAAAAAAACTACACGTACTCGTACATATGTAAATGCTCTCACACAAAGGAGAAATTCTATTCACTGATATTCTACCAAATAGTGTTAGTTAACTAACCCTTTTCTGCTTCTGCTAAAAAAGTGAAAATCTTACCTCGTATAAAGTCCACTCGCTATACGGCTCCAATTCTGGGGACATCATGTATGCCTTTTCCGTAGCACACACTTGTCCATATATGGGATAAAAGTCACGCAGTAAGTGTTTCTGCTTAATGACGCCACTGCCGAAACTAACATTTTTCCCAAATCCATAGTCAACACATTCCGATTTGTAGGTTTCATAGAATCTTTCCAATTGATCTGAACAAAATGGCAGACACTGCTTAACGGCACAAATACAACCGCGCTTATGAGTTCGAATATTTTTAGTTTTTGGACTACTAACGAGGATTGTATAATTGTACTCTCGCACAAATTGAGACGGTATAACTGTCTCATTGTTATACAAATACGAATCATTTGGCAGCAAAATGGAACCCGTTAAATCCACTGTGTATATAAAGGGACAATTTGCGGTAAAATTACATTTTATTGGAAATGAAATTAATAAAATTAGAATAATGTTTAAGTATAACTTGGCCAGCAACATTTTGAAAACATTTTTCCTTTATACATATATATTTTTTTGGTTTTTTTTTTTTTTTTGCTTTGATATCTTTTAATTAAATAAGTTTTTACTTGGTGGAAGATTGCGACAAACTGATTAATTTTTTGTGTAATTTTGTGCAATACAGTGATTTGTTTGTACTTCCCATCTTATAGTTTCTCAATGCATACGCAATGCATAAATAAATTTACCGCATACTTGGTGGTTTTGCGTATATATACATACATATCTGTGGCAATAAGGAAAAAGTGCTTAAGTCATATTTTACTTTTTAAGCGTTCAAGTCGATTTTCAGAAATTTATTTCTTTTACATTTAAATTGGGAAATTCTCTATTAACGTTTATTTTCTTAAGCTAACATCGTTCCACACACTGTAAATAATACATTCAAGTTGAAATATACCAAAGTATAAACTAAATTAAGCTATTCTAATTATAAATGAGATTAGAAGTCTAAAAAAGATAAGTCGCAAGTCATAGTGCCATAACTTCCTTCTGAACAGGGGTACTTTCAAATATGCAGATTACGCAGGTAATATTAACTCAAAATCAGCTTATCTCGACTTAAGCACTTTTTCCTTTTTGCCACGATATATAGATATATATCTGGCAAGAAGGAAAAGTGCTTAAGTAACATATTACTATTTTGTAGGCTAGCACTTTTAAACTTTCAAGTCGATTTTCAGAAATTTATTTCTCTTGCAGTTAAATTAGAAAATTCGGCGTACACTTGTATACTTTTGCATAGGAAAACATTGTCGTAGGCACTATAATTAACACATGTAATTTGAAACATTCCAAAGTATGAGCTGAATTAAGCTATTATGCCATATGAGACTATAAGTCGAAATAAATTCAGTAAAATCAGACTCTGACTCGCACACTTCATACATATGTAATACTATACGAACTTTAGCATATACAGGGTGGCCCAAAATGTTCGAAATGGTTTGAATTCCTTATAACTTTTTTATTATGATTTTTTATTTATTTTTCTTTTCAGTATTTTGTAAATAAAACTTGGGGAATTTGTTCAACAATTGAAACCGACAGATTACCAGCAACGAGTTGAGTATGCAATTTATTTTCGTCAAAAAGCAGAAGAAAATCATAATTTAGTTATGAGTGACGAAGCCCATTTCCAATTAAATGGATTCGTTAATAGGCAAAACTGCAGGATATGGGCTACGGAAAACTCAAGAGTAGTTAAACAGCGAGAATTACACCCACTTTACACTCACTTAAGTGTATCGTTTGGTGCGGTGTTTCGTCGGATAGGATAATTGGCCCATATTTTTCTTTTTTAAATGAACACGGGGTCTCCGTTTTTATCACTGGTGTAAGATACTCGTATCGTTGTTGAATTGTGTACTGTTCAATTTTAAATTCCTCAAGTCTTTGCACAATACTGAAAATAAAAAAGAAAAAAATATTATAATAAAAAAGTTATAAGGAATTCAAACACCTTCGGCCATTCTGGGCCACCCTGTATAATCGAATATCTTACCTGAGGAGAATTTGTTTTTAAATTGTAATCATGTACCCGGTAATTATTTTTCGGATTTTGGGCGATTTTTTTAGTTTTTGGCGCTTTTTCTTAGTTTTAAGGCTTTTTTTAATTTTGTTAGATTTTTGGCGATGTTCTCGATTTTTGTCGCTTTTTCTTAGCTTTGGCGTTTTTTCGTATTTGGGATTTTTTTTCGGTTTTTGGCGATTTTCTTAGTTTCGACGCATCTTTTTTCTTTTTGGGGTGTTATCGGCTTTTGACGTTTTTTTTTCGTTTTTACCGATTTTTTCGGTTGTTGGCGATTTAGTTTTGTTTAAGTGCTTTTCTTTTAGTTTTGGAACTTTTTTTATTTTGGCGATTTTTTTCGTTTTGGCGATATTTTTTTGTGGAATTTTTAGTTTTACGGTTTCCAAGATACAGTAAGTTGTCAAAATTACATAATGCAAATTAAATTAACTGATAGAATACCCTTTAATTTTGATTTCTTTTTAAATTTCAATTTTAATTGGTGTAGTCTGCATAAAAATTCAGTAACATTGAAAATTTCATTACATTAAGATTTGAAAATTTTTCGTTGCTCGCTTTCGAACACCCTTCAATTTTTAACTCTCATATATGTATTTGTTGTGTTGTAGCGGCCAAAGTTTTACATAAGTACATATTTTGTCAAAATTGTCCGTAACTCTTACGGTTCTCGAGAAGACATACGAAAACAATAGGGTTCGTTTTCATATCTGTTGTACGGAACCCTAAAAAAACTTCACAAAACCCCAATGCTTATAGACAAACTCTCAATAAATTATTGAGAACTACAATGCTATTGATGTAATGCTTAGCAGCAACAAAATGCATTTATATGTGCTAAGCCAACAACAAATTAATTTTATTTTTTTTTCAATTAAAATAAAATAATGAAACAGTGTTTCTGTTGTGTTTCACAAACTTCTTAATGTCTTAAAATACTTATACCATTTAACATTCTAACGAGTACAGATTGCGGTTAAAAATCCAAGACCACGAAAAAAAATAATAATAAATTCAAAGAGAAATGTTCAGTTTACTTTAAACTAATGTCGTGTCAAGATTAAATATCGCTTATGCACCATTAAGTTATTAACAAACTACTAAAGCCGTGAATAACTCATTCCATGACGTCTTTATGAGATCTTAAAAAAGAAATAATGATATTAAAACGCTGGCTATTAATATTAGTGTATATATTAACAAGAAAACATTTATTAATTAGTGCAAAAAACCAAAGTTTTATTGGAAATACTACAACAAATTTGCACAATCTTACAAATGAGAATATAAAGAAAAATGCGCAAAGGAAATTGAACTCCTCCAAAGCTGTTAATATAGCAAATTTATATAATTTCGATTTGCCACACAAGGCCCACAATGATGCCCATGAAACAAGCTCTACTTGGCAAAAACAACCCCTAATTGGCAACGGCAACGTATTAGAATTAAATAATTTTCAAGCAGAAAATGACAACCAAAATGTATTTAAAAATAATTTCAATTATGCTAAGGATGCATTAGCAAATGTTTCCCGCAAGGAGTATAACAAAAAACAAACTTTAAGCGGAAACATAGCAGCACTTTATGATTTTAGAAATAATCAAACGCTTTCTAAGGAAACACAAAATGTCACCACCACCACTAACAACATTGAAAATTTAATTAATAATGGTTTAAGTAATAATTTTTGCAACCAGTCAAATAAAAGCACAGCTTTTCCACCAAAATCCAGCCAAAATCTTACAACATGTCGTATTAGTAATAATACAGCTGACGGTATTGCCGAATTATATTTCTTTTCCTCGCCCACTGTAATGGGCATGTATAATTGTTCCTACGAGAATACCATAAATATCAGCAATTATGCTGCTTTGCCTAATGGTTCCTATATCTATGATAATCATACGATAATACCTGCCAATCTAGTGGGCAATTATGATTACGAAATTTTATATGATGGCTCAAAACGTTTTGTGCCTCTGCACAAACGTGCTTGCATATGTCACCTAAAACTGTGCATTACCTTATGTTCCCACACCATCATAAAATTCTATCAAGATTTTATAAATGATGGCGGCGAAGTTGATAATGATTTTATGAATTTATTCGACATCAAAATGACACTGACAAACAAAACAGTAGTTACAAAAAATATTGCCACAGATTTCGAACACATTGTGTTGGATGAGTTTTGTGAACCGTTCTATACACTTTCACCGGAAAGGAGCGAAAAGCTAGGCTGGACTTTATATGAGGTAAAAACAGATTTTTAAGATAATATGTTTTATAATTTAATTTTTTTTTATAATTTTTGTTTTTTTTTTTGCTCTTAGAACGGCACTCTATTGCGTCACAGCGATCAGGCGCAATTAAGAAAGAATGAATATTGCTTTGAATTGTATCAGGATAATATTCAGAATGAGACGTATTATTTAATCAATCCCTTGAACTGTGCCAAAAAGAGAGATGGCTTAAAGCTAATACAGGAGTTTCATTATTGGAGTAAGTTCTTTTGATTGTGCAAAACGGAGTATTCACTATGGAATATATCAAGCCGCCATAACTACAACAAAAAAAGCTTAAAAGCCCTTCAGTTTCATTTAGTACTGTGTACATTTGAGTCTTCCTCCAATTTTCGTCTTTATACCAACTTTTTTTTAAATTTTTCCCGAGTTCGGCTGTTTTTCCAATTCGATTTTAATTTCAGTAACTCCCATATCTAACGAGCTTAGCAGTTCTAATAGAACTGCTATATTCTTATATTTTTCTCGATTTCAATAAATGTTGTTTTCTACTACACAAAGATATGGACAATTGCATCTGTTATAAATTTTACATTGAAATGGTAATACGGTATTGGGGTAATACCGTGCCTTTTTTATTTAAATAGAATTGCCAGTTGCAACTAGCAAATAACGGCTGTTATGAAATCATGATCGCTGTCGTTTTTATTGATATTTTTTTCTTTCTGGCAACCGTATCTTTGGTTTGACTATTCATAATGGACCCATAAAGTTTTCGTTTGAAAACGATACCCAAGTGAGAATAAATAGTCATCCTTTTTGATGCCCTATTATTGCGACGTGTTACACACATGTCAATGTGATGTATAGCCGAATTATTAAGCAATATTCTCATATATCTGTGGCAAAAAGGAAAATTGCTTAAGTCGAGAGAAGCTGATTTGGAGTTAATAGTACCGCCATTATCTGAACACTTGAAAGTACTCCTGGGCAAAATCTCAATTAATTTGTGCGAATTTTCAAGAAGTTATAACAAAATTAATTGCGGCTTATCTTTTTTAGACTTCTAATCTCATTTGGAATAAAAGCTTAATTTAGGTTATTTTTTTAGTACATTTCAACTTTTAAGCTTTGGATGCGAAGAAGTCTTATTTAACTCTCATATATGAGAAGCTGGCGAACAAAACCAGACTAGTCCCGTTAACTGTTTATTACTGGTCAAGCAAATAACGGAACTACCTAGATAGAGACTATCAAGGAAAAGTCAGTTTTTGTTATTTTTTTAAGGCATGATCGAACTGGTTTGGAATGAAAATATTTCGTGACTTTCGTAGATGTGTACTTAGAGAGCCCGAAAAAAATAAAAATAAAAAATCATTTACTGAGGACATGTCTAGTTTTGTGCGCCAGCTCTTCATGCATATACATATACTCAGAGATATTAGATCTCTATACTTGGACGAGGTCCTTGCTATCAAGGAAGTGGTGCAGGTAAATATCACTTCAACGACTGTCCTTAACATTAAGACTGATAGGCGGATCTCTATGTAGCCTTGGAGGGAACAAAAACACCCCTTGACTTCCGATCATCGCACAACGAGCTACGCAGAGCAATTCAAAAGACGAATATCTTCTTCACTTAAAATTTTGCTTCTTTCGATTCAAAATACCAAAGTTTAACGTGAGCAAACTGTTATTCGCCCTTATTCCCGGTCATCTGGATTCCATCTGCAGAGACGTTCAGAGGCGTGTGACAGCTTAACGATTTCCACTTGAATAAACTCAGGCTTAAACACCAGACTTATTAGGAAACAAATTGAAAGTGGGCCACAAAAATGGCTCATCACCAGGCAGCAAGGCTTCTTTGATTTCAAGAAATAGAAAACCGATCTCGGCTCTTGGTAGAATATAATGACTTCTATTTAATGAAGGAGAAAGTGTATACATAACACTTCTTTTTCATTGGCCTGGATTAGCGAGAAAGAAATAAAGATTGAGGGCGCTCTTGAGTTCGGGGATCTTTCTGATTATGGGAATTCCGCAATGAGCCAAAAAGGTCTAAGGTCTAGCTCTCTTAGTTCAACTTTCTTTGCGTACGTTCAAATCCGATTTTGTTTCTAGCTAATTTGGAATATATTTATTGGGATAATATTGAGCAATAACGGCGTCCTGGCTTTTGAAAGTTTATATCTGAAAATATTTAAAAGCCATTTTAATACTTTTTTATGTTATTTCAAAGTTCACAGTGTCCTTAAAGGAGAGAATCAGAAATTTTTAATTTAGACATCGAATAGACGAAGACATGGTTTGAAGACCTCCATTGCACAATCATAAAGACATCAGCGTTTTGTTCCTTATTTTTATTTGTTATTCCAAACACTTTGTTTCAGCCCAAGTACTGTCGATACCCTTTTTCCTCTTAACCATCATCGCTTACTTTTGCCTGCCCGAACTGAAAAATGTGCATGGCAAATGTTTCATGACCTATCTCAGCTGTCTAACAACATCTTACAGTCTACTAAGTTACATTAATCTGTCACAAAATACATTTGAGCCAATTCCTTGTCTACTTATGGGTGAGTGGAATTAAATAAAATTAAATAAATTCTGAACAACTGGACACTTTATTTTTCGTTAGGATATTTAAATCATTATATGCAATTATCCCAATACACTTGGCTGGGTATTATTTGCATAGACACTTGGAAGTCTTTTAGTGATTATGCCTATAAAGCTGCCTATCACAAATACGCCTTGTATGGTTATCATTTGCCACTCTTAATGACTTTTCTGACATTTGTGGCGCAAAATTCGAAAATGGATGAGACCTTGAAACCGGGCATAAGTGAGAACAGATGTGGTTTAGAAGGTAAAAATTTGAGTTGCATGTCAACAGGTTAAGTAATTGAAATGTTTGAATTTTTATTTTTCAGTAAACAAATGGGCGGCTTCTATTTACCTTTATGGTCCCTGTTTAATCATTTTGGTTTGTTGCTTAATTTCCTTTATCTTGACCTCGAGAATAATCAAAACAATTGACAGGGAAGTTTACAAAATGAATGAATTACAATTTGAGTGTCCGAGGGTGCGGTAAGTGGCAAGCTGAGACAGAGCTTAAAGCTTAGTTTGAGTATAAATCAACTAAAACAGTGAATCAGCTTTAATAAAAGCAATATTATTTATTTAGGTTTTCTAAAGAAAACAAGAGCTTTAAAATTTTACTTAAGTTACAGTTTCGAAAACAAAAGTGTAAATAATTACTTAAAAACACACAACATCAGCGTGCAAATAATTATTTGTTTCTCTAAGTTCAGGGTACGGTACAGTACGGAGTTCTTACGGAATTTCACGTTTGGAAATTTACATTTATTTCTACACGGCAAAATAATCGTGTAGCCTTTTGTGTTGAATTATGTTTGTAACACAAAAATTCATTTATTTTACAAAAATTAATTCAAATTTGATGAAAAATAGAAATGTAAAAAATTCCGCGACCCAACAATTGTTTGAACATTAATTTTTGTTTCAGTTGACTGAAAAAGTCTCCACTTATGTTTATAACATCCCTAAGATAGGCAACAAATTTCTAAAATTCGTGTACTTTTCTGTTGAAAGTCCGTACTAGCAAATGGAAATTTCTTCATGAAATTTACCAACCTGAATTTTCGTATTTTTTTTTTTACATACGAGTACAGTTTGTATGAGAACCTGAAATTTCATATGAACTCCGTACCAGGTTATACAAAAAAGAACTTTATGGGCCTGTCCCACGATGTCGACAACGTTCGACTTGTTGCACACTTACATTTCAAACAACAACAAATTCTTAAAATTTGTTTTCGTTTTGAATGTAAGTGTGCGACAAGTCGAACGTTGTCGACATCGTGGTACAGGCCCTATGTTTAAGTTGTCAGAAACGCAAACAAACATGAACTAAAGTATATGGTGCAAACAACTTTTGACAGTTTAAACACGAAAACACAGAATATCATCAGGACGATTGATTGCATTGACCTGATAAATAGGCCTTGTTTAAGTTTGTGTGAGACCCCTCCAAATATGTGAAGTGAAGTAAAGAAACTTTTTTGTGTGTGCAAATAAACATATTTTTAATTTTGTATAAATTCTGTAATAGACTTGTGCTGTGCCTCCGGTTTCTGTTAACTTATGCGAAGTTTTTTTTAATTGATTGTTCCATTTTTCACAGGCTTATTCATATAAAAACTTAATTTTTTTTTACTAAAATAGCAATAAATAATATTGTTTCCTTGCTCATACTACTCGTATGTTTCGCAGTGTAATCAAAAATTTTCACATTCGTTGCAGAAATGAGGCACCTGATGGTATGTGCAGTAATTTCAAAATATTTCTATTTAAATTGCTGGACCAAACACAAGAAAAATATCTTTCCTTCATTTAATTATCTCTTTTTTTTACTATCAGTTACACTCTTTACTTACGTTTGTTTCTCATGATGGGCTTGTCCTGGTTCTTGGATATTGTATCATATTTTCTAAATATGTTTAGAATGAAAAATTTATCTGAATTGATTGACTATGTAAATGCACTGCAGGTTAGTAAACTTTTTAGTTTGTTTTTTGGGCTGTTTAGCTTCTTGAGCTTGTTCTCATATTTGCAGGGCTTGTATATTTTTGTTAACTTCATTGGACGAAGAAGGGTGCGGAATATCATTAGAGAAAGGTAATTATTAATTTCGAAGTATTTTTATGAAAAATTAAATTAATTAAATTATATATTTTAAGGTTTTGCAAGGAAAGAGTTTTGAAGAGCACAAATGAAAAAAACTCATTATAATATTTTTAAACTAAAATGAAATGTGATAGTGAAAATAAAATATGAGAACAAAAAAAAAAATATGTTGAAAGATATTTCATGTCTTACCCCCATATTTATAAAAAAATATAAAATGTATTTGAAATCCATTTTAAGAAAATTTTATATGATTTAAAATTTTATAAATATGGGAGTTAGTATTTAATATTATTGATTGACTTGCAAATACAAATTTACGGCCTGGCCCACGATGTCGACAAGAAAGTTTCTTTCGCTTACTTAAATTGAAAACAAAAACAAATTCTCTTGTTTTGTTTTTGTTTTCTATATAAGTAAGCGAAAGAAACTTTCTTGTCGATATCGTGGGCCAGGCCGTTAATTAATTTTTTATTTGGCACTACACCGTCACCCTTGGTCCAGTTGTCGCCGTTTACGTCGCCCTTATTTTAGTGCCAACATCACTTGGATTCAACATCAACATCAATTTAATAACAGTTTCGCATTCAAGAGGAAAATGGCGACGAAGCACAGTGGGGCCAAACCCCCCTCTTTGCGCGAATTAGTTCATATCTCCACAACTATAAAAGTAAGGGTCACTAAATTTGATGTGGATAACTCTTAGTAAGAAGTACATGTTTCGACAAAATATTGACGTTATAGGAGGGGTATACCCATATAATTTAATTAACATTTTTCCTATATCTGCCCAACAACAAGATTGATACGCACTAACAAGTTTAACTCATTATAACAGCTGATTATAAGTTGATTGTAAAGTACCCCAATTTTCAAGTCTCACAACCGGACACTCACCATCATGGTATTTCTGTCCGGTTATTAGAGGTGAGACAGTGAGTGGTGAGGTTATGCGAGTGGTACATACACTTGCTTTTATTTTAATTTTGCATCTACAAAACTTGTCCAGTTATGGAAGGTGTCCGCTATGAGAGATTGCACTGTATACAGTAATGTCCACTTAATTGATTTTTCAAAAAATCGTAGCTTCTTATGCAATGCATCGGGTAAATTATTTATATACTACGTTCTTAATTGATTCGCTAAAGCAATTTTATGCGTTTTAACATAACTAAGCGGGTAAATTAATATAACGGATATCATTTAAGCGGAAACTACTGTATTTATATTCTATTGTTATATACATATTTTATAGCTTAATCTTTATAAATTATAAAGGGTTTTTTTTAATATAATAATTAAATGTGAGGTTAACAGTTCCACGCGGATGTAAATGAAAAGCTTTCAGCAGATTGCAATAGGATGAATCAAAACAATTCTCATATTCCATTTGTATAAAGCAGAAATCTACATCAACTGACACCACACACAGTGGACTAAACACAAAGAACGCTGCTGATGAAGGTGTAGTGGCCTTCGCAAACAGCTAGTTGTTCCGTTCTACTACGCGTTTGTCAGAATATTTACAATTAACTTTGCTGCTATTTGTTCATTAATCATTATCACATGTAATTTGGCTTACAAAGCAATAAGAACTTTAGTCTGATCAAATCAAATAAAGTTCGAACAATAATAGTTAAAATTAACTAGAAAAGTGTTCGGACCCACTGGACCCATTAATTAATGAATTAAATCTCTTTGTGTAAATATATGTTGCTTGTTAAAAAAAAAAACTAAACTTCTTTTGGAAATTTTATCTTCCTTTGCTTTATTCAATTTAACTTAATAATAAATGTTAATTTCATACTCTTAAAACATAAATGAAATCTTTATATCCTTTACAACGAAGCCCAGGTCCATTGTCTTTTTGAAAATGAAAATTTTCTTACTAAACACGGAAACGATAACGTATTCTACGCAGAGTCTTATAACGATAACCATCATTAGCCAATTCAGCACTTTTAACCTCGGCGGTATCAGCTGGTGTAGTAGCAACAACTTCTTCAGCTGGCGGTAAATATGCATTGGCAGCAGCAGCATCAACACTGGGATCAGCCTCACGTCTGCGACGTCTATACTTTAAACGTCTGACAGTCTTGTAGCGATAACCATCATCAGCCAAAATAGTCCTTAGATCGGGAGCCAGTTCAACATCGACGGGTGGCAAATAGTCATTGCTGGGCTGTTCGATTTCGCTAACATCACGGCGATGGCGTGCACGATATTTCAATTTGCGTACACTCTTGTAACGATAACCATCATCAGCTACTTTGGTATCAGCTTGTTCTGCAACAGGAGGCAAATATTCTTGTTCCACAGGTGGTAAATACTCCTGGGATACATCACGTCTATGGCGCGCACGATATTTAAGTTTTCGTATCGTTTTATAACGATAACCATCATCAGACAATTGGGCAGATTCTTGGGGTTCCGGGGTCACCGTGGGAGGTAAATATTCGCTGGTAGGCGCATCAGTAGCGGTGTCATTAGACTGAGCGGATACCAAGATCGCTAGGCTCAAGATGAAAAGAGCTGAAATTATTTTCTGAGAAAAAAAATTAAAGGAAATTTTTCAGTTAGCTAACTAAATTAATTAAAATCAAGAAAATGTTTCTTTTCAATAAATTTGAAGTTGCTTTTGATTAAGAAAGAACATTATCAGACTTTTTCTAAATAAAAGTTCACATGGAAATTTCCGAAAGTGTGAAAAATCGGTATCAAAAAACTTCATACGATTGCGAAATAATCTGACAATTTATGAAAAAAAATCATTCACATAGATTTGTCTGTTGGAAAAAGTGGAAATATGTTAGTTTTTAATTTATTGGAATTGGTTAAACGAAATTAAAATCCTTGTGAACGAAAAATTTGATGTGGAATTCATGATAAGGCTGTATGTCTTTGGCAGAAGTTGCTGTTTATTCTAAAAAGCTGTTCAGCTATTATCACTTGTGTTTTTTTAAAGATCTCTTCTTTTGAGAGAAAATAAACTGTCCTGTGGTTGTTCCCCCCAGGGGAGTCTATTTTTGACTACGGGTGTTGGCAATCCCGGGGCCCCAGCTGGGGTGATGTGGCTTTTTCCGTTGACGTACTTTTGGTACATTACCCGTAGAACTTATGTGTTACTACCCAATCTCTGGCAACATATTTATTAAAAGGAAACAGGTCTGTGTTGCCAATCAGGTGCAGCGTCACCTGGAACTTCCCTGAGTTCAAAAGACGATAGAGGTGAAGCCCTTGTGGTGGATCTTCGAGGTATCACCAGATGCTTGTCTCTGGTTCCACGGGTGCCGGTTGCCAGACAGTCGAGCTGCTCTAGGTGTTAGCGGCCGTCAGGATCCTTTGCTAAAAGGTCGATTTCATCCTACCCCACGGGGTTAAAGGGATGATGGATTGTTGGCGGCACAGGCATGCGTCTGACTCTGATGAGTGGTTGAGCTGTGCCGGCAATGGTGAGGAATTCTCTTGGAGACCTCGCTATGAGTGTAAGCACTTGCTGCGTGAGAACTTGGAGAATCGTACGTGGTGGCTGTGGTTGCTACCAAAAACGCTGGGAGAATAGTCTTGGCTTCCCAGTGTTAAATCAATGCTAGTGATTGGCGTGACGCGGTCAGCCAGACACTATTCTAGGTGCTGTTGCCATACAACAGAAGCTGCTATGGGCACGGACATAGCAGCAGAGTTTAGATAGCTCAAAGTACCTCAGCAAGGTACAGATATAGTACAGGGATAACTACTATGATCGAAGATTGCAACCTATGTGCCTTGTGGAGTGGGCACATAGTTCATACTTAAGGGTGCATGGAAGCGATGGTTGGCGTCCTACCTACACCCGGTGTTAAGACCACCGTGAGATGAGGCCGTAAAGGCAGGTGCTCACGCAAATCTTGAACACATCTGTCGTGTGGTTGTTAGATAAATAAAGCTGTCTAGGAAAAAGTTGATTTACTTTTTCAAAATTTTATAGCGTTATTCTGGTCCTTACTTTATAATAGCTATAAATAATAATAATGTCGTTTTTAAATTGCTGAAGTTGGGCTATTTGGGCTTATTTTATTCTCAGTATTTTCATGAATAAGTTCTTGTGTAGTAGAATGGAACAACTAAATGTTTTCGAAGGCCACTGCACCCTTCACCATCAGCATTCATCATCAACTGACACCACACACAGTGCACCAAACACAAGGATGTTCTTTTGGCATGAAAACTTTATATAGTAACAGCTTTTTTTTTAATCCAGAATTGTTTTAAAAACCATTGAAAAATCATTTTCGAAATTTATAATTTTGCCATTTTTGTGCATTCTTCGTTTCAAATTTGTCCTGCACTTTTTCAACTTTTTATTTTATACTCACTCATTTTAAACCGCATTTTGCACTTACGATAAGAATTACTTTAATATTTTTGCATTTGGTTTTTTTTTTTTATTTTTTAATTTAATTAAAACCTTCTCAAAGTTCACAATTGTTATTTACTGACTACTTATTTGAATTATACGAGAAAGCATTTGCCTTAACCAACAGCAACCAAAAAAAAAAGGAAACTAAAACTTAAAAGTCCACAAAAACTTTAGTCAAATTAAATATTCAACTTACCATCGTTTTGCAAACAAAAAACAAGCAAAAATCAGTGTATGGTAAAATATAAAATGATTTACTTTTCTACTGTTTGGCTTTTAGGCCAATGATGTTTTATTTGAGTTTGCTATTTGTATTTATATGAAAAAAAGAGTCTTATAACCATTTTGTTAACTAGACTGAGTTTTAGTTTTGCTTTATTTTTCCCTTATATACAAATTTAAGTGGGTTACCAACCATCATACACTTTATAAAATTTTCAAGTGCTTTAATAACTGGCGAAAAAAAAATAAATATATAAAATTTTTATTTACTCTGTCTTCTTTAGGTTGTTTCTTTTTTTTTTCTTTATTGTTCTTGCCGCAAACTGAAAGCCAAATTAGAGAACTTTTTATATAATTTTATTATTTGGTTCGAGATGCCTTAAAATAATTATAACAAGAGCGCTAGATGATAGTTTTAGAATAGGAGTAACATTTCATTTTGTTAAAGTTTTAAGCAAATCTTTTGTTTAATATTATTTTTGTTTTATTTATTTAAAAGCCACTTGAAAACAAGTACTTAAATCCACACAGCCGCGAATGTTTTGACAACAATATTTTTAAGACAGCTAAAGAAAAAAAATTATTATTATTTGAGCATAAGATGTTAGCAAAACTACTTATGTCAAGTTATTAAGTTATTGAAGCCGATGACTCAATTCCTTAAAGCGGCCATGACACCATCAAAATGCTTGCTGCATGTTTTTACGTGCACATGCTGGATGATAACACGTCAAGCATTCATTCTTCTTTTAGTTAAAATGTGTTTGAAAAAAGAGAAAATAAAAATAATGAAAATAAAAAAAAAAAACGTTTGTGGATGAAAAAATAAAATAAGCAATTTTAATTTAATAAATAGTTCTTTTTCTTCATCCGTCTTTTTTAGCAACCGCGCATCTTGAGATCTCATTTAGAATGAGTCGTGCTGGATGAACAAACACAACAAACACATCAAAATTTGACATCAAGCATGGCAAGAATTATAATTTTTTTTTTAATTTTTCCTCATTTTCACAAATACTATCATAATGGTTGATGATTATTTTGATGGTGCCTTACACTACACCGCTTACCAATCTTACATATCGCTCACTAACTTCAAAAACCAGTTTGACAGAAAACATTGTTGCCAGCTTTCAATTTGCACAAAACTTAATGGAAATTTTTATGTTTTCTATCAAGAGAATATTTTCCTTCTTTTTTTTTGCCAAAATGCCCCACTGTGCGTTGTTGTAGTAAGTGAGCGATACGTACGAGTTGTAGATGAAAATTTAGATTATATCACATGGACCCAAGTGAGCTAAAAACGTGCCTTCTCTTCTCAGCAACCTGTCAAACCTTTTATCAATCACCCGAATTGCACTTAACATTGTGCTAAAGTTTTTTGATACCCTTATAGAATATTTAGTGCAGCTCCTTCAACATTTTCCATTTTCTCGCTAAGAAAATTTATCAGCAAAAATTCTAAATTGGCACAACTAGACATATGCACTTATTCAAAAAAAAAAATAAAAATAAAAATTTTAAATATTTCAATGATAATATTTATTTTATTTACTTTAAATAACTAGAAATGTTCCAAAACTGACATAAGCGTTTGTTCATACACCCAAAAAATAAAGTTTTAAAATCTTACTTTTATGAAATAGAACTAAGTTTGTTTTGTTAAAAATTTTCATTCTTTGCTTAAAAATTAAAACTATTTTGGAATGAAAAATTATTATTTTTGTTTTAAGAAACAACAACCTTGATATAAAGTTGAACATACTCAAATTAAGAACTTATGTTTTTGAATTAAGAATTAAATATTCTTGAAGTAATAATGAAGCATTTTTGCTTTAAAACTAATTATTTTTATATAAAAAATGAAATGTTTTGAATTAATAATGGAGACTTCTTAAATTAAGAATGAAACGTTTTAAATTAATAAAAGAGAATTTTGAAATTACGGATGGTTCGTATTAAAATTAAAAATTTTAATTTTGTTTGGAATCAAAATGCCCTTATTATGAAAAATTTTCGGTCTTCGACTGTAGTCCAAAGCGCTAATCGAACGAATTTTCATTTGCGTCATGACGAGCATTCAACAAAAAATGTCGCTATTATGTTATGAACACCGTGTTTTTTTTAAATTTCGCAATAATTTTAAGATTTTGTGCGCAAGGATCATACAGCATAATATACACTTGGTCATAATAACAGATTAATTCTTTTTTTTTGCAACACGACACAAATATAAAATGTTACTCGGGGAAAAATATATTCTTTTATTTAAAAAAATTAAAATTATTGATATAATAATAAAATATTTTTGTTTTTAGAATATTTAAAAATACATTTTCTTTTTTATTATGATTTCAAAAATTATAATTTTTATTTTAATAAGAAAACATTATAGTTTTTGAAATTTTTAAAATGAAAGCGCACATTTTTGTTTTAGAACTGTTTCGTTATAAAAATAACAATGTTGTATATTAATATTATAAGAAACATTCATATTTTAAAAATGATTTTTAAAAATGCAGCATTTTGAAAACAAAAAAGCAAGAATGCTTTTTTGGTTCAGTGTAGAGAACAAGGAAATGTTCTAATTGAATAAAAAAAAATTTAATTCTGTGAAAGATACATATACATACATATATTTTTCTAAGCAGACTACTTAAAATACTTACATACATTCTTATATAAATTTGTCAGTACTTACCAAATGTGGGCTTCAAGTGCAAATTCTATAATGTTACGTAATCTTAAGAATTCTTAATTAAAGACGCAATAATTTGGTTACCATACACTTTATTTAAATTTCAGACTAGTGATAGAAAAAGAAAAGAAAAAACATGCTTGAATTTTACAGAGGCAACAATATTATGTTTCCTCTAACTATAGAGTGTTGCGTGTGATACTGTTTTATCATTATATTTTCACTCACAGTAGAACTATTTTTAACTCTCAACTGTATTCATACACATTACATTTCTGCCAGTTTCCCCCGACTAATATTGTTTAATGCCCGAAATCAGTAAGAAGATTTGGCTAGTTTTTGTTTGCGAATATTTTTGAGTGTTTATTTTTTATTATTATCTAAATAATTTTCTTCAAAAATGGTTGTTGTCCTTACTTAGCTCACTTCACTCACTTTCTATATAAATACGAGTATGTATGTTGTACAGCTCGAAATCCCGTAAGTACTGGATTTCGAAGCAATGTAAATGCCCTATTATACAATAGTTTGAAAAATATACGAAAAAATATGTGTTGGGCATAATAAAATATTTAAAATATTCTCATAAAATATTTAATAACTGAGTAAATTTCTAACGGACTTTTTAACACAAACCATTTGTGTGAAGTAGTCATGCAGGAATATTCGTATTCGTATTCGAATTGCCGAATATTCGGCCATTTTTAGATATTCGCCTGAATTTGGCGAATACGAATATTTAAAAAAATAAATAAATAAATGCACAAATCCTAAACGAAACATAAGTAGCTAAAAATATTAGTTTGTACGAATCCATTAAATTTTTCATAGAAATTTGTGCTTTGTATCATTTTCAAATATTATTTAATGGCCATCATTAAAGTTTTGGGTAGTTTTTATTAACTTTAAATTACGCCAACAGAAGTATGAAGTTCTTTTTCATAAAAATTTTTTAATATTTCATATTTGCAGGCATAAATAGAATCCCAATTTAATGTCTATAAATTTCTTATATATAACGTTTCAAATATTCGTATTCCTATTCGCGAATATCAAAAATTGACATTCGTTACATCACTAGTGTGAAGATAATTCATCGAGTTAAATATGTTTTTAAAAAATATATTTTTCTTTTATTTGGTACGCAATTTGCACTGACATTAAGAGGTTTCTTCATAAAAATGTTCACAGTGGCCAAACCCTTCTTCCTCAGCGACTCAAACCTAATAAAAAAAAAATTAAGACAACGAATCATGCTATTGAACCGCATTTACAGTATATCTGAATTGTATTTGTGAAATTTTTTAGAAGCTCTGTAAAAAATATGACTCAGTAAAAAAATCTTATTTCGAGTTCTATGAGGGAAATAGCCACTGTGGCCAAGCCCTTCTTCCTCAGCGAATCAAAGCTAGTGGAAAATTAAGAGCACGAATCATACTATTAAGCTGCATTTACAGTATATACACATACATATGTACGAGTATGTCTGAAATTTACTGAAATAAAATATATGTACATTGTTCGAAAGGTCTAAGTCTCTTCTTTCTAAATCCGTTTATAAATTTTAAATCGGTTGATACTCAATTTAGTTACAAGTTGATAAGGGTGGGAAAATCGGGGTTCTTACCCGTAATTCAAGATTTTGGGTGTGTTTGGAAAATTTCAAAAATAGATTATTGTTATACTCGACAATACCTAACAGAAAAATAATAACACAACCCAGGTATTTTTTATTTTTTTTTTAATATGAACACATTGAACATATACACCACAGCAGACTACACGAACACACGACTTCAAATGTCGCCTTGTAGCCAGCTACTTAAATATTTTGAAGACGCAGCAGCAGCATCATCATCGCCTGATATTCAAGTATGAATACGCATTTCAGTGGTACCGCTTTCAAATATTTCGCATTTATAAAAATAAAATTACTTTTTAAATGTATCAAACAAAAATAATAACAAAAATTAAAAATTTTGAAAAACCCCCGATATGTGTAGAAAAGATGTGATATGTTCTAAATGGTTGGACCAATTTTCTTAAAACAAAGCTAAAAGCCCTCTCGATCAAGTCACCTTTCAAACAGAAAAAACCAAATCAAAATCCGTCCAGCCGTTTGGTTTGTATGTGGACACGTACAGACACACAAATACACAGATACACAGCCACACACTACAAACTTATAACACCCCTTTTTTTTTAGTCGGGGGTTAAAAATTAATCAATTTATTTCTTTACATCAATTTTGGTATGTTCTTCCTGTTAAATATTTTTTTTTTTTTTTTTTTTTTTCCTGTTAAATATGAATATGAAATTAATTGTAAGACATCATTCATTCAACTGGCAACACTGTATTTGCTCATTTTCGCCAAAGAAATAGAAATTAGTTTAATTGCACTGCAACGACAAAATCAGCATGTATTTACAACAACCTGCCGCCGTGTTGCCTTGCTATCGCGACGTGTCATCGGTAGCTTGCTGCTGCGTATGGGTTTAAGACATAAAACAAGTTTGAGTATTCTAGAAGAACCCTGAAAAGTTTAATTACTGCCAGTTCATAGAAGCCGTCTGCCTATTTATATTGAAAACAAATACAAAGCACTCAAAATTTGTTTTTGTTTTGAATGTAAATAGCCAGCCGAGAATTTTTACATGGCTTCTATGAACTGGCAGTTATTATTGTCGCTTGCGATTTAAGCGAAAATAAATAATAAGTTGCATTAAAATAAAAAGCAACTTTAAAGCCCAGCCCGTAATTAGCTGACCAGAGATAACCACAGCCAAGTATTTGTCTAGTTCACACATTTCAAAAGCTTTTCAAAAGTTTTTCTAAAACAGAATTATTAATGACAAAATTGTGGAAATTTTAGTATCAGTAATTTTATCTGCTGCCGCTTGTTCCTATTCTAATTGAAATGAATTTAATTGCGTCAGCATAATTAAATAATCCACCATTGGATGTGATGTTCATTCAATAAAAATTAATGAATTCTTAATAATAGCAAATAATGGAATGAATCGAATCGTGGTAACTAACGTAAACAGCGCTTCTGACGACAACAGTCAAGTCAGTAAGAATAATAATAATAATAATGATAATGATAACAATGATATTTATTCATTTACTTTAAAATACATTTTTAACAATCATCATCACTTTTTAATTATTTATGTATCGGATGATGATTTCTGATTTTCACATTATCAACACTTCGTTAAACATTTCAGAATGCCGTACTCGGCTGTGTGTGGGTGTGTGTGTGTGTGTGAAGTGTATGTGTATTCAATGCGCAGCCATACATTCGTAAACAATGTAGAGCTTGCATTCATTTGAGTGGGTAGTCTGAAAAGCACTCATAATATTTATTCAAAGTTGTCATAAGGCAATCGGCAAAATTTGTAAATATTATTTAATAATATTTACAGGCCGAACCCGACGCAAAAATCTCTATGGGAAACCTGCATTTGGAAGTTTTGTACACATTCCCTTAAAATTTATATCAATAAAGCGCTGCTCAGACTAGAAAACATTGTATTAATACATGTCAAAAATTCAAATAATACATGCAAGTGTAGTAGTTTCTTTTTTTTTCTAAACGATAAGACTTTTCATCTGATCAGGGTTGCATTTTTACCAAATGAAGTGATAAACAAATTGACAAGTCTTCTACTTCCGACGACGCCGTTGCTTATGGTATATGTATAATATATATTGTTGTAAAAAGTTAAAATGTAAAGCAATTGCAATGATTTTGGCTGCAATATTTTATTACATTTTTGCACTTTCTTTTTTTCTTTAACAACAAGTGTGTGCAGTGTTGCCCATAGAAAGAATTCTCTGATAATGATAATATTGTTGCCAGATGCCTAAACTTCGCACAGCTGGTCGTAATAAAATATCTGACAACTATTTGACAATGGCAACGAAATGTGTTCAAACGATTTTCAGATTTCTGAAAAATTTTTGTCAGCTCGCAATGTTGCAATGGACTGACACAGTGGTCTTGCTGGCAACGTTGTCAAACAAAAATTGTCAGTTCACACTGTTGCACATTGGGTATTTTGAGCTACTTTTTAGGAAAAAAATAATAATTTCAGCCAAAGTTTTGGACCGATATGGCTGAAGTTTGGAATTGAAGCTGGTTTTTTTTGTATTTTTGTGAAAAAAAAAGTTAAAAATAAATCTTGTATGTTTTGTATTCCACATGAAATTAAATTGTTAGGCATTGACATAGCATTGTTGTTATAAATTCCCATTTCCAACAACAATTCTATGGCAATTACGCACGTTTTAATTTCACGTGGAATACAGCACATACCCGAATATCGCGAAAATTAGCGCATAATTTTTTTTAAAAACATCTTGCTTGGCACAGTCGTTATCTTTTTCTGCGAGCCTTGTGCCACCTTTACGATAAATTTTTACAAAAAGTCTGTACCTTGTGCTTCAACGAAGCCAAATCTTGTTTTGAAACATTATTTATATAAATTTTACTGATAGTAAAATAGTAAACAGCATTAGATGTTTTCCTTTTCATTCTCTTCACAAATCCATACCATAAAAAGTTCACCATATCTCAAGCTGAAGATGCCTGAAAGAGGGTGGCGTTGGCTGAAATAGTTAGCACGTTGACTACGAAACTGAAGATTCTGGGTTCGAGCCCAGTATCAGACAGTCATCAAATAGCAACACCACGCATTTTTCTGATGTGCATTAGTGTCCCTTTGTATCAGTGTGGTCACTGAACTACGCCGGCTTCAGCGTATACTAATCCAAATGTAATATCAGAGCGCCCTCCTTCCTTCGTTGTGTAGCAGAATCATCGGCGAAGTAAAATAACCAATAAAATGGCTACTAATTACAGCTTCGAAAATTTAATACGCCTCATTTAACACCAGAGGCGCTGCAACACTGCATTATTAAAAAAAATGAAGCTTTCCTCTATCTCTTCCTTCACCACCTGTCTTCTCTATCACTATGCTTTTTCTAAAGAAGGTAACATCTAATAATAGTAGTAGGCATTCATTGCCTGAGTGTTACTTCTCTTTATAAAAAAAATTATATACGTAAATCAATAACAAAAATTAAACATTTTAAAAACACCCGATATATCTAGAAAAGATGTGATATCTTCTTCTAAAGGGCTGAACCTATTTCCTTAAAACATAGCTAAGATCTCTCTCGATCAAGTCACCTTACAAACAGAAAAAACTAAATCAAAATTTGGTCTGTACGCGGACGCGGACAGACACACAGATACACCCCTTTTTTGTTCGGGGATTAAAAACCGAACAAAACCCAAACGAAATATAAAAAAATTAATTCAAAATTCAGTCCATGACTAATATCATCAAAAGCTTATGCGAAGTTTATATTTATGGAAAAATTTCTTTATTTGAGGTTAAATTAGAATTACACATTTTGTTAACAAAAGCAATAACGTCCACTAAAATATTTTGGTTTTCTCAATTACTTACCATTCCCTCTCTTCACCATATTATGTACGATTTTCTTCTTTTCGTTTGATTTATAATTAATTTATATCAAAATTACACTTTTAATGCTGCACTCTGAGCACTTTGCTTGCAAAGGCCAACTTTGACTGCCCATAAATCGTCGGATATTTGTTCTTTACAAAAACCAAATATGCACATATTTGCTTCAATATGTCCTTAATCGAAATTCATTAACAAAAACATTATTATTATTATTTTTGAGAAGATTTCGGGTAAGAAATTTTTAGTACATTTTACTGATAATATTGTAAGATCTGACAAGCGCTTGTCAGTCCATCAGTACGACAGAGTCAAGAGGTTATTTTTAAAATCTGACCACGGTTGCTAGTAAGTAACAAGTAATATTTTTGTAAGGCCTCCAGAACATTAGGATTAATGTCTGTGAATTGGATTTATCTAAAATCCTAACCTTTCATTGTTTGTACCCTGCAATCTATGCATCTTAATTCTTTGCTTAATTCTTTCCCAAAAAGCAACTTCAAAGTCTGACATCCTTCATATGGCAAATATTCAATAGTCAACAGGACGAGAATACTATAATTTCATAGCAAAAGAGAACGCATGTATGTATGTCGTACATGTGTACTCGTATATGTTGAAGTGTATGTGTAAGTAAATGTGGGCAGGAAGAAATTTGCTTTCGTAGTTTTAATGATGGCATAATAAAATATTTTTTTTTTTTATATATTTATTATGTTGCAAACCAAAACACTCTTTGGCATTCGCATACGCAAAAATTGAAAATGTATAACAAGAATACATGCAACACAAGTGCAATCACAAACAGCGCAAAGGAATTGTAAAATCGTTAAACGTTACACAATTTGCATGTGTTGTGGATGGCGGTTAGTAGATAGAATTGGTTAGAATATTTTCTGCATGTAGACACGAATATTTGTTGAGTTTTTAATTATACTCTTGCACACATTTACCTATAGTGAGATGCATCTATATTTTTTTTAGAGTATTCATCAATTTGTGTGGGAATTGTACCAGAATAAAAGGGAACCTCGAAAGTATGGCTTCCATTGCTGTAGTTTTTTTTTTTTTTTTTTTTGAGATATTTCTTTTGTACTTTCAGGATTTATAAAATGTACGGTATCTACGTTTAATTGAGTTCTGTTGCTCTTTACAATGAGTTGGTAAACGTGATGGCGGACGTTAAATTAAATACAACATAAAGTGCTGCATATATCAGGGCTGTAGTTATTAGAGCAATTGACTCTTTATTAGCGCTAATTTTTAGTATAAAAATAAAGTAACAATTTTTATAATATGGTTCTGTAGCAATGAAGTGATATTCTGCAGTCAACTTAAACCATGTCTTGTCTGCTCTCACACAGATATTCTTTGGGGGTTTTTTCTATATTTTTAACATTTGTAAACACAACATGATACTTTTGGGATTTCAAAAACGAAACAATAACGCAAAATTTACAACACATGTTGTAGCATGCGAGGTAAATATTAATCTGTAAACATTTTCGCAGATTATTAATTATGAATTAGTGTTTTATGCTGTATGAGTACATACATACATATATGTAAATATTTTGCATTCATTATTTTAGTTTTTTGCATACATTCACAAAATTTCCAATCAATTAAATAATTGAGCTCGATATATATAAAACACAATCTAGCACTGTGTGTTTTTAAGTATTCTTTGGTATTAAAAAAAAAACACCAATTAAATACAAAGGGAAATTCGAAAGGTAGTCACAGTACAGGGGCCCTCTCAAGTATCAGAAATTAAAAAAAGATTTTAAACTGTGAGACCTTCCACTAGCCTTAAAAGGTTCTTAAAGCCAATAATTTCCCGTGATGATTTGATAGGCGGAAAGAATTTATGCCAGCATTGCGGTTCTCAACTCAACTCAGTTTGGTCGTCTGATTATTTTTTAGTATTGTCAGTTACAACTAGTTTTTACTTGAAAATGTTATAGCGCAACTATAAACTCAACCGTTAGTTAAGTTGCGAATGGAAATATCAACTGAGTTTAATTGAAAACGATAATAGGGGGCGTGTACTCCTTGAGTCTATAATTGATAATTGAGAAAAAAGAAGAGGCATGCATTCTTTTTCCCTGCATCTTGACATGAAATTTCATCCACAAAATATGTCGTATCCCTACACAACTTCGTATTAGTGCTTGTTTCACGATACCGAAAGAAAACTTTCCGACTTGCAATTTATCAGCTATGTCACAGAGCTCAATTCCGTTCGGAATCGGAATTCAATGCATCCCATTTTTGTAGAAGATGGTGTCTAAAAAATAAAACTAAAATACGGAAATTTGTCAGGTGAGTCCAAACTGTTGGGGGCGCTGGTATTTTGGGTTATGCTCCGGCTAGGGCCATATATTTTGAGGTGGATTCAATTCCGTTTCCGAACGGAATTGAACTCTGTGACATGGCCGTATATTGAAAACTAAAACAAATTTTCATATCTTATTGTTGTTTTCAATATAAGTTTTCAGTCGAAAGTTTACTTTCGATATCGTGAAACAGGCCATTAATTTGTTTATCCCGAAAGTATTGGAATGTCTGTTAAGAAAGTTTATATCAAATAGAATGAAAAAAAAAAACTATTTTTACTGCAAAAATACATCCTCCAGAAGGCCTTGCTAATGCCACTAAAATTTACCTCCTGCTTTAAATCTCTAGTGCATATAGACACATACATACATACATACATACGCATTTACACTTGTTTATTCATTGATAGTTTTTACCACGGTTTTATTTTATTAATTTATGTTTTCATAAAACATTAGTTACATTAGTGTTTTAAGCATAATTAAATGCTGCTCTCTCTAGGCTTCTTTTTTTTAGATTCGCTTAAGTTCAAATTATTATGAAATTTATTGAACTATAATTAATTTAAATATAATGATTTTTAGTAATAATTTTAATCACATTAAATGAAAAAAAATCATTAAAATAATCATTAATAACCGAAAACTTGACTTTGAATGGGGGAAAAATCCAAGGTTTTCTTTTCTATTTATTGCGAGCACTCAAAACAGTAACAAATGCTGTTGACGAATAATAATAATTGAAAAATTACTTCTCATATTAACCTTCTGCAATTAAAATTATCTGTAATTCTTATTTTAAATTCTTAAAAATTGTTACAGGGTGGCTGAGGAGTTTTGCTACATAGCCATTTTTTTGAGTAGCTCTGATATAAAAAAGGCCTGGCTATACGAGTATATATGAAGTTGATTCCATCTACACAGAACTAAAATGAATTCTTTTTCGGAGCAGTTCTGGAAAGAAAAATTCCTGTAACATCGCCAGTGACTGTTACAGTGCGAAAATTAAAAAAAAAAAAAAACAAAAGAAGAAAATTTCAAAATTAGCATTTATTTTTATATTTTTTTTTTATAATTCGGAAACTAAGCGTTGCTTTATGATTTATGTATACTCATATATAAAAAAATTTGTGGAAAAATGAGTAAAAATTTGAAGCCGCTTTTGTGCCACTTACAAAACAAACAAAAAACAATTAATTTTTTATTTGTTTGCTATTCCAAAGAAATTTTATGAAATTTTTACTAACTTCCAAAACGTATCAATACAAAGTTTGTACACATTGCCGATGCGGTATTTATGTCGTGTACAAACACAAAATTGCCGAACATTGTAATTATCACCACTAACTTTTAAGCCAATGGGCTGATTGCTTATTTGCGGCGTACTTATTAGTTGTCGACTACTTTTTGAAACGGCGTACATTGTCAATGTTTTGTACTGCGGCGTTATGGAACACCACACTTTGTTCGATTTGGGTGCCAGTCTATAGTTTCGGAAATATACATAAAATTTTGAAAAAAAAAATTAATTTTTAAGCAATTATTTATTTAACTTTAAATATGTATTCAAAATCATCCTAGATATGTCAGGAATAAAATCAGCCTTATTTCACCGAAATCGATGCACAAGTTTTGATTTTATTCATAATATATTTAGATCAAAAATATATGGCACACATACATATATCGCTCATTTACTCAAACAACGTCATAACTCAAAAAAAAAACTAGTTTGCCAGAAAACGTCTTAACTTAATGGAAAAAGAAAATTTTATTTTTTTGCTTTCAAGAGTTGAGTAAACAAGATTTAAAAATTCCATTTTTTCAGTTATGACATTGTTTGAGTAAATGAGCGACATGCATATAACATTAACGCATTTGCAATAATAATAATTTTAAGTTTACACACAATTATTTGTATTCAATTGCTAAATTCAAAATGTCCAATAATATTTTTACTGAAATAGGAACTATCACAGAATTCGTAAAACTTTAATAGAATGAAAAACGCATTTTTCAATTATTAAAGTAATGTACTATATATTCATCAAACCAAACAAAAACAATAATAAAACTTGAAATCAATTGCGAAAATATGTTTGTTAAAAAAAAAACTGTCATCACTTTCTCTGTGCATAAAGCAGAACAAACATTTTACTTACATGTGCAATACTTTTGACTCTAGTTGTTATATTTTTAACACCTTTTTGGAATAATTATAAAATTATCTTGTTTAGTGATCCATCATTTGTTTCAAAAACGCTTCGCAAGATGCCGTTAATCAAGCATTTGTTAGAAAATGGTAAAAATTTGCCAATATTTGAAATTTTTAGAATTTGCTTCTTTAGTTGATTTCCTACAAATCTATTGAAAAATTAGATTTTGTTTTGTATGGGGAATCTAGTAAAACGCAACTAGATTTAGCTCGGAATCTCTTGGAATGTAAATTCCCTATAACAAAATTGTAGAACAGTATAAAATCACATTCTGAGGTTTGGAAGGTCTAATTGACGATATTTTTCAGCAACTGAAAAATAACATTAAATTTTTTAATAGGCCAAATATGAGGAATATTTTTCAACAGACAAACAAATTATTTTTGGCGAAAAGTAGACTTTGAAACTAAATAAAACATAATTTTAAGCACAATGTAATGTCGGCCTAAAAGTATGCAATAAGAAAGTTCATTTTATCTGATCTGATCAATGTTGCCATTTTAGCATTTTTATTGCTATTGTATTTAGCACATTCCTTCGTAAAAAAGTTGTCAAGTTTTTCACACAAAAAAAATGTTAAAAGAAGCTATAGATAATAAAAGCTCCAACAATGGATCTGATATGAAACCATGTTTCATAGAGAAGTACGTACACATGGGCGTAATTGTATATAAATAAAAACATATTTAATTAATTTAATTATTATTATTCGAACTGCATTTGTTTCTATATTTTAATGAATTGAACTGAACAGGCTAATGTTCGTATCGCCTTTTTAAGCCAAATTACATGTGATAATTATTAATGAACAAACAAATAACATCAAAGTTAGTTGTAAATATTCTGACAACACATAGTTGAACGGAACAGCCAGCCGTTTTCGAAGGCCACTAAACCTTCATCATCAGCGTTCTTCTGTGTTTGGTCCACTGTGTGTGGTGTCAGTTGATGTAGATTTCTGCCTTATATACGAAACTTTTTTGCAAATGGAATATGTGAATTGGTTTGATTCATCGTATTTCAATTTGCTGAAATGTGTTTTGTAATGAAGGCCCAAATTTACCATCTCTAAATTTACAACAGTCTTACCATTGTCGTTTTTTCATTACTAATTATGCACATGTTAGTTAATTTGCTTATTTTTGTTCTACTTAAGACAAACTTTTTTGGTTTGTTACTATTAAGTATATTTTTATTTTTAATTTTTGCCACAAGCCCATGACTATTAATTTTAGTTAATTTAATTATTATTATTCGAACTGCATTTGTTTCTATATTTTAATGAATTGAACAGGCTAATGTTCGTATCGCCATTTAAGCCAAATATTTATTTAAGGCCTGTCCCACGATGTCACCAGCAAACGTTCGATCGACAACTTGTATTGCAAACAACAATAACATTAGAAAATTTTTTGTTGTTTTCAATATAAGTATTCGATCCAACGATTTCTAGTGACATCGTGGGACAGGCCGTTAATGAAGAAGTTTAAAACAAAAACATACTTTTCAGAAGAAAAACCTTTTCTGGAGGTCTACACCGTAATTCGAAACAAAAGGAAATTCTTTAGAATTTACATGTTATAAGCACACAAATTCGAAAAAAAATTTTCTTTCGTTTCGAATTGCAACAATCGTTTTAAGGCAACAAAGTATATTTGTAGTTCTAGAGTTTCGTTCACCAGTTACTTTCACTAATTTATTTATTTCAAATAATTATACTTTCGTAAAACTCCTTTCTATTTATCCCAGTTTGTTTGTTGACTTTAACAAAGAGATCCCTTTGACTTTAGACAAGCCTTAAGAATATGAATTCTAGAGCTGAATTAAACAAAATCAGCTTTACAAATCATCTACAGTTACAAATAATATTATTTAAAATTTAATTAGATGATTTATTGTGTTAGTTTGTATAGTTTTTTAAACTTTATACATATATTTATTATTATTATTGTTTTTATATACATACGAGTACATATATCTAATTTTAGTTTTTTCTTTTTTTTTTTTTTGGAAAATTAGCAAAACTATTAAAATGTGGTTGTTTGTTGAAATTTCAACACTAACAAGCATTTGTGGTTTTTACAGGTTTTTACTTTTCAAATTAATTTTAAATACAAAAAAAAAATAGCAAAACATACTTTGATTACAATTACACGTAAATGTTCGAAAACGAAAAACTTTGAAATACAAAACAATTATAAAAGCCCTCAAGGAAATGTAATTAAGTGTATAATATGAATAATTATAGTTTAGTGTGCAGGGAATATAAATGAAATTTCTCTAAAGAAAGTCGACCTTGCTGCATGCTACTACACTAGTTGCTTGTAATAAGTGATAATAATAGCTTGAAGCAGTCTTGCTTGCAGTTTTAGCATAAACATACATATCGTATGCTAGCTTCTACAATGCCACAACAATAAATCGTGTGAAATTGAAATTTCCTACACTAATTCATAGATGCAACACAAAAAAATAACTTTGCAGACTGAGAAGTAAAGTAAATGTTTGAAACGCTAAAACAGCTAGAACAACTGTGTTTATCTCAGGGATGCGAAATCAGATTTAGAAATTGTACTAATTTTCAAGAAAAATTGTACTTTTTTCAGTACGATTGTACCAAATTCTTTAGTTTTAATTTTTTAATACTTCTATTAATTAACTGAAAAGGCACACATAGTATACGTATGTGTAAAAGCTTAACAATTAAAAAAAGGCACTTTGAATTTCAATGATTATAATATTATTAATTAATATTATTCTGTAATGTCAGAACGTATAAAAAAGACTATTAGTTGCTGCGATCTGAATATAAAAGTAACATTTAGGATATACTTTTCCATCCTTTGGAAATATATTTTTCACAATTGCAGATGAATTTGGAATAGATAACATTCGTCAAACATATTTTTGAAATATCGGAAAACATTGCTTCATTTACCTAATTTTTCATTTCTAATACCTTCGAACAAAAGGTACATACATATCCTGTCGTTTCTTAAGGGCTTAATAACTTCTACATCAACATGCGCTCGAAACTGGTTACTTATATATTCTATATTTTTAATGCTATTTGTACAGGGTGTTTTTTTAGAGGTATAGAACTTCGAATTGAAATAAAACACAAGAAAATCGTTTTAATGTCCATCAATTTGGCTTTATTGGAAGGATAATTTTATGCCATTAACGTTTAAATATGATTTCGGGCATGTGGCCGCCGCGGCTGGCTCGAATAAAGCCAATTCTACAGGTCCACTTTTCAACCACTTTTTCGAGCATATGGGGCCGTATGTTGGCAATAACGCCACGAATGTTGGCTTCCAAGTCCCCTAACTTTTCTGGTTTGTTGGCGTAGACGAGCGACTTCACATATCCCCAAAGAAAATAATCCAATGGTGTCAAATCACACGATCTTGGTGGCCAATTGACAGGTTATCCATGGTTAACCGAATTAATTGCTCTGATGGACGATTATGTCGACCATAAAATGGACGGAGCTTGCGGTAAACTTCGCGAACTGAACCATTATTTTCGAAATAAATTTGCACGATTTGCAAGCGTTGTTCTTTTGTCAACCTGTTCATGATGAAATGGCAAACCAAACTAAATATTAATCACTTGACAGCTGACAAAATGGCCGCCAGTTAAAAAAGTGATGCCAACTTAAAGTTCTATACCTCAATAAAAAACACCCTATATTTATATTACATAATAGAAAAAAAAGTTCAATAGTGCTAAAATGGTAATTGGGGTGCTACGGTACTTTTGGCATTCAAATAGTGCTCAAAATGGTACAATTGTACCAACTTTTCCATCCCTGGTTTATATTTTGTTTGTAAACTCAACAATTAAACTCCCGAGCTGGCAAAGTTTCAAAGCGCAAGCGCCGCCACGAAAACTGCCGCCATGCATTTAAATTATGTACATCTGACAATGTTCAATGAAAACTGCTGAAATTTAAATTGTAATTGTATTTTTAATTTACGTCAATCTTAATAAAATTATTTATGTAAAAAAAAATACAAAAAAATTTCATAGCGATAAGTTGTGTTTTTCGGGGTGCGTCCGCCCCTCAAAGTTGGCCATCAGGACCAACGACGTTTCTTTTTAAAGGTTAAGATGTAATTAGATTTTGAATTGGATCGTTATTGTTTAAAATTTGTTTAATAAAAAACAGTTTTGTGCAAATTTTATTATCGAAAATTTTCGAAATCTATTATCTTACGAATTGTTGACCCGTTCTCAGTTCATGAGATGTTGAAAATAGTCTGAATCGACTCCCAGGACCTCAAAACTTCAAAATGTGATGAAAATGCGATTTTCGAAAATTGTGATAAAATCAGTAATATCCATCCTACAGGAGGAAGTTAAAAATTAATCCAAAAATTGTTTATACTGCGGATAAGTTACGTATAAATTTTAGCACATAAAAACTGTTAAAAGAACCATTGCAGCGCAACATACTTTCAGGTACAGTGTCCATTATCCAGCTAAATTCAATGTTGCGATTGCCACTCACTTTAAATAGAGCCCATACAAAATTCGTTGCATTATAATTTTTCGCTATTTTGTTAGCACTCCGCAATTTACTTTCCTAACTTGAATTTCTTCATATTTTTCATATTAATTAATTTCTTAATAATTTTATACCTTTACTCATGTAGAAGTTGAACAACACAGGCTGTCAAATTTGTCTTAAATTAAAATTTCAATAGCATGAAATAAATATAACAGAGAGATCAATTTTATCTAACAAAATAGTGGTGCGTTAACAATTAAAGTTGGTTATTTTAATGTTAACAACTAAACTTAGTTAAATTAAACAAGAAAAATAGTTAGTTTAACTGAATCGATATTTATTTACAATAAAAGTATCTACTCAAATTGGTTGGAATACTTTTTATCTGCTTAGTCGCTTCTCAACTTATCTATCTACAGGGCAATCATGAACAAAATTCCGCCTGAAATTTCTCCCTTTTCCAAATAGAATTTTGTGTTTTTTATCCTATTACTTGCTATTAGTTGGAATTGTTCCCCGGGAAAAATTTCACGCGAAATTTTATACACGTATGCCTGATTGTATCCTCAACTTTTTTCAAAAAAAAAAAAAAACTTTTAAATATTTTTTATGGCTTCTTTTCTATCCGTCATATATGAATGACATACACATTTCCTATTGACCATTTTGATTTTATTCTATGATGATTTTTGAAAAAACCAAAATATTTTAATTACGATTTAACAAAACAACTATTTGGGTATAAATTTAAATTGAGGTTGTTTCTGTAACACAAAACGAAAACAAACAAAAAACCCTCAAAATGTCCACATTGACATTAAAGTGTACATTTAGTAATGAAATGAAAAATGGTGATGACTTAAATTTTGTGAAATGACCATTTTAGTTTAATGCACACACACACAATTTTGCATTTAATACAATTAGATGCTTGAAAGGAAATACATAATATGTACGAGTATGTATGTACATATGTACTAGACATTAGATTCTTTTACAGCTTTTGAGATGGTAAACAAAGATAATGATAATGGGTAATAATTTCAAAACTGAAACTTCATTCAAACTCAGGTTTTAGCATGTCTTATATATGTACACACAAATTAGGGTGTGCGTTTTTTTAAGGGATTTAACTTAATTCTGGAATAATGAACTCTGTTATATAAGCGAAATTTTATTTCTTACTCTGAAATAAAAAATAAAAAAAATCATTTTTGAAATATGTATATTCCAAATTACGAAACTAAATGTTTAAAATTTGTATGCGAAAATACAAAAAGTTGAATTTGAAAATATTTTCGAAATTAAGTTTCAATATGTGAAAAGCAAACAAGCCGCCACAAGGTTTCCCAGATTGTGTTAAATTTATTTAACGATAAATTTAAAGAAATGAATTTTTTTCATAAACAAACTAGCTGTACCCTGCGCGCGTTGCTACGCCAACAACTAAAATAAATTTGAAGGAAAGACATTACACAAATATTTAATTAATTTTCAGTAATTTGATTGATTTTTAACGTTTCGGAGGGGGAGAAATTTCCCTCTATCGCCCTCTTGATCCTAGTTTTAAAAATGTACATAGCATATGTAACTTTTTAGGCGCAGATCTATCTATGTTCTAAATTTCATTAAAATCGGTTCGAATGTTTCGGAGGGACTGCAATCCCGCCCCCTTCCTCGCCCTACTGGTCCTTGTTGGAAAAATGTACATAGACCATGCGAATTTTTAGATGGAAATCTATCTATGTTCTAAACTTCATTAAAATCGGTTTGAACTTTTTGGAGGGACAGAAATTTCCCCCTATCGCCTGCTCCTAATTTTTAAAATGTACATGGCCTATGTAACTTTTTGGACGCAGATCTATCTATGTTCTAAGTTTGATTAAACTCGGTTTGGACGTTTCAGAGGGGCAGAAATTTCCCCCCTATCGCGGTCCTGGTCCTAGTTTTAAAAGAACCCTCCTCGTACTTCAAGAAATATTATAAAAAAAGAATTGGCGAAATCGGTCCAGCTGTTCTCAAGATTTGCGCTTAGCAAACACATTCAGCGATTCATTTTTATATTATAGATTAACTTATATTATTAAAATCACTATTTCTGAAAGGGGCGTAGCATTTACCGGGGTAGAATATATATAAAAACACGCGCCGGTCTTTTACAAATATTTTGTGGGGTGGAAGGCAAAAATTTGTTGGGGCATTGAAGAGTTCACCCCTAACAAATAAACGTGTTTTTGATTTTTATATATATTATTATAAGATAAAATAAATATAAAAAATATGAACTTTTTGATTATAAAACAGATATTCACATACAGTTTGTTTTATTAACTTTTTATAAAGCAAAAACACTTTTTATGAATAGGGCAGTTTATGTATGTCTAAGTACAATAATTTGGATTTTTTGAAATATGCTCGAAATTTTTAAATTACGAGTTTATCTTTTGTTCGGCATAAATGCTCTGAGTTTAATATATGAAAATTTAAATATAAATATTAACATTTGATGTAAATCGAAAATTCGAAATTAATATTTTAAGCTTTATATATTTTTAAATAATTGCAAAATTTATAATAGTTCTAGATGTGAAAATGAAAAAAATTTAAAGTTCTTAGCTTTAAAATATTTATTGTTTTTTTAATTCAAAATTTCATTAACCTACTGCATAATTTCTAAAAATAACTGTTTAAAAGGGGACACCCTAATTTATATGTACTTACTAGTGTTTTTCATACGGGAAATTTCCCGGGATCCCGCACAATTTCCCGGAAAGAAATCCCGGGATATATTTGCGGGAATTCCCGGGATTTTTTTTTGTTTTGATTTTATGTTGGCAAATTTAGTTCATATGTACACATATGGTGAAAAAACTGAAAGTGTCCAGAGATTATATAATATGCTCTTCTGACTATAAGGCCAACATCCGTAGAAAGTGAACGTATTTTTTCATTAGCAGGAGTTTTTTTAAATAAAATTAGAAATAGACTGTCGAACGATTCTATTACTAAAGTCCTATTTTCAAAGCAAGATTTTGTAATATTTTTTTAATAATGTAATTTGTTTTTTTGCGTTATATCAATGCACTTGACTTTGCATTTACATATAAACGGGTATATTCTGTATTTCATGTGAAATTAAATCGTTCGGAATTGTCATGGCATTGTTGTTATAAATACATATTTGAAACAACAATTCTATGGCAATTCCACACGTTTTAATTTCACGCGGAATGCAGAACATACCCGAATATTGGTACTTATGCATTACTATTATATAAAGAACTGAAATTATTTAGTTTTTCGACTAATGTGTTTATAAAACGTTATTATTTAATCGATCTCATGAATTGTTATTTGTTTTTTTGTCTAAATAAATTAAATTAAAAAATATTTTTTATAGTTTTGCGCTGGATGGGAATTCCCGGGAATTCCCGGGAAACTGAAAAGTCGTTCCCGCTTTCCCGGGAAATGAAAAAGTCCGGGAATAGAAAAACTCTAGTACTTACGTATGTAAAGGGTGTTTTTTATTGAGGTATAGAACTTTAAGTTGGCATCACTTTTTTAACTGGCGGCCATTTTGTCAGCTGTCAAGTGATTAATATTTAGTTTGGTTTGCCATTTCATCATGAACAGGTTGACAAAAGAACAACGCTTGCAAATCGTGCAAATTTATTTCGAAAATAATGGTTCAGTTCGCGAAGTTTACCGCAAGCTCCGTCCATTTTATGGTCGACATAATCGTCCATCAGAGCAATTAATTCGGTTAACCATGGATCGTTTTCGCACTGGCCACCAAGATCGTGTGATTTGACACCATTGGATTATTTTCTTTGGGGATATGTGAAGTCGCTCGTCTACGCCAACAAACCAGAAACGTTAGGGGACTTGGAAGCCAACATTCGTGGCGTTATTGCCAACATACGGCCCCATATGCTCGAAAAAGTGGTTGAAAATTGGACCTGTAGAATTGGCTTTATTCGAGCCAGCCGCGGCGGCCACATGCCCGAAATCATATTTAAACGTTAATGGCATAAAATTATCCTTCCAATAAAGCCAAATTGATGGACATTAAAACGATTTTCTTGTGTTTTATTTCAATTCGAAGTTCTATACCTCTAAAAAACACCCTATACATTAGAGTGGCCATTATCTTTTTTTTTTTTTTATTTCTTATATTCTCTTCCCCCAAATGGTTCAGTTTAATGTAAAAAAAAATACCAAAAAATTTCATAGCAATAAGTAGTGTTTGAGAACTTGCGTGCGCCCCTCAAAGTTGCCTTCAAGCAACTTGGGCTTGAGGACCAACTTTGAGGGGTGGACGCACCCCCTAAAACCCAACTTATCGCTAAGTTTTTTTTTTTTGTATTTTTTTACATAAAACTGAACCGATTTGGGGGAAGAGAATATAAGAAATAAAAAAATAAATTCTTCATACAACTAACGGCCACTCTAATGTACATACATATGTATGCATATTTATTGGTTACGTTATATACTTATAACGATGTTTAAGTGCATGATCAAAGATGCCTCTAACAACTCGTAAGAGTTATTTAATTGTTTGCATATGAAATTAAATTGATTATGATGATAACAGTAATGAAAATAATGTTACTTATGAACATATTAATAATAATGATGATTATGATTATGAATAGTATGTTATGCTCAACATGATTCAAAGAGAATGTTGACGAAGCAAATAACAATTATGATGATTATGACGTTCATGTTCATTTACCGTCATTCTTTTGTTCGTTTGGGGTCTTACCAAATGATGGTGATGAGCACGGTGCCCCGATATCATTGCCATTACTATGTTAATATAACAACTCAATATAGGTATGAAAAGCATGGTAAATATACTTTGTAAAATAAGAACATCCACCCATAGCATTTGTAAGAGAAGTGCATGTATTTTTTGTTTTTTATATAACTTTTTTATTATCCCATACACTTGACTATAAGAAGGCACACGTTCACAGCAAATATTTACTCGTATGTATGTATATGAAGTAAGAAATTTTATACAAGTAATAAAGTGAGTTGATTTGAAATTTTATTAACGCCTGAGTGACCATACATACGAGCACATTTGCTGGAAAATATTAAACAAAGAAATTTCCTTAAATAAGAATATGGCAACGAATGGTAAATTAGCATAAATATTTCTTCTCTCCATGTGCAGTAAATTACAAAACTTAAAACTAACGGACTATTCATCTGTGTAAGTGCGGACGAAAAGCTTGTTGAAGTATTTGTATTGAAAACAAAAACAAATTTAGGTTTTATTTATTTAGATAACGCATTAAATTAACAGATATCAAATTAATTAATTAAAATTATCAAATTAACAGGTATCAGTTACCTTTAAAATATGTGTAAGTAAATTTAACAAATTTTTTTTTTGTTACAAAATGCACCAATCAATAAAAATTGCTAAAACAACTACATGTAAACCGGCATACTTTTAGGAGCATTAACCACCACTATGCATCTCCATCCAACCCATGCTTAACCCAAACAAACTCCTTACGAATTGCTTGAGTTACGATTTTTTATGAGTCTCTGCAACACCTTTTTTCATGGAGTATAAATCTCTTTGGTTCACACAAAGTAAATTTTATGGCGGTGCACCGCAGTGGTATGCTAAAGAATTTTTTTCACAGCACCTAGAATATTTAGCAACACAATTTTAAAGTTAAAAAAATTTCATTTGGAACCTAAAATTTGTGCGTTTTTTATTACTACAAATGTTCTTCCTTTTTTTACATTCACTGGGACTGATAGCGGGAAAACGGGAGATTCACGTGGGGAATGAAAATTTCACGGGAACAAAAATTCCACTTGTTATTCACAATAGCGCGGTGAGTATTTTATATTTACAACAAAACAAAAATTAAAGCTCATTCTTTATGGCAAACCATAACATTTTTAACTTGGTTGTTTTAACTAAAAAAAAATTGTTCCTCTACAACAACAATTTACACTATTAATTCAGTAACTGTTGAAAATAAGTTACACATTTCAGTCAGCAAAATTTATTGTTCATCTAAATCGCAGCAACAACTTGCACTAAAAATAAAATAACAAATCCCAATTAGTTAAGTTAACTAAACAAAAATTTGGTTAACTGAAATTTTCAATAGAAATTGGTTAGAGAGTTGCATAGAAAAATTTGCGAAGAATTTTGGCAAAATTGTTTATATCTGATTTGCTTCTCCACACCTCCTGTTCATTACAAGAGTTACATATAAGAGCTGTTCGTTTTGAAAGTGAGGCAAGTCAATTTTACCAAATGAGAGATGTTTTATTTGTTTTTGGCTTAGGCTGCTTCAAGCGACAAGAGCGCTCCAAAATGCATTGTGATTCAGGATGTCGAAAAACTTTTTGAAGTTTGTAAAGACCATGTAGAGGAAGGATTGCCATTTTTTAGAATGTTCTGTTATTATACATACATATATGTATAGGGTCCGCAAGATAACTTTTTTTTTTGAAAACAGGGCGCAAAACATCGAGTGTAGCTTCGGCTGTGTGGCACGTAGCGCCGCCGTCCTGTTGAAACCAAATGTTGCCAATATCCTCCTCTTCAATTTTTGTGTACAAAAATTCGTTCAACATGGCCCGATAACGATCGCCATTGACTGTAACGGCCACTCCTTGCTCATTGGCCCAATTATGCCTCTGGACCAAAATCCGCACTAAACAGTGACTCGTTTTGGGTGCGTCGGCTTTTCAATGTATGCGTGCGGGTTTTCTGTGCCCCAAATGCGACAATTTTGCTTGTTTACATACCAGCCAAGATCAAAATGTGCTTCATCTGAAAAGATAGGGGGGCTATTCTGGAAAACGCATCGAAGAAGTGAAACTTTACATTAAAACAAAAACAAATTTTCAAAAATTGTTTTTGTTTGCCATACATTTCTAAAATGAAATAAGCGTGAGAATTTCAACGCGTTTCTCTCTCTTTTAAAAACGGTTAATTTTGTATGAGAAACAAAAACAATTTTTTTACATTTACACAGTTTTGTTTTTGTTTTGCATGTAACTTTCACTTCTTCGACGCGTTTTTAAGAATAGCCCCCATGATTTTTTATTGGCAAAATCGGCATCTTCTGTAAGACGTTCGCAGGCAATATTTCCCAGCGTTGTTCAAGCGTATACACAACCATATTCGTTCAGCAGAAGGATAAAACTAATTATCTGTCAAATCAGACATGAGCTATGTAAGTGTTACCATTCACGAAATAAGCACTAGTTGAAAAAAAAAACGTTAGATGGCGTTATGGTCGATGCATGACTTTTGTGAGGGAAAACTTACCTTTTCTTAAGCCTAAAGCTCATCAGTCAATTAAGCATTCGCGCTGACGACAATTTTTACTTTTTCACTGTGCAAATGAAAAGACCTGTTAACACTATTCGTTCTACACATCCATACGTATGTATGTATGTATGTGAATATTTTATGCATTTCGTTGCTCTTTGTGTTGACATTTCCGCTTCCTCAAAAATAATGCACGATTCATTTTCCTCATTTCTTTGCTTCATCATCTTTCGTTAATGGAACCCTAGACACAATCATCATCATATTGTTGGTTTTTATATTCCCATTTTTTTATGGTTTTATTTTAGTAGATGCAAAAAAAAATCAAAAACGAATGACTTATTAGCTATTTTGATAGTGATGTCATGCGAAATGAATAAATTAAAGGCTAAAGATGAAAGGATTAGCTTAGGAAAAGCACCAGACACAATATACCAAATAAAGCAATAAAAAAATTAAATAGAATTTAAATTAAAACATGCTTGAAAAATCATTTGTGGAACTTTAATCATAGGGATTTGCCAGATGGGAAGGTCAGACAGACAAACATCTTTGGAGCAATCAATTTGTGCAGAGTTTGAGGGGAAGAATTAATTATAAAAGAATAATAATAATATTTATCACAAGTACTCACTTGAATCTCGATATTTTAGCAATGAAATGGCAAGGCTGTATTTTAATACAATTCTTTTATTTGTATTTACATACGAGTATGTATGTACTCGTATGTCTTAAGTTCATGAAGTAACTTCGTAAAATCTATTAAAAATATACTACTTATGTTTATACTTTCTAAATTTCGCTTATAATAGTTTTTACAATATACTTATATGTAATTAAAAGAGAAAACATATTAATATTCTTAGCTGGTATTTTAAAATCTTTAACAAATTGTGACACAAAGTAAGAAATTGTTTATTATACCTTAAATTAATATTTTACAAATATCACATTGGTAAATTTAAAAATCTTTACAATTACACAACTAATAATTATTTTCATACCTAGAAAAATTATTATAATGAAAGTATTAGTTGTACATATACATATTGAGGGCAATTATGAATAAAATTCCGCGAGCATTTTTCCGGGGGAAAAATTCCTACTAAAAACAAGTAATAGGGTAAACAAAAAATTCTAATTGAAAAAGGGCAAAATTTCTCGCGGAATTTTGTTCATAATTGCCCGGATTAAATTCGTTTTAAGCTTAAGCTTTAAATTTAAATTTATGCCAGATGATTCGAACAGCGTTGCCAGAAAGTTTGGAAATAAAATCAAAAAACTTTTATTTGTTACTGAAACTTTAATTGTTTGCATTTAACTATATAATTTCTGTTACAATAAAATAATGTGATATTATCAGCGAGACCAGAAATATGCTTTAAAAAAGTGTTTTATGCTTATTCAATATGCACTGAAAACTTAAAAATATGCTCTCAAAATTCCAAAAATATGCTCTTAAAAATAACATTAATTGATTTATTTGTAAATGTAAACATATTTTTAATTCAACAATTCAAAAATATTTGCATCTAAAATAAGACAAAAACAAAATTAACACAAAAGGAATTCAATAAAAGAAATTAACAAAGAATAACTTCCATAAGAAAATTATTTGAATTTGAAGTTTACATTAAAAAACATAATTGTCATACAAATTTTAACTAAAGCAAATAATATAAATTAAACTTGAATTTAAAAGAGATCACGATATCAGATTTAAAGCTTTGCAACTGTTTTTGGATAAATAAGACAAACATTTTTATTATAATCGTTATTGCAATAAATAACAAAATACAGACCCAGATTTCCAAATAAAAATTCGTTGCACATGTCATATCTAAATGAACTTTTGTACATTGAAAATGTTCTTTCAACGTCTGCTGATGTAATCGGGGCAGAGTTCGTCACAAATAGCAAATTTTTACCAACAGATTGATGACTTGTTGCTATAAAGTATCAAAATATACCCTAAAGGCATCAAATATGCAAAAATATGCACTAAAACAGCTCTGAAACGGATAAATATCTTATCACCGCATTAATAAATCACATCAAAAAAGTCATGCAATTGCATATTTGCGATTTCCCTGATTGATTTCAACTTCATTACGGGACATTCACAGTAGTATTTTGTCTTTGAGGGGAACAAAAATTCCACTTGTTATTCACGATAGGGAGTTCTAATTGTTATTTACGATAGGGGGGAATATTTTATATTAATTCCCACCAGTGATGGGAAATTTTTTTGAGTACTTTTTTTTTATTAAAATTTTATTAACAAAAAATTATATAAAATTCATTTACAATGTGGAGGGAGGGTGGCAACGTTGGAATTATCGATTGTGAGGATTTGTAAATCACGATGTCGCAGTGGTCGAGTGAGCATCGCGCGTTCCCTGTGGAGAAATTTTTTAAGAGTAATGATTCTTACGTAATTGCTCGTCGACAATTTTGTTCAAAGTTCGGTATTCTGAGAATACGTAATGGACCGAGTGTAAATTTAATTCGTTCGTGGGTGCAGAGATTCCGCGCAACTGCTTCGCCTACGGACTGGTCCTACGGCCAGGGACCAGTCGATCTTCAAGGACTCCCGAAAACATTGAACTGGTTGAAAGCAGTTTACATGAAAATTCGCGACTTTCAATACGGAAAAGAGCAAACTCTCTCGGACTTCCGAGAGCGATTATTCATGAAATTTCAAAAAAGGATCTGAAGTTCCATCCCTTTAAAATTCAAACCATTCAAGAACTGAAAAAAGTGACTTTGATTTACGCAAAAATTTTTGTGAAACGATGTTGGAGCTTACTGTAAATCCCATTTTTTTTTTTTGGAGCGACGAGGCTCATTTTCGCTTAAACGGCCGCGCCAACAAGCAAAACTGCCGTTACTGGTCTCCAAGAACACGCAACCCTCGAGTGAAACATCAAAAACCATTGCATTGCTTCAGGGTAACTGTTTGGTGTGCCTTATCTACGCATAAGATAATTGGACTATTTTTTTTTTCGAAAATTCTCAAGGCCAGGCGTCGAATGTCAACGGTGAAAATTATGGACTCATGATGACGGAATTCTTTTTGCCAAACCTGCGAGCTCATCCATCGTACTCTTCACGCACGTGATTTCAACAGGATGTTGCCACTGCACACACAGCCAGAGCTTCCATGATTTTGCTTCGGGAACATTCCTTGGGCACATCCCATGACCACCGAGGCCGGCCGATCTAACTCCCTTGAATTTTTTTTTATGGGGCTAACTCAAGGAGAGGTTTTATAATTACAATCCCCAATCTCTTGTGGCTTTAAAGGAAAATATTCGTCGAGAAATCAGCCCAATTGAACCAAGTTTACTGCAGCGTGTGGCGCAGAACACAAAAATCCGTTTTGAACAGTGCGTTCAACTCGACGGACGACATCTGGATGACATACTCTTTAAAAAATAAAAAACGCATTTCTATTCTATCGTTCAATGATCTTAATAAAACTTTGTGTCAATTACTACATTTTTTATTTCAGTTTGAGAGTATAAATCTGCTACCAGACATCCTGTAGAAAGGCCCTAACTCAAATAACTATAACTTTGCAGGAGAAGGTAAAAACATAATAATAACAACTGCTTGTAAAAGCAATAAATTTTTGTCACAAAGTATACCAGGGTGTTTTTTATTGAGGTATAGAACTTTAAGTTGGCATCACTTTTTTAACTGGCGGCCATTTTGTCAGCTGTCAAGTGATTAATATTTAGTTTGGTTTGCCATTTCATCATGAACAGGTTGACAAAAGAACAACGCTTGCAAATTGTGCAAATTTATTTCGAAAATAATGGTTCAGTTCGCGAAGTTTACCGCAAGCTCCGTCCATTTTATGGTCGACATAATCGTCCATCAGAGCAATTAATTCGGTTAACCATGGATCGTTTTCGCACTACGTTTACTCTATGTGATAATACGCATCCGCAGAGACGTCGAACAGTGCGCACCGAAGAAACAATTGCCGCTGTAGAGCAAAGTGTTGAAGAGGACCCGAATGAATCGATTCGCCACCGTGCACAGCAATAACCGACTATTTTGTTCCCGAATTGGATGGAATGAATGTGGATGAGTTGTGGTTCCAACAAGACGGCGCTACATGCCACACAGCGCACGTCACAATCGATTTATTGAAGGAAACATTCGATGAGCGCATAATTTCGCGGAATGGACCTGTCAATTGGCCACCAAGATCGTGTGATTTGACACCATTGGATTATTTTCTTTGGGGATATGTAAAGTCGCTCGTCTACGCCAACAAACCAGAAACGTTAGGGGACTTGGAAGCCAACATTCGTGGCGTTATTGCCAACATACGGCCCCATATGCTCGAAAAAGTGGTTGAAAATTGGACCTGTAGAATTGGCTTTATTCGAGCCAGCCGCGGCGGCCACATGCCCGTAATCATATTTAAACGTTAATGGCATAAAATTATCCTTCCAATAAAGCCAAATTGATGGACATTAAAACGATTTTCTTGTGTTTTATTTCAATTCGAAGTTCTATACCTCTAAAAAACACCCTGTAGAAAGTGACTTATGAAAAAAGCTAAAATCTGCTGATTTGATCACTGTTAAAAAGGGACAAATATAGTGTGTAAGTTATTAATATTTTTACTATATACAATAATCAAAACAAACAACAGAAAATGTATACTTAGTGAAATGAACAATTGAAAATTTTTACAAAATTAAATGAAAGATTTTGCAGTGTTGAACTAAATAAAACAATATGTAAAGCATTATTAGTATTATAAAAGTGATTAAATTTAGTTTCCAAATGCTTACAAACTCAATTTTAAACATTTTCCTTCAAAAATATTAATTTTTAACTTCAACTTGCAAAAATCAAGCAACGAATGAGACCACAAAGCATAAATTGAAAATACACTTGAGCACATGAACATTTGCACAAAATTAAATGGAGGAATTTGTAGTATTGAATTAAAAAACACAATGCGAAAAGGATTATTAGTATTAATAAAGTGACTAAAATTTGTTTTCAAATGATTAGAGACTTTGTTTTAAGCATTTTCGTTCGCAAATATTAATTTTTACCATTTATTTACAAAAACTAGGCTGCGAATTAGACCACAAGGAATAAAACGTAATTACTTTAAAATAATATAACACGAAAAAGAAAAAGTAAAGAGGATTTGATGACTGTGTGAGCGAGACCTCTAAAAACACCACAAAAATACAATTATCTTCCGTCCTGTGTCACCTCTGGTCTACTTTGTGTTTTTGTGCCGAACTGAATTTGTGCGGAATGTGAAAATAGGTCTTTTCTATTTGTGACCATCGATACGTTACGAATATAGTGCCTTATTTCAATTGACAAACTTGGAGAAATTTCACCCTCAATGGAACTTAATTTTTGCCACATTTTTTCGGTATATTAAATTTGTTTATTGTCCTACGCCCTGCTTTTAGTTTTTGTTACATTTGTATACACTTTTTAGTTACATTTTGCACACAAGCATATTCTTTTTTTTCCAATTTTAAATGACACTTATTGTTAAAATAAAAATATAACACAAAACATATTACTTTTTTAATTAAATAAAATAATACAAAATAGTATAAAATAAAATAACTGTCACTTGTATGTTAATATGACCAGCATTAATACAAATAATTTGAATGTTTTAAATGTTGTTACAATTAATGACAGTTTAAAAAAATAAGTAAAAAGTTATTTAATCTTCTATGACAGATGGAAATAAAATAGGAAATATCATTTTAAATACTAAAAGGGAAACAGTTTAATACTATTTTGTTTTTGCTGCTTAAAAATAAAACATAAAATAAACAAATATTTACAACACATAAAAATTAAAAAAAAAAAAAAAAAAAAGAGTTAAAATTATAAAACTTAAGCTTAAAACTATGAAATCTTCAAAACTAAACTTAAAATAATTCTTTAAAAAAAACTAAGATAAAACGATTTACATACATAGACGGCTTTAGCTTTCCCTCTTAATAAGTATCTGCTTATTCAGTGTTTTTTCTTTCTCTTACATCTTTTCACACTTACCATTTTCAATTTTCCAATCTGGCTCGAAGGCCGCATTTGTGCGTTGCATTTTCATGGCCGCCGCTGCATGATTTTTATTTCGCACGATTTGTGTGGAATGACGAATTCCATAAGCAAAGTATATCACATAGCCAATACAAATCCATACTAAAAATCTTATCCAAGTGTGGATATCCAATTGAAACATTAAGTATAAATTACAAAATACACTCAGGCAGGGTATTAAAGGCACCAAAGGCACTTTAAAGGTCAACTCTATGGTGGACACTGGTTGGCAGCCAATTACAATTACAACCACCAGCAGCGCAACTCCCACTATACTTAGGGCAACAATGCTTTCAGTAGAGCCAAATGTAAACACTTTATCCAAACTGCACCATAAAATGCAAATGACACCAAAAATTACCACACCAATCTTGGTGATGTACGAACTTAAAGCATTTGGCACTCGATATGAGTTGCCATTGAAGAATTGTTTTAAAACGTTGGGCAGGGAGAATGAAATCTGTTTTTCCATATCGTCATCCTGATAGCGGAGCACTAATACACAAATCGCTACAATGCTGTAGGCTAAAAGCGTACCAATGGACATCATATCGATTAATTGTTCCAAATCAAAAAGCAGGGCCATAACAGCTAAGACAATAAGAAAACACAATTATTTTTAGGGATAACGTGTTAAGACGAGTGTTAAAAGGAAATCGATGAAAACAAAATCATCTATACTTGCCAAAAAAAATTTAACAGTAAATTTTCTGGAATTCCCAAATATATATATGTGAAATCATAAATTTTATTGTAAACGGTAGAAATATAAGTCTCCTATATATCCCATTTAGCCATTTATAAAATTTTATATTAGAGCAAGGACATATGTACGAGGTCTGTTCAAAACGTATCCCGAATTTTGAATATTCGCTGGTTACGTATATTCGAATTTTGATTTTTTTTCTGGCGTTATGTTGGTACTCATGTTTCTCAGTTATGCCGACAATTTCGGTCATTTTGAATGTTCAGTTAATTGTTGACAGCTGCTTTGCTTGCACGTGTTTTGGCTCATCTTCGATTTTTACCTATTAAAAAAAATGGAACAAAGAACCTGTATCAAATTTTGTGTGAAAAACGAAATTAAGTGCGCGGATGCATTCCGAATGTTGACTGTGGCATGCGGAGAAGCTACCTTGGACCAAAGCAACGTTTATCGGTGGTACAAAATGTTCTCAGAAGGCCGAGCAGATGTGAACGACGAAGAGCGTGCCGGACGCCCGAGCACTTCAACAACAGACGAAAAAATCGATGAAGTGAAGAAAATGGTATTGGCCATTAGATTTTTATCAATGATTTGGGCATGAAACGGGTCTCCGCGAAATTCGTATCAAAATTGCTCAATTTCGACCAAAAACAGCATCTCATGAACATTGCTAATGAGCTGTTGGGCTCTGTCCGCGACGACTCAAATTTGCTCCAGAGGGTCATAACTGGTGACGAATCGTTTGTTTATGTTTATGACGCGGAAATCAAAGCTCAATCATCTCAATGGAAGCTGCCGCACGAACAAAGGTAAAAATCGAAGACGAGCCAAAACACGTACAAGCAAACCAGCTGTCAACAATTAACTGAAAATTCAAAATGGCCGAAATTGTCGGCATAAGTGAGTGACATAAATAACATAACGCCAGAAAAAAAATCAAAATTTGAATATACGTAACCCGCGAAAATTCAAAATTCGCGATACCTTTTGAACAGACCTCATATGTACCAAGCTTCCATTTAAACTATAACTATTCCAGCAAAGCCTTTTAAATTTTGTCCAATTAAAGCATTTAATTAAAAAAATTCAAATAGACAATTTAAAATTTATTTGGTTCAATTAAAAGTTTAATTGAACATTTTTTTTTGAATCAATTAACATTTTGTTAAAAATGTACTTAATTAAACAAATTTAATTAACACAATAACATTTTTAATTTTTTTTTTTTTTTTTCTATTAAAGATGTTGATTGGAGAAATATTATTTATTTCGAACTTATTAAAATTAAGTTTAACATTTGCTAATGCACTAATAATTTCAAATTATTATTTTACTGTTTCAGTAAAACAACAACAAATGTTAAACTTTATTGTAACAATTCCCCCTCCCCACCCCCCCAAAAAAAATATAAAAAAAACTATTATTATTAACTTGACTGTCAGAAATACTTGTGTGGCAACACTCTATTCTTGCCAAAGCAATGAATGGCTGTTGTTGTTTTTTACATTTATTTTCTTTGCATATTTCTTACAACCACAATTCGAGCTGAAAACATCTCAGCCAACGTACGAGTAGTAATGGCAAATTAAAAAAATAAACAACATGTTGTTTATTGAGTTCTTGTTTCAACTATGATATCAGTTGCACTTCTCATTTGTTTAAATGAAAGTTTAACATAATGTCTGTAGTTGTTCTAAGAAATTCTTGGATAAATGTTGCCTGATTATCTGCAATGTACTTTTAATAAAAAATATTTTACTGAATAGCTAAAATAATAATAATAATTTTTTTTTTATATTATGATCTGTATGTCCATTTACAGTTCAGCCACATTGTGTGTAGAATAAATCCCCATGATTTTTTCACAAAATTTTGAGTCATGTCCATACAATTGAATAAATATTGGGTGTACTACAATTTCTTCTATATTCTATTCAGTTTTCGCTTACCTGCAAAAAAGCCCGACAGCAGCGTTGCGTATAAGGGTGTTTGAGTACGTTCATTTACAGTTGATAATTTTTTAAACAGTATGCCATCGTTGCCCATGGCATACAAGATACGAGGCAAAGGAAATATAGTGCCCAGCAAGCTGGTAAACAAGGCAAAAATAGCACCAATGGTAACAATCCACTTAACAGTATACCAACCAATGGCATCAAACGCAGCAGGGAAAGGAGCATCAGGATCTTGTTCGTAGTAGGGTATAATCATGGTCAATACGGTGGAAACACCAAAATAAGATAGGAAAATGATAATCAAGGAAATAACAATAGCCAGGGGAATGTTGCGTTTAGGATTCTTGGCCTCCTCGCCCGTGGTGGCCACACAATCGAAACCCACAAAACCATAAAAGCATTTGGCTGCGCCGGCCATAACTCCAGCAAATCCATAAGGCATAAAACCACCTGTACCAAAACCGGGTGCTACTTTATCTTGGGGAATGGACCAGTTGCCGGGATTAGCTAAAAATAAAATAAATATAATAAAATAAAATATGTAATTTTTTTATAATAAACATTTTCAAATAGTACAATTTACCATTAATACTGCCGGATATAATGACAATTAAGATTGTGGTGACATTAACACAAGTGAAAATATTGTTCAGAAATGTGGACTCTTTGACGCCAAAAGCCAGTAAAGCCGTCAACAATAAAACCGTTCCAAAGGCCAAGAAGTCTGGATAACTACCCAAGAAATTGACTTTTATAGGCAAGCTCTCGGTTAAAGTTATCGACATATTTTTATCAATCAAAGAATCAATGTAAGCGCTCAGACCCCTGGCCACGGAAGCAGTACCTGCAATAAGAAATCATATACAGAGCAAATTGCTAAAAAATCTTAATATATATAAAAATCAAAAACACGTTTATTTGTTAGGGGTGAACTCTTCAATGCCCCAACAGATTTTCGCCTTCCACCCCACAAAATATTTGTAAAAGACCTGCGCGTATTTTTATATATATTCTACCCCGGTAAATGCTACGCCCCTTTCAGAAATAGTGATTTTAATAATATAAGTTAATCTATAATATAAAAATGAATCGCTGAATGTGTTGCTAAGCGCAAATCTTGAGAACAGCTGGAACGATTTCGCCAATTCTTTTTTTATAATATTTTTTGAAGTACGAGGAGGGTTCTTTTAAAACTAGGACCAGGACCGCGATAGGGGGGAAATTTCTGCCCCTCTGAAACGTCCAAACCGAGTTTAATGAAATTTAGAACATAGATAGATCTGCATCCAAAAAGTCACATAGGTCATGTACATTTTAAAAATTAGGACTAGGAGGGCGATAGGGGGAAATTTCTGTCCCTCCAAAAAGTTCAAACCGATTTTAATGAAGTTTAGAACATAGATAGATTTCCATCTAAAAATTCGCATGGGCGGGATTGCAGTCCCTCCGAAACATTCGAACCGATTTTAATGAAATTTAGAACATAGATAGATCTGCGTCTAAAAAGTTACATATGTTATGTACATTTTTAAAACTAGGACAAAGAGGGCGATAGAGGGAAATTTCTCCCCCTCCGAAACGTTAAAAATCAATCAAATTACTGAAAATTAATTAAATATTTGTGTAATGTCTTTCCTTCAAATTTATTTTAATTGTTGGCGTAGCAACGCGCGCAGGGTACAGCTAGTTAAATTATAAATAGAGTTATTTACCTATGACATATTCCAATACCAGATTCCAACCAATTGTAAAGGCCACAAATTCTCCCACTGTCACATAACTGTAGACATACGCACTGCCCGCCTTTGGTACACGAGCGGCAAACTCTGCATAACATATACCCGCAAAAGCTGATGCAACAGCTGCTATTAGAAACGATAGAGTCACAGCGGGACCAGCTATCTTGTATGCCACTGAACCGGCCAGCACATACACACCCAAACCTAAAGTACTACCCACGCCAAGAGCCGTTAAATCAAATAGATTTAATACTCGAGCCAATTTTGAGTCTGACTCAATGACATCTTCGGTTTTCCGACGTGTCAAAGCATTCCAAAGCCTGTCCATAATTAAGGATTCTTTGTAGCAAGATTAGATAAACTGTAAATAAATAGAATAATATTTTTTTAATAAGAAACATTTTTGGAAGATTTTCAATTAAAGAAAACTTAAACGCACTTTTTACATTTAAGACTTAATTTTTAATATTTTTTCCCCTTTGAAAACCTACGGCCATATGTGTAACAAGAAATTAGCATCAATTTACTACAATGTCGATTTGTTTTACCATCTCGTTAGCATAGAGTTTATGCATAAAATAGGAAGAACAAACTGCACAAAGTTGTAGCTAAAGGCTCGAACTCACTATCCTACAAAATCGCATCGACTTAAGAAAACATTCAACTCTGATGTTATGAATTGTTATTTACATATATACCAGGGTTGTATGTCCTCAAAAGTCGCACGATTGTGTAGGATAGTGAGTACCGGGCTTATATATCGATATTTAAATGAATAAGGTATCATTTAGAAGGAAAAAGAGAACTAAATCTTAAATGAAACTTATAAATAGTAGTATAAAAAAGTCTAATAAATTGTTATAATGTTTAGGCATAACACTACTAAATTCATTTGCTAACGTCTTAAACAACAGTTTTAAATTTAGATTTTTAAAAATCTATAATTACTTTTCATAACTTTAATTGCTTTAATTGTTAGTTACACTACCACCACACGAGCAATTTGTTGTGCCTTAATGCCGGCAGAATAATGACGTAAAATTGCTTGTCTTCAACTATATATGTATTTACCCTGCAGTCGGCGAAGCTAGCGAATGTCTAGCTATTTCGTTAACTACCAATCGTCACCATTAACTACCAGCCTAACTGCTAGCCATGCACACGACTGACGATTTTAACATGGGAATGAAATTTACGGTAGTCAATTGCCGCCATCTGCATAACCCTTCGTCAGAGATTTTCCTAATCAATACAATTAATTTTTTTTTTCTTTTTTTTTTTTTGATAAAACAATTAATTATTCACAATTATCGGGAATAAAAGGCGAACAAGATGTTCACGTGAAATATTTTCCGTGAACAAAAAATGGTGAACAAAATTAAAGAACAGTATACTGGCACAACAACAACGCAAACATTGACGATCTCAATTTTAGGGAAAGGCAACACATTTCACGTGAACTTTTATTCCCGTTAAGGGTGATTAATAAATACATTTTTCAATTAATTGTTCTTTTTTCTTTTTTTTATGCAACGTTTCAAATGACTTCTGCTGCTCATTTTAACTTTCTAAAAGAAAAGCACTTTTTTCACTAAAAATTACACGTTCACTGACCACGAACTTCTAAATGTAACACAGAAAATCAAAATAACTATGTATGTACCTAAAATAATTTTTCTTCTTGTTGATTTTCTTTGGAATAACAGCGCAGTTTTTTCCACTCGCAAAAAAAAAACTTGATGTTGAAGGCATTAACATATTCATGAGTGAGAGAGTCAAAAGGCGAACTATTGCATTACTTGTGGCCACTATAGTAGTTAGTCGATTTTTCCTTAGTGAAATATCTAACGATTTTGACTCAATTTCTACTTTTAAAACTGGAGGGTAGAGATGGCGAACGAACACGTACATTCTAATATATTTTTAATGCTTTATAGCAATAATTACACCTTTGACTAATTATAAACTGAGCGTTTATTTATTTAAAGTAGTTAAATTTTTTTTTCTGTCTTTTTCATTGAAAGAAAAATTTAATATCATTTGAATTTGACAGCTTGTGTTACAAGATTATTGCTCCGCTCAAATTTGTTGCTAAATATATCAATCGCATTTGACAGTTGCTACGGCAATAATTACCAAGCTTATTTCTCGTGTGTGACATTGCTAAACTTTTCGCTAAACTTCAGAATATGGTAAAATTTGCGGCATCCGAAACACTTTTTAAATTTACAAAACTCGGTGAACATCTAAAATCGATTTGAAGAAAATTTTTGAAGTTATTAGAATAAATGAAGATTCTTTCGGAATTTTTCGTCGACATGACGAAAAAGTATAAAAATGAATTAATTTATGCTTTACATCAATTGTTGGATATTGTTACTGTTAAATAATATGAAATAATTGTACGATATCATTTATTCAACATTTTGTATTATACTGGCAACATTGAATTTTCTGATTGTAGCCAAAGAAATAGAAATTAGTTTAATTGCACTACAACGACAAAATGAGCATAGACAACAATATGCCTTGCTGTCTTCAAAAGAATCACGCTCATATAAACATGTGTATTCTATCCTTGACATTTTGCAGTCGGTAGCCTGCTGTGGTGAATGTGTTTAGTGCATAAAGCGGCGCACTATGAGCCGTTTTCGAAAATTATGCGGCCAAAACAAGAAAAGCAATCATTTAATACAGCTACGTTCAAGCCATTTGCACAATGTGCAAGCTTCTTCAAAAGAACTTTGTACTTTCACACCGACGAGAGCACAACAGCCCATCAGATCTCTCGTACAGTATCAACAGTTTTAGCCAATTCTGAAATTCTGGGATTTTTTGAGTTGTGTTTGTTAATGATTTAGTGTGCGGTCAAGGGTATTTTTAGATTCGGGTATAGTATGTATAAGATTCTCTTTTCAAACACTAAGCAAAAAAAGCAAATTTATATTTTTTTTATCTTTGAGTTGAATTAATACTAAATCATAATTATTTCATTTTAATGAAGTATTAAGTGCGGCCAAGAATATTTTTTTAACTTTTTTAAATACCATTGACTGATAAAGTTTATGATTTTAACATTCCAATAGTGGGCCTTATCGCGATTGGCGTGTTTCGACTTCGGTTACCACTATATTGTCCTAGATTAAAGAAAAATTTCGACGTGTTCTTTAATATCGTTCAAAAAAAAAAAAAAAGTTGTAGTTGCAGTCTACTATAAATGCGTCAACCACGATAAGGCGGAATGTTTCTCAATATTTTATGTATATATTGATTTGTGCAAGAATTAATAAAATTTATCTCTTTTCATTGGAAACGAAACAAAAAAAATTAATGTCAAACAAATTTAAATAAAACGTTATTTTTAGTCTCATCACAGTTACATCATTTGTTAACACCAACTCGCTATAATTTCGTCTTGTAAAGTCTCTTATGATTTCATTTGAGGAGTTGCTCAGTTGGTTTGTAAAAAATTTTATACATAAATTAATTTTTAAAAAATTAATGATCTATGTGAAGCTTCTTGTTTGGATTAGCCAGATTTTTCTAGTCTTATTTAATAGTCGTTTTCTGTTGATTTCCTGACAACACAAACTCTATTTTTGTTCCACTAAACGGGAATATCAAGAAAATTTAACGATTGTTTTATTATGACGGGGGACAACGACCGCGGTAAGAGCATTTACAAACAAAGCGTTTACGAGTGTAAAGGCCCAGGCACATAGAATCCGTCATACATTAAACTTGGCCTTCTTCAACTGACAGCTAAGTTGAAATGCATGGTTTCATATGAGGTCTGTTACACTCAGTACGTCAACTTTTAACTTTTAGCGTACGTTGAGTAGTTGGACAGATATTGGTTGGTTTTTTTTTTTTTTTTTTTGTATGTTTTGATTTAGGTTTTTGTGTTTTGTGGCAGCAAAAATAAATTAAAATAAAAGAAATAAACGAAATAAATAACCCAAGAACCAAACTATTGAAGCTGTTCAAATGCTGCCCTCAATAAAGTGCTCACTGTGCCAACCTTCTACGCTGTTGCGTTAATGTCAGTTGAAAAAGGCGAAATATAACATATGACGAATTCTATGTGCCTGGGCCTTAGCGCAGAAATGTTGATGAACTTGAAATTTTCTAATGTTCTGGCTTTGCCTGTATTAAGACTACACGCAGTCGTCTTAGTTTCAAGTTAAGCTCATTTAATTATTTATTCTTTAGGTATTCATTAAGCACCAGAGAAGGCGAAAGAAACTGTTGTGAAGAATTCGGAGTTATTGATATTTCAATAAGCAGAATTCTTGAGAAAAACCAATTCTTGGGAAAACACAGTCACCTTAAAACAAAATACATTTTGTATATAGGCTTTTTTCAAGACACGTGATATTAGTTCAGTATTGTTATTTTTCATTTTTAATAACGAAAGTTTTTAAGATAACAGTTTAAAATATTTCAGAAACAACAATGAAGATTATACTTTAAAGTAATTGAAAACGTCGATTTAAATTTTCTCAGTTACAGATTTATTTAACAAATATCCCATAGAAATATGTCAAATAAACCCTCCATTAAACCTAAAATATTTTTTAGGTTTATTGTGGGTTTTATTTAGCGTTTACACATACAAACTTAAGTTAGAAAAACTCAATACACTCTAACTTTTTTACTAACACACTTGCACTTTCGGCACTTGCAGCCAATAGGGCGTTTTTTCGTTTCGTGCACAGAAATCACATGCAAATACTTGCATGTCTAAAGCCGGGCTCCCACTAACGGCACAATGTACCGATTTTCGTAGCCTCTCTGCAATAAAGTCATAAGTAATAAACCAAAATTAATTGCCTTCTCTCTCAATTAATTCCGGAATAAGTCTATATGGCTCTATTACCAATGCAGTGTGGAGCAATTATGTTCTTATATTTCAATCAGTTGAAAAATAAAGCCAATTTAGCTTAATACTTATAACTTTATTTCAGTGAGCCGACTAAAGCTGAAAATCGTGATAGGGGCATAATTCTTGTTTAACAACTAAATGACATTTGAGGATATCCACTTACTTTACAAAAATTACAAAATTTCTGTTATAATCCAATAATCTCAATCAACTGCAGTTAATAAAAAATTTAAATGTCGGTTATTTAACTCTTCTTTTTGTTTTAATGTAATTTAAGCTGGAAACATTTAATAAATATTTAATTTTTATTGTATTTTGCTAAAACATTTTCTCTTTTAAATGCTCAACAATATAAAAAAATTCACTTGTTTATTTTTAACCAACTTTCAATATCTTTTTAATGTATGTAGGAAAATATTTTTTTCATTGTACATTACAAAATATGTTTTTAAGTCATTAAAAATCAACTTAATTAAAATACGAACGATTATATACTTTGTTGTTTTTTTTTTGTTGTTTTTTTTTAATAACACCTGTAATATTTAATTTTCTTTTTCGATTTGTTTTTTCCAACTCAATGTTGGAAAGAATTTGTAACCCTACCGCACGCGACACGATCTAAACTTGTTCTGATCGCCGTCAAACTGTTTCCACTAGCATTAAAGCTTTTAAAACCCATAAAAAATCTGAGTTTAAATTAAAAGTAATATTAACGTTTTATTTTTCGCTTTGCATTAACAATAATGTTCCATAATTTCTGTTTCTTTTTCTTTAATTAATTATTTTATTAACAAAATAACAACAACAACAATCGTACATTAATAAAATGTATTCAGGAGAAGTGCTTTTGATAAGTTATTTGAAAATTTTAGCTTTAATTTTATTACTAATATTTCCGTTAACAAATTGTTGTTGTAATTAGGTTATAAAACAATAAAAATTTCTATTAACAGAAAAACCATCGGCATGAAAAGTGGTTTATAATAATTATAGCTGTTTTACACCGATGAATGGTTGGACGTCACCAATGTTGGTTTTTCTGGAAGAAAAAAAAAACCAAACAAAACAAAACAATAGTGTTGGAACTTATAGCACATACACGTATGCATGATACAATTATACAAGGTACTTGCACGACTACAACAAAATTGCAACACCAAGAAACACACGTATGTATTTTGTTGGTAGAAACATACCTATAATTGTCAGAAGCAGATGTCTTTTGTTTTTAAAAATAACAAGCACAGGGTAACTAAAGTACAATTTCAGAGACGGCATTCATGCCATGATTATATCCATTCAGTGATGCCAATATGTGTGTAATACACAGTGTGTAATTTTTACTCTCATCTGTAGACCATGTAATAATGAGATTCATGTATAATATGTGTGTAATTCTACTTTGGGTTCTATTTTTATTTAATTTTGTTTTAATTTTAATCTACACAGAGCATGTGTAGTGTAATTTTCTTCAATGTGCAAATTCATTGGCAACACTGTAATCATTTTATTCACACACATACACTAACATTTTTGCAGCTAGTAAACAAAGTTTGACAACTTTCTGCATTGTATACATTAACAGGCTGGGCTTGTGCAAGTACCTTATATAATTGTATCATGCTCGTATGTATGCAATGTATGAATTGCATCTAACTTACTTTGAAAACAAATGAAAAAAAATAATTTAAATGAAACTCGGCCAGGTTTAGAAAAGTTGCCAGTGCCAATTCTTATAAAACTTTTGCGCCAGCACAGAATTTGTTTACAAAAGTGGGCAGAACCACTACCAAATAAAAGTAAGAAATGTGATATTTTTATTTACTACAAGAAACTGGATTCTTATAAAAAAAATTTACGCCCTTTTCGATTAGGCAAGTGGAAAAAGCCATGCCCCTACAAAAATAGTAAATTTTCAAGTAATTTTATTCCATCGACACTTATTAAATTACAACACACTGTGTGCATATGCCGCAACTTGGACTGGTGCACTACCGTGCGCCTTAGTTATACCGCAGCTCCAACTAGAATATTTTGTTTTGGCAGTGACATTGATGTTTTATGAAAAAAGTTAATTAAAGCAAAAAAGGTTAATAGCAAAACTTACTTCCGTGACTACGGGTACATAAATACATAACTCACTTCAACCAAATTTTACAGGAGAGACAAAATACTGTTAATATTTTCTATATATAAAGCTTAAGAAATTGATCTAATATATTAAGTTTTTTCGACATGTAGAGTTTAAAATTAAAACAAATAAGTGAAACAATTTTAAATGTTTAGTTGAACTATAGTGAATTTTAATCAGAAATAATTTCTTAGTCGGGCTTAAGTTCCAGACTTTACATCGAATAAGTAAAAATAATTAATGTAAGAATAGTTAAACATACTAACCTGAATATAAAAATGAAAAAACGGATAAACAGAAAATGAATAGTGATACTTACAAATGTGTTTGCCAAAGGTAAATCAATAATTGTATACACAATATTTCTCATATTCCATTTCATTGAAAATTTGCGTTAAATAGCTGATGTTAATTAATAACAATCTCTGCCCCAGTAGATAGACTTGGGTGCTGATGAAGTGCGTTGCAACACAGAAAAATATCGGTATTTCACCCAGCTTATAGTCTAATTTAATTTTTCTTCTCTTCTTTAGAAACTCACATTAATTAATAAAAAATATTTCATTCAATAAGAATTGAAATTACTGAACGTAAGCCCGACTAAGAAATTATTTCTGATTAAAACAATTATTTTAGCCAGTCAATGCCGCGTCTCTTTCTCTTTCAAACGACATTAAAATGTCATATTTAATAAAAAGTGGATTTAGCAGGTTTACACACTAAGCGGACGATATATCGTCATCCCATTCATTATTGGTTTGACCCACCGACCATTTCTAACAAAAAATTGACTTGGGTATGGGGTACATATATTTCGAATATCTCCTTTCTCAATCCAAAATATGTTTCGCGAAATTAATTATAGTTTCAACTATTTTAATGTTTAATAAATATTGTTGTTGCTGTACATGCCACAGTTTGGCGTTTGCGTCAAATTCTTCATACAAAAAACGTGCGAAGTAAATTTAACTCTTGTTTTGCTTCATTTCTATAAGAAATGAATAATGAAAAAAGAAGGTGCCGTAAGAAAAATTCAACGGCGACTGTTAAGCAAAAACATCATCACCCAGACGCAGCCGCCAATTAAATGTTTTCATATAAACTTATTAAACAGTAAAATAAAATAAACGAATTATTATTAATTATGCATGTTTGAGTATAACAGAAATCATTTAATTTCATTCTCTATATTAAATACACTTCAATTATTTGTTTTTCTTGTGTAAGTATGTAAGCGGCTCGATAGTTAAAAATATGACGGCGGCGGCTTCTTGGTCAGCATTAAACGATCGACTTATTTCTCTAAACAAAAATAAACAAAACAACAAAATTCTCACTTCACAGCAGTAAAGTACATGTATGGAGCACAAAAAGCTGCTTTTTGAGAATAAGAAAAGTGCTGTATGCGAGACAAAACGAATTTTTAATTTTAGAATAAAGTAATATTAACTTCCAACTTTATTTATCAAAGTTCACTAAAATTTACACATTTCTTCCAAATATGTGTCGGAGGCAATGGTGAAAAAACGAATATACTTTGAGAAAACTACATGTAAAGCTTCTTTGTCGTTTTTCTCCATTCCGACTTTTTGGCATATGCTCCAAACCAATAATGGGCTGACGATATGTCTGTGTATCGCTTTTAAAAACGCTATTGTTCATAATCAACTAATTGATTGGATTTATTTACTTTTGCCGATAAAGAGGCATAAACATTTTTGTGTGGCTTTGTGCTTAAATTTTTTCTTTTGAATTCCATAACTATTATCTGTTAAGCTTGTTATTCATGGTTATTGTAGCTTTTAAGTGTTTAGAATACAATAGTTTTATAAATGAATTTTGGTATTTCATGGACTAATCAATAAGATAACAAATCGGATTAATAATCGTTTCGCAATTAAATTCACAAATTAGACATTGACTACGTGAGAGATGGATATTGTTTAAATTCCTTTTTCTTTTATGATTTTTCTAAACATACATATATATGTACATACATGCATACATGTCCAATTTGCAATACCCGCTAAACGAATTTTAAGTGAATACATGAAATCAAATTGTATCTGACCGCTGGTTTATTGCCAGTTTATTGCTATTAGTTGTTTTAAAAATTCATTCTATCACAATCATAAAATTTAACTCAAAGGTAATACGAGTATGTGTATGATATGATGTTTTAAAAATAAAATGACTTAAGCAGAGTGATAAAATAGCTGAATATTTATAAGTGTGGTAAGCAAAGTTCAAAAAATAGAACTTTTATTCACAACTCCATACATTGGCTATTTTTAAGTATAATTTATTTTGGTTTATCTACAGTAGAGGAAAAAATCTTCTAAGAAATTACGATAATGCAATTCTGTTGATACGAAAATGTCGAGCCATAACCGCTGAAAAAAGCTTAAGCGACACATTTTTTGGACTTGGTTTTTTTTTTTTTTTTTTTTGAAGAAAATGGATTATTTTGGTTATATCTCCCTATAGTTGTGCTCTCGTCTGTATTCATTCAAGTTTTAATAATTTGTTGGCATTTTCACGTCGCTATGAGAACGCTTAAAAATTAAAAAATATTTATGCACCCAATAAAATCGTGTTTATAAATTTATTAACAATTGCAATATTCATATAAGATTAAATAAAAAAGGGACTTTTTATTTTAAAACAAACATTTAATCTTAAGTGTTGAACATAGATTTGGATTTATAATTATTCTAATACGTATAAATCATAAAAGTTTCTCAATACCTAAATAACTAAAACTTTGAGTCATAAAAAAATCCAAATGAAAATCGATGCACCTGCACGATTATCTTCTTTTCTATAATGCAAACCCCTTAACATTTCTAATAGGCTTGGTTGCGTTTGAACTTGAATTAGAATTTATTTAAATTTGAATCGAAAGTCAATAACTTACAATGAATATTGAAAACGCAAAAGAAATGGAATTAAAGCAACCCATTTTATTTTTATTACACTTACATGTGCACAGTGATACCGATTGCAAATGGAATTGTACTATTCTATTCACAAATCATTATAAAATATGAGAATAAAAAATAAATAAAATGATCTTCGTATACTATATTACCACTTTAGAGAGTTTCAAGGCAATTCTCAATTATATTGAGCTGGAGGCTGCTAATTTTTATATCATAAAAATAGTTATTATAGGAATGGAATTTATAAACTTATTTTTCATGACACATTACATGTTATTTTTGGCTTCAAATTAAACAAATATTTGCAAAAATGTCTAAATTACCAGTGATGAAGTAATTTTTTGTAAAAACTTTAATTTTAACTAGTTGTCTTTACAGGTCCTAAAAACTAGAGATGTGCACGTGAGCGGTTTTTGACTCACCACACTCACGCTCACGCAAAAAATATTTTACTCACGCACTAATGATTTTGAAAATTTTCACGATCACGCACGCTCACGTATAAAATATTCTTAATCACGCACGAGGGGTGTACAACTTATCACGATCACGCACGCTTACGAAAAATATATAATTAATTTTTTGTTTGTTTGTTGAAAAATAGGTTCTTACACATCCATATGTACATAGATACGTATATATGTAAGCATTATTTTTGCAGGCTCATTCTACCTATATGTACATATATATATACATACATATGTATGTACATAGATCAGAGCTGGCCACCGAGAGAAACACGAGAGTAATGTATTCGCCTATTTCTATTCATTTGTATAAAAAGCCATTGATGTTGGGCAGTCTGGTGCTACTTTGGGCAGCTCCGACATAGATTGTAGTACGAGTATTTATTATAAGAAAATTTAAAATTTTTAATACAGTTATATACCCACGCAGGAGTGTTATCTCGTGAGAGATTCGTGCGTGAGTTTTTTTTTAAGAATCACGCACAAGTAATTTTTGTTAAGTCACGGTCACGCGCTCACGCGTGATTAATTATAAATTTGATCACGATCACGCCTGACTCACGCGTGATACGATAAAATTACGACATTTGCACATCTCTACTAAAAACCCCCTTTCAAAATATTTATTTGTAGACAATCACATAATTTGCTCACATGAATTCATTTAAATTATTTTACTACCCAAGCATCATTCTAAATATATATTTTTTTAATTTTTTTTTTAACTTTGAATAGACAATTTTCTTTAAAATTTTCCACTCATAAGGTGTTTTTTTTTTCATCAAAACTTGAATTACCTTTGTAACCAAAATCACAAAATTTTAGTTGGAAAAAAATCAACTTTAATAGAAATATTCCATTTAAAACTGGCCTTAAACAAGATCAATGACTTCTTTAAAATAAAAATGTGCATGGTTAAAGTTGATTTAAAAATAAACTTCATATATTAAATCATTATAAATTATTAAGTGGCAAAATTTATTGCACACGTCGTAAGCGTAATTTTAAATCCAAAACAAACAAAACACACGTGTACTCGTACATTAGAGTGGCCGTTAGTTGTATGGAGAATTTTTTTTTGATTTCTCATATTCTCTCCCCTCAAATCGGATTAGTTTTATGTAAAAAAAAATACAAAAAAATTTCATAGCGATAAGTTGTGTTTTAGGGGGTGCGTCCGCCTATCAAAATTGGCCATCAAGCCCATTAATTCACTGTAATTTTTTTTTTTTTTTTTTTTTTGTTATACGAAATATATGTATGAAATAATTTATTAGATATACAGGCTTATCATAAATAAAATTTCACATGGAAATTTCAGAACGTGTGAACAATAGCCATCAAAAAACTTCATACTATTGCGAAATATTTTTACAATTTATGAAGAATATTATTCACAATGATTTTTCTGTTGAAAAAAGTGCAAATATGTAAGTTTTTCATTTTATTGAAATTGATGATACGAAATTAAAATCAATGTGAACGAAAAATTTTATTCGGAAATTTTCACATGTGGAATTCATGATAAGGTTGTATATGCTTAGTATAAATAATTTCCATATAAATATAATTTTGGTGTATAAAATTTTTGATATTTTGTTGGTTATTTTCTTCATTATTTTCTAAAATATTAATTTTAGCAAAAACTTTCTTTGGACTAATGTTGATGACTAGAAGAGCTAAAATATTGTCATATATCATATTCATGTAAAATGTTTTTTTAAAAAGATAGTCATATGCAAAAAAATTACATTGAAAACTGGGCTTGAAGGCAACTTTGAGGGGCAGACGCAACCCCTAAAACACAACCTATCGCCATGCAAAAAAAATAAAATAGCGGCCACTCTAGTGTTCATACATATATGTAAGAATGTATAAACTTATGTTTACAGATATTAAGTTTTTTTTTAACTTTGAAAACACATTTGAACCCTGATCACGTGAAATTTGACCAACATAAAATAAAATGTGGTTTTCATAGTTGCATGTAACATTGTTTTTTAAACAAATAAACAAACTAACAATAACAAAAGAAAACAAACTTACAAATATACGAGGGTTACCAGCTACATACATATGTGGTAGGCATTAAAAAATACACAAAGAAGCTTGAGTATTTTTACTGTAGTTTGAGTAAATCGAAAAAACTTTAGATAAATAAAGTGTGTGTTTTTTTATGTAAGTGACAATACGTATAATGACAAAATAATATAATATAATATAATTAAAGTGTAAAACATTCTAATTAATAATGATATAACAAAAGATCCGTTGTTATATTTTAAATAGCATTGGATTACGTTTAATGAATTGGGGGTATCGATGTTCAATTTGTCTGCTACTAAACTCCCAATAAATCCATAACCATTGTCATAACCATAAATATATTTGCTTCAACTATTAGTGCTGCCATAACCATTTCATTTCATTTGTTTATTCATTTCAAAATGCAACAACAAATACAGGGTGGGCCAAAAGTTACCATGGGACTTAAAAGTTTAATAACTTTTTAGTTTATTAATTTTTTTTTTATTTCTTTTTCTCAGATTATATAATATACAAAATGGAAATTTTTTTACACTAAGTATGAAAAATAATGTCTCTTAAATGACCATCGTTTTCAGCTGCGCACTGATGGGCTCGTTTTAGAGCATTTTCCATAACATCTTTCAAAATTTGTGGCTGTAGCGTTCGAATTTCTGCAACAATGTTTGCCTTGAGTTCAAGGATTGTCTCTGGCTTGTTCACATACACTCGCTACTTCAAATAACCCCAAAGAAAATAGTCGGGTGCTGTCAAAACTGGCGATCGCGCTGGGCCAAATTATTTCCGAATTTCTGGAAATTATTCGCTCTCCAAAAATTTGACTTAAAAGTGCCATTGTGTCTCGGGCAGTGCGGGCAGTGGCTCCGTCCTGCTGAAACCACATACCAGGTATGTTTTCAAGAGCAAGACGTAAAAAATTTTCTATCATAAACCGATACCGCTCTCCATTTACGGTTACAGCACTTCCATCTTCATTCTCGAAGAAGTAAGGCCCAATGATATTTTCAGATGTGATCCCACACCATATTGTACACCTAATGGGGTGCAATTGGCGTTTATGAATGGCTCTTGGATTTTGAGAACCCCAGAACCTACAGTTCTGCTTATTAACAAAGCCATTCAAATGAAAATGAGCTTCATCACTCATAATCATAATCGCCCATCAGTGCGAAGCTGAAAACGGTGGTCATTTAAGAGACATTATTTTTCATACTTAGTGTAAAAAAAATTTCCATTTTGTATATTATATAATCTGAGAAAAAAAATAAAAAAAAATTAATAAACGAAAAAGTTATTAAACTTTTAAACCCCCTGGTAACTTTTGGCCCACCCTGTATGTCTTACCAGCAAACAGCTGTTTATGTTTACGGTGGAAACCCAAAATTCAATTGGTTTTTATGGTTATGATTATGGCTATGGCGTTATGGCGACTTACCTATAATCAACTCTAGTGTTTCCCATAAGTTTGTTTCGAGCAGCTGTTTTGTATGGTTACGGTTATGGCACGTTAAATTGAACCTTTACGGACGGGGTTTGATATGTTGTACTCATGCTTAGCTTTCAGTCCCGCAGGGGTATCTCATTGAGATAACGGGTGTGACAATCCCGCGGACCCTAGTCTGGGTAATTCGGCTTTTTCAGGCATTTCTTTTAGCCGATTGCTCATAAAACGTGTGTGTTACTATACAATCTCTAAAATGTAAATAGAGGAATGGATGCTTGTATTTATTTTAAGAAAACAGCTTTGCTATGCACCTGAGGAAGGGGCGTCGTTGTCACCTCAAATTGCTTTGAGTTCAAAAGACTATTGGCACCAACTTTAAAATAATTACCTGAAATAGATTTAGCTCGTATTTTTTTTTTTTTGTATTTTACTTTCAGTTTCAGCTGACAAAGTATTTTCAACAATTACACTGAGTTGAATTCACAATAGCGACATCCTTCGTGGAATGCTTGTCTTAATAACAAATGAAAATTCGTTCGATCAGCACTTTCAACTATAGTCAAAGATCGAAACTAGTTTGCCAAAAAACAAGTTTAAAGTTTTCAATTTACACACGACTTAATGGAAAAAGAAAATTTTGTCTTGCGCTCAAGATGTTTGTATCTAATTTTTACACAATATAAATAACGTCATGAAGGATTAAGTATGTTTTTTTAAATAAAAAATCGAATTTTTTTAGTTATGACTTTGTTGTAGTAAATAGCGATATGTAACATTTAAGCAAATAAAGATCGAAGCAATTTATTATCTTATCAATCGGCCTTCACACATTGTAATTACAAGTACATTGAACAATAAGAACAATATATGCGAGGGTAGATATGAAATTAAATAATTGATTTTTAGCTCAACTTTTCCCAAAATATTGTATCTCACTGTAGTAATTGAGCTTAAAGAGGACGACTTGTATGTATGATTTTGTAATTCTGTAATCATATTCAAAGTTTTTGAATATTATTCTAACAACTGTGATAAAAAGCAGTCTCTCATTTTTTATTATCACATGGCCGTGTTTTTTAGCTCAATTACTCCAACTGTGTACCAAGGTATTTAGATATTATTTAAATCATAGAGTTCAATAGCGACTATAGATGTACTTCTGTAACTACCTTCGCATATTTTCATACTTTTAAGACCAATCATAATAACAATGATACTTAAAACTATGAAACATCATTGGAATACGTAAAAGAACGAGTATAAATATACTTGTGCATTAGGAATGTTTGCTTGTTTTGTTGGTTAAGCACCGCCTATATGCATTTCGTTCTTGTTCAAGCAACTCTTCAGTAGACTTCAACCCAAAATTTTTTGAAATAAGCGTAAATAAAACTTCCTACGTGTATAGTAAGACTCTTAATATGTTACTGAGAATTATCCTTGTGTATATTATTTCTTCTTTATATATCGATGACTTAATATAATAAAGGCGTAACTCGAATTTTCGATATTTTACAAGAGAAGGAAAAAACTGAATAAAACCTAAAACATCTGCATGCAAAAACTATTTTCTAAGTGGCCATAAATCTTTTATTTTTAGCTTTAACTTATTTAGTTCTTTTAAGAGGATGTATGTTAGTCCTAATTTACACTATGCAAGTCTTATTGCTAAGCTAATTAGTTTGTTAGGAAAGAGGGACGAGGGGAAAAGAAACGTTACTGTTCCCCTCGTCTCTCTCTCCATCAAACTAATCAGCTTAGCAATAAGACTTGCATAGTGTAAATATGGACTTAGTTAGCATCTGTTGGCTACCAGAAAATTTTAAGAGCGCGAACAAAGTTGAGTTACATTTCCTTTATATCTGTGGCCACAAGGAGCAATCACATTTATTCCATCGACATCACTTTGACACACTTTGAGAAAAATGTTGTGCTACTGACAATCTATTTCCGTTCCCTAAGGTCTAGAAAATGGCATAAACCAGCCAACAGGAGTCAGTTTTTTTCGAAAACGGTTACACAAGCCTCAAAATTTTGGTATTATGTTAAAGTGACGTCGATGTCGACAACTGGAATAAGGGTGAATCTCTTTGAATGTAAGTTTCTTAAGCGCTAAATAAAAATTAGTGCGTTCTGACACCACCCTCGTGTGTGTGATTAATGTCTGTCACTAGTTTTTTTGATTTGCACTCTTAACTACATGTTTAACACTTTTTTTATTTATTTTTTCTTTTTTTTTTTTGTGCTTTAATACCTAACTTGTTATCTTGACGAAATTATCTCTAAAATACTTTTTAATTGAGACGCTGCTTTGTGTTAAAATACTTGAAAATTTTCAGAATAGACACATTTCGTTTAAACAATACTGCTTATTTAATAGCTGTGATAAATTTTAGTGCGCAAATCCTTGATAAGATTAAAAAAAGAAAACTAACACTAAACATTGTCTACAAACCGAATTAAAAATTTCACATACTCGTATATAAAATTTAAATTAATACATTCATGATACGACTTTCCACCCTTGAAACTCTCTAAGGGTACCCATAGATTACACAATATTATTGTGTACACCACACTATTCAATAACTTGCACAATATTTTTTTATTTATTTATGTATTTTTTAATTTACTAAAACTAAAGTTATAATAAATCTTAAGGACTAAAGCACTAGCAACTAAAGCTATCGGCTAAATTTTATGGGAAAATAACTTCTTTTTTTATTATTAATTTCTTATAGAAATGAAGCAAAACAAGAGTTAACCTTACGTCGCATGTTTTTGTATGAAGAATTTGACGCAAGCGCCAAACTGTGGCATGTAGCAACAACAATATTTATTAAACATTAAAATAGTTGAAATGGAGCAAAATGAATGCTTAATATCTCAGAAACCATAATTAATTTCGCGAAACATGTTTTGGATTCAGAAAGGAGATGTTCGAAATATATATACCCCATACCTAACTAATTTTTTTTAAATGGTCGTACGGTCAAACCAATAATGGGCTGACCAAAGTAAATTTATATCAAGTATATGCAACTACTCAGGTGATTAATTTTTTTTTCGTGTAGTGTGAATGCCCGAATGTCAAAAGTTGTTTACAATTTTTGTACGCCATTTTGTTTTCTTTTGCTTTGTTATGCACAATTGTGTATTCTGAAAACGTATGTGAAAAAGTTTAAATAAATTTTTACTTAAAAAATGTGTTACAAAACATTTAAAAATAACTATATTTAATTATTAAAGTACATATGTATTCTTTATTATACTTATTTCACATATTAAAGGTTTATCAATTAATAAATTTACTTTTGTTTTGTCTATCCATACATTTTCTTTTTGTTGTATGCAGATCTGGGACTATTGCATTAAATAAGCAAACGTATTGACCATTTTACCATACTAAACCAAATCAATGCAAATACAAATTTATTACATTAGCACTAACTTTGATAATATTAGTGCATTTTTTTTCATTAAACTAAAATCCCTTCAAAGTAATTTATGAATATTGCATTGTTACTTTTATTTCACTATTTTTTCACCACTTCACACATTATGAAAAGTATTATTGCATTATAGTGCAAAATACAACGTAAATGTGTACATATGTACATAAAAACATACGTACATACATAAATATGTAAATTTTTTCCTATGTACACCCAAGACGAAAAATCATATCACTACGTTTTTTATAATTTTTTTCGAGAGATGTAATTGTTCCAAGCGGTAGTATTTTTCGTTTATAAAGTCACCATTTTTTAAGATATAACTACAATAAATGAAAACCTAAGTTCTGATCTTTTGTCAATTGCACGGGTTTCTATATAAGGTCGAGATACAACGTACTTGAAGTATGAAACTTTTTAATTTTTTCAATTGGTTCTGAAATCTAGTTTGTATTTATATTGACAGTTTTCCTTTTCTTTAATTTGTACGTACATACTTATAAAGGTGCCCTCAATGAACTTTACTGTATTTTTTATTTTATTATTTGTGCTATCTGATAAAATAGGTTAACGTTTTATTCAATATTACTGTGTACAATATTTGATAATGCAATAATATTGCATAATGATGACTAAGCACATCAATACAAAATCAGTGCATTTTTCGCCATGCTAATGCAATATTAATCCATTACTTTTAAGAGATTTTATTGAAGTGAAAAAAAATAGTGCACTGCAAGCATTAAATTTGAATTTGCACTAAAATTTTTGTTTTTCAATTAGTGCTTATGCAAAAGTGATGCAAGTTGCCCAGGTCTGGTTGTATTCATCTGTTTTTGACATTCATCCATTATTCTTACACAAACAAATCGCCTGTTGTTTTTGTACTTTCTTAGTTGTTGTAGACCTGCATATACTTTATATAAATATGCTTTGGGGCTGACGAAGTGTTGGCAAAAAAAAAAATTATTATTATATTTAATTTTGTAAATTAATTTGTTGTAAAAAGTGAAATATTTTGTTAATATTTTCTTCAGAAGTGGTTTTTGGTAAATTTATAATACTGTTTGAATTACTTATACTTACTTATAAGAAGATGTTGGCAATCAGATAATAAATGTGTTATAGATATATGAGAGTTAAATGCAGAATGTGCATACTGGCAGTGGATCCCTTCAAAACAGATATTGGTGAGTAAGACTGGAGTGTGTTAGACGCAATCTAATAAGGCATTTGGTTTTTAACCAAAAAAACTTAGTTTCATCTTATGAAAGGACCATGATAAGCCGTAGTTAGGACAAAATTATGCATGGGAAAAATGTTGTGCTATTTACTCTGCACAAAAATGGTTGTATAAAATTTTTCCGAAAAACGTCGCATTTGAAAGTTATGGGACCAAAAGTGTTTATAGTTTTTTTTTATGAAAAGTGCAATGCGCATGGCCGGTTTGCACGCTAGCAATGCAATTTTTAATTTTCTATGACAGAAACTGCCGGTGGAGCGAATAAAATAAAGACTTTTGGCACATTGGGTGCTCTAATGTACATATAAAGGGTCCGCCATCTAACGTTTTTTTTTCAACTAGTGCTTATTTCGTGAATGGTAAGACTTAGCTCATGTCTGATTTGACAGATAATTGTTTTTATCCTTCCACTGAACGAATATGGTTGTGTATACGCTTCGCTAAGTGGTCCTGCGATCGACTTACAGAAGATGCCGATTTTGCCAAAAAAAAAATCATCTTTTCAGATGAAGCTCATTTTGATCTTGGCGGGTATGTAAACATATACCCGCAATGTTATTGTACAATATAAATTATTGCACAATAGTATTGCAAATGTATGCTTATCTTGTCTTTATTCAAGAATCGGGCAGCATAAGTGTAATAGAAGGATAAATAAGATTGCGTGGAAATCGAATTCAATTGGAAAGGGGGGTGAAGTTGTAGTGTGAGTCACTTTCTCGAGGAATTATTCACTTATTTTTAAAAATCATTTAAATAAACTGCAATTGAAAAATTCTAATAGCATTACATTCATAGAATGTAAAGAGCGCAAGCGTAAAGATAACATTAAATTCGATTAGTGGACTAGGATATACAATCTCTGCTGCATGTGCTTGCTTGGTGCTTGATGGTCCTTCAAACTGTATTACGTATTAGTGCTTTCAAAGATAAGACTCTAAAATTATGGTCACACTTGCCAAAAATTTGCCCAAGAAAGCGTAACCACTAAATTCTATTGAAAACCTTTTTGATTCAAACACGTGTTTATTAAGTTAAACAGTTTTAGACAGTGTCATAGAATCCAATATTTTTCGTAACTGTTTAATTTAATAAACACGTGTCTGAGTCAAAATCTTTTTCATTGTTATAGAGTGGTTACGCTTTTGTGGGCAAATGTTTGACAAGTGCGACCGTACCTTAATGCCTGCTATTGCTAGTTTTTAGAGACCCATTAGCTATTTTACAGTCAGCCCCATTGTGCACACTTTGTGGAATGTTTTTTTTATTGTTAACATAAAACGATTATTGATATATTTATTAACACTTGTTAATAGATACACAAAGTTATTGAAACTAACATAAATAATAAACATCAGTAAATCTTGTTGCTTTAAAATCAAATATTTGACATCTTTATCATAAATACGTTTGTGACATGTACTTTGTGGTCGGCAATTGAAGTTTAAATGAAACGAATAATATTGATTTGATTTATTAGTTAAGTTTTTTATTTTACTACAATTTGTGAAAGCTTTGACGTCAAAGAGTTCGCAAATATTTACTTATCTGCATGTTAGCAATAAACTCATGGCTAATATCGGCACAAAAATTTTTGTCACAAAAAAAATTAAAAGTATTTAATGATTATGAATCCTAATCGCATAAAATGCTAGTAAAAAAATTTAGTAATTTTAGCAATAGTTAATAGTTTTGTAATGGAATGCAGCTCATTTTTATGTTCTCTTCTTTTTCTTTCGCGCTATATTTCACAAAGTTGCCATTACTGTGTTAACCTTGCGGAATTAAGATAAAGAATAAGCGTGTTAAGTAAGCCAGCAAGTTGATTAAGAAGTTTATTTTTTAATCCAACTCAATTAATAATGCGAACCATTTACCGAGCTCTTTAATGGCCACATCCAAGAGTCGTAAAGTATAACTGATAACAGTACATACTTCCTTGTCTGTAAAAACAGGTAACCCATAATCTGAGTATATGGCACTCAGGGTATGACCCCTACTCATGCAATGCACTGTACTTGAACTATAGTTCTATAAATATAGGAAATAGTTCTATAGGAAAGCAGATTTTGGGGAGAAGGATGGACATTCAATTTGAACTTTTGCACATTGAAAGTGATACTTCACACGAACATCACAGTGAATTTTCATGCCAAGAACATCAAATGCTTTCTTAATACTTAACTATGCATCTATCTATCTAAACATACAACATTGGGTCCTACAATTCCTCGCATGACCCCATTCGGATATTGTTATTAAATCATAATTTAAAATAATATTCGTAAAGAAAAATGCCTCGACCTTCGGCTGGCTTGGTCTATTGCTGAATGAAAATGAATTGCGGATACTTCGGTAGTGGCGTTTTCTTATACAGGGTGTTTTTTTTTAGAGGTATAGAACTTCGAATTGAAATAAAACACAAGAAAATCGTTTTAATGTCCATCAATTTGGCTTTATTGGAAGGATAATTTTATGCCATTAACGTTTAAATATGATTTCGGGCATGTGGCCGCCGCGGCTGGCTCGAATAAAGCCAATTCTACAGGTCCAATTTTCAACCACTTTTTCGAGCATATGGGGCCGTATGTTGGCAATAACGCCACGAATGTTGGCTTCCAAGTCCCCTAACGTTTCTGGTTTGTTGGCGTAGACGACCGACTTCACATATCCCCAAAGAAAATAATCCAATGGTGTCAAATCACACAATCTTGGTGGCCAGTGCGAAAACGATCCATGGTTAACCGAATTAATTGCCCTGATGGACGATTATGTCGACCACAAAATGGACGGAGCTTGCGGTAAACTTCGCGAACTGAACCATTATTTTCGAAATAAATTTGCACGATTTGCAAGCGTTGTTCTTTTGTCAACCTGTTCATGATGAAATGGCAAACCAAACTAAATATTAATCACTTGACAGCTGACAAAATGGCCGCCAGTTAAAAAAGTGATGCCAACTTAAAGTTCTATACCTCAATAAAAAACACCCAAAGTTTTATATAATATACACAAATATGTGATAACTAAACACATCTAAAAAAGCACTAAAATATGTTCAAAAGGATGTGTAATGAAAATAAATTCTGAAGCTAAATAGCATGTAATTCAGTTTTAAGGAGTTTAATTAGTTAAATATAAATATATTATAGATATAGATATAAATTGGAAATTCCAAAGGACCATCTATCATTAAATCAACTTATGGAGCCATAACCGCCAAATAAGTTTAAGCGACATAGTTTGTGAACTTCGTTCTTTGACGAAAATCGATTATCGACGATCTTAAATAAACGTTTTTAGTTAAAAAATTAAGTTCGAAAATTGTGTCGCTTAAGCTTTTTTGGCGGTTACGGCACATTATGATGAACGATGATATTCCTAATTTTATAATATCAAATAGTATTCATCCTTTAATTAAATCTTCTATCTCTTTATTGAACCTTCTGATGTTTTCAATAATTCGAGTTTAACATTGCTCAAAAGTTACTTAAGCTAAGATGAGCCAAAGTATACGATCTGTTTGGTTCAAGTTAATTTTTCCCCTTATTTCGCACACTTACATATTATGATGCTATGCACAGTCATTCATATATAAAGATTTAAGGATACATACACCCACACATATACATATCTATATACATACATACGTACTTTTGTTTGATGTGGATATTTCAAAATAAAAGCCATTTGGAACGCATGCATAGACGACCAACTTAACAACAACTCCCTTTAGCAACTGAAAGGCTGTGAACACTTTTTGTTTCAAGTAATTACATAAATTATTTTTCTTCCCTTTTTTATTTTCGAAAATACGTAACATTTCGTTGCTGTTCCTTGCAGTTTTTTAAAGTAACAAAAGTGAAACAGTGGTGCGAACACATACATCCAATGAAAAGAATTAATTGCACCAAACTAGAAAAAACGATAAATCGGCAGGGAATTAACTAAAAACTACATATAAATCTTTTATAGCTACAATCGCTAAGTAGCGTGGTTGATTACATCGCACAACAAAATTATAGTTGATCCAAAATAAGTTTAAAGCGGCTGATTCTGGCTGAGAAGACGAAAACAAAATATTCATACGTGTGTCGGAGCATTGAAAGTTTACGTCAGAACAGTTAAAAATTTAACACCTTTAATTGAAAAAAAAATACAAATTTACATGAGTCAATTAAACTTTTATTTAAAATTTTAATTGATTAGAAGTTAAATAAAGAATTTAATGAAGTCAATTAAACTTTTGTTTAAAAATATCATTAATTAAAAAGTTTAATTAACACAATTAAAATTTTAATTTAATTTTTGATTTTTTTTTTCAATTAAAAGTTTTAATTATGGAAATATTTGTATTTGTGTGGGTGTTATTTAAAGGGGATTACCTAAACTCTTGTTTGCATTTCAAGTAAGGGGTGATTTTTTAAGAGCTTTCGTATTTGATTTATATAAAAACACATAAAATTTAGAGAAATGTATTAAATTTTGATTTGAGTCGGTAGAACGATCTATATAATTTAATGTTTAAAGATGATTTCAATGTAATTTTGACCGTGGATATGTCTGAATTGGTTCATACGCTGAGTCCAATTTTGGCATAATTTCTCCATCATATCGCCTGTATCTCAGGAATAAATCCTTCAATGTTGTCTGTCAGTGTGTCAAGCGTTGCAGGCTTGTTTCTATATATATAAGCCTCAACATAACCCCACAAAAAATAGTCTAAAGGCGTTAAATCACACGATCTAGGCGGCCAATATACCGACCCCAAACATGAAATAAACTGTTCACCGAACTCGCCTCTCAATTGGTCTATTCTTTCGTGTTAGGTGTGGCATGTGGCATCGCCTTGCTGAAACCACATGTCACCCAAGTATAGCTCTTCTATTTTGGGGGGAAAAAAAGCAACAGAGGCCCTATTGCCTGCGAATGGCGTCGAATCGATAATTTACAGTCATCAACAACACTGGCGGATACAGCTGCGATATTTTCCTCTGTCCAAACTCTAGTTATGCGTGTTGGTGGTTTAATGTTCAATAATGTAATTTTGATGCGAAATTTAATCACAAGATTCTGAATAGCCGCCTCAGAAGGTCGCCCAAATTGACCATAAAATGGAAGAAGTGCACGGATGCACTTTCTTAACAGAGCATGAATTTTGACAATAAAACTTAATAATCTGCAAACGTTGTTCATTTGTAAGTCGATTATAGAGCAAACTGAACATGTTTGACAGTAACATGAAACACAAAAACAGCTGAGTTGTCAATCACTTGCTAAAAAAATCACCCTTTATAAGTTTACTTCAAGCTTTGTTGTATTCCTGAATAATGGAATTTCATGGCTTATATTTTTGTAGAAAATTTTATCTGACCCTTTTTTACGAAACATCGTAAGTAATTTTTTTTTTTTAATTTCCAAAGTTTTCAATGAAGCTATTTTTATTTTAGACATTTTTAACAAATTTAAATAACTTTTACTTAGTTTTGTATTTTTTTTTTAATTTGGCGAATTTTCATAATTTTTGCAACACCAGTTTTATTTAAAATTTTTTTTTAACTTTCCAATAAATTGTTTGCTTTTTTCTGTTTCAAAAAATTATTCGCGAATATAGCGAACATTTCCGCCACAGGTGCCATAGGTGAGACTTTTTTAAATTTTGTAAATTTTGGGCATTTTCGAACTTCCTTCTGAATTAAGAATTTTTTTTCGCGAATATCGCGAATTTTCTTAAAATTTTATTTATTGAATTTTGACCATTTGAAAGTTTTACGCAAATTGTTGTAATAGAGTTTTTTTTGGAAATTTTGCAAATCTTCATGCTTTTGCAATTAAAGGATTTTTTTTTCAATTAAAAAGTATATCAAATTGTCAATCGGGGTTTCCTACGGGCTATTGTGGTCAAATATTTGTTTCCAAATTTAAATAAAACGAAAATTATTTCATTTTTATTTATGTTCACCCAACGTTTCGTTTGATTGTTTCAAGCTTCTTCAGTGTTTTTTTTATTATTGTTGTTGTTGGAAATCTAGCACAAAATTACGAGTCAATAAATAAGTCAAAAATAAATAAAATAAAAATAATGTTGTGCTGTACAACATAAATTGGTAGTCAAACTTAAAGCTATTATCACATAATATAAACTTAAACTAACTAGGTTATTGCCACTGAGTACTGCAGTTTGGTATGCAGCGATGCCAATTTAGCGCGTTTCGCGCTAGATTTAGCGCGTTTTAACTATGCCAAACGCGCTTTTTATAGTCTTAGCGCGTTTACTAAAAAAAGCGTTAAATTAGCGCGTTTTGAATAAAGTCAGTATCATTTCAGTTCAATATTTTTTTTTTTTTACTATTTTTGCATAAATTTAACAATTTTCTAGTATTCAAAACTCATAAAATTTTTTAAATTGGATAATAATTCAGCTGTCGCAAATAAAATTCCCTTGACTGTGTTAGAATTAAAAACGCATTTTAATACTGTAAATGGCAAATATTTTGAAATTTCATGAAAATTCGTGATCAAAAAAATTTATGTAACTTATTAAGCAGAAAGCATTTGAATCGCAAAACTATTCGACAATTTATATATCTATAAGTTGTTACAAAGTTTGACATATAAAATAAAAATAAAAATAAAAACTAAGGATTTCGATTATTTGGAAGGCAATTCTGATTCTGTATTAAATGATTTTAATTGTTTAGGATATAATTTCGAAGAAACAATATTATAAAATCTGAAAAGAGGTACTAAAAAATCAATTGTATTTACTAATACACATGTAAATACATCGAATTTTATTAAAATTAAATTTAGCGCGTAGTAAAATAGCGCGTTTTGGCAATAAATATATAGTTGACAATGCTGCAACTTAGCGCGTTCTAGAGCGGTTTGCGAAGGGGAATAGCGCGTTTGGGTTACAAATAGTTGGCATCGCTGTTGGTATGGTCTTTATCCTCTTTTGTATTCATTGTTCTATATATTTTCTCTTGTAGAGTAGCGTAGAGTATATCATTTTCAACTCTTTTGACTCCAAACTGAAACACTGTGAACGGCACGGCACAGTCGCTTCAGCAGTTTAATGAATGGCACAGTAGCTGCAGTATTCGAGCTCAGAATAAATAAATAAAATTGTTGATGAAATATTTGTTTGTTCTTGTTTTATTTCATTGCTGCATAAGAAGAGAGGGAAGCAGTAAAAACCGGTGGAAAATGTCTCAATAAAAATACTTCTGCTTGAACTCATTGAAAAATAATTCTTTAAATAAAACAAACAAACAAAAAATAAAACTGAAAACAACTAGAATTTCTCTGTTACGCTAAAAACACACTGTGCACTCAAGTGTTGTGACTCCTTTTGGCAGTTATTGCATTTTATAGGCAACATTGCGCATTCAAAAGAGCGTATTTAAATTATTTTTTTAAGCTTTATTTTTATTGTTTTCTCATACAGAAAAAAAAATCTTCTGCCTCGATTTCACAAAAAAAAGAAATCATGAAAAAAAATTAAAGAAAGCCACTGCTTTTCGTTTTAAAGCAAGTGCCCTGAACAACTTTCCCGCCATTTATTGCTTGCATATGCAAATATGTAGAAGCCGTTCACAATATAGGGTAGTTAAGTTATTTTAAATACATTAAATAATTTTCGCAATTTTATTTTATTTAAACAAGAAAATAATAATTGCAGTAATTAGTGTGCGTCATTCATTGTTAAAGTTAAAACATTCTTTAAACTTTAACATTCGTTTACGAATGCCGGTGTTAATATTTATTTACTCAAGGAAATTTAAATAAAGCTCTTTATTAGGTAGTTATTTCCTTTTTTTTATTGATTTGATGAATAGAGCTAATCATAATGAAATCAATAGCATAAATTAAATTCATACGATAATCAAATTACCTATTAAGTGAAATCATAAAGGATGACACAAGGATGAGCCAAATAGAGACGAAAAATTTAATATATGATTGCTACCTTTGTTGCGATTGTGGCAAGAGAGATGACATTATGCGGTGATATGGTGAAATGTCCATAGCTTTTGTGAAATCACAAAATCACCCTTATTCCAGTTGTCGACATCGACGTCTCTTTAACACAATACCAAAAAATTGGGGCTTGTTTACTCGCTCTCGAGAACAATTGTGTGCTACTGACAATCCATTTCTTTTCCCTAAGGTCTAGAAAATAGCCTAAACCTGCCAACAGGAGTCATAAGTTTCCGACAACGGGTACACCAGCCCCAATTTTTTGGGTATTGTGTTAAAGTGACGTCGATGTCGACAACTGGAATAAGGGTGAATATTTACAGTTTTACGTATAACAAAAAATTTACATAAAATTTAGCTGTAATACACTGTTGTGCTTAGTTGTGTGACTTGTTTTTGTTTTGTTGTTGTTTATTTTGACGTTCGTAAATAGCCGACAAACTTCGCATTAACAGCGAAAACTTCCTGCTGCTAGTCTTGTAGTCGGAGAGTCCCAGGTTCGAATTCTGGAGACAAGTCAAAGTAGCTTCGCAGTTTGTATTTATTTAACTATAAATTTTCTAACAAATTTAATGTTAAGTGATCAATTAAATAATGTTGAATTTAAATTTTATTCATGATGGTTGCAGCGGTAAGTGTGTTGACTACCACACGATGAATTCCGATTTGAAATACACACAATAACTTAATTATTTAACTAACTATTTATTAATAAAATACAATGACCACATTGAATGAAAATCATGTTGTTTCAACTTCAAATAATTTTGATTCAACATGTTTCCTTGTGTTGATCTAAGAGTAGGGGTATGTTAAATCAATAAAGTTGTTTCAAAAGGAAAATTTTTCTTGGAAGATTACTGCAAATCATATTAGTTAAACATGAAACACATAGGCAGCAAAATTATTAACGAAAAAGGTTAAATTAATCTTGTTTACTACAGATATTAAGTTGAAAATTGTATGTGTTTATATATATATGTATATGAATTTCAATAATGATTATTTTATTCATTAAGGGACTGTCATCGTTATACACAAAAAATAATTGAATACATATGTAAGCAACACTCATTACTTTGTAAGCCATTAAAAGAGTACTACCCATTACAAAATTTCGAAAGGTTTTTGCTGGGAAGCAAATAAACAAGTAAAAATTGATTATTTTTCCAGTGTTGCTGCTGTTTTTACTGTCGCTCATATTGCGTTAAAATAAATGATTTTTGCAATTAATTACTTTGCAATTCCAAAGAAGGTACAACCAAAATAAAATACACAAGAAACTTTTTTTTCTCCAAAAATTAACTGTATTTATTTGCTGTTTAAGTTTAAAACAAGGAAAAATATTGAATATAACCGAAAGTCCGTATTAATTTGTGCTTAGTTATTTAAATTAATGTTAGAATATGCTTAAACAAATTTTTCTTATAATTTTCATTTAAAAATTACTGTACGGTGGAATACTTTTTGAATAAACTACATTTCGTTACTGTAATGATTTTTTGAGTGTAGCTTACAAATTGTTGCTAATTTTGTGTTATACATAAAGCTATGGTTGCTATGGTGTAAATAGCAAATGAAACATGCACATGTCCATTACTTTCTTTTTAAGGACTTGGTGTTCCTTAGTTTTTTTTTTAATTTTATCCCATAATGTGGATCGATCATTGTATTGATGGCCACAATTATCAACATAAACCCATAAAAAAAAAGATATATATCATATATCGCATCAGCTTGATTAGATATTCCCCCTTATTGCGAATGGCGTCGTCGACGTCACATAAAGACGACAGTAAAAATTTTTACTTATCTACTCTTTATCGGCAACAATTGACTACTATTAACATGCTCCATTAATTTACGAAGCCTTAGAGATTAGTAATACTTACTGTAGATTAGACACTACTTACGGTCGTCTTGATATGACGTCGACGACGCCATTCACAATAAGGGGGATTGGTTTACATATGTGTATCAACTATAACAATTTTATGTTTTAATTTAAGTAAGGCTTACTTGAATTTTGTTTTATACATGTACATATGTTTGTTTTTTTTTTTTACTTCCCACACCTTCACAAGTAAAATGAAATTACAAACACATCTTAGCATTCAAATATTATTCACATCTAGCTTTTTTATATATCTTTTTTATTTTTATTTTCTTTTTTTCAAGAAAATTTTTATTGTTTTTTTTTATTTTTTGATGTTAAACACCAAAGAATTCGTAATGAATTAAATTATGTTTCATTAAAACTTGAGAAAAAAAATTTCTAATGTTTATTTAAATTAATCTTTTAAGACTTAAAACAACAGCAGCAACTCAAAAATAAACAGTAAAAAGAGAACCTAAAATAATAGTAACGAATTTAAAACAAAACATGTAAAAAATTAATAAAATTAAGTATGTTCGCGTACGTGATACTGTATTCAAATTGTTATTGGATTCAACTAGATCGCTTTTATTTAGCTTGTAAAAACTATTTATGTGAGAGCAAGAGACTCTGAAAGCCTGATTGAAATCTGAGATGAGATAGTGATTGAATTATCACGCACGATCGTAAGTACTCACGCCTCGAAACAAACATTTTATACACATGCATGCCATGGACAAATAGTAGTATATAAAAAATTACTCTAGAGAAATATGTATATAGGAAAAATATATAATATATATAAAATACTTATTGTCACTTTGCTCCACGCTATTCAATAAGCTGCACAATATTAATAGATGCAATTTCCCTGCAGGAAATGTTAATAGTAAAATTATACTGATTATCAATTGACGATGTCACCAGTACTACTGACAAATTACACCCCAACTAATGCTATCTACTATTGACATTTAACACATTCTTGTCCCACAAAATCTACCAGTAGACTGCGTCAATACTGATTAGGTAGTTATTGTTATGGACTACATGGCGAAAATGTCAATAGTAAAATTGTACTGACTTACTATTGACGATATCACCACACTGTGGGAAATGTCCGTAGTAACACTGTACTGACTCACTATAGACGCTGTCACCACCTGTTTTTAATTATTATATTAACCTTTTAATTTTTTTCTTAAAATAATTTTTATAAACACTAAAATAAAACATTAAGAAGAAGAAGAAGCATAGTTGTGTGTATCTGAAAAAATGTTTTCTACGCATTAAAAACATTATTAATAGACGCTCTGTTGACAATTTGACAAAAGTAGTCGACAAAAGTGGTGACGTGGGGGCACTTAACCCCACGTTTCCTTCAGGGTTGTTTTACAATAAATACATATGTATATGTATGTATGTTTGTATATAAAAGTAAACAAAACCTACACACACGAAATTGTAAAACTAATTTTTTTTAAATACATAACGCTCATTTTCTAAAACAACATTATAATAACTCAAAAAATTTAATTAATAATTTCTATTCTATTCACATTAAAAAAAAATCTTATCAAGAGCGCAGCACTTCTACTTATCTACATCCACTTCAGAATTGTTTACTTAAATTTTTGGAAATTTTTATATTTAATTATGAAAGCTTTACAAACGCATAAATTTAATTCGTTCACTTTCAATCATGCCAATCTCATCTCTAATCAATATTGAAGCCAAAAACAAAACTGCACAACGGCTGGCGACGAGACACTTTTTGGTGTGAATATGAAAGGCGATGATCATGCAAATTAATAAACGTAAACTATTTCTACTAAAAACTCGAAAGGATATGTATTGTGTCACCAAATACATATCATTTCAAAATAGATTACAAAACAAACTTAATGATGTGAAGCTAAAACAAATTGCATGAAATGCAATAAGTGCAAAACTAGTAAAAAATCTAAAAAAATAAAATTTACATTAAATATGATTTATTTAAAAAAAAAAAAAGAAATAAACTCGGCCAAACTGAAAAACGTAAAAAAATCAATATCTTACCTGATGTATATATATTTTTTTTTTAATTTTAAACTTAAACTTTTTTTCGGTTTTTTGGCGATATTTTTTCAGTTTTTATGTTTTTTTTTTATTTTTGGCTTTTTTAGGTTTTGGCGATGTTTCAGTTTTGGCGGTTTTTTTTTTTTGTTTTCGATTTTTTCGTTTGGGCAGTTTTTTTATTTTGTGTTTTTTTAGTTTTAGAGTTTTTGAAAATTTCAGAAGTTTGCCTCTTACAGTTTCCAATATTCAAAATAACATTAACTGCTAGAATACCCTTTAATTAATGATTTTTTAAATTTCAGTGTTAACTGCATAAAAATACACTAACTTTGAAAATTTCAAGTGTCTATATATCGATGGCTTAATATAAGAAAGGCCTAACTTGAATTTTAGATATTTTACAGGCGAAAGTAAAAACTTAATAAAAACTAAAGCATTTACATGCAAGAATAATTTTTTAAAATTAAATAAATCTTTTATTTTTAATTGTTGCTTAATTCGTTCTTGAGGGACTATGTAATTAAACGTTGGCTACCAGACAACGTTAAAAACGCGTTTTCGAAAAAAATTGAGATGCGCCCTTTTTATATTAAGCCATCGATATGTAAGATTTCAAAATTTTTCGTTGCTCGCTTAATAGAACATCGTTTAATTTTTAGCTGTCATCAGGTCTGTAGCTCTTACGGTTGTCGAGAAAATAGCCTGGGACGGACATAAGGATATTGTAGCGAAAACAATAGGGTTCATTTTCACTTTTGGTGTGCGGAACCCTAAAAAAAGCAAGTAAGCAATCTCATGCTGGTATCACGAGGCATGACAGGCTTAGGACACATGCTAAAAGGCTGGATCTAGCTTATAATCCCCACTGCGTCCAGTTTTCTAGGCGAAAGGGTAACATTAAATCGCCATCTACTGATCTGTGAAGAAATGAAGTTATTTAGACTGCATTCGCACGCAACAATTTTTGTGAGAACATTTTTGTGTTTATGGCAGAAAGAGGAAAGAACAAGGAACATGAAAGCCATCATACTTGCTCCTCTCTCCCATAAACCCAAAAGTTGTGCAACAAAAATTTCTATGTGTGAACTCTTTCACTTGAGTGAAGGCCATTTACGCAACGACAGAGGAAGTTGACACAATGAATACTCTGTTGACGGAAACATTTAAGCAGCTGCAATAGGTTTTTTCTCCATTTCATTAATTTAACTCAAGTTTTTTTTCATTTATTTTGTATATTTCTTTTGTTTTACGAGTATTTTATTCTTGCTCCCACAAAACACAAAAATGTAAATCAAAATATACCAAAAAAAAAAAATGCAACTAAGAGTTGTCAAACTATATATTCAATATACGTTAGATGTAAAATAATAACTCTACACGTTTGAATGCTTGTAAAACACTGGTTTATTTTCATAACTTTGAGTTCTTATATACAAACATTGATTCCTTAGAGATAATTTGACACAAAGACAGTATTAAAGACTTTAAACAATTACAATATGCAAAGATTAAACGCACTGACATAAAATACCATATAATAAGCATAAGATAACAACGCATGTGAATATTTTGGGATAGGCGAAATACCATATACATAATAAAAATAAGATAAGATGTTTACTTAGGATTTTAGTTAGGTTCTTTCCAAATAATCTATTACTTCAAGATGAACCAATACGATGCTCAATTTGTTTGAACACTAGAAGTTAAAAGTTGTCCAACTTTTGTACTTTGCGTGGACGCGGAGACATACTGAATGTGATAAAGTAACATTGTATTTCAACTCAGCTGTCAGTTGAAAAAGGTGAAGTTTAACGTATGATGGATTTTGTGTTATTTGGCCTTAACGTGTAGCTGCCGAGATGACTTTACCTCGGCGATTTATGCACGTAGGCTTCTTTCTACGTTGTCGCTCCCCAAATATCTTTTCATTTCTTATATTCTCTCTGTAAATCTCTGTTTTTCTCTCTTTCTGCCATAAAGTTTCTTTCTCATCTATTATCTTTTCCTTCTACAGGGTGTTTTTTAGAGGTATAGAACTTCGAATTGAAATAAAACACAAGAAAATCGTTTTAATGTCCATCAATTTGGCTTTATTGGAAGGATAATTTTATGCCATTAACATTTAAATATGATTTCGGGCATGTGGCCGCCGCGGCTGGCTCGAATAAAGCCAATTCTACAGGTCCAATTTTCAACCACTTTTTCGAGCATATGGGGCCGTATGTTGGCAATAACGCCACGAATGTTGGCTTCCAAGTCCCCTAACGTTTCTGGTTTGTTGGCGTAGACGAGCGACTTCACATATCCCCAAAGAAAATAATCCAATGGTGTCAAATCACACGATCTTGGTGGCCAATTGACCGGTTAACCGAATTAATTGCTCTGATGGACGATTATGTCGACCATAAAATGGACGGAGCTTGCGGTAAACTTCGCGAACTGAACCATTATTTTCGAAATAAATTTGCACGATTTGCAAGCGTTGTTCTTTTGTCAACCTGTTCATGATGAAATGGCAAACCAAACTAAATATTAATCACTTGACAGCTGACAAAATGGCCGCCAGTTAAAAAAGTGATGCCAACTTAAAGTTCTATACCTCAATAAAAAACACCCAATATAACACAAGGTCCGCTGAACGCTTATTCAACTTATCAGTACCCGCCGCAAGTCAAAATGGTAAAAAATAAATCCAATTTTATTTACACAACAATAGCAATATTATAATAATATAATTTATTTGTTTATTTATTATAATTATTATTATTATTTATTTATAAATATCTATATATACATATATGTACATATTTATGTATGTATAGGCAAGATATTTATGTACGTATAAAGGTCGAATAATTTGAAATAATTTTTTATACTATTATGTACTCATTTCATTTTTATTTCTTTAAGAGTGAACAGCTGTTTTTATTTAGCTTTTATTACGTGTTTTTTTTTACTTTTGTAGTAAAATGCAGTAAATGAGTAGTTACTGCAACAATTTTAAAATTTACTCTCAAAAAGAGTTGTTGCCGCAAAAAGTACGCGAACAGAAAAATAGTAAAAATTAGTAAGATTAAGGCAACAGCTGACTCCAACTCCACATAGTGCTGAAAAATATATGCACTTTTGACTATTCAATTCTTTTTCTTATTGGTAATCGATACAATATTTTTTATAACACGGCCAATCTGCGAAGAAATTTTTAATTTATTTTGTGTAATATTTGCAATTAATTAATTTTTGATTTTTCTGATTTGTTGTTGGTTAAATTTATTAGTTATTACATGAATGTTTGTTAATGTTACTGACTACCTTAAAAACCAGATAACCAGATACTTTTTACAGCTTTACAACTCTGAATAATTAAAGTCATCCACAAAACAAATGAATTAATAAATTATATTATAAAATATGTATGTATATTAACAGTTATTATTACCATTCTTTATAATTTGTCTATTTTGAAATTACTTTCATAATTTTTATTTAACATTTTCAAAAATTTTTACACTTTTCGTTTGCTTACTTTTCCTTTGTTTACATTTTGAATCATATGTTTTTATCTTACTAAACTTTACTACGACAAATTTCTGCAGTAAAAATTTGCAAAATACTCAGGCAAGAACTGTCACTTTACTCTCTCAATTTGTATTCTCATTTACTGTATTTTGGGTAAACGAACGCAATTTAGTAAAATGCAGTAAAGTTTAGTAAAAATTTGTAACAAAATTTTGGGTACGCGAACGCACTTATTGTCATTGAAAAATATTAACCACAGCATAGCCGCAAAATAAAACCGGTAATTTTCAAAAATAATTTGTTAAAAACAAGCAAAAAAAGAACTAGAAAAAATTGCCACTGTATCTTAGAAAAATTTTTAAAAATTAACCAAAAATAAAATTGCTAAACGCAATTAGTTTAAACTCAAATGAACAGGGAGCAAATTACAGCACTGGATATCGAACGAAATTACAAACTATTCCTATAGAATTTGTATGGAAATGTTTTAAAATTTAGATTGGTATCGAATGCCAGCTTAAGTCTGGAGATCTACTTGGTAATTCGAAATGCAATGAAATCCTTTAGGATTTGTATGTTAATGACATGTAAATTTGAAATCATTTTCTCTCTATTATATATAGCCTGAAAGTAGACAGGCAGAAAAACAAATAATGTAAGAAATATGCTAAACCGCAAAAAAGTCAGAAAAAAACTCGCTAAAATAGTAAACTACACCACCACTGTAAAGCAAAAATCTACAACAAAAAAATTGCAATCATGAGAAACACGGGACTTACATGAAGTCTTTACCCTTTCTAAGTTTTCTTTTGTCTTCTAGCCCTTTCGTACATAAAAGCAAAAAAGCTACAAAGAGTTGTTTTAAGCTGAATACTATCTATTGCTGCAATTGGGGCTTTGTCGCATTGATTGTATTCAGAATGTTAAGTGACAACTTGCTGATAAAAGACCTTGCTGGATTTTATAAAACAAAATTCCGACCAGTAAAAACTAGCAAAACAGATAAATAAATTTACAAACATGATTGTTATGATTGCTGATTATTATTTGAATATGATGCTTTATAATTTATAGTTGTTATAAGAAAATAATCTATTGTACGAGTATATGTATGTACGTTAATAATGTCATTCAATATTATTTATACATAGATATGTATACCTATAGCATTTTATGCTGTGCAATTTTTCAATGTACGTGAATGAATCCCCTTAATATTGTGAAAGTAACTGTTAATAAAGATTACTAAAGTTGCAGCGTTAATATGATAATTTTCAAGAATAATTGCAATAAAGAGAAGAATAAAAAAATATAAGTACATATCGTCGGACACTATATTAACAATACATTATTACTGCGGCAAACAAATAACCAACCGAAGATACATACATATGTACATATTTCATTTTACATATTAACGGTCTAATTCATAAAAAATATTTTATGTTTATTACAGGTTTATTTGGCAAATTTCCCATAGAAATATGTCAAACAAGCGCTTAATAAACCTGAAATATTTTTTTATGAATGAGGCAGTAAGTGTCTATTTTGTTTGAAAAGACAAAAATTAAATTAAATTTTTTACTAATTGAAATCATTCATAATTTTTTTAATTATTTAAATTTAATATTAAGAATTTAAAAAAAAAACTTAAAAATAAAACGTTTGATAACGCTTGAAACTTCTTTCTATAGACAATTTATGAGTGCGAGATTAAACTTACTTTTATTATCTAATTGTGTTAACATTTTCTTTTCAAATATTTTATATATGTATATATATTCCCGTCGTTCCTATAAGGAGCATAGGGCCTCAATAAAATCTTTCCATCTGGATCTGTCCATAGCGATGTTTTTAACTTCATTCCAGCTCGTTTGCATTTCTGACGCTTCGGTTTCAATTTGTCTTCGCCATGTATGAGCTGGTCGACCTCTTCTACGGCTGCCTTGAGGATTCCACTCAATCGCTGTTCTAGCAATATCTGTGACCGGCTTTCGTATGGTGTGACCAATCCATTTCCATTTTCGCCTTTGTATATCTGTAGTTATAGGGGACTGGTTCGTTTGATGCCATAGTCTATCGTTTGATATATATTGTGGCCAGAAGATTCGTAGGATTCTTCTAAGACATTTGTTTATAAAAACTTGCAGTGCATGCATATCATGAGGGGCCGCATTCCATGTTTCGCATCCGTATAATAATGTAGATCGGACATTGGAGTTGAAAATATTTAGCTTAACACGGCGAGAGAGAGTTGAAGAGTTGCATATCTTATTAAGTTGGCCATAGGCTTATTTCGCCTTATTTATTCGATTAGCAATATCAAGTGTTTTAATTGTTCTCAAAACAATTCAGAAGAAAAAATTGCAAAAAAAATTGTGGCAATAGTGTTTTCTTTGTTTCAGAATTGGAGTAGACCCACTGTTCTCCTCAGGAGGTGAAACGGTTAGGTTTATCGCTGGCTCCATATTCTCATCAATAGTTGTTGTTGTCTCCTCCAACGATGTTACTCTTTATGCTTTTTTACACCTAAATTTTTACCTTTTCATTCAGCCCTTAATAATCACAACACAGAGGGAGCATCATTATTGGACCCAGTTGATTATAACATGCATTTTGGATTGAGAAAGAGGGTTATTTATAGCTTCCATTTTGGTCACATTCTCGAAAAAGGGTGAGGCTAGGACCACTAGAATAAATGGGCTTGAGGGCCAACTTTGAGGGGCAGACGCACCCCCTAAAACACAACTTATCGCTATGAATTTTTTTTTTTAATTTTTTTTTACATAAAACTGAACCGATTTGGGGGAAGAGAATATAAGAAATCAAAAAAAAAATCATATTTTGCTTTTACAAAGTCTTAATTTTATATAAATATTTATAAGAACATTTTGCAAAAAAAAAATTATTTTTCGAGACAATTTTTTAAAATGTTTACTACAAAATTTTATATTTTAATAATGTATTCTTTATTTTTTCTTCTTTTATTTTTGGTGCTCTTCTAATTTGGTACGATGGTGCTCTTCAATAAATCAGATTGCGGTAAGTTTGATTCCTTATTTCTATTTTTATGTTAATGAATTTATACGAGTATTTCAATCAAATAATTTCTAAGGATTGCATCAATTGGCCAATTTTTGTCTGATTTTATTGTGTCGTTTCTTTGGAAGTTTTTTTTTTTGTTGGGATTTTTTTCTCTTAATACGTTTATGTTAATATGTTGAATGTACTTTTAAGCATATGAATGTATGTGACTTAAAAGGTATTTTTCTCTAGACATGCACAATATATTTGTTGGCATTCCATTAAAAGTGTTAGATATAAATTTTCTTTAAGCTTTTGATATTTCAAACAACGTCTATTTTTTACGCCAAATTTGTCGGCAACAAACACATTTTATTGATTTGCCTGTGTCAAGTTTATTCAATTCTTCATCACACTTCTTTTTTATGTTAATGTTTTATAGTATGTATCTCTTGCTTGCATTTTTCATTATTCCACAATGTCCAATAAAAGTAAGAAAATTTTAAATAGTTTATGTAACAAATATTTTGCGTACCACCAAATAAAGCAAAAGCAAATTTACTGCCTGGACTATAAAGTAAATAAAACTTTTTAAAAAAGCACTAAAAAGTTAAAAATAATTTATATTCAGTTAAATAAAACATTTTTACTTGTGTTACCTATAAAGCTCAAGGTGTAAGCCAAGTTTCGTAGAAATCGGTCAGGTAGAAAAAAGCACGTGAAATATAGTATTACTATTTATTGGGCATGCCCTCCCCCCCCCACTTCTCTAAGCACAAAATTAACCCATTCTAAGAGACGAAACTCTTTGCCAAGTTTCGTGTGAATCGGATAAATAGAAATGTGTATAGTTTATTAAAATCCTTTCACTTTTTTAACATAAGGTTAAGTATTTTCCAGAGCTCAAGATGTGTGCCAAGTTTCGTAAAACTCGGCAAAGCAGAAGAACATGAAATAGAATATTAACTTTTAATGGGCGTAGTTCCTTCCACTTTTTTTTAATGCAGGATTCAATGCTTTTAAGAACTCAAGGTGTGCGGCAAGTTTCGTAAATATCGGTTAAGTACAAGCACGTGAAGTATAATATTAAAATTTAATGGGCGTGATCCGCTCACTTTTTTGCATGCAATGTTGTGTTTTTAAGGCTCAGGGCTTGTGCCGAATTTCGTAAAAATTGTTCAAATAGAAGCACGTAAAATATAATAATAAATTTTAATAGGCGTGGCTCCGCCAACTTTTTTTAATGCCACATTATGTCATTCATTCCAAGAGACGATACTCTTAGTAAAAGTTCACAAAAATAAAGAAAAATTTGTGGGCGTATTGCCGCCCACTTTTTCTGACAATAAAACCATATAGAAGCTATACCCACTCAGACATAAAAAGAATTTTTACAATAAAAAAAAAAATTTTTTTAAATACAGACGAATTGATAAACTCGTCCTTTTTTTGAAGTCGGTTAAAAAGTAATAATGTACTACTTGAAGCAGTGCCCGAATTACAGATGTGTGCAAAAAATCTCGTTTCCGGACTGTCGAGATAAAGCTATACATAATTTGTTCGCTCACTTTTGTTTGAAACCGAAAAATTATGTTCAATTTGAAATTTTATTTTATGGATTGGATTTTTTGTTTCTGATATTACTTGAAAATCTTTAAATGAAATTAATAAAAGAATTACTTTTAGAAATTCGTTGACTCGCTTAGTTCTTCTTACATTTTATTGTTACAAAATCATACAAAGAATTTTAAGAATTTAATAATAAATAAACAGTTATTGAGCTCCCTGTGAACTCTACTGTTATTTGTAGTAAAAAGCTGTCTTTCCTACAAAGTTTTATGTTGTTAATTTACAAAAAAAAAAAAATACTTGCTGTTAACTTCTTAACATCAATTATAGAAGCAAATGTAGCCGCCTTCTCAATACCACTAATCATTGGTCACCAATCAATATTAAATCCAGTGTCCAAGTAACCTTTATCATAATTAATTTATACACAGGCCTTTACAAATAAATAAGTTGAATTCTTTGATTTCTAATTAAAATTAGTGTCTATTGAGTTATAGTTGTTTTTCCTCAACTGGTTTCTGTTTTACATACAGAGAGCGGCGTTTTTGCTGTGCAGTGCTAAAACTATACTTTATTCTATAAATAAATAATAAATTCCATTAGTCAGTCATTTGCTTTGAGCCAAGGTAAACAAGGTTAAGCTTGTGCGAACAGAAGGCAAATGTTTTTATAACTTTTTTATTTAAGATGCCATAAGCCCAGTATACTTAGTGCATATTACTAACATATAAAGCTGTAATTACAAAAAATTTTTAATATATGTAATTAAAGTTACAAAGAATAACTCTGATAGCAAGTTATCGAAGCCGATAATCAAAATTCAGCTTAAAGTAACACGCACAAATGCTACATATATGTATTTTATAAAACAAAATAGTAACGGGTATTTTTTTAGAGGTATAGAACTTCGAATTGAAATAAAACACAAGAAAATCGTTTTAATGTCCATCAATTTGGCTTTATTGGAAGGATAATTTTATGCCATTAACGTTTAAATATGATTTCGGGCATGTGGCCGCCGCGGCTGGCTCGAATAAAGCCAATTCTACAGGTCCAATTTTCAAGTTGATGGACAAAGCTCCAATTGCTGTGCACGGTGGCGAATCGATTCATTCGGGTCCTCTTCAACACTTTGCTCTACAGCGGCAATTGTTTCTTCGGTGCGCACTGTTCGACGTCTCTGCGGATGCGTATTATCACATAGAGTAAACGTAGTGCGAAAACGATCCATGGTTAACCGAATTAATTGCTCTGATGGACGATTATGTCGACCATAAAATGGACGGAGCTTGCGGTAAACTTCGCGAACTGAACCATTATTTTCGAAATAAATTTGCACGATTTGCAAGCGTTGTTCTTTTGTCAACCTGTTCATGATGAAATGGCAAACCAAACTAAATATTAATCACTTGACAGCTGACAAAATGGCCGCCAGTTAAAAAAGTGATGCCAACTTAAAGTTCTATACCTCAATAAAAAACACCCATGGCCAAAAGTTACCATGGGGCTTAAAAGTTTAATAACTTTTTAGTTTATTAATTTTTTTTTTATTTTTTTTTCTCAGATTATATAATATACAAAATGGAAATTTTTTTACACTAAGTATGAAAAATAATGTCTTTTAAATCACCACCGTTTTCAGCTTCGCACTGATGGGCTCGTTTTAGAGCATTTTCCATAACATCTTTCAAAATTTGTGGCTGTAGCGTTCGAATTTCTGCAACAATGTTTGCCTTGAGTTCAAGGATTGTCTCTGGCTTGTTCACATACACTCGCTACTTCAAATAACCCCAAAGAAAATAGTCGGGTGCTGTCAAAACTGGCGATCGCGCTGGGCCAAATTATTTCCGAATTTCCGAATTTGACTTAAAAGTGCCATTGTGTCTCGGGCAGTGCGGGCAGTGGCTCCGTCCTGCTGAAACCACATACCAGGTATGTTTTCAAGAGCAAGACGTAAAAAATTTTCTATCATAAACCGATACCGCTCTCCATTTACGGTTACAGCACTTCCATCTTCATTCTCGAAGAAGTAAGGCCCAATGATATTTTCAGATGTGATCCCACACCATATTGTACACCTAATGGCGTGCAATTGGCGTTTATGAATGGCTCTTGGATTTTCAGAACCCCAGAACCTACAGTTCTGCTTATTAACAAAGCCATTCAAATGAAAATGAGCTTCATCACGCATAATCATAATCGCCCATCAGTGCGCAGCTGAAAACGGTGGTCATTTAAGAGACATTATTTTTCATACTTAGTGTAAAAAAAAAATCCATTTTGTATATTATATAATCTGAGAAAAAAAATATAAAAAAAATTTATAAACGAAAAAGTTATTAAACTTTTAAGCCCCATGGTAACTTTTGGCCCACCCTGTACATATTTAATATACGTATATACATACATACATACATACATATAAAACTATTTATATATGTACATACTTATTTATTTATTTATTTATTTATCTGCAATACGAAGAGTGCAGTATTTCGACTTCGATTACGACGATTTTGTACTAGATTAAAAAACATGGCAATATTTTTTCTTTAATCTAGTACAAATCGTCGTAGTCAAAGTCGAAATACGACACTCGTAATTAGGCCCAATATGTGCATTTTTAAATTCATCAATTTTTCACTTCAATAGAGCATCTTTTAGCAGGTATGTACTCGTACATATTATTATCTGTGTGACTGTATCTATATACATATTTACATAACGTCATAACTCAAAAAATGGAATTTTTGAGTAAATGCAGAATTAATCCTCATATCGTTCTTCATATGGTGTAAAAATTTTATACTTTAACTTTGGTGTTATTTGTTCATTAATAATTATCACACATGCAATTTGGCTTACAAAGCGATACGAACTTTAGCCTGATCAAATCATAAATATAAATATCTTGTTTACTCAACTCTTGAAAGCAAAATAAAATTGTCTTTTGCCATTAAGTTGTATTTCAATCGTTTTCTGGCCAACTTTTTTTTTTCTTTTGGAGTTATGACGTTCTTTGAGTAAATGAAGGATATATCAGAGCAAAATATAAATTACCGCTTATGCTTCAATGACTATGAGTTTTAATTAAAAACGGATTTTACAAAATGTTCACAAATAAATAAACCAATAGACTAAAAGTATTTTATAAATATATTTTTGCGGTTAACGCATTGATTTTATAACAAAAATAAATCATAATTAAATATATATATAAATATATATTTTATCTATTAATATTAATTACATGTTAAACACATACATATGTACGCATAATTATATTTATGTACACTTTTTTTTAGACTTTTTTTACACTTTGCGGTTTTATTTAGAATAAATTTAATTGAATGAAGCACACTTGTGCTAAAATAAAAAATTAATTTTGGTTTTAAACTTTGTTATTAAATACATAATAAAAGAAATATGTACATACTCTCGCTCTAGTGCACTCCCGATCAGATGATTAGAGCCATTTAAAATGTTTGCCATTAATGAAAAGTATTTTTTAAAAATTACAAAAAATAAAAAATTTCCGTTCATATAATCAGAACTACTTTCAATATTAAATATTTTTTCGATGGGCCATTATGCGGAAAATTGGGCTAAGTGACAAAACTGTGCTCGGATACTTAGAAGATATGGAAAACTATAGAAATAATTAAAAAGGCAGTAATCACAAACCGCCTTAACTCCAACCGAAAAGAAAAAAATTTTTGAGAATTTCGTCAAACTCTGCTTTTCCAGCAGAAATAAGTTCTCAAGCTGATAAGCAAGCTGTAAATACTTAAATTTGAAAAAACTGAAGAAAAAAGCATGACATGGGACATTCAAATAAGAGATACTGTGGTTTTTACTGACAAAAAGAAATGGACGGCCAAAATGTTCGTCTTCTTCTTCTTAATTGGCCACCATATTCTAGCGACCTAAACGTACTTGAAAATATTCGATGATAAAGAATCACTAATTCAAGCCATTCAAGACGCTTGTAATTAGATTTTTCTATAAGAAGAGTATGCCATCATATAGTCAACTATATTTTCTGTAATAATACTGTGCCGGACACAGGACACTTCTCTTATAAAAAAAAGTTGAGATATAGAAAAGTTTACTGTGCTAGTCACAGCACACTCTTCTTATAGAAAAGCTTACTGTGCCAGTCACAGCACACTCTTCTTATAGAAAAGCTTACTGTGCCAGTCACAGCACACTCTTCTAGTATAAAACTTTACTGTGCCAGTCACAGCACACTCTTCTTATAGAAAAGCTTACTGTGCCAATCACAGCACACTCTTCTTATAGATAAGCTTACTGTGCCAGTCACAGCACACTCTTCTTATAGAAAAGCTTACTGTGCCAGTCACAGCACACTCTTCTAGTATAAAACTTTACTGTGCCAGTCACAGCACACTCTTCTTATAGAAAAGTTTACTGTGCCAATCACAGCACACTCTTCTTATAGAAAAGTTTAATGTGACAGTCACAGTGCACTCTTCTTATAGAAACGTTTACTGTGCCAATCACAGCACAGTCTTCTTATAGAAACGTTTACTGTGCCAGTCACAGCTCACTCTTCTTATAGAAACGTTTACTGTGCGGGCCACTGCAAAAAATATAAATTATATATTTACAAAAATCGTAAAAGAAATAACTTCAGACGAAAATTATCAGTAAAGTATGTTAGAGACTTACAAATTTGGATAGATATCAACTTCGGAAGTAAAGCTTTGTAATTCAATTCGTGACAGTCCTTTAAATATCGAACTTAAGCTCAAATCTGCAAAAAATATTAATTTAAGTATGCATATGTAGAGTTTCAAAAAGAATTATGTATGTGAGAAAATTTTCATTTTAAAATTATTGTATTGTCATTACCATATGCTCAAAATTTCGAAGTTAACTTCGAATGTTCGAATTTAACTCTTTCTAGTTCAATAATTACCAGACTTTGAAGTGTCGAGTTTCAATTCGTAGTTCTTTAAAAAATCGCGTCATAGTTTTTTGTTTAACTTTCGTATTCTCAACTTTGATTGCAGACAAACAAACATATGAGTTTCTGTCATCCATCTTATATTTTGACATTTCGTTTTTGAAAATCCGATAACATTTTATTTTGGCATGTATTATATATTTGTTACTTTTTCTAATCAATAAGCAGAGTTCAAGTGATTTTCACAAATTTAGAACAAATGACAGATTAATCAATCACCCTTATCGGGAATAAAAGACGAACATTTTGTTCACGTGAAATATTTCCCGTGAACAAAAAAATTGTGAACAAAATTCAAAAAAAAGTATACTGACACAACAGCAACGCAAACAATGGCAATCACAATTTTAGGGAAAGCGAACAGGGATAAGGTTGTATAGGGTGTTTTTTTAGTGGTATAGAACTTCGAATTGAAATAAAACACAAGAAAATCGTTTTAATGTCCATCAATTTGGCTCTATTGGAAGGATAATTTTATGCCATTAACGTTTAAATATGATTTCGGGCATGTGGCCGCCGCGGCTGGCTCGAATAAAGCCAATTCTACAGGTCCAATTTTCAACCACTTTTTCGAGCATATGGGGCCGTATGTTGGCAATAACGCCACGAATGTTGGCTTCCAAGTCCCCTAACGTTTCTGGTTTGTTGGCGTAGACGAGCGACTTCAGCGGATGCGTATTATCACATAGAGTAAACGTAGTGCGAAAACGATCCATGGTTAACCGAATTAATTGCTCTGTCGACCATAAAATGGACGGAGCTTGCGGTAAACTTCGCGAACTGAACCATTATTTTCGAAATAAATTTGCACGATTTGCAAGCGTTGTTCTTTTGTCAACCTGTTCATGATGAAATGGCAAACCAAACTAAATATTAATCACTTGACAGCTGACAAAATGGCCGCCAGTTAAAAAAGTGATGCCAACTTAAAGTTCTATACCTCAATAAAAATACCCTTTATATCGCTGTTAATAAGTAGAAAGGCCCTAACTCGTATTTTCACGAAACAGAGTTTCTCAATGATTCCAATACATTTCACACAAATACACTTCGTGATAAAAATTTATTGCAATAGTGTAAAAAATAACGCTTTTACAAGCAGGTGTACAAAGCAGCTGTACAAGCAATTGTACTGTATATTATAATGTGTTTTTGTACTCATGTCTCTCACTTATGCCGGCATTTTCGGCCATTTTGAATGTTCAGTTAATTGTTGACAGCTGCTTTGCTTGCACGTGTTTTGGCTCGTCTTCGATTTTTACCTATTAAAAAAAAATGGAACAAAGAACCTGTATCAAATTTTGTGTGAAAAACGACATTAAGTGCGCGGATGCATTCCGAATGTTGACTGTGGCATACGGAGAAGCTACCTTGAACCAAAGCAACGTTTATCGGTGGTACAAAATGTTCTCAGAAGGCCGAGCAGATGTGAACGACGAAGAGCGTGCCGGACGTCAGAGCACTTCAACAACAGACGAAAAAATTGATGAAGTGAAGAAAATGGTATTGGCCAATCGTCGAATCACCATTAGAGCAGTTGCTGACGAACTAGACAATCGATTGGCTCGTGCCATTCGACTTTTATCAATGGTTTGGGCATGAGACGGGTCGCCGCGAAATTCGCACCAAAATTGCCAATTTCGACCAAAAACAGCATCGCATGAACATAGCTAATGAGCTGTTGGACTCTGTCCGCTACGACCCAAATTTGCTCCAGAGGGCCATAACTGGTGACGAATCGTGGGTTTATGGTTATGACGTGGAAACCAAAGCTCAATCATCTCAACGGAAGCTGCCGCACGAACCAAGAGTGAAAAAAGCGCACCAAGTTCGGTCGAATGTGAAAGTTTTGCTTGCAATTTTCTTCGATTGCAGGGGCGTGGTGCATCATGAGTTCTTGCCACAGGATAGAACGGTTAAAAAGGAATATTACCTGCAAGTTATGCGCAATTAGAGCGAATCAATACGCAAAAAACCCCTGCTGACACATCGTTGCTTGTTACCGAGTTTTTGGCCAAAAACAACACACTAATGATGCCGCAGCCACCGTATTCCCCAGATCTGGCCCCCTGTGACTTTTTCTTGTTCCCGAAACTGAAGAGGCCCCCATGAAAGGACGACGCTAAGCTACGATTGACGAGATAAAGACGGCATAGAAGGAGAAGCTGAACAAGATAAAAAAAAAAAATTATTTTTGAAGTGCTTCGAAGATTGGAAAAAACGTTGTTATAAGTGCTAGGAATTTCGAACTTAATTTCGAATTTTGTAACTTAATTTCGAATTTTCGAACTTAATTTCGAATTTTCGAATTTCGGTAGATTATTAATTATCAAAGGTGGTCTTTAAAAATCTGGTGTTGAATTTGTTCATTTGTAAAATATTTATTAAATATTCTCATTTAAAAAGAAAACCTTTCCTACACAATTTAAACGTAAAACTTCTTATATGTATGTATGTGTGTATGCATGTATATCTAACTAAGTTTTATCATCATGTTATAAATTCATCCGTTGTCGACACTTGTTAACTTAACATACCTTAATGTTGCTTTCCTTCTGTACAAACTTTGAATTGTTTTTAATAATTTTCCTTTACTGTTTGGCTATTTCTACCGATTACCTACGCCTAAATTTATTGCCTTTATAAATTGAAATTTGTTATTGTTTTTGCATGGAAATGCACCACATATGTGACCTGCTCCACGAAAAGGGACCTCTGCGCCGAAAAGAAGTTATTGAGAAAAACGCGTTTAAAAAAAGCGCTTCGTTTTTCCGTATTTTGCGCATGGTTATGCAACTCTTCCTTCAACCTGATCATCTGGCGATGTATTTCGACTCTCTGGTACTTTGTACGATGTTCACTATGCAGTGTTGCCTCTATGAAAATTATTTCTAACAGTTTAAAACCTGTTTTTGCTAATTTTGTTTTCAAAATTACTAGAGCTGTTTTATTCCTTATCAAATTATCAAATTTTTTCATTAATTATGTTCATCTTTACAAGTGATTTGTAAAACTAAAAAACTAAAAGACATAGAAACTTGCGGTTTGCGGCATTTCCTATAAGAATCACTCAAAAAGTAAAAAAAAATTTTTTCGGCGCTGAGCTGCCTTTTCGTGGAGCAGGTCACATATTCAATTTGTTTATTTTCAATTTATTATCCAATGGCTTGTCACCAGAAAAAAGTATTTCTAAAATGTTCAAAACAAAATTCATATCAAGCATCAACATTTGTTTAGATGCTTTTCCAAATGAGGCATATTTACGGTAAATAACGTGGTCAAAATTATGACAAACAACAAATAAACCAACAGAGAATTGATTAAATAGATAAATGAGAAAACTAAAAAAAAAAAATATTAATTTTGTTTCAGTTTTATTGACAATAATCAATTGGGTAACTCACTCAATGATACACTGACATTTAAAATTTTTAATTAAAATAGATATTTAACAGAAATAAATACGTATAAATACATACATATGTATACAACATAGACGTATGTATCTCAAAAAATGCGTTTTTGGAGTTAAGCCTAGTACTCTGTTCGAAGTTGTGAAAATTTTTCAGCAACATTGATTATTTCAAAGCATATTTACATAAAGTATATGCAGGTCTACAACAACTAAGAAAGTACAAAAACAACAGGCGATTTGTTTGTGTAAGAATAATGGATGAATGTCAAAAACAGATGGATACAACCAGACCTGGGCAACTTGCATTACTTTTGCATAAGCACTGATTGAAGAAAAAAAATGTTAGTGTAAATTTAAATTTGATGCTTGTAGTGCACTATTTTTTGCACTTAAATAAAATCTCTTAAAAGTAATGGATTAATATTGCATTAGCAGCTAATCGCATGACAAAAAATACACTAATTTTGTGTTGCCACTAAGCACATCATGAAGTGATGCAATATTATTGCACTATCACATATTGTACACAGTAAAATTGAATAAAACGTGAAAATATTTTTAGGAGATAGCACAAATAAAAAATATAAAATACACTAAAGTTCATTGAGGGCACTTTTATAAGTACTTACATACAAATTAACGAAAAAAAACTGTCAATATAAATACAAACTAGATTACAGAACCAATTTAAAAAAAATTAAAAAGTTTCATACTTCAAGTACGTTGCATCTCGAGCTTATATGAAAAACCGTGCAATTGAAAAAAGATCAGAACTTAGGTTTTCGTTTATTGTAAAGTTATATCTTAAAAAATGGTGATTTTATAAACGAAAAATACTACCGCTTGGAACAATTTTATCAAGTTTTGTCTTTCTCTCGAAAAATTATAAAAAACGTAGTGATATGATTTTTCCTCTTAGATGACGATATGTACATAGGAAAAAATTTACATATTTATGTATGTACGTATGTTTTTATGTATGTACACATTTACGTTGTATTTTGCACTATATGTTTCACTGATAATGCAATAATACTATTCATAATGTGTTTAGTGGTGCAAAAAATAGTGCACTAAAAATAACAATGCAATGTTGATGAATTACTTTGAAGGGATTTTAGTAAAATGCAAGGAAAATTGCACTAATATTATTAAAGTTAGTGCTAATGTAATAAATTTGCAGTTGCATTGATTTGGTTTATTGTGGGAAAATGGTCAATGCATTTGGTTATTTAATGCAATAGTCCCAGATCTGCATACAACAAAAAGGAAATGTATGGATAGACAGAACCAAAGTAAATTTATTAATTGATAAACCTTTAATACACGAAATAAGTATAATAAAAGATACATATGTAGTTTAATAATTAAATATAATTACTTTTTAAATGTTTTGTAACACAATTTTTAAGTAAAAATTTATTTAAACTTTTTCACATACGTTTTCAGTATACACAATTGTGTATAACAAAGCAAAACAAAACAAAATGGCGTACACAAATTGTAAACAACTTTTGACATTCAGGCATTCACACTACACGAGAAAAAAATTAATCACCTGAGTACTTGCATATACTTTATATAAATTTACTTTGGATTATTTCTCGTGAAAAATTTGACACGTAACAAGTGATGCCCATATTACCTTTTCTAAAAGAATAATCGTTTTTATTGGTTAAAAATATGCAACATTGATCGAATTTTGTAAACAAAAACATCAGCTGTCAATATTTCACGCGAAATAAATGCCATTCACATTATTTCGCAGATTGCAAGAAAATGTTGCCAGATACATTTCATACATTTTTCACTAGTTGAACAGAGTACAAGTTTTGCAACATTTTTTCATGAATATTTCATGTGAAATTTTTTTGTATGGATTATGTCAACATTTCGCGTGAAATTTTGAACAGAGTACCAGGCTTTAATAATGCAACTAACTTTTTTGAGTTATGCCTCTGTTGCAATAAAGGAGCGATATATGTATATTTATGTTTGAAGGAGAGCAAAAAAAAAAACCTTAAATTTGTTACGAAATACTTATATTTGCTTAAATTTTAAAACTGAAACAACCTCTCACATAATATAGGGTGTTTTTTTAGAGGTATAGAACTTCGAATTGAAATAAAACACAAGAAAATCGTTTTAATGTCCATCAATTTGGCTTTATTGGAAGGATAATTTTATGCCATTAACGTTTAAATATGATTTCGGGCATGTGGCCGCCGCGGCTGGCTCGAATAAAGCCAATTCTACAGGTCCAATTTTCAACCACTTTTTCGAGCATATGGGGCCGTATGTTGGCAATAACGCCACGAATGTTGGCTTCCAAGTCCCCTAACGTTTCTGGTTTGTTGGTGTAGACGAGCGACTTCACATATCCCCAAAGAAAATAATCCAATGGTGTTAAATCACACGATCTTGGTGGCCAATTGACCGGTTAACCGAATTAATTGCTCTGATGGAGGATTATGTCGACCATAAAATGGACGGAGCTTGCGGTAAACTTCGCGAACTGAACCATTATTTTCGAAATAAATTTGCACGATTTGCAAGCGTTGTTCTTTTGTCAACCTGTTCATGATGAAATGGCAAACCAAACTAAATATTAATCACTTGACAGCTGACAAAATGGCCGCCAGTTAAAAAAGTGATGCCAACTTAAAGTTCTATACCTCAATAAAAAACACCCTATACATATAAAAAATACAATTATTGCTGTTGATTGTTATTTTATATGAACCTTGTGCTTAAAAATTTAAATTAAATACAAAACCAAAACAAAAAGGCCAAAAACCATAGAATAAATAATTTTTCAATAAGTTTTTTTTTTTTGTAAAATCTTTGGGTAAAAACAGCCTTTCACTTAAAAAACGAGATATTGCCTTGGCAACATTATATATTTGATGCACAGAATTTCAGAATCCAAAGACTTCTACAATCATAACATAAAAATTATGAGTGTTAAGTTCGAAATCTTTAACAAACAATTAATAAATTCACAGTACCTTTAGAGCCTGTTTTTTAGATATTTGTTTTTTATCGGAAATGAAAATGGTTTTAATTATTTAATAACTATGTATTTATTTTTTCTATACAAGTATTTCAGCGCTCCATAGAGCAGGCTATTTAGGTAAAATTAGTGTGCGATATGTACAAGGTGGGCCAGAAGAAATCACCCTATTGGAAGATGCTTTTATTTTTTTAAATGGCGGCCAATGTCAAATCTCTTTTGAGATTTATAGAATACAAGTGAACAAGCCATGGAGCGATACACTCCCCAAGAACGCGGAATAATCGTGTGTATTTTTACCGGGTCTCTCGTTTTCCGGATCTCTCGTTTTGGCGATTTATACTGGCCCGCAAGATCGGCCGATTTAACCGTTCCAGACCTTTTTTGTATGGTCTTTTGAAGTCCCGTGTTTACGTGAACCAGCCCGAGACCTTGGAAGCCCTTAAGGACAACATTCGACACCAGTGAGAGAATCTGTCGCCCGAAGTTCTCGCCGAAGTGATGAAAAATGCCATAAAACGAGCCCGTATAGCAATCAATTTTGACGGCGCCCATTTGACCGATATCATCTTCTCGACTTGACCAATCAAATTCTAAAGGTTCAAATAAACATAATCGAAAAACAGAATCGAGTTTTTTCATTTAGAAGAAAATGAGAGCCAAACAACAAACAACGGATGACTTCTTTTGGCCCACCTCTTATATAGGGTGTTTTTTTAGAGGTATAGAACTTCGAATTGAAATAAAACACAAGAAAATCGTTTTAATGTCCATCAATTTGGCTTTATTGGAAGGATAATTTTATGCCATTAACGTTTAAATATGATTTCGGGCATGTGGCCGCCGCGGCTGGCTCGAATAAAGCCAATTCTACAGGTCCAATTTTCAACCACTTTTTCGAGCATATGGGGCCGTATGTTGGCAATAACGCCACGAATGTTGGCTTCCAAGTCCCCTAACGTTTCTGGTTTGTTGGCGTAGACGAGCGACTTCACATATCCCCAAAGAAAATAATCCAATGGTGTCAAATCACACGATCTTGGTGGCCAATTGACAGGTCCATTCCGCGAAATTATGCGCTCATCGAATGTTTCCTTCAATAAATCGATTGTGACGTGCGCTGAACCACAACTCATCCACATTCATCCCATCCAATTCGGGAACAAAATAGTCGGTTATTATGGCTCTATACCGGTCTCCATTAACGGTAACTGACTCTCCAGCATTATTTCGGAAGAAGTATGGCCCAATGACTCCACCAGCCCATAGAGCACACCAAACAGTCAGTTTTTGTGGATGTAATGGCGTCTCAAGGGTCTCATGTGGATTCTCTTCACTCCAAATGCGGCAATTTTGCTTGTTGACGTAGCCATTCAACCAAAAATAAGCCTCATCACTGAACAAAATTTTGCGATGAAAATCAGCATCGAGATCAATCTCATTTTCAGCCCATACACCAAAATCACGACGCATTGCATGGTCTCGCGGCTTTAATTCTTGCACAAGCTGGATCTTGTAAGGTCGCAAGCCAAGATCTTTGCGCAAAATCTTCCATAAAGTTGATGGACAAAGCTCCAATTGCTGTGCACGGTGGCGAATCGATTCATTCGGGTCCTCTTCAACACTTTGCTCTACAGCGGCAATTGTTTCTTCGGTGCGCACTGTTCGACGTCTCTGCGGATGCGTATTATCACATAGAGTAAACGTAGTGCGAAAACGATCCATGGTTAACCGAATTAATTGCTCTGTCGACCATAAAATGGACGGAGCTTGCGGTAAACTTCGCGAACTGAACCATTATTTTCGAAATAAATTTGCACGATTTGCAAGCGTTGTTCTTTTGTCAACCTGTTCATGATGAAATGGCAAACCAAACTAAATATTAATCACTTGACAGCTGACAAAATGGCCGCCAGTTAAAAAAGTGATGCCAACTTAAAGTTCTATACCTCAATAAAAAACACCCTTTATAATATTAAGTAGATAATACAAACCACAAAAGTGTTGTGTGTTGCAAACTAGCTTACAAATTATGCACAAATTATGTATGAATCTATCTAAGTATGTACATATGTATGTATGTGTGTGCATTGGAGCAATTTACTTAAGTATGTAATTCTGTTAATTTAAAAGTGTCACACCTCCAAAACCATTTATCATTTTTACATCCTCTTAATTTGTTATATTTTTGTCGAGCTTCCCTCATCACTTGCACAATTTTAGCACACATGTGATAATAAAAGTTATTTTAAGCACAGATTTTTTTTCAGTCTCATTCAAACAATGCTAATTAAAACTTAAATGACGAAAATAAATTTACAAGTCTACCAAATACATACACAATCACTGCCATCTGGCCTGGCACCTGTTGCGAAATGTAGACAATATTCGCAACAAAAAAAAAAAAAAAAAGATAAAAAAATTTTAATTTTAACTGAAAATCGCAGAAAAGTAAAAAAGAAACGTTTAGGGTAATAAATTGTGCTTAATTTATGAATGCTAAACAGATAATGAAAGTGTTATAATATATTTAAATTTAGATCAATTAACTATTGTTTATTATTCGTGAACTTATTTATTTAAGTTTTCAGTATTATGTAATTTTTGTTTTAATATGTACAAATACTATGTAGAAAGCCGCTTGAGTATAACAAAAATTACTTTGATGACCAGCCATCATTTTCCGATTTCAGACATTTCCGCTCTTTTTCTTTCGGAAAAAAAAGTTGGCAGACTTCCAAAACGTCAATTGCTTTGTCATCGCACAAAGTTTAGAGTTTCATAATACCGCACTACAAAACATTGGCAATGCACAACTCTTAAGCACCCCATACACGTTTCAATTCAATTGTCAATTGAGTCTTTCAATTGAATTGATGCTTGGCCACACACTTCATAAACTGAATTGAAAGATTTTCATTCAACTGTCAAATTTATATTTTTTTGCAATTACAAATTTAAAAATTTAAAACTTCTATTGCATTCATCCATTAATTTTTATATTTTTATTTAAAATTCAATGAAATTAAATACAGTTTTAAAAATACATAACTTTTTCTATACAAAATAAAGCTACAAACATAAATTATGACAGCTAATCAAGAGACTCGAACACACACAGAACAATCGAACTGAAAGATTTACTAGTCAACATGAAAAATCAAAATCTTTTGATTTTTCTTCAACCAACTCGACAACTGCCAAACTAATCAATTGACAAGGCCATACACGCTTTGATTTGGACAACAAGCGACTCAATTGAAAATTGAATTGAATCGTGTATGAGGTGCTTTAAGAACCAGCGATGCCAACTTGGTGCTTTTGGCACTATTTTTAGTGCTTTGTGAAGACTCAAAACGCCAAATTTTTAGCGTTGGTGCCAAACTAAAAAAAAGCACTACGTAGTGCTTTTAAGAAATTGTGTATTTCTTAAAATTACTTTAATAAAAACTTGGTGTATTTATTTTTTTCATCTGATATATTTCATCAAAGATGTTGATACTATTGCCGAAATAGAAAATATTAAACATTATTAAACTTCACTCGTTCCTCACGTTAGTGCTTTTTATGCCTTGTAGATCTCAAAATTATGCTTTTTAATGAATTTTTTTTAATGTTGATGTGCTTTTAGAAACAAAAAAGTTGGCATCACTGTTAAGAACGCCGCAAACAAGCAATCAGCGCTTCATTTTCAAAGTTTATGCTCATGGTTAGACCTAATTTACACTATGCAAGTCTCATTGCTAAGCTGATTAGTTTGTTAGTCTCTCTCTCCGTCAAACTAATCAGCTTAGCAATAAAGGTAGAGGTCCATAGCTCGCTTTTTGCGCGTTATGCTTTACACGCGTTTCATCCTCTTGTTTCATTCTATACTTTGTTCGCGTTGAGTTACATGCACTGCTTTTCATGCGCCATTTTATTTTTGTTTTGATCAGCTGTGTGCGTTTGTTTATAAATACTTATAAAGAAAAAATGGAGAGTGAAATCGAGATTTTAAAAGAATTTGTGGAGTTAGTCGAGTTTGTATATTTAATTTTATGTGCAAAAAATGCCTATAAAAAATTTAAAAAAAGAAAAGGTTTTGGGTACGGCCGTTGTATTTGGAACGGAATTTAAGTGGGTTTTTTGAAACCACATTTAAAAAATTAAAACTTCTGACCCTGAGCAATTTCGAACCGCGACAAGAATGTCTGCATTTTAAAAGATAGTCTTGAGAAGAACTCGGCCAAGGCTATTCCAGCAGATTGTCGGCTGTTGTTGACTTTAATGTAAGTAAATTGAAAATTATATATAAATGTATGCAAATTATTGGCTTAAACAATAACTTTTCTAAGCAGCGGAGATGACACTCAGTACGTAAAAGTAATCGATAACTAATATGCAAAATTTGTTACTGAGAAAAGTGTGGTGAAGAGTTAATTAAAATACATCGCATTAATGAAAATATTCACATATTTTATTAAACAAGTTTTTTTTTTACTAAGAAATTTTTTTTTATTGAAAAAAAAAGAATAAAATTATCCACGGCAAAATAATATTTATCGATAACGTAAGAAATAAAGTATTATTTAACATCTTTAGCATTCAAGAACAGCTGACTTTCTTTCATGGTACAAAACGCGTACAAAAGTAGAAAGTCGACCTACTTTTTGCTTTGAACGCGCCTACGCGTTCTGCGCTTTTTGCAATGTAACTTGTCACATACTATTACATTGATTCTACTTTTTTGACAGATGCATAGAAAGCGTAACGCGCAAAAAGCGAGCTATGGACCTCTACCTTAAGACTTGCATAGTGTAAATATGGACTTACAATGCTTCGCAACTTTGTATCTGTACACGATATAAATGCCGCATTCGAAAAGTATTCTAACTTTGTATTAATACGCTTTGGAAGTCAGCCATTTTAAAACTACGGCAGAATTTTTTTTTAATTATTTTTATCAAATTCAAGTATTTTTTTAACAGAAGTAACACTCAGGCAATGAATGCTTACTAATATATACTAATAGGTGTTACCTTCTTTAGGAAAATGATAGTAATAGAGAGAAGACAGTTGGTGAAGGAAGAGATAGAGAAAAGATTCATTCTTTTACAACTCTGAGTCTTTTTCGACTCCTGCTTTTGAGTAAAAAAAAAACTGTTTCGCCATGTAAAAATGGTACCCTAGCAGCGACTCTTCTGAAAGAGTCTTTTGAGACTCGGTTTTCTGTGCGAAATATGACTGCCAAATAATTCTTAAAACGGTCATGTAACGCAAAATATTTGTGTTCTTTGAATAAGTCGTTTTTCTTTTTAGGCATTTTAATGAATCTTTTGGTAGTCTTTTTTTTTTTTGAACGCACACACACACACATCTTTAACATTTCATCAATTCACCTAGATGATAATGTCTTCCCACAAGAATTATACAGAGCTGAATGTTCAAGATACGAGTATATCGTCGGTTGGTTATTGGTTTGCTGCAGTCATAATGTATATTGAATATACTGTGCCGCAAACCAATAATCATCCGTCTATATATATATATGTGCATATACATATCGTTACCAAAACAGCAAAACGCCCTATCTAACAAAAAATTTAAATTGACTTCTTAATTTTTTTATAAATTATTTTGTAAGTATTATACGATTTTTTTTTCAAAATACCAAAATATGGAAAACACTACAAATATAGAAATTTTTTAGACACGGTCCAGCTCACGAACGGCCATCTCTAGACCCCTCGAATGTTTTGTGCATCCTTATTAAAAAGATCAATCTTTAATTTGAGAGGGGTGACAAAATCACGTTTTTTTATCTTCATACAAGGTGAGTCGTCGCTCCAATGTACATGCAAATCGTCATATAAAAATAATTCTGCCAAAAAAAACCGACTTCAAAATTTATGGGATATAAAATTAAATTTTAATGGGCATGCGTCTGCCCATTTTTTCAATGCAAGATTTTGTGTTTTCAAGAGCTCAGGGTGAGTGTTAAGTTTTGTAAAAATCAGTACAGTAGAGCCATTTTAAATAAAATATTTAATTTTAATGGGAGTGACTCCGCCCATTTTTTCAAATGGAAGATTGTTTTAATTTTTTAGCTCAAGGTGTGTGGTAAGTTTCGCAAAAATCGGTTAAGTAGAACCACGTAAAATATAATAAAATATTTTAATGGGCGTAGGCACACCCATTTTTCAACTTTAAAATTGTGTAATTACAAGAACCAAAGGTGTTTGCTAGGTTTCGCTGCAATCAAATAAGTAGAATATCATAAAATCAAATAAAAAAAAATTTGTGGGTGTGTCCACACCCAATTTTTTTGAAATGAGACCAATGGGAAGCTGCACCCTCTCAGACAATAAAAAAAAATTTACAATCGGTCTAATATGAACCGAGTTATGAAGGTAACTCCGCCAAAAAACGAATTGATAACCTCCTCTTTTTTTTTTTTTTTTTTTGAAGCCGGTTAACAAAAAATATACAACTTAAAAAAAACTCAAAACCGTATTTTCGATGTAAATGATGTAATTAACAAAAAAACATCTTTTCACATTATTTTTATCCGTGTAACTAACTATTAATTTGGACATTTTTTTCTTTTTTAATTTCAATTAATATTTTAATTGAATCTTTTAAAACTTTCAATTAATTTTTTAACTGAATCTTTGAGAATATTGCAATTAATTTTTTAATTGAATATATAATATTATTTCAATTATATGATTAATTGAATCTTCAAGAATAGTTCAATTAAACTTTAATTGAGTCTTTAAACAAAATTTCAATTAAAATTTTCAGTTAATGTAATATTTTTTAATTGAAAACATCAAAAAAAAAAATTATATTAAAACGGTTGAGTTAATATTACAATTTTTGTGATTGGTTTAAAACTAGTTAATTTTTTAACTGAATCTTTGACTTTCTTAATTGAATCTTGTTTTTACTTTTTTTCTGTACGGTGAAACCTGTGAATTTGTTTTATAGAAAATTCGTTTTTTTTTTTATTTAACTATAATAAAAATATACGACGATAATTTAGCTTATTTAGCAATTAGCATTTTTAAGTTGATTGGACAACCAATCAAGACCCCTATAGAGACCATCGCCGCTAGTTGCACACGTCGCCTGAATGTACCAATTGCGGTTTCTTAGTGAGTGAAGACCGAGTTTATCAGTAATTTCTGCTGCATTCATTGCGTTTGGCAGATCCTTAAAACAGATGAAAAGTGTTATAAAGGCAATTAGTTATTGATAATCTTTTAAATCAAAGGACAAAAAAATCAGACTTCAATTATTTTTATTAATTAATAATTAGATAAATATAATGGCAGGTTCTTTTTGAGGAAATCGAAATTGTTCAACGTACGTGTATTTGTATATTGATGCAGGTAGATTTTTCATAGGCTTTGTTATTTGTATTTTAATATTAATGCAATCAGATGAGGCGTTAGTTTGATAAAAGATAAGGTACCTCTATTTTTTAGCAGACAAATTAATAAAAAAATTATACAGCACATTATATTTTCATCAATGTAAAAAATTCTTTAGACATATCAAACCGGTTGCACTTTAAAATTATACGGAGAAACAATGAAAAACTTCGTTTCAATAATTTAGCTTATCATTTTGTATTTCATATCTCAAAATTATTTGATATTTACTTAATAGTTTTTTATTCTTAAAAACATACCTGTTTGTTAGCAAATATAAGCAATACAGCATCTCTGAGCTCATCTTCAGCCAACATACGCATCAGCTCTTCTCTCGCTTCGCCAATACGTTCTCTGTCATTGCTGTCAACGACGAAAATGAGACCCTTAAGGTTGCAAATAAAATGTAATACACGTCATAAATTTTTAAATCGATTGTCTTAAAATTTAATCAGATTGAAAAACTACATAGTATATTGTTGCTCCATCGATTGCTGATACAGTTTGATAATAAGTAAAAAAAAAATCTTAATCAGGGCAGTCATGAATAAAATTCCGCGTGAAATTTTTCCCTGGGAACAATTCCAACTAATAGCAAGTAATAGGGAAAACAAAAAATCCTAATTGGGAAAGGGAGAAATTTCACGCGGAATTTTATTCATGTTTGCCCTGAATATATTTCCATTAGGATTACTTATTAGTGCCGCATTTCGACTTCTACGATTCTATAAGACTAAAGAACATCGCAACATTTTTTTTTTTAATCTAGGACAAAGTCGTCGTAGTTGAAGTCGAAATACATACGATAGTAGTAATTAGGCGCATTTTTTTTTATTTATAAAATGTTTTGTAAAAGTTTTCATAAAAAAGGATGCATATCTTTAAATAATATTTATATTTTATACATACTTGTGTATTTTGGAAATAGTGCCTCCACAATGGACGAATTTTATCTTGACCACCCACATCCCATACTGTAAAGCTAATATTCTTGTATTCTACAGTCTCAACGTTGAAACCTTAAATTGGAAATAAATGTTTGCAACATTTTCATGGAACATAAATAACAAAAGAATACTAACAAGGAAATACTAACCAATGGTAGGTATCGTTGTTACAATTTCGCCTAATTTGAGTTTGTACAAAATTGTGGTTTTACCAGCGGCATCTAAACCGACCATTAGTATTCTCATTTCTTTTTTGCCAAAAAGACCTTTAAATAAATTTGCGAAAACATTCCCCATATTTGCTTATGGTATTATTAAACTTGTAGAGTGTGTTGGATAGTGTACTCTTATTAATTTATAAAAAAAAGTATATTCAAACTTCTTTATGCTGCGTATTCAAATAACCAGGGAGTGCATATATGTACATACATATATTTAGTATTCGGCGTTTGAAAGCTTTTCCCGATTTTATTTTTATCTAAAAGAAATAAGCGAATAAACTTTTTATTATAAATATGAAAGAAAATAATATTGAGGAAGTACTTTATATCTGCGGCAATATTGAATAATAGCTTAAGTCGACTTAATATTAATTATCTTTATAATGCTGTATTATGTCCCAGTAGGAACTTGCAGTCGTTACCATGCTACATATGCAAAAAAGGATCACATGAAACTAGAAACGTAAGTTAGAGACTTTTTAGGCCTTTGTGGAAGAGTTAAATCCTCATAAAAACACTGCTTTGCTTAAGTCGATTTAAAATATTATTCCATATTTCCACAGTTATACTCGTATATGTACATATATTTACATATATCAGTGAAAATATAGAATAATTGCTTAAGGCGACTTAAGAAAATTTAGCTTTATTATGCTATATTATGTAGCAGTGGAATCACACAAAAATATAATCGTTCGTTAGAGCCTTTGCTTATCCTTTTGCGGTCAAAACCTGTGTTTTACTTAAGTCGACTTAGGCGACTATTCTACATATGTACGTACATATGTATATATGTATGTATGTATGTACACATACATATGTATATATGTCAGGCAAGTTCCCTGCAGTCGGCATAGCTAGCGAATGTCTAGCTATTTCGTTAACTACCAGCCTTACTACTACCAATGCACACGACTGACGATTTTATCATGGTGATGACATTGACGGTAGTCAATTGCCACCCTTCGTCAGTGATTTGTGCCAACCGTAATTATGCGACATGTGTTCACGAGTTGTCCAAGCAGCAAGGAAATGCATCTATCTAGACGTGCTCAACTCTGAACACACGAACTTCATATACATATGTACACTTTTGGCTAAAAAAATAAAAATTATTTTGGCGAAATTATTTGTTAGCCATCTTTTAACATCGCAAGCAAAAACTGTTTTCTTTAATTTTAAATACATATTCCAACTTATTGTTTATTTCGTTCACATCAAACCTTTTTAACATCTGTTCATAAAATACTTTAAAAACGGTGACTCAATGATGAACCCATCATGCCTGGCAGCGGAGCTTGTGGTTTCCTAGCATGAACTTGCGCCGCCACGTTTGGTATTGTATTACAACCCACGCATATGTGTAACGTCTCATGTATGAAAATATCACAATCAATGCAATAAATTTGGGAACAAGACTCACAACGACAAACCGTCTTATCGGCTGCTTCCGTTAAGGGCTTTTGACAGGCGAAACACACAGCAGCCTGTCCATTATACACCAATTCGGTGAAATGTTGAACGGGAAATAGATGATGATATGAACGCGCTAAGTGCGGAGCGGATACTAAGGTCAGACCACAGGTTTGGCATTCAACGGGTAACTCACAATATTTGCTGTAACATTGAGGACAATGGAAACCCACCGAGGTAAGCTTACTGGGCTCTTCAGTATTTTCTATGTGGCACATGCACATAGACAAAGGTGGATCTTTACCCTCATCTTGTTTCATATGCGGAAATCCCATTTTAATCAGAGAATTTTCTTGTATTTGGGCCGCTGGTGGTGGATCTACATGCGAGAGCAATTGATCGCGATAATGGCTGTCATCCAATACAGCTCCATAAGTGCCATTCGTTTGCGTGGTTAAGTAACGACAAACATGAATTTCAGCCGATAATGATATTACCGAACATCTAATGCCCTCCAATTTTAGAACTTCTATAGTTTGTGTTAAGTCAATGGGGTCGCAAGTTGTTAAAGACCCCATGATTATAAGAATTTCTCGGGAAGCGTGAGAAGGCACTACTTTCAATGTTTTCATTGCCAACTCTAAGCCATTTTGTAAAGAGGGTTCCCCGACAAGATTGAGCTTCTTCAATCTAAAAGTAAATAAAATAAATTAAAACATTGCTTAAATGTTTTATAATTAAATTTGCAGCTCATTTTACCCTTCTAGAGCTTTGAGATGAAGTTTAGCTGTTCCCGTAAGATCAGTAATTTTTTCGGCTCTTTTGCTTTTCAGAACTATCAAACCCAATTGACTAATAGGATTTTGATCAAAAAATTCTTCTATAAACATTTCTAAGAGCTACAGCAAAAAGGGTTTTTTATTTTTAGGATAAAGCTTTGAATGTACTAATTATATACCTTAAGAGTGCATAACAAGCGTGTGGGTTTCAAATCGGGCACAGACATGGATTCAGAACAGTCTAATATTAAATACATATGACGCATCATACCCAGTTTGTTTTGCATAGTTTTTTGTCGTTGACGCTTACGTTTCGCTTTTTGTATAAGCTCGGCAATGGCACTATCCAAAAGACCATCATCATCTTCCTTAATGGCTTCCCTGAAAGTTAAAATTTTTGCAACATACCACATTAGTCGTATTATTTTATTATAAATCATTTTCTTTGTTTACCAAGTTTTTTCATAACCAGTTTCCCAGCGGTACTCCTTTGGATCCTCTTCTTCACCATGTTCCATTTTAATAAAGCTCTAAAATGTTATTTATTTAACCAATAATTAAAACACCCCAAAAACAGGATAGAAAAGTGGATGGGAAAATTGTTTGTAAATACTTCTTGTTTTTAATGAGTAATCACATTTGAGTGATATCACTTTGAATACAACCCTGCAATTGCTGAGGTGAGATTACTAGAATTTATTACATAAATTCACCTTGCTCAACGATTGGTCGACAAACTGCTTCCATTTTGACGCGAACGGAAAATTGTTCATTTGCTTTCGTTGTGTGTAGTTCTTTGCATTTAAGCTCAAGAATTAATATAAATAGTAATTTGCTAATAAAATATCCTTTTGTAAAAATAGGTAGAAATTAGATTTCATGACAACACTAAAGAATTTACAAAAGTAAAATAGAAATATAAAAGTTAAAAAAGCATTTGTTGAAAATAACAAAAAGGAAAGTGTTGCAGGGAAAGAAAAAAGTGTTGGTGACAAACGTATAGAATTTTAACATATAAAAAAGTAAGTTTATTTGAATTAAAATTGCTTTGTGCAAAGTGTATATTTATATCAAAGTGAGTGCAACTTGTTTAATTATCTAAAATCTATGGAGTTGTGTTTGTATCTATTTGTGCAAACTTGTACCTAAGACGCGTTTGTTAAAGTAACCGCTGTTTGTTTGTTGTTTAAATCACTCTGCAAACAGAAAGTTCCAAAAGCGAAGGAATATTTGGCTGCGAAATTTCCATATGGCCATCACCTAGTTTAGTGTTCGTACCCAGTTGTAAGCAACAGCTACCTTCAGGAGCTGCCAAATGTTCTATAGCCTTCTATAGGAAGTTGAAGTTCCAATTCGTTGTCAGCAGCGTAACAACGATGAAAATGTTTGTGAATGGTTTATTTGAAATTCCACATCAAGTCGTAACCTGTGCAATTAGTTAAGCTCCAACATTTTTAGAGATAAAAACTTCATGGCTTAAGCCCATTACTGCCTTATCACATAGTTTATTCATTTTCTTAAATGGTAACCGTGTAAAATTTATGTATATATATACATTTTATAGTTTTATCTTGATATGGTAGACAAATTTTTATTTAATAAACATTTTTTATAATTTTGGCGCCGCTTTTTACTTGAAGTTCCCTGTGCACAATATCTGCATTTTCTATACAACATGCTCTTTTTCATATTTTATTGTGTTTTCATATATTTCCTCTGGTTTCTTATCAATTACTTTTTATCATGTTCTTCATTTTTCTATATAGAATGAATTGGCAAAGAAACCAATAGGACAATGACAGTGTTGCATTTTGTACAAAACTGTACCAAATTTATTGAAATTTGAACTTTTTATCTCGAGCTATTCATTACGATGTGGTAAGCCTACTCCAACGGTTTTTAATATATGATCAGGGGGCAAATTACGCCATTCGATACGACTCGTAATTTAAAAATATTTCCATATAAACTCTATTGCAATATTTAAAACGCAAATGTATTCAAACTGATGAGTTTTAAATTAAATATGTCTGTATATCTAGAAATAATTTGTACACTTTGTTAATGTGAGAATATCTACATAAACATACATATGTATGTACATATGTACATATATATCGCTGCTTTATTTCAATAGAGGCATAACTCGAAAAAAAAATAACCTCGTTTCCACAAGACAGACGAAAAATTTGTATGAAAATAACTCAAAAAAAGTGTTTTCATATAAATTTTCTACCTAAGTCGAACGTCTGGATTGTACAAATAGGGTGTAAACTTAAAGTTTTCGATCCTGTTTGTGCAAGGCGTTGACGATGAAAATGTTGGCGATTAAAGTAAAGTTTTAGAAGTTTCTTTTCATCTATTACAAAAATGCCAAGATTTCCGTCGTCAACGCCTTACATATACGCCTCAATGAAGATATGTATAAATATATTGGGCCCGTATTTTGACTTCGACTACGACGATTTTGTACTTGATTTAAAAAAAAAATTTGCAATGCTCTTAAGTCTAATACAATATCGTAAAAGTCGAAATAGGGAATTTCTCCAATTTTCTTTTCTCAATTGTTACATAAAATTAAATATTATATAACGATTTATTCTCCATTAACTCGAAAAACGAATATTTTGAGATGTGTCTATCTTGCAATAAAGGACCGATATGTAATGTAAGGGATAATAGATTGTCTTTCTTTAGACCACCTATTCTAATATTCAGGGCAATCAGGAATAAAATTCCGCATGAAATTTTTCCCAGGGAACTAATAGCAAGTAATAGCAAAAACCAAAAAATTCTAATTGGAAAAGAAAGAAATTTCGCGCGGAAGTTTATTCATGATTGCCCTGATTATCACAATTTTTACATTTAGCCAATTTAAGCTGTCCAACATGTATGTTATATTTTTCTCTTGGCTTGCGATAAATCACATCGCCTTTTGTAGTTTTTGCAACTGCTCTATTTGGGCATCTCTTGCGAGAAATGTAATTGAGGGTCAGTATATAAAATCTAGCTCAATTATACTTCTATTAATTAGTATCTTGTGATATTTACTTATTCTATGACAAGTTCTATACATTAAATAAAGTTTTAGATTAATTTTTAATATGTACATATATACATATGTATGTATATGTATGTACATATGGATAGTTATTTCGTTTCATTTTATAAAAATGAAAATAAATCGAAGATCTGCAGTAATTTGACTTCGATTAAGATTTTTTGTAATAGATTAAAGAACATCGCAACAAATTTTCTTTAATCAAGGGACCAAAATGTCTTAGTCGAAATCGAAATACGCCAATAACAATAAGGTCCATCATTATGCCTATCAAAATTCTAACAATTATATTTTCGATTCGAATTATATCCCCAGGATTTAAACTTCAGTCATAACTAATTAATTAGAAATATATTAATGCTTACACATATTTTTGTTCCTTAGCCTGACTTCTAGCTTGTGTTTTCTGCTTAAAATTATACTACTATGCTTTACAGTAGAAAAAGTTTTGAAGTAACTCAAAAAATTATGTTTTGTTCTTCAGACAGATTTTGCTTTAATTTGGAACGATTTTGAATAATATATTATGTCCATAGTGAAACACCATAAGAGCTTCACATTTCCATATTAAGTTAATGTTTTAATATACATATAAACTGTGTCAGTTATACCTAGTGTGCGTGCAATCAACTAGATATATTTTTAGTCATATCACAATATATTGAAAATGGTTGGGCGAGAAATAACACCTACTGAGATTGGGAAACATTCTAAATTAATAAAAAGTAAGTAAATGATGAGTTTATTCTTTACTGTGTTGTGAGAAATATTTATATTAATAAATTTTTAGACGCTCAGGAGGAAATGGCAACAATGGATGTTTTAGTGTGCGGACGTTGTTTAACAGTTTTTCACTTTGTGGAAGAGTTCAAACAGCATAAAGTAAAGCCCTGCTTTAAGGAAAATAATAATGTACGGGAGTGCAATGATACAAAACCGAAAATTTGGGCATTTTTATTGTGGAAAGCTACGCAAATAAATAACAATAAAGACAACAATGTATCAAGTCCAAACTCGTGGTCACTTTATCAGACGTGGGTTAAAATGGAGGAAACTCTTAGAGAGACATGGATAGTTGCTGGTCGTACCATACAGTCTTTTGCTAAGGTATCGCAAGGTAATCTTCAAGAAATGCCAGTTAAAATAACTAAAACGGTGGTGAATAATGCACCCGAGAGTGCATCTCCGGGAAGAAGTAAGTTATTCCACCTTATCGTGGAGTTGGAGTATTTCAACTTCGACTACGACGTTTTTGTAATAGATTAAAGAACACTTCAACAGTTTTTCCTTAACCTATGACCAAATTGTAGTAGTCGACCAATAAATACGCCCACAACGATAAGGGCCATTGTTATGAAGTGTTAGAGCATGGTTGATTGATTGTTCATAAAATTTTATTACAGAACCTTTGGCGCAAACTAAGCCGCAGGTAGCAAACTTAAAGCCTCCAAACAAAGTAATACCCTCCAGTAATAATTCAGTAGCTGAGTCGGAAAATGAATCGTCGCCTATAAAATCAACATTAGTTGGTAACAACGCTCAAAAAATTATAAAAAAGCCCGCAGCTCCACAATTGCCAACTAACAAACCTGCCGCAGCTACTACAATATCTCCAGCAAATGCATCAGCCAAACTTTTAACGTTAGTATCAAAATAGTTTTATACATATCGCAATTTTTCCTCTAAAGAGCGTCAACTCAAAATTTACAAATTTTCAGTGGAGTCAAATAACTGTTTATATCACAAACAAGGATGAAATTGATGTAAAATTTTTACAGTGAGTTAATAAGATCGTTTTCTTGCAAAAACTTAAAATTGCAAAATTTCGAGTTGGCGCTCTTTAATGGAACTAGTGTGATATTATGTTCTGCATATGTTGCTAAATTTGAAATAAATATTCGTAGACGCCGAGCAAAGCGCTCTATACCAAACAGTGAGGAAGTTATAGAAGAGAACGTTGAAAAAATTGTTGCTAAACGTTTTAATCCAAGGCGACGTATGCATGAATACTTGGTTAAATGGGAAAATCGCACACTTGAACAAAATACTTGGGAACCTGCCTCTCATTTAGAAGATGTTCCTCATCTTTTGGAGACTTTTGAAAAGCAATTGGCCCGCCAAAAGGAAACACGTGCTGCCATGCAAGCTAAACAACAAGCGGCAGCTGCGGCAGAAGTTAATAAGCCTTTAGAAACCGGTATATTAATGATGTGTTCTTTTAGCTACATATAATGTCTTGACTATTTCACCCTATAGAAGCTAACAAACCACAATTAGCATCGCCTTCTGAAAGACCACAAAGGTCATCAAAAACTAAAGCTATGGATCAAGTGAAACAATGGGTAACGGGCACAAACAGTTCGGAAGCAAACTCTCCAAACTCAGAGTTAACACAACACCAAGAAAATGAAAAAGACTGGGCTGTGAATACCAGTACTATATCAAGTCGTCCGTCTGGCGGCTTCAAACGTAAACTTGACGATTCAGATTATAACGATTCTAATGCAAGTGATGCGCCTCCATCCACCACCACCAATACCATGGAAGATTTTGAAGAAAATTTGATACCTCTCAACACATTAAAGAAAATGAAATACGGAAATGCTGTTTCGGTAGAGGTTAAAACGAAAATTGATAATGTAAGTTCGTCCCGATTTCCTAATCGTTCATATGCTTAAGCATTATCAAATTTTTTAGACTAAACAGATTAAAGTCAATGGCACGACAACTGGACGCACAGAAGGCCTACCAAACTCTGCCGAGGTAATTATTACACAAGATTCAAATGCTTCCGGTGTTGTTAAGAAACCAGGATTTAATGGCAGTTCTATGGTAAGCTATAATAATAGGCTTCTTAAAATAACACGAAAATAATTCATGTGCCATATAAAAATGCTCTGAACTTTAAAAGCTAGCATGAACTAGCAACAATGATTAATTTAGAAATATTGAAACTTGGGCTTTTAATACATATCGCTCCTTTACTGCAACATAGGCATATCTAAAAAAAATTACTTTCTGGAGTTAATAATGCTAACTAATTCGTAATATTCCCATTTAATGTTGTGAGTTGTATGAAACGTAAAAATCTTTTTTACTGCAAAACGTGGCTTTTTGAGTTATACATGCCTCTGTTACAATAAAGGAGCGAATGTGCGTGTTCTTACATATCGCTCATTTCCTCAAACATCATAACACAAAAAATTGTTTTTTTAGTTAATGAGCCAGAATTATTCGCCATATAATTAATTATTCATATTGCGTAAAAATTTCATAAAAATATCTTGTTTACTCATCTCTTGAAAGAAAATGAAATTTTCTTTCTCCATTAAGTTGTATATAAATTGAAAACATAAGCTCGTTTTCTGGCAAACTACTTTTTTGAGTTATGACTTTGTTTTAGTAAATGAGCGATACGTACATGTGTATTTACATCAAGACTGGAAACTGAGAGAACACCGAGAGAAATGTATTCGCTTATGTATATTCATTTGTATAAGAAGCTGATTGATGTTCGGCACTCTGGTGCCAGTTTGGATGTACATGTGTACGTAAATATATTTCTCAAATAATCAAATCGCATCGTCAAATCACTAACGACCAAATTCATGAAAAATATTTTGATTTTATAAAAGTTTCATCAATCAAATTTCCATAGAAAATATGTTTCATAAACCACTTATTAAACAGAAATATTTTTTATGAATAAGGCAGCAAGCAAGTATTATACAATTTCCGTTCTTTAAAAAATCTACATACATACATATGTGCATGTTGACGCAGGAAACCGTAAGTGCTGTTAGCCTCAAAATATGGAGAAAAAAACGTTACGTACATATTAGCTATAAATATGTCTTTCAATCCTCTTCATTTGGAAAAGGGAGAAATTTCTCGCGGAATTTTATTCATGATTGCCCCGAATATAAAGAAAATACTGTCAATAAAAACGTTTGCATATAAACGTACGCGAACGGGAAAAATTGTAAAATCAACAAGAGCTGAGTATTTCCACAGAAAAGTCCACGTTTTGTCACGTTGCATTACTTTGTGATGTAAAAAACGTATTTTCGATAATTCGAGGCTTACAACATTGACGTGTTCCTTACGTCATATGTACATATATATACATATATATGTATATACATACATATGTGTAAGCATACTATTACTTATATCTTTACAGAATCAGAAATCTGAAGCTCAAATCCGAGTTTTATCCAAAGGAGAATCGGCTGTTTCCAGTTCTGGTATAGTACGCGTAGGCTCTGCCCCAGAAATTAGTGCTATTTCTTCCCCATCACCAGCGCAGCCATCTGTAGTGCCAGAACCCAAACTACACATTCAAACAAGAACACAACAAGTTCGTACTATAAGTACAGCGATTGGAGGACGTTCAACACCCACTCAGCCCGGTAGACAAGTAGTCCAGCAACAAATAGTTCGCACACCTAGTGGTACAACTATTCAACGTAAAACTGTTCCAGCTGGGGCTTCAACTCCTCTACAACGGTCAACCATACAAACACGCACTGTTACACAAACATCACCGTCATCGGGGCGCATGATTATACCGCGACAGGGGTCAGCTAGCGTTACCAGCAGCAATCATCGAGTTGTTCAACAAAGTAAGGTTGTAACACCGGAACAAAAAATTTTGCAGCTTTCCAAATCGGGAGACTTGAAGGTTACCAAAAAGGTAATGACACGGGATGATGTAGCCCAAAGGCAGCAACTTCAACAACAGCAACAACAACGACAAAGACAACAGTCTCAAGTACACATACAAAAAGTTCAACAACTATCAGGACCAGCCCAGCGTAATGCGCCTATAGGCCAAAGAAAGCCGCAGCAGCATATACACCAACAACAACAAATTATGCAGCAACAGGAAGAGGAACCACAACACCAAGCTCAGTTATGTCCAATAACAGGCAATATTATTGGACAAGAAGATCACCAACAGCAAACTCAAAGTGGTATTTTACAAACACAATTAGTAACAGATCATCACCAGCAACAACAGCAACAAATGCACAATTTACTACATCATGAACAGCAACAACAACATCAGCAGCAACAATTGCATGACATCGATCCTAATCTTTTGCTTACGCAGGACCAAATGCTTACGAACGAAGACGGAACGCCACTGCTTGTAACTGGAGAAGATGGTACTGTGTATCAAGTTGCTGGTAAAAACGCTGAAGGCCAAACCATTCTGGTCACGCAGGGACCCGATGGTGAACAACAATTTGCTTACGTGGCTGCTGCCGAAGGTGAAAATGAAAATCAAGTACTCACACTAGACAATGCTGTAGCCGAAGCAGTAGCTCAACTGCCGGCCGAACAAGCTGAAGCTCTGGCAGCAGCAGCTGGTGATGGCAGCGGTGGTCAGTATTTGGTTAAGACTACACAAGAGGATGGTACTACTCAAGTAGTAACTATGACGGAGGCTGAATTAGCACAGCATCAGGCTTTAGCCGCAGCTCAACACCAGCAGCAACAAATTGCAGTTCAAGCAGCCAATGCTCAGCCTGGCGCCACCAGTCAATTGTGTATACAAACGGGTGATGGCTCCGACGGCCAAGAGGCTAATATACCAGCTGAAGTTGTGCAGGCTGATTTACCATCACCGGGTAAGTAGAAGGAACATCAAATATATACTAATATACTTTTCATAAAATTTTTATTGGAATTTTTTAACAAAAAAATAGTTTATGGCATGTTTTATATCGATTACATACTTTAGCAAATAACGTTTCCTTTCGAAAACGGAAATCTGGCATAATTGATGGTTGAGAAATTTATGTTATTTATGTTATTTTTTATTAGGTGGTACTCGTCGAGTGGTGTTGTTATTGCAAGATGGAACATTTATGATGACTGATATGCATGATGACGAGTTCAAGGCTCTTAACATTGCCGTTTAAAGCTCATAAATGAGTAAATAAATTTTTACCAACTTCTCAATAAAAAAACCCTCGCTTTAAATTTTCTATACATGGCAGACAATGTAATTTAATTAATATATTAATATTAAAAAGATTTACATATATTCAATTTGATTTAAAAAAAAAGAAATACTTTAACATTAATTACACCGCGGTGTAGGTGTTACAAAATAACACTTCTCCTCTATATTTGAACAACGGCTGTATTGAGGTTGTAGGCATACTTAAGGTAGATAATTCTTTTCATTTTTAGAAGTTCGATTGCACTCTCAAAATTTTAATTGATCGATAAAATACAATTATTGCTATGACTTGGAAGCTTCAAAATATATTTGAATAGAAAAGATTTCAACGATTTTGAATCGACCAAACCAAATTGTTTATCGTAATTATTAACATCGGTTGAGATTTATAACGTTGGAATTTTTAAAGAAAATTTTAATTTAAAACAGCACCAGCAAATGAAATTCTTTGGGATTTTAATGTATTGTAGTTTTTCCAACGGCGCAAAGTATAAATCTTCTGAAGTTTAAAAAAGTCTAAAAAGTTATCCACGTGCGATGTTTAATTTTTAACCAATATAGCCCGGTTTCTGCTTGATCAGTAAATCTTTGCAAATAAATAAAAATAAAACTCTACACATATTAAAATCTGACTAGTTGCTTAGAAGTTATTTATTAATTACCATTTGTATCATGAGAAGTTCGACAATGCACTGTACTATTTTGCAGTAAAATAATTTTTAATCAAATTTTGACTTTGAAAATTCTCAACCCATGTAAATAATTTAAATCTTATTTTAATTGTAATAATATAAGTTTAAAAAAAGCTATTTTATGTTAAACAGTGTTGCAAAGGGAAATCGCATTTTATAGACAACTTTAGATTTTGCGCGCGTATTCGAATTTCTAGAATCCACAAGTACATCTCAAGCAGTCCTACAATCTACGATAGGTCTTTTTACAAGTATTTTTTTTTTACTGTAACGCAATGCTATTGGTTAACTTTTCGGTGGACAAACAGCAGAAAGCCGTTTGTAAATTATTAATTTCTTTAAGTTATTTCCGTTTTAATTAGCTCTAAAAACTCTTAACAATTTGATTTATTTGTAGTATAATAAAGCAAATTACGAAATATATGGATACATATATACATATATATGTACATATATACATATATAACCTACACATTAATCCCTTATAATTATTACATTAAACAATATAAAAATTCACTAAATTGTAAGTTAATCTATTAAGAGCCTGGCCGACGATGTCAACAGAAAACGCTCGAACGCAAACTTGTACTCAAAACAACAATAAAATAAAAAAATTGTTTTTGTTTTCATTCCAAGTAATCGATCCAACGTTTTCTGTCTACATGATGGGACAGGCTGTAAATATTATTATTTCTAAATATAAATATATTTTTCATGAACAGGCTAATTTAAACAACAAAATACATATATAGATTCAAACTGAAACAAAAGATACAAGTTATTTGAATCAATCTAGGCTAAACCGTAAAGCTAATAAAAATTCTAAAAAATTATTGATATTGACTGTTTGTTGTATATTACAGATTGTTTGCATTTGTGTATTATTCTCGAATCAAACTTCTTATTTAAAAACGCAAATGTAGTAGAATGTTTCCTTTAGTTAAAACCCTATTAAAAAATCTATCTTCAAGAGAAAGGACCTGCATTTCATAACAATACTTTCTATTTAATGTTTACTTTTTCATAAATTTAGCTATGAAAAATCCTACTGTATTTATTTTATTGTCAGCCGGACCAAAACGCTGCAACATTATGCGTTCCTGTTCGTTTATGCCGTCACATGACCAGGATGGTCCTCCATACATTGGTGTAGCAGGTTGTAAATACAGTTCGGGAAATTTTTTTAAAGCCCACGCTACAATTTCCTCATTTTCGCCGATATTGATAGTACAAGTACTATATACTAAGGTGCCACCTGACTTTAGCAATAACGCTGCATTAGAAAAGAGCTTCTTTTGAACTTTAGCAAAAGATTGTAGCATTTTTGGAGTTATATTACTTGTTAACATGGGTCTGTTTCCTAAGGCGCTGCAAGGAGCATCCAACAAAATACGATCGAATGTTTGTGATTTAAATGGTGGCATCAAATTTTCGCTATTATATATTAGAGATTCGGAAAAGGATTTCGTAGAATCGAATGCATAAGCCTTGATAGATACCATTTGATTTCTCATTGTTTTTTCTTTCACAAGTTTGATTTTAGTCTCCGTTTTGTCTAACGCTATTATTGTGCCTTGATCTGCAATCAATTCAGCCAAGTGGGTGGTTTTGTTGCCTGGAGCTGAACACATATCTAATATAATCTCGTTTTTTTGTGGATTCAAGACTTTGCTGCATATAATAGACGGCAAATTTTGTAGTATGGCTCTAGAATTACTCAAATCGCCTATCGATGGAACCCCCGATATTGTATTTAGCATTTCAACAGCAATGCCAGGTAGTGGACCCTCGGCCCTATATATTTGATAGCGCTGCATTAAAACTTTTCCTTGGCCCAAATAAATCTTTTTACTAGAATCATATCGTACATTTAAGCCTTTTTTACATTTCTGTGATGAATCGGCGTACACGTTCACAAAATCACCTACTTTAGTACCTGATTGCATTGCTAAGACCCCAATAGCATAAATGTGAGCTCCTCTTAGTACTGCAGCACCACAGCATGTGTCCACGATAATTTCATTTTGATTTTCAATAGGCTGTGGTGAAATTTCTGTAGGACCTATGCATAAAAGTTCAGGTAACTCTGAAATATCATAAATTTTTGGTGGCACTGCATACCGTTTTTTTAAAAGTATTTCAATTTCATTTTTAAACGATTCCGCTGAACTGGTCAGGAGATTTACGCGGTAGGTCGTAGTGTCAGGTGTACGACAAAGCCATTGCAATACATCCTCTATTAAATTAAACTAAAAAAAATTGGTAACAAAATTTAATTATTTGACAATTGCAGTTAAAATATATCAAAAACTTTTATGGAGTTAAAACTATGGTTTTGAATCAACAAGTGAAATTTATTTGCTGGTGGTTAAGCGACGTCTATATGCATTTCATTGTTGCTTTAACAAATCGTCAGTAGACTCAACAACACATTTTGAACAGTCACAAACCTGGTTAATTAAGATTTTATTTTTCATTTTGCCTTGGATTTCCAATTGTATAAAGGTGTAGAAAAATAAAATAGATTCATATCGAATAAAAGTTATTTGCTGGGTTTTGTATAATTTTCTAAGCCTACTACGCTTATTTTGATTTTGTGATTTTCAAAAATGTTATTATTTGTGAATTCTCAAATAGTTTTTGGAAGTTTGTGCATAAGGGGCCATCCACATATTACGTAACGCCATTTTTTCCGATTTTTGACCCCCCCCAGTAACAGATCGTAACAATTCTTAGACCCCCCCCCCCCCCCCCTCACAATAACGTAACAAGAACTTTAAAAAAATTTAAATTGTTTTAAGTTTTTATTTAAAAAAAATTAAATTTAATTCATACACATACATATGTATGGATTTTTAAATAACTTTTTGTTTGAATTGAAGTAAATTTCTTTATTTAGTTATTACAAACTAATATACAAATATTTTTATGGCATTTTCTTAAGTTTCGTTTAGGATTTATTCATTTATTTATTTTATTTATGGGAAAATGCAAGTAATTGAGAATGGACGAATATTCGGGAATTCGAATACTTTATTTTTATTTTCTGTTAGACTAACACAGTGCGTAGACAAAAATCAAATAAGCTTGCAAAATATAAATAATAACAATTATGTATTTATGTACATATGTACATATGTATATGCATATATTTATATCCATTTAACACTCATGATTCTTGATTTATTATGTATTTCTTTGATAAATTAAATACATAAATAAATGAAAAATCGAAGTGTTTTTGTACGAAATTAGTAAAATTTGTGTTACGTAACAATTTTACAGACCCCCCCCTACCCACCCGTAACAAATCATAACAAAACTCGAACCCCCCCCCCCCCCCCCCCCCAAAGGGCGTTACGTAATATATGGATGGCCCCTAAGAGGTTTGTGACTATTCAAAATGTGTGGTTGAAGTCTACTGACGATATGTTAAAGCAACAATGAAATGCATATAGACATCGCTTAACCACCAGCAAATAAATTTCACTTATAATATACATAATTATGACAATATCTCGAATAATAAATTTATTGATGTTTTGAATCAACGGTTTTACATTGCATTATGCTTACAAAATACAACCCTATTCTCCTTTTCATCGTCTCTTTTGTTTTATCATTTATTGTACATTTCTATTATAGTGACATTTTTGCTGTCACATCACCGTGTGTCTGTTTTATGGAAAGAAAATATTACACTATCCACACATCCAAAGAAAGTTCAACCAAAATTACTGATTTCGAATAACTTTGGAAAGCAAAAGGAACAGAATACTTACATTCCCTCTACAAAGTTGTGATTCAACAAGTGGATAACGCAGAAAAGGTGATTTTGGATAAAACATATTTTTAAGGTGTATGAGTGTGTGTATACTGTATAACAAAGAATGGAAGCGAAAAGAAATGTTCTTGGACGCCATATTTATTTTGTTTATTTAAATTCACCTCGCTCTACAACAAACCGGCCAATGCAAACAATCTGGCATCTACAATCAATACATATAGCTATTTCGTTTGTCCGTAGAAACACAACGTGGCAACTTATTAAAATTTGTATTATTAGCTATCTCATTTTCTCCTCCGGTGTTCCTTTTAAATATCCATTTTATATATGTTTTCAATATTCTGGTGTCATTGTTGGATTGCTGACTTTTCATAGCAGATAATCACTCTTCTCCCGTTTTTTATAAAGTTTAACAGTTTTTCGTGTCTATTCTGCACAATTTGGTGCAAATTTTATTCATATAATTGGTTGGTATAAATTGTAATTTTGTTTCAATCGGAAAGCATTTATTATTAAGAAAACATGAAAAAAATATTTTGTTAATACTTGATGGCATGTGGTGAATTTATTCTTTTTAAGCTTTTCCAAGTGACTTATTTAAGGATGCCATGTAATTGAAATTTTATTTGATAACGGGTGTAATATTTTCCAATTGTATATATAAAGTAAATTCTGGGTAATTCGTAAGATACATTAATGTGCTTTGATATTAAGTGATTTAAGCATTTAGTAATGACATGCGAAGCTTACTTTGCTAAGTCTTTAGTTTATTGGTGAGAAGAGAAAGAAGAACGAAAACTCATTTTACTTCTCGCCTTTAAACTAGACTTTCCAAAGTAAACTTTTGGTGTGTAAAAGCCATCTAAGTTAAATGTACTACTAACTCGTCAGTTTTTATGTGGCATCTTTGGTAGTAATTTCGTTTATACTGTCGTTCACATATTTTCGTCATCGTTTCTTGACAGCAGAAAAAAAAATTAAAAGGAATTGCGGAAATTTAATAAGAAAAGTATATTTTATTGTGGATAAAAGAAATAATTGTAAATATTTGAAAGATTTAAGTTTTAATAATTTGAAAAAAGTTCAATTGCGTTGATTTATTTTTTATTTTCCAAACAAATATTTATGACTGTGACTTATTAATAAAAATTGTGCAAATATAAATTTTGTGTAAATCTTTTTCCACAAAATTTTTGTGTACAAAAAGGGAATAGAAAAACTACTTTGCCGACATCATAATCGTGGTGAATTCAAATATTTCTTGTGGAAACATTGTTGTTGGTGAAATGTCATAAAACTTTGTTAAATCTCCGTTTAATAACATTTTTCACCATACTATTAAGTAAAGTTTCTTTTTTCGTATTCGTGTGACGTAGGGTGGTGCTGTTGGCAAAAACGTGAAAAATTTCAAGTTTTCAGTTTATTAGAAGATTTAGCTTGATGTTTTGAATTTAGAGAAGTAAATACTAATATGGCTAAAACTTAAACTGTTTGCAAATAATTATTGTATAAAAGTTTTTGACGAAAATTCCATTTAAGGTGGTGGCGTCGTCTACGTTAAGTTCTTTTATTTTATTTCGTTCCAGACTAGCAAAATGCAGTGATAATTGAAAAAAATCACATACGATATATGTATATATCAGGAAAATATAATTATGTTTAAGTTATATGTTTAAAATTAATCATTATTCTAATAGTACTTCGCTGACTCATTTAACACATTTTGTTACTACTATTCTTTTTCAGTAACCCCCTTCGTTTACTGTTACCCATCATTAATTCCTTATCAACAATATATGTACATACATTGTGAAAATATTCTTTTATTTTCCTTTGCAATATCTTTTAAAACCTTCAAGTATTCGTTCTAATTTTACTAAATAAAGAATGCCGCTTCCCTACTTATAGGTATAAAATAAAAATCAATAATTACACACTCACTATTCACTCCTAAATACAGTAAGATGTAAATTTCTTTATATTATTAAAAATTTTATCTATGTTCAGTATACATATATATAAAGTCACCCAGCAAAAAAAGTAGAAAAAGCACCACAACTACTTATTCGAGCACTCCAAACTCCGAGCAAAAAGTAATGAATTTTACATTAGCGTGTCATTGGATCGAAGTGGTTTGTTTTTGCCCACCCGTGAGCGAATAAAATTAATTTTTTATTTGCTATAAAAACTAAAATAAGGTGTGATTTTTTATTGGTGAAGTAAATCCATTATATTTTACATTTAGGATGTGGTTATTAACCACTTTTCCAAAGCAGTTAAATTTATGATTTAGGAAGTGCTGCTTATTCACTGCTTTATTAACCCAATTGGAAAGCTTTTTAGTTATTAAAAGTATTCTACTCATTAAAATAATTGTCTCACAAGAAAAAAGAAGGGAAACATGTTCTAGTTTCCGTTCATTTTTAAAGTTGAAGAATTTGTACTTTTAAATCAATCAGTCAATTTTATTAGCCTACGGGGTCGGAGTTTGAGGTGGTTCGTATCTATAGTTGTGGTGTTTTTTTTTTTGAAACAAGCAATGACAAAATTTGACGTTTTTGACCAAAAAAGGAATTCAAATATTTAACGATTCGACTTCGACATTTTAGTCATACAGGCATGTCACACAGTTCAATTCCGTTCGGAAACGGAATCGAATCCACTTCAAGATGTCAAGTCCTAGCTGAAGCATGTCCCAGCAAACCAGTGCCCCCAACAGTTTTGACATACCTGACAAATTTCCGTACTTTGGTTTTCTTTTTTAGACACCATCTACAAAAATAGGGTCGATTGAATTCCGTTTCCGAACGGAATTGAGCTCTGTGACATGGCCGATAGATTTAAAAAAACTGTTGCGGTGTTTTTTAATCTATTACAAAAACGTAGTAGTGGAAGTCGAAATATCCTAACCACGATAAGGAGGCAAGTTTTTAGTATGTACCAGCATATTTTCGCGACTTCGATCGCAAAACAATTGAAATTGTCCTGTAAGCTGTACTTATACTACGTTCATCAAAAACATACTTTAATCTGGGAACAAACATCCAAATTCAGAAAGCATGAAAAAAAATTTCTCTCAGGAGGTGATAGTTCAAGCTATTTATATGAAATTTTACTTTTTTCTTCTGCATTATTAACTCAAAAAAACTAATTTTTGGAGTTATGACACTATTGTGAATGCGCGATGTGTATGTAATAAAATTTATAATGTTAGTAAGATAAGTAGACCGCAAAACTAAGGACATACAACAATATAATTAAAGTTTCTTCGATTTTTCTTTTTGTTTAAAAAACTAAGCAACCAAAGCATAATCAATAAATTAATTCGAAAAATTATGAGCTTAATTTCATAAATGTAGAATAATAAAAAATTAAATTATTAGAGAAACATCGTAAGCTCGAGCCGCAAAAATAAGGATACACCTTATATGTATATTATTTACTTTAACAAATTACATTTCTGCAAAATATTACTTTTTAAATACATGGGTGGTGGTATTTGATTGTGCAAAGTACTCATTTAGTCACTCATGCAATATTTTTTTATCGTTTGCGCCCTAATTTTACTCCTATTTATCAAAGAAAATCGGTTTATCTTAAGATTTGCTTCCGATTACACGCTTTCCAGTTTTTTGTTTGTTAAACAAGCTCAAGTAGTCGATTGGAATGAAATCTGGGCTTTGAGGAGTTCTTATTTGATATACAGTGTCTTAAAAAATACAAAATGTTCCCAATATTGGCTGTGGGCCTTTAGGCGTTGTCCTGTGGAAAGTAGTAATCGCTAGGTAAACAGTCTTTTGACGTGAACTCATACAGATTATTCTTCAATTTATGTACATAGACACATTGATCTATAGTATTTTCATTGTAAATATTCTGAAAAACACTAGTAGAACGGAACAACTAGCTGTTTTCATCATCAGCGTTTTTTGTGTTAGGTCCACTGTGTGTGGTGTCAGTTTATGTAGATTTCTGCTTTATATACTCAGCTTTTCATTGCTAATGGAATATGTGAATTGTTTTTATTCATCGTATTACAATTTGCTTAAAGCTTTTTCTGTAATGAATGCTCAAGTTTACCATTTCTTTCTTATGCCGAGTACACACTATGGCATTTTGTGACATTGCAATAGTGGGTACTAGGGGCAACGTTTTGAAAATGATGAACACAAGAAATGCCAGATGTGCATTCGGTGTTATACAAATGAATACACATACGCGAATACATTTATCTCGGTGGTCAGCTGTAAATATCTCATGTATCATGAAAATAGACTACTGAATATACATAATCAAGTTTATATTTTAAATGCATTAAGACATAAAGACATGAAACACGATTTTTTGACTTTGTAGACGAACGGAGTAGAAATGGGGTAGAAAAAAACACATTTTCCGTTCTACGAGTTTTTTTTTTTTAATTTTTCTTTACACTTCATTCATGATACAAAAGTGTAGGGAATATCTTTGTTCGATTTTTTTTTACCAAAATTTAGGTATTTTTTAATCTCAAATTGCATTTTTTGTGCATAAATGTAAAAAATAATTATACTCAAAATATATTTTTGTTCATAAACCGTTTCAAAATTTGTTTTGCTCGCAATTACATAGACATTTATCTAATTATTTTGGTGTAGCAGTGCATATCTTCCCCTTGTTCTTCTAATGGCAAGCACCTCAAGAAATAGAAAATGAGCATCTATTAAACAATGATTTAATAGTTAAAGATGTTACTCCACGAGTGGAGAAGACCAAAATATATGTGTACTCGTATGTTACATTTTTATTATAAGATTATTTCTGAAATGAAAATGCATTAATTTCTAATGCAGTAGAAATAATAGAAAAAATTACTACTGTAGCTTCAATAAAATAATAACTGCTGTTGTATTCAGAAGAAATAATTTTGGTTTACAAAATAAATTTTTTATGGACATGTGTTTGCTAAACATTTTGTAACCAAAATTATTTTTTTCTGAATAAGGCCTTAAATATTTTTAATTTATATTTCTTTAAATTAAATTACTAAAATTTATAGATTTTCGTGTGAGAAATTTTTTTTTAACATGTAGCGAAAGCGGATTTCTTTTAAATCTACTGGCAACACTGATACGATTTTGAAGGCAAAAAAATCAAAACTAGAAACAAAAAAAAATCATCGTACGAATGTAAATTGTTTTTGGAAGCAACTTAAAGAGAATTTAAAATAAAACAAGATATTTCAATCCTCGTATGAATTGGGCCTTTGTTGTTTTTTTTTACTTTATTTTATTTTTTATTTTCTATTGCGGTTTTCACCAATATGGACTACTTTGTATACAAAAACCTCACCTCCCTTTTTTCAAAGATGTACTTCCTGACCAATTTTATCTTCTATTATGATATACGAATACATACATATGTATATTTATAAAAAAAAAATTTTTACAAACATACATATGTATATGTATGTATATGCTGAAGATATTTAGTATGTATTATATTATTACACATTTATTGACATTAAATATTATTTAATGACGATAATAAAAATTTTGGGTAGTTTTTATTAACTTTAAATAACGCCAACATGAGTATGAAGTTCATTTTCATAGCAATTTTTTTATATTTCATTTTGCAGGCGTAAATATACACAATGTCTATAAATTTCACATATAATATTCGTATTCGCGATTATCAAAAATTGACATTCGTAGGCTTTAACTCTTCCGCAAAAGGATAAAAAGTCACTAACTTACGTTTCTAGTTTCTTGTGATCCTTTTTTGCATATGTAGCATTGTAACGACTGCAAATTCCTACTGGAACATAATACAGTATTATAAAGATAATTAATATTAAGTCGACTTAAGCTATTATTCAATATTGCCGCAGATATAAAGTACTTCAATATTATTTTCTTTCATATTTATAATAAAAAGTTTATTCGCTTATTTCTTTTAGATAAAAATAAAATCGGGAAAAGCTTTCAAACGCCGAATACTAAATATATGTATATGCACTCCCTGGTTATTTGAATACGCAGCATAAAGAAGTTTGAATATACTTTTTTTTATAAATTAATAAGAGTACACTATCCAACACACTCTACAAGTTTAATAATACCATAAGCAAATATGGGGAATGTTTTCGCAAATTTATTTAAAGGTCTTTTTGGCAAAAAAGAAATGAGAATACTAATGGTCGGTTTAGATGCCGCTGGTAAAACCACAATTTTGTACAAACTCAAATTAGGCGAAATTGTAACAACGATACCTACCATTGGTTAGTATTTCCTTGTTAGTATTCTTTTGTTATTTATGTTCCATGAAAATGTTGCAAACATTTATTTCCAATTTAAGGTTTCAACGTTGAGACTGTAGAATACAAGAATATTAGCTTTACAGTATGGGATGTGGGTGGTCAAGATAAAATTCGTCCATTGTGGAGGCACTATTTCCAAAATACACAAGTATGTATAACATATAAATATTATTTAAAGATATGCATCCTTTTTTATGAAAACTTTTACAAAACATTTTATAAATAAAAAAAATGCGCCTAATTACTACTATCGTATTTCGACTTCAACTACGACGACTTTGTCCTAGATTAAAAAAAAAATGTTGCGATGTTCTTTAGTCTTATAGAATCGTAGAAGTCGAAATGCGGCACTAATAAGTAATCCTAATGGAAATATATTCAGGGCAAACATGAATAAAATTCCGCGTGAAATTTCTCCCTTTCCCAATTAGAATTTTTTGTTTTCCCTATTACTTGCTATTAGTTGGAATTGTTCCCAGGGAAAAATTTCACGCGGAATTTTATTCATGACTGCCCTGATTAAGATTTTTTTTACTTATTATCAAACTGTATCAGCAATCGATGGAGCAACAATATATGTAGTTTTTCAATCTGATTAAATTTTAAGACAATCGATTTAAAAATTTATGACGTGTATTACATTTTATTTGCAACCTTAAGGGTCTCATTTTCGTCGTTGACAGCAATGACAGAGAACGTATTGGCGAAGCGAGAGAAGAGCTGATGCGTATGTTGGCTGAAGATGAGCTCAGAGATGCTGTATTACTTATATTTGCTAACAAACAGGTATGTTTTTAAGAATAAAAAACTATTAAGTAAATATCAAATAATTTTGAGATATGAAATACAAAATGATAAGCGAAATTATTGAAACGAAGTTTTTCATTGTTTCTCCGTATAATTTTAAAGTGCAACCGGTTTGATATGTCTAAAGAATTTTTTACATTGATGAAAATATAATGTGCTGTATAATTTTTTTATTAATTTGTCTGCTAAAAAATAGAGGTACCTTATCTTTTATCAAACTAACGCCTCATCTGATTGCATTAATATTAAAATACAAATAACAAAGCCTATGAAAAATCTACCTGCATCAATATACAAATACACGTACGTTGAACAATTTCGATTTCCTCAAAAAGAACCTGCCATTATATTTATCTAATTATTAATTAATAAAAATATTTGAAGTCTGATTTTTTTGTCCTTTGATTTAAAAGATTATCAATAACTAATTGCCTTTATAACACTTTTCATCTGTTTTAAGGATCTGCCAAACGCAATGAATGCAGCAGAAATTACTGATAAACTCGGTCTTCACTCACTAAGAAACCGCAATTGGTACATTCAGGCGACGTGTGCAACTAGCGGCGATGGTCTCTATGAGGGTCTTGATTGGTTATCCAATCAACTTAAAAATGCTAATCGCTAAATAAGCTAAATTATCGTCGTATATTTTATTTAACTTAGCATCCGCAGCAGTAATATAAAATTAATAACAAAGAAGAAAAAACAACCACAAAAAATCAACAACAAATAATAATTCAAATATAACATACAAAATATAAAAATAATTCTGATTAAAATAACAAAAGAATAAAATCCAGAAAATAAAGTTAATGAAATAAAACCAAAACAACCAACTACGAACAACACCTTTCTATAAAGTTAGTTAGTAGAGAGATTTTTTTTAACAAAATTCTCTAAATTTTTTAAGACAGTTGTAATGAACAAGTAAGCTTAAATAACAACAAAAACTTCTTTTTCTAGGATAAACCTCGTTAAAAATATATTGAAAAAACAGGAAAACCGTCGTCTTTTTAATAAATTAATGTTTACAACAAACAAGAAAAAATGAATTGTATGTTAAAAAAATATATAACTAAAAAATCAACAACACTTATAACTATAATTTTATACTCTTTGTTTAATCTGTATAGATATATCTGTTGCAATATGGTAGTAGCTTGAGTAGACTTAAGGCTTTATTATGCTGTATTATGTTCCAGTTGGAATTTAGTTAAAATGCTACATATGGAGAGAAAGGATCAACAGAAATTAGAATCATGCGTTAGATCCTTTTAATGCTTTGCTAAAGTCGACTTAAGCTACTATTCCATATTGCCACAGATATATTTTTAAAGATCGTAATACATACATACATTCATACATAAATATGTATACCGATGGTAACAAGTAGAAAGGGCCTAACTCGTATATTCACGAAATTGAGTTTTTCATTGATTTCAATACATTTCACACAAATACACCTCGTCACAAAAATGTATTGCAATGGTGTAAAAATAACGCTTTTACAAGCAGTTGTACTGTTATTATTTGTTTTTACCTTCTGTAAAGTTACAGTTATTTGAGTTAGGGCCTTTCCAATTGTGACCAACGATATGTATATGCATACTCATACTCAAACCTTTTTTATGCGGTTTTGAAGTTATGCTGTTTTCGAAGCCGAATTTTAAATTTCATGAACGATGTGTACACATATACATACATATATGTATGTATACACTCAAACCTTTTTTATACGGTTTTCGAAGCCGAATTTTATATTTCATGAAATTGGCATTACCCGCCTGCATTTTTGTAAAAAATTGTTTTATTTTAGCCTGAATTGTATTTGGTTCGCTTTTTATGTATTAAAGTGTGTTTTCGTATGCATAAGTCATGTTTTTCTTGAAGCAAGTCTGAGTTTATGCGATTAATTTATAAATTTTATTCTTTAGCATCTCCTGAATTTATTTTCTTAATATTATTTTGTATACATATGTACATATGTATGTATTGTTTGCTTCTTATTTATTAAAAATAAATGGATCTCTTAAAATAAATACAATCATATTTGCTACATATTTTTTATGCGGTTTTGATTAAATTTGGACAGTGTGATTTGTAGTTATGCGGTTTTTGAAGCAGGAACGTATCTACCCCTTTTGTATAGAAGTAGTACCCCTTTTTTTATGCAGCTTCCTTTGGAACGCATCTACCGCATAAAAAAAGGTTTGAGTATATAATATATATATATATATATATATATTTCTTTTTTCGTTTAATATTTAATTACATATGTTTTGTACTTTATTTTTTTTTTTGCTTTATTTTCATTAGTGTTATTTGTATTTCCTTCTTTGTTTTTATGTTCAATATCATTACGAGTATTTAACAACAATAATTTTAATTTGCTACAAAAAAAGGAAAAACAAGTAACAACATAAGATCATATAACATTCAACAACCAACCAACTAAATACTATAACACATACTTTATATTTAAATATACATAATTAAAATTAAAAAAAGGAGAAATTAAATTTAAATAAAAAAATGTGTAATAAAAATTAAATTTCCAGTTGTCGAATTCAGTTATATGAAGCAATTTTAAAAGAATTTCAAACGATTTGTTATTTACTAGGGGTGCCAATCCCAAATCCTGGGATTTAAATTTTTTTAATACCGGGATTTTCGGAATTTAGTCAATCCCGAAATTGTTTACTAAATTTTGTTTGTTTTTTTTTTAATAAATTCATCATTACCTTCCCCCATGTGAAGATAGTAACCGTGGCAACACAATATTGATCTTTTATAATTGAAATTTATTTGCCGATGCTTACGCATTGTCTATATATGTATTTCATTGATGCTTTGCCAAACCATTAATGTTAAAAATATGTTGTTGAAGTCTAACCACATATTTTGAACAATGAGAATTCACAAATAATAATATTTTTGAAAATCACAAAAGAAAAATAAGCGTAGTAAGCTTCGAAACTTTAACAAAACCCAGCAAATAATTTATATTCTATATGAATCTGTGTTTTTTTAAGTTTCTAAGCCTACTACGCCTATTCTTCTTTTGTGATTTTCAAAAATATTTTTGAATTCTCAAATAGTTTTTGACTATGTAATATGAAATAATTAAAAAACTTGTGAACCTGTTTCAAAGTCGTTTTTTTTTTTTTATTAAATACCTATAATGTTCAAAAAACCCGGAATTTGATTTTTTGAAATCCCGGGATTTCAAATTCAATTATAAGGGATTGGCATCCCTTACAATTTTACAAATAGATAAATAAGGATTCTTATTAACCAAAATAATGGTTAACAACTGAAAATAATGTATAAAGTTGAATTGTAGTGTCTTAAAAAACTTCAATACCATTTACTATGTTCTTTAAGTAAATTTATAAGAATTATTCATGTAAGTTCAGTTACATATTTTCTTCTCTCAATAGGTGAGTGCAATATCAATTTGAAGTTGAAAATGGCGAAGTTTAACGTATTGTGTCCCGGCCTGTGCGACTACAACGTTTTTGTAATATATTAAAGAACATGGCAACATATTTTCTTTAATCTAGGACAAAATGTTTTACTCACGCACTTTTACGTACGAATGATTTTAAAAATTTTCACGATCACGCACGCTCACGTATAAAATATTCTTAATCACACACGATCTTATCATGATCACGCTCGCCTACGAAAAATATATAATTAATATTTGATGTTTGTTGGTTGAAAAATAAGTTCTTACGCATACAATGTACATAAATACGTATGTATGTATGCATTATGTTTGCAGGCTCATTCCACCTATATGTATGTATGTATGTACATATATACATATGTATGTATGTAAATAGATCAGAGCTGGCCACCGAGAGAAACACGAGAGTAATGTATTCGTGTATGTGTATTCATTTGTAGAAGCCGATTGATGTTCGGCACTCTGGTGCTACTTGGGGCAGCTCAGACGTAGATTGTAGTATTTATTATAAGAAAATTTAAAATTTTTAATATAGTTATATACCCACGCAGGAGTGTTACCTCGTGAGAGCCTGATAATTCGTGCGTGATTCTTAAAAAAAAACTCAAGCACGATCACGCACGATTAATTTTTTTTATGTCACGGTCACGCACTAACGCTTGATTAATTATAAATTTGATCACAATCACGCGTGACACGATAAAATCACGACATTTGCACATCTCTAGTTTTTACTTCCTGTTATGTTACGAATCAGTTGATTCTGTTTTGTTTCTAGAAATCTTATACAAGCCGTTAGTTTTTCTCTTCCGTTGTTCTATTTCGGTTCAAGATGCGAAAATCACAAAACTGTTAAGTAATTGTATGTGACAGCATAAAAAAAATAAAATCATTTCGAAATAAGCTGTGATTGTGCTTTAAGAATTTAAAAATTAAATTTTTCCAGAAAGACATAAAACTGTATTGAAACATAACAATGTTAGTGAAAAACTGTGACACCGTCCTTAAAGCACAGTACAACAACAACAGAAAGTAAAGACTGATGAAGCCCTAAGGAGCTACAGTAGGTTACGTAAACTTAACATATGTATGTAATTATTTTTTATTAAATTTCTTAAGGTTACTATAGTTTTCAGAAATTATCTTATACAAATTATTATTTCCTTTTTCGCTATAAATATCAATTTGGGTTTTATCCACTCATGGAGTTCAGTAAGATAGTTAGTTAGATAGTTTTTGCGATTTCTTTAAATATTTACTCATTCTTTAATGAATGCCCATTGGATATTTCTATTACTCCGCAACGATGAACTTTGAAGTGTTCAACAGTGGGCATTCATTAAACAATGATTAACAGCCTTATTTATCTATGAATGGAAAGCTGTTCTAAACACCATTTATAAAGACTCAATAATTTTTATAAATAAAGCTGTTAATATTTAAAGAAATCGCTAACGACTAGGTATGTATATAACTTAAATCTTAATAAAGTAAATGTTTCCAGTTTCTGTTTATTTAAATTAAAATGATTGATTGCATAGGGATTTTCGTAAGAAGTTCTTACGTAGGTGTTATTCTAAAAATCTACCAGCATCATTGACTGATTTAATTTTTGAAAGCAAAAAATAACCAAACCAGTAACCACCCGACGATTAGTAGGCAAAAATCGATGTTTTAAAAAAATATATATCGATACTGTTCAAAACATCGATAAGATATATATCGATACATTTTTCTCATTTGCCCATCTCAAAGTCGTAATACTTTGTATTACCATATAAAGACACCTTTATATAATGACATTATTGAGGTGAATTTATTATATATTTACATATGTATACATATTTGTTTTCACCAAAAGCATTTGTTAAAAAGTGAACAGAAAAAGAATAAACTTAAATAATAATAAATAGTATTTAAAGAGAATATATAAAATGTCTACTAAACAGGTGCCTAAGAAAAGCAAATGGTCTATGGACTTTAATACTAAGTAAGTAACTTTTATTGATCGTTGTTCTTATTTTCTAAATTTATTTAATAAAAAAAGCAAAACAAATGATTTGCCCGCTCCACCAGGATATAACGCTAATGCTCCTGTCAATCAAACCGAAATAGTACGAGATCAGCGCTTGGTAATCAAAAAATCATGGGACTTGGCGTTGGGTCCTTTAAAGCAGGTTACTTTTTTAAATTTGGGTACATGTATCTAGTATATGACTTTAAAAACATGCATTTTTACTGACAAATTTCAGATACCCATGAATTTGTTTATAATGTATATGTCGGGCAATACGATCTCGATTTTTCCCATTATGATGATTGGTATGATGTTAATACGACCCATAAAAGCAATGTTCTCTACACAAGTCACCTCAAAAATGGCTGAAGGTGCCCAAGGTACTGGCCAAAAGCTGGTATATATTTTAGGTAATTTAGCTAATGTTGCTGTGGCTTTATATAAGTGCAATAGTATGGGCCTGCTACCAACACATGCCTCCGACTGGTTGGCGTTTGTGGAACCCCAAACACGTATCGAATATTATGGTGGTGGTGTATCGTTTATATAAATGTATATATTTACGGCTTATGTGCTAATATATAAAACTACAAAAATCAAATAAAATATATACATATGTATGTATGTATGCATGTACATATATAATATAAAATTTACAAATTTTCTCAATAAAAACTTCAAAGAAAGTGAACTGCGAAAAAATGTGTTTTATTTATAAAAAACAAACTTTAATAATTTAACAAAAACATTGATATTCAAAATAGGTACATATATATATATTTTTTCAATTTTAATTAATAATCTTCTTGGCTTCTTTCTTAACATCATATAATAGCTGCTCAGCTGTATTCCTGCAAGCATAAAATTTAAATTTTTTATATAAAAAACGCTTTTAAATATTTTATAGTACTGAAACAGATTCATATGTATGAATGTGTTTCTAATTAAGGTACAACGAAACTAAATTCCAGCTTAAAACAAAAATAAAACAGAAAGTTGTTTTACATGAAGTAAATTTAAATCACTTTTATGCTAAGAATTTTGAAAAAATTTATATTGTGCATATCTAGACAAAAATACCTATAAACCTTATACAATGTATGTTTCACCAATGTTCGTGGACGATAAGATACTTAAAAGCGTACGAGAAAAAATGTGTGCTGTATTTGTATATAAGATGTACAAATACACTTTTCCCACATAGTTTTTAACTGTCCCTTTATCAAACAAGCGCAATACCAACTTTTCGGAAAAATAAGTTTACCTAAAATACTTAAAACAGTCAACTATTAAAGCTGCAATTTTACTTCTGAAGCCTTTGCTGCTAGCACCTGATTCCCCCTTTTTTTATTTGCATAATTTATTATGTTTGTAAATTTTTTTAAATAAATAAATATATTCAGAATAATTAAAAGAAAACGTATTTTTGTTATCCTCAATTATTTTTTATTTTTACTACAAATTATTCCACACAGTGGTCACATGTTGAGTCAAAGATAAAACACACACGTACCGGATATTGACCACAGCTCTTATAGTTCCAGAGATCATGCGATACTAACACACACAACGATTTTATATAGATTTAACAAAATATGTATATGAGCACGTTGAAAAATAGGTTCTTTTTGAACTGATTCCTAGGTTCTTGCGATTATTTTCTCTTATAATTTAGCGTGGAAAATGTGCCAATTAAATTTTTTATTTTCTTTATTAAGAAGCTTATTTAAATTTTTTATAAAACTTGTTTATAATTCTATAAATCATCCGTGAATTTTGTTATTAATTTTAAACATTTGAATTATGTTATATCGAAACGATTTGCAGAAATTGAATTTATTTTGCTGCAAATTCACTTTGAAATTCCTTTAATAACAACTAAAAAATTATATATTTTATTAAAAATATGCAAGTAATTAATACGTACTGCAGTTTCTTTTAAATATTTTTTAATCGATCCTTAAAGTTACGCATTTTTATAGTTACAGCAGGAATTAAAACAAATTAAAGGTTGTATTTTTTTACCAAACTTATTTGAAAATTACTTTTTACGATGTTCGTCCGCTAATTCCTTTATTTTATCAATTATTTTCCCGGGTTCATCAACGGGTGGAATCTGTATATGAATATAATTGAAAAATTAATTATTACGTGTTAGCAAGTTAAAATGTTTTTTAACGATAGTATTAAATTACCTCATAGTTTTGGCTGATGTAGATACCGGTGTACATACCAGCACTAAACGTTAACTGCAAGAAAAAAATTGAATGAATGTTATAAAAAAAAATACCTACAGAAAATTTTTATGAACATAATCTAAAATCCCAAGCCAATAATAAAAAACAAGGACTATTGAAGCATTATTAACATCAATTTCAATTGAAGAACAGGAAAAAAGGCAAGGCAAATTGTATCAGAACTTTGATTAACGTACATACATGCATAAATTTCTAATGCCATAAATGAAATATCTTAGATGAAGCCTGGACATATGAAATCTGTATGGCGGACTATCTTAAAAGCAGACTCCACCGGATATATGTAGTTTCCTAAAATTTAATGGAAATTATATAGTTGAAGCAGTTTCTTGACACAGGCAGAAGTATTTTCGAGGATGGGAGATTTAACTTGGCAGAACACAAGGGTTATAACGCCATCAAATAAGGAGCCTCCTCCGAGAAAATTCCAAATTACATATGTAGTATACTGTCGCATACAAAGCCGGAACTCCTAAAATCCTCTCTTTATTTGTTTAAAAGTGAGTTTTTGTTTGGTTCTCCAACCACTTTCCAAAATTCATTTCTTTATGTTTGTTTTTGCATGTGGTTAATGGAAACCATTAATAATCGCATCGTTAAAATAATTATAACGAAAATGTATCGAATTTGCTATTCAGTATGTATAAACGAAAATGTTTAACACAAGCAAAATGACATCATAATACGCAAAATAAAACGTCAGGCAATACAAAACCATAATTAAATGTGATGAGCAGAGCAACAGCGATAATTGAAATAATTTTCACGAAAATGTGATGCATACACATTTTTATTTACTAAATTAATATTTTTAATACAATTGAAAATTACTTACCAAAAATTTCAACATATCGTAAATGCCAGACCCGTCGACTGCCAGTTTGAAGTTTATTAAAACTGTTACACAGAAAAAAATTTTACTCCTACAGACACTTGCAACACAGTCGCTGTCAAAATAATTTGGATTCCTGGTTTGCCAACAGCTGATTATCGCTCTAATGAAAATTAAACAAGACAAGTACCATGTACTTATACACTTCAATATGATCAATGATCAATTAATGAAAATTAAATTTTACTCTACAGTTACTCTTAAAAGATTCAAGTTTTTCACATGTACTGGTTGTCTAAAGTCACACTTGCGCGCAATTTTATTTAGTTTTTAAATAATTTCGTCTAAGGATATCTAACTAGGTGGTAGCCCTGTTTTATGTGATAATTTTATTGTTTTTGACGTTCTTTGGTTTCTTACACAGCTATGGTTGTTGTATTGTTGTACAACAAATCCTTATGCATTTACCTGATATAATTGCACGGTGATTTCGTCGATGTGACAAAAAATTCATGTCATATAACTTCATGGTTGTGTTTAGTTTTTTAAAACACTTGCCTTAAGCACTTTTAAGACCCTAACAATGTTCACACTTACGTGTTTAAAACCTCATTCGTGTTTAAGAGCTTAAACACGACGATATTGAGGTGTTTTACCATGCATTGACTTGTTTTGTTAAAAATCTCAAATGAAGTGTTTAAGATTTAAACACGCAAGTGGAGAATGTTCAGTCCGTTTTTTTAAACTCTGGCAACTTTGTGTTGCTTTTAACCCAGCAAAAAAAAAAAAGACATGCAAAAAAAATAGTTAATGGATGGGTTCTACGAAGGCGAATTCACATCAGGTGATCCTAATTCACCAGCTGACATAATTTCTCTGCTGTCAATCAATGCAAAACGCTAGGAAATATTCTGACAGCAGGAAATTTTACACTAACAAATATACAAGGCGAATACGCAGAGTTGCAAATTAAGACCACCTGGTATCAATTCGCCTTGGGTTCTACTGGAAATCACCTGCAAATGAATTGGTTCAATTTAGGTGCAGAATCACATGGTTTTCAAATCGCATGTGAGTTGCAAATCGCCAAGCATGCTCTGTAACTTGCCATATTGATTTAGGTCAGCTGTTTGTTGAAATCGTCAGTGTATAAGTAAACAATACAAACACAAAATTAACAAAACAAAAGAACATTTCATAAATTTAAATTTTATAATATAAATTTTACAAAATATTACTATTTTTGATTAAAATCCAAAGAAAACATTTAATTTAATTTATTAACCATTTATCTGTTTCATTAAAGTTTGGTTTAGGCTAAATTCAACAGTTCACTTCAGTATACTCTTGTGATTTGAACTCGCTAAGAGTCTTGCGTTTGAGATTTGTAGAACACCTCTCTTGCGAGTTCAAGTCACAATCGGAAATGTTATGCGATTTGCGAGTGTCAGAATTAATGTTAAATTTGATCGAGATTATTGCCAATTGGGTAGCAGTGTTACCGTTTGTTCGACTAAAGTGGCAATTTTGCACTTTTTTGAAGCCTTGCCACTTTTGTTGCCACTTTTTCAAAAATCCCCTTTTTTGCCACTTTTTTTTATAAATAAATACTTTATAATTTAACAATAGTTTCGGCTTGAGGTCATCCGTGCGAAATGAAAATCCAAAAATTCCAAAGTTAAATTATCTAAGTACTTAATATTTACATAAATATTTACATATGTATATGAATTTACTTCTATGTATCTTCTAAAGAATTGTTGTTTAGTTTTAATGTTAATTATTATCATATTTTATTTTATTATTTTACCGCTTTTATAAATGAACTGATTGTTTTCTGTTATGTTTTTGTTAATTTGTACTAAATTCCAATGCTTTGTTTAAAATAAATGCCTTTATGAAAACGTTGCGACTTTCTTTTTCAAAATCCCATTTTTTGCCACTTTTTTATTTTAAATCCCCTTTTTGAAATTTCTCAACGGTAACGCACATATTTTTCACGATAGTATCGCTATCGAGAAAAAACTATCGACAGTATAATGGAAACAAAAATACCGATAGTATTATAGATAGTTTGCCAGCTCTATTGTGAACCGGGACTTATTATTCAGTTGTATTCTGTGATTCAGTTTTTAAATTTTTGAAAGTTTTCTAATTATAGTAAATAAAGGTTATAAATTAAATAATATAAGTAGATATGTATACATGATATAATATCTACATGAATATGTATGTATTTAAAGTGAAATAATCAAAAGTTTAAAAAATGCCAGAAAATATAATTAAAGTGGTGGCGAAATAGTTCTTCGAACTGGCCAAATAATTCTCCGGGCTTATAGCGGGAGTAACAAATCAGAAGGAAAGAAATAAAAAAGTTTAAAGCAATAATTAAAAGATGCATATATGTACATATGTATGTATGTATATACATAAGTATGTAATGTGTAAAGTGCTTATAAAAATGGGTTTGTTAGCCAAACATTTAAAGCAGTTGAAATAAATAAAATAATAAAAAAATAAAATGGGTAAGTTACGTGATAAAAACTGCGATCAAACCACAAAGTACTTGTCAAACAATAAACGCGTTTTATGGATGGTTTTTAAAGATCATTTACATATTTATGCATTTAATTAAAATTAAAAAGTGAAAAAAGTCCAAACTTATAAAACATATGTATATATTAGACCCCTGCAAAAAACCACTTACAAGAACAAGACAAGGGATTTTTCAAATGCTTTACTGCAACAAAACGCATGTTCGCGTGTACAAACGTCATGCATGTATATAGGCACACACGTTGTGTCTATGATCTTTTATTTTTTATTTTCACACATACAAACGCACACATGCATTGCCATTAGTTGTATACGCTTGCTTTAAGAAACCACCCTTAAACACATAATAGCTTACTACCCTGCAGTCGGCGCAGCTAGCGAATTTCTAGCTATTTCGTTAACTACCAATCGTTACCATTAACTACCAGCCTAACTACTAGCCATGCACACGACTGACGATTTTAACATTAGGATGACATTGACGGTGGTCAATTGCCACCATCTGCATAACACTTCGTCAGTGATTTCGCTAATGAATACAGCTAATTTTTCTATTGATAAAACAATTAATTATTCACCCTAATCGGAAATAAAAGGCGAACATTTTGTTCACGTGAAATATTTTCCGTGAACAAAAAATGGTGAACAAAATTAAAGAAAACTGGCGCAACAACAACGCAAATATTGGCGATCACAATTCTAGGGAAAGGGAACACATTTCACGTGAAGTTTTATTCCCGAAAAGCTTAATTAATACACTTTTCAATTATTTGTTAATTTTTTTATGCAACGTTTTAATTGACCTGCTGCTCATTTTAACTTTCTAAAAAAAAATCACTTTTTTTCACTAAAAATTACACGTTCACTGAACACGAACTTCCAATTGTAAGTGACGCCAACACAAAATCAAAATAATTATGTACCTAAAATAATTTGTTTCTTGTTTATTTTCTTTGGAATATCAGCACAGTTTTTTCCACTCGCAAAAAAATTCTTTTTTAAAGTTAAAGGCTACCATGAGTGAGAGAGTCAAAAGGCGAAGTCTTGCATTACTTGTCACTATTGTAGTAAGTAGTCGATTTTTCGTTAGGGAAATACCTAACGATTCCGAGTAAATATCTACTTTTAAAACTGAAGGGCATCTACATTTTAGACACACACTTAAACGTACAATATGTAAAATAACAAGCATACGCGCATTAACACTAGTTCTTTCCAGTGTTTGTTACTAACAAGAAGTCTTCGCGACATCGCTTGTAAACACTCACATACACGAACACCAATACGAGTACATCCATCGTGCTTCGCTTATTAAACGACAGCATTTATTAGTCCTCTTTTACACACGTCAGGTTTACCTGATCAGTTTTTGATCAATTTTCTTTTAAACCTGCATTCGTGTTCATACACACCGTCAAGTTTGTTTCATCAATTTGCGTTATCGTAGAGTGTTACGAATGACAAAACAAAACGAAAAAACAAACTTGACTGGTACGGTCAAGTCTGTACTCCCCTCCATTCTCTTTTCTTCTTTCTCCTAAAAACTCAAGACTTGACGAGTCAAACCTGACGTGTGTGAAAGAGGACTTATTGGTTTAGTTTCGAAAGACCATAATGATGAATTGTCCTAGATACTTGGTGGATAGTTTTACTTTTTCAAGATCAAGTAGAAATCCGCAGATAGTGTGTCGCCGCATAGCTTCCTCAATATATGAACGATCGCTGCATGTGAGAATTACTAGAGCTTAGAATCCCCTTCCCATTTATTTAAAATTGTTTTCGTTCTCAAATGCTACATTTAAAAATAAGTTAAAATTTTTTTTCTCTGCTTCAACACTATGACCGCTGCAGTTAATATCCTCTTTTGCTGTTATCCGTTTTTGTAAGAAAATTTTTATAATACATAAAACATATAATTACATACATATGTCCACATATATAATGTTTCTCTTTTGTTTATAATTATATTACTGCTTTATCATGAAATTTAAATACTATGTAAATAGTTTTGTTACCCGTTATTTTATTATTAAACTCAAATTACTATTATTTTGTGAGTAGAATATGAATCATATTTGGCCTTAAAGGCTTGATTCTGAATTAATAAATAAATAAAAAAATAATACATGCCACGAGAATACATATAAAAAACAAGACGTATTTATATTTCAAGACTGTTTACGCAGGCCTCTAGTATATACATACATGCATAATTGGTAAATGAAGAAACGCGGAAAGAATATATGCATCAGCGTTGCCACTTTCTGTGTAATAGTGCAAAATCTGCACTATTTAAAATTATTTGCACTATTTTTGCACCATAAATTTTTTGTGCAATTTTGCACTATTTTATATGTTTTAAAGCGATAACAGCCGACTTAATACAAAATTCTACAGATGAAACTTCATGCCTGCGGGAAATCCACATGGCTATAACAAAGTTTATTATAAATATATCAACAAAACAATATTGTTGTAAATCTTAATGAAAGTCCAACAAAATTTTTAATAAGTCCCACATTATTATAAACATATTTAGAAGATTTGCTAAGAAATGTCGGATCCTATTATAAAAGTATTGTAAACTCCGAGAATTTCTACGATATTTCCCACTAGAGAGCCAAACAATCTTATCACTTATATAATGCAATTGCTATCATTAACATCTTGTATTGAAAGTGCTCCGGAAAAATATGAAGTGTTGAGATTATATTGAAGATTGGAACTGAATCAATGCTTTCTGCATTAGATGAAAAATCTACAAAATATTATTTGGAGTTCCTTTCACATTCTCTTGGACGTTTAACTAATTTTAATTTAATGTTTTAAAGCGAATCCCTGCTTTTGTACAAATTACAAGCTGAAGTAATCAAAGTTGTGCAAATTTGTTCTTGTCTAATTACATAAAAGCTGATTTTTTTTAAACAAAATGAGTTATTTTTGATTGACCAATAAAAACGAGGAACTTGTTATACAGCGAAGTGAAATTTATATTTATGTAGCTGCTTAAAATACTCTTCCGAGACACAACAAATTGGAATGTATAAAGATTTTAGGAAAATTAGTGGCGTGAATATGGACTTTTAAACATAAAGAACTTACAAGAATTTACAAGTCTAAAATTTTTATTCTCTTTCTAAATTTAATAGTTGTGATATAACTAACCATTCTTAAACGCTTCTGTTGAGAGTTTTTTTTAGTAAACTAAACAGTAGCATGATTTTAAAATTGTGGTGCAAATTTTTAGCTTAAAATTATCAAAAGAAGATATAATTAAAAAAAAAATAAAGAATGCACATATAAGTATCGCTCAGTACTTCTAGTTAAATGAGTTTAAATTAAGAAAAGACAAATGGAGAGCACCTTCTTCTCAAACGCCTGGCTTATGAAGTTTTGACAAAATATTAAGAGGAAAATGGTAAATTATTCTTCGTTGAAGTAAATATTTGTGAATTAGTGAATATTATGTAATATTTTTAATTTTGTTGTACGAGTTTTATAGATTAAAAAATATTTCTCCTTTTAAATTTCAATTAACTAAAAAACTCATAAAAAAATTAAATGTTTTCTTAGATTTTTTTTGCACTATTTCATTTGGTTTTGCACTATTTTAGACTTAAAGCTGTGTAATTTCTTTTTCCACCAGTGGTAACGCTGATATGCATGCATACCAAGGCATATCAAAGTAAATGTGCCTTGCATGCATACATAGAGTGGCAAACAAAATAACATGTGCAAGTATTAATATACAGTGGTTCAAACGAATAATCGTACAAACACTACATTGAACTCTAGTATACTTTTTCAAAGGATAAATTTGCTTAATTTGAAGTAAAAAAAGTTGCTTTAATTTCTTCAGTGTCATGTTATAATGTGCTTAAATTTAATATATTTTCAACATTTTCATAAACAAAAATAAAAACAAACAAAAAACAAAGATTTTTTTTGTCAAAACGCATAATCGTACAAAACTAAATCGTCCCAGAAAAAATACAAAACCTTTTAGGTAATACTTAGTTAATAATCATATTGTCCTTAGCAAAGCATTTAAAGGTCTTATCATCGATTCAAGCAAGTTGTTACATATTTCTAGGGAAATATTGTGCCACTCAGCGTGCAGAAATTCTTTTGCTTCATTCGTATAATAATTCTGTGATAATACACTTTGATTTTGCTTTCTCTGATTTTAGACTCGGCAGATTTTCTTGCTCAACTTTTGATTTTACAATAAGAAAGAAAATGATAGGTTTACAAAAGTTACATATACATATATTACTTTCTCAACTATCATACAAAATCAAAAGTTGAGCAACTAAAACTCTCAAGTCTAAACCCAGAGCTAGGAATTCTTGTTTTTTTCCTTTTCTTCACAAATAATCTTGGCAATGTTCAATTCCTTTGAATTTTTTACATTGTAACAAAAAATAATTACTAATGTAACAACATGCCATGCATATTTATATAAATATCCCCAGCAAAAAAATATTTTAGGTAGGTATACAAAAACAACATGTGATGTCGAATAGTTTTTTTTGCCACTGTACATGCATATGTATAGTTCTGTTCAAAAATAAATATGTACACTTGCATAATATATGTACATACATACATATTAGAGATGTGCAATAATAAAGTGTTTATTCAATAAACTTTATTGGCTCACGCGATATTCATATGCATATGCATTCATTCACACATTATCACAGCAAGGTGAATAACTATCCTATCTTATTGAAAAATTGCAAAATAAAGTTTTAAAATATAAAATACCTATATACATTTATAAATATTAATTTTAATCAAGACATTTTTATTTTAATATTCAGTTGATTAAAAACATAACGGTTTAGTTAAGCATTAATAAAAAAATCATATTCTGTGAGCGTCGATATCAGTATGAACATATACGAGTACACGCACCCAATTTATTAATTTTTATTTTATGCATACTAGTTTCGTTGAGACCCACGTGAATCGATAAGATCATGACACCCGAACCCCTCTAATATCTTAATACGTTCTTTTTTGTCATTTTACACAAAACTATATACACACATATGTACATACATATTTTTTTATGATAATTAGATAATCACTATTTTAAAAATTAAAATTTTCACCAAAAATATTTGAATTGCATAATGTAATTGTTCTCAATTCGACAACTTTGCAATAACATTTTCTCTAATTAATAGTTTTCTCATATAAGAATATAATATATTAATAGGTATAAACATATTAATATTTTCCCAGGTAAAATTTGTGATAGACACCTCTGTTTTTAATTAATTACTATAATAAAATAATGCTCTTTGAAAACTGAATTTAAAAAAATTTGTGGCTATTGATTCACAACAGTTTATATCAAAACCAATTGTATGTTATCAAGGCACATAGATGCAACCAAGGCACATTAACCAGGTAATAGCGAAGGCGCAGCTGAGCTATTTTTTTTAAATTAAAGTTTATCGGATACTTCAAAATTTATTTACGAAAACGAAATTAAAAAAAAAATTAAAAAAATTTCAACATGAAAAATATTTTATTAAAAAATTCTTTGTAAACAAATTTAATAAATTCAGTAAAGTGCGTGACTCTCATACGAAGGGTTCCGTACGGACACTACACATATGGATGTTAAGCGATTTTTCTAGTTTTGGCGATTTTTTATACTTCTGGCGCTTTTGGGATTTTTACGGTTTTTGGCGTTTTTCTTCATCTTGTCGATTTTTTCGGTTTTGGGCGATTTATTTTAGTTTAATAAATTTGTTTAGTTTGGCGCTTTTTTCGTTTTGGCGATATTTTCCAGTTCAGCGTTTTTTTATTTTGGCGATTTTTTCGGTTTTTGGCGATTTATATTTAGTTTTAGTTTAGTTTTAGAGGTTTTTTTTAGTTTGGCGATTTTTTCGTTTTGGCGGTTTTTTTGGTTTTTGGCAATATTATTCTTATGGTTCCAAGATATAGCAAGTTGTCAAAATTACATTAACTGATAGAATACCCTTTAATTTTGTTGTTGTAGTCTGTTTAAAAATACACTAACTTTGCAGATTTTAAGTGTCTACATATAATTGCATGTATGTATATTACATAGGATTTTAATATTTTTCGTTGCTCGTTTTGGAACACCCCTTAATTTTTTACTGTCATCTTTGTTGTTGTAGCGGCCAAGGTTCTACATGTTCTGTCAAAGTTTCAGGACGGACAAACGGACATTGTAGTGGAAACAATAGGGTTCTTTTTCACTTTTAGTTTGCGGAACCCTAAAAATGTGAAAAAACTATTCCAAGTTTTGTTAGTGGTAGCTGCCGTGGAGAAATTTTTTTCCAACTGTGAATAATTTTAATTTTATTTTGTTAAACAAATTCTATTTTTGACATATTGTACAAATGAATAGTCAAGTTGCTTTTTTCATTGTTGTATTTTTTCATTGTTTTTGTAATGTTGATATTACCTGTGCCTATGTTCTGTAACTTTGCACTTGGATGCAACTCTGCACTTTTCATCAAGTACAACACATTAACAGTATCGATCAACTGAACCATCATTTGATCGGTAATTATGTAGGATATATTCATCATTGCGTAGAACAAAGTTTATATCACATTATCAAGGGCAAAATTAAAAATGTGATAGAAACGCTAGTGTACCTGTGATGTTACATCTTTCTCTGATTAATTTCGTCGACTATATAACTGGAGCTCACTGTTGACCAATTCATCTTGATATCAAATGTCATTTTATGTGCCACCGTACATTTGATGTTTATTTATTACACAATTTTCGTTTAAAAAATGCCACACAATAATTATTTGTGACCATGATATAAAATCATCAACTTCTACCACTTTGTGTTGATATTAATGTAAAAATTACACGTGTGCCAAGACGAAATAGCGTCGATCTTGGGATTCGGAAAGTCCGTGGGTATTTTTTTAAATATATCAACAAGACAAATTGTTGCAAGATTTTGGTAATTCAAAGGGGGAAACAAAACAAAAACCGTGAATGAATTTTCCCAGGAGCACTGTCGGACTTCTACGCCAAAGTCTCATATATTCTTAAAGTGGATAAGTTAAGTCATTTCTTTAAAACCTAAAAGTTTTAAATGTATCAGGAAATTTCAATAACTTTAATTGTTTAAATTCAGATTCAATTTCCTGTCCTTAACATTCTTCATTAAATTGATAAATCTCTTATATTACCGTAGGAAGCACTTTTATTTTCTATAATAATATTGTAGGAAAAAATAGTTCAAAATTGTTTTATAGTTCTGAAAAATGGTGTCAATTTATAATAATTTAAAACCGTCAAATTGAAGGCGAAAATCGTCCAGTCGTCAAAATGCTATTTTTGTCACATATCAAAATTACGATAAATCGTCAAATCTGGCCGCCGTGTGTGTAGGCCATGTAATGAGATTCATGTATAATCTGAGTGTACTTTGGGTTCTATTATTATTATTTATTTTTGTTTTAATTTTAACCTACACAAAAGATGTGTAGTGTAATTTTCTTCAATGTGTAATTGGAGACACAGCCATGTGCAAATTCATTTTCAACACTGTAATCATTTTATTCACACACATACATTAATATTTTTGCAGCTTGTAAACAAAGTTTGACAACTTCCTCCACTGTATCCACAGAATTTTCGCACGGTTAACTCATTTTGTTCACCAAAGTGTCCACTTTACGAATGTATAACGTTTTGGCGTGGGAGTCCAAGAGTGCTCCTGGGAAAATTCATCCACGGTTTTTTTTGGCCATTTTCGATTAAGTCGATTTTCTCAAAAACGGGTGGACAGAATTTTCGCACGGTTAGCTCATTTTGTTCACCAGTGTCCACTTTATGAATGTATGTGGGGGTCCATGAGTGCTAATGGGAAAATTCATCCACGATTTTTCTTTAATTTCCACCCTTGAATTACCAAGATTGATGCCGGCTTCTTAATATATTTTTAAAAATACCCACAATTTTCCCCCCCAGTTTTTCCCGGTTTTTAAATTCCCAAAATCGACGCTAACTCGTCGACGCTATCTTTTCACACTTGATTTCAACAGTTCACGAAACGTAAACAAAAACACGTGTAAATAGATTTACAAATTTATTATTTTTTTTTTAATTTTAAAGCACTGTAGCAGTAAAGTAGTAGTTTGCAATGAAAATGTCAAATTCACATCAATTTAGTGATGCTGAAGAGGAAGAAGTACCAAAGCCCTACAAAGTTGGTACCAAATAGGAATTTATTGTTTTCCTGTTTTGTATAGGAATTTATAAATTTTACTCATGTGTGTATATTTCTAGGAAAACTTGATAAATGAGTTGAAAAAGTTAACGGTGAAACAATTGGATGATGAGGATGATTTGAAAGAAATGATTTTAAACGAGGAGTGCCAGGAGGATGATAAAGCGAATTGGCAAGTAGACTATGACGATTATGAGGAAGAAGAAGATTATGAAGATAATTATGACTATGAGGAAAATTATACTGGTTTCCAAAAACAAAATCACAATGAAATATCTTTAAGCAGTGCTCGTTCAGCATCCACAGGTCCTAATCACACAACGCAGCGTTTGAGCAGCTATCAACCCAATGAAAAACTTTTCACTCGTTATTCTGCTCGCATTAACGTAGAAAAATATGATCCCAGTTCTAATATGCCAGCCCAAGCAGCCAATCGTTTAGTTTCATTTGGTGCAAAACAGGACAACAAAGTAAAGATACGCGACAAACATGATAGAGCCACAGCCGAGCAGGTTATGGATCCCAGAACCAGAATGATTTTGTTTAAACTTTTGAACAGAGGATTGATACAAGAAATCAACGGTTGTATTTCTACCGGAAAAGAGGCCAACGTTTATCATGCTTTGGCACGTGATACAAACGATGAATTCGCCATTAAGATTTATAAAACGTCAATATTAGTTTTTAAAGATCGTGATAAATACGTTAGTGGAGAATTTAGATTCCGTCATGGCTATTGCAAATCCAACCCTCGAAAAATGGTACGAACTTGGGCTGAAAAAGAAATGCGTAATTATTTGCGAATGTTTAATGCAGGCGTGCCGGTGCCAGAACCTATTTTACTACGTTCTCATGTCCTTGTAATGAGATTCTGCGGCAAAAACGGATGGCCATCTCCCAAATTAAAGGATGTTGAGCTTACCACTTCTAAAGCTAGAGAATTGTATCGTGATTGTGTGGTTTTAATGTGGAAAATTTACAATAAATGCCGGCTGGTACATGCTGATCTGTCGGAGTTTAATATTTTAGTACAAGATGATAAACTTGTAATTATTGATGTTTCTCAGTCAGTGGAACATGATCATCCACATGCTTTTGACTTTTTGCGCAAAGATTGTACTAATATATCAGAATTTTTCCGCAAAAAATCTGTGGCCACAATGACCGTTAAGGAATTGTTTGATTTTATAACAGATCAGACAATTACTGAAGAGAATATGGAAGATTGTTTGGAAAAGATTTCCGAAGAAATAAAAGATCGTGATTTTGAAGCTATAACGGCCCAAGAAAAAGTAGATGAGGGCGTGTGGCAAAATACTTTTATACCCAAGCGACTTGATGAGGTACGCTACTTTGAAAGAGATGTAGATAAGGCCAAAAAAGGGGAAAAGTCAAATTTGATTTATGGCAAAATTACTGGACTCAACGATCAACTAGAAGTACAAAAGAAACCGGCAATACTATCCCAAAAAGAAGAAAGTAAAGAAGATGACGACCTAGAAAATGGACATAGCGATGAAAATGAAGCCTCTGCGGCAGAAGATAGTGATTCAGAAGATGAAAATGGTGAAAATTCCAAATTTAAAAACTCTTCTCGGCCACGTGATGAATCACCCGAAAGCAAAAAGGCACGCAAAAAAGCGGTGAAAGAAGCGCAAGCCGATAAACGCAAAGTCAAAATTAAGAAACATGTCAAGAAACGTAAAGAAAAATTTGGAAGCGCCAATAAAAAATAATTTTATTTTGTTCTGCAAATTCAACCGACTTTTATATAAAAATAAAATACTTTGCATAAACTCAATTTAATTGGTCTTGTTTTTACCGGATTGCAAAGAGGGGTCTTGAAATTTCGTTTACTACCTCGTATCTTCCAAACGGTTAAATGAATTTCTACGGTTAAGGTATCGTTATATTCGCCATAAAAACAAAGGTGTCCTTAGAAAGGCGTTAAAAAACTAAATGGCGAATATTCACCAAGCCTATCGAGTATCGCATCAAAATAATGAAATTAAAAGGGGATTACAAAAATATACACAAGTTACATACATATGAGGAGCTGGGAAACAAAACCGTAAGTAAATAAACCAGTTCGATCCTGCATTAAAAAATAACAACGAAAACTGACTTTTCCTTGCTAGTCTCTATCTATGTAGTTCAGTTATTTGCCTTTGCCTCTCCTGAAAAAACAAGTTAACGGGACTAGTCTGGTTGTGTTGGCCAGTTCCTCATATGCATATGTTTAAATTTTTAATTAGGAATAATAAATTCTTTATTGCACGTGAAATTAAATCGTTCAGAATTGTCATAACACTTGTTAATAAGTACATATTATCAACAACAGTTCCGTGGTACAGAACTTACCCGAATACATATTTATTTTCATTGTAATAATGACAACTTTGAAATTTTTTTTGAAAAGTGATCTTTTTCCTTCCCAAAATATATAATAATTTTAAATTTGGAGACGGGCAGTGACAGTACGAGTACATAAATTACATGGTAGTTGATTTAAGCAGTAGTCAATTCGCGTAAGTTTAAGTTTACGTAGCTTTGAGCCGAGTTTGATCACTATCAGGTATAGCGATTAGCTCGCTAGATCTTAGAAAATGACTACATCAACATACCATCAAAATTCTCAATTCTTGAATAGCTTACGCAAATTGCCGTGAAGCTACAAAATAATTAAAAAAAATCAAGATCCCAACTGCTAAAAACACAATTTAAAAGTAATGTATGCACTAAAAATACCGAAACAAGGTTAAGAATAGAAAAAAAAATTAAATTAACTATCTATAAACAAAAGAAAACTCTACTTTCGGTTTAACAGACTCTATTACTAGCTGAAAGCCTAAATTTGATCGAAATTTATTTGTTTCTATATTTACTTTAATTGCACCATAAATATATAAATGTAGTAGTTTTTGAGGCAGTTACTACTGCATATTTTCGCTTTATTGCAACACAGTCGTATCTCAAAGAACATATTTTTGAAGTTAATAACGTATAATAATTTGTGGAGTCCCTAATGAAAGGCAATCATTCTACCTTCCGAGTTTTCTGATTTTATTACTTAATACAATTCTTCATTTTAAAATCTATGTAATCATTTTCACAAAGAATCGCAAAGGTCAATAATTTTATTGCAGCTCAGTACCTGAAATAGAGATGCCGACTAAAATGAAACAATTCCAATATTCGTTTATTCACTAAATTGCCCATCATTCGTATTTATTTGAGTAAAAATTTCATGCAAATGTCAAGTACACTCACCACTTGAGATAATTTTTTTAAGATCTTTATTGAATTGGATGTAAATTAGAAACTTTAAATGCATCTTCATTACAACCGGAAATTTTGAGTTACGACTATATTGCAATAAACAACCGATATGTGTGCATGTATGTATGTATATATGTATGTACATACGTAAGGCGAGTCTACTTACGGTTGGCGCCAAACACAAAATACATTGGGGGTGCTACAAGGAAGAAGATAAAGCTTTTCCAATCCACCTCACTGTTCGAGCGCTGTTTACAGCTCGATCCAAAAGAGAAATTTTGTCCTTGTCTATAATTTTAGGTGTGCAAATGCATTCTCACATATATACATACATATGTATATAATTATATTGCTACCAAAGTAAATTTATATAAAGTATATGCAAGTACTCAGGTGATTAATTTTTTTCTCGTGTAGTGTGAATGTCTGAATGTCAAAAGTTGTTTACAATTTTTGTACGCCATTTTGTTTTGTTTTGCTTTGTTATACACAATTGTGTATACTGAAAACGTATATTTAATTATTAAAGTACATATGAATTCTTTATTATACTTATTTCACATATTAAAGGTTTATCAATTAATAAACTTACTTTGGTTTTATCTATCCATACATTTTCTTTTTGTTGTATGCAGATCTGGCACTATTGCATTAAATAAGCAAATGCATTGACCATTTTCCCACAATAAACCAAATCAATGCAAGTGCAAATTTATTACATTAGCACTAATTTTAATAATATTAGTGCAATTTTTTTTTTTTTGCATTTTACTGAAATCCCTTCAAAGACATTCATCAACATTGCATTGTTACTTTTAGTGCACTATTTTTTGCACCACTAAACACATTATGAATAGTATTATTGCATTATCAGTGAAACATATTAGTGTATTTTTTGTCATGCGATTAGCTGCTAATGCAATATTAATTTAAGAGATTTTATTTAAGTGCAAAAAATAGTGCACTACAAGCATCAAATTTAAATTTGCACTAAAATTTTTGTTTTTTAATCAGTGCTTATGCAAAAGTAATGCAATTTGCCCAGGTCTGGTTGTATCCATCTGTTTTTGACATTCATCCATTATTCTTACACAAACAAATCGCCTGTTGTTTTTGTACTTTCTTAGTTGTTGTAGACCTGCATATACTTTATATAAATATGCTTTGATTGCTACCATGTTTTTGCTAACAAGCGTATACCTATAGCTATAAGTATACTTATATACTTGTTTTTGTAAAAAACATTACATATGCAGATGCATCAACTAGTTCACAATTTAAGCATTATATTCACAGTTTTTTTTTGTTATTAATTTATTTCCTTTATTATTTTTACCATATTTAATTTATTTCTATCATACATGCACGTGAACAAATTTTTCGTATTTACTTGACCATTGACATTTTGAACAAAATGTTAACGGTACTGCCATGTGCTACAGATGATTACCAGTGTTACCATATGGCAGAAATTCTACCATTAACAATAGTGCTGCCAACGTTAATTTTGATTGCTCGTTATAAAAAACGTTTTGATTGCTCGTTACAAAATTTTCATACACTATACGTTTTTAATTTTAGCTTCTATTTCTATTTTATTTGCTTTTACTTTTTCTAACTTACATATTTCTTTTACATATGTACTTACCTTACATTTTTGAAATCTTTTAACGGTGGCAATATATTAATTTTTTTCGAACCAATCAGATGATTAGCACCAAGTCTCCCATATAGTGGAAATGATAACATGCCTCCAACGTTTACATTTTTCGTTATAAAAAAATTTACATTAATTAAGACTAAGACGTTTTTGTAATAACTACGATCAACCTCAGTAATTTCATCATTTTAATTTTCTCAGTATAAGCAAGAAATTAACTCAACCAGCGGAAAAGCTTGGGTTGAAATAGCAGTTATGCTATTTATGAATATGTGTATAAAAATGTTTTATTTATAAAATTTATTGTAACATTATCACCTTTGTTTTTAAATACTAATATAATAGTTAAGCCTAAATTTACAATATTGGAAATGTATCTCATGGAATTTAAGAAGAATATCAGGGGTGTTCTGTAAACTGCACGTTTTGAAATCGCCTAATTTCCAGGAAAGAACTTAATTAAAAAGGTGACATGTTGCAGCTTTTTAATTGGTTTTAATATTTTAGATCTTTAAGATATTTTATACGAACTGACTTGCGAATGCGCTAAGTCGTCCGATCAGCAGATTACTGTTTTTCGTTTTTGAAATCGCACGATTTTAAATCGAGCGGTTTGCAGAACACCCCTGTATATAAATGTATGTTTGGGAAATAAATTAGTGGCGTTCACAACGGATTCAATAACTGTGTACTAGTTCCATTCGTTAGATTCCCCATACTTTGTTAAAAAATTATAAGACCAAGAGAGATATGTATATGAGGAATTTTACGATTTTAAAAAGTATGCAGCTACCAATCTCGATGTGAACTTCACTATTACATATTTAAAATTATTAATACATTTATTTTTAAGAAAATGAATCGGCAAGATGAGTTACTAAAACTAAATAAAATATAGACATTTCACAGTTTTCATGAGTATATTTAATAGAAATATATTTCCCTTTTGGGTCAAATTATGGCACTCGACATAGTTTTCTATATCGCATGCAGTAATTTGAGCTTTCCATTCTTTTTATAGAAACATTATTATAAGCGTCTTGTTTTAAAATCAAGCTAAATTAAATATTAAAATTATCACAGTTTATCTTTAAAATTTAACTAATTAATGATAAGTTTAAAAAAATTTAAATGATATATAGGTAGAAATATTTAAAAAATTTTAAATATGTAGTTAATAGTTTTTGATTTACAATTTAAAATGTTTTACAAGATATTATTCCCTTCTATTTACATTAAATTATAATAAAATGATTATTTTCAGTTTCAATTCAAGCTAAATGTATTTAATATACGAGTATGTATATTCATTCTTTATGTCCTACAACGGACTTTTAAAGCTATATACAACATTGCTCTAAATATAATGAGCAATAACAATAAATATGAAAACTGTTGCTGTATTGTGACTGTTTCCAAATCCAAAAATTTTAACAACACTCTTGGATCACTAAAATGACAATAGATTTCATCGCAGTCTAGAGTTTCACGCCCATAACCGAATATAGTTAATATCATGCCCACAACACCATCACGCATAAAACTGACTTTCATGGATAAATTCATAGTATCGGATATTTGGGGAGCAAAATCGAAACCATATATAGCCAGACCTGTGAAGGAGGCAATGGTCATTGGACCCACAACGGACCCGTTCTGGAAAAAAAATCAAAAACAAATAAAAACATTTAATATTTATTTCTCGAATAAATTTCAATAAACATCGATATGGCCTTTAAATTTAAAACATTTATTAATATATCAAGACATAACCGCCCAAAAATAATTTTCGAACTTAATTTTTTGGCCAAAAGCGATCATTTGAGATCGTAAATAATCGATTTTCGTCAAAAAACGAGGTCCCAAAAATGTGTCGGTTAAGCTATTTTGGCGGTATTTCGCTCGATACGTATGTGTATATGTACTCGTGTACTAGATAATTTTTTTTTTATAAACTTTTAGCAAATTAATTTTGGGGGTGCTGATTTTATTCAAAAATTATATATGTATAATAATCTTACCGTTATGCTAAATATGGCTCCAAGCATTAGACCCAATCCTTCAGCTACAAACGAGGTCATTAATCCCACTGATATGAATATAGCAAAACGCCACAATTGAGGTGGAAAACCAGTCATCCAATAAGTTATGGTAAGAAAAAGGAAATTAAATATGATCTAAAAAAAAACAAATAGAAAATATGTTAAGTCAAAAAAACCTATTCACATATATGTATATGTGTGTGTATGAATACCTGTAGAGGTAGACGACTTATATTCAGGGCCATATAATAAGGAGTTAAAGAATACCAATGATTGAAGGTTTCCTTTTTAACAACCTTAACTTCACTGGGGTCTGTAAAAGCAAACAAAAATAAATAATAAAATTAGAAATTAATTTTTCAAAATCATACTCAATAAAATAAAAATATTAAGGGCCGTTAGTTATTACAATTTAAAGTTAGTTAAAAGTACGATTTTATCTTACGTATAAAAAGCTTTTCATTATTACATATGTATGTATTTAATAATTTAACTTACCAAGTAGGTTAAACTTATCATTAAGCTATCGATCACTATGTATAGATTTTATTGAATAATAAAATAACAATTTGGGATTATTAATGCGTTAAAAAATGTTAAACTTTAGTTGTGGCAATTCCCAAAAAAAAAATACTAATTATTAACTTGACTACACCCGGTGAAAAGATTATTGTGTGGCAACACTCTATTCTTGCTAAAGCAATGAATAGCTGTTGTTATTTTGTTACAGTTATTTTCTTTACATACTTCTTACAAATACAGTTCAAGCTGAAAAAAAGCCAGCCAATGTAGCAATGATAAGGTAAGAATAGAATATAAAAAACATGTTTATTATTGAGTTCTTGTTTCAACTTTGATATTATAGTTGAACTAATATTATATTTGAACATTTGTTTAAATGGAAGTTTAACATAATATCTCTAGTTGTTCTAAGAAATTTTTGGGTAAAGGTTCCCTGGTGATCTGCATTAGCCACAACCAAATAATCAATTTCAATGTATTTTTAATAAAAAATATTTTACTGAATAAGTAAAATAATAATTAGTGCGTTAACAAATGTTAAACTTAAAAACCTACATACATATGCACATATGTATTTTGAACTAACTTTAAGTTGTAATATTAATGGCGCTAAAAGTTATAGAAATAAAAAATATGTTTAAACAATTATCTACTTACACGTCAACACCGGTATCACCACTTGCGTATATGCAATCACCATTATAATACTGATGCAAAATTTTAGATGACCAAACATATGAGATCCTTGATTACCCAGATTGTAAAAAATCAATCCTATCGGACAAAGTATAAGAGTAATCGTTAGTTACTCTCTCTTATTTCAAAAAGTAAATTTGTTAAACTTACCAAAAAGCAATCCCACCATAACGTGGTGTACTAATTGTATAATAATTGGCGTACGAGCCCGCAATAATCGCAAAAGCATTACACGTGTTAGCACGCAAAACTGCTTAAAGCCGGACGTGCTTTCATTACTTGTGGATAAATTCTTTAAAAAAGTTTTCGACTGATCGAACAATAGGGACGTACTGCTTAGAAAAGAATTATTCGATTTTGTGAAAAATGCAGCTAGACCGACACCTTTATTAGTATCCGGAAAGAAAGTTGTGACGGCATGTCGAAACGCAAATGTTTCTGTACTGCCGGTCTTATCAGTTTCGTTTGTATCATGTGAAGTGAAGTGAAGTTTGCCATTGTCAGTTATGCTACTTAAATGGGATATCATGCTGGGATCTTCGAAGTCACACAGTTCAATTACTAAAAGAGAAATAAAGAAAACGTTTTTATTATTGCATATAAACAAATATTTCGCGAATGGTGTTTAATGAAAAAAAAAAATAAAATAAATAAACTAAATTATCTTCAATAAGGACAGAGTTTGATAAACAACAGATTTAAAAAAAGTTAAATTTCAATAATGTTATATATTCGTTAATTTATCGATTTGTTTCGCACAATTTTTTATATGTGTATGTTGCTCTCCATCATTTTTCTTTCTCTCTCAAAAAGAAAATGATCAAATATATAATACATAAATACATACATACGAACCGACAAAACATTTTTTCGTTATAAAAATGTTATTCGAGACAACTGGTTGAATGAACTCAGCATTTGAAAGCATGTATTTATTGGAAAAAATTTAATAAAACGAATGTAATAAAAAAATCCAGATTTTTCTTGCGATATATTTCTCCATAAAAAGTAAAAAAATCGATTTTTTTATCCTCCAATTAAAATTTTTTAAGCGTTCGGCTATGCAATTTCTAATGAAATTTCAATAAAATCCTACATTAACGTTTTACATACTAAGTAATTGGAATTTTTTTTAGAAAAGCAATAAAACAACTGGAATAGCAATAAAAACTCAAGAGATGTTTATAAAATCTGTTTGTTTTTTCTAATTAACGTAATTGCATTTTTAATATATTTACATATATTAGCTAAATTCAACTTACTGTAATCTGAAGGGCTGTAATATTTCGGGCATTCCTTTTGGGCATGGCTTAAAAATGGCACCAGAGCTTTGGGTGGCCCTTGATATACACACTCTCCCTTAGCCAAAACGTAAACGTTGTCAAAATAGTTAAATATCGAAGCGGATGGCTGGTGTATAGTACACACTACCGTGTGACCCCGTTTGGCCAATTGACTTAGTAGGCGTACGCATTGTAGGGCGGTCACTTCATCCAAGCCACTAGTGGGCTCATCTAAAAAGAATATCTTTGGATTCTCTACCAATTCGAGAGCTACGGACAAACGTTTCTTTTCGCCACCACTTAATTTATTGGCCATAACGGATCGTCTGTGATTTAAATTGAGGCTCTTTAAAATATCGTCAATTAATTTCTCTTTATTGCGGCGTTGATCCTTTTTGAGCTTTAGATCACAAGAAAGATTCATAAGTTCTCCGACTGAGAGAAGTGTTTGATGATGATCTTCTTGGGTAATGTAACAAGAGCTTTTGCGGTCGATTTTCATGCAGCCGTTAATGTTGGATGTGCTGTTTTATTGAAAAAGATTGGCCAATTAGGGTTGATTACTCTACAAAAAGTTTTATTGTGACTTACCAATATCCTGATATTGCATTCAGAAGACTGCTTTTGCCGGCACCAGATGGTCCCATAATGGCCGATAATTCACCATTACGAAAACAGCCACTTACACCTTTAAGAATTTGACGTTGACCAATAACTTTAACTGTAATGAAAGAGAAAAAAAAAACACTTTAAATTAAATAATACAGACATACGTAGTTATTAATTAAGAAAAAAACAGTGCTTTAATTTCTCTTGAAAGGCATAAAATTTTTAAACATTTATTGGTTTTTAATCGATAGGAGATAGGAATTTTTATTACTTGATATCATCTGGCAGTTCTATGCAATAATTATAGAAAACATGCCAGATACCAGGTCGGAGATGGGAAGTTCAATGTTATGCATTCTATTCAGTAACTTTTCATTTATGAAAGAAAATATTATTACTTTACCATAGAGTATCTAAATTTGTAATTTAGTTAAATCTGTTCAATTCACAAGATCGCATTAACGTCATATGCGTTGTCTGATCGTCTAATTATACAATATTTTATTTTTGTTGTTAATAATTTTTATACAAAAGTGTGTTCTAATTATACGATTGAACTTTATTATATGTGACTGAGCTTGTGAATTGAATTTTTTTTGTCTTGTTCACATATTGTGCCATAACCGTCAAAAGTTTTGACAAAACAGATTAAGCGACATAATTTTCGAACTTAATTTTTTTGATAAAAATCGATTATTTGCGATCGTAAATAATCGATTTTTGTCAAAAAAAAGAGGTTCAAAAAAAGGCTCGATATACTATTGCATGTATTAGTATAAGTTGGTTCCTGTTCACACAATTTAATGAAAAAAGAAAATTTTATTTTGTTCCCAACAGTTGAATTTGAGTATACAAGATATTTGTATAAAATTTTAACACAATATGAAGAACGATATGAGGTTTAATTAATTGTGAGTTACTAACTCAAATATCAGAATTTTTTGATTTATGACGTTGTTAAAGTAAATGAGCGATATGTAGTTTTTAAAATGGTTGTTACTACATACTTAAACAAAATCGATCCAATCACAAGAATAGGTTTATTGACCGGAGGCTGTCTAAGATCTAGTTTTTATGTTTACAGCGGCCACAGTTTCTTATTTTGAATTTTCGTTTATGAATATTAAAAAAACTCATTAACTAGAATTTTGATAGATAAATAAGGGATTTACATACATACGTATCCATATGTACATAAAAAGCGGGGTAAATTATATCCATTATAAATATTTACATACATACATACATACATACATATGTATGCATGTATACTCCTTACTGCTAACATGATTTTTATACAGTTTTTAAGATTTTAATTTGTCTTCAGTACATATGTATACATACTTGTTAATACATATGTACATACATATTACATAGTTATGTAGGTATGCCTATAAAGCCTTATTTTATGCTAATTGTCCAGCCATTAACAGACCTCAAAAATAGACATCAAGAAGTTATAAATAATTAAGTTTAAGTTAAATTTGAAAGACTATGCAGCGTCGTAGGTACTCGTATGTACATTAAATTTGTTATCTTCTGTGGGAAGAAAAGTACAGCTCCGACAAGGTATCCATACATATTTAGCTTATAGCTTCTCTGATTTTGCTCTCCGTATAAAAAAGTAAAAAAGCAGAAACAACCAGAATCTGGCATGTGATGGAAATAGATCCATTTCAAATCGCGCCATTACACAAAAACTAATAATAGCCCAATCAATAGGTGTTATGTAAATCGCACGATACAATGAAGTCTAATTAAAGTTCGAATAAAATATTCTGAATGTTAAAAATTATAAAAATAAACATCAAATAAGTTATCTTTCAGTGGAATTTGAAATCAACCGATCTTCATCATATACCAGAATGTTTCTGCTGCGCAACTCAATACGAAGAAGAAACCAGAACTCGCAAGTTATTATTATTATTAAATTAAGTTGTTATTGTTACTAAAAGTTCAATCGGACATGGCATAATGCCATAGCCATAACCATAAAAACATTTGCTTCTCCTATTAAAGCTGCCATAACCATAAACAGCTGTTTATGCTTTCATTTGTTTATTCCAGTTTATTCATTTCAAAAGTGCAACAACAAATATGTCTAATCAGCAAACAGATTCAATTGGTTTCTATGGTTATGGTTATGCCGTTATGGCGAGTCACCTATAATCAAATACCGTGTTGCCCATAAGTTTGGTTCGAACAGCTGTTTTGTATGGTTATGGTTATGGCACGTTTAATTGAACCTTAAATTAAATGGCTTTATGTAGTATTTTCAGATGAAAAACAAAAATCATTTTACGTACATATGTAAAAAGGCGAATCCATATCAGCTGATTTCAATTCAGCAGCTGATGATCACCTGTTAATTTCTCTGCACTAACAAATATATCAGGCGGATATGCAGAGTTGCAATTCGATACCACCTGGTATCAATTCGCCTTGATATGTTTTGTATATTCCTGGTATTCTCTTTACTTTTTTTTTGTAACTCCCTTTTTTTTTTGTAATTCCCTTTTTTTTGTAATTCCCTTTTTCCATTTAAAGTTCACGGTACAATTATTAATTAATTTATACAATGGCGGCATTCGATGTTTGATGCAAATTGTCTTGAGTAAGTGCAAATGCAAAATATAGTAGCTTTTCTATGGATTGTGTGTGTATTTTGTTGTTGGATTTGTAAGAAAAGCTACGATATTTTGCATCAAACATCGAATATATATATGTAAGTACATATACATATATGTATACATATCTACAGACAGACATATGCCGGGCTTACATCTGTGTGTCATATACCACACATGCGTAAAAAAAGCGTAACCACTAATTATTAATGAAAAACTGTTTGATTCAGACACGTACTCGTGTTTATTAAGTTAAACAGTTTCATACATAACTAATAGACAATTTTATAGAATCCAACATGATCAAACAGTTTTACATTAGCTATTAGTGGTTACGCTTTTTTGGGCCGATGGCACACAAGAAATGCGAGATGTAAACTCAGCCATACATACATATGTGTCTGCAGACACATGTGTATTTCGTATGTACTTTGAACTTTTGTCTTTGCAAGAAATTTAATATAATTATAGTTGTAATTTATGCACATAGTCAATATATCTAAGCTTAAACAATATTCATATATACATACAGACATACATATGTCTGTATGTAGATAAGTGGTTCTTTTTTTGTCATCTTGGCTCTTAAAGTAACTAACCACTATATCGTAAATAAATTAATATTTTTTGTAAACAATGGAAACTTAAAATATGCATGGCTTTGTCACGTTTTATAAATAGTAGTAAAAGGTAGGAAAGTGTAAGGGCAAGCTGTGGCGAATATTAAATATCCTTCGTCCAAAATTCAAATACACGTACATACATATCATAAATAAAATTAAAATCGAGTTTTTAATTGATTATGATTTGTTATGTTAATTTAAATTCCTCTACCAATTTTTAGATTTCTTGGTGAAAAAAACAATGCTTTTATAGACATAATTCAAAATAACGTAACAACGTGTGCATACAAGTCAAAAGAACGTATCATCAAACTTGAATAAGAAATTAAAATAAATTAAAATAAATTGAAATTTAATTTTTCGGTGATTTCAATACATTTCACACAAGTGGGAATTATTTGTGAAAGAAATATTATGAAAAAAGTACAACACGGCATTTCGTATTAAGATGAGTTCATCTTATTGTGCTCACCTTGACAATAATTTTGATGAATTTTAAAACCATGAAATAAAAAATCATAAAAGATTTGAGAAATCTAAAAGAAAAACTTTTGAAAACACTCCATTTGTCAGATTTTACCTGTTTATGTATAGGCATAGCTTATTTATATTGAAAACAAAAACAAAGCACTCAAAATTTGTTTTTGTTTTCAATGTCAATAGCCAGCCGAGAATTTTTACATGGCTTCTATAAACTGGCAATTAATCTACATAGTACGAGCACAGATTATAAATATGTCACAAAAAAATCCAGATAAGATTACATGCGCGAAAATGCTGATTTCAAAGGACAAATAATGAATTTAATTTTTTTCATTAATGTACACTCAAAAAAGAAAAAGTTTTAAAATCAAAGAGAATAAAGCGTAAAAGAACTACATATCGTCGGTTGGTTATTGGTTTGCTGCAAACCAACAACCAACCGACGACATGTCTCATCAATTTGTTTACATAAGGATGATAATATGTATGTACCAGTTTAAACTCGTTTTAAATTGCACTGTTACTCACTCGTCCAGTGTTGCCATAATCAAATAGCTCAATAATATAAATTGCGAAGCGAAAGAAAACACTTTCGAAATTGTATCGTAATAACATGTAAGTTCCATAAAATATGAATGGCTTCCAAAACGTAACAATACAAAAAAATTTGCATACATTTCCGAAGCAGTATTTATGTAAATATATCGGGTACAGACACAACGTTGCGAAACATTGCAATCATGAGCATCAACTTTGAAACTGATGCTCTAATTTTTTTTAAAGTGCATTGTCAACATTTTGTACTGCGGGGCGTTATGAAATACTACACTTTGTTCGAAGACAAAGCAACTGACGTTTTGCTCTTTTTTTTATCTATGTAATCATTACTAAACAAAAAAACTAGTTTGGCAAAAATTGAGTTTGAAGCTTTTAATTCACACACAATTCAATATAAAAAAATATTCATATGTACAGATAGAAAAAATATGCTTCAAGCTATTTGCATGAAATTTTGAAATAAATTATTTTGCATTTAAATAAAAAAAAAAACTTATTTGTTTAATATATGACTATGTTGCAATAAAAGAGCGATTTACATACATACATACATAGTACATATAAACTTAAGGTACGTATGGTCACACTTTGCAAAACATTTTCCAAAAAAAGCATAACCACTAAATATTAGTGAAAATCCTTTTGATTCACACAAGTATTTCTTAAGTTAAGCAATTTCATAAATAACTAATAAACAATGTTTTAGAATCCAATGCTATTGGAAACGGTTTAACTTAATAAACACTTGTCTGCAACAAGAGGTTTTTCATTAGTATTTAGTGGTTACGCTTTTATGAGCAAATGATTGCCAAGTGTGTTGCCATACCTTTAGGTATTTTCAAGGCGAATTGATACCAGGTGGTCTTAATTTGCAACTCTGCGTATTCGCCTTGTATATTTGTTAGTGTAAAATTTCCTGCTGTCAGAATATTTCCTAGCGTTTTGCATTGATTGACAGCAGAGAAATTATGTCAGCTGGTGAATTAGGATCACCTGATGTGATTTCGCCTTGGGTATTTTTCTCTGGGTTCAGAAATTATTACGGTATATTGTTTAACACAAAACATATGTAGTCAGCGTTGCCAAATGTGCTAAGCACCAATGAAATACATATATACACCACCAGCAAATAAATTTCAATTAAAATAAACTTATGTCAAATAATAAATTTCTTAAATGAAAAATACAATGTGAATCCATACTAGGTGGTCGCAAGGGATCAGATGTTTATTTTCGCTGCTTGTAATTTGAATATACGTTTTCAGTACATTTTTTTGACATTTAAAGTATAAATTTCTCAAAGCGAATTAAGCTAGTATACCTTATATGAATTTGCCTTGAGAAAAATAATACTATTACAATTTTTATGGGTAGTTTGTCCTGTGAAAACCAGTTTTTCGCTTCGATGTACATATGTAGGCAGTTTTTTTCCTAAAACACTTACGGCAACACTGTATGTAGCCTAAAAATCGTTTATCGCTTTAGCCAGACTAATAATCGTGCAGATTGTCTTAAATAAAAATCTAGCAGATCATATACATACATATGATAAATAGCGCTACAGAATTCTCTTAAAATTATTTCCAAGTGTACTTGGGAAACCTTTGACATTAATCCCATATTTATAATTTAAAATTTAAATGAATTCCAGTTTAAATGAAACAATTGTGTAACTTAAATTGCTGAAGTCTGCTTATACTTATTTAAGAACAATTTAATAATCGATGACAATTAGAAACTAATTTAACTGGAATAGTTTAATGATTATAAATGTTAACACTTTTAACACATAGTATATACATACATGTACGTATATCACTTAATAAATAATACATTAGCTAAATATCGTTATTTATACGTTAGACATATTGTATATACATACTCGTATGTATGTATATTGTTGCAAATCATTAATTATTTTAAAACAACAAAAACAATTACTTCCGTCAATTACATATAACGATTGTTTTTTTTTTAATTTAAGCTAAAGATTTTTAAAACCAATTTCAACCAATTATAGTTTGATCCCTTAACTCCATTGAAAAGCATCATCTAAATGGGAATTTTCCTACTATAAATGATATGATAATAAAAATCAAGCTGTTTATTAAAGGCCTTATTCATAAAAAATATTGTTTTATAAACCCTTTATAAAGCAAAATAAAATAAAAACATAAAGCAAAAGAATAAGGCAGTAAAGCCATACGGAACTTATTAAAGATAAGCTGGTGAATAAGTTTGACTTAAGTTTGAGCTTATTTTTGGCATTGAAGTTTTTTTATAGAAAATTTTAATCCATTACATCCCAGATTAAGAGTGCTTGATTGACCTAACAACAAGAATTGCTTTGTGTGAACCCAGTAGGATTTTACACAAAACTACTACGCACATACAGCCAGCCTTATCTAAAATATAAATTAGAAAATTCATCCTTAAATACAACGCGTTTAAGTTGTTGAATGATGTCTGTTGTTTACATTAATTTTTTAGTTAGAATTTATTTAATCTTACAATAAGATTTCTACTAAAAATTTTAAGGCTACAAGCCAGCCAGTGTGACCTCGCTCTCAAACTAGTACTTCTGCAATTATTATTATTTTATTTGTAATTTTCCTAATCAAAACTGTTTGCTTAATAGCTTTTTGTAAAATTCACACAAATTTCGTAATTTAAATATTTGGTAAATGTTTTATTTTATTATTATTATTTAGTTGCCACATGCACACACTTTATTATTAGTTGAAACTTGTTTTGTGCAACGTAATGTTGTAAAAACTTAACAATGCCATTTTAGTGAGTGGTGTTTTACCAATGACGCAATATGATTAGATGTTGAAAAAGTAATGAATGAGCAAAAAGTAGCAATTATATACTAGGAATGTAACATGATGTACAATATACACTTATAAATATATACATATGATACATTCCATATTAAAGGAATTGTGTTTGTGTGTTGGATTTTTGTTTGTTAAATTATTATTTTTTTACACCAGTTGTACAATGAAAAATTAGACTAAAATTTTTCTTGTATAAACAAAGTTTTCCATTAAAAAACAAATCGCCGGCAAAGTTGTTAATACAAAAATATATATATACATATGTACATACATATACATATGTATGTGTATGTAAATATTTTTCGACACCGGAAAAGGAGACGCAACAATTAAAAAAAATACATACATATGTACATATATGAAAAACAGTCTCCTTCAAGGTATTGCTCATTAGCGTCCGTGAGCTGTCTGGCAACACCAAACGTGATAGAGTTTCCAGAGCAGAGTACGAGTTACTTTTAAATGTGCCGCTATCTCGTAATTCACCACTAACGGCCTTATGCACATTTAACAGACAATTAACAATCGTTTACATATAAACAATACAAGTAAATAAATTTTGTAAAATGTTTTATTTGTACATACATACATAAGTTTTTCTCATGAAACAAAAAAAAACAAGATTGCGCACTCAGACGCACGAAAAAATTTTCTACATCATCAAAGAATTGTGTATTCTTGTGTTTGTTGTAAAAAGTGTGTGTGTGAGAGAGAGAGAGACCACATTCCACACAAAAATGCATGTACTTTGTTTACAACAAAAATTCTATGTTTACGTCATAAGCAGAAAATAATAAATCTGTTTTCTTGATTCATGAGTTTTTTGTTAAATATGCTCGTTTATATCTATGTACATATGTATGTATAAAAAATATTTGGCAACAAGTGTTAGCACATCGATGATTTACTATAAATAGGTGTCCTAAACTGCTGCTAAAGTATTGCCAATGCTAATTTGTAAACGTATCAGCAGATAAATCTAATCTGAGAGTCAATCAATAACCAATTGTTTGGTTAGAAACTACAAAGAAATCTAGTTTAGTATAGTTAGAGAGTATTTTAGCTGAAGTGGATCATATTACTTCTGTTATCAGGTAGCTGATAACACTATACAAAAAAATCACACATTTTCCAAAATAACTAGGCAGAGGAGATCAAAAGAAAAATATATGTATGTATGTATGTATGAACGTTTATCGGCGTTTTTAAAAATTTAGTGGTGAATCATGAGACCCCTGCAGATTATGAGTACTCGTATGTCTTCAGCAGTTATATAAAGAATCCTTCGCATAAGACTTCTTATTCACAATTGTTGCTTGAAAGTCCCAGAAAGCCCGATTTTAAAAAGTTCAATTTAAAATTCGAGGTTCTTGCAGACAGTAGTGGATTCACCCATATTGCTCTTAATTCTACAATAATATATTCAGTAATAAATTTTTTGGTACAAAAGATAAGCTTAGTTAGTAGTTATTAATAATTACTACGAATGTATAAAATAATAATTAATAAGACTAATAAATGACTACGAGTGGAGTGCATTAAAGAAATTTTACTTTTCTCAAATGATTAAAGTTGTATAGATAGTATTTATCCTCAAATTGCTTGGAAATAATAATTAAAAATTTAGTACTTGTTTTGACCTATTTTATAATATATGTATGTATGTATATGTACATAGGGTAATTAATTTGAAAGCAAATATTGTTTTTCGTTTTACTTATATGAAGTGTAACGTGCACGTGTCTTACTTACTTACTTATTATGAATTATTAATTACATATATTTTATTTATTGCCCGCTGCTTTCTCCGTCTCAAAAATTCAAGTTCTTAATTTAAATAAATAAAAAATTTTACACACATTAATCAATATTATAAATTACATATTGTTTTTTAAAACCGTTTACGCATGAAGCATGATTAAGGGGAAAAATTCTGTCCTCGGTTTTAGTTCACGTGTCTCAATTTTATCAGTGTTATAAATCAGTTAATAAAAAAAATTCAAATCTAACATTATTGGTTTACGCAGCTGCCTGCTACCTACAAGCAATCAAGTAGAATCGTTTGATACCTTATTAATTATTCTTTATTCAGAGTTACACTAGGGAACAGATTTAAGCTTTTTTTAATTTTTCTTAAGATAAAAATAGCTGATTCATTTAATATGCTAATTATAATGCCACTGTGTATTAGTATTCCGCTAGAAGATATAGTTTAAAAAAAAGTACTTATGTAAAGAAAATAAATGTAAAAAGCAACAACAGCTGTTCATTGATTTTGCAAGAGTAAGTAAGAATAAGCCGCACAAGTATTTTTGACCGAGTGCAGTCAAGTTAATAACTGGTGTTTTTTTTTTGAGAATTCTTACAATTAGTTTAAAAATTGTTAACGCAATTATAATGCCAAATTCTTATTTTACTTATTAAGTAAAAAAGAAATTCTTGTTTTATTCATATGTAAAATTTATGGGAAAACATATAGCAAAACATTTATATGGAAACGTACTATATTCGCTCACGGCGAATACACACCAGCTGATCTCGTTTCAGCAAATCGTGATCAGCTGTTAATTTCTTTGGTGCCAAATCAAGCAAAACAGCGGAACATTTTACACTAAAAAATATACATGTTTTTTGTGCAGTGTTGCATTTCATTTCAAACTGAGATCACTTGGTATGAATTCGCCTTGACGTAGCTTTAATGGCATCCATATCACTCAAGCAGGCAAAGAGATTCACTCAATGTCGGCAGAGATCTCATCTTAACTATCATTCCCGTTTGAAGAGGCCAATATGGCAAAATATTTATAAATCGGAATAATCTGCTATTAAATATGTAAATGTATGTTTATCGAAACGTTTTGACAAATGGAAAATATTTGCTTAAAATATAGATTGTGGAAATATAAATATTTCCATGATCCAAAACCAACTACGACAGTTGATAAAATATAACCGAACATCTGCGTAAATGATATGCTCATGAATATTTAAACTTAAAGAAAAACGCTGTTGCTCTTCTAGTACTACCTTGATAAATCACCAAAAAAATCTTTTGTCCTATTATTAGTTTATTAAACGATTTCTTATGATTTAAACTTAGTCATCCTACGTAAGCATGTAGTATATGCGAAAAGGAAAAAAAACTTGAATTAACATTAACACAACAGAAATGTATGGACTGGTTTTATAAATATTATTAAGTACCTACTTAATGGTGGAAAAATGTGCAAGCAGCAATAAAACTGGATGGCTTAGAAAGTGATTTATTTGATCCACATTTCGATTTTTTATAATGTAGTAAATCTACAAAAAAAAAGTTAATAAGTCTGGCTTTACACGAGACAAGTTTTTCCGTTTTTTGTTTACAATAAAGAAGAAGAGAGAAATAAACGTAAACCTTAAACTTAAAAGTTTAAACTACCCCTTAAAATACAATTTAAACGATACGATCTTTTAAAAGGTCGACACTAGTATTTTTTTCATTATCCCTTGTCAGAACACCGCAATTTTGGAAAAAGTTAGTATTATGTATAACTATATCAAGTAAATTGTTTGCACTTGCAATAAACACGTATTCAGATTCAAATTTTGCATTCAATTTATTTGTTATTATTATATCGAAACAAATGTATTCATATCATTAACATGCTTAATTTTTATGAAGCTGCTTAAAGTCGTTGTTCTCTTTATTAAAACATTAAATGATGACTTATAGAGGATTAATAAAATTTTAATTTTTATAAAGTCATTTACATATGTACGTATAAAATTATTTTAATATTCATATATATGTATGTATGTACGTAAATTTTGTTATAATATGACAAAAAAAACTACACCAATAAAAAGCTTAAAACAAATTATTGTTGGCAATTAAATGATTTTGCACACACAAATTAAATACACAATAAATTAAAATTTCGTTAGAACTGAAATATGAGAAAAAAGTCGTTTGTTATTTGGCCGTTAATTTGACGTTATATCAAAGTTATGACGAATGAACACAAATGTTTTTAGTTTATTTTGTGTAAAAGAGCCATATAACTTTGAGGCAGCATTCAAATATGTAAATGCTCAGTTAGCCGACTGTAATGGAATATAACTGCAAACAGTAGGAAACAGCTGCTCGATATTGTTACAGTCGGCTAACTGAGCCTTAAGACTGACAATGAGACATTTAAAATGTCAATGCACGTATTTTTTACTTTTTTTTATTCTCTACCAGAATCATTTTCGAACCTCGACAAGTGTTTGATTTCGTTATACAGTGTCATTTGTAATTACTTTTTGATTAAAAACAAAAATCAATTAATTGAAAATTAAACACTGTATAATACAGCGTCATCTGTAATTATTATTTTTTATATTTAATCGACTAATTGAAAATTAAGTATGTATTGCAATTAATTTTAGTGATAATAAAAAATTATATGCATTTGTAAAAACATAAATACATAAATATGTATGTATAAATACATATGTACATATACTTATGTATGTATGTAGTATGTATGCACGCAATCTTTTGTTTGAAACCATATTCGGAACGAGTTTTCATTAAAAACAAAATAGGTAACTTTTCCGAGTGATTCGAAAAACATGCTTTTTAATTCATCGGTGTTTAATTTAACACGTAATTTTTTAACCTTGATTTCGACCAATAAATGTTCTAAACATGTGTACAGGAAGTAATAAATAAGTAAAATAATTTTTATGATTTTACATACCAAAATTTTTCCTTAGTTCAACGCTGTAAGAGACATCTTGAAATTCAACATCGTTTGTTTCTCTAACAAATGCTGACAACTTCATGTTTGATTAAAATAATTAAGTAGGTGAGCGAGTGTCAGTCAGTGTGAGTGTGTGTGTGGGTGTTGTTTATATCAAATTGCACTTCACTTGATTAGCAAGTTTTTTGTTACCGTTACTTCTTTTTCTTCTTATATTACTATCACTTTTTGTTTATGGTGCATACACTTTCTTTTTAACTAATTGTATCTGACGTAATTTTTGAAACACTTTTTTTTACAAAATTTTGTTTAAGGAAGTTTTTCTAATTTTTTTTTGTTCCATTTAATGCTTGAATTCGCTTCTTAATATTTTGAGGTTGTTTTATGAAAACGTGTCTGTGGCATTAAACCAATTCGTTCCAAAAATAGCAAAAAAATAATTAAAATTTTTTTGTTGTTGAAAATTAGTAGTACTATGTAATGTAACAGCAGCAACTGCAATTAAAATAGAAATAAAAAAATATGAGTAAGAAAATATTAAGCTAATTATAATAAAATTTGTTGTATGTAAGGCAGCAATATTATCTTTTTTACATGCATTAATACATTTTCCTAAAACAAATTAAATTACTTCATATGATAATTTAGTTAAGTAAGGTTTAATAAGTTGATGCCCTATATCCACTTTGAACTTTTTACAATTGTTTTATATGCTATGTAATTTAATTCAGTTGTATGTACATACATATGTATGTATATGTATAACGTTTAATAAACTTCAAGTCATGTACATAAATCATCCATAGACTCTAAGGACCAATTTTGGGTTCTTTCTCTAATTATACATATAACCCGAAAATTAATTTAATATATCGTGAATTGAGTTTGGTGTTTTTGAGTAATAGTTTAAACTTTTTTTTTTTTGTAGGTATTACTAATATACTGAGGAAGAAAATGATGGCAACCTTTTCTGTACAAAAGTCATAAATGTTATTAAACACACTTTGATTTTTTGTGGGAAGAAGAAGAAACTGCTTGGTTTTATTATTTACAAGTAAAATATTGTGAGTGTTAAAGGAAATACATAGATAAATAATACAAAATATATACATATGTATATTCATATGTGTTTTTGAATTATATACATATTTTATCATACTCGTATAAGTAATTTCTTAAAAAAAGTTATATGTATGTTTCACAAGTGAATTTTGTCAGTATTAATATAAGATTAAACCACCATGATTGGCCGCTTAAACTACATAAATAGCAAGCAAAACCATATAATCGACTACCCAAACTACCACAAATAAAGATTAAGATTAATTTCTAATCTTTAGCTCAAAAAGTGTCAATACTTGTACGGAATTCTCATCACTTTTTCTTTAATTTTGTTTTCGTTCAAAAATTAAAAAAAAATTACTAATAAGTCGTCTTGCAAATCCTGAAAATTAACACTACACACTATAAACTTATAACACCCATTTTTTTTGGTCTGGGGTTAAAAATGGAAACCTAGAACATACATACATACTATGTACATTATTTAGTTTTCATCTGTTTGAATTTTTCAGACAACGTTTTTATTAACATTATTTAGGCTGTCATTAATGAAAATTATTTCAAAATATGTTTATCAAGTCTATACTTTTGCAATAGCAGATCTTTAAATTTAACACATGTTTTCTTTCACTGTCTTGAAATCAACTTGATTGAATTAAATTACTTTAAGTTGTTGAAACAAACGTTTTTACTGTTGCAAAAACCAAATTAAAAATAAAAATAATATTTTCAATATAATTTAAAATAAACTCATTGCCACGAACATATTATGGTAGATCAAGTACGAGCATAAATTGATTTGATGGTTTCAAAAAAAAATAAAAATAAATAAAAAATAATGACAGTGGAAAAATAATGCGAGTTTAATCATAATAAAAGTCTTTATTTTTCGCAATATTTGTATGTACAAATTATTATTATTTTTTTTATAAAAAATTATAACCTGAAGAAGACAAACAAAGGCGTGTCGAAATATCGTTGAATTAAATTGTTAATTTTATTCAAAAAAAAAAAAAGACCTCAAGCTTAATAAAATAGTTACTAATTATAAAATAAAAGGTCAAATAAAATTTCAAAGATCATTATTTTTTTATATTTTCGTAAGGATTCTTTTATAAGAAAAGGATAAAAAACCAATTTCGCAATCATTACTTACCTATGTAGATATGTAAGTATTTATGTACGTATATGTAATTATAATATAATATTTAATATTTCTTATCTATCACTAGTGTGTATTTACGCAAAAAATTTCACAAAAACACTATCAAGTGTATGTTATAAATAATTTAATAATTTTTTATTTATTTATTTATTTTTTATTTTTTTTGTATTTTTCTACTATGTACAACTTTTTTTTACTTCCAATCACTTGCGCGAACCGCTAACAACTGTAAAAAAATTTGTATTTATTATTATTTATAAAGTTAGCTGCTACCAAATCGAACTCGGTTGACTGCTGCTGAAGAACGAAAACAACGGCAACAGCGAAAGCAGTTCAGTACCCAAAATTATGGAAGCAGAAGCAGAAAAGAGCAAAAAAAAACATACAAATGTAAACAAACTGAACGCGATCAGTTGACATACCCAATAAGCCTGTTTATTTTTATGTACACATGTAAATACGTAACGTAAATACACATACACACATACTATGTATGTATGTATGCATGTCGTACAGCAAATAAGTGTGCGTGTAACCATAAATCGGAAGTAGCTCTGATTAGTAACATACTCATGTACGAGTATGTACGTACATATGTAAATTTAAAATGTTATTAAAATGTGTGCACTAGGCGTGTATGTATTTGTACATAACTGTGTATGTATTTATTTACATGGGTATGTAAAAGAACAAGAACAATTACAAATTTAATCTGGACATAAGGTTTTAGTCACTCCGCCAATTTGTCTGCAGCCAATATTTTGGAAAATGTAAAGTATCTATTAAGTAAATAAATACATATGTATATGTATATGTGAATATAGTATGTACATTAGGGTGATAACTTTTGGCATTGTTTACAAATATCAAAATTTTACAGATAGGGCTGAATAGTTCATGGAAAAATAAGAATAATTGCGATCTTTTTAAATTTATTTTTTTTATTTATTAATTCAGAATCACGCCTTTAAGGGCAAATATGATTCATATTTTACTCACAAAATAATAGTAATTTGAGTTTAATAAATAATAAAATAACGGGTAACAAAACTATTTACATACGGTCTAATTCATCTGAGGGTGGCATTCACTTTAGCGCAGACATGATCAATATGTTTCGAAAAATTTAACTTATTATCTAGAATAACACCAAGACACTTCAATTCCTCAACAAATTTCAAATCAAATCCAATAAGAGAGAAACTGAAATCTTCAGTATTACACCCGAAACACATGGCTGTGTGGTTTTTTCTGGATTAATATTCAATCCATTCTCAACCGTCCATTGCGATATCTGGCCTAAGACAAAATTTACATTATTACTTTTACACAATCGTTAAAAAAGGTTCCGCACCAAGGTCAATGAAGTTTGGAGTTAGAATGTTTTTGATGGCAGTATTTAAAATAATTTTTAAGATTTTAGTTACTCTTTGTTTCAACACCTTCAAATAGAATTCATAAGGTGAATGCAATTTTTACTTTAATATATAGGGAGGCATGATCTAACGAGGTCAGCGGCTCGACATCGAGACTAATATGGCCCCAATACGATGGTAGTAGCTCTTCCCCCCGGGGGTGGGGGCATTACAGGACACTATTTTATAGGTGCACATGTTTGAAGATTAAATCTATCGTATAGCAGTTTGTGTAGCAGCTATCCGCTGCTGTAGGATTTGGCAGCTTTGTCTAACTGTGACGATCGTCAGGTTGGTTCAGCACTGAACGGAATGAAGAAACGTAGAAGGTAACTTATCTTCACCTCTCCAGGTAACACAACGAGGCCACCTAGTACGCAAGTGGGTTGGTTTTGACTTTCAAACCAGTAAGCAGTGAAACCCAACTAATCTAACATTGGGTTAGTCATTCAGTTTGCAATTTTCACAATATTCATAAAAGACCTCATGAGGTATACATACATACATACTGCCTATTCATAAAAAATATTTCAAGTTTATTAAGCGCTTATTTGAGATATTTCTATGGGAAATTTGTCAAATAAACCTGTAATAAACCTAAATTATTTTTTATGAATTAGACCGATACTCGTATATTCCGGCTGCTTATGGATTGAAGAATCGAATAGGCGATGACCATCTGTCTGTACGTGAAATCAATTTTCCGAAGGGCTGGAAAATTAATTTTTTGTTTCGGTATATAAAATTTTTTCAAATAGTACACTTGTGACTCTCATGCCGAGTACGCACTATGGCATTTTGTAACATCGCAATAGTGTGTACGTTTGTGTGTGGCAACGTTTGTAATTTCCAAATATTTTTTGTTGTGTGGCATTGCTTTCCATATAAAAAACATAATGTGAATGGCGTTGCATACATTTTGAAAATTGCACCACAAAGTGACAACGCAAAAAATGCCAAATGTGTACTCAGTATCAGAACGAATTTCTTCTTTACAAATTTAACATATTTTATATGTATTTTAGGAAAAACTTCAAAATAATTCTTATTTTTATATTGGGTAAATTTTTACATAAAAATCTAATAGCTTAATCCCTACAATCATAAACTTTCGTTGCTGCTATGTGAATCATGGGCACTCATAAGTTTTACGACCGTTTTAAATTGACTGAAATAAAAATTTATTTCACTCTTTCTATCTGTAAATTTTTACATATATATAAATTGGCTCATAGAAAAGGCTATTAATGTTAATTTCAAACTTTGATGTATTTTTGAGACTTGCATAATGGTATACTTAAATAAAATTCTAAAGAAAGTATGTATACATATGTATGTATGTGCAAATTTTTCTTCTTAAAATGATGCATGGATTATGTATACATACTCGTATATGTATGCATGTACATACATATATACATTTTATGATTATTTTAGTTCTTATTACTGTTATAGTCTTACTGTCATATTCATACAAAATATTTTAGGTTTATTACAGGTTTATTTGACAAATTTCCCATAGAAATATGTTAAATAAGCTCTTAATAAACCTGAAATTTTTTTTATGAATATGGCGGCAGTTAATAACCATATTTAGCCAATTCACTAAATTGCGTCATATTTTTTGTACATATTGCGTAAAATGATTGTCATAAAAATGTGGCTGATATTAAATGACAATAAAACTTTCTTACGTACTTTCCTTGCAGTCTGCTTTTTAAAGCTATGGCTCACTAACCTACACAATCGTAGGACTTTTGAAAAAATGCAACCCTGGTATAATGGAGTAAATGGCCTTTCACACACGAGACTAATTTTTATGCCGCACAATTTTTGTTCTTTTTAGAACATACGAGACTAATTCATCTGGCACAAAAATGTATACGTGCACACAGCTTTGTGTGTATTAGTGTTTTATGTATTCATTTAACATTTGCTGTTTTTTAAGTTGTGTGTGTATTGGTTTTGTGCTGCTGATGCGGGGTTGTACCTGGTTGAAAAATTATGCCAACCACAAAACCACTCTCTTTGCCTCTCTCACCAACAAACTGGCATTTTATGCCAGCATAATTGTTCTCGTGTGTGAAAGGTGATTCACAATAAGGGTGATTATTTATTTTCATACTCTGCTTACACCGCTCATTTTTTTTTTGATCGCCCAAACGGAAGTACAATATGTTCAATAAATTTCGAAAAAAAAAATCATAAATCATAATCATACATAAATCAAATATAGGGTCCGCCATCTAACGTTTTTTTTCAACTAGTGCTTATTTCGTGAATGGTAACACTTAGCTCGTGTCTGATTTGACAGATAATTACTTTTATCCTTCCGCTGAACGAATATGGTTGTGTATACGCTTGAACAACGCTGGGAAATATTGCCTGCGATCGACTTACAGAAGATGCCGATTTTGCCAAAAAAAAATCATCTTTTCGGATGAAGTTCATTTAGATCTTGGCGGGTATGTAAACAAGCAAAATTGTCACATTTGGGGCACAGAAAAATCGCACGCATACATTGAAAAGCCGACGCACCCAAAACGAGTCACTGTTTGGTGCGGATTTTGGTCCAGAGGCATAATTGGGCCAATGAGCAAGGAGTGGCCGTTACAGTCAATGGCGATCGTTATCGGGCCATGTTGAACGAATTTTTGTTCACAAAAATTGAAGAGGAGAATATTGGCAACATTTGGTTTCAACAGGACGGCGCTACATGCCACACAGCCGAAGCTACACTCGATGTTTTGCGCCCTGTTAATAAAAAAAAAGTTATCTGGCGGACCCTATACAATATTAGGATTTGTTCTGTATGTCACGTGAAATTAAAACGTGCGAAATTTTCATAGAATTGTTGTTGTAATTATATATTTTAATAACAATGCTATGATAATTACGAATGTATTAATTTAATGTGGAGTACCCGATTAATTAATTATTGTCATCGATTGTTAACAAGCGTGCAAAGTTTCAAACTAAATTTTATACATACATATTCATACATATTTACATGTACTCGTATGTACATATGTACTTCCATAACTATCTTTTAAAAGTAACTTTTAATTAGTAACTTATCAACTTGTTTATATCTATGAGCAATTTACTAAATAACTTCCTAATTGAATTTTGCAGCAATTAGGTACGAACAATGTTTTCGAGCGTAGTATGATTAAAAATTCTAAATGCTGAGGCCGATAACCTTAGAAAATATTAGAAATTAATCATTTATAAGCAGGTATCGCAAATAACGATTATTTTTCAAATTTAAACTGAAAAAAATCACACTAATAGAGAAGTGCTACGTGCACTAGGAATATAAGTATACCTATAGATGCATTGATTTTTATTTGTTTAATTTTTATTAAAAAACTCAACTTTACCGATTGTTTTTTGATTTTATTTATTCCACAGAAAATGAAAGTTATTTCTTGATTTTTTTCCTCACGAAATAAAAATTACTTTTTGATTTTTATTTGTCTGCACTTTCTAGAGTTTAAAAATTAATTTTTAAGATTTTTTGCTCAAGAATCATACAAACTGAGTATTGGAAATTGAAATTCACTTAGTCCTGCACAGCAAATTGAGCATTTCCTTTCACAAACGAAAATCTTTCGAATTGTTTATGTAGTCCTTTCGACTCTAAGGCCCAATAATTGACTTATCAATTATGTGTCATTTATCTTTAAGTGCCATTTAAGTAACAAATTCATTTTTTCAGTGCAAAGTTGAGAGACATTTAAATAATACTTAAATGCCCAACCTTGCGTATATACATAAGTTCTATTTAAGTTTTTCGAGCATACCATATGTTTTTATGTTTGTGTGTGTTTATTGAAAACATGTACATATATAGGGTGTTTTTTTAACCTAGATAGAACTTTAAATTGTAAAAAGTAACACAAAAAATTAAATTTTGATAAAACATTTTTTTTTATTTGTTTCAGTATACTCTGACAAATCATCATGAATAGACTCACGCTTGAATAACGCTACGAAATTATCCAAATTTACTTTGAAAATCAGTCGTCGATTCGCGCAACTTATAGATGACTTCGTCATTTTTATGGCGTAAATAATCGTCCATCTGAACAAGCCATTCGTCGAACTGTGGATAGATTTCGTACCACATACTCTCTAGAGGATGCAATAACACCAACACGTCGAAGGAAATGCACCGTTTGGTGCGGTTTTCACGCTGGTGGCATCATCGGACCTTATTTCTTCAAAAATGAGGCCGGAGCTCGCGTTACGGTCAATGGAGATCGTTACCGCACCATGATCAATGATTTTTTGTTTGAAAATATGGATGACATTGATCCGGAGGAGATGTGGTTTCAACAGGATGGCGCTACGTGCCATACGGCGAACGCAACCATCGACTTATTGAAATCAAAATTTGGCGATAACTTGATTTCGAGAAATGGACCTGTCAATTGGCCTCCAAGGTCGTGCGATTTGACACCTCTCGATTATTTCCTGTGGGGCTACGTGAAGTCACTGGTTTATGCTGATAAACCAGCAACAATTGACGCCTTGGAGGCCAGCATTGTTCGTGTTATTCGTGACATACGGCCAGCAGTGCTCGAAAAAGTGGCCCAAAATTGGACGTCCAGAATGCGCTTCGTCAAGAACAGCCGCGGTGCCCATATGCCCGAAATCATTTTCAAATGTTAATGTCACGTATTGATCTTTCGAATAAAAAAAAAATTTTGATTACAATTTAATTTTTTGTGTTATTTTTTACAATTTCAAGTTATATCGGGCTTAAAAAAACACCCTATATGATCATCATGTGGTCGTATTAAATAAAATTTGGTTTAATTTTCATAAATATAAAACATATGCAGTAAATAGTTTCATATCACGGAATAAATAAATAGAAAAATGCGTTCGGATGCTCTTTTGGTTTCATAAAATATGTTGTTATGCAACTTTAACTTTCTACATGTTGATAACCTAACTTTGCTATTTACATTAAACATCTGTTTTCTTTTAGAACTATTGACATTTCTCAGTGCTACCATACTTTCATAGTATTTAAGTGAGCATTTTAATGACATAATTGAGAACTCAATTATTGGGCCTAAGGGCCAATTTCACCAACTCTATTTAAATAGCAATTCATATTTAAATATGGATTTTCATTAATTTTTGTATGGAAAAATCACTTTTAAATATGAATTGATATTTAAATAAGTTGGTGAAATTGGCCCTTAATCTACATAAATCAACAAAAATAGTTTATAATTTGGGTGCGGGTGCTTAAAAATAAAAAATAATCGCTTAAACTTAAATTCGTGATAATGGGCCTTATCGTGTTTGGCGTATTTTGACTTCAACTACAACATTTTGGTTCTAGATTAAAGAAAAAATATTAATCTATTACAAACACGTTGTAGGTGAAGTCGAAATGCGCCAACCACGATGAGGGGGAAATTTTCACATTAATGTATCGAAAGCTAAATTCTGTTGGATAGAAAATTCGTTGCTCAATTTTCGATGCTGCTGCCAGCTCATAATACGAAAAATATTATTATTAAGGTATTATTATTACTATTACTACTATCATAAGTTTGAAAGCAGGGAATTCCAAAATGTTTTTCGTTCTCGTTTTATTTATTTCTATTGCATATTTGCAAAAAAAAAAATTCCAATTGATGTACTTACGCATGTATGTCAAAAATAATGTTTTGTAAAGGCTCAGTTAGCCGACTGTAATGTAATGTAACTGCAACAGTAGGAAACAGCTGATCGATATTGTTATGTGAAAAGTAATGGAAATGGTAATGTAACGTAACCTACTTTTCATATAAAAATATCGATCAGCTGTTTCCTACATTACAGTTAATTGCATTACAGTCGGCTAACTGAGCTTTTAATAATTCTATGATTTAGTTTCCTGTTTATCAGCTACAAATAATAAAGCAAACCGACAATCATGGTAAAATTATACAAGGTACATGCACAAGCCCAGCCTGTTTATGTATACAATGCAGAAAGATGTCAAACTTTGTTTATAAGCTGCAAAAATGTTAGTGTATGTCTGTGAATAAAATGATTATAGTGTTGCCAATGAATTTGAACTAGCTGTGTCTCCAATTACACATTGAAGAAAATTACACTACACATCTATTTCTGACAATTATCCGCTTGTTTCTACCAACAAAAAGCGTGTGTTTTTTGGTGCTGTAATTTTGTTGTAGTCGTGAAAGTACCTTGTATAATTTTACCATGCAGACAATATTGCACACGTATGTATGTATCATAAAATTAAAATATTGAAGTTTACTACGTCATAACAAAATCATAGATCAAAGTCTAACAAGAAATACTATGTATTAAGCACAGATATGAAAAATAGAGATGCAGTTATGAGTAACTTTTCAGTCACGATTCATACATGATTACTTACGCGCAAGCTATATTTTTTTAGCTGATGTTCAAGCATGCTCACATGAAAGTAATAAAGTGAATAAGCGTCACGAAATTCACACTCACGAGAAACTGATGGAGGAACTGTAGAATGAATTTAAAAAATTTATTAAAAACTTGTTTCACAAATAGCTCACATATACATAATGACACATATAGTAATGACTTTGCTTCTGTTCGTAAGTGCATCCATCTATCTGCAGTATGTAGTGCTGTCATTAAATAATTAATCATATAGTTTCCATTTACGTACAGAGTAAGACGAACTGGCAACACTTATCATACATAATTTTCATTCGACCTCAATCTTAAAGTGAACACAATCGATGCTTTTCGAAAACACATCAAAAGAAGATGCAATCATTGTAGCGGAGGCAATACTCCTAATGTAAAAACGTCTTTGACTCTGTTCATTCATGTGAATATGTTAACATATTATGCATAAACACATATAAAGTTGCCACCTGCATGAGTTTATTTTAAAACAGTGTTTTTTACTCCATTTAGCACAACGTTCGGAAGCGCATTAAAATTAAATTGAACAAATTAGTGCAATAACTAAAAAACAAAAACCACGAAACAAATTTTGTTTGCCCACGTCCATGCAAGCTCACATTAGTGAACAATTATGGTTCAAGATCGTGAGGGAAACCCATCTCTAATACAATGTAAATACACAAAATCTGTCGTTATGTTGATTAAAATCCCCAGCCATCATAAAGCTTGATTTAATTTTTTTTAATTATTTATTGTTTATGATTTTAAGCTAATGAGTTTTTTATTGACTGATAAGCATAAAGAAATTAAGAAAAATAAATTATTATAGTAAATTGTTTTAAATTAAATACATACCTACGTATTTATGTGTCTACGAATTTTTTGAATACACTTACAATCAACAACAACAAAGAATTAATGACAAACGCAAACACTTGAATGAAGGTCAAATTATTTAATTTAGTCAGTTTGACAGATAGATATTTGATATAAAGTTTGATTCCTATTTCAAATATGTAAATGTACTGTACTCCACTTAATATGTATAATGCACATCTGTGGTTGAGTAATACTCCTTGGTGGATATACTGGATATCGAGGGGATCTTTAACAAAACTTCTTCAGACGCAATAATAATCATTGTCTAATAAAATTTAAGATCAACGCTAGTGTAAGTAAGTGATGGTTTGGGAATAAACTACTTTACCGAAGGAAAAACTATGTATGTATGTATGTAGGCCTTAGTATCTTCTATGACAATACGTGTTTTGTGAGTTTGTTGTAACCTTGTTCCGCTGTACAAAATAAAAATTAATACCTAAAACAAATTTATGAGTTTACATATGAACTCATTAATTTTATTTTATCACATACATACATAGTAAATACCATTTAAACAATGTAACAAGTTTTAATTTTAATCCGCTGATGTACAACTACATTTTTAATACATACACATGTACATATATGATTTATGACTTGTGTACTAAATACATGCTCTACATAGACAACCTGTAGGAAGGTTGGGGTTAAGTGTCTCCAAGCCACCACTTTTGTCGACTATTTTGGTGACATTTTGACGACATTGTTAACGGAGCGTTTAGAATACATTTTCTCAGAGAATGGCAAAAGTAGATATCGTTTAAGTAGTCTTTGGCCACAAAATATGCAGAAGTGCAAAAAGAGAAGGATTTTTTAAAACTCGAGAAAAAATGGGACAATGTTAAATAAAAGAAATATAAATCAAAACGAAAAATAGAAGAATATCTCTGTATACTTTGTGTATTGGCCGTCAAACAACTAGGTATAAATGCATAGCGTTAAAAATAAAAACGATTGGCAAACCTATTGGCAAATTATGGCATTCGATATCGATCAAAATTTCCATACAAACTCATTTAAAATTGTATGAAGATTTGTATGATATCGAATGTCGTAATTTGCCCCCTACTCTTCAAATTAAAAAAAATCGCCACGTTTTGGGAGAAATCGTCATATCTGACAACCCTGCTTTTGATACCAATTTTTTTTTAATATTAAAAATTTTGTTTTAAATCCATAATGAGTTTTCTTTTCAAAAGCTGACAAGATTTGACTTCTCCATTAGCGGAACAGTGGACCAAGGTTGTTCAAAAAAAGTTGAAATTTATTATCGAATATTTCCCTAAACTGTAAACGAAAGCCCATAAATGTAGCAGACTTTTTTTAGCTCTTCGATAGAAAAATCTACTTGCAAAAAATCTTTTTTTTATCAAAATTTATTATGAATGTATGTAAATCGTATGAATAATTAAAATTATGAAAAATAATATTTAAATATACAATTATTAAAAACGCATTCGCTAAGAAATCTCTTACGATTTCGGTAATATTTTGTATTTTGAATACTTTTCAAATTATTAGAAAAAAAAAAATTTTTTTTTTCGACATTTTGCATCTATCTTCTATCCTTCACCTGAGCGAACGATTTTGCCCTTTTGATTATGCCATGATACAAGACTAATTTTAAAGCTGATTGTTTATGTACTTGTATACAAATAAATTTAATTATGCAAATATAATCGTATGGAATTTTTTCGGTGACAAAAACAATCAAAAATTGGCTATTTATGTGTGTAAGTTACGCAAAGGAAACTGGAAACCCTGATTTATGTAGAAATGTATGCATTAATGTTCTATTTACAAACAAAATTAAGATAACAGCGTCTTTGTTGTGGTCGAAAATTTGGAAAAGCATTTCAATCCGGATGTCAGCGATGAAATTACATAATGCTGCGGTTAAATGAAAAAAAATATGTGTGTATGTACATACATATGTAATTTTAATTTATTGTACGTACACTGAGTCATGATTACATATGGGCAATTCCACAGAATATCACGTATGATGGATGATCAATCAATTAAGCTTGTATTTCAGAAAAAATTTAAATTTTTTTAAGAGCTCAAGTAGCTCTACCTTTGTTAAAAGATAAGGAAAATTGAGTTTGATGTTTTTGAGTGATAGTTAAAGCTTCTTATTATGTGTAGTATTACCATACTGAGGAACAAAATCTGTGCAAAAGTCATACATGTTATCAACACACTTTGATTTTTTGTGGGAAGAAGAAGAAAATTCCACATTTTGTTATTTATAACTAAAATATTGCAAGTGTTAAAGGAATTAGATAAATAATATAAAATATATTTATTTATTTATGTGTTTTTTAATTATTTTATCATATAATTTTTGCAAAAAGTTATATGTTTCACAAGTGTATGTTGTCAATATTTATGTAAGATTGGCCGCTTAAACTAGCAAGTAAAACCACATAATCGACTACCCAAAAATCACAATTGGAGATTAAGGTTAATCTCTAATCTTGAACTCAAAAAGTTGCCCCAATAATACCAAATTTTTATTTTACTTATTCAGTAAAATATTTTTTTAATACAAACACATTTAAATTGATTATGGAGGGGTTTGCTGGATCCTATCGTTTTCAAATTGTTTTTGTCTCTAAATCGTTTTTCATCACATAATGTTAGAAAATTGCGAGAAAAAAATGTATCAAAACAAAAGGTAAATAAAAAATAGGATAAAAGGAGAAATTAAAACTTAAGTTAAAAAAGAGCCATATACATATTATGAATGCAGAAAAATTTAAATGAACATACTACGAGTATATTTTAAGAACTATTTAAAAGTCTTGTTTTTTAACAGACACACACAACGACAAATATTACATAAAAATTTCCAATGAAAATATTTACCAAACATTTAAACGTCATTATAGCATTAATTTTGATGTGAATTTTGTTTTTTGAATTGTTGATGTGATTAAAAACAAAATTATGTAAACACTTTTGAGCAAATAAATAAATAACTACACACAAACTGCGTACATACATATTTACATTCATACATACATACATACATATCTCGTATGTATAAATGTACATATCGTTAGGTAAAATACAAACCCAATTTGTCCAATGATATGTGAATAACAAGTAGTAATAAAAAAATCAAAAAACGTTCAATATCCTAAACGGTCATTCGAAATGAAAAATCATAAGAGAAACCCAGATGATTTTAAAATACCTGTCGAATGATACCCATTTCGCCGACTTTTTATTTTTTTCGTATTTTCAAAATGGCGTCTGTGGGCCGCCATATTGAATTTTTACTACTGTCATATCTTTAGTGACACTCCCGGGATTAAGACAAACCGATTGATGTAAAAGATCATTAAAATCGGTCCACGCGTTCGTCTTATATAAGGCCGCAAAGGAACACACATATGTACATATATACATACATACATAGGCTGGTAAACACAATACCCTTCTTTGCGTCGCTCAGTCGGGTAAAAATTGTGCTGAACCCGGTTTGGCAAGTCTAATACAGCTGCTTACAAAATTTCAAACTCTTCCGCCAATAAATAAATATTTTATTAGCATAATAATAATTCCCTATGACTGGTTCCGCACACACAACACAATAGTTTTAGTTGCTCAACTTTTTAAAATTTTATGGTGAAAATTCTTTTACGTTCACATGTGAAACTATCTTCCAATAATGTGTAAAGTGTTTTCTTTCGTTTTTTTTTAATTTATTTTTGACTTGTGCAAAAAAATTATAAAAGTATATAATCTATCTGTCTACATATCGCTCATCGCAACTAGAAAAGCAATCAGCTAATTGAAAAATAAACAATAACCACAAAAAATTAAATTATCCTAAAAACTAAAGGTTGCATCAAAAAAGATTTAAGAACTAGTGGTACAAAAAGTTATTTACATACATAAGTTTTCATATAAAATTAAGGAAGAAAACACTCTAGAGTCTAGGGTCTAGACAATGCTGAAGCATGTAAGTAAATACATACATATGTATGTATGTACATGTATACATAAATACGTACATATGTATGTATGTATATTTAAATTGAAACACATTTATGCTTATAATTTTTAGTTATTTTTTCAAGTTAAATTAAAATTTATTGCTTAAATATTATAACTTTTTGTTAGATTAAATTAAACTTATTATTTGATTAATTTTAATAGCGATCTGTTTAAGACTGAACTTTAATTTATTCGCCCAATTACAAGTACGTTGCTTCCGAGCGCGTTGTAATTACATACCTCAAGGTAAGCAAAAAAAAAAAATGCAGAAAATAAACAATGAAACAAATTATGCTGATTCAATTTTTAAGGGACTTATGTATGTACTCGTATATACTTATTTTGTAAAACGCCACGCTAAGCTACATAGTTGACAAATTTTGTATGTGTTTTGTTTTTGTAATTAAAATTTGCCAATCGTTTAGCATTGCGTTTTACAAAATAAGGCCCTAAAACAAACGTAACAAGTTGCAATTGCGAATTAATCAATTTATGACATTGAATTATGCTGTCTCTATAAATATTTTTATAGCGGCAGCATAATTAAAAGTTCTACTTAACTTAATACATACATATGTACATATGTATATCGGGTCGTTAAAACATTAAAACAAAAAAATATTTGAATACTTGTGAGTCAAAAGAAACAAATATTTTAAATTATTATTAACCCTTAGCGTGAATAACGTGGGGATTTTTATTCCCCCCGAAGGGAAAAATGTGATGTCGCTTGAAAAATTTTTCCCGCTGACAGTTCGAAGTGAATGTAAAAAACGGGAAGAAGAGTTCTAAAGCTTAAATATTTATTGAAAATTAATCAAATTTAAGATTAATAATAAGAAAATACACAAATTTTAGTTTAAACAGTGAACACAAAATCAATAGAACAAAGTTTGGCGAGTACTGCGTACAGTTTTCGAAATCGCTTTTAACTCTACATACATATGTACATACATATAAATATATGTACATATGTATGTATGTAGTATATCCGTGGAAAGAAATGACACCAACAGTGCAAACAGTTTTATGCCATGGAAAATATCGGGTGTGTTCTATATTCCCCGTGAAATTAAAACTTGCGGTATTGCCATAGAATTGTTGTTGGAAATGTGTATTTATAACAACAATGCAATGGCAATTCCGAACGATTTAATACAGAACATGCTCAATTGAAATAGTCTCTATACATTTTATTTCTGATTCAATAAAATTAACCAAATCTTGTCTTGAAGTATTCATCGATCATCGATTCATTCGATCTAGGAGTTGTGTTAATCCAAATATTCTCAAAACTTGTTGACGCAGAGTTGCTGTCAGCATCAAAACCGAATCCTCAAGGGAACTAATGACGCCATGAGATGACTGGCGTCACGTTGTTTGTATTCTGAAAGCAATAACGAACCATCACATCTCCATTTACAGATCATCTAGTTATCCGCGATGCTGTATTTGCTAGTAGAATTGACACTTGAACGGTTACCCTCTGTTCAGTAATTTCAATAGGAGAAAGTAAGGCAAATCAATCAGTTACCCGCATTTTAAAAAAATGCAGCCAACATGCTGAAAATTCCCTTGACGTTATCGCCACATACGCATGTGTACTATAGGCTTAAGTAACAACAAATAGAATTTACTTTTGAGTTCCCGACAATTCCCAAAGAAATTTCGCAAAATCCCGAAAATGAGGTTTTTTCGGTATTTTACTTCGGGCGCAGATAATATTTTTGGAAATATTTAAAAACATATCATGTCTTAAGGTGGCATGATAAATTTTTTTGGTTTTATGTGGTTTTTCTTAATAAATATTTTATAATAAATTTGTTTTTATATAATAATTTTTTTAATATATATATTTTTTTTAAATACATAATAGTAAAAAAAATTTGGCAGAAAACCGCCAAAACTACAAATTAAATCGCCAAAAATTATTTCTTGTAAATTGTTATCATCCAAATTCAAAACGGTTTAATGACTATAATTAATTACCCGTATTGCATAGTCGAGTCGAATATTCATCTACGACAGTTTTGTTCTAGATTAAAGAAAACTAGTACACGTTTCCTTTAATCTAGTACAAAACTCTCGTAGGCAAATATTCGACTCGACATACATGGGTGATTATAAGAAAAATCATCAAAATCGAATTGATTTAATTTCTTGTTTATTTTTTGAAAATACTGGTTTCAACAAAGTAATTCTCCTGAATTATAAAAATTTTTAAGTTCAATTACATTTCAAATCGAACAAGATGTGCCATCTCCTCTCATGCACAGGAGTGGACCAAGGTTGGTAAAAAAAGTTAAAATTTAAATTTTTTGCTTCTCGAATATTTCCTAAACTGTAAACGAAACCCCATAAATGTGCCAGACTTTTTTTAGGTCTTGGATAAAAAAATCTACTTGAAAAAAAATCTTTTTTATGAGATCAAAAACAGATTGGCATCGGTTTGAATTTTTCATTAACCCGACGTTTCCTACTTTGGGTTTTTGTGGCACCGCCCAATTTAAAGATATAAAGTAAAAATTCCAAGACTTTGGGCCTGACCCACGATATCGACAACGTTCGACTTGTCGCATACTTACATTTGAAACAACAAAATATTAAAATTGTGTGTGCGGCAAGTCGAACGTTGTCGACATTGTGCGTTTGGCCCTTAAGCTCTGTAACACCTCTTCAAATGATGTATGAAATTCTATAACAATCGGATGGCCGCCCCGTTTAGAAACTGCAGTTATTTAAATTTTTTTTAAAAATTCCCCACTGTACAACATTCGCAAAGTGTGTGGCTAGCATAATTGCATTTATCTTTACCCTTGTGGTGAATACGTGCGATGTCCATGTTCTGCCTTAGGCCGAGTTAGGCCCATTAAATTAATTACAGAATTGATCCGATAAGTTTTTACACTGTGTTTCGGCATCTTTAGGCGCACATCATAAAATGCAAATTTGCACAGTTAATGCGCATTTTAATATGTTATTGTACCAAATTTCACAAATAATGTGACAAAATTACTGTTTTTATGTAATAAATTTGTTTAAATGTATTGGATCATTTCTATTATCATATATTTTACACATTCATTTACATTTTAATTAAATTTTAAACTATCAGCAATAATTTAATTTTAACTTTAATGAGAAACATGATTTTTTGTGCCAAAAATCACATAATGTATAACCTTTCGACAGCCACTTAATTGTAACTAGTAACCGTCTTTTTCGTTGTAGCCGGTCGACGGTGTTCTGTGGTTTTCACGAATAACAACCAAAGTCGAAAAATCAAATATTTCAGGAAAATATGGCTAAATTACTCAGACATGTGCTGGCTCTTACATTTCGCAAAAAACAGTATAAATAAAAGCATGTAAATAAAATTTTATGTTTTTATTTATTGTCTTTAAAAAGTAACTTTTTTTTTTGATCAGTTTTAATAAAATATTTATTTATGTACTTGAAAATTGGTAATTTTAGAGCGCACTGATGTTTTCATTCTCATAATGTAATTGAATGTAACTGCAACGGTAGGAAATCGTTGACCGTATTTGTTATTAGTTTTCACATAACAATATCGATGAGCTGTTTCCTACCGTTGCAGTTACATTGCATTACAGTCAGCTAACTGAGCCTTTAGAGTTTACCACAATTTTCATAGGTTTGCTAGTGCACAGCTGTCAAGGCGTATTCACATCAGGTGATCCTAATTCACCAGCTGACATAATTTCTCTGCTGTCAATCAATGCAAAACGTTAGGAAATATTCTGACAGCAGGAAATTTTACACTAACAAATATACAGGGCGAATATGCAGAGTTGCAAATTAAAACCACCTGGTATCAATTCGCCTTGACAACTGTCTTTATTCCCATACGAAAAACAAGCATTGCCAGACTTTACACATATTTGTGTTAAGCAAAACGCGCTGTGACTGTCGATGGAAAATGTTTTGAAAGCTGCTTTAGAGCCCTAGCCACATAAACATTTCGGTTGTAGACCATTGTCGTTCCAACAAGACTCGGCACTGCCTCATAAAGTTCGTGTGAACCAAGAATGGTTTAAAAACCATGTTCCACACTTCATTTCGTCCACGCAATCGCTTTCAAATTCGCCAGATGCAAATCCGATGGACTATTCCATCTGGGCCATTTTGGAGAGCAAGGTGATCACTAATCCAATATGCATGCAATGAAGAAAGCCATTGTACGGGAATGGGCTAAAATATCGCAAGATCATATTCGTGCAGCATACAACTCACTTTTAACCGTTTGAAGGCCATAGTCAAAACAAAAGGAGGCCACATCGAGCTTAAGTGAATGGACTCTGACATTTTGATTATTGAAATAAGGCCGAAGGAAATAACGCCCAAATAAGAAATGAAATAAGAAGAAATATACGCACAGTTTTCATATTTTTAGTTCAATCTAAAGAGTTCCCCTTAAAATAAAGTAAATGAGAATCAATAACTCAAAACCGACTTACTACGTCAATCTTGAAAAATACAGAATTAGGCAGTGAATGGCTTCAGAACTATTATCTTTACAGAGAAATTTCCATTTCAAACCTGTTGGATATAATAGCCTTTCATGTTAGATAAAATATGTTCTATTGTTATAAAAAAAAACAATTAAAAAATAATTGTGTAAACAAAACGGCAAGGCCTACATAATTTAATATATTTAGTGCTTTCACGAAAAAATCAAATAACTTTGTCTATATGCCCAAAAATAAAAAACTGTAACAGGAGCATTAATTTAATTAACTCGCTAACTAAATGTATCAATATCAAATAATATTATTTAATTACATATACAATATAAATTTCTGATATAATTTATATTTTAATTTTTTTTAACTTCTAAATACATACATAATATGTATGCATATATATTATATATATTTTTTTATCAATTTATAGTATAAAAACAAAAACTTGTGTTCTTTTCATATGTAGGTACGTATCTTGTTTTTATGCGGCGTACTGAAGGCTGCTAGAATATCTGCTAATGTGCGACTAATTCATTGACTCCGGTATGGGCCAATAATCGGTGTACGGTATTAATTTTGCTGAATTTAACTGAAGGACGAGTTTGAGATAATGGCTTTTCTTACTCGCCAGTTTTTCATTTAATATTTATGTATGTAATACTTATACTATATTTAGCTAAATTTTATATAAAAAAATTTAAATTTTAATTATTTTTGCAGTGGTTATCAGTTCTTATTAAATTACTTTGAATGTATGGCAGCACTATAAGACTTCAAAAAGTGGATGGAAAGCTCAAAGTGTATTAATACCAAGTGGCCTTATCATTACAACAACATACATACATACAAATTTGTTGTAGGATAATTTTTATTTGAATGTTGACAGTTCGGGTTAAGATTTTATGCTGTTTTCTATGGAGTTTGAAGGATGGGGTTAAGTCAGCTGATAAGGCCACTTTATATTAATACACTTTGGGAAAGCTTTCCATACAACAGCTGTTATAGATAAATAAAAAAGTTGATATATCGATTGAAAGAAATCACGCCCAAAGGAAATACTCTCAATCAAGGTGCATTAATAAGGTCACTCAAGTACTTTTACCAAGCCAAAGCCTAACAAATGTTCAGTTTTATATGGTGTTTGACGTTTCCTATAAAAACATACGCTCTGACAATGTTACCCTGGGGCCTAATTCTCACATTCGATTACGAGCGAGTTTTTTTATCTTTTGGGATTTTCTCATACGATTTCGAATAACACATACCGAAGTTTCTGACAGCATCCGATAACGAGCAGAAATTCGGATGCAACCATTCGTGTTTTTACTCGCAAGCAAAAAGGCATTCGAAATAACGTTTAACATAGAAAAAGCGAAGGAAAAGAAACTGTGAGTTCAATATTTTACTTACATCTATATAATTAATAGGCAAACACTTTTTTTGTAATCCATTTTACGCCGGTACTATTGCACCGATTTTGAAAAGATATATATACATACATACATATATACTATCGGTGTAATTCATAAAAAATATTTTAGTTTAATTACAGGTTTATTTGGCAAATTTCCCATAGAAATATGTCAAATAAGCGCTTAATAAATCTGAAATATTTTGTATGAATAAGCCAGTATATATATATAGGATTTCACAGTCGTTAAGCAGCTCTGGGCTGAAGAACAGCTCGTGCGTCAATCTAATTATTTCTTAAATGAGGTCAGATTGTGTATGTTGTTTGGCCTTTGAGAGTTTTTCATCTCGCTCGCACTGGTTGGCTAATCTGCCACGGATACCGTATAATCTTGCGGTTCTTTTGTGGAATTTCGTTGACAACCACGTTGCTACTTCCTGTGTGAAGGCATAGGTCGTGTATAGTCAGTCACAAAAACTTTTAAAAAAAAACTTTTTTAAAATACTGTTAATAACATCTTGAAATAAATATATAAATAAATATACTTATATGATTATAAAGGTTTTTCTGTGCAGAGGAATAAATAAAACTCACTCATCGCTAAAGTTGAGATTTTTTAATAAAAATTAAACAAATATAAATCATTGCATCTATAGGTAGTGTACGTAACATGGAGTATTTTGATGTATTCTTTGTGCACGTAGCACTTCTCTATAAGTGTGATTTTTTTAGTTTAACTTTGGAAAATAATCGTTATCTACGATTCCTGAAATATTCGATTAATGCATTTCGAAAGGACTTTTTGTAGTAAATGAGGCAATCGAGACGGAGAAAAGTACATAATGCAAATTCATTGAAAGGGCGTTTCTTTATTATTGCCCATGAATCTGAAAATCATGAATTTGAACCAACTTGGCATTTTCTGAGACATTCGCACTTCTTTTTTCGGAAGGAGTCAATGCGGGCGGACAATATTGGTCACAGATAAATGTCTAAGTAGTCCTCTAAAAACGTGCATACTCCGAATTTCTTGAAGTTCTACTGTTCAGGAGTTCTTCGCAAAACTTTAAATCTGCCCTACTATATTAACATTTTCTAAAGTTAGAAACTGCGAAAACTGTGTTTCCTAAGTACATACGAAAGTGTGTATGTACATGTCCCGCTTGGCTGTATTTTCTACAAAATCCCGCTTTTTGTAAATATCATGTGGTCACGTTATGCATAGGCGACGTTCGGCCGACTACGGTATTTTCCTACAGGACGGTTATCATTAAATATTATTTGCCGGCCTTTGGCCGCACATATTCAGAACTTAAAGTTTAGTAACTACACCTTTTTGTTCCATGCAACGAACCCGTATCCACCCGACGATATACATATGTATGTATGTATGTATATATGTGTATGCATTTATTTACATGATGATGCACTTCCATATCCAGATGTACTTAGAATCTAAGTTTAGATACACACACCCGCATGTATATGCATGTATGTAGTTCGTTTTCGTTGCATTTGCCAGATGAAACTATGAAAAAGTAATCGGAATTATCAAAAAATATTAAAAATCGTCATTTCATTTTTGAAAACTCGTCAAAGTATCGAACAAATCAAAATGTATTTATATTGTGTGTATATATTTTATTTTTTATACGTATTTATACAGAGATCAATATATTTATTTATTTATGTATGTGTGTATATATATGCATGTAATTAATTTTATTAAGAACAAGTATTGAAAACTATACCAAAATCTTATAGTTAATATGCATATATTTTGTGATATCACAAAACTAGTGGCAACATTTGTAATTTCCGATATTTTTCGTCGTGTGGCATTCCATTGCACACAACAACATGATGTTAACGGCATCGGCATCAAGAGAAATGCCAAATGTGTACTCAGTATGAAGATACTTTTCAACATTTTACTGAAAATATTGTATTTTCGGTATTTTCGTAGATTTCATAATAAAAAATATATTGCTCTCGTCCATGAACTAAAAGCTGCTAAATAACATTCCCGTATGTGAACCGTGACTTGAGTAGCACGAAAAATAACTGCCTTCTCTAATTTTTATCGCAAGTTTATCTTAACTTGCGATAAAATATTATTCACAAAAAGCAGACAAACATAAAATATAAAAAAAATATAAAAAAATTATCAATCGAGGAAAATGGAATGGTATGGTTAAAAATATTGTGAAGAGCAGAAGCATTCCTAGCCTTCAAAGAAGCTGCAACTGTTGAAAGTGGTGAAATTGTGTTTAATATAGTTTGGAAAATATTAAGTGTACATAATATTCTTGTGAATAAATTTGTGAAACTAGCGTTCGATCGCAGTTCAAACAAATTTACCAAATTCCGACGAACTTTAATTGTTAAACTCACTGCAAAAACAACTTTTGATATACATATGTATTTCCGATCAATTGTGTAAGTTATTATACAGAACAAAATTTTCATTTTTGGACATTATTAATTATCCTAATTTATTATTTTTTAACGCCCGTCATTGAATTCATTTTAATTATGTTTAAGAAGAAAACATTATTTAAAGCCTGTTACCGATTTTCGACTGAATTCCACTTATGGAATATCACATTTCTTTCCACTGGGAAACCAGCTGTTTGATTGCGCACAAATTCACTTTTATTTCTAATTTGGAACAGGCTATACTGGCCTGTATGCCTATTAGTTTTTGAGTTAGAGGAGAAGTACCGCTTTACTCATATAACATCCTCGTAAGACAATGGGATATATCGTGACTGGCGTATTTTGACTTCGACTGCCACAGTTTGGTCCTGGATCAAAGGAAATAAGCTCCGATCTTCTTTAATCTACTATAAACATTTCATAGTCGAAGTCTAAATACGCCAACCCACGATTGGGTGGAATAGATGCCAAAAGTTGCGTTTACTTATAAAGTCAATTAAATTTTTTGGACAATTTTAATGGGAACATTGATCCTGGCAGGGTTACACCGATTAACAATTTTTGGCCGATAATTAGAAACTTAGCACATGAAACTATGAAATTTTTATTAATGGTTCTTATCGGGAATAAAAGGCGAACAGTTGTCATGAGTTTGAGGTTTTTGACTTTTTCCGATAAGCTTGAATGCGTTGTAGTTTAAAAATCTAATCAAGTAAATAACTTTGTTTCAGCGGTTCCAAGTCCATACATAAATACTGCACATACATATGTACATATAGTATATGCATGTATGTACATACATATGTATGTACGAGTACACACAATGTATGGATGAATAGGTACGCAAAATATTTTGCTCAGTTTCAAGCAAATTATTCTAAATAAACGATGTTATTTAAAGGCGTCGCTTTTCATTATCAGAAAAATAAATTTCTAACAATGAGAACTAATAATAATGAATGAGGCAAACATTTCACAAGGCTTTACGCACTTTAATAATTTTTTTTGACATATGAGCATATGTACGTATACGTACATAAAATACATAGTATGTATGTATGTACATATATAATTCGGGTATTCAAACGTTAGCCTTGAGTGTCATAACGTCATAATGTTCTAAAATTTCAAACTATGTACCTAGTTTAAAATATGATTGCTATGAGCCACCCGTCATATTTTAGTGTGTTATTTGAAACATAAACAAGATGATGCAAAACAAATGAGAACAAAAATATTACAAAAATAAAATAATATTTGGTACGAAAATGCAAAATTATGAGAAATTATTTGTATCCGAAAATTTCCTTTTAAAATCTTAAGCCTTTTTTTCCTTTTAAAATCTTAAGCCTTTAGAATTTATTTACAAATTTTAGTAAGTTTTGCGAATCATGTAATTTTCAATAAAACTTGTTGCTCTTGTGCATAATTTTAACAAATTAGGGGTGAATCGTGCCATTTACGCCATTGTCTGCAATAATTGTATTTTTTTTTCAATTAATATCATACTCTACTATCTAAATCTGTTTAATCTGTCATATATCACATTTTTGCCACGAGTATCTCTTAAGCTAAATGATATTCAATAAATTACTTCACCTTTTAATTAAAAATAGCTTTAACACTAATGATTACAATTACTAATCGTTTTTTAATAGATACATACATACATACATATGTATATACTTATGTATATAAGCGAAGAACTGATACATATGTACATATAAGTTTTATTTATAATAAATTTAGCGATATCATCAAATTTGCATTAATTCATTCCATTTATTTACGGTTAGGAACCACAGAAGTACAGGGTGTCCCAAAATAAAATTATATGTGTGGTGTATCGATTAAAAAAAATATGGGAATCGTCATGCACACTTGTACGACTTGTGAGAAAACACCACCATGAAAATTTCGAAAAGACGAGAAGAATTCACTAGACTAGGCCCACAAATTACGGCATTCGACAGCGATTGGAGTCTTAAAACATTTCCATATAAACTTTTATTGGAATATTTTGTAATTTCGTACGATATCTAGTGCCGTAATTTGCCCTCTGACTTGTATTTTTTTCAAAAGTCGTCTTAAACACAAAATTTTTTGTAAAAAAAAATTTGTGACATTCGTTACATTTAAAAAAAATAAATTGGGCTTTATTTTGTGATACATATCGCTCATTTACACAAACAACGTTATAACTCAAAAAATGGAATCTTTGAGTTAGTGACGCATAATCAATACTCATATCGATCCTCATATTGTGTAAAAATTTCATACAAATATCTCGTATATCTCTTCGAAGAAAAATAGAATTTTCTTTTTCCATCAAGTTGGGTGTAAATTGAAAACTTCAAACTCGTTTTTATGGCCTTCTTTGAGTAAATGAGCGATATGTATGTACATATGTATGTGAGGAGAAACGATTTAGACACAAAACCGATTTGAAAACAATAAAAGGTATGATTGGTTTGCTATAGTTATTTTTTCAATAATTTTCAAATTTCTTTTTTTAATTTGTTGATAATTTCTTTTCGCAGCTCTATTATATTATTTTACAATCTAGCGTGCCTTTTAAATTTCGATTTTGAGATTGGCTTACTCTACGTCTCCACCTGACATGAAATTATGCTGCAACTTGAAGTTATAACTGAGTTGTTACCACAAATGCACTAACAATAATGTTATACATAACTTGAAAAAGCATTAACTTGTGCAGTCTACGCATAACAAAAAAGTTAGTAATTTTATGTCAGGTGGAGACCGCAAATTAAAAATTATACTCAACATCTATCGAAATGCATTACACATTTTCAAAACTACAAAATAAAAATGAAAAAAAAAAATTAATAAACAAATTCTGTGTGAAAATTAAGCGAGTATATTTTGTTTTGTGGTGGTGGCGAATTATTTTGTTTTGTGAATATAACGCGTATCAGACATTTCGCTCTTAAATATATGTATGTATATATTTTAATTTTACTTTTTTTTTATTGTAAAATTTTCCAATTTTGCATGTTTATACAAATTCCCTTCTGTTAGACTGCATGTATGTATGTATATACATACATATGTACATATGTATGTACGTACTTACATTCGCACTAAAACCCGTGGTATTTTTATATAAAGTAGGTAGTAAGTAAACCCAAAGTGTTTGTTGTAAAGAATGTTATTTGTTTTGTATACATCCACCTCTTCCACTTACATATTCTAAATTTTCACTTGTACTTTTTTGCACTACACAGTCTTATATTAAAAAAGTTTTCACTTGCAATCACTTAAACGAATCGATAACAACTGTTAAAATAAAAACATTTTACTTAAAACCCAGGTCTTTGCAAAGTAAATACATACATACATATATACATGTGTACAAATGTATGTATGTATGCTTGTATGTTTGTACCGTGTGCATGTGTGTACATCTTTTGCTTACAACATTAATGGTCTGTTCCACGATGTAGAAAGAATACGTTTCCTCCGACAGTTTACAAAAACAAGTTTTAGTATTTTATGCTGGCTACACACGAGGGAACATTGGTAGAAATATGGGCATACTTCCGTTAATGTTGCATAGTGTCAAGGCGCACGTAATAGGTGGTAGCACAACATAAGGCGCTTATATATATTATCTCCATACCTAGCCAAGTGTCAAATTGTATTTATGTTTACTCTTATTCCTTAACATAGTTTCCACACCTGATGAATTTATATCATGATGACTGTCAAATTGATATCATGATGAAAATTCATCATGTATAGACTCAATTTATTAATATTATGGCATCGTTATGATATAATCATCAGGGCTTACGGCCTGAAAAATTCATCTTGATATCAAATGTCATATTATGTGTCACTGTGCACTTAACGTTTATTTATTAAATAACATTCGTTTAAAAAAGGCGACACAACAATTATTTGTGTCTAGAAAATTAAGCAGCACGCAAATTAGATATTTTTGACAAGTATTTTGTAAATATTTGTTTGATTCATCATGATATAAAATCATCAACGTGTTGATGTTAATGAAAAATGACAGTTGCTCTGCCGGCGTTATATTAGGAGCTATGATATAAAATCGCCAGGTGTGGACACTATATTAGCTTAGCACTCTCTTCAAATTTTGTGAACAATGTTGAGCAACATTCGATTATTTCGTACGAAAAATTTGACATGTAAACAATATTAACTACTCCCTGAAATTATGCTACAATTTCTTACGCTTGTAAACAGCGTGAACTGATGTTTCGTTTATGGTTTCGTTTTTTGTTTCCATCGCCTGTACTAAAGAAAAAAAAAATACATTTAGAAACACTTTTTTTCCAATAGTGTTTAGCTACTATTGTTCATGCACATCACGTATTCTTGTCAAATTGTTGGCTTAAGCGTGAAAAAAAGTATTTGTCTACTTACATCTTTTGTTTTCTTTCCCTGTGTGAAATCAAAACTTGAGTAAGAAAACTAGATTTGTGGTTCACAATAGGTCTTACTGTTGTTTTCAAAATAAATCGTAGAATGAACACGACTTTAGTCATCGTGTAACATTCCATAACTGCTGCTGATGAAGGAAATGCGAAAGCAAAAGCAGGTTCTTAACGAACACAGCCATACATAAAAACATACATATGTATTTATAGAAACAGAAGAAACCAAAAACAACACTCGTCACTTAAAACGCAAACAAATTTATATCTAGTCTTGCTTGGACAGACATGTATGAGCACATCCACATGCCCATATTATGTGTGGGCATGCATGGATGCATTTAAGTTGTTGCTCATGACGAAAATAATCCAATTTTAACCCTTTGTGTCACATCTGGCCATGTGCTGACAATATCAGGGGGTCTACTCTGTATTTCGAAACGAAAGAAAATTCTTTCGAATTTGTATGTTATTAACATTAATTGCAATTAGAAAGCATTACCTTTCGTTTCGAATTCCAGAGTAGACCCCCCTGGCAAAAAAAAATTGCCAGCACAAGGTAGATTGTCAGTTCACACGGTTGTATCAAATTTACAATTTATTGCCAGACTCAAACCATTTTTTAAAAATTATTAAATATCAATCGTTGTGGTTGTGTTAAATGTAAAAAGTGAAAATATAAATTATTATGGACTATAAGGAAGCAATTGCAATGATTTGGGCTGCATATATTTTATTATATTTGTGCACTTTCATTTTTCTTTAAAATCAAGCGTGTGCTGAGTTGCCCAAAGAAAGAATTATCTTGCAATGACACCATGGTCAGATTATGCAACTTCGCACATTGCATTTTATTGACAAACATCTGGCAATAATTTTAGAATGAGTTCACACGATTGTAAGATGTCTGACAATTTGCTGTCGGCTGCTAGTCTTGCAACAACGATGTCAGACAAAAATTGCCACTTCATACGGTTGTAAGACATTTTTAGCACATTTTACTGACATAGCTTAAGTCAGGTTTTACACACATCAGTTTTTGTTGCTCAAATTTTGATTTTGTGTGATAGAGATGAGAAAGTAATACATACTTACATACATACTTTTTTATACAAAACGTTATAAGACTTATAATAGTAGTACGTTGTTGGCCTTGAAGTCTCCAATTTGCGCAATACGCTAGCGATATTCCGGCGTTAAGCTTTTTATTCTGCTCTGCTTTAAAATCTAAAATTTACTCTGGCAACATAAAGGTTAAACGCAATTCAAATTATAACGGTTCGATTGAGGCACCCTGTTATATCAAATAATAATAATTAAAAATACCCCACATGCTCTCATTAGTTTTAAATTTATTTAGCCAAAAATAATGGGAAAAATACCCAATACGTCTGCTATTGGCCGACAGGTGGCGTGTACTCACTATTATTGGGTGCATTCATAAGACGTAGCTGTTGCGCAACCGTTTAGTGTTTGTCTTAGAAACGCATAGTTGAGTAGTTCCGCTCCACTCAACAGTTGAGTAATTTTCCATCATAAAATTTTTTCGCTACCTATAGTCAACATGTTGTGCTCAGCCTGAACAGCTGATGGAATAGAGCTATGCCTTTTATATGCTTTGTTAGGTGGCAGGAGCAAATATTTGTTACATTTTACATTACAAATGCGATAAAGTAACGAAATAATGATATAAAATTAAATTATATCCATCAAGCCGTTTCTAAGATGTAACTATTGGGGCCAACAGTTGCCAATAGTTGCACAACTGTTGAGCTCAACAGCTACGTCTTATGAATGCGCTCAATAATAGTGAGTAGGCGCCACCTGTCGGCCAATAGCAGACGTATTGGGTATTTTCCCATTGTTTTTGGCTAAATAAAATTTAAAACTAATGAGCATGTGGGGTATTTTTAGATGCCTGCTTTATAACCAAAACATTTCACTATAATTTTAAACAAGCTTTAGTGGGCGGGCGGGCGGGTCGGACTGACTTGCTTTTTTTGTTTTTGATAATGGAAAATATTGAATAATTAAAATATTTATGAAATGATATCCATTCAGTTTAGTTTGTATACATATACAGATATTTTATTATCACCTAAAAATAATATAACAAAAAAAATTTCATTCCAAATATAAAACAAAATATTTAGCAATTAACGTATTAAATACAAAATGTTATACATATGCATGTGTTAGAGAATTCAAAATTTGCTAAAAAAAATTTTTTTTACCAATTTGATATGAACACTTGAGTTTTCGGAAAAATAAATTTACATAAATGTTAAATTTTTGTTCATTGCAACTGTTTCGAAGAACGTATACATGTACACCCAGAGAAAAAATAGCTTAAAATCAATAAAAACGATATTGAATTAATAAGAAACATTAGCGAAAGTCTAGTAATGTTGAAATTTCTTAATTCAATATGGAAAAATATTCTTTTATTATTTAATTCATTCATACGCCTTTCGGGTTGGTTTCAGCTGAATACGGATAGTGTATAGGATAAATGAGGATGGGCAGCCCACCTCAATCCGCCCAGGCAGCACAACGGGACCTCTAAGGACCCAAGTGGGCTGGTTTACTATAAATCGGCAGCCTGTTATAACCTAACCTAACCTAACCTAATATATTGAATGTGACGCGTTCTTATTTTTAAGTTGCAGCTTTTCCCTGAGTGTACATATTTAAATTTTTATTTGTTTCCATTTTAAACCTGTGCCTCGTTTCTGTAACTTGTGAGAAGTTCTCGCATCGATAAAAATTCATTAATTATATGGGTTGTTCTATTTTACACAGGTTTTTTTTCATATAAAAACATAAAAAAATTTACAAAAAAAAAATATTAACAAATATAGTTTTTATCTTACTCAACCTGTGTTTCACAGGACGATAATAATTTGTTTGCGACTCGAGAAGTTCTCACATTCCTTACAGAAACGAGGCACTGAATTCTCTAATTTTTTAATGTTAAAACTTAGTTTTATTCATTTAACTAGTATAATTAATTGAGGCAATCGAAATTGTAGTGAAATGTTTTACGGTTTTTTTTTACTTAAATATGGTTATTTGCGATAACTATTATAAGATACGACAACACTGTACGATATTTGAACAATACGTATCGGAGGAACTTCTATTAGTTAAATGACTAATATCGTTTGTCTGCAAATATACAAAAAGAGATGAAGAACAATACAAAAAATAATATATGTATAACAATAAATTAGCGAATGTAATTATGTGATTTATGACCACCCAAATACATATTTATACGTACATACATATGTATGCATGTACGTCCATATGTCCTAAAACTCCAGCTAATAAAGCCTGGTACTCTGTTCTGACTGGCACTTATTTCGCGTGGAGTGTTTTTAAATACATAAGAAATTGTAGCATAGTTTCAAGGGCTAGTTAATATTAGGTGTGTATCTTTATTTCTTGGGTAAAGTTCGGTAAAATGAGAGCGAATTATAATTTCTCTGAATAATATACAAGAATGCACAAAAGTACGGTAACGCGAAAAACCAAATTTTTAACACGAAATTAAACGTCAATGCATGTATGCATATACATACACATAACTAAACACATACTTATGTGTATATACACGTACTTACATATTTACTTACATGATTCAACATATATAGAAGGTGTTTTGTATTAATTTCATATAAAAACTTATAAAACTTTATTTGCCACTAGTTTTTAAATATATTTTCATAGATTTTTCCATTTTTCAAGTATTTAGGAAAATTAAATTTTTCTTTGTAATTGTTTAATTTCAAACAGCTGATTGAGTTTCTGTGTGCCCAAACTAGCACGAAGCAAAAGGTACGGGCTGTTTCGTGCAAGAAGAAGAACATTACTCTCACAAAATTTCTCTCATTTACCCAATTTTCGAGTACGGGAACGCTTTTCGTGCAAATTGGGATCCCGCGGTATCCCAATGTAGAGTAAAGAAACACACCTATTGTTTAAATTTAAAATCTTTCGTATAAAATAATCAATGTTGCTCAACATTTTTCACAAATTTGAACAGATTAATATGCTATACACAAAAAGTCTCTCTTAAAAAATGATTTGATTTCAATTGTAATAATTTGTGAACAAAATTTCATCATAAAATATATTTGTGGCCTTGTATTAAATTTTGTAGGTATCTTTTGTTTTCCAAATACCCAAATCATTCATATCTCAGCAAGAAAAAATATGACAAAAATTACGAACTGGAGAAACATGCATGATTTTTTACAGTAGCGTGCCATTGGAGATAATCTGCTTGTGTTGTTGTGTTACCAACAATTTTGGCATTTTGATAATTCTAAACTATGGGTAGGCCCATACAATTTTTATTTCAATAAAAAATTATATTTTCGATAACATGTCGCTTACGATAAAATCGAAAAAAGGCTCGATATGTATGTATATACATATGTATGTATGTATGTATGTATATGTAGTTCCAAAAACCCATGCGAAATAATATAATATTTTTTTTTAATTTTAGATACGTTTTTCTAATATTCTATTTATGTATATATTAATTTGTTTTTATCTTTCATTATTTATGTTATAAAGTTCTTTAATATATAACTTCCATTTTTTTTTTCAATATAATTTTAAAAGGAGTTTAAAAAGGACGTGTGTGTGTGTTTGTTGGTAGTTTTTGATTTCAACAAATAATGCTTAATAAAGTTAGTTTACTAAATTTGCTTTTCATGAAAAGTTTTTCATTTAAAAAAACAAATATGTACTGCAAATAATAAAAAAAAAAGAGTTTAAAATTTTAACTTGAAACAATTAGCAGAAAAACTTGTATTTTATACTTATTTGAAATGATAGTTATTGTTTTGTTTGTCAGTAACTATAATTAAGTAAATGAAAGTTTTTATTACGCCAAATGCTAAATACGAGTAATTGCTACAATTTAAGCGTGTTGTGTTCTTTTTTAGTTCATAAATTGTAGCCATTTCTATAATTTCTAATTTTTTTGTTTCAATTTTGCTTGAATTTATTGCAGAAAAATATTTTTCCTTCCTTCTAATGCTTTTTTTCTGATTTAAATATGTATGTATGTATATATTTGCCAAAAATATTTCTTATTTTTAAGAAATTTAGCTTAATTTACATAGGACAAATATATAAAATTAATTTACCCATTTGGCCAGTACATCCTGTAATAGCGAAAGAAAGTTATAAATTAATTAAAAGTTATTAGCAAACTATAAAAATTAGAAGAAGAAAAACATACCTTAATGTCATCCATTTCTTCATCTGATGATGAGTGCGACAGACCATTGTAGGTTTTAAAAGTCACATTTTTCATAAACGACTTCAATTGGCTAGCGCTAAGCTGGCCAAATTTATATGGAACTACGGGATCAAAATCGCCATGACATTGGAATACCTTGAATATAAAAATTTCAAATTATTACCTGCTTAACAGTGAAGTAAAAAATATGAATTAAAAGAATCACCGGTATTTCATCACTGTTTGTTTTCAAGCCAGGAAATTGTTTATGCAAGGGCAACCAACACGATAAGGCCACCACACCGCCCAGCGGTTTGTTGTAGGTCAGAGCCGAATATAACGCCAACGCGCCTCCCTGTGAAAAGCCTCCCAATACAATACGAATTGAAGGTATGCCCTTCTCTATTTCCGACCTTATCATTGTGTGTATATTTTGTGAGGCCGATTTGATGCCCTCTTCATCTTCGGGTCCCGAAATATCTAAAGTCTTTAAATCAAACCAAGAAGGCATACGAAAGCCAGCATTCAGGGTAACCGGCTGAGTGGGTGCAGTTGGGCACACAACTTTCATGCTGGGTGGTCTGATGGCAGCCAAAGCGCTGCTCCAGCCATGACTGAGAGTTAAGAAGTTAATACATGCAATATTTAGTTGAGAAGCTATCAAACTATTATTTAACAATTATTTTTAATAAAATTAGTTTTTGCAACAATTTTTTTAATTACAACTTTACTAGAAACACACCATTTTTTAACGGCATCAATTATAATGAGAAACTGATATAAAATTAGAATTGGCGACTTTTGACATAAATCACGTCATAATGTAATCGTGAGTTGAGGCTTCATTAAGCGCCGAATTTTAATGTCAAATTATTTGGAAGAACTCGTTAAAACCTAACTCAATTTTGCCACTTATGCTAACTTCAAAGCCAGCTTTTCATGGTACATTTCATTTAGGGGAATTTGAAACATGGTCAATTTCGTTGGAACCATAGTGACAAACAAAAAATTAAAAAAAAATACAGTAAAACAAAAATACAAAAAATAATACCTACAATGGCAATCCAAAAATAATGACGGAATCAGATTACTCAAATAAAATGCAATACAAAAGTGATAAGCAAAAATATTTACCCAGTATCACCCAGGCCATGCATAAAGATTAGCTGCAAAGTAAACAACATTTTAAAGTACGTAGGTATATAATTTTAAAAAACCTTTGAACTTACTGTTGAAGTATGTTTGGCAGTTGCCTCTATAACAACTGGAGCGATAGACATGACGTTAGTTAAAACAACAATTAAACTAACAAAATTAGCTAATAGATGTAGAGTAATTGTAGCACTTTTTTTTGGGGGGTGTAGTATGGAACAAGTGCTTTGATTGTTCTGTTGCTAGTTGAGTATTTCTTTAGTATTAAGCTTCAGTTATTAGAAACTCTTCCTTTTAACGAGAGGAATATTTATGTACTTATGTGCAGTTGCAGTGTTAAAATGACCACCTCCGCTCTGTTAAGATGTAATTCTTAACCAGGTACTTTCAATTGCTTCAGCTGATTTAAATTAAAAAGTCCAAGTATGTTGCCAATTAAAAGCCACAACCGAATTACTGCGGAATAAATAAGCTTCAATATTAATAAAACGCAATGCATAATTCACATTTGTAAATATAAATATGTACATATGTATGTATGACCATTTATGAAGTTATTAGCATGTGGCACTAGAAAAAAAATATATTTTTTTTATGTTTTATTGATTTTTGCCTTGTCCTGTATTTATGTTTTAATATAATAATACAATTGCTTTTTCATTAATATTTTACTTGATGTAAAACACATTTGAGACTTATTTTTAAATACTTTGCCTACATATGTATATTACTTTTGAAATATCTTGTTGAATTATACCTTTAATTTCTTTTTAATATTCTTAACAAAACCAAACAAATTGTTCCTTTTTTCAACACGAAAAATTTATCTTACATCAGCTGGGCCAAAGAGCGAATTATTTTCAATTTGCAAACGTGTGTGGATGTGTGTGTTTGACAAAGTTGACACTTGCTTCTTCACCAGGGCTGTCAGATTTTTTTCGGAACTATTTTGCGTAATCGATTTTGAAAATCGCCGGAAGACGCCAAAATGTTTGATATTAAATTTGTTTTTATGCGGCACTGTTCTTAATATAAATTTTTATAAAAAAATCGTATAACAATTTAGCAAAAAATCGCCCAAAAGCAGAAATAAAATCGCCAAAAATTATTTATAGTAAATGTTTCTCATCTAAATTCAAAACGCATTAATTGCTACAACTAATTAATACATATCAAAAAATCATCAAAATCAAATTGTTTTAATTTCTCGCGGACGAGTTTTGGTAGGAATAATTTTTGAAAATACTCTGCTTACTTTCCTGAATTACAAAAATTTTGAGGTTCAATTTTGTTTAAAAATAGCCGTAAAATCGCGAACGAAGTTATTTATCGCCATGTCGCCAAATCAAGAATTTAGATGCCGAACAAGTTGAAAAGCCGCCACGTTTGACGTGAAATCGCCGCACCTGACAACCCTGCTCTTGGCAATGAAAATAAGTGCTGTAAAACGTGAAAATATTGTTACAGTGGCGGGAGAAATACTATCCGTTACCAAGTTAAAAGAACATAGTCACAAAAACTTTTTAAAATTCTGTTAATAACATCTTGGGCATATGGTCTAGTTACTCCGCCCATATTTGTGCAACCATATTATGCAAATTTACTTTGTAGAAGAGGTATTAATAGATAAATAAAATAAATATACATATATCTCTTAAACAAACAACGTTATAACTATGGAATTTTGGAGTTAATTTCATATGTGTCCTAGTTACTCAACTCTTGAGAGAAAAATAAATCCCCTTATCGTTTTTTGTAATACATTAAAGCACACTTAAAATTTTTTTTTATCTATTACCAAATTGTCGTAGTCGAAAACCACGATAAGGCCCAAAATTTCTCAGAAATCTTGTTTTCTGGCAAACTGGTTTCTTTAGTTATGACATTGTTGATTAAATGAGCGATTTGAAAAAAAAAACATGAAAATACTCCACAATGAAAGTAAATTGTTTCAAATATAAAAAAAAGATATTAATAATTGTTGCATTTGCTTGACATTTTGATTCCCTGAAGTTATTTAGGTTATTTAAGAGATTATCTGAATTGAATAAGAAGCTCCTGTACCCTATGACCAAAATGGTAATGAAGTTAATGCATTAATTATATAGCAAAATCAATATAACGCTTAAATAAATCATTTAGTATAGCGTGATTCTACATCATTATAAATTTACTTATAAATCTTGCTGTGGTAAGCTATATATGTATATAAATTCCAGAAAATATGATATACCAGTCTGTGGCTATTATATAATTGAGAGAGACGAATTTGTTAGGAAACAATTAAACAAAATCAGTAGTTTTAGTAAACGTGACATAAATCACGGTTCTTTTATTTATTTTTGTTTGTATTTTGTTGGGGCAGTTATGTTATTTTAAGAAATAGTAATAAGAGTAGCAGTGAAATTAATCAGTGGCTGTAAATACGGTATAATACATCTGAGCACTTCCGCTTTCAATAATATTTTGTAGCAGTTACTTGATAAATTCTGTAGCAGTAGTGAATAATGATTTTTCGATCACTGAAAAAGTAATATGCATACTAATTAAAAATTGTTAGGAAAAGCTAAAAGCGTTTTGTTTAACATTTATTAAAGGGCAAACTTAATTAATCAATTTTATTAGGAAAAAGTGTGCATAGCTACACCAAAATCTTTATGTGGGTATGCATATACGAATTCTAATAGTCTATTTTTCATAAAAAGCTGCCATAAATAGATATAAACTATTAGAAAATCTTAGTTTTTGAGCTATATATATGTGGTATATTTGACATCAAAAATCGTCGAATCACGATAAATCGTTGAGTCTGGCAGCAGTAGTTTGGCCGTCCAACAACTATAACGGTTCTTTCAAAATACAGCTCTGCCTTATACGCTTGCATTTATTACGTTTCACAACACTGTCGTATAAGTATGGTCAAGAAAGTTTGGTATAGTTTCAATTTGTTTAATTTAATTTTTTTTTAATTGTGTTACTTAAAGTGCAAAAATTATAACAAACGGTGAGCATATTTGCATTAATTATATTGTTTTTCTTTTTTTTTTTAATAAAATTTTATTTAAATAAATTGCCATGTACATATGTGTAAAAGCTACAGCTATTGGCTATAAAAACCATAATGGAGCTGGGAAAGCTATAGGATTGTATGATGCACACATTTATGTGCATTGCTTGTGGATATGTGTACTTATTTCTTGTGAATTTAAGTAATGTTAGGCACTGGCCTAACCACGTGATTTTGTTCGGGCCACAAAGTTAGGTTAGGTTAGGTTTAGGTAAGGATGCAAAAAAAACATGAAGAATCCAATATTATCCTGTGCTACCTGTAAAGTAGGAAGAAAATAGAGAAGATAATGTGTAGAGGGGGTGTTGGGGAGAGATGAAAAGCGACCATACAAGCCACTGCTCCTAATATGTATAAAGGCTTTTCTCTTTATCATTGCAACAAGCAATATTGATTGTACGGTAGACCCATACGTTACGTTTAGCATCGATTCCAAAAGCGCAGTGGCCGGTCAGTGGCTAAGAGATTCCTCAAGTGCTTCCTAATGAAGTTCGCGAAATGAAGGTTTAGGTGAGCAGGTAAGCTCATTGCGCTATCTATCTCCAGCTAATTCAAGAAAGGCAACGTCGATGCGGATCCAGCAAGAGAACATACCATGGTTAATTGGGACTAAGCGACAAACTTTTATGAACTTATTTTTTATTTTTTTTTTGACGAAAATCGATATCAACGATCATAATAAATTTTCGTAAATAAATTAAACTCGTAAATTATGTCGCTTAAGCCTTTTTCGCAGTTATGGCACGAAATATTCCTTTTTCAGGGGGTCTACTCTGTATTTCGAAACGAAAGAAAACGCTTTCGAATTTGAATGTTATTAACATTAACATTTTTTGAAAAATTTTGATTTTGTATAATGTAAAAAGGCGTTCAAGTTACATTTTGAGCTTTGATAAAGTATTCAAATACTTGCTGTATTTTGTTATTTTAATTTAACATGCTGAATGAAGAAACTACTATTTTTTGGTATTGTATTGACGTGACGTCGATGTTGACAAATGGATTAAGGGCGATTATTTGTTGTTGGTTTTTGAAAAAGTTGATTGTTCAACATGATTGTAGTTTTGAAATTCTGAGTAATTTATTGAGTTTTCCTGTAAGCATTAAGGTTTTGTAAGCCTTTTTGAATTGGGGTTGAATTCTACTGATGATGAGGCTAAGCAGCAACAGAATGCTTAACAAACAACGCCAAATTTTCTTAATTTGTATTCAATTTTAAGATCATTGAACTATTAGAAGATCAAAATGTTCTACAAAAATCTTTCTTGATTACATATTTACAAAAATGTTGATGCGTAAAAGAATATTATGACAACTTTAAATTACCGTAAAACTCATACTTTTATAGAATATGTAATTTTATTCTTGTGTATTTACAGTATAAATAAATCAAGTTATAAAAAAACACCGTTTGATTTTTTGAAATATTTATTGATTTTTTTTATTTAGCATCTCAAATATCTTTCTTTTAATTATTTATTTCATGTTTGTAGTTTAAAAAACAAAGTTCTATTTACTCAATGCTTTTTTTCTTTTTTTTACCATACATTTATTTTTATAACTTTCAATATTTTTTTTTTTTTTAATTTAAATAATTCACGTTTACAATAAGTTTTTTTCTTGTTAAATTATTCTCCTGTTGCTTAAAGTTATGCAAATATTAAGCGATTTCTTTAAAAGTCTTTATAACATGTAATAAGTAGGTATTTTTTGTATATTTTTTATTTCGGTTTTATTTTTTCAGATTTAGTTTTGAAAACTATGTAGCAATATTATTTTATAATTGGTTTTTTGGTCATTTCTTTTTATTTATGTTTTCATTTGGTTGTTTAAAAAATATGTTTTATTTTTAGGATAAGAAATATATTTATTTTTCATTGTTTGTTCTTTTAATAATATTCATTTCAGTTTTGAAAAAGGGCGGGTATTTTTATTTTGAATAATTTGTGTTTTTAATGTGTAAACAGTTATTATGAGTGATTTCGTGAGAGTGATTGAATATCTTTAAGGGTGATATTTTATTTTGTCTTATTTGTTTTAATAAATTTAAATTGTTTTTAAAGCTTATTTCTTTGAAACTTGTTGGCGCTTGATATTTTTTCTTTGTTAATTTATTTTCATATTGTTTATAAAACCAAAAGTATAAAGTTATTTCTACATGTTAAGCTTTCCATTTGGATTATTTTATTTGTCATATACTATTATATAAAATTTGTGGCTTTTTTTATTGAAATATTTATTTGTTTTAAGAACATTTTTTATATGTAGTTTTTTTCTTCTATGAATTCTGACTCCCTCTCTCACTAAGAGAGATTTCAAACTACCCAGTGGTAAAAGGTAATGAATAGTAAAGGAGAAGGTAGTAGTGCACAGCATGTATAATTTTTCATTCCAGAATTCATTACTGTTAACACATAACATGTCCTAGGAAAGTAATGAATTATTTTAATACGTCCGAGGAATGAATTCTATAATTCATAACATTCAAAAACTATACATTCTTCTGCAGATGTGGTAATGTACGTGGTAATCAAAGTGTAATTATTGTGTTTGATCAAATTACCCTCTCCTTTCTAAGGGAATGCATTGCCTTGCTTTGGAAAATAATACATTATTTCTCCCATTATTTGTGTAATTAATGCATACTTTTCCAGCTGGGTAAATATTAAAAAAAATTTTGCCGGACAGAAATTTTGTCCGAGACAAATGGGGGTGGTGATGATTCCACCTTAATTGAAACTACTTGAATCAAATGTTGCAAATTTTTGTTGCAAGTTTTAAATAGAAAGTTAAATTTGCTTTTAAGCTTTATTTTGAACAAAATATAATTTTATTAAATTTTTTTATACAAAACGATGTCTTTTCGTAAAAGAATAAAACTTATCATAATAAAAAAGATGATATTTATTGATAAAAGATTCATATAACATACATACATACAAAAAATTTATTATTAAGAGAACCCAATCCTCGAACTTTTCTCTTATTTGGTTTTTTGCCACTCGATACAATTTTACCAACCCGATTTAGTTAGTCAAAATAACTTTTTGTTTATAAAAAAATATCACTTTTTTTGTTTTAGGGCTTGATGCTTTGTTAGTTAACTCAAGCTGCCAATAAAATAATTTATTAAAATTTATTGATTTACATAATCGGGATTTCACCATTTTTTTCTTTATTCAGGTTTTTAATCAAGTAATTAATAATTGGTTTCCTTTTATTATTTGGATTTCGTTGGAATTATAGATTTTTGTCATTTATTTATGCAAACTCTAACGCCTGGCATCAAAACCATGCATGCCAGTCCTTTTCAACACTTCTATGTAATGTCGATTTCTAATAATAATAGAAATCTTTACCGAACTAAATTTCAGAACATACAAACGGAATTGTCTTATTTAAGGTTGAGAAATTATTATGAGGTTATGTTCGTATTATGTCCCATTTTATGGTCTGACAGGTCGTGTGTTTCCTCGCTTTTAACGAAGTCATAAACCAAGATTAATGGTAATGAGAGAAAAGCTGGAAGAAGGTGGAAATGAATGTATACGGGCTCTTTCTGCAAATCATTGCTTTTGTAATTTGCGCAACTTATAGCGTCGAAAGTTAGAACAAAATATTCTATTATAAATGACAAAAGCTTAAAATACAATAGCAACCCACTAACGAGTAAGCTATTAATTTGTAATCACCGTGATTTTGAGAACAGCCCTGATAATACCAGTTCGCAAAGGAATAGAGTAAACGAAATAGGAAATAGTCCGGGAACTGGGAACGCAGAATACCAAAGTTGCCAAACAGAGAAAATTTCGATTCGAAACTTAAAAAATTATTGAGAACTTTCCTTTATTTGCATACCGAATGCGCGTATTGGGTCAATATTTGCTAATCTAAACTAATACTAATCCCACTGCTTTCGCTTTGCCCTGACTATTGTTAAGTCGAAATGAAGATTAACACCGAATATTCGTGTAGGAGAATTTTGTACTAAATTAAAGAAAAAGTGTTCCTCGTAGATGAATATTAGACTCGACGTACACAATACTGGTGTAATTCTCTTAGTCCTCACATCTACAATGTAACATATCCATTGGCCTACGTAGTTGACCAAGAGGAGAAGAGTCTATCCCTAAACTAAGCTTTCACAAAGCCGAAAAAGTCAGTTTGTATCATCCGCTTGACACAGTTCAGGTCTTCAAACAACTGATTGTTGAAATATCCAATATTCGTCTGGGCTGGACAGTCAACGAAAACTTGGTTGACGTTAGAGGAATAACCCATACAAAGTTTTTCTAGCTTAACAACTATTTATTCCACGACTTATGGCTCATCCTCTTAACGTTCAACTAATTAATGCTCTTGAGGAGTAATATAAACCAAAATGCTTTAAAATGTTCAAATTCATTCTAACCAGGCTTAAGTCAGACATTCAGAAGAAACCACAACCTAATGTTCATGAGAACCTTTTTTTTTCATTTTGATGCCATTGCGTTTTCTTTTCTTTTATTGTAAATATTAATAATTTCTTGTTTTTATTTTATATATTTTTTATAAGAAAATTCATATTTAAAGTAAGTTTTTAAACTTAAAACTAAAATCACAGAAAGAAAATGTTCAACTGAAACTTCTATAACAGGAACTAAATTTAATTACAAAATAATTATTATAAATACTTGAAGTTTGTTTTGTAGTAGTCTATAGTATTTAGTAGTTTTCTTTTAGCAGCAATAAATTAAAAAAAATCCTAATTTAAAATTTATGAAAAGAAACTACAAACTACCTTAGAAGAAATCTAATAAGAAAAAAAAATAATATTAAACTTTAAATCTCGGTGTCTAAAAATTGAGATAAACAACTTAGTTGATTTTCTGTTAAACAGTGACTAGTAGTTTTTACCAAATTATTCTATTATTAAACAGCGTGGCAAATGATCTTTTAAATATTCAAACAGTTCTTGTGATGCGCCTGGACAATTAGTTAATTCGAGCTCTTGCAAATGTCTCAGCTGGATGAGACTGGAGAGACCCGACGACGTTAATAATGGACAGCCGGCCAATGATAGAACTTGTAAATTGCGCATTGAGCACAAGTGCTGTAGACCAAAATCACGTACTTGTGAACACCAACGCAAGAAAAGTGCCGTCAAAGACAGCATAGTTGAAATATAGCCGACACCGATGTCGGTAATGTGAACGCATCTAGAAAAAAATAAAAAGAAAGCACATATTATAAACATTTTTATGATCAATTTGCAATTTGTTGCTTGTTAAATTAATATTTCAAAAATGTGTAGAAAATTACGGCAATAACGAAAAATTGTGTGGTTAGTAGGAGGACCTAATGTTATACATACATATGTACTTGGGATGATTTAAAGTGATTGTGTTGCCATTTAGCAATAAATTGTACATTTTCACTCACCTATCCAATGTCAATTCTTCTAATTGATTTAAATCACAGGCAATATACTCTAATGAAGCATCTGTTATACGTGGACACCACGACAAATCCAAAGCACGCAGCTTCTGTAAATTTTCCGCTATCAATTCAACGCCATCATCAGTCAATTTACTGCAGCCCGATAGGCTTAAAACCGTTAGATGTGGTAGAGAGTGGACTGTAAAAAGTACGTTGAGAAGAAAATCATGAAAATAATTGAAATTGTTTAAGTTTAGTTAGCGCAAATAATTAAAAGTAAACTTAAAAAACATTTCTGTGGTTAAGACATCTTTAAGGTTTCCCTCACTCTAAACGTAAATGACAAAATTTAATTAACAACCAATTATTTATCAACATCAATAACTTTGACAAATCTAAATTCTTAATGCGGGTTTTAATTAAAATTTTTATTTCGCGTGTTAAAAAAGGATAGAATTCTACTTTTTCGATTTCTGCTTAAAGGATTGATTGAACGTTTTTTTAAAGCAAAATATATATTTATAACTTAAAAAACCAGAGTTATAGCTTGTTGAGCACGAATTATTTCGAAGTTCACGAGTTGGAGGCCATTTGACAGCCCATTATGATACCCAGAGCAGCTAGGGTTACGTGCACCACTCAGAACCTTTACAAACCGCAGCACTTAACGGTTAGTGGGATTTCCTTGGGGCAGTTTAGGTTCTGCAAAAAGAGATTGATGAATCCGCTCTTCCTGCTGCGCCCAAAATGAGGGAAACCTAAACGTTTTGTTATTGGTGTAACCAGATGGGAAAGAGGATTCCTTAGTAAGATTGGATTGGTTAGTCCTATTGCCGCCAGCGAGAATTGAAGCCTACTGCAACATATCTTGGAATTGGTGACTGTGAACCACCTGAGTGCGATCAATTTAACTTGTAATATCGTCTGTCAGTTCAAAAAAGGAATATATGAGTGAAATGTTGCGACCAGTCGCAAAAGAGGATTCCTTACGAAGGTTAGATTAGCCTATTTCCGCCAGCGAGGATTAAAGTCTACTGATTATCTTCGAGTGCCATTCTCTTCAGATTTACCTTTTAATATCATCTGCCAATTCAAACAAGAGGATGTATGAGTTCCTGATGGTTAGTTGTTACTTTAATCTGAGGGTGGTTGCTTCGATTCCTGCTAAAGGCCTGGGTGTTTCTGTCTACAATCCAAAAGAGCTTCGCAGTTTGTATTAAAAAAAAAATACGGGGAATATCCCGTGCCTACGCTTGTGGGACACATACAATCCTGACATGATATTGCTCAAACAATCAGAGATTGAATGCCTTCCTATACACACTTCTACTTCATTACCTTGGAAAAGAGAGTCCAATAGCGGCCATACTGCACATCATGGTGATAGTATTGGGTTTTAGGCTTTCTCGATTCTTTTGGTAGCTTTGGTTATGGTTTATAGCCTTAACTGGAAGTAGGTATAGATGATTTGACCTAACTGGTGTAAAAATTCGCTCGGTTAATAACCGAATCCGAACATTATTCGGGAATAAAAAATCTTTCCATTCTTCCATAATTGATAAAGCGACTGGAAAGGATTTCTCAAAGTTCATCACAGGAGCACTTTCATTGCGATCATGTCTTAAATTGAACGACCGTGAATATAAGTACTAATCTGGCAGATCAATAGAAATTAGAGATTTATATCAAATACAAGCATTTTGCCCACTAGTATACAAGGAAACTACAGAGTCTCAAAAGAGGTGATGTTCATTGATTTCTTCCACTTCTTCATTTTGACAACTTCCAGAAAAGTTATTATGAGGCGTGTGCACCGAATGGTCAGTAACTGGTAGTTAAAGCTATGAGGTTTCGTAGTTGAAGCGCAGGAAACTGAAAACTGTTTATTCTTTGGATTCCTTGTGGGCCAGATTTCTCTAGTATCATTACAGGTGGGCCCTTTCTCCGATCTTTATATGAGAGAAGTAACACTCAGGCAATGAATGCCTACTACTATTACTAGATGTTACCTTCTTTAGGAAGATAGAGAAGACATGTGCTGAAGGAAGAGAGAGAGAGGAAAGCTTCATTATTTTACAACCCTGTTTTTGCACGTATTTTTAATAATGCAGTGTTGCAGCGCCTCTGGTGTCAATGAGGCGTATTAAATTTTTCGATGCTGTATTTAGTAGTCATTTTATTGGTAATTTTACTTCGCCGATGATTCTAACACACAATATCGAGGAAGAAGGGTGCTCTGATGTTACATTGCGATTAGTATCCGTTGAAGGCGGTGTAGTTCAGTGACAATCGTCTATACCTTCATTACTTGAACTTTCCTACAACTGATACAAAGGGGCACTAATGCACATCAGAAAAATGCGTTGTGTTGTTATTTAATGCCAGTCGGAGACCGGGCTCGAACCCAGGACCTTCGGTTTTGTAGTCAACGTTCTAACTACTTCAGCAAACGCCAACCTCTTTTTCGGCTCCTTGAGTGGAATTCCAATATTCCAAATCGTTTCACTTGTTTTTTGAGTGTCTGTGGTTTTAGCACGTGCTTTAAATTTTTTGCAGAGACTTGGTATTCTTGTACGTAATTTTTGATGTAATGCACACATTTTGTAAGGATTTAATGGCCGCTTTGCTATAGTATAAATGTGGATCTATCCATTTCATACCGAACGACGATACGCTCTAATAAAAATGATTGAATCTGAATAGTAATTGTAACCACAAAATAAAATTTCATTAAATCTATAATATTAATTTTTATTGATGCGTAGTATGTATTTAGTTAATACGTACTTATGTATCTTTGTGTGGATACATATGTATATATTTCTGTCTTCTATGTATCACTCTTTCAGTTTAATGTTTCTATTACGAGCATATCTTATAAAATTCTAGTTCAATAGAACGTTTTGTGGTTTAATTTATTGCAAAGTATACGAACATTCAAGCAGTTTTATGAAACCATAACTGTATTTCTGTGTGTGTATGTGTGTGTATTGAGAGTTTATGTGTTTGTGTAGCTTAAATTTTATGACCCACTATTTCTCTGTAAGGATAACTACCACTGCCACATAACGGCAAACACTACTATTCAAAAAACAAGTTGTTTTTTTTAAGCAAATCTAACAGTGAACAACAAATTCAAAACATTATTTAAAATTTATAGAAATGTTTTCTTAATGTGTAAAAAAAAAATGTAAGAGTACTTAAATTTATTTTGTTGATAAATCTCAGTTTACATTTTCCTGAATATTCATTGTTGTGAAGGGGTTTTTTTTTTGCTTATTTAGGTCTAATCTTTTCTTTAATCTGTTTTATTTTGTGCATTAGTTTAATCTATCCTAAAGCTACATGTGTTTATCTTTTATTTAATTTTTTTCTGATTGATGGTAAATCAAATCAATTGGATACAAATCAATGAGAAGTTTAATTTAAATGTTTTTCTTTTATTTAATTAATCTCAAATGTTAAAGGTTCAATCTCCCGTATTTGTTTATTCCCCGGCTATTTAGATAGAATAGGAAGGTTTTCCCGGGAACAAATGATTTTAAAGAGAAAAGCTCTTCGGGGAAATTCATATTTGGGCTAATCAACTAGTATTATGTAATTTGAAAGTATTGAGCAGCTTTTTGACAGTTTTGTAAATGTTTAGGGAAGCTTTATCACCATCCACTGTTGATCTGTACATTTTCTTGTTGACTGGGTCCTTATGAAACCTCAGTTTCAATCGTCAAAGAACGACTAAATTTCTTTTTTCTTAAATATAAAAAGTAATACATGAAATACCGAAGTATATTTATTTGACATAAAGTCTTTACTTATTTAATTTGAAAATTTTGCTTGTTTTTATGGTTAAGCATTTGTCTATATGCCTTTCGCTCCCGCTTTTGGAACTCATCAGTAGACTTCAAGCCAAAAAAAGAAAAATAACAAACAAATGCTACATACATATGGCTTTATGCAGCATTATATTGTTTGCCTTGTGGGAGATGGTGAAAAGTAAAATTAGTTTTAATTTTCAGGACATTTCTTGCATTTGTCTGACTGTAAAAATCTTAATACTCATACACTCAGATTTGTTTTTGTGAAGTTAATAATTATTTTGCATTCATACGTATTCCGGGATCTGCTGAAAACCTGCAGGTATTTGTTTGCATTTATTTATTTTAAATACGAGCAACTGTTTTTGGTTATTTGGTTGCATAGCTGGATTATTTTTTATTAAAATTTTTGTTCAAGTATGTACATATGTATGTATATTATTTTAAAAGCAAAATGTAGGTGCTTATAAGAGGATTATTAGGGTTTATGTTATTTTTATATTTTTAGCTGGTTATTTTGTTTCTTCTGCTCCTTCAGTTTCAATTTTAGTTGCGTTACAGCGCAATCCATAGTTTGGAAATATTTTTAGTTTTACACTTTAATTCCAAGAATGTAGTGTAATTTCAGTAAACAAAAACTGATAAGGGATTTAAGCAGCTTAAAGGCGTAAAATAATTTCTTAAAAATCTTTAATGTTTAGAACACAAATTAAATACAGTTAATACTTTTCCATTTGAAACAAAAGTTGCCAATGAGATAGGAGAATTAGTTTTAGCCAAATGGCTGCGGTAAAACAAAATATGAAAGCTATTGGTAATTTTTGTTAGAAGTTCTTCTGCAAAGCTTAATATATATTATTTTACATTATATTATTATTGACTTTAAAAAAAAACATAAATATGCTCTCAGAAAACTTCTTATAAAAGAGTCTTTAATAAATAAAACTTCTATTTGGAATAGCTGAGTCTCGCAAGCACTATAACCGCCTTTGCGCCATCTTGCGATTTAATACGGTGTCTCTGCAGTTGTTTTGTTGCATGTATTTTTAAAATTTGAAGAAAAATTTTTTTTACTTTTTTACAGGAGAAGCGAAAAACCTTGTAAATTTAAGACTATTTATTTTTTAGGTGCCAAATTGAATAATGACTAAAATCGGTATTTTTGAACATATGTGAGTAAAATTTTAAGGAAAGATGTATTTTGGTTAATCACATCATAATCAATCAAAAAGTATATTTTGAATTTTTTGGTTGTTACGTACGGCCTTTTGGATTTCAGGTGACGATAGTTCTGAAACAATAAAGGGTTCGTAGAATACCAAAACATGCCAGAATTGCTCCAAGTGAACTTGGAGAAGCAGCATATCCTATAAGCGACATAATTTTCGAACTTAAATTTTTGACTAAAATCGATTATTTGCGATATTAAATAGTCGATTTTCGTAAAAAAAACGAAGGCCAAAAAATTTGTCGGTTAAGCATTTTTGGCGGTTATGGCTCGATATTAGTTTAGGACTTCAGGAGCACAAACTTTTCGTTTTAAAATAGTGGTTTTGAAGCGGAAAAGTTTAAATACTCGTAGCACTGAAAGCGTTTAATGAATTCCTCTGGGTGAACTATAATCAGAGAGCGAGTTCGTATGTATGTACATTAGAGTGGCCGTTATTTTATTTTTATTTCTTATATTCTCTCCCCCCCAAATCGGTTCAGTTTTATGTAAAAAAAAAATACAAAAAAAAATCATAGCGATAAGTTGTGTTTCAGGGGGTGCGTCCGCCCCTCAAAGTTTGCATTCAAGCCCATTTTTCAATGTAATTTGTTTGCATATGACTATCTTTTTAAAAAAACATTTTAAAAGAATATGATATATGGCAATATTTTAGCTCTTCTAGTGAACAACATTAGTTTCAAAGAAAGTTTTTGCTAACATTAATATTTCAGAAAATAATGAAGAAAATAACCAACAAAATACCAAAATTATATTTATGTATATGGAAATTATTTATATTAAGCATGTATAATAATAAGAGCTTATATCTATTAAATTATTTCATAGATACTCCTAAAAAAAGAAAACTAAAAAAACAAACAAAAATTACATTGAATAAATGGGCTTGAAGGCCAACTTTGGGGGGCTTATCGCTATGATTTTTTTTATTTTTTTATTAAATAAAACAACCGATTTGGGTGGAGAGAACATAAGAAATCAAAAAAAAAAAATATTCTCCATACAACTAACCGCCATCTTATGTATGTGTCTGTATTTGTGAATAACTCTTAACTTTCATTTGTTTGATAGTTCGCAATGTTTGTGTCAATTTATTAGATACTTGTGAAAGTGCGTGTGCGTGTGTATCGATTTGATAGTGTGTTAGTTTATTCGTGTGGTTAATTTCTGCAGTGCCCTAGTTTGGAAAAGCGAAGTTGGTTGTCTTTTTTTACTATTCTTTGGAAATTTTTTTATTATATATTTGTAAGATAGTTTTTATTTTAGTTTTGTGCTGCTTCTTTTGCAACATTTTCTTTTTTTTAATTTTTTTTTAATTTAGTGTGTATATTTTATAGCTGAGGAAGAGGTCATATGAATATAAAGCCACTGTGTATTGTGCCTTGTTTTTTTTATATTGTTTTCAAATGAGAACGTTTGTTGGGCTTCTTACCAAACAAACCCAATACAGGCCAAAAACACAACGCCACATACTGCACACATTGCCCCACACAAGATAATCATCCATATACATATGTACATACAATAATCTTGGAGTAAAACCACAAACTATAGATTTAAATTACAATACGTTAAATGAATAATGGAAAAAACTACTACATACTTTATATCCCACTGCAAATGAAATGAAACAAATTAAAAAAGTTTGATTGAAAATTTACCAAATATTGAAGGATTTTTAATAAAGCTCTTGTACTTTTTTTTTAAAGAAATTTGTGTTAATTTTACCACATGAGGCAAAAATAAATTTTTTTTGACAGATTGTAAACTGCTAGAATAATAATATTTAAAAGCCGATGGCAACCGACAAAAACAGCTGTCACTTTCAATAGATAATTAGTGTTTTTTGGCAACCATGCCGAATGACAAGCAAAATGAAATTGGGTTGTTTTCCGTAATAGACTTAATTAATTAGCCTCGAAAGCATTTATGAAAAAAGTAATGTGTATTTGTATTGCATTGTATGGTGTGGCGTTCATATGCGAATATTTGCCCTCGTTTCGAAATAATTCTGATGCTAAGTAAAGCGTCTTCCAATAAGAGGTGTCCTTTCGATATGCCAAAAGCGATTATTTTTAAGCGAAATAATCGGATGTTTATTTAATTGTAAAGGACAGGGTGGGTATGTCATTAACAATGGAAAACAATGTCAGCCAAATGGCAGCAAAGGGGCTACGCTTGCAGCACCATGTTGCTTTGATGACAATTTTCATTACAAATTCTCACATTTGCGGCTGTATGCCCTCGATAATTTCACGAATTCCATCTTTGAAGTTTTGAGGCGTTGATAAATCTGAAAGGTCGTCTAGTACACGACTGCCTTAAAACGCTGGACATTCGTAAAAGAAAGTGGCAGATTCTTCGGCAGAACTCATTATAGGACAGGTCTATCCTACTAGCATGTCTGCCTACCGTCCAGTGCCCACTCATGACTGCAACGAGCCTCGAGATGTCCCTACGGTTCCTACTTGTTAATTGTATTAACCGCCTATCATTGTAGCAAAGCATCATTTTCTTAGCAACCTTGCACGTGTTTATATTGCACCATCTGCATTCAGCCTTACAAAGATAATGCTTGAAGATCCAATTTCTAATAGTACGAAACGGCATGGCTACCAATTAGGCGTTGGAGTCATTCATAGCATAGACAACTCGTCCGCCCTATGTGCTGAAACCCAGCTGAGAGTGAGGTCAACCTGACCACCCAGTCTAGATAGCACACTCTTGCACTGCCCAACTAGAATAGAGGAAGTGGTATATGATCTTATGGTGTCAAGTCACAAGACCTTGGTGGTCAATTATGATAGCCTCTTTGAGAAGTCACACGGTCAGGAAGCTTTTCACGCAAATGAGCGATGGTATCGTCATTTGTATGGCACGTAGCGACCTCTTTTGTTGAAAATAAACATTGTCCGGCCATACAAAATTGCTCCAGCCTCATTTTCGAAAAGTAAAGTTCAACGTCAGACCTAAAACCGCACCAAACAGTCACACATGCACGAGTTCTATTCTTCACATCACTAACTTGTCCCAACAGGCCGTGACTCGGGAGATTGAAAGTGAGAGAGATTGTGGAAGCCATAGTCATCTCACATGGCTCAGGGGTTTCAATCTTGAAAAAGATTTCCACCGCAAACTCAATCGTGTGACAACTTCGCAGGAGTGTTTGGCGTTGTTGAACCGCAATACGGACGAGTTTTTGCGACATTTCGCAACAGTGGGCGAAACGCGGATCCACTGAAACACACCAGAGATCAAGCTGCAGTCAAAACAGTGGCTTCCTCGGGGGTGCATTGGCCCCAAAGAAGGCCAACCTATGTTTTTTTACCCAAGAGAGGTGAGTCATGGCCACCGTTTTTTGGGATGCACATAATATAATCCACATTTACTATCTTCAAAAAAGCAAAACAACCAATGGCGAATGTTATGCCAACTTATTGGGTCGATTTAATGAGGATTTAAAAAAAAGACCACATTTGGCCAAGAAGACAGTTATTTTCCAACTGGTTAAAGCGCACAAATGTTCAGTTTCCATGGTAAAAATCCATGAATAGGGCTACAATTGCTCCCTCATCCACCCTATTATCCGGGCTTCAGCCCCGAATGACTATTTCTTGTTCCCAAACTTGAAAAAAATGAGATTCCGACTCCAACGATGAAATCATCTAAAAAACAAGTACTAATTTTGATGACCTCGAAGTATTAGAAAAATGAAAAGAAACTCGGTTGAAAAATAAAACGATTTTTTTTATCCAAAAACCTTTGTCTCATTCCAAAAGTCACGCACTTATTCACTCGTCCTTATAGTTATTCGTCCAATACTACTTCGTTAAACTTTTTGTCTAATTTTATTTTAACCCGATAACAATTTTTTTAGATGAATCCGACCTCTAAAATTTTAAATGTATTATTATATTTTCAAAGAAGACCCTTAAACACTGAAATTATTGTGTTTTTTTTACTGAGGGTTGCTTTATTAACATAATTGAGGTCAGTTAATGAATGCAATTCATTATTGTTATTTGATTTTTTCTCAAAGACCTTAATGTTTTTTTTTTGTGTTAACAATTAACAAAATATTTGTAACACTTAATACAAGTAACTAAATATTTTTGTAATGCCTCCTCTCCAATCCACATTCTCTTGGCCAATTAATTTTGCTCTGCTTTGAATTTTTTTTTTTAAACATAAAAAGAAAACCACAAATGAAAAAAAAAATTGTAACACATATTTATACATGCATATGATTATACATATATTGGTGGCTTTGAGTTGAAAAACCGCGTAAGTCTCATGGGTTAGGAAGGGTGGTGTTGCAACACACCTCCACTCGTAGTTTTCCCTTACATGGCTGAGACAATCTCGTATATTCTAATCCCTCTCACGGGGCGAAAAATAATCTTCTGCAAACTTTAAAAGATTAAGAATGAGTGATGGGGAAAAGAGGCCAAAGAAAATTTGTCCCAGAAGCAATATTCAGAGAACCCAATTTGAGCATTAAGGGGCAATTTCACCAACCCTATTTAAATATCAATTCATATTTAAATGTAGATTTTCATTTATTTTTTTTTAATGGAAAAATTACTTTTAAATATGAATGGATATTTAAATAAGTTGGTAAAATAGGCTCTAAGACTTTTTATATTCCGCTTACGACAACTCATAGTGGTCATAACCAATAACTGGACCGGTACAAGCGTACAAAGGTTTTACTAACCTGTAATAAATTTTGCAGAAGTTGTCACGATGAAAAAAAGAGGAGTTGTAGGAAACAACCTGAAATTTCCTTTGTCACTGTTCTAGATTCGGAGACCTAAGAGCCTAATGTTTGGTCAAAGAATGCTCATTGACAAGACCTCTCTCGGCGATATAATGTGCAGAATATTTTAGTTGCCCTATTCATAACAACCATGAAGAAAATTATTTTTCTTAATTGTTTAGTTGGCAAATGGAATTAAATCTATCAGAGCTGCTGTATATATGTTCATATAACCAGAGAATCGGAACTAATGGTTCCGTATTCCAGGTACATAAAAGTTTCTGTGGGGAAATCGGGACTGCTGCCATTACTCAGACTGGGACTAGGATTGGACCCAAAAATCATTGCTGTTTAATGAAAATTTGTTTCAAATGTATAATTTAACGGACACTGTTTTCTTATATATATATATAACAATTTGATATCATAAACTTGAAATGAGAAATATATAACATTAGATTGTTATTAATGAAAACCACATAAGTATTGTAGAAAGCACACAACTGAACAATTTGGCATCAATGAGTCAAAATCAATAAAAATGGCCATATGCGGTTATTCAGAAAAGGCACATATAGATTTTTAATATAAACTAAGATGTATTATCTACACATTTACTTTTAAATATTATTAATCTTTTCTACTTAATAATTATTATATTTGACTACAACAAACATTTAATTCATGACGCCATATTAGAAAAAAGGGCGAAACAAAAATCTACTATGACTCACAATTTTATTGTTTCAATGCATGAAATGTGGGTGTGTGTGTGTATGAGTGAGTATCTGTGTCTAAGCGTTTGTTAAAGTGTTTGTGCAGCTCTTCGCAAAGCACAATGTGACTACTTTAAACGCCGGCTGTATTTTAGTACATATGACCGCAAAACACTACTACCACTTCTGTTAGGTCCTCTCCAAAAAGAGGGAAGGCTAGGCAAATAACGTTATTACATTTTGGCGTGAATTTATTGAAATGTTTTAATCATAGCAGACTAATCATAGACGTTTGTTAACATTTCACATACTTTCTTTCACTTTATTTAAATGTTTGCGCAACATTTTATGCAAAATCGTTTATTTTTGATGGCCCAAAGAGAAATCCTAAACTCGTAAGCCATCCAACCAATTTCATAAAGGAATTATCTCGATTCTACTCGATCCGGAAGTATTCCAAATTTGGACCATTTCTAATGAATTTTACAAAGGCTTGTCATTGCTTGTAATTCTATTTTACGATTTCTAATCATCGAATCGGAAGTGATGTTAAGAAAAAGTTCTCTTTTTTGACCTGCTGTAATGCTATTTTTCTTTGAGAAAAAGGAAAAAAATGCCCCTTTTCGCAACTCTTCTTTTTGTGCGAATTTAAACGCAAAACTTCGTTTTCATATAAATTTCTGTGAATAGGTAAATATTTTTAAGTGAAAATTAGTTCAAAATTTTTCTTCGCGGGAAAATCGATTTTTTTAAAACGCATCCTGAGTCCAGCTTACTTAAGTCCAATATAATGATCGCTTTTGTGCTATCTGTAAGTTGGACAGAAGATTGAAATAAGAAAGGGAGTAGAAAGGTGAAAAAGGTGTAGACGTAGAATAGAGATGACTAGTTGCTAGAGGAGAGTAAAGAGTGGGTCGGGAAAAGGCTCGTGTGTGTACACACGCCATAAGAGGGAGTCAGCCATACCATACGATACCAGCCGCTGTTCATAATATAAAGACTCAGAGTTTTGAGTTTTATTTCCGATAACTCGGATACGCTACTGCAGGATAATCTGCCAATTAAGTGCAGACGAAGATCTGCTACACCGGGACAGAAGCAGAGGAGATGCGAGATACTTTCCTCCACTTCTTCATCATTACTATAAAGGAATTAGAAACTTTTGTGTGGCTTAAATATAAATTTTGAATAGTTTTTCTACTAATTATCTTGCATATTTTTAATTTAGATTTTTTGTGGACGCAATGAAAATGTAGTTCCTTAAAAATAAATGAATGGCAATATTTTTCACTGGGGCGTACTGAGAACAAAAATTTTAAGTGGTTCCAATCATTAGTCCTAGTTTACACTAAGCAAGTCTTATTGCTAAGCTGATTAATTTGTTAGGAGAGAGAGAGACGAGGGGAAAAGAAACGTTTATGTTCCCCTCGTCTCTCTCTCCTAAAAAACTAATCAGCTTAGCAATAAGACTTGCATAGTGTAAACTAGGACTTATGATCGGTAGTTTATGTTTGGTAGACTCCTCGAAATAGCAAATAGAGATTTAACTAACGTTCTTTGCTCAGCCGCCCTTCCCCTTTACATGCGAACACTAAGTTTTGTATTTAAAGTTGAATTCATGATGCCAGTAAAGCGTTTGTATTAGAAAATAACAAACAAACAAAAAAAACACATCTTAAAAAAGAAAAAACAAGAATGAAGAAAAAGATGCATTGATTACAATCGATTTCATTTGATGCAATTAAAACTCATAATTAAAATTATTGAATTATCGACAAAATGCGCATATTTAGTGAGCGTTTTAAATGAGTTTGCAAATCATTTTCTTATCAGCCCTCAAAACGTCCAGTTCAGCTAAGAACGAACGAGCATTCATTCATTCATTCCAAGTGCTTAAAAATAGTATCAGATTTTTTCTTCTTCATTTTTTTTTCAGTTCAATTTAATAATCTATTATATTTTTGTGTGTGCTTTAAGTTTTATTTAATTACAAAAAAAAGTGTTACTCTTTTATTTTGTGACCGACACTAACGGGTAAAAAAAATGGATAAATGTCCCTTCAGTTTGGATCATTTCATCTGTAATTCGATTGATATTTTACTCGTTTTTGCGATCACAAATTCCAAAATTGTAACTACAAGCAACAAACCAGAGTGGGCAGTGTAAAACGACAAAAAAAAATATATACAACAGGATCAAAAATTTATTTCCAAACAAAGTGAAAAGCGATCGACCAATCTACCTTATTCTGGCGACAACATTTTTAATTAAAAAGAAAACACGATTTAGGAGCGGAAAGTTTAACCACAATACCTTGAAAACAACAAACAGATCTTTTTATATTTTACAGTAGTTTCCGCTTAATTGATCTGCGATTAATTGATTTACACGCTTAATTAACTCAAATCAACAACTAACGTATCTCAGGAATGTCCTGTATTCCACGTGAAATTAAAACGTGTTGCTGGAAATATGTGTTTATAACAACAATGCTATGGCAATTCCGAACGATTTAATTTTTCGTGGAATTTTAAAAAGTTTTTTTTTTCCAAAAGAACCTTTAAAAATCCACATTTGGACAAGTTCTGTATTTAAACGCGAAATAAAAACGTTCGGAATCATCGTGATGGCATTGTTGTTATGAATACTTATTCTTGTATTCCATGACAATTCCGAACGGTTTTGATTTCACTTGGAATTCAGAAAATATCCGATTGTCTGAAAAACCCTTATAAAAAAACGTTTTCAAAAAAGTACTTTGACCGAAAATGCCGATTGCAAAAAGTAATTTTTCGACAGTAAATATATATGCCGGAATATTACTTTTCCATAACTTCGTTATCGAGAGTGTCTTTTCCAAAAAATACTTGTTCTAAAAAATATCTTTCAGATAGTGCCTTTCTAAAAACTATCTTTCCTTGTGCAAAAAAGCATCAAGCATTTCCCCCATAAAGCACAATTTTCAAACAGAGCTTTTTCTTTTCCTTTTTTTATGTAAAAGCACTTTAAAAAATTTTGTTTTCAAATGTATCCTTTGCAAAAGATGATAACTATGTTTTTCAAAAAGCACCTCTTCCTTAATAATGTACTCACAAAACAACAACTTCCAAAGTGTATCTTTTCAAATAAGTTTTTTTTTTCAAAATGTAAAACAAAATATTTTGTGTAAAAAATTCTTTGCAATAAAAACTAATAAAATGAGTGTGTTTTTCTTTTCAGAACGCTCGATAGGCTGGGCCATATTATTTTCTACTAGTCGATGTGCACAGAAGAGATATTTATGGCTCCAAAAACCATCAAGAGGATAATAAAATAAAGTCTTGCTTCTGCATAAACTAAACTCGCAAGTATCTTAAATATTTCTAATATCAAAAACGAACGGAAAACCTAATCATGCCTTTAAACAATATCCAGAGGACGATACATATGTTTTCCAAATAAATTAGAGTGGTAAGTTTGCCAACTAAAATATAACTTGTTTAATGTTTAAAGCAACCACTAACAAAATATCATATACAGATCTTTTTATATTTTACAGTAGTTTCCGCTTAATTGATCTCCGATTAATTGATTTACACGCTTAATTAACTCAAATCAACAACTAACGTATCTCAGGAATGTCCTGTATTCCACGTGAAATTAAAACGTGTTGCTGGAAATATGTGTTTATAACAACAATGCTATGGCAATTCCGAACGATTTAATTTTTCGTGGAATTTTAAAAAGTTTTTTTTTCCAAAAGAACCTTTAAAAATCCACATTTGGACAAGTTCTGTATTTAAACGCGAAATAAAAACGTTCGGAATCATCGTGATGGCATTGTTGTTATGAATACTTATTCTTGTATTCCATGACAATTCCGAACGGTTTTGATTTCACTTGGAATTCAGAAAATATCCGATTGTCTGAAAAACCCTTATAAAAAAACGTTTTCAAAAAAGTACTTTGACCGAAAATGCCGATTGCAAAAAGTAATTTTTCGACAGTAAATATATATGCCGGAATATTACTTTTCCATAACTTGGTTATCGAGAGTGTCTTTTCCAAAAAATACTTGTTCTAAAAAATATCTTTCAGATAGTGCCTTTTCTAAAAACTATCTTTCCTTGTGCAAAAAAGCATCAAGCATTTCCCCCATAAAGCACAATTTTCAAACAGAGTTTTTTCTTTTCCTTTTTTTTATATAAAAGCACTTTAAAAAATTATGTTTTCAAATGTATCCTTTGCAAAAGATGATAACTATGTTTTTCAAAAAGCACCTCTTCCTTAATAATGTACTCACAAAACAACAACTTCCAAAGTGTATCTTCTCAAATAAGTTTTTTTTTCAAAATGTAAAAGAAAATATTTTGTGTAAAAAATTCTTTGCAATAAAAACTAATAAAATGAGTGTGTTTTTCTTTTCAGAACGCTCGATAGGCTGGACCATATTATTTTCTACTAGTCGATGTGCACAGAAGAGATATTTATGGCTCCAAAAACCATCAAGAGGATAATAAAATAAAGTCTTGCTTCTGCATAAACTAAACTCGCAAGTATCTTAAATATTTCTAATATCAAAAACGAACGGAAAACCTAATCATGCCTTTAAACAATATCCAGAGGACGATACATATGTTTTCTAAATAAATTAAAGTGGTAAGTTTGCCAACTAAAATATAACTTGTTTAATGTTTAAAGCAACCACTAACAAAATATCATTTCTTTTTTAATATAGAACGCCTGGGCGGGCGCCTAATCATATTCCCTACTGGCGGATGTGTATAAAGGAGCGCTCGGTTCATGACATCCAAAGGAATAAAATATCAGCAGCGGTCTTATTTCTATTATGAATAAACTGAATGCACAGCAAAAAGCTAGCAAAACTGCATCGAAGTCGAAATACGCCAACCACGATAAGGAGGAATATTCTCTACTTGCAGATGTGTACAAAGGGCCGATCCATGGCTTTAAAAACATCCACGGGACTGAAATAGCGGTCTTATTTCTATTATAAATAAAGTAAATACGTAAGCATGTTGATTAGATTAACTTCTAATTACCGCTTGCAGTACTAACATTTAACAATATTTAATTTCCCTTTTCCTTTCATGTTATTTTCTAAAGCCATGGCAGAGATTCAAACGCTCAAACAGCATCCAGAGGACGATGTACCGATATCTTATTCCTAAATCAACTAAACTGTATAGATACTCGTACATACAAGCATTCATAGGTATGTTTATTTAAATATATGTATTAAATACATTTGAAAACTAACAAAATTGCATTTCCTTTTTCTTTTCAGAACGCTTAAACATCTACAATGTATTTTCTAATGTTGTTGGCATACTAAGCAGCAAGCAATTCATAAATTTATTCAACATCTGACTCTAAAACGTGCGATTTCTAAATGCATCAGTCTGAAAATGCAGCGCTCAAGTTGTATTATACGGTGTTATCCTCTTTTTATCTGTAATTTTAGTTTTATTACATTTTTAAAAGTTATTAGTTATTTATTTGCTATATGCATATATATTTATTGTATATTTTGTTGCTACATGCATGTATATGTATTATTATTCTATCTAAATTTTACTTCTAACAAAAATTGCAAATTTTTCATGAAATTGCGCCCTAAACGTGATTTTGCAACGCTTTATGCCCTAAAAACTAAAAATTGAAGCTTTAATTATTTAAAATTAAGTTAAATAATGCAAAAAATAATGTAAAATATGTAAAATTGATGTTGTTACTTACTTACTATCTCTTAAAATGATCAAGAATAAATAAAAACCACAAAAAATTGAAGAATTACGACTTTATTAATCAAAATGAGCTCAAAATGTAAGTAAATACCTGAAAATTCAAAAAACCACTAAAAATACATACTACATACGTACATACGTACATACATACATACGTACATGCATAATACATACAGACACTTTTTTTTTTGCAGATTTTACAATGTTAAAATTCAGGTAAAATACCAGGAGCCCATAATCTCAGAAAAATAGCAAGCAACTTTTGAAATTTTTTTAAAATTAATTATACCTGAGTCAGCCTGTTAAAACCACAAAAATCATAGTATACTTTTAGGCGTTTTACTTTTGGGATTTTTAGGTCACCCGGTTACGTGCAATTTGGCTTATAAATTAAAAAGCTTATAACTCTGGAACGCTTGCGAGTATTTCAATGAAATTTTTTGCTAAAAATAGCTTACAAGCTCAGCTACAATATACTTTACTTAGAATGCTGCTAAGCGCAAAAGTAACCTATGAAAAATAGCAATTAAAGTTTAAAGCCCATTTTTCGACTTTAAAAAAAGGGGCGTGGCAAAAAAAAATTTCATGGAAGTATTCCCCATTCTGTTCTCCATAATCACCTGAAATTTTCATCCAATTATCTTTTCAAACAACCGAGATATTCCCTAAAATGTAAAATCATTTTACGAGCCGAAAATTTTCCAAACAAAAAAATTGTTTTTTTTTTGTAAAACACCAGGTCAACAGAAGCTGGTAGTAGGTGGATTTGGGGAATTGATGTTTTTAAAACTGCTATAACTCTGTAACCACTTGACCTATGGACATGAATTTTCCACTATATGATAGAATGGAAAGTGGGCTACATGTTGGTCAACCTTTGGCCCGCCTGGCGGACCACCTTAAAATAGAAAAATAGGTTTAAATGTTTCAAACCTGTATATTTGCTCAAGTAAAGGACATGGAAAATTCTAAAAATATGGAATCAAATCACAATGTCTTATTCTATAAACCTGAAAAATTTGGTTTCCTTAGCTTAACACACTTTAAAGTTATTAAGCAATTTGTTAAAGCGTTTGCTATACAAAAACAAGCGAAAGTTGAATTTTTTAACCAAAATTCTAACTCTTATATCTCGAGAACCGTTTGTTATAACTGAATGAATCTTGCACTATGTAATAGTTTGATGTTTGTCCCACGCGGTGCGCAATATTTGGCCCGCCTGGCGGCCCTCCTTGCTAGTTAAAATTAAGTGTTTTTCCTTTATTACCCATTTTTGTGTATTTCCTTTTAGTTTTACGGGTTCAAAGGCCTTCGATAATAAAGCTCAGTATGAAATCTTATCAACACAAAAAGTTCCATCAAAATCCAACACATGGTTCCTGAGATATAAGAGTTAGAATTATAGTGAAAAAACACAACTTGTGCCTGTTTTTGTATAGCAGAAGCTTTCACAAATTATTTAATAACTTTAAAGTGTGTTAAGCTAGGGAAATGAAATTTGGCAGGATTATAGAATAAGACATTGTGATTTGATTCCATATTTTTAGAATTTTCCATGTCTCTTAGTTAAGCAGATATACAGGTTTGAAACATTAATACCGGTTTTTCTATTTTAAGGCGAGCCGCCAGAAGGGCCAAAGGTTGACCAACGTGTAGCCAACTTTCCATTCTATCATATAGTGGAGTTGTCACGCCGATAGGTCAAGCGTTTCCAGAGTTATAACAGTTATAAAAACATCAAAACCCAAAATCCACCTACTGCCAGCTTCTGTTGACCTGGTGTTTTACAAAAAAAAAGCAATTTTTTTTGTTGAAAATTTTCGGCTCGAAAAATGATTTCACATTTTATAGAATATCTCGGTTATTTGAAAAGATAATTAGATGAAATTTGGTGGGTCCATAGAAAACTGCATGGGGAATAATTGTACAGTGAAGAGATTTTGCCACGCCCATTTTAGAATACAATAAAGTGGGCGTAAACTATAATTTGTTGTATATGTTGGATTAAATTTGTGTTTTCAATTGAATTATTATTATTATATGCTACAACTTTTATTGATATATAGCAAGCAAGTGGTTATCGAGATATTACCAACGAAACTTAAATGAAAAATACTAGTATGTATCGTATGTAATCTAAGGTAAGTAAATAATGTGTTTACAGAAATATTTTTAAGCTTTTTTATACATATGTGAGCTTTTATGTAAGAAGATATTCTAACGAAATTTAAAGCATCAAATTTGCAAATTTTGTTAATTTGCAAATTTGATGCTTTAAATTTTTTTGGTTAATACTTCGTTTCTTCTAATCTGCTCGCTTCGAACTGTCGTATTTCATAAAAAATAATTTTGGTTTAAAAGAAATTTGCGAAACAAATTTTATACGGAACTTTGCTTGTTAAACGATTCGTAAAACAAAATTATTATTTTATGAATATACCCTTAAATGTAAAATACAGGGTGTCTGCCGTGAAGGTATACTACTTTGTTTTGCCGCCATTTTGGTAAACATTAGTCTTGACAGTTCATATTTGGCAGTCGTGAAGTACACATGGCAAATTTATTATGGATACCTGTTGTAATTGTTAAAATATTTTATCAAAATCAATCATCGATTACTGTGACGATGAGAAAGTTACGTGAAATTTTTGGGAGAAACAACGTGCCAACATAACGCACTATTTATCGTGTAGTGAATGATTTCGAAGAAATAGGGTCTGTAGGTGATAGGCCTAAGCATGGGCCACAACGTACTGCGAGATCGGCTGAAAACATTACTGCTGCTCAAGAAAGTGTTCAAAACAATCCATCAACCTCAATTCGACGCCGTGCTCAGGAGCTTGTCTTCAAAGAACAACTTTGGCCACAATTTTGCACATTTGTTTCCATATAAGATTCAGTTGACACAAGAGCTTCTTCCACAAGACCATTTATGCCGCCGTACATATGCCTATTTAATAAAAAATTATAAACAAAAAAAGCAGTATACCTTCCCGGCGGACACCTTGTAGATAGATATACTACGTTATTGTTGTCGCTATTATATTATACTGTTTTCCAATTTTCTTCCCCATTATTTGTTCATAGGAAATATTTCAAGTGAACAAAACGTTCGCCGAGTTAAATGTGTTTGGAAACAGAATTAGTCTTACGACTTAAGGCGCCTTTATAACAATTTGGCATTAGTTAAATTTAGGATTTCATAAAACTTATAAAAAGTTGTTCATTATTACAACTTTAAGTTAACCAACATAAAAAGAGCGACGACAAGTTAAAGTAAAGTTGTAGTAATGAAAAACTTTTTATACGTTTTATAAAATCCTAAATGTAAATAATGCCAAGTTATAATAAACGGCCCTAAATATGTTTTCATGTTGAAACATATACGAAAAATATATCGAGCCATGGCCGCTAAAAAAGCTTAAGCGACATATTTTTTCAACCTCGTTTTTTCGCGAAAATCGATTATCTACCATCGTAAATAAACGATGTTAGTCAAAAAATTAAGCTTGAAAATTATGTCGCTTAAGTTTTTTTTTGGCGATTATACCACGATATTTATATTTTACTTCAAAACTTACATATCGATGGCTAAACATAAAAAGGGCTATTTAAATTTTTTTTCGAAATCGCGTTTTTTTTTTGGTAGCCAACGTATAGTCACATCCTCCTTAAAGGACTAAGTACATTACAGTTAAAAATAACAGATTTATGGTCAATTAAAAAATTATTTTTGTGTGTAAATGCTTTAGTTTTTTCCTTCGCGTTTAAAAGTTGAAAATGAAAATTCGAGTTACGCCTTCTTTATATTGAGCCATCGATATGTACGAGTGTGTGTTTCAAAGGCCTTTTTGTTTTAATCCATTCCTGTTGACGGGTCTATTCAATGCCATGAGACTCAAATTATACGAAAAGTTTAAAAGCGCTGCATTATTTCGAATAAAACAATTTTTTTAGCATGCTGATTACGTGTTATGCCGGAAATTATATTTAAAAAATAAATACCATGAAATTATCTACCAGCTTATAATAAAAAAAAAATAATTTAAACACTATTACTGTTTTATATTATCTTAAGTTCTCATGCAACTGAAAACACAACCTAGTAAATATTTTTAAATTTTTTATTTTATTTTCTTTTATTTCACTGATTTTTTATGCAATTAATTTTCGTTTAAGTTTACAAATTAAGTTGAAATTTCCACACTACAAGCAGTTAAATTGTTTAGAAAATTTACATAAATAAAAATTATTAAAAAAATTTAGTGCTTTTCATATAAATTTTCTATACCAGTTGACTTCTTGTAATGTAGAAACTACACGTAAATTTGTAATTAATCATACAATTAATTACTTCATTGACTAACAAGTAGTAATTAATTAAAAAAAAAAAACCCAACTGCGATTAACTTTGAACCGTTCAATATCCTAAACGATCATTCGAAATGAAAAATCATAAGAGAAACCTACAGATGATTTTAAAATACCTGTAGAATGATATCAATTTTGATATAGTTCGCCGACTTTTTAGTTTTTTCGTATTTACAAAATGGCGTATTTAGTGTCACTCCCGGGATTAAGACAAATCGATTGACGTAAGAATCATTAAAATCGGTCCACGCGTTCGCTTTATATAATGCATTAAACACATTCACCACAGCAGGCTACAGACTACAAAATGTCAAGGATAGAATACACATGTTTATATGGGAGTGATTCTTTTGAAGACAGCAAGGCAACATTGCGGCAGGTTGTTGTCTATGCTGATTTTGTCGTTGTAGTCCAATTAAACTAATTTCTATTTCCTTGGCTACAATGAGAAAATTCAGTGTTGCAAGTATAATGCAAAATGTTGAATGAATGTTATCGTACAATTATTTCATATTATTTAACAGAAACAATATCAAAAAGTTGATGTAAAGCATAAATTGATTCACTTTTATACTTTTACGTCATATAAGTGCATTTTGAAAGAGTAATTTAATTTTTATAAATGCGAAATATTTGAAGGTGGTAATACTGAACTATGAATTTATACTTAAATATGAGCAAAGTAAATTTATATCAAGTAACAGGGTGTTTTTTAGAGGTATAGAACTTCGAATTGAAATAAAACACAAGAAAATCGTTTTAATGTCCATCAATTTGGCTTTATTGGAAGGATAATTTTATGTCATTAACGTTTAAATATGATTTCGGGCATGTGGCCGCCGCAGCTGGCTCGAATAAAGCCAATTCTACAGGTCCAATTTTCAACCACTTTTTCGAGCATATGGGGCCGTATGTTGGCAATAACGCCACGAATGTTGGCTTCCAAGTCCCCTAACGTTTCTGGTTTGTTGGCGTAGACGAGCGACTTCACATATCCCCAAAGAAAATAATCCAATGGTGTCAAATCACACGATCTTGGTGGCCAATTGACAGGTCCATTCCGCGAAATTATGCGCTCATCGAATGTTTCCTTCAATAAATCGATTGTGACGTGCGATGTGTGGCATGTAGCGCCGTCTTGTTGGAACCACAACTCATCCACATTCATGCCATCCAATTCGGGAACAAAATAGTCGGTTATTGCTGTGCACGGTGGCGAATCGATTCATTCGGGTCCTCTTCAACACTTTGCTCTAGAGCGGCAATTGCTTCTTCGGTGCGCACTGTTCGACGTCTCTGCGGATGCGTATTATCACATAGAGTAAACGTAGTGCGAAAACGATCCATGGTTAACCGAATTAATTGCTCTGATGGACGATTATGTCGACCATAAAATGGACGGAGCTTGCGGTAAACTTCGCGAACTGAACCATTATTTTCGAAATAAATTTGCACGATTTGCAAGCGTTGTTCTTTTGTCAACCTGTTCATGATGAAATGGCAAACCAAACTAAATATTAATCACTTGACAGCTGACAAAATGGCCGCCAGTTAAAAAAGTGATGCCAACTTAAAGTTCTATACCTCAATAAAAAACACCCATTATATGCAACTACTCAGGTGATTCATTTTTTTCTCGTTTCGTGGCAATGCCTGAATGTCAAAAGTTGTTTACAACGTTCGTACGCCATTTTGTTTTCTTTTGCTTTGTTATACACAATTGTGTATTCTGAAAACGTATGTGAAAAAGTTTAAATAAATTTTTACTTGTTACGTGTTACGTGTAACAAAACATTTAAAAATAATTATATTTAATTATTTAATATTTTATTATACATACTTCACATATTAAAGGTTTATCAATTAATAAATTTACTTTGATTTTGTCTATCCATACATATCCTTTTTGTTGTATGCAGATTTGGGACTATTGCATTAAATAAGCAAACGCATTGACCATTTTACCATACTAAACCAAATCAATGCAAATACAAATTTATTACATTGGCACTAAATTTGATAATATTAGTGCATTTTTTTTTCATTAAACTAAAATCCCTTCAAAGTAATTTATGAATATTGCATTGTTACTTTTATTTCACCATTTTTTCACCACTTCACACATTATGAAAAGTATTATTGCATTATAGTGCAAAATACAACGTAAATGTGTACATATGTACATAAAAACATACGTACATACATAAATATGTAAATTTTTTCCTATGTACACCCGAGACGAAAAATCATATCACTACGTTTTTGATAATTTTTTTCGAGAGATGTAATTGTTCCAAGCGGTAGTATTTTTCGTTTATAAAATCACCATTTTTTAAGATATAACTACAATAAATGAAAACCTAAGTTCTGATCTCTTGTCAATTGCACGGTTTTCTATATAATGTCGAGATGGAACGTACTTGAAGTATGAAACATTTTAATTTTTTCAATTGGTTCTGAAATCTAGTTTGTATTTATATTGACAGTTTTCCTTTTCTTTAATTTGTACGTACATACTTATAAAGGTGCCCTCAATGAACTTTACTGTATTTTTTATTTTATTATTTGTGCTATCTGATAAAATAGGTTAACGTTTAATTCAATATTACTGTGTACAATATTTGATAATGCAATAATATTCATCATAAAGTAGACTAAGCACATCAATACAAAATCAGTGCATTTTTCGCCATGCTAATGCAATATTAATCCAATACTTTTAAGAGATTTTATTGAAGTGAAAAAAAATAGTGCACTACAAGCATTACATTTAAATTTGCACTAAAAATTTTTGTTTTTCAATCAGTGCTTATGCAAAAGTGATGCAAGTTGCCCAGGTCTGGTTGTATTCATCTGTTTTTGACATTCATCCATTATTCTTACACAAACAAATCGCCTGTTGTTTTTGTACTTTCTTAGTTGTTGTAGACCTGCATATACTTTATATAAATATGCTTTGAATATGAGGTGCAGATGGTGCTGCTGCCGTCTCCAAAATAATTAAGTAGCTGGCTACGAGGCGACAAATGCTGCTAGCGGCATTTGAAGTCGTGTGTTCGTGTAGTCTGCTGTGGTGAATGTGTTTAATGCATAAAGCCGAAAGAGAACATTCATATTTACCAACATCCTTTTTATACTCTTCACAGTGGAAAATTTATATTTACCTTAAGTTATTTTTATTTTTGAGCTGATTATCTTTAATTATGTATGTATGTATATCTTTCCTTTGCTTGTTAATTCGCAAAATTATATTCGTTCTATTGTTTGATATTTGTGTGTGTTTGTGTATATGCGTTTATGTGCGTGTGTGTGTGTGTGTGTGGGTAGAATGGAAAAATTACCCTGGGTATTACCATCATTAAAGCTTTTGGCAACGCACAATCAAAGTTGTCAAATGTAACAAATGCTGGCTGATTTTTATTTTTACTTGTTTTTTAATCTGTGCTCATTTCTTTTTCTCTCAGTCCTTGAAAAGTTCATTGAAATTATTTTGCTGTAGGCATGGTTACCACCCTACACAATTGTTATATTATTCTAATGTAGAACAGTGCTGGGATATGGCTATTCTTAAATTGTACCATGAAAACGGAAAAATTGTACCAAATTAACATCAATTGTACCAAAATGTAGCCATCTGCTAAACAACCATACACAATAAGAATTCACAACAATTTTTCATTTATTGAAAACAAAAACATAAAGAAATCAACTAATCCTATCGAACAAAACAGTTTTTCATATACATATGGAAGTATATGTACCTAACATACAAAGTCTAAAGAACTGGAACAAGTGCTGCCAAAACAAGTGAAAAATATGAAGATAACTACGAATGTTGCAAATTTTGATACTTATGATCAGTGTTGGGCAACTATGTTAGGAGAAATTGTTACTACTGCATGGAAAATTAATTTTTCAAATTGTACCACTGAAGTATAAAGTGTAGCAATGCAAATGCGATTGTACCAAATTTGGTACAATTGTACCACAAATCCCAACAGTGATGTAGAAATGTTTTGCTGGAGCACTTTATGGCCCGAACACAGGTGGGAAGTCAAGCGCTATTGTTCCTTTATTGGCACTTCGTAGTTTATGGAAAATAGCAATAATCCGAAAACATGCAAAAAGCATTTTCCTTTTAATTTGAAACCTTAAAACAAATGTTTTTTTTTTTTTGAGGTGAAGAAATTTAACGCCACTGCTAACGGATTTCAAATTTCTTCACACAGCATTCTCAGTGAATCAGGAGGCAGGCTATGTCGCGATAATAAAAATATTATCATTTAGAGAAAAAAATAATCTAATAATATGAACTCGCGATACCTGCAGGCAAAATCCGGCCTCCTAAAAGATTCAGCTTAACAGCCCCTCGTAAAGTTTTATCGAAAAAATTCAATGAATGAATGAAATTCCTTCATACTAAATCGCTAAGCAGACTGTTTGTTTTATTTAAATTTTTATCTCATATTAATTCTTTCGAAATTTATTTGTGTTTTTATGTACAAGAAATGCATGTACATATGTACAATGTACCTACACATTTATGTATTAAATTTTTTTTTGCATTTTTATTTTCAAAATTTTCGTGTTAAAATAAGTTTGATGTTGACATAAATTGCCGCCTGTCACTTTAAATGGCAGATTTAATTATTATTAAAATGTCACGCTTGAGCACTGCCTTTCTAATTTGAAAAGAAAAAAATAATAATATGTAATATAAATAAATAACAATGCTAATAAATTAGATTAAAACAAATTCCTGCAACATCTTGTACACAAGACATTTAACAAAGAACTACAGGGTGACCGAAGAAAAAGTGTTACAACAATTTAGCAAAATTAAAAAATTTTCTAATCAAAAGTATGGCCCACGATGTCGACAGAAAATGTTCGAAAAATATTCCATTAAAATATCGAGGCATAACCGCTAAAAAAAGCTTAGCCGACATATATTTTGGGCCTCGTTTTTCCGATGAAAATTTATTATTTACGATAGATTTTGGTCAAAAAATCAAGATCGAAAGTTATTTCGCTTAAGTTTTTTTTGGTGATTATGGCACGATATCTTCAAGCGCTTTCGATGTTGTCAGAAAATGTTCGATCGACAGATTGCATTAAAAACAACAATGAAATAATCACTCTTATCGGGAATAAAAGTTCCCCAAAATTGTGATCGCCAATGTTTGCGTTGTTGTTGTGTCAGTATAGTATTTTTTAATTTTGTTCACGTGAACAAAATGTTCGCCTTTTATTCCCGATAAGGGTGAATGTCCTAATTCTGTTCGACGATTGTATCGTCTTGTCTATGGACGAAAAAACGCCGCAGTTGTGATTCTTTAAAACAATTATTATTTATTGTCCATGCTAGAAGGTTCGTGTATTTGCTTTATGATTTTGTTCCAAACATTATATCCAACACAATTTTTTTTTTCAAATATTTTTCAAGCTATTGTATAATACTTTAATTTTATTTTTATGTTTTAAAAATATGGTAATAATATTTTTATTTTTCATTATCAAAAACAACAACCATTTTTGAAGAAAGTACTCGTAATTAAAAGAATTCAAAAACAAGAACTCGAAAGTATTTTCAAACAAAAACGTTCTAAATCTTCTTACTGAATTAGGGCATAAGAAAATTGGTTTTTGTTTTCAATAAAAGTAAGCGATCGAACGTTTTTTTTTGTCGACATCGTGCAACAGGCAGAAAGTGTGTGAGATATTATATAATTTTTTATCCATTTGAAAGGCCTATAGATGCCCCTAAGTATGGAGTTTCACATCGTGCAAATCTCCCCTTTCGAAATGTGAAATTTTTTATGACTCTGGCGTATAAATTAGGCTGAATTTGACCGATGGCATGAGTTATATTGGCTGTGAGGGCCGCAGCGGTTTGTGGCTTATTCGCATAGACCTGCGACTTAGGAAAATGGCACAAGAAAAAGTCTAACGGGTCAGATCGCACGAACTCGATGGGCGGTTGGCAGCAGCTCCTTGTGGCCTTCAAATCGATCGTTCAGAATTTTTAAAGGGGTTTAGCGCAATCCTGTTGAAACCATATCACACAACTAGAGTGCTCGCAATCGTCGTTCTCAGGGAAATATGGCCAGGCCCAAATTTAAACCAAACAGTGACTTTTTCGGGATGCCTTAAACACTCTGGTATATCATGTGGGTTGGTAATTGTATCCAATTCGACAATTCAGCCTCATCCCTGTAGATGTTTTTTTAAATAACAGTCAGTTTCTGACTACTTCAGGGTCCACTAAGAGAACACACATCGTTGTCTGTGCTCATGTACCTTCATCTTCTAGATTAGTTGAATTGTGTACGGGTGCAGGCCCAAGTTGCGGTGCAATATTTTCCAAGTTGTGGCCTGTGGAAGGCACAATTATTGTGAGGGAAGTAAAATCGACTGCGTCGGATTCTCCTGGAAACTCTCACGGACAAGATCAAGGTTTTCGGCGAACGTGGCGTTTTGTATTTATAAATATGTACTCGTATGTACATAACTGCTGCTTTTTCTAACTTATGGCCCGCCTAGAAATTTTGCCTGCAGCAACGCAATCATTTTTTTCCTAAAGGAATGCAGGCATATACAATTTAGCTAAAAATCACTACTTTATCAAACACCCTGTTCAGACTGGCATGTTAATCACCTTAAAGAAAAGCCAACACCACAGCAATTGTCAACACAACAAAGACATCATATTAGCAACAAAAAGTCTATTTATGAAATAAAATAAATATCATTATTTATTATCATGAAATTTATGCGAAAGCAAAAACAAAAAAGAAAAAAAAATATATTAGATTTAAAATAGAGACTTTTAAGCAAGATAAATATTTTTCTTTCTTATTTGTCATGAAACTTGTGTAATAATTTTTCTTATTTGCAAGAAAAAAATAAATAAAAATAAACAAATATAACAAAAGATTGCAAAAGCTAAAATAAGAATGTTTTTGTTGTTGTTGGTATTTATGAAATTTGTTTTAACTTTTTCTTCATTTTTTTTTTTGTAGATTTCAAAGTAAATTTCAAATTTCTACTACGGAATTTTCAATAATGTGTTTTCGTAAAAACAAATACACACATACATACATACATACATACATACATACATACATATTCATTTATTCAAGTTAGTGCGTAGATAAAGGATGTACAATTTGGTAATGTAAACGCACTATTAAACGGATTTTCTTTATAATATTTCCGTTCTGTTTTTGTTAAGTGGCCCGCCTTAAAATACCTCTAAGTAGACAATTTATTTATTTATATTAAAATTTTTATTGTTTTGCTTTTATTTCTTTAACATTAAACATTATTGTTTATTTTTATTTATTTATTTATTTATTTATTTATTTATACAAAGTAAATTTGCATAATATGGTTGCACAAATATGAACGGAGTAACTAGACCATATGCCCAAAACATTATTGTTTTTATGAATGGCCCAATATAACTGAAATCTTAAGAAAAAAATCTTCTCTTTGATTAGTTAAAGCAATAAAAAATTCAGTGTAGATTTCTTAAAATTTCCCACTCACGATTGTCACTCTATGGCAAAAGCCTTAAATATTTTCCACTACATTTCACTTTATATTTGTTTCTGTTAATAAAAATAAACAAGTTATTTTTTCATTGTGTAACATTTTACACTTTAAATGACTTGTAAAATATTTTCCTTTGCACGAGTGACTCATCATAGAAATATGGATTTTTTATGCATCATATATCGAATATGTCAGTTCAATTTGGCAAAAAAATAAATATGAATTAAATTGACTGCCAATTTTAAATTTATGACTATGGATATACAATATGTACATATAAAACTAATAATTCAAAGCTATTCTTTGCATCGAAAACATCAATAGTCTACTGAGAATAACAGAAGAGAATGCCCATGGGTTTTTACAGACTTTGAAAAGGCCTTCGACACCTTGAATCACAATGCAATTTGGAGTACTCTTGTCTGCAAAGGTTTCCTCTTTATTAATCTAATTAAAGCCCTGTACAGTGGTGTTTGATGTCGAGTTGTTTAGGATAATGCACTGAGCAATCACTTTAACGTTGTTGTAACCGCCGTCCGCCAGGGATGCAGTCTATCTTCTCTTCTCTTCTCTTGAACACGGTTCTTGATGTTATTGTTATTAATATTTTTAATTTTTTCCCCCAAAACAATTGCAAATATTTTTCAATTTCAATCACTGTTGACATACATAAATTGATTCTTACTAAAGATTTTTTTCATTCATCTTTTCAATACAAAATATTACAGAAAAAAATTATAAAAATATATCTAGTTAAAAATGTAGCAATAGCAGAAAAGGGAAAGGCAATCAATCCATGTTGTTGTTTCCGAATTTTTGCCAAATGATGTGGCACAATATAAAAACACCATTCACAATCTAATAAAAAAGGGTACCACCATTCATGTGCGATTTGTGTGTTTTTATTTCAATTTTTTTTAGCTGCCTTTCATTATTTCTTTGATATGGCTGTAGGTGGCATTTAGCCAAAAATTAATAAAAAAAGAAACGCCAAAAATAAAAACAATGAAAAAAGGTAATTTTTTTTAAAGCCAACCATTGTAACGAGTATAAAAGAAAACATATACATTCACACAGACACACACACACACACACACATACGCATGCTGTTTTTTTTTATTAATTCTGGTGAAACTACAGTTTTATCAAAATATATGCAATATTTTTATTTCATTTTGAGCTTTAGCCAAATATTGTGTGAGAGAGGGAGAGAGAAGGAGAGAAATATTATACTAACACAGATTTTTTTGTTTTGTAAACAAAGCAATTCTCATTGAGGTAGTTTACACGAGAACAATTTTTAAGCCGCACAATTTTTGTTCTTTTCCAAATTAATCGGGACTAATTCATCTGACATAAAATGTATACGTATACACAGCTTTGTGTGTGTAAGTGTTTTTTTATTAATTTGACGTTTGGCTTTCGTTATACACGTTTCGAAACATACGCGGAGGAAATATGGCGATAATAAATGATGAAGAATTGGCAATTATTTTAGGAGGAATTTCAATAGCCTGTAATTTGGAAGCTGGCTCATTAATTCTGGAAGCAGATAAAAAATAAAGAAAAGCAGATCTTTTTGGGTCAAGCTACAACTTTGTCAATATTGATAGCAAAAAATCAGGAGTCCCCATAAGTTATTCTTAAAAGTGAAAACAAATTTTTTACTTGCAACAAAAAAGTGTACGAAATAACTATTTTTTGGGTATAAGATGTTAACAAGATTTGTTCGGTAGACTCTGAGCTACATTATTACCATATATATAGTTTAGAGCTAGCTGAATAAGGTGTTGGCCAAAAACTGGGGACACAATTTTCTTAGGGCGCACATATTTTCTAAGCCTTTGGAGGCCCATAAAAAAATTGATCACCAAATTCATGAAACTGAGTATAGGGTTTTACTACTCTTTGGTAATACTATCGAACCTTTACTGTCCAGTCCGTGTGTATTTATTTAATAATAAACTGCCTTATTCATAAAAAATATTTAATGCTTATTTAGCTTATTTAACTCTTAATTGAAATATTTCCATACAAAATACGTTATTTAAGCTTTGAATAAAATAACCATCAAATATTTTTAAAAAATAAGGCAGTAAATATTTTTTTTAATTAATCCATATCTATTTACTAAAAATTAAAATTAAAAAATTGTTTTTAATATCTTTTATGAATTCATGTGAAGATATGTTTATGGTTCTAAATAGTTATACTATCCACAATTATATTTTGTAACTTCTTTTTATAAGAATTAAATAAAATCTTGTTCATGTTATTTCCATATGATTTATTCAACACGAAAAAACAAGGAAGTAAATAAACATTTTTGAAATAACTTCGATGAAACATAAAAACTATTATTAAACTTAAAAAAAAAATGGTTAAATTAAAAAATTTTTTTGAACCTTAGGTCTGTTTAAAGTTTGTTGGCGTGACCAACCCCCTTCTTCTTTCAAATTCATGTTTCCACGACGATGGTCAACTAAAAACTAAATACTCTGTTTAAAAAAAAAACGCCGAACCTGTGATTTCGCATGTGCATATGTATTGGTTTTGTGCTGCTAATGCGGGGTTGAAGCTGGTTGAAAAATGATGCCAAATACAAAACCACTCTCTTCACCGAATTTGCCAATAAACTGGCATGTTGTGCCAGCATAATTATGCCCGTGTAAACTACCTCATTGAATACTCATAGTTTAACGGCTTTTGTTGAACAGCGATATCAAAGCAATAAGAAAGAGATGGCAGATTGAAATGTGTAGAATAATTACAATGTGCTCGAATTCGGAACTTTTTTTTTTGTAACAAGTCGGGGACCCGGTGGGTAAACCTAAATTCCCAGTTTTCTACCATTTATAAATCTTTATATCGATATATATCGATTGAAAAAGACATGTATTGATGAACTTGCGTCCTGAGAAAACTTTTTGAAATTAAAAGTTTTGTTCCAATTTTTTTTTCGTCAAAAAATGGAATTTTCTTTTTGATTTGATTTTGATTTAAAAAAAAATTTTTTTTTAATTCTTTTTACGACGCATGTTCATCCATAATATGATCTTTTAATCGATATAAAAATGAATGAATGGTAGAATACTGGGGGTCTACTCTGTAATTCGAAACGAAGGCAAATGCTTTCGAATTTTAATGTTAAAAACATACAAATTTTAAAACATTTTCTTTCGTTTCGAAATACAGAGTAGACTACCTGGGAAAAATGTCGATTTTTAAGTGATTTTAACCAAGTTTTCAATCTTAATTAATTTTTAAGCAAGAGCTAAACTAAAAAAATGGTTGACACCATTGGATTGAGCGTACTCGAATTAGGTATACCCACCAGGTCCCCCCCCCCCACTTGATATATTTTACAACTAGCACAGTATTATTAAAATTGATCTTAATATACTTATGTGCATATCGCTCATTTACCAAAACAACGTCATAACTCAAAAGAAAAAAACGAGTTTAAAGTTTTAAATTTATAGCCAGATTTTGTAAAAAATTTCGCTTCTAAACGTTTCAATTTTGTATGAAAATTAACGAAAATTCGTTTAAAAAATATTTTTTCCATACAAATTTCAAAACGAAAAAATCGTCTATCCTGAAATGAAGACTTGGATAATGGTCTTTGTTTAAGTCCACATAAATAAAATGTGGATGTAAATTCGTAAGAAAACACTTCCTTCCATAAAGCCTAGTACTCTGTTCGAAGTTGTGAAAATTTTTCAGCAACATTGATTATTTCGCAGGAAAAATTTAACACGTAACAAGTGATGCCCATATTACTTTTTCCAAAAATAAAATCGTTTTTATTGGTTAGAAGTATGCAACATTTATCGACTTTTGTAAATATAAACATCAGCTGTCAATATTTCACGCCAAAATAAATGCCAGTCACATCATTTCGCAGATTGCAAGAAAATGTTGCCAGATGCATTTCATAAATTTTTCACGAGTTGAACAGAGTACAAGTTTTGCAAAATTTTTTCATGAATATTTCATGTGAAATTTTTTTATATGGATTATGTGAAATTTCGAACAGAGTTCCAGGCTTAGACGGGTACAAAATCAACATTGTGAATTCTGCCAAAAATCTGGATTGATTTTAATAATAATCTTTATAAAAACATTGCTGAACAAAATATTAAATTTATTTTAAATTTTGAGTTTTTTGGTAAACTGGCCTCTGAATAATTTTTTTTCTGCAATCAATACTTCATTAAAATCTTTGTACGATTCTGCCACAATAACATGTATGCATGCATGTCGAAATGTGTAATTGGCACACATCCGCTTGTGTGCGTAAAAAGTCCTTGTATTAATGGGTGGCAAGTGTGGATATTTTTCTTTTTGTAACTGACAAGAGATGCCAATTATTGTGACTACAATTTAAATTTGTGTTATTCTCGTTGATGCTGAATAATTATGACAATTAATTTAATTGTGTGTACATGAGAATATATAGAGGGAAAGAAAATCGTTAAAACTTTATTGAAAATGAAAATATTTGACATATGGCTCAACCTAACGGACATGTTATGTATATATATATATGTACATACATACATATGTACACATATACATACAACATTTCATATCCATATGTTTAGTATAAGCATTCGCAAGCAATTGAGAGAGAGAGAGTGAGAAACAGGAAAATACACAATATTTGTAATAAATTACTGGTTTATTTGGCGGGTTTTTAAGGCGACAAATGTTAATGTTAATGTTTAACCATAATTATAAATAAATTATCTTATACTCGTAATAGCGAAATTAATTCGCTTGTAATTGATGACTTTGTAGCCGCAGCGAAATGTCAAATGAAAATTAAATACTAAAAATACGATTATCATTAAAAAAAAATAAATGTGAAAATTTTTGCTCCTCATTCATGAGAAATATATTCGATGTATAAAGGCTTTAAAGAACAAACATTTTCATGGAAACTTCTTTTTTTTAACTTATATAAATCATAAAAAAGTTTGATTGAAATTGGGCTCACAGCAGCGTGTTCCAATAAGACGTTTAATTTTGAATAGCTCCTTTTTTTAACAGTTGTTCTGCCTCAACCTGTAACTACTTGACATGAAAGGTGACAAGTGTAAACTATGCCATTAAGGAAAATGGAATGATACGCTTGCACAGCGTATATCTCAGGCACTCACACTCAATCAATACTTGACATAATGGCGTATTTAAAATAGTGGGCGGGATTATACCCCTCAAAATGTGATATTACATATATTTTTTATACTTTTATTAAACAGATTTTTACAAAAATTAGAGCACATTTCAGACGTAGGCTGGGTTACGCCCCTTAAAATATATTTTTCACATCTCGTACTTCTTGTACTCACTTTCGACTTTTGCAATACTACAAGGAGGCCGATTCACGCCTGCTTTAACTTAAATCTAAATTTGATATACTTTTACTTAAGCGATTTCAAGAAAAGTTTTCCTACATTGAATTATCATAAATGAAAACTCCCATTATATTTTTCATGTATCTTTTATAAGTTTCTGGTTTGAACTGCGTTTTTTAAAAACTGTACTTGTATGCATTAAAATTGCAAAACTTCCAACAAAAACCAAGTCATTTATATCAAATATAAGAAAGTTAATTTTTGGCTTATTTTTTTATTACTAACAAAATTATGTTTGCAATTTGAATTCTGTGGTGGTATGTCTTCTGTTTTCCTCCCCTTTTTACATTTTTCCATCGCAAATTTTTAAGAAATTTTTAATGATTTTCTTTCTTGCTTTAATAACTACTTTTTTAGTGTCTTGCTTTAAAAGTCTTTGTTTTGTCTTCTTTTGCCTTTCAGACACACTTCATGAGGGGTTTTTTTAATTTAGTATTTTCAGTCATTCATTTCAGCTATAAAATTGCGAAAAGATAATTTCAGTTTTTATTTGACTTTTTTTCCCCAACGTTTTCATATTTAACCTCAATTTAAAGAGTGAAATAATAATAACAAAAATCCTTTTTGCTTGCACACATGCTGATTTTCTATGTAAAAGTTGTGATTTGTCTGTGTGTGTGTGTGTGATTGTGTGAGCATAACCCACACTTTAACAGAAATAAAGCAAACACTTGAACTTACTGGCAGGCAAGACGAAATAAATCCAACAGATAATTGCCTTTTGCAAATCGGCATGTGAAACAAAAATGCATGAGCACTTAATTGTTTGGAGGCTACACAGACTTTGAGAATGGAGTGAAAAGGGATTTAATGTGGGTATTGCCAGATTTAAATTCAAAGAGGGGAGAAATTGTTTATATAATTGGTGGCGTATGAGCAATATTATTTCAATTATATTAAATAAATATTTATCATACGTACCAGATCATTTTTGAACGAATATAGAGGAGATTTTTTTATAGCAATATGTACGTAAGTTTGGAAGAAAATATATCGAAGGCTTAATATAAAAAGAGAACAACTCGAATTTTCGATATTTTACAGGACAAGGAAAAAACTGAATAGAAACTAAATCATTTACGAGCAAAAATCATTTTTTAAGTGCCCATAAGTCTTTGATTTTTAACTGTAACGTAATTAGTTATAAGAGCAGGATGTGTAATTGTCTGTTGGCTACCACAAAACGTTAAAAATGCAATTTTGAAAAAAAATCGAAATATGTATGTCCTTTTTATATTAAGCCATAGATACATACATATGTATGTATGTAGTTTTGAAAATCAAATAATTATTACTGCAAAATACTCTTTCAGAATTAATGTTCTAAACGTAAGATAAAGCTCCCTCCCTTCAAGTTCAAAAAAGTTATGATGAGTGTTTTCCTGGTTTTTTATTTAACCAAACAAGTTCCGATTTTTTTTTATATTTATTATCAAAAACAAATTCTGAAATAAACAAATTTCTATTTTGAGCAAAGTGCAAAATTATATAGGTACCCAGACAGAAATTGTGACTTTGCGCACAAAATATGTACCACCACAACACTTTAAACACAAAATTACGACTCTTTGAAAACCACCAGTACTTTAAACACAAAAATATGACTTCACGTTTACAAATACCGCGTTCTTAGTAATGCTATACCACTACAACACTGTATATACAAAAATTCGACGTTAGTTTCCCAATACTCAGTATAAAATAATTATATACCGCTACAAAACCGTAAATACAAAAATTTGACTTCAGTTTCCCAAATACCCCGTTAACAATAATTCTATACCGTCTATCTGGCATCACAATTAGTAAAAGAAGACTTGTTTTTTCTTTATCACAACATGAGAGAGGGGAGGAGTAGGGAGAGAACTCTCTGTTTGTTATTTAAAATAAATCGGCGAATGGGAGCAGAAGTAAGTTGATGTACTCACATGTCCAGAGACATATTTACATGTGTGCATGTGTATATGTATATCGATGGCTTAATATAAGAAAGGCGTAACTCGAATTTTCGATATTTTATAGGAGAAGGAAAGAACTGACTAAAAAAAATTAAAGCATTTATACGCAAAAATAATTTTTTAACTGGCCCTAAATGCCTTATTTTAAACTGTAACTTACTGATTTCTTTAAGGAGAATGTATTTATACGTCAGCTACCAGAAAACGTTAAAAACGCAATTATGAAAAAAATCAAGTTAGTCCCTTTTTATATTAAGCCATCGATATGTAGAAGAGTGTAACTAAAAGTAAATTTGTTATGAATATAACAGTTTAACAGTAACATGTATATATACATACATATGTATGTCCATGTATGTGTGTGTATAATGAACTACCCTGCAGGAGAGTGGGCGATAATTGTTTAAAAGCCACTAGTATAATTACTATAATAGCAAGAACTAGTGCAAAAAGGGTTAAAGTTGTTGTGTAAAATTACTAGTGCTGATGATGAGTATTAGTATATGAAGTAGTTCCAAGGCACAACATTGCAAAATAAATTTTGACTGTCTAACAGAACCCTTGGAGTGTATGAAAATTGGGATCATAAAATTATTAAAATTTTAGGTTCATCTAAAAATAATTATAAATTAATAATTATAATTACCATTTTATATTTTTGGATTTTGGTAAATAATGAAAAATTTTAACTAGCAGTTGTCACTGGGTAACAAAGGAATAAAACCACTAATTTTATTGAATCTTTCTAGTCCTAAACTAGTATCAATGGCGCTAGTAGTTTTCTAAACACACTCAATGCTAATTTGAGCATTAAGATGGTATAAGAAACTTTACAGTTTGAAACTAGTGGTGGTGATAGCTGTACTAGTAAAGTACTAGTTGGACACTAGTTCGAACTCCTGCAGGGTATATTACGCTTTGTTTACTAAAGCGTGTTTGTTTATGCAGCTCAATTGCCTGTTTTAAAAACCAGCATATGCAATGTGCACGTTGAAAATGAGACAAACGCATAAATATGCGAACAATAACAAGCTAAACACTAGAGTAAATGGAACATAAACAAAAATTAAAACTAACCGAACATAAATATTATTACACGCATATACTCATATATACATACATACATACATACATGTGTACATATATGTATGTGTGTATACTAGTGATGAGCTATTTTTCGAAACCTGTTACTTTTTCACAGCGATTGAAAAATCACTAATCACACCTGTGACTGAATTTATCAAGTAACAGGTTTTGCAAATGTAGTTCTTTCATACAAACTGTGAATGCTCTTGCATGCTTACTTTACAGTAAATAAAGCTACCACATGAATTTATTTGTATACGTTCACCGTTTGTCGAGAAAAAATCGTCTAATAGTGTCAAATCGTCTTTTCTGTGCAACTATGTATAGCTCTCACATTTTTGTATTTGCAATTTTACTGTCTCTCTGACTCTCATACGACAATTATCAATATTTGGTTGGGGTTGATGCTAATTGTTTGTTCTTATCGCTATTCTTATTAGCACTTATCAAAATACCAATACTAATACATACTTTTAAAGCAGAAGAGCTGAAATGTGTTAAACCGTGATCACAGTCACTGTTTAATTTCACAACTGCTCTTCTTATTAGATTTTGTCAAAATAACAGAACTGCTACAAACAAAATACTGCTAAACTGTGATCACAATCACATTTTAAAAGAACAGCGATTTAGAAATCACGTTCACAAGGAGCAACATTATTAAAAAATCACAGTTTCGCTCAACACTAGTGTATACCTAAATTATTACAGGAAATTTACAAAGAGAAGCAAGCTTAAGTATAAAAATAAAACAGAAATTTATTTTAAGCATGTATAAATGGAAATAAAAAATACAAAATAGTATGTACATAGTATGTATGTACATAGTATGTATATGCATGTACAGAAAATTTACAAAGAGAGCCTTAGGTACAAAAAGTAATTTATTTTAAACATTAAACGGAAAAATTCTAAATATATGCATGAACTTACAATGCATAAAAATTTAGCTAAATTATATGCAAAACAATGAAAAATAACGCTTTTAAATTGTTAAACCTTGTTAAAACTTCTTCCATTCCAATAAAAAGAATCGAGCCTATTCCTGTGCAAACAATTCATATTTTATTTATTTGGCGTTTATGAATCATTAAAATTTTGTAACCGTTAAATTTATGTCGTATTCATTTTTTTTTTGTATTCAATAAATTTTATTTGAGGAAGTTATTTAAATTCTTATTTGTTCAATAATAAAAAAAAAGTGTTTTGTACTTTGGCAACTTTTTGTTTACAAAATGCTTGAAAATGTGTAACAAATAAAATTGTATTTTTGGTTTGTTTGTTTTATTATTGAATACGTAACTGCGATCAGCAGCAAGCCAAAGACCCAAATACCTTGAACTTTGAATTTTATATTGTCAATGAAATAATAAATGTGTTTCTCTTTGCGACAATGTGTGTGGCCGAAATCGCATTAAATGCCGGCAATCTAAAAAAAACTTTTCAGAGACTTGTGGTCTTATATGTACAAAAAAAAAATATTTTTGAGTTATAAACGGCTTATTAAAAAAAAAAATCCATACAAAATTTGTTTTATAAAGCTGTTATAAAACCAAATAATTTTGCTGTAAGGCCTATTGTATTTATAAAAACACATATCTAATTGCATGTTATTTTTCATGGTAGAGATATGTTTGCTTTATGTAAGGCCTTTAAGCGAATTATGCTACTGCCCTTTTATACGAGTATTCCTTGTAAAACATACAAGTGTTTCCCTATGCGAAAAAAAGACACGTGTTTGCTTGTGGGTTTGATATTATTTGGCAGCTTACTCGATAGATTTATTTATTTTTGTTATCAAATAAAAAATAAAGACAAGCGAAATGAATAAAACGAGTCATGCCAATTTCATGGTGAGCCAACACTTGCGAGTATGATTAATGGCAAATTAAATAATACTCATACGTCAAGTATTTTGTTAAGGGAAAACGCACTTACATAATTGATGATTTCCTCTCCCTCTCGCTCTCTCTCTCTCACACATACTCTTACACTATTTCCTTTCATTTAAAGGTTTATGTAAATAAAAAATTCAAAATAACTAATCATTGAAAGGGTTTCATTACCAACCAAATGGAAAAGTTAAAGTATTAGTCTTATTTTTGTGTAAATTAGCAAAACACAAAGAAATTATTTATATCTTTTACTACCATTACAATTTTTATTTGCTCCCAAATTTAAATGAAAGTATGACATATTTTTTTTTTTTTGAATTACTCGTTATCAGTGAAATTGATGGCTTTTAAATGAAAAAAAATCTTTGCTACATTTTCTAATAATAAATGTTTGATATTGACAGCCATGTTTGTTATTTCTTTTGCTTTTTTGCATATTCGGAAATAATAAAGCATGTAAAAAAATTTTTATTTTTCTTTGTAAGAAATCTCAATATTATAATTTCCATTTAGCTTAACTTGTCTTATTGTGCCTTGGATAAAAGAAATATAAAGGGTCCGCCAGATAACTTTTTTTTTGAAAACAGGGCGCAAAACATCGAGTGTATCTTCGGCTGTGTGGCACGTAGCGCCGTCCTGTTGAAACCAAATGTTGCCAACATCCTCCTCTTAAATTTTTGTGAACAAAAATTCGTTCAACATGGCCCGATAACGATCGCCATTGACTGTAACGGCCACTCCTTGCTCATTTTCGAAAAAAAAAATGGCCCAATTATGCCTCTGGATCAAAATCCGCACCAAACAGTGACTCGTTTTTGGTGCGTCGGCTTCAAATGCGACAATTTTGCTTGTTTACATAACCGCCAAGATCAAAATGAGTTTCATCTGAAAAGATGATTTTTTTTTGGCAAAATCGGCATCTTCTGTAAGTCGATCGCAGACAATATTTCCCAGCGGTGTTCAAGCGTATACACAACCATATTCGTTCAGCGGAAGGATAAAACTAATTATCTGTCAAATCAGACATGAGCTAAGTGTTACCATTCACGAAATAAGCACTAGTTGAAAAAAAACGTTAGATGGCGGACCCTATATAAAACAAAGCAATATGCAAATAATAAATCAAAGCTATTTTTGTTCTAACAATAAATCAAACTGATTTAAATCCATATGGCAACCTAAACATAAGTAAAGTAAAGCTTTAAATTAAATTCTAAACTATTAAATAACCCAATAAAACATAATAATAATTACTAAATTCGCTGCTTTAAATAATTTTTCATTTCGAAAAACAAACTAATAAAAAACTTTTGTTCACATAGAAAATAAAAATATTTTTCATATATAGAAAAAAAATTCTTTAGCTAAAAAATTTCAGCAAAATGAGACGTTAAATTTTTTATAGAAAAAACCTTTAAATTTCTCATAATAAATTTAAAGTTTTTTTAAGCAATATGTAATTTTAATTTTTTAAATTTTCTTAGAAAAGATTTTAGTTTTTTTTTTTAGAATAAATATTAATTTTTTTAGGAAAACCCTTGAAGCTTGTAAATGAAATTCTAAAATTTTTTAGAGAAAATATTTTTTTTTATATTTAACATCTTTTTGAAAAAAAAAATTATTTTAAAAGAAACTAAACTTTTTTTAACAATAATTTTAATTTCTCTAAATATTTTTTAAAAGAAATTAAATTTTTTAGAATAAATTATAGTTACAAAACTTTAAAGACCTTCTTATTAAAAAAAAAAAAAAATTATTTTGGTTTACATAAACGTTTCTATACAAAATTTGTTTTCTGAATACCCAGTAAATGTTTTCAAAGAAATTTTAAGTTTTTTTTTTTTGGAGAATATTATATGACATTTTTTTATAATTCATAAGCTCCTGACGTCCATAGCTTTTCAAATATTTAAGAGCATCAATCTCTTGACTGTGTTGTATTTGTAAGCAATGAAGTCAAAGATAACTGCAAAAAAAAAGAACTACAAACGAGTTCACTGAATTATCACAGAAAATCATTTGTTATTTAAGAAATTGTCTTTAATCAACTTTTGCGAGCATTCAAGCATCCATGTTTAAATAATATATGCAAGTACGTACATTATTTCGCTGCTCTCAGTCCTTAAAACTTTGCAAGCCAAGCAGTGCATACGTGAAAAATATAATGTAAGGAAGAAGGTGTTTCCTTAGAATGCAAGCAGAGTCGACAGAGTAGAAGTGGTGGCAAACGCCTTCGCAATACAAAAGGAATGTAAAGTCAAACATTAAAAGACCTTGTTTCGATAATTAAAAAAGAAGAAGAAGAGGAACATGAGAAAAAACAAACAACAAATGAAAATATAGCAGCAAACAAGAAATGAAAACTGAGAGTGACTAAAAGTATGCTAAAGACATTTTGCAGTCAGCCAGCCTTAGAAGTATACCTTTAAAAATTTCAATGTAGTTCGCTTCTGCACTTGAAAAAGGAGATTTTTTTTCTTTAAATAAGACTTTTCTTTTTCTCAAGCTTCAGTAAAGCTTAAAGCATTTATATTTAATGCTAAAAAAATAGTAATTTCCTTTTATTTATTTATTTATTTATTTCATAAATACTTTACAAAGTAAATTTGAAAAGTATTGTTGCACAAATTTTTTTTATGTAAAATTGTATTAATTTGTGACAATAATTATTTCCTAAGCACATATTTAATTATTTTTATCGGCCATTTTATACAAGCATGTTGTTATTACTCGTATTATCTTAGCTGTTTATCTGTTTAAGCTTTGACATCATTTAAATCAAACATTGAGTTATACCAGCCAATTTAAATTAGTGTCATGTGCATTCGTGTTATTAGATTGACTGGTCTTTTTGTAACACTGCGGCGATTACAACAAAAACCGATGTCACGAGTATGGGAATATTAAAAGCAAATTACATTTTAACAGAGCTTTGTGGAAAATTTTGCGGCAGTAGTAAATTTTGAAAGTAAATTGTAAATTGGAATTCGGTGCCAAGCAGGTTAGTGAATTCTATATTAACATATTTATGCGTTTACTTATCATTATTTTTGTCACCGACCTCGAACGCATATAAAAATGTTTTATTTAACTAAATCTAAATTATTTTTTAATTTAAATTTTTTTGAATTCTCAAATAGTTTTTGAAAGTCTGTGCATAAGATAAGAGGTTTGTGACTGTTCAAAATGTGGTTAAAGTCTACTGATGATTTGGCTAAGCACCAATGAAATGTATAGACAATGCTTCACCTCCAGCAAATAAATTTCAAATTTTTAGTACTTATTTTTTTTTGGAAGGCGGTTAATTTTTCTAAAAAGCTTTATTTTTAACTTTTTAGTGATAATTTTAAATTTGTAGGCTTCTCGCCACGCCCATTTTTTTAAGTGCAATATATCGCCGCTTTGAGAGCTCAACGTATATGTCAAGTTTCGTGAGAATCGATCAAGTAGAAGCACGTGAAATATAATATTCAATTTTAATGGGCATGGCTCCGCCCTATTCTTTTAAGCACAAAACTATGCCATTCCTAAAGCCCAAACTATTTTCAAAGTTTCGTGGGTATCGGATAAGTAGAAGTACATATAATTTGATACTTATCTTCGATGGGCATGTCTACGCTCACTTTTTCAATGCAAAATCGTGTCATTTTCAGAGCTCAGGGTGGTTGTCAAGCTTTGTTAAGTAAAACCACGTAAAATATGATATTAAACTTTAAAGGGCGCGGCTCCGCCCACTTTTTAAACATTGAGATTCTTTTATAACTAAAGCTCAAGATGTGTGCTAAGTTTCGTAGCAATCCGATAAGTAAAAGTACACAAAATTAGAAGAAAAAATTTCATGGGAGTGCTCCCGCCCACTTTTTTTTGACAATGCAACCAAATGGAAGCTATAACCTTTCAGACAATAAAAAAGAATTTTGAAAATCACAAAAAATACAAGCGAACTGATAAATTTCCTCCTTTTTTGAGGTCGCCCTGTCAGTTTCATTTACCGCAGAGCGGTTAAAAAATAGTATATATTTTTTTTTCAACAAAACTATTCCAATAAATGAATTGCCTTCATGAATCAAAGTTTTGATTCCCCTTAAAAAACAAAAACTTAATCTTTAAACTTTTATGTATTGTGTGCATGTACGTTAATATATACATACATACATGTGTATGTTACCTGCATGTATTTTTTTAAATCTAGGACATTTAGTTTTTTTTTTCAGACTTAACTGATTTTAACCCTCATCATTGATTTCCTGATTATTTTACTTGTTTGTTTTGCTAATTTTTTCTTTCGTTTTATACATAGAGAAAAAAAATACGTTTTTTCTAATATTTAAAAAAATAGAGGAAAAACCTCCTCAACCAGCTTTTAACCTTGCATTTACACAATAATTTTGGTTTCCTATTATGGCCCTCACACACGATTACAACGACCGCGCAACAGCGGCGAATAAACTTGACGAACTTGTTTTTATTTATTTTATTTTGTAAACTAATAGCAAAGTACGAGCGAATACAGAAAAAAAGTCTAATATTGTTTTCTATCATTGAGGTGAAATTAAACCGTAACATAACAGAGACTGAGAGAGAGAGATAGAGCCAGAGATAAGAGTGGGAGTGAAAATGGTGGCAGAATTTATTTTGACAAGAGTGCAAGCAGCGATGCCAATTTAGCGGATTTCGCGCTAGATTTAGCGCGTTTTAACTATGCCAAACGCGCTTTTTTTCGTCTTAGCGCGTTTACTAAAAAAAGCGCTAAATTAGCGCGTTTTGAATGAAGTCATCATCACTTCAGTTCAATATTTTTTTTTTGCATAAATTTAACAATATTCTAGTATTCAAAACTCATAATATTTTTTAAATTGGTTAATGATGCAGATGTCGCAAATATAATTCCCTTGACTATGGTTAGAATTAAAAATGCATTTTAATACTGAAATGGCAAACATTTTGAAATTTCACAACTAAAAATATGTACTCGGACCAAAACAATTAATGTTACTTATTAAGCATCTATTCTAACTGTAGTATAAAAAGCATTTGAATCGAAAAACTATTCGACAATTTATATAAGTTGTTACAAAGTTTGGCAAATAAAATTAAAATAAAAACGAAGGATTTCGATTATTTGGAAGGCTATTCTGATTCTGTATTCAATGATTTTAGTTATTTAGGATACAATTTCGAAGAAACAATCACCTGTGTTACGTATGTCGAGTCGAATATTCGTCTACGAGAATTTTGTTCTAGATTAAAGAAAATGTGAACAAGTTTTCTTTAATCTAGGACAAAACTGTCGTAAACGAAAATTCGACTCGATATACGCAATACGGGTGAATATTATAAAATTTGAAAAGAGCTACTAAAAAAATTAATTGTATTTACTAATGCACATGTACATACATTGAATTTTATTAAAATTTAATGTAGCGCGTAGAAAAATAGCGCGTTTTGGCTATGAATAGTTGACAATGTTGTAACTTAGCGCGTTCTAGCGCGTTTTGCGAAGGGGAATAGCGCGTTTGGGTTATAAATAGTTGGCATCGCTGAGTGCAAGAACCACAACAAAACATTTGCTCAAACACAGTAACAACAACAACAACAAAATATACATCATCAACATGGCGGTGATGATGGTGGTAACTTTTTGAGAAATGGATTTTTTAGGCAATAGAGTACACAAACAAAAAATAGCAGTAATTTTTATTTTTATGTTTGTATGTGTGTATGTACATATGTACGTATGTGTAAGGTTATTTACAGATAATGATATTTGCTTTTGCTATAATGTTTATTGCCCAAATAAGAAAATGAAATAAGGCCCAATGCAATAAAAACCAAAAAATTATATAAGGCCCAAGAAAAAATTTATGAAAAACCACCCAATATAAACGTAATAAGGCCCAATTAAACAAGCCCTACGAAACCGAACTCAAGATGAAATAAAGCTCAAAATAATATTATGGTAAGAAATTTCATTTTTTTTTTCATTACTCTAAAAATTTATTCTCCAACGCTTTGAGCTTGAAATGAGCGAAAAGTTCCACGGATGGCCTGCAAGGTCAACCGTATCCCATAGTTTTTATATTAAGTTCTATAAAAAAAAATTATTATTATTGCTTCATTCCGAAATTGCATAGTCTACCACAAACAAAAACCTAATTAATTTTGCATTTGCTTTAATCTTGTCATACAGTGAATTTTAAGTAAAAAAAAAAATTAAGAATTTTGCTAAATAATGATGCCCTTAAGGTTTTCGTATAAGTTGGAGAAAAATTCGTTTTAAGCGCAGCAGCATTTTTTTCCCAAAGTTTTAAGCACAACAACAGGAATGGACGGAATTACAAATACGCCTTAAATTTTTACACAATTAAAATACGTACATAGACAGTTTTCACTCACCAATATTCACAATGCCATGATTTGTTAATTCCCAGCATGACTGTAAGCGTAATATACTTAAACTATGACTTTGTTTCGGTGAAAAATATCCCAAAGCAGCATCTGTAACATGATAAGCCTGCAATTAAATCAGAAAAAAGAGGTAGAAAATTTAAAAAAATATATACTATATGTATGTTATGCACGATTATATCGTTTTTTAGAGTGTCACAACTTTGAGTTTCCTTGAGTGAATCAATTGTAGCGTCCGCTGTGTGGTGTGTGGCATGTGGCTCCGTTCTGTTGGAACCACATATCAGCAAGATAAATGCCACGTAATTGAGGTACGAAAAAATTTCGAATCATGTTCCTATACCTTTCACCATTGACAGTAACATTCTGACCATCATCGTTTTTGAAGACATATGGGCCAATGACTCTGCCAGACCATAAAGCGCACCAAACAGTAATTTTCTGCGGATGTTATGGTGTTTCGACAAAAGCTTGTGGATTCTCCTCAATCTAAATGCGACAATTCTGCTTATTCGCGTATCCATTCAACCAGAAATGGGCTTCATTGGAAAATAAAATTTTTAATGGAAATTCAAAATCAATATCAATTTGTGCTTCAGCCCATTCGCCGAACAATTTGTACGCGTTGCTCTGTTGTAAGTGGATTCATAATGAAATTTCAAAGCAAACTAAACAAAAAGCAACTAACAGCTGTTAAATGGGTGCTCAAGTAAAGCAGTGATGCCAACTCAAAGTTGTGACACTCTAAAAAAAAAACAATTTACATAAAAATTAAATAAATGGTTAAAAACATATAAGTATACATACTACAAGTAAATTTCGAAGAAAATTTTCAAGAACACTTTATTATTATTTATTTTGAAAAGTTTTTCGTTTCTCCTGTAAAAAATATAAAAGTGTAGTTACGTCCGTTTGCATTTAAGGTGATGATATGTATGTATGTAGCTTAAGAAAAAAGCCCAAAAAATTAGTTGTTTCGACATGTAGAGTTTCAAATTAAACTAAATATTTTAGCCACTCCATAAGGCGTTTCTTTCTCTTTTGAAAGAGCATTAAAGTTTAATAACTTATTAAAAATGGACTTAGCAGGTTTTTCACTCTAAGACGACAATATTTCCTTCCTGTAGATGTATGTATGTATATATGTATATAAGCTTGCAATACTTACTTGTAATGAAAATTCATATAAAGAGGGTAATAATTGTGCCACCGCACCCACAGCCTCATCAGCGATATTTATACAATCAGCCAGCGATAATGAAACAATGCGCGGTGTTAAACATGCCCAAAGGCCCGCCTCGGTGACTTCATTGCAGCCAGCCAGTTCCAATTCGAAAAGACTCTAAAATGAGATGAGAAAAAAGAACACAATTAAACTTTAATTATCTTGCGGTGATTGCAAAGAAAATAAAACTATTTACGAGTATGTACTTGTTTGCAAAATTAAAAGCAAGTAATTTTTAATTAAAGGAATACGATAATTTATGTCCCAAAAGGTAAATGACTTGCATATTATACAAAGAACTGCTGAAATGAACTTCTTTCTGCATTAAAACTTAAACTAATTGCTTTGTTCCAAAAGCAAACCAATAAAAAAATCGGCAGCGTGTAAATAAAATATTTAGAGATTTTCTTTCATTAATACAAGTTATGGTAAAATTTTTAATACAATTGTGTATCAAAATACTGAATATTTTATTAACAGTAATTGTTAATTAATTTTAATGTTAATGTCAATGTTAATGATGACATGCAAGAAGGGCCGGGCCAACTGTTAAATATCTTTGAAATTCTATCATTGCCATCTTTTGGACAATATACAAGTTTAATTGATATATCATAATATAAATTTTTAGGGTTCCTTCCGTACACCAAACGTGAAAAGGAACCCTATTGTTTTCGCTACGCTATCCGCCTGTCCGTCACAAGCTGTTTTCTCGAGAAACGGACCTGAAATTTTTACAGAGTACGAGTATATAGAACTTTGGTCGCTACAGCAACAAAAATATATTAAAAATTAAAGGGTGTTATAAGCGAGCAACGAAAAACTCTTGGCATTTTCAAAAACGTTAAAACGTTAAAAATCCCCAAATTAAAAAATCGCCAAATACCGAAAAAAGAGCCAAAAATCTAAAAAAAAAATCGCCAAAGCGAAAAAAGCGCCAAACTAAAAAAAAAAACACTAAAACTAAAATAAATCGCCAAAACCGAAAAAAATCGCCATAATGAAACAAAAAACGCCATAACTAGAAATAAAGCCAAGAAACAGAAAAAAATCCTAAAAAAAAGGAAAAAAAGTTACCGGGTACTTAATTTTTATTTAAAAAATGTCTACATCAGGTAAGATATTTGATTATATAGGCTAAGGAATCCTTCGTGTGCCAGTCACAGTCGCACTTTATTGAATTTATAAAGTTTGGTAGCACTATTCGAGTACAGGTAATATTTAATATTGAGGGCAATCATGAATAAAATTGCGCGAGAAATTTTTCCCGGGGAATAATTTTAAACATTAGCAAGTAATAGGGAAAACAAAAAAATTCTAATTGGAAAAGGGAGAAATTTCTGGCGGAATTTTATTCATGATTGCCCTGATTATGTATTTTGATACCACCGAGGGCTTTGTTTTGTCTTTAATAAAATGACTCTACTTTTGCTTTAATTTTAAATTTCATGTCTAATTTTTAGTTGTCATCAAGCTAATGCAGCAAACTACATATTGAAGCAATTTGACATTTACATGTCACTTTTAATTTAAATCAGACATATGTATGTATGTATGTACATATTTTTAGTTGAGTGTTTTTTGCTTTCTAAAGTAACTGTTGGTGTTTAACATACAGCAACAACAACAACATTAATATCACAAGAAAATAAAAACGTTGTTTTTTTTTGTTCATTATAAAAAATATTTCCCTTGCCACTGCAATTACTTTTATGGAAATCTGCACTAACAATTACTGCACAAAAAACATAACATTTTATATTTGCTACAAATTTCATTTTGCTGTGTTTTTATTGTTCGGTCATCTACATCATCTGGAATCATCCTTTTAGATTTTTGTGTTTCGTTATACCAATCTATTTATTTTAAAAATATAAAATATGTTTCATTTTACTTATTACTTTTATATACCAAAAAAAAATCAATTTTCCAATCCTGGAATCGTTTTTTATTTTTTTTTTTTTATTTTTAATACCAACTTAACTCTTACTAAAACAGAAAATGTGTTTATTTAACAAAAAAAAAAATAGTTTTAGCTAGTTACTTTCATATGGCAAAATAAAGTTTAAATTTTCCAGCTCTGAAACCGTCTTTTCGATTTTCCTGATTTTCAATACCAATCCACATATTTCGGACAATTTCTGATACAACACCAAAGTCTCTAGCTTTTCTGAGAGCAACCCGATTTCAGACGTGCAGACAAATGGACGGACGTACAGACGGAGTTAATGATGCAGAATTAGTCCTCATGTCGTACTGTGTAAAAATTTCATACAAATATCTTGTTTACTCAATTCTTGAAAGCATAAATACATATTCTTTTTTCCATTAAGTTGTGTGTAAATTGAACACTTTAAACTCATTTTCTGGCAAACTAGTTTTTTTTTTTTTTGAGTTATGACGTTCTTTAAGTAAATGAGCGCATGAAAAATTTCAATTTCAAAGATTATTTGCATATACAACATACTTGCACACAATTTCAATTTTATAGCTTGAAGATTAAAAAATGTTTCTTTAATAACTTAGACATGAAATTAGAAAAAATCGATATAAATTAAATTAGTTATGCGAAAAAAAGAATTCACTGAAATGGTGGTGATGGCAACAAACGCGTTGCCTATTTATGTAATTTGCCTTCTCTCTTATGCTCATTTCAATCAAAGCATTTCCTGAAAAAGAGAGCTTGTTTTAACATTTCGAAATCTAATTTGTTTTGCAGAAATCAAAAACTAAAAATAAAAAAATTATCTTAGAAATCTCAATAAAGCAACAAATTCCACTTGTTGTTGTCATGTCAGTTGTCAGTTAAATTTGTGCTTTGTATTTGCTTTTTGCCTGCTACTACCGTAATCTAATTTTATTCCACGTCTACTTGACTGAAGAGCATGATTTGAAATTTTCACTCGAAAGCATTTTATATTTATAATTTTTTTTTTTGTACAGGATTCTTGCTCTATATTATTTTATCAGCTGATAAAATAATGACTGACGTTTTTGTTTTACAAATTATTTCATTAACATTTGGAGGCAGTGATTTAAAGCGAAATTGATTTTATTTCAGCAGCTCAACAAAGAAAAAACACCAAAGAGAAAAGATTAAAAAATAACAGATTAAATAATTAAACTTTTACATAATGAAAGGTGTGCGTAATTGAAATCACTTTGTTCCTATTTTAAAAAATGATGCGCAAATTTTCAACTAAAATGAAAAAAGAATTCTTTGAGAATTTTTTTAGGGAATATTTGGAATTGGGTTCATAACACCCATTAACAAAATAAAGTCAAACTGCGTACTTGGTGTTTTATTTACTCTTCTTTTGTGCTTTTAAAAGGATTTTTCATTTCGTAAGGATGCTTTTTTGGGGGGTTCTGTCCATAAGAGCTATATATGATACCCTTCCATTTGATGGTGAAAGATATAAAAGTTTTATAATAAAACCCTTTCCAGCTGTGTTTTAATATCATTCAAAAACATTTCATTCCAAATTGTATTAAACGTGCAAACGTTTAAGCGAAAAACAATTAAAATGTGTCCTTATTAATTTCTTTTCTAGCTGACTGCGCTTAAAATAAACTAAATACAATTTGTGCTCATGGACAAAAATAAAGCAAAACTAAATGACTCACACGTTCTTATTTTTTTTTTGTGATTTGTTTTTGCAAACGTTTCCTTAAGTCTATTTTCATACCCTGGTGTATACTTTAAGCACCCCAAACACGTTTCATTTCAATTGTCAATTGAGTCTTTCAATTGAATTGATTCTTGGCCACACACTTCATAAACTGAATTGAAAGATTTTCATTCAACTGCCAAAATTATACTGTTTTCACAATTACAAATTTAAAAATTTAAAACTTCTATTGCATTCATTCATTAATTTTTATATTTTTTACTTAAAATTCAATGAAATTAAATACAATTTAAAAAATATATAACTTTTTCTATACAAAATAAAGCTACAAACATAAATTTTGACAGCTAATCAAGAGACTCGAACACACACAGAGCACAATCGAATTGAAAGATTTACTAGTCAACATGAAAAATCAAAATCTTTTGATTTTTCTCCAACCAACTCGGGCAACTGCCAAACTAATCAATTGACAGAGCCATACACGCTTTGATTTGGACAACAACCGACTCAATTGAAAATTGAATTGAATCGTGTATGGGGTGCTTTATCGAATGCATTTCTATAGTTCCGGTTCACACACGTCAATTCAGCTGTAAGAAAGACGCAGAAGGATATACAAATATCCCTTTTTTTTGACAGCTGAATTGAAAGCTTAATCAACATGCTTTTAAGAGAACTTCATAAATCGTTTTTAATTTAGATTGTTGTATATCTATATATTGGCATTTCCACAGGAATGTCAATTTTTTGTAGCGTGCAACACCAAACAAATATGTTTGTTTTTTTTTTTCAAAGAAAACTAAACTTTTTTTTTCAATTCTTTATATATTTGTGTAGGCCGTCAGCAGCTCTACATTAGGTAAAATTTTAAGAAAAATCGAGTCACTTTGTTCTCAACTACAAGCTTAATTGCTTGCTGTCGCACGCGACTAAAAAGCAAACTTTCTCGTGAAAATGCCTACACATGTATAAAATCTTAGTGTGTGTTTGTTTGTAACGTATGATCTCTGGAACTATAAGAGCTTTGGAGCTGAAATTTTCAACACAGATTATGTCAGTACCGGGTAGGTTTTTGATTTGCTTTTGACCGCTGTGTGGAGTAATTTGTTGTTAAAAACAATAATAATAATTGAGGGTAAGACAACGTTTACCGGACTCAGCTGGTGAATAATAAAAGTCAATAAGTAAATTGCGGCTTGTGTGTGTTCAACCAACTATCGGCAAATTTAATTGCATTTGTTTTCAATATTATTGTTTGTAATATTTTTTTTTTGTCCAACTCTGGTCAATGTATTCTATAAAACATCGGGGTATTATTTATGATTTGTTAACTAAATTCAAAAATTTTTTGGGTTGAAGTCTACTGACGAGTTCCGAAAGCAGGAACGAAATGCATATAGACAATTGCTAAACCTTTAAGCAAATTTTCAAATTAAATAAATAAAGACTTTATGTCAAATAAATATACTTCGGTATTTCAAATTTATGATTTCTTTTAAGCACAAATACACACACACACACACACACACACACAAATAATTAATTTTATAGTACAATACTCATATGTATGTATGTAGAAATATTTTTGCAATCAACAAACAAAGTTTGTTTGTCTGAATGTGTCATCGCATCCAACCATCCATCCATGCATCAGAGAAACAAGTCCAGGCAAAATTATCGGCGGCGGTGCGCCGTCGACTTCGAGCCTATCGACTTGTTTCTCTGCCATGCATCCATCTGGCTGTTTGATTGTAGTGTAAATAAACATACGAGTACATACATGCATACAACCATTTAAATATATAAATTTTATTAAATGCGAGTAAAAACTAAATGATTTGCTGAAAGTGTGCCATAATTTATAATTTTTTTTACGAAACACATAACGAAAATACAATTTATTTGCTTGAAATATATTCTAAATAATTTAATGTTGAACATTTTTATACATACAAAAGATGTAGTAACATTTTCTCATAGTTTTATTTTTTTATTTTTATTATTGCTTTTTTTTAGTGCTCGAGTGTGTCAATGAGTGGGATATGCTGCATATATACTTTTTTTTTAATAAAGCAGGTGGGTGTATGTCTGGTGGGGTGCAAAATATTTAAAATGCTTTCGAGACTTTGTTGATGTGTGAAAAATGTCAGAGAAAGTGAAGATAAAAAATAAAACTGAAATCTAATGAAATGAAATTCTTTAGAAAAACTGTCATACTCGCATGTGTCTTAATTATGTACAATGTACATACGAGTACATATATGAAGAAAGAAAGAAAAACATACACATACATGGTGTTGTTATAAAGAAAAATTTGTAAATTTAATTGAGTGAAAAATTTAAATAAGAATCAAAAAGGATATGTAAATTATTGTACATTATTGCGGATTTTAATAAGATTAAAAAACGTGGGCTGTCAAAAAAATATCGGAAAAATTAATTTTAATAGCAACAAAGCATATATTCCAATAAAAAAAGAGTAGTGAAGTAATTCTTAAGAAATTAGATGTGCATGACTTCTAAGGAATTAGTAATAACATGCATATGGGACGGGTGTGACCACATTTTTCTTGTAATTCAAAAAAGAAATTCGGTTGCCAAGAATGTTAATTTTAAAAACATTTAATAATAGGTAGATAATGAAAGAACATGATATCTGCTCAGTATGACCATCACAAGGCTGTGACAGGTGTGACCTTTTAAATGTAAGTTTTTAAAGAATTACTACTTTGAGGAGATATGTATTCTGTAAAAATCTTCCCTACAAGTAAAATATTCGAAGTCGGTGCCAGCAATAATATATTTATGCTCTTACTTTTTAACACCATATCGTTAGCTGAAAAGCAAAATAACGTAACTACACATTTTTAAATTTTGTAGGAGAGAAAGAAAACTCAACAAAATTATTCAAGTGACTGCAGGAAAGTTTCTTTCTTTTAATTTTTAATACGGCTAATTGTTATGATTGTTATGTTTCGATGTAATGCGATTTTAAATTTTTTGTCAGTTACGTGCTTTTGCATTTCAGCTGACGATGTGTAACAAGCATGTAAAAATATTTTATATGGGCATGGTCACGCCCACTTTTGCAATTATTAATGATCCCACGCACTTTTACAAAAACAAGACTAATAATTACGTCTTCATGTCTGGTAGCATATTCCGGGCGTTTTTCAAGCGAAACGATTATGTTCGCTACAGACGCCCTGCGATTTTCTAGCCCGATTTCAGCAACTCATTATTCCGCTTCGGATTGTCGAATGGGATCATTTTTTATCACAAGTAAGTCTTCAATGCAAAAATAACTTATTTTTGTTTCGTTCAAGCATTAGTCTCGGGTCTTTACTCGTTGCTTGCTTTTTTTTTTTGTTACTGCTTGAGTGAATCCCAATGATTTTGCAATTTATTTCAAAGTTATTATTTGAACAGAAAAATATTTAATTGCAATCATTAAGATCAAATTAATTAATTTGCCCACACACACATTAATTTTCGCAATGGTAACTCTTTTTGTTATACGGTATTAGCACAATTGGCCGGTCTGATGCACACACACACACACATACATACACTTGCTCAATCACTCACTCTACTAAAAGCAATTTACAGCTCATTGACCACAAAATTCTTGTTAAAGAAGAATAAAAATCTCTTAAACTGTTTCATATCATAAATGTTGCAATAAAAAGAACAAAAAACGCCAAAGTCGGTAGTGGGTACCTGCTGCTGCATGAGTTATAAATTCTTTAGTTATTGTGGGTGCTGTTCTTCTTGTGTCATCTCTAGAGAATCTAAATTTCATTTTTTAGATTTTTTGTTTACTCTTTACTTTGTTGTTTGTCATACAAATTATATGATTGTCGATATAAAATAAATATCTATATGTGTATATGTATGTATGTAGGTATGCTTACTTACACATGCAAACATGAAAGCAAAATAAAATTAATAATATTTTATTTTTCCTGACAGTTTTTTTATGGTCTAATATTTTGCTTAATATCATCCATTTTTTATGTAGTTTTATTAAAGCATTTGGCAGCGTTAAATATTCTTAGATATGGGTATTTCCATGATGTCGAACGTGACCGTCGTACACATTATTTAAAGTGGGAAAAAGTCAAAATAAAATGAATAGCACTAAATTTCCCCTATAATTGGTGCTAAGTTTGGTTTTGAGCAATCTTTTGTTTTCAAGATAATTGAAAAAAAACCAAGGCAGTCGCATGTGACAAAAACAGAAGCTGTTTTTGCGGCCAACGATTAAAACTCTGATTTCAGCGAAGCAATATTTAAATGTGAATAATTAATAAAAATATTTCATTCTATAAACATTTAAAATATCTGAACTTAATCCGGATTAAGAAATAATTACTGATTAAAATTCATATCAGTTCAATTAATTTCAAAAATGTGTAATATATGAATAATTTTAAAATCTTGTGTTTTTCATTTTGTCCAAAAATGATTTATATATTTTTTATATTAAATGTTAGCCACAGTCGAACGTGACATGCCTCACGTGACGTGTCGAACGTGGCATGTCGCACGCGACGTGCCGAATGAGAAATATTGCATGTGACGTGTCGAACGTGATATGTCGCACGTGACATTTTTCAATCATGATATTTACATTGTTTTTGTTCCTCTTACGAAATTATAAATTAGCAAGCTTATAAAAAAATTTTTCAAATTAACAGAAGTATTCAACATATTTATTTTAAAATAAAATAACCACCAACTTGACAAAAAATAGGTAATATGACTAAAGTCGTATGAGTAATAAATGGAAGCAAATTCAAATAAAAATTGTATTAGGAATACCAAACACAGTTTCTTTCTCAGAATAGGCAGTTCTTGCTGCTTTTGCTTCTTGACCATCGCAACAAAAGAAGTACAACTGCGCTTTACCTGGAATGCTTCTCATTTCTTTCCTTCTTTCGTCTAAGTCATACACATTATATACAGTTTTTGCAAACGTTTCTTTGCATTTGTAAGGTTCAATCACTTAATTTTTTCCTTTAGCCAACGGTTTCCACTTTTTTCTAGCATTCCGCATTATTTCCTTGTTTTTGAATTTATGGTTTTGTAATATTTCATCTTCCTTTAATTTTTGACTCCACCGTTTGCAACTCTCTTTATTTTTTCGCCGTTTTTGTTCATTTAAATTAAAATGATATAAAATTATGCAAACATTTTCTTATGTAAACAGTTTTTCTTTCATTTTGCACTTACGATGTCGCACGTGACCAACTTTATATGGGTACCACTATGGTAAATCTTTATATTTTTCAGAAAAAAATTTTTATTTTAATTGTATTAAATATTTCTGCGATCGACGCACTGATAACAAATGATGTTTTTCAATGTCGCACGAGACAATTGCATAAGTTCTTACGCATTCGTTCAGAACAATCAAAAAATTTTTAGAGAGCAAAGGTTAGTTTTTGGTGCGAGTAGAACTTTAGGTGGAAATGCCCTTATACGAGTGCATACATATGTTGATTGTGTCAAAGAATTCTTGTTTTTAATACATCAATGTAATAAAAAATAATAATAATAAAAGTTCTAAAAAAATTTCCAATAGGCGTATTTTTTTTAAAGTCACGCTCATCATACTTTGTATGTATTTTGTTTCAGGTGTTCGTAAATGTATTTTGTATATTTTGTTGGCAGGTAAAAATGTTTACCAGGAATTTTTTTTTCTACTTTTTACTTTTTATATGCGAAATTATACTTTTACAGAAAACAACAACAACAACAACAAAAAGAAATCCACTTTGCATTAAGAAGTTTGCGTGTGTGAAATTGTGCAGCAGTCTTCAAAAATAGAAGAAAAACGTTTCATAATTATTGGGGTCAAGGAGCGACGAAAAGCAAGCAATACACTTCATTTATATTATGAAAAAAAAACCTTCGTATTCTTTTAGTTTTTTTCGTCTTGTTTTTGAAAACTTTCGAAACGTGCCTGTCTTTTTTGAACCATCGGCTGTTTGTCTGTGTGTCTCTTCGTCCACTCACTCATCGAAACAAATAACAACAAGACACTAAGACTGAAAGCAACTTATTAAAAAGAATTTTCAATGAAAATGCTGTTTTAACAACAACAACAAAAATGGTAAATAAACACGAAATTGTGTTAAGACGTCGTTTTCAAAAGCAACTGCTTAAATATTGTTCTTGGCCAGATTTTTTATTTTTATTTACCTGAAAGTATGCTTTTAAATATTAATTACATAAGACCACCTTAAGGTATGCAACGTTATGCATAGTTAAATGTTATAGAATGAGCACCGAAAAAGTGGTAAAATTTGGTTGCAACAAATGTTTAAATTATTATGTAATCGAGTGTTAGAGAAACTGCAGAGCGTAAGGATGTATAAAATGTAGAAACAACTTGGCAAAGTACTAAAAATATTTAATTTATTAACAATTTCTTTTACGGAAAATATATTTATTAGCAATTTCTTTTACGGCTCTTTATGCTAATTTTTGTATGCTCAAAGAACTTGAAGACTTCTTCCTCAAACATATGAGCTTGCTTCAAATATTTATCGGCTTAATAAAAAATACAGGTTTTTATAAGAAACCCCTCCCTCCTCTGTCTTTGGCAAATATATCATATTTTTTGTGGAATTTATGCGGCAAACAGTATTTTATTAGAGCATACTTATAGGATGTCTGTAAATATTTTATAAGGCATACCCGTATGTTACTGTTGCATGCAAAAATCGTAAATAAATTTTGTGAGTTCTTTTTTTCCTTTTTTATTATTGCAATACTGCAAAAAACAGACAGTAAGGGCACAAAACATTTGCCAAACTCAAAATAAGAATTGTTTTTGTCAAAAAAGTACCCCTAAAAGTACCTTTTAAAAAACTCAGATCAATATCGAACGATCTTAAAAAATATTTCCATTTAAACTCTATTGAAATATTTTGAAATTTCGAACGATATCGAATGCCGTAATTTGCCCCAGCTTTAAATAAAAACAAAGCATTTTAAAAATTGCCTTAAAAAAGTACCTTTTACATAAATACATTTTAAAGAAAGAACGCTTTTAAAAAATTGCTTATTATATAAGTACGTTTTTTACAAGAGTGCCTTTAAGAAAAAGTACCTTTTAAAATAAGCAACTATTACAAAAAGTACCTATTAAAAAGTACTTATTAAAAAGTATCTTTTTTTTTAAATTGTACCTTCTAAAAATAGTACCTTTTAAAAAAAGTACCAAATTAAAAAAGCACCTATTAAAATAAGTATGTATGTACCTTTTAAAAAAGTACATTTTTAAAAAAAGTTCATTTTGAAAAAGTACATTTGAAACAAGTACCTTTTACAAAAATTGCCTTTTAAAAAAAAGTACATTTTAAAAAAAGTACTTTTAAAAAAGCGCATTTTAAAAAGTACCTTTTACAAAAAGTACGTTTTTGAAAAAGTATATTTTTGAAAAAGTATATACATATTTAGAAAGTACTTTTCTGAAAAAAGTACCGTTTAAAAAAGTACGTCTTAAAAAAGTACCTTTAAAAAAAATTAGCTTTAAAAAAGTACCTTTTTGAAAAAGTATATACATACATATATATTTAGAAAATATATTTTCAAAAAAGTACCATTTTAAAAGAGTAGATTTTAAAAAAAGTAATTTTTGAAAAAAGCAATTTTTAAAAAAAGTACCTTTTAAAAAAAGTATGTTTTTGAAAAAGTATATACATACATACATATTTAGAAAGCACTTTTCTGAAAAAGTTTCCTTTTAAATAAGTACCTCTTAAAAAAGTACCTTTAAAAAAATAACTTTAAAAATAACTTTTTTCAAAAAGGAATCTCCTAGATTCTACTTGAATGCCTGCGTGTAGTGGGCAGCCACGTAAACCAATCTCTTAAAAAAGTACCTTAAAAAAAATAACTTTAAAAAAGGGCCATTTTAAAAAAGTACCTTTTCGCACATTTAAATTTATCATTAAGTACATCTTTTTGAGGAAAAGTTTTCCATAAAGTACAATTTCAATAAATTACATTTCCAAAATGTACAAGTACATTTTAAAAAAAGTACCATTTCAAAAAGTACCTTTCAAATAAATACGACTTTTACAAAATATAGCTCTTTAAAGAAAGTGCATTTTGAAAAATCTTTTTAATGTGTTTTAGAAGATACATCAATAATGTACACACAAAGTAAATATCAAATTTCAGTCTTTACTCATTTATGTACATATGTTTAAGCTCCTTAAACTATACTACATTTCCTTTTGCCTAATTGCAGGTGGCAAATGTTAAGCATTATTTTAAATCCTCTTACAATGACTTTCAAATGTCAACTACGAGTATCAATGCACCAACTACAACAAAAAATACTATTCAATTATTTGTCGAAATAATTGCATACTTACAGGCAGCATTGTGACAAACATCACTCTAATATGCAACTTGTTATCTTGACTAAATATAAATTTGCGAGTAATCGCATGAGCATGAGCAAACACAAATGATGAAAAATTTGTAACTAATAAGCAAATAGAGATGACAACGAGGCCTGTTGTACGACCAACCAACAAAAAAAAAAAAGAAAGTGTCAATGTCATATTAAACAATAATGTGTGAAATTTTCATGTCATCAGAAGAGATCACGATGTGTGATTTAAAAAAAAGGGGAAACTTAAGGGAAAAGAAAAATTTTAACGACAGATGATAATGATGACAAATACACTGCGATAAGGAATTTGAGTTTTACCAATTTTGAACGATACTGGGGGAGATGTAACCAAAAAATGGCTACTAAACACAGCTTAGAAAATTTAACACGCTTCATTAACACCAGAGGTGCTGCATTATTGAAAAAAAAATGTGCAAAAAAAACGAAAGAAACAAGCAGAGTTGTAAAAGAATGAAGGTAATACCTAGTAATAGTAGTAGGCATTCATTGCCTGAGTGTTACTTTTCTTTAAAAAAAAAATTAAAATAAAATATTAACTTTTTTCGTTAAAAATTTGTCAAATTAAATTCCTTATTTAAGCCTGGTACGGAGTTCATACGGAATTTCAGGTTCCCATACAAACTGTATGTAAAAAAAATTACGGAAATTCCGGTTGGTAAATTTCATAAAGAAATTTCGAATTGCTAGTACGTACTTGCAAAAGAAAAGTACATGGAATTTTTGAAATTTATTGCCTATCTTAGGGAGTTTCAAATATAAGTGCAGACTTTTGTCAGTCAACAGGGGGGTTACTCGCTATTGCGATGCGAAAGCACTTACGATACGAAAGCTAAATGCGATGAGATGCCAATTTGGTACTCTCTATTACTTTCGCAAATCCTTTCGCAAAATTCTTTGATAAAGTGACAGCACTGACTTTGCAAAAGGAAATATGGCAAAGATTGGCAGTAATGAAATGCCAAAATATGTAAAAAACGTCTTTTCAGAAAAGGAAAGTTAGTTAATTGAAAGTAAAATAGTGTTTGATGAGGAAAACGACCGTGTAGGACGCGTCTTAAGAGATATGTAAGTCCAATATACTCTATTCAAAATTTCCGTTTGAATAAGGAAGCGTTTCTGTATGTTCTAAGCGCTATTCAATACGAGCTAAAAGTTTCAAAGAGATCCAGAGCAATTCCAACTATCATAAAACTATCGCAGCAGTGTCACATTACTTCGAGGTCTGCTCGGCATTGAAAGAATACTACGTTCCAACCATATTAAGCACTTAAATGTGCTATGGTTTGGTTAATTATATTTCACCTTGATTTTACATTTTTAGATATATAGGCACAAAATAAAATGTAATTTTTTTCTCTAAAAATAACAATTTTAATATTAAATATAAATATTTTTTCAACGTACTCACATGTTTTTCTCCCTTTGCGTTTGGCATTTACCTATCGCAAGATATTTGCGATAATCAGACGATTTTGACAGACGTTTTCGTATTACAGAGTGCGGTGATGCCAGGTTTGCGAAAGAAAAGAAAAATAGATGCGAAAGCCAATTGCGCAAACGCATTAGAGAGTACCAATCGTTCGATTTCGTAGCATTTTTCTTTCCCATCGCAATAGAGAGTAACCCCCAGACGATTTTGACAGACGTTTTCGTATTACAGAGTGCGGTGATGCCAGGTTTGCGAAAGAAAAGAAAAATAGATGCGAAAGCCAAATGCGTAAACGCATTAGAGAGTACAATAGAGAGTAACGCCCCAGAAACAAAAATTAATGTTCAAACAATTGTTTGGTCACGGAATTTTTGAGATTTCTAATTTTCATCAACTTGTAATAAATTTTTGATTCATTTTGTGTGTTGTAAACTCAGAAACAAGTGAATTTGTTTGTATGCAAACGTAATTCTACACGAAACGCTACACGATTACTACACACAACTTGATGGAAACAAGATATTAGTATGAAATTTTTACTCGTACGCAATGTGAAGAACGATATGAGGATTAATTCTGCAACATTAACACGAACATTCCATATGAAAATTAAATGAAAATGAAAGAAAGTGAAAGTTATAACCCGCTGGCATCGAAATTTAAAAACAACTACTTTACAAATATTTTAGTTAAAAGTTAAGTGATCTAAATATTGCTACAGTTTTAATTTTAATACTCTTAAGGAACCTTTATCCTCAGCTTTAGCTTAAAAATTAAATTAAAATTACTGAGTGAGAGTTTCACCAAATTACTAAAAAAAAAAGATATAAAACTTTATTTAAAGCTATTTCAAAAGAAAAGAAAAAATAGAATTATTATTCACTTCAAAACAAAGTTCTGCTCAGCCAAACAACAAAGTGCCTTGGCCAGTTTAATCCCACGTTTTATTAAATAAACTAAAAAGCTTTTATATTCTATAGCATACTTTTAGGTACTCAAACTAGAAAAGTTTGTAAAAAGAATTAAGGAAAAATTAAGAAGAAAAAAACACATAAAATAAAATAATAACAAATTATTATTACTCAGCAGTAAAACTAAATTAGCTCAATTTACAGCAAATATGTTGCATAGTTTTAGGCAAATTTTTTTAAATCTCTTTTAATGCTGCTATAAAAAATAATAATGTTTAATGTCAAATTTGCTGCTACTGCTGCTAAAAATATTATATGGTAATTAAAGCTTTAACAAAATATTTATTTCGTTTTTGTTTTCTATTTGTTTAATGCTGTGTGAAATGTTTTTAAGTCATATACATACATACATACATACAACACGTTATTTACAACTGGGACAAGCCACTGAAATGCCACAGCAGTATTTTTAGTGTTTGCTTTTCTTGGCAGCCATCCAAGCTTAATAAATTGCTTTTCATAAAGTAAGAGAAATTTACTGCCGAATTTTTTTTTTTGTATCAATAAAATTATGTACATGTTGCCCATTTTATGATCAAATGAAGTTTAAGTTTTAGACACCATAAACTGCACGTGTGACAGAATCAATTGTAAATATCAAGTGCCTGCTTTTAGATTTCAATTATTTAAGCCACAAAAAATAAAGATTAAAAATTAAAAAATCCCAAGCCTGCAGAAGATCAAAAAAAATTAAGCCATACTTTTATAGTAAATATTGCAATATATTTTTATAATGCTTAATTGAAAGAACTTTTCGAACATTAATATTTATGTATATACATATAAAGGGTGTTTTTTTAGAGTATCACAACTTTGAGTTGGCATCACTGCTTTACATTTAACAGCTGATAGTTGTTTTTTGTTTAGTTTGCTTTAAAATTTCATTAAGAATCGACTTACACCAGAGCAACGCGTGAAAATTGTTCGCCGAATGGGCTGAAGCACAAATTGATATTGATTTTGAATTTGCATTCAAAATTTTATTTTCCAATGAAGCCCATTTCTCGTTGAATGGATACGCAAATAAGCAGAATTGTCGCATTTGGAGTGAGGAGAATCGACAAGCTTTTGTCGCAACCCCATAACATCCGCAGAAAATTACTGTTTGGTGTGCTTTATGGGCTGGCGGAGTCATTGGCCGATATGTCTTCAAAAACGATGATGGTCAGAATGGTATAGGAGCATGATTCGAAATTTTTTCGTACCTCAATTACGTGGCATTAATCTTGCTGATATGTGGTTCCAACAGGACGAAGTCACATGCCACACAGCGGGCGCTACAATTGATTTACTCAAAGAAACTCAAAGTTGTTACACTCAAAACAAAAAACACATTTTATAACAAAAACTAATTTCGAACCAGAAAGCTTTTAAGAATAGTTAAAGAACATAAATATGTGCATACATACATATAGTTACATATGTATGTATGTATGTATGTATGTATGTATGTCAAAAACCATAGTTAGTCCTAATTTACACTATGCAAGTCTTATTGCTAAGCTGATTAGTTTGTTAGGAAAGAGGGACGAGGGGAAAAGAAACGTTACTGTTCCCCTCGTCTCTCTCTCCGTCAAACTAATCAGCTTAGCAATAAGACTTGCATAGTGTAAATATGGACTTACAAACTCATAATTTTTAAGCAAAAACTTTTAATGAAATCTTACTCCGAAACTAAATTCGTGTTTCAATAACTCTATATAAATTAACAAAACACTAAAAGAGCAACTTGCCACAAGTGAATTTCGCTTAATTATAGCAAATGAATTAAATTTCGACATTTTCGAATAATTAAGTTTTAACATAAAACACTTGAAATTTTCGAAGAGGCAGCAGAACGCAATATGGAAATATTTTAAAAATCATTTATAACAATTATGTTTGTTAAATTCTTAAAAAATTTTGCATAAATTGTAATTTCGAAATTAAGTTCGAATTTTCGAACACATTGAAAGCCCAGCTTTGCTACATGAATAGCGTAAAAAATGTTTTGAAAGTTTCTCAGGAGTGGATTGGCTTAACTATGGCCACGAAATGGAATTTCGAAATTTTCTAACAATCAAGTTTTAACATAAACGAAATTTTTAAAATAGCTAAATTTTGTACTTGAATATATGTAAGTGCAGGTATGTACATATATATTAATTATTTTCGGGCGAAAGCCGAAATTCCAAGTTCCCAATATTTTAAAAACAATTTCAAATAACTAAAATTACTAGTTCCTAAGAGAATTTTGTATGATATGCAATTTCGAAATTAAGTTCGAATTTGCGAACACCTTGAAAGCCAAGCACTATTGCATAAATACCATTAAAAATTCCTTAAGAATTTCTTAGGAGTGGTATTCGCTTAACTATGGCCATAAAATGCAATTTCGAAATGTTCGCACAATTAAATTTTAGCATAAATGAAATTCAAAAAACCAGTAGATTTATGTTTAGATATATGTACATATATAAGTTCAGGCATATATTAATTATTTGCGCGATAAAACCGAAATTCGAAGTTTCAAATAATTGAGTAAAGAGCCGAAAGCAATATGGAAATATTTTAAAAATCATTTAAAATAACTAAATTTGTGTAGTTTTTAAGCAAATTTTGCACAAAATGTAATTTCGAAATTGAGTTCGAATTTTCGAACATATTGAAAACTACGCAGTATTACGGTAACACATTAAAAAATCCATTAAACAACCAAATTTTCATTAAAAATTTATATCAAGCTGTCTTACACAACAAAATTTTGTAATTGAGTAGAAAGTCCCAATAAAGAGGTTATTGGTAAAAAAAAACTAAATTATTAAATAATTAAGGAGATGCATACATACATTTGTATACATATATGTATATATGTATGTATGTATGTATGTATGTACATATGTATTTATGTATGTTTATTGAAATGAAAACATCAATTATCCAATAACAATTTTAGCAATTACGAATGGCCTAACAAGTCTCCGAAAAATTTCAAACTTAATCAATTCCTTAATTAGTTTGTTAATAATCAGCTTTAATGAATAAACTTTAATTATAGAAAATGTTTTTCTTACTTATAGGATTCACAATTAACATTCAAGAAAATTTATTTTTTCCGTTTAACTTTCATAAATTTAGTTAGAAGCAGAACTAATTTAACATTGTTATACGAGCATGTATGTATGTATAGTCTTTTACCTTGGAGTCTACTTATTTTCGCATTAAACTCAAAGTCTACTTTGGGGAATTATTCAAAAGCGAACATTATTCTCTGGCACATTTAATAGCGTACAATTAAGAATATAGTCTTGAGCTGTATAACAACATATACAAACATACATATGTATGTTATTTGAAATGAAAAGGATTTACTGTTATTTTTAGCATACTTTTAGGCAATTTTATTAGTTGGAAAAATAAACTGCAGCAAACGGTATTTTTGTTTAATACTGTTGAAATGTTATTTCAATTAATGGCATAAATGTAGAAATGTTTTGATTTTCATATTTGTGAGAAATAATTATTAAAACAGCTTTAAAGCACGTTTTCGACAACAATTTTACAAATTTCAAAACGAGACGCGTGTGGTTTGAACATAAACTTTTGTACATAAAACACTTAAGTTTTGAAAACAATGTTTTTGTAGAAGGGTTAAGAAATGAGAACAAAGTTAAATTAAATTACGAAACAAATCATTGGTTGGAATAATAAATTGAATGAGTTTGAGAACATGAATATTTTGGCAGCATCAAAATTTACATGGAGTAAAACATATAAAGTGTACTCGCAACCTCAATACTTCGAGGCAGACTAGAGAGTGTAATTCGAGTATCCTCTTTTTGAAGTTGTCTTGAAAGGTTATCTTGGGAAGCATTTGTAAAAGCAACAATTTCTTACGTTCTTAACCTTAATTTTTTTCTTTCATAAGTACATTGAAATCCAAAATTTATTACGAATAAGAGAAATTACAATAGAAGGTCGAAAACTATGTTGAAATACAAATATACGAGTACATATACATACATGCGAAAACTAGTTTTTCATGAGAAATTTTTTTTTATTAGAACCTCACTTCGAAACAAAGTTCGGTATTAAAAATTAAATGGGACATTTTCGAGGAATCGAATTTTGAAATTAAGTTATTTAAATTTATGGTTAGATAAATATGTATATTATTTTTTGTTTGTTTTTAGCTAGAGCTAAAGTCAGATTCGAAGTTAGAAATACGCGGCAATGCTTTAAAAATATTTGAAAATAATTACGCCTGCTAATAGATCGAATTTTCTTTTATAAAATGAAATTTCGAAATTAAGTTCGAATTTTCGAACATATTGAAAATTGCATAATTTTGTAAAAAAACAAAATAAATACATGTTAAAATATACATATATATATATATATATGTATATTATAAATATCTAAAATAACTTTTCGAAATTCAATGTTTCTATCGAAAAATTGTTTACGCATAAACTTATTTTAATAAATGCGAATTAAAAATATTTATCTGTTGTATAAATAACTTTTTCGTTATATTACGAATTAAGAAAACCTCCAAAGAAAGTGCCAAAATGTGTTAAAACAGTTACACCAATTATTTTCGAACAAAAACATTTACATACATAGAATCTTACTTCGAAAAAAAAAGTTCGATATTATGAATGAGAAGAGAAATTATTTTAGTAATAGTTTAATGGCAGCTGTCAAATTCAATTTCGAAATTAAGTTCGAATTTTCGAAAATTTTAATTTAAGAGAATATTGTCAAATCTATTTAAACTCAGTACATCAATGCTTAGTTTGATAATGTTTTAGAGCTTAAACTGAAATTTGAGTTTAGATTCGAAGTTTAAAATGAAATTTCTATATTAAGTTCGAATTTTCGAATATATTGAAATGCAGACAATATATTAAAAATATGAAATTTACGTATAACGAATTTTTAATTTTTTCTTTATATACTCGTAATCAAGGCGAATTCAGTATCAGGTGGCCTTTGCCGCCCGGCTGATAATCAGCTGTTGATGCCAAATTGAGCAATTTGAACCATGTCATGAATATCAATATTTTCTAGGACATCTTCTGACAGATTGATTCTGTAGAACAGCAAACATGTTGTTTTTGGTGCAGTTGTATTGTTGTAGGGAAGAAGTCACCTAATACATACTTCGCCTTGCTCGTAATAAAAAATAAAATATCTTCGATATACAATTAATCTTTAAACTATTTCTGCCATTTAATTAAATATTAGTTGACGTAAGAAAACGTTTACTTACAAGCTGCTGGCGTAATTAATTTAAATAAATTTAACATGCATTAATGGCAAATAAATTAATTCTGTGATAGCTGTATAAATGATTTCATAACCAGCATAAATACTTTCATTTAACACCTTTTTTTTAACGTAAACCATAATTATTGAGCCACAATTAAATTTAATATAAGTAAATACAAATAAAATTTAATTCAATTTTATGCCACAAAGGTTAATTTTCATTTAGAGTTATGCAATAAAAATTAAAAAATTACCACAATTTTTAGCATATTTATGAGTGGCGTTTACATTAATAATAATGCAGCATACTTTAAGGACTCACTAGAGAAAAGTGTATGAAGAAAAACACGCTTTCAAATAATAAATAAAAATAAAAAATTTAATAAAACTTAAAAATTCTCAAAGAATTCTTAAGCTCTTTAAATCTGATTTTGGGTCATAATCTTGTTGCAGGGAAAAAAAACTTAATCCAATATATCACCATTAAAAAAAAAGGAATCAACAACACTCACCTGCAAATGATCCAACAGTGCCTCCAGCCCCCGATCAGATATGGAGGAGCATCTCAGCGACAGCGAATGTATGTGTTTCGAGGCTAAAGTAAACGAATGCACCACATCGTAGCCATCGTCATCGTTAGCACCCACCAAGGCCAAAGCATGAAATCCCCGTCTTATTAAAGTATTAAACAATTTCACTCTATCCGAGGCGGTCATTTGTCTAAGTTCACGACACTGCAGTGTCGGCAACAGACCCGACCAATAACGTGGACTGCGATATAAGACATCGCGCCATTTCGTACACACTTGGGCCAGAGCGCGGCGTTCGTAGGAGGAGAAGTACAGGAAGAATTTATTCAAGAAACGATCATCCATCATAAGGATCTCTATGCTCGTTATGGGCGGCGGTAGTTTGGGTAGTATTAGCGATGACTGTGTGACTGCCTGCGCCAGTTGAGTGGCCGCTGTGGCGCCCACTCCCCCGCCATACGAATGATGGATATGAGGGTTTGGTAGTTGTTTGCGCATTTGCAGAGGAGTAGCGGATTGAGACTTTTGAGCAGCTGCCATGCCCATGGTGGTAAACTGAGGAGATCCTGGTATAGTGATGTTCATTTGCTTGGCAATCGAAGTCACTGTGGGTGCGGGTGGGGCGCCCATTGGAATGCCTGGTACTGCTGATGGGGCTGATGAGGCTGATGAGTTCATTAGATTTGAATTGATCAGTGTTGAGTTGGCGATTTGCGAACTTAAATACTGTTGATGTTGTTGGCTCTTTTGCATCATTTGATAGCTGGAGACGGTGACTGAAGCATGTTGCTGCTGCTGCTGCTGCTGTTGTTGTTGTATTGTGGTGGAATTGCTGACTAGAGTTTGCTGCAGTTGCTGGTTACTATTATTCGTTTGTATGTTGCCAAGGGTGCCAGCTCTTGAGGGTTTGTCGGGCGTGGTGGCGGCTGTTGTGCTTGTACTGTTGTTGCTATTTGAGATATTGGAATTTGTTGAATTGGAATTAGAGTTTGAGTTGTTGGAGGAGGAATTGCCACCGCAGAGGGCATTCGTTACGCGTTCCATTACAGAAGTTTTGCCCGTTGAAGAGGACGAGGACGACGATGAGGACGACGACGAGGACGTTGAGTTCGTAGAACTAGAGCTGTTCGAGGATGAGGATGATGAACCTCCTCCAGCTGAGTTGTTGCTATTATTGGAGCTGCTGTTGTTGCTGTTGCTGTTGTTGCCATGATGATGTTTCGAACGCAAGCCGAGGCCATTTATACGCTTGGAAAGTTCAGCGGAGGCTCGTTCGACCACGCCTTGCGCCGATATCGAGGACATGGTATGCTGAAATAAATTCACTTTGTCGCTGTATTATTAACAACGGCGACAGGATTTTATTTGGAAATTCTGTTGTCGTTTTTTTTTTTGGTAATTTCACTTTAATATTCTCATAAGAACTTTGAAGCTGATTTTAACTGTTCAGAGAATTGCATGGGAAGTTTTCAAAGCTTTTAAAAAGCTTACAAGTGTAGTTTTCAGGAACAATGCCACTATGCCTCTATCCACTACAAAAGTTTCAAAGTTTTAAAATTTCAAATATTTAAAAAAAATTCCCATGGCTTTCGATTTCTCCAGCAAATTATGGTTTTCTTCAGGAACTCAAATGGCCTTAAAAATTTTAAGGAAGCTTTTAAGCTATGAAGCACACAAAAAAATTGATGTTCTATGCTTTTCAAAAGCTTAAAGTTTAAAACTCGAACTTCCCTTACTCTTCCAATTTTATTGGCTAGAAATTGAAAAATCTTTACGCTTATTGTAAATAATTGTCTGCAGTTTTTTAAGTCCAGCGCCTTTTCCTTTTAGTGCCCTTAAGCTTTTAAGCTTATTCTTTCTGCTTTATGTGTAATTGTTAATTTGGTTTCGTGCACTAAAGTTCTTCGCCAAATATCATTATTCAACTCCTTATCTAAGATTTGAAGTTTTGTCGGATAAAAAATTATAAATCTCTTATAAAAGAATTGTATTTTTTCCTCCTTCACATCTAGTGTTTGTTGCCTTGTTGCTCTCAACCTTGAAAGAGAACAAGAAAAAAGACTTTGTTAGTTGTTATTTTACGCCTCTTGCATTTTTTTCTTTAAAATCTATTCTGTCTTTTTTTTAGAACAAAATTTTAATGAAATACATTTTAAAATTTCTTCAGACAATAATTACATTGTTAAGTTTTAACATTTTTGGACAAAAAATAAAAACTGCATCCAGCAGTTGAAATTTAATATGTTCGAAAAAATAAATTTTAAAACTTCTCATCTCATTTTTTTAATAATGAAATGAAATAAATAAATAAAGTTTGTTTTCATTCATTTGAAAAACTAAAACTTTTCGTTGTGCTTGTGTGTGTTAGTAAAATTATTCTTGTTGTCGAAATCCATCCATTTATTTTTATTGTGAAAAATTCTTAAAAATCCTTCAGAATATAAGCAAATAAATTTAAATTATTTTTCACTACTTGAGCTTGATGAAGAGCAAATGCAAATAGACAACATAATGAATATAATATTTAAAATTGTTGTTTGTTCTTGTTTGTCTGGATTCAATGTTGCCAAATCGTTTGTTTGTTAAAAAAAATAATTTAATTTATATATCTTTTCAAGGGAAGTTTTTCAGCCAGGGAAATTTTATGAAACTTCTCAAAATTTGCGTGTCTGAATGATACTAATTACAAATGTTAAGAAATTTCCAAAATTTCGCTTAAAAATAAAATTTCCTTCAAAGGGAATTTGTTTCAACTACGAAACATTTTAAAACTTTCTCAACATTCTCATAATTAGATATTGGCTATAATTAGAAATGTTAAAAACTTTAAAAATTTTTGTTTAAAAAAAATTTCTTTTGAAAGGATTTTTTTTATAACTTGAGAAATTTTACAAGTCTTGTGAAAATTTCTATATTCAAATTATTAAATTTACAAATATTAAGATATTTATAAAATTATGCTAAAAAAATAAAATTTCCTTTTTAAGGGAAATTTGTTTTTAGCTAGGAGACATACGTATGTATGATTTCAAACGTTAAGAAACTTTAAATTTCTAAAATATCCTCCAAGGGGAAATTTTTTTATTATTAAAAGTCACATTTCTTTTTAGGGGAAGATTTTTTTACCTGGAGAATGTTACAAGTACAAAATGTTGAGAAATTTCTAAAATTGTGCTTAAAATCCAAATTTCCCTCAAAGGAAATTTGTTTGGAGCTAGGAAAGTTCTCAAAAACTTCTCATAACGCTCATGCTTATTTTATATAATTTCGAACGTTACAAAACTTTAAAAAATCTTGCTTAAAATTAATTTTTTTTTTGAAGGGAATTTTTTTTTGACCAGGGAAATTTTATAACTCTTTTCAAAATTTTTATATTTAAATGGATATATTTATATATATAAAAAAAATTAAAATTCTGTTTCAAAATAAAATTTCCTTCAAAGGGAATTTGTGTTTAAGCTGGGAAACTTTATTAAAATTTCTCAAAAACGCTCATGCTAATGCTTATAGAATATAGTTTCAAATGTTAGCAAAAACTTAAAAAAATTTTTGCTTGAAATAGAAAATTGTTGAAGGGATATTTTTTTAACTCGGGAAATTTTATAACTTTTTTCAAGATTTGCATATTTAAATAAATATATTTACATTTAGTAAAAAAAATTCTAAATTAATGTTCCAATGTAAAATTTCCCCTAAAGGAATTTTTTTAGATTTTTTAATATTATTCAAAATGGTCATGTTTGTTTGAGTTTATTTTAAAAATTAAAAATTTATACAATTTCAGTGCTAAAATTCAAAAATTTTTTAAGGGAATTTTTTTCATTTGGGAAATTTTACAAATCTTCTCAAAATTTGCATATTTTTTAATGAAACTATTTACATATATAAAAATTTTCTTATGAATTTTGCTAAAAAAATAGAATTTCCTTTACAGGAAATTTTTTAATATTTCTCATATATAAAGTATATCTTGGATTTTACTCAAATATTGGCTGTGCTTTGGAACACTCATTACATATTCTGTTTTAAAATATATAATAGACCAATCATTGTATTCCAAATTTTATTCAAAAGCTTTTGTGACTTTTAAATATTTAATTATATTTGCATATTTTAAATAAATTTATTGCCTAAATTTTATATAAACCATTTTCTATACTGTTTAATTTTGTATTTTTTTTTGGAGAGTTTGGACTTTAAATATACTTACATCAATTAATTTTTTTTGTCAAAATTTTATTTTATTTTTTCCATATTTATTGCTGCTAATGGGCCATGTTCTTGTACAAAAAATTCCATGTAGGCCATTGCAACATTTTTTCATAGTTATTTATGTAGGTCAGGGTTTTTCGATATTAAATGTGGTAGCGTTGAGTTTGCTGAACAGTTTAGCCACACACACACACACAACAACAATTTAATTTAATTTAATTTAATTTTGTTTCAATAACAATTTGTGTACAATATGTCAGTTTAAACGTTTAAAACGTTTTGAAGGACATCCATTTTTTTAATGAAATGAATTTAGAAGAGTTATAAATAAGGAGTAAATTGTTATACGAGTATGTAACAAAATTAAATAAACGTTTCTGTTTCATAATCTCTTTACTAAATTACTTCTTTTGTTTTATTTTCTGCTAATAACTTATCAGTTTACTAATGACACTTTCCTTAAATTTTGTTCTATTTCTTTTTTTTTTTTTTTGTCAAGACAAGACAAACTCATAAATTGTTCAAGAGTTTTTGTACTTTTGTTTCATTTATTAACTTTTCCAACACATTCTACTTAATAATTAATCCCAATTATTTAAAAACTTATTTCTTTTTCTATTAGCTTAATTATATTTGCTTTAAATACACTTATTTAAATTAAATGTAGTCGTATGTATGTATTTGTATGTATGGATTATTTTCCGGTAAAAATAAACCAAACATTTTATATCAAACTTTTAATCGAATGCTCAAATTAAACTTAAATTGCAGTAAAATTGTGCAAAATGTTCACATTTCTTAAAGTTGCAAATACTTTACACTTTTCTATCACTCCCTCTCTCTCTCTCTCTCTCCCCCTCTCCCTCTCTCTCTCTCCCCCTCTCCCTCTCCCTCTCACAATCTCTTTTTCATGCAAAACCTTTGACTCATTAAATAAATGTTTTTGTTAATGTGGGGATATTTGTCAGGGAATTTTTTAATGGGAGGCGTACCATAAACGAGATAAATAATTTGTAAATTGTTTTTAAAAATAAATAAGAGAAATTGCTTATACTCGTGCAGTTAACAGCTCAATGCTGCTAAAGGTAAGAAAATACTATTTAATTAACATGCAAACAATTTGGCTAAAGGTTAACAAGAGTAATTATAAGTCATTCACTTAGATAACAAAATTAAATTAGAAATATTTGTATACATATAAAAAAATACTTGCAGGAAACAATTTTCAAAATATCCTTTTAAGAAAAGGGAAATTCCTTCGTCATATAACATTAACATTAAAATAAATTGCAGTATAACATATATGCATGTAAAAATATAAAATTTCCCAATGGGAAACTTTTTACCTCTAATGAGGGAAATTTTTGAAATGTGGAAAATTTTGCTATTTCTCTCAGAAAACACATTTCTTTAAGTTATAATATCCTTTCAAAAAAAATTATTTATAAAAGGGAAATTTTTCACTTATTGCCATACTGTCAACATGTGGCATTAGAATTTTTTTTTTTATAAATTTCAAATTAAACTTATATTAAAACTTAAATTTCCCGCTTCGGAAATTTTTCATCCCTAAAAAGGGAAATTTTTTAAATACAAATTTAATAATTTTGTTCTATATTTTTTACACGCACATGCATGCTTATTGGCTAGATTTTTAAAATTTGGCATGTGTATATTGCTTTCTGCTGTAAAAGCATTTGGACATTTAAAACAAACTTTCATGAATTATTTCTTAAACTCAGGTGCCTGCCGGCCATTGAACCTTTTCGACCATAGACATTTTTTCATTTAAATTACTGGCTTATGAAGATACAATAAATAAAAATATGTACAAAAAAAATACTGGCTCAAAATGGCCAGGAGTAAATATATATGTATGTATGTGTGAACATATACATATGTATATAAAATTACACACAAAATCATAACTTAAGCAAGCTGATGACCAGTGTTGCCAGAAAATGATGATGAGAGAATGTTAAATCGGTCAAACAATTCTGCTAAAATGTTTTACAGAAGAAAAGTACCTATAATGTCGGATTTAAATGTATAAAAAATTATTGAAATAGCTTTGAATTTCATGTTTCTACAAACTTAATAGTATTTACAGGTATTTCATTAGCATATACAAACATAAAATAGTTAATAATTGGTAACTTTTGGAAATGTTACAATTACGTTTAAAACTTTTTTAACGCACTAATAATAACAAATTATTATTTTATTTATTCAGTAAAATAGTTTTTATTAAATTGATTATTGAGGGGTTAGCTGGATCCTACGCGCATTTCACTGTTGTTAGTGGGAACCTTAACCTGCAATGTATGTACATTTATGCAGAATTTTTTTAACAAATTAAAATTTTTATTTTTCACAAATTCTGCCAGAAAGCATTTAGCACAATTTTTTGAAAGTTAAATGCTTTTAACTAATGAAAATGCCAGATCTAGCAGTAAAAATGCTAAAATGGCAACAGTGCTGATGACGGCTGAATAAAGTATTTTTTTCTATTTCTCTCTCGCTGACCTTTGATTTGATGATTCATAGAATTTATGGAGAATTTTAAATGTGTTGATGGGAGTAAAAAAAACCCAGCTTGTAACCGAACATTGTACAACAATCTCTACTAGTTTTGCCTCCATTTTATTAATACATATTTCAATTCTTAAAGGATTTATGGTTATTTTGACTTTAACACTCCTAGCTTATACTTATATTCGTTATGCAGGATAAATAATAATAAACAAACCGCAATGGCTGAGTATGCAAAATGTTTGCATACATTTTTAATCAGCTAAAAGCTTTCCTCATTCAGGGAATGATATTTAAGATACAGAATCAATGCAGGTGAAAATAGCTGGTAACTGGATGAATTGCTATAGAATATACAATGAATATATTCAAATCTGTACTGGCAGCAAAGATTCGCTCGAGTCTCTATTGGGTGTCTACACAACATCCAACTTGGTGTTTGAATGCTGAATGTATCTAAACGAGACATTCAGACCTGGAGCTACTCTAGGTTCCCGGACATAAAAATGTGTCCAGAAATATTGCTGCGAATGAACTAGCCAGATGCGGAGTTCGAATGCTCATTCATGACAATGGTTGGCATTCCGTTGAGATGATGTTATATCCAAATTCAGCAAGATTTATTTGGGACCGCACAGACCAGAATGCTTTCGAATTTGCATGTAATTAACATACAAGTTCGAAAGGATTTTCTTTCGTTTCGAATTACGAGTAGACCCCCAGATGATCCAAAAACGAAAATTTCATATTTTTTTACTTTGGTCTACCATTGACTCATTTTTGCACCATACTGTATGTAACCAAAGAATTTGAAACTTAAAAATCCGCCTTTAAATACAATTTATAAATTTACATAATTTAAACATTTTCGATTTTTCTTTTACTTTTTACGACCAGTTTAAATTCATTGTGGCTCTAACATTACACATTTACACACATGCATGTGTAAATATTTTGTAAATTTGTCATCCTTTATATTGCACACATACATTCATACAATAGTTACATACATAGAATATACTACATACATAAATATGTACATTTATTTTTTATTTTTGTAACATGTTTCATTCCGTTTTATAATATCTACATTACACTACGACCACACGAGCAATTTGTTGTGTCTTAACACAAGCAATAACGCCGGCAGAATAATGACATAATTGAGGTAGCGAACACGTACATTCAAATATATTTGCTTTTTTAAGCATATACATACATATCTAAATTATTCTTAATTAGATTTTTTGCTAATTTTAAATTGAACTTCTTTTTATTTTATTTATTTAAAACAATTTTTCTTACTTTTTTGTTTAAGAAATATTAATATTATTTCAATTTGACAGCATGTGTTAAGAGATTATTGCTCAGCAATGTATTTTAACATTTGTTGCTTAATATATATTTGAACACATATTTATACTGTCCACACGCTGATATCTTGTGTCGGCAAGCGAATTTGACAATTGCCACGGCAATAATTGCCAAGATTATTGCTCGTGTGGACGGCTAGTTAGCAACAAAAACTACAACAAGATTGTTAGGTAGACAAAATAGCTAAACAACATTGTTTATATACATACATACATCCATACATACATACAGTACAAGAAAACATCTCTACCCACATACACACATTAATGTAGCTTTAATAGGCATGTACTTACATATGTACGTATGTATGTATTTCTGAATCGTATGTACATGGATCAACATAAAAGAAAAATCAATAAAAATCCCAAAAGAATAGAAAAAAAACAAGATATTCAAATACACTTACAAAACTTTAATAAACGTTGTTCGACAACAAACTCGTGAAACAACCATGACACAGAACATTTTCTTTAGGCGTAAGGCAGGATTGCATATTGTACCGTTGTACAATAAATTTAATTCAACTTCAAACACACACACACACATGCATACAAATCACGTTTTTAATGTAACTGCATTACTCATACGCAAACGCACACACTCCAACCCACATCTATGGTTATATAGCGAGCAGCGTTGCCAGAATTGATTGATTTATCAAGTCTGATGATTTTTTTTTAACACAAATATGATTTGCTGTTTTTTCCTTCTAAAATATGATTTTTTTCTACTCTCACATCAATGAATATATACACACACATTTAGGTATAGTTTAATGTCGGTTTTTCAGTACAGGAGGTGCAAAAAGTGCATATTTTAAGACTGACTCACTCATAAATATTATGAAGCAATTCCGCTATAGGTAGAGAGCTGAAATTTGGTACACAAGTAGACAGAAGTGGGTAACTACCTAGACAAATCTGAAACCCTAAAAATTTTACCAGGCCCCACCGGCCACACCCTTAAAACTATAAGTCGCGCTAGAGAGCTGAAAGTTCATACTAAAATAGATCTAGATCAGAGATCATCTAGCAAAATCAAAAAACCAGGACATTTCAATCAGGAGGGCAGGGACACGCCTTTTAAAAGCAAAATTACGAGTTTAAATTAAGGCGTTCAAGCTCGATCGATTTTATGGAAACTTTTCACAAACATTGCTTTTATCTAAAGCAAATTTTTCACCAATAATTTATAATATTGGCAATATGCCAATATTTGGAACCACTGTTTTTGATTTTCAATACCAACCGAAGGAGCTAAGACATATCCTGACACATCAGTCTAGCACTGAAGTCTCTGGCTTTTCTGAAGGCTTCGGAAAATCGAGTTTTATTTCTTTCCGCTTCTCCCGAACACCAGGTGCCGAGGCTCGTTCACTTTTCGCTTGATACACATACTCTGCATCGTTTTTAAAGCGATTTATTGTGCCAATACTTGCGTTACGCAGCCGACCTACTTATATGCATATTTCCCGAAGAGATTTCTTACGGTTCTAAGATCTAACAATCGTCTGCACATAACTCAAGTTATTTTGAACTGTTGGACATTAACTATTTTTTAAGGTCGGCTCAATTTTTTTTAGAGAAAAGTTTTATTCACAAAAGTTTACTTAGAAAAGATTATATTCTACGCAAACTGAGTTCTCAAAATTATTTCCCCTTATCGTGAATGGCGTCGTCGACGTCACATAAGTTATTTTCCAGGACTTTGTAGGAATTAATTTTATCCTTATGCTAATACTGAAACATTAAACTTCGCTTAACTGCAACTCAGACAGACAGACATAACTTTTTGTTATTATTTTATTTTTCCAGCAGTTTGACTTTGTACACATTTTAGTAACATATTTCAAAGAAACTCTCAATTTTCAAATAATGGCTGGCGTCAACCAAAAGGGTAGAATGAGTAAATGCACACTCAAGCAAACTAGAAAAACGACTAGAAACAACTAAGTAGTTTAAGCACATGTGTACGTATGTACATATGTATGTGTGAATGTACAATAGACGGCTGGAAGTACGTATGGATGTGTGAGTCTGTAAAATACATATACTCTTACTTACTTGCACTGGTAGTCTATTAAAATACTACGAATGAAGGGAAGTTAAATAAAGTTTAAAACATGTATGAACGTGCATATGTACGAGATGTATGTATTTATGTACTATACACGTGTATGTATGTATATGTAAATGTTTATGATAGCAAATGATGGTTATGTAAAAAACAAAATACTATTTTCATGTAAATGAACTGAATCGAAAAAAATATTCGCATTTTAAATACGAGTATGTACCTCAAATTTTTCAATGTGTCATCAGCTTAACGACAAAGGAAATGTAGAACGAAAAGTGTTGAAGATTAAAATTTCTTTTGAAATTTGATATTTGTGCGCACATATGTTTATTTTTTAAGAAAAGAAAAAAATCTTACACGAAATTAAGATTTTCTTAATTTTAAATGCACATTGAAAGAAAACAGCTTTTGTTTTCCTTAATGATGAAAATAAGCGCGCACACACTCATTTATATTTTTAAATATGCAATCAAAAGATATGTACATATACGAGAGTGTGCCAGTTATTATTAGTCTAGTGAGAGCTACATAATACAGAGTATTCCAATAAGACTTTTTAACAGTTGTCATGACTTAAGGCTCAGTTAGCCGACTGTAATGGAATGTAACTGCAACAGTAGGAAACAGCTGATCGATATTGTTATGTGAGAAGTAATGAAAATGGTTATAGAAATGTAAAGTAACGTAACCTACTTTTCACATCAAAATATCGATCAGCTGCTTCCTACGTTGCAGTTACTTTCCATTACGGTCGGCTAGGCTAACTGAGCCTTTAAGCTATAACTACTTGACAGATGATACATACTTAAATATGTAAAATTTTCTTTGTACTCTCATATACATTCGAGTATGTATGTATGTATTTATGTATATACTCATATACAAACGAGTACACTTACGTAATTGTTCTTCTTTTATTAAATACCATTAACGCAACTCATGTAACTTGAAGTGTTTAATTATGTTAATTCATGTGTTATTTAATTGTATTATACTTTTTTCACAACATTTTGAAGCAAAATAAAATAATATCAAACAAAGAAAATGCATTATAATGGCAAAAATAAAAATTCTACAAGTATGTACACAAAAGTTGTTCTCCGTATGTGACTTTCTTAGTTATTCAAAAGTCAAAAGGATCACATCGTCATATTTTTATTTACATATTTACATACATACATACATATGTACATATGTCTATAATTTTCTTTATATCTTTTCCGTTTTACAGTATCATTTGCTTTAATTTTAGATATAAGGGCCAGCAACCGTAAAAGTCACTCGCAAAAGAAAATTTAAAAAGAACAGAAAGAAATTTACCAAAGGAAATTACATATTGCCATATAAAGATGGCAAAAAAAAATTACAGAGTTGTTTTTCTCTGGTTTTAAGGCTATCGAACTTATAACAAAACAAAATTAATATGAAATTTTTTTCTAACTTTTTATAGAAATTTTTCATCTAATTTGACCGTTTTTATTCAGAATTTTCTGCAATCTAGCATCTGTTTTATTTTTTTTACTACATGGCAACACTAGAACAATCGGCATCTTCTTTTGTCACACATAGAGTTTAATGTTATTATTTATCACCAGCAGCGCTGCCAGATGCATTTAGGACTGATGTAAGAGTGGCCACTATATCATCTGTGATAGCTAGAAGTTGTCAGAGTGAACGCTTCATTGAATAAAACGATTTATTTTGCTTATATAAATTTTTTTAATGTACGAAAGCTGAATATTTATTTTTTTTGGCTTAAATGCAGTTAAGTGAAGCAGGACCAAAGAAAATAAAAAGTAGCCTATGTGATAGAAAATTGAAAAATAAGAAAAATATATATATATAAATATATATATATATATATAAATATATATATATATATATAAATATATATATATATATATAAATATATATATATATATAAATATATATATATATAAGAAACTGCGAAAAATCTCAAAAAAAAAATTTCTCCGACCCTTTAAAGAAGATTAGAAGATTGTGATTTCTCTTTGCATTTCTGAATGTGACGGGTCAATATTTGAATTAATTAAGAGCTGTGCAGAAAATTATTAGTAAGGAGCGCCGTTTTGGGAAACACCATGGTGGAGAAAATTCTTAAGCCCGGCCGCAGGCCGGCAGTGCAGGAAAACGTTATTAGATAGGAAGACTTTGCAAGGCAGAAAATTTTTATTATGCTGTGCCGTGTCAAGAAACAAAATTGTGCAGAATGCCGCCTTTTCAAAAAATCTTTAGTAAGCAGGGTTTTCCATTTTCAATTTTCTTACACACACAGAGGCCAATAACTCGAGAAATAAAAGTCGGAGCCAATTTTTCTACTTAATTTTTTTCAATTTCCTATCAGATAAGCTATTTAAAATTTGTTTTTGAGATTTTTCGTAGTTTCCTATGGATAGTTCAGAGCCCCATGACTCCGAAAATATGAGTCGCCGCCAACTTTTTTGTTTAATATTTTTTTCTTATTTTTCAATTTTATATCACGTATGCAGGGGAGGTTTAGTCAATCCTCCACCACCAAGCTTCGGGGTACACTATGCTGAAAACTATCTACATAATAAAATGTTATAGTTGAAACTATCAAAATCTAGCATCACAACTTTATATAAGCGCTTAAACATAAAAAATATTTTTAAGATTGGCGATTTTCGGGCACTGCTGAATGTAGGGTACATGTCCAAAATACAAAATAATTGGCTCTTAGCACATGCTGAGTATATTGTCTTTAGCGCTATGTGGTTTAAAAGTGCATGTGTTAAACAAAGTTTTTCACAAAATTGAAAATAATGAAGATAATTTTTCTTAAAAAACATGCCTTTTTCAAGAAAGTTTTAAAATGTTTAATTCTTAGCCTTTTCCTGATTTCACGAATGCAGATATTAATAAGTTTTTTTTTACATATTTTTATTTATTTTTTATTTGTCAAAAATTTAATGCTCTCTTTTAATTTTAAATACTAAAAAAAGTCAAGGCGAAAAAAAAAATTTTTTTGTCTAAAGTCAAATATGTATCTTCTAAGTTATGAGAGATACGAAAACACATTTTGGGACATTATTTCTTAAAAATTTCAAGCTTAACTCAGAACGCTTTATCTCCCATAAAAATGTGATAATTTTTCTAAAAGTTACAAGCCTCAGAAGTTTTTTTGAGTCTCATGTGGTCAACTTAGGCTCACTGTAACTCCTGTCCAGCTTAAGCCAGAAGGCTACCAAGACATGTGTTATAAAGCCTAAGTTCTCCTCCACAGATGTTCGCAGTTTCATATAAATCCAATCAATAGTTTAGAAGTTACAGATTTATTACCATTTATTTTGGAAAAGTTCCCACTGTGCGTTGCCGTGTCCTATTTACAGAGAGATTTCCCGGACGGGAAATGCCGGGAAATGTCTGCCTAATATTCCCGGGAAATCCCGGGAAAACGGGAAATTAAAAGTACAAGTTATTTCATAAATACTCGTATATAGACTTTTGTGACACACATATTTATAAAATGGCATAAGTGACAGTCAAATTTATTTTCATTCAGTAAGAAATTTTTATTATAATATAAAAATTTTCATTGTTTTTTTTATATATGCTACAAAAGTTCGTTTGAATGATTGTATGCCTAAGTTTGCACGATGAAATTGTTTAGGTTCACTTTTAGAGTCGATGCGTTTTTTATCGTCTGTTTAAACACTAATACCCAAATTATAAAATTTTGTTTTTGTTTCAAATGTAACTGTAAGAAAGAAATAATTCTTTCGACACCGATAAACAAGCAGTAAAATGTTAATTAAATTTTTTATTTTTTTGTAATATAAAATAAAAATGTGGGCGTTCAAATTTATACGGAAATTTCATAAAAATTCCATAAAACTGAAGTCATACCATTCCTACTCATTCGTCTACGAGAAAAATCATTGCCCTATTCGAAAACTACATGCAAGATGCATTTGGTAAATAATACAAGTGTTAATACTTTTGTGGAAAATGAAACTCCGACATGGTTATTGTTTTTTGAAATTTTTGAAACTGAAATTAGATCAGCGAGGCATTTTAGTCAAAAGTATTAATAGTTGCATTATAGTCTGAAACATCCTTAATGACTGTCGTTTAATCACTAAAGTAAATAATTCGATGAAAAGTGTAATGGAAATTTTAAGCTCATAGAAACTGTACAAACTTTGAGTTGACAATATTTAAATTTATTATAAGTCGACGCTATTATTGAAACCCTGAAGGAAATATTTTAGGAGAAATAAAATAAAAAATTAAAGACATTTATACAGACTTTGGCTCAGGCTATGTAACATTTGGTGCAGCTGAGTATAGTAATGTAACTTGCTTGTACTTAACGATAAGAACCCTTCTGGAAGTTTTTCTAGAAGAATGCGAAACAAACAAGGCAAATTCCTAATAAAATGAGTGCTGATAAGTATAACGCCAGTTTGGAATGTCTAAAATTTTCATCTAAGTAAAGCTAATTTCATGGTTGATTGACAAAATTTTTATGAGTCATAATTGTTTAAATGTTGCGCCTACAAAATAAATCCAGACACATGTATCACATATTCTTGCTTTTTAACCTATTTTTTTTTTAATTCCCAACTATGTACTTAAACAATACAACAACTTTAACAACACAAACACCTTCTTTATTTTCCACAATTTCCCATTTGAAGAGTGTATGCTGGGGTCCTATTTGTCTTTTTTGTTTTGTTTGTGTCTAGTTATCATTGCCCTGTTTTTTTTACATAATTATCAATGCTCATTAGACATGCATCGTTGACTTGAACAGGGTGCAGAAATCTTGTGGATAGATATGTATGCTTGTATATATATTTTTAGTCCATGCCGCTGCTTAACAGGACATTGACGGCATAACAAGCTTAAGTATGCAACAAAATATCAACCCAAACTCAAAACAACACACACTCTCACTCACACACAAATAAGCAGTTTTTAAGAGAATTATTATTATTTTTCTTGAAGCAAATAGAAAAACCTGAATGACTGCAAATGTAACCAGAAATGACATCACACAAGTAAACATTTATTTTTATTGAATGAAAGAAGAAAAGGGAAAACTCTCACACTTTCATATGCTTATTAACACATACTTAGCCATACATACATATGTATGTGTGTTGTCCAATGAATTAAAAAAATATGAAAACATATGGGGCCTTTCATACAATACTACAATAACAGGCATACAACAACAACAACAACAGGAAATATTATTGTAAAAAACAGCAACACATTTAATAATAATGTCAAAGAAGAAAACAACAATGCCCGCAGGAAATTGAATTCAGACAAATAAAACTCGTTGAAAATAAGCAAATACATAACATAAACCTGAAAATCGAAAAGGACTTTTAAGAAAAATCCTACAACTTTTTCTTTAATCTTGATGATATTTCCAAATTTATTTCACTTAAACTAAGCAGACATTTAAATTAAATCCATATAGTACATGGTATATGTACATACATATATACATATGTACATATTTACATAAGTATGTACAAGCATCACGTGTTAAAGTCTGTTCATTATCACTTCATTATTTTTTATTTCTAAATAAAAATTATTCATTAAATTTTATCATTTAAATTTACCTTCAATTTTGCAAAAGCAGTATTAAAATTAATATTTAAGTTCAAAAAAATATGGTGGAGTTTTGTTTCTTTACACTTATTTGCTTTAAAGAGAGTTTTTCTAAAAATAACTGTCTTGCATAAAATGGATTTTTCTATCTACATACATACATATGTACATGTCTCAATTCACCATTTCTTTTCATTAATAAAAAAAATATATTCCGTGAAACAGCCACAATATTTAACACTTGTAACTATTTTTTTCTATGTATTTAATAAAAACTTTATATTCCTCCGTTTTAAAAAATTTCTTTTACTTATAACCTCACTTCCGAACAAATATTCCAACTATTATTTTTTATCATTTCATTTAATATGTATTTTTTCATTTATATACTACATATGCAAAACTTTTCCACAAATTTCATTTTTTTTATTTATTTTTTACCGTTTGATAACCGAACGTAACAGCGCACGACTCAAAACTGCATTTGACCAAACAACTTGTCCTCTTATATTTATTTCACCTTTTAATAAATAAATATAAAACAAAAACAAAGAGTGTGACAACAATTTGCACAATGAGTGATACAAAAACTTTGTTGAAGGGAGATTCTGCGCACTTGTGATGTTTTTGTTTTGCTAAATTTTTGTATGTATGCATGTGTAACGGATCATATATGTATGTACTACATGCATACATATGTACATATATGAAAAGCAACAACGAAGATGCGAATCAGCAAGCACAACAAAGTTGTTGTTATTAGCAGTGTTACCACTTTTTGTGTAATTATACATATCGTGTGTGGTAATTTTTGTCTGCGTGTTTAGGCCAAGTGCAATTAGTTGCATGTACAATTTGCATATTTACATATGTAAGTATGTACATATGTATGTATGTGTTATTTGAAATTTTACTTTGTATGTAGTTGTTATATTATCCTATTCGTGCTGCAAATTATTCACATGCACACATGTATGTACATGCACGCTTATATATGTACATACATATGTATGTATGTACATACATATTTGCTTTTAGTTCAATCCCGTTTGTCCAACTTGTCGCAGAGGACACTTTCATCAACGACTATTTAAGGAAATTCCACATTAGTCATGCACGATAGATATTTGTCGATTACAGTTTCTTTTAAGACAATCTAATAAAAAAATATTCAAAGGCTGGATAAAAAAATTTACTGAACTGTTGTTGGTATTCTGTAACTCGCTAAAGCTACAGCTAAATTCAATCGCTAAAATGCTGAACAAACTAAAAATTTTTGGCGATGGCATAAAACAGTAAAATTTAGGTGGATTAGATTTTTAAGCCATTGCCTGATATTCGCAGCTGAAAATCGATAAATCAACTTTATAATTTTTAGCGATATATATTTAGCTTTAGCGAGTTACAGAATACGGGGACTGGTCTTACAACACTCACCGATTTTAGATCTTTCTGCTTCACTTAAGCTATGTACTCACATATTTTGTCAGACCTGTCAACGTGTTGACAATGTACTGACAATCAAAAATTGCCAGCACAAGATAGATTTGTTAGAACACGCGGTTGTATCAAATTTTTCAGGAAATCTTACAATTTATTGCCACACGACTGTGTGACCATAAATGTATCTGACAATATCGTCAGTCAAAAAATTGTCAGTTCACACGATTGACAAATCTAAAAATTGTCAGATCCGTTGATGCCTGACTGAAAGCATTTGACAAAATGTTCAATCATGCTTGTGTTAAATTTAAAAGAAACAATTGCAGTGATTTTGGCTGCATATAATTTATTATATTTTTGCACTTTGCTTTTTCTTTAAAAACAAGTGTGTGCAGTGCAGCCAAGAAAAAGAATTGTTACATGCATAAACTTCGCACATCTGGCAATAATAAAATGTTTAATAATTTAACAATAGCAATGAAATGTGTTCACACGATTGTCAGATGTCTGAAAATTTGTTGTCGGCTGTTTTTTCTGGCAACGTTGTCAAATAAATGTAAATTTATCAAGGAAGCTCAAAATAACTTTATAACAAATAAGTTTTAGATACCGTCTTTTTTGAGCGATAAGAACAGGTAAAAAATTTATCCCATAAAGCTTTACAGTTTTCTTGTGCCATTTTATATTTTAGCTGACAATATATGTAGTACATACTCGTACTTTCAAAACGGTATTTTTCTTGCAAGAGGTGAAATTTCTTTTAGGCAACACTGGTGGGTAATAACAGTACAGTTAGAATAAAATGAGAGAAATAATAAAGCACCCCCATTGTTTTTAAACAAAGGACATGAATGTGCGTGTGTTTTGATTTTATTTTTCAGTTTTTGTGTTGAAAAGGGTAAAGAGAGATAAAAAAAAGTTAGTGTTTTGTTAAGAGAAATCTTGCAAAGAATTAAGAAAAACAGATGTTTAATGATTAAAGGGAATAATTTACCTTTTGCTTTAAATGAAACTTTCACTAGAATTTTTTTTTAAATGGAAAAAACATCAGAAAACAACTAAAAGTTTAAATTTTGAAAAAATTAATAAATAATAGATATGTAAATCGCTAAGAAAAATAGTAACTAACAAACAAAAATTAAAATTCAGTAAAATTCATATGTTGCAAAGATTTATGCTCTTAAATTTACAATAAATCAACATTTTACTAAACACGATAAAAGAAATAACATAATTTAAATAAATTAATTATATTATTTATCAATTTTAAATTTTTACATGAAGTAAAGAAAGTCATATATTCAACGAAAAACCGAATATTTACCTAAATCAACTAAAATCTTTGCAAAATGCGAAATTTTAATATTAAAATAATCACCCTTACTCCAGTTGTCAAAATGGACGTCACGTCAATACAATACAATACAATACTCACTCTCAAGAACAGTTTTGTGCTACGAGTATTGACAGTCCATTTCTGGACCCTAAGGTCTAGAGAATAGCACGAGCCTGTTAAAAGCAGTCAGTTGTTTTCGACAATGGGTAAACAAATTTTTGGTATTGTATTGAAGTGACGTCGATATTGACAATTGGAATAAGGGTGAATATCTCCCTGTGGTCACAAGCGATAACGGCGTAAGTCCAAAAACGTACATGTGTATGTATTTTCGAGTAAAACCACTTTTAACTTCTAACGTTTTTTTTTCCAAAATGGACAAAATTATTTTATTTTGTCGTAAAATAAAGATTACTGTATTAACGAATGCACCCAAGATTTTATGAAAATTTAGTTTTTAGCATAATTTGGAACTTATTGCAAATTTTATTGAACTTTTTTAATACTTAAGAGTGTTTTGTTTATATCATTATAATAAACTTCGTTAGAAACATAAGTACTTCGCGTAGTATGTACATCATTCATACATATGTACATATGTATGTATATTAGAAGCTTCGTTTGTGGAATTTTAAAGAATATATAGGTATAACTCGATTTTGTTTCAAGTCGAGTTATACTGTTATCGCTTATAAGCACAGATCTGAAATGCAAAACCACGTAACTACACTTTTTTAAATTTTGTAGGACAGAGAAAGAAATAAAAAAAAAATTTATTAATGAAACTTTAATATTATTAAAATTAATTAATAATTAAATTTTTTATTAGTTAAGTGGTTTTGCATTTCAGCTGACGATTTATAAAAGGTGTTATTATTTCAATTTTATTTTCCGGCAGGATTCAAACATATGACCACCCTATTATTATTTCCGCTCATTTTCATAATTCATTGATTGATTAATGGAAAAAATCGATAATAATAGTAACCTGGAAGCCTGGAAGTACGAAAGGAATTTCCCTTTTTGTGACGCGTCTTAAGAGGTCTCAGTGTACATTATATGAAAAGGTATTGTGGAATTTTGCTACAACCATTCTTTCTTTCAAAACAGTTCGCATACAATGCTACTACGCCTTCACAAATTCTCTATATATACCGTTAACTAGTTGGCATTACTGTAGTGCTTGTTTCTCATTTCATTACCGTTGGTTTTTTATGATATTTCTTACCATGCACACATACGTTTGTACATATGTAAATATATGAGTATGTATGAGTAGAAATTCCCTTTGTTCTATTTTAGTACTCAATAATATGTCATTATATGTTGTGTCTGTTGACGTCAGAGTGGCCGAATGCAATAGATTTCAAGTGCATTATTTTTTTCTTTTTTTTTAAATTAAGTGTTTGTAAACTGATGTTACTTGTTAAACGACGTCAAAAAAGGAGGCAGTTCTTAATGCGGTTATTTGGTTTCTAATGAATTAGTGTTTTGATATAGGTATGTTACAAACATTTGAAAATGCCCATTTCGAGGAGGATTGAAAGTTTTATTTAATCATGAAAATTAAAGCACAAAATTTTGTTTAAGTTATGTAAAAAAAAGAAAATATTCTACTTATATGCATATGTACATATGTATATATGTACGTAAGTGTGTACATATGTATATTTATTGAGCTGTAGATCTTTATTTTTTATATAGAAAATAAATTATTATTTCTGTAAAAAAAAATTAAAATAATAGAAAATTATTGTTTTGTTTTATTCTTTCAATTTGTTTTTAAGTGTTAATATGGTTTTTTATTGAAAATTCCCTCCCGCAAGGCAATATATTTTGGTCAAATTTGCAGAATCCAATACACTTTTTTAAAGCCTATTAAATCGATTTGACAAAAACTTTAATATATGTTTTTGAAATTTTTTGTCAACGATATCTAACGAACGAATCGACTGGTCTTTTTGAGGTTAAGGGCTGATTAGATTTTACGCTGGATCGCTTTAAGCCGAGATCACACTATCGGCACAATGTAGCGATTTTCGTCGGCACACTGAAATAAAGTCATAAGTAATAAGCTAAATTTGCCTTATTTATCAACTTATTGAAATATAACGACATAATTGCACCACACTGCCTGCATTGGTAATAAAACCATATAGACTTATCCGAAATTAATTGAGAAAAATGGCCATTCGATTTTTGAAAATTGTGGTAAAATCAGTAACTTCTGAAATGTTGTACAATATCCTAAGATTTTGGAAATCTCTTAAGGCAGTACTGACCAAAAATATAATTTCAAAAACTTCTGAAAGGATTTGAATGGAATTTAAAACATACGACAAGAAGATACTAATACATATTTGTTATACTTTTTTAATATTCTCTACTTCTATGCAAATTCTACAAGTTGTTTTTTCTCTAATAAAAAAATATTAGAGCCCTATTTTCGATTTAATCGTAAGCGACATGCAGTAAATAAACCCTACCAATAGTTTAGAATTATCAAAATGGCGAATGTGTTGATAACTTTTAAAATACAGTCTGTAATACTTTGTCGTAATCCAAAATTTACGTATGTAAAACATATTTGTATATTATAAAAAAAAAACTTCTGGAAACTTTAATTTTTGTCGCTTACGATTAAATCGAAAATAGGGATCTATCGGCCCTGTTCTGCAAATCACGACATTTCAAATCGCGGCGAACTAATGAAGGCTAAATCATTGCTTTTGTAAATTTAAACGATTTATAGCGTTGAAATGACAAAAACTTAAAATACATTAAAAACCCACTATCAAGTCAGCTATTAGTAGTTTACTTTTGAAATCACCGTGATTTTCAGAACAGGCCCGTATATTTTAAACAACTTTTAACCAAACTACAAATTTTAGCCACTGAAAACTTATGAAAATCTACCTTAAGTTTCTCCAAAAAATAAATCAGCAACAACTCCTTCTTGAGCTTGATTTCAAATTCAAATTAACGGCTTCATTTTGTGATTCCACTCTACACAACACTTATCTTACAATTGCCATCTCTAATTGCTTTAACACACACTGTTCCAGAAACAATTATTTTAAGGCTTTCATCGAACAGCTGTTTGCCAAATTCAACATTTTTTTCCCTCTAGCCATTTTCCACATATAGCCACCCTGTCTCGCCTTTCGCATACTTTTGCGGTCGGTGTGCTTTACTCACGTCTGCAAAAAATTACTATTATACTTATTAAAATCGACAAATCCTTACAAAAACTCCATACGAACAATCTTTAACCTAATACAATGCCGAGATATATGAAGATTTCTTGTTTTCCTTATTAATAGATGTGAAAAAGTGCTCGAAAATAAATTGATACGAATTTTTTCTTCCAAAGAATCCACACAACCAACAACGAACGACAGAGAGATAGCACAGCTACTGTAACAACACAACACTAGGCGCGAGGTAAGAATTTAACAAAATGAAATGCGACCAGTGTTGTCAGATTTATTTTCAGCTTCCTCGCCAAATGACTTATAGAATATCGCCAATATAATTAAACATTAAATTTTAGCTTCAAAAATATTTTTGATTGCGACAATTTTAAATTTAATTGAACTATAGTGAATTTTAATAAGAAACTTTTTAATCTGGCTTAAGTTTAGTAATTTCAATCCTTATTGAGTGAAATATTTTTATCTTTTGGAATATGTTGTTAAATAATTTTATACGCCAGTATTTATATGTTAATGTATATGTTTGTAACAGAATAAAGACAAAAAAAAAACAATATAGCCTTTATGTCTTACGATAGACGTTACGGACTGAGTTTTAAATTTAACAATATTTGTAACTTAATTACAAAAGAAAAATATTTTTTAGCTAAAACTTACGGCCTGGCCCCCGATGTCGACAAGAAAGTTTCTTTCGCTTACTTACATTGAAAACAAAATAAGAGAATTTATTTTTGTTTTCAATGTATGTACATAAATAAGCGAAAGAAACTTTCTTGTCGACATCGTGGGCCAGGCCGTTAATGTTTTATTATATTGGCGATATTCGACAAGTCATTTGGCGAGCTTCCAGCTGAAAATAAATCTGACAACACTGGGCGCGGCGGATTCAACAATAATTCTCTCCTCTTCTATTTACTTATTCACTCTCTTCTTGTTGTATTCACAACAACAACATGAAAATATCTAAATTTTTTTTATTTTTTCGCCGGGGTTTGCGCAAACACGGCCTCAGGCCCATACACGTACAAACATTAAAAAAACATCCAAAATGTGTTCGTGTAACATTCAAACCTTGAACATAATAGCACCAATGGTGCGGCGAAGAAAATGGGGTACGGTGAGACGTAAAAGTAAGCGCCAAGGTGTACATTAATTTGTTAAAATCAATATAAATTGATGATATATATTCTGCAATTGTTGCAAATTGCGTACGCATTTTTGAATCAGCTTATTCTATTCCAGTTGGAGTTCCCTTTTTTCTGTATTTTTTCATTTTATTTTATTTTATTTACGTGTCTCACGCACGACCACCGACCAAGTTGTTCGATGATGAAAATCCACTTCTGATTTGACATTCCAATAAATACCAAAATGACGTCCCCAGCAGTGTTGTCAGATTTATTTTCAGCCTCCTCACCAAATGACTTGTCGAATATAGCCAAATATCGCCAATACAATAAAACATTAAATTTTAGCTAAAAAAATATTTTTATTTTGTAATTACATTAAAAATATTGTTAAATTTTAAATTCAGTAGGTAACGTCTATCGTAAAACATAAAAATTATACCTATTATTTAAGAAAAATAAGAAAAATGTTTACATTAATCCATATAAATACTGGAGTACAAAAAATACTTAAAAATAACTTATTCCAAAATATCTATCCAAATAGAATTCTCCACACAACCAACGAACGACAGTGAGATAGCACAAAATGAAATGCGACTGAGGCAAACGTCAAATGGGAATTTAACATGTTTCATACAATCCAGAGTGTTGAGTATTATGGGTAAACAAAAGAAATACAAATGTTGTTGGCAACATATGGTAAACTGTTAAAAAGAGACTAATAACGAGCTGCCAGACTAATAAAGGATTGTATAAAGTATGTTAAATTGCAACATATTGTTACCGCAAGCAGAGATGTAGCTCTTAATACAGGAATTAGGGGAAATCCATCTTTGCGTGCATTCTTTATCCAATTTAAAAAGCATTAACCAAGATGAATGAAAATATTAAAACCTCTTCTAGTAACCTATTAAAGGTTTTTTAAGTTTCTGTTTGCCGGGGGAGATATTCCAATTAAACTACATCCCTACAAACATTTGGAAGATATCTTACCCAGAAGATATAGGTATATACAATATCTTATTTTTATCATTTAGAAGAAAATCATCAAAGCAATACTTTTTTGATATTAAACTATTTTCATTTTAGTGAAACTTTTTGAATGAACCGTTCAAAATGTATTGACTATTTATTTTATCTCGCACAACCTCTCCCGAAGGGGGAAACTACGAATATGATTGTTCCCGCAATAATATTTTTCTTCCAAGCAATACGATTTCGAATCATTTTCGTATTACTTTGCTTGTAGGGTTACATACATAGTACATATCGAGTCTTATTTTCGATTTAATCGTAAGCAACAAAAATTATAGTTTTCAGGGAAAGGTTTTTTTTATAATCTACGATATTTTTGCATACGTAAATTGTCGCTTGCGATAAAATTTTACAGCCTGTATTTTAAAAGTGATCAAGAATTTCGCCATTTTGATAATTCTAAACTATTGGTAGGACCATAAAATGTTAATTTCAATAAAAAAAGTTAATTTTTACTACATGTCTCTTACGATTAAATCAAAAAAAGGCTCAATATGTACAATATACATATGTATGTATGTATATATTATGTTTAACTAAATACAAAACTCTTGTTAAGACTAAAGAGATATATCTATATTTCCTTACAGCTATTACTATTTCCTTTTCATTTACAAAACATTTTCATCATGTCTTCTACACCCGCTTCCACCTCGAGCGGCGAAGTCAAATATGTTACCGAAGTGCCTAGTAGCTTAAAACAATTGGCCCGATTAGTAGTCCGGGGCTTTTATACCATCGAGGATGCTTTAATTATTGATATGTTGGTGCGAAATCCCTGTATGAAAGAAGATGATATCGCTGAATTGTTGCGTTTTGAAAAGAAACAAATGCGTGCTCGCATATCCACCCTACGAAATGACAAATTTATACAAATACGCTTAAAAATGGAAACAGGACCTGATGGTAAAGCACAAAAAGTCAATTACTACTTCATCAACTATAAAACATTTGTAAATGTGGTAAAGTATAAATTGGATTTAATGCGCAAACGTATGGAAACTGAGGAGCGTGATGCCACCAGTAGAGCTAGTTTTAAGTGTACGAATTGCAATAAAACATTTACGGACCTAGAGGCGGATCAATTGTTTGATTTTGCCACACAAGAATTCCGTTGCACCTACTGTGGTAGTACAGTGGAAGAGGATAGTTCGGCTATGCCAAAAAAGGATTCTCGTTTAATGTTGGCCCGATTCAATGAACAGTTACAGCCGTTGTATGATCTGTTAAGAGAGGTAGAGGGCATAAAACTAGCGCCTGAAATTTTGGAACCTGAACCAGTAGATATTGATACCATAAGAGGGTAATTTTATTAAATTAAACTCGAAAAAAATATTTATTTTATTTACTTATTTTTATATAGTCTTAACAAGCCCGCCAATCAAAGAGGAGACGGCCAAATGTGGTCAGGTGAGGCCACACGCAATCAAGGTTTCGCTGTTGAGGAAACCAGAGTAGATATTAACATAGGAGGTGATGATATGCCTGAAACGGTAGCTGAACGCAAAGCACGCCCGATTTGGATGACTGAGAGTACGGTAATTACCGAGGACAATGGTGATAATGCGGATGATATATTAAATGAAGCTGCACAAAATTCTCAACAATTTGGAATTTCCGGCTCATCTACCTCAACTTCAAATAGCAATCGCAAAAAAGAACAAGAAGATATTATGGCTGTCTTACTACAGCACGAAAAGCAACCAGGACAGAAAGAAAATCACATGAAAGGCCTCCAATCAAATGCAAATTCAAGTGATTCTAGTGATGATGAAAACGATATAGATAATATCAAAATACGTAAGTTAAAATAAGATTTCTTAATTTAATATGCACATATGCATACTTATGCATTTTTAAAATTTCTTTTAGCCAAAACCGATTATAATAAGTTTATCAATTCCGAATCTGAAGAGGAGGCTGACAATGACGTTCCTTCTGTTTTAGTATCTGGCCGTCCTTGTCCTATAGATCAAGTTAATGATGATTTAATTGCCCAAATGTCACAACAAGAAAAAGAAAACTATATACATGTGTATCAGCAACACTATAGTCATATATACGATTAAAACAAGTTTTTTTTCTATTTCATTAGTTAATTGTGTATAAAAAAAAATAATTTTTCTTAAAAACTAAAGTTGTTCTTTTTTCCTGAGGTTTTTATATCAAACGAAGGTGGTCTTTGAAAATATTATCAGAAATAAAGTAGTAATTGGTATTAAAGCTTTTAAGCTTACCTGTTATAAAGTATTAGAAATTAAACTTCCAACAGAATCTTTCGTAATGCCATGCCTTCTAAAAGAAATAGTAAGTGAATGATGTGGCAGAAATTTACAGCATTCCGTTTAATTCCATTAAATTATTTAAAATAGTTTATGCAATTCGCAAAAAAAAATTTCCAAACTTATTTACTATTAGAGATTATCTAAGCATGAATATTAATTTCACCATTATCACCCTTCTGGAACCGACATCTCTGTAGACGCTTATAAAACTATTAGCTTACACACATTTGTTTTATGTATGTACACACATGCTCAAGTACTTACTGCCAATAAATCTTTACCAATTTTAAGCAACTATTTTATATTTGTGAATCGAGACTTTGCTTATACACAGACTTTATTATGTTTATGTTTATTTATGTTTTATTTATGTTTTTTTCTTAATAGTTTTATTATTTTCACAATTATAATCTTTTTTTAGCAAGAGTCCGTTCTTGTCAGATTTTTTGGCGGTTAAAATAAGTTTGCTTACATTTTAGTAAACATCAGTATGTATAGCAACATTATCAAACATGTATAATAACATTAGTTGAATTCACCTTTTTGTGATCTGGCATCTCTAATCATTGTATGCTCTTGTTTCACTGTTCTGTTCTCAACATTTCTAATAAATTTCTCAACAGCTTGTCAAAAAAATTATTTAGTGCTTTTTATTAATACGATGGTAGAAGTGGTAGAAGTACATATTTAGTAATATTCATTATTTAAAAAAAGAAAATTAGTGCGTGTAAGTAAGCTGTGTTTAAGTACGAAGTAAAAAATGTAATAAATTTTGTGTATTAATTAGTTCTGTCAAGTGAAACAAAAAATTCCTTAGAGGCTATCTAATTACTAAAACCAAAAACGAAGCACACTTACGCCAAAGAGTAACATGTTACATGAGACTATCAAATAAATTTCTTGGGAACAACAGAAAAAAAAAGTTTATGAAAAATAAAAGAAAATATGTACCTGTGTAAATAAAATTAAACTATTACAGTACACGTTTTTAAGTGCATTTGTTTGTGATGTGGCATGTTATAATCGCTAAAAAACTGTGTCGTCCAATTTTAATTTCTAAAATTGACCCCTAATTACATATTAAAATAAAGTTTTGCTTTATATGCATTTGTTGTTGTTATAACTATCGCAGCCACTATTGCTGCCACCGCTACTGCTGCTGCTGACCCTCAGCTGTTAATTTTGTTATAATAATTGTTTTTGAAATTTGTAATTATATTTCGTATATGTCAATATTAACATATTTATCCTAATAACGGTAAAAATTGCTGTACTTCCTTTACAATAATAAAAATAAACAAATAAGACTTCAACATGAGACCAAAAATCGACAAGGATTTACTTCCTATGAAGGCGCATTATTTTTTCTTTAATGCTGGTAAGTAGTAAATTAAAGTTTTCATTTATGAATTTATTATTTGCATATCGGCATTAACTCGAAATTTAAAAAATTTTCACTTTTTGCCACAAATCGACTAAAAAGCAAAGCCGCGAATAACGTTGTAAAAGACACATTCCGTTCGCAAAACCGTTTTTTTTTTTACACAGATTACCATTAAAATTACTCTCTTGCATTGTTCAAACAGCAAACCATTCAAATTACAATTTTTAAAGAATCAGTCAGTGGAAGAACGTAATTAACTAAAAAAAATGATAAGAACGAAATTGTCGAAAGTCGTAACAGGTAGGTACAAAATGAAAAGTGTAAAACTATGAAATATACTCGTATAAAAGTTTTAATTATCATTATTTTTGATAAGCTATAAACAGATTAACAAAAAAAAAAATAATCTGGTCTTAAAAGAATTTATTTTGTTCTCCTGAAAAACTATAAAACAACGTTATTCGTGGCGAACTTTGAACTAACAACATGTACAAATATGTATCTTCCATTCACTGTAAAAATTTCCCCTTATTCCGTATACTTTTTCATATCAAAAGTCACGTTTTGACCATTTTGATGATACGAGTATTTTGGTGACTTACACATTAGCGCAAAAAAAGCTTAACCGACATAATTTTTGAACTTAATTTTTTGACCAAAATCGATTATTTGGATCGTAAATAAACGATTTTCGTCAAAAAACGATGTCCTAAAAATGTGTCGGTGAAGCTTTTTTATTTGTTAACACAATATGTATGTATCGTCACCTAAAATCCAAAAGGCCGTAACAGCCAAAAAATCAAAATAGTCTTTTTGATTGATTATGTTGTGTTTAACCAAAATACATCTTTCCTTAAAATTCTACTCACAACAATCCTGGCAGTACTTAAGTTCCGTTTAATCATTAAGCTTTAATATAAACCTTTAATTTTAATGTTAAAATTCTTTTTAGCAGGGCTGTGAAATGGCCTTTTGCATTAAAATAGATTGCGCTAAAATTAATAAATTTACGAAATCAAATGAATAGCAAAAAAAATTTTTTTTACTATAAAATAGATACATCGCTACAAAGAACGTCATAACTCCAAAAATGGAATTTTCGAGCTACCGATTCAGAATTAATCCTCATAACGATTTTCATGTTGTGTAAAAATGTCATACAAATATTTTGTTTACTCAACTCTTGAAAGCAAAATAAAATTTTCTTTTCCAATTACGTTGTGTGTGAATTGAAAACTTTAAACTCGTTTTCTGGTAAACTGGTTTTTTTGAGTTATGACGTTGTTGTAGTAAATGAGCGATATGTATGTATGTATATATAAATTTTCAAATTAAAAAAAAAATTAATTAAAAAAACCTTTAACATTTTAAGGATTTCATAAAAGGACAAAAAAAATTACCAAAAAAAAATAAAAATTTGACGATGTCATGGAATTCAAATGCACTTCCGAAATTTTAATTTCCTTCTTTATAATAATAAAAATGAGTGCAAAAATACGAAATTCTTAATTATTTATAATCTATCATCATCTTTATTCAATCATACCATCCAAAACTACAGATATTTATTGAATTTTTCGTCTATTTATTCAATAAATATCAAATAAATTAATTTGTATAACTTCAAACAACAAGCAGCAATCAAAGCTAACAAAAATGCAAAAATAACACACAAAAAAAACAAACAAAAAATTATCTCTTTGTTACGAACTCAAAATTTATCGCAACAATTAGTTTTAATTGTATTATGAAATATTTATATTGAGGCAACCCATTCCATCTGTAATTGCCTTATCTCTGTGTGTTAAATGCAACAAAATTGTTTTCAACTCTCTTGAAATCATTGATTTGGAATTAGACCTCGAAAAGAAAAACTAAACTTTGATAAGGAACATAACATGTGCATGTATGTATGTGCGTATTATGGGTGTAGATACATACATACGAGTACATACATATGTATGTACGTACCTGCATAAATAAGCTTTTATTTAAATTGTAACTTTTTTTGAAAAATTTTTGCATAATCGATTCACGCAAAAATTACTTAAAATATGAATGAAAAAAATAATTTTGGTTTATAAAAGGTTTATAAAACAAATTTTGTTTGGAAAATCGGGTTATAAACCTTTTATAAATTAAAAATATAAACTATTTATAAAAATCAAAAGAACATACTTGTACTTTTTGTGAAGAACATAAGAATTTCCGTTTGGGAAATGATACTGAAAATAAATATAATTTAGATTTTTTTATTGTTGCTTTAACCAGCATTTAAGGACAATTTTCAATTCAGCTATTGAAATTCTAATTCAGCTAGATAATTTAGTTATTCAGTTATAAATTTTAATTCAGCTAACTATTATTACTTAAAATAATAAAAATACTTTAAAGTAATAATGGAAACACTTGTAAACCAAAATTTACTTCATTGATTTGCAAATTCAGCTAGATAATTTAGTTATTCAGCTAACTATTATTGCATTAAATAATAAAAAACTTGTAAACCAAATTTGCTCCGTTGATATTCAAATTCAGCTGCTAATTCAGCTAACTAATATTACTTAAAATAATGAAAATAGTTAAAAATAATAGTTGAAGCACTTGCAAATCAAGTTTACTTCAATGACATTCAAGTTCAGCTGGATTTTCGCAATTTTAATCTCTAATTCAGCTAAGCAATATTACCTAAAATATGAAAAATATATGAAAATAATAACAAAAGAACTTGTAAAACAAATATACTTCACTGAAGTTGAAATTCAGCTAGATGTTTTTGTTTTTCAATTGTTAAACTTTAATTCAGCTAACGAATATTGCTTAAAATATTAAAAACATTTGATAATAATAAGGAAAGCTCTTGTAAATCAAATTTACTTTATTGATTTTCAAATTCAGCTAGATAATTTAGTTATTCAGCTATAAGTTTTAATTCGGATAGTTAACTGAAATTTATTGATTGAAATTTAAATTCACCTAGATATTTTAGTTTCGCAAATGTAATCTTTAATTCAGCTAACTAATATTGCTTAAAATATAAAAAAAAACGTTTGAAAATAATAATGGAGGCATTGACATTCATATTCAGCTAAATTTTCTAGTTTCACAATTGAAAACTCGAATTCAGCTAAATAATATTGCTTAAAATATTAAAACCATTTGAAAATAATAATGAAGTTAAAATTCAGCTAGATGTTTTAGTTTCGCAACAATTGTCATTTTTAATTCAGCTAACTAATATTGCTGAAAATATTAAAAATACTTGAAAATAGTAATAAAGTTTAATAAAGATTTCTTTACATTCAAATTCAGCTAGATATTTTACTTACGCAACTGCAAAATACAATTCAGCTGACAAAATGATTGCGGCACGAAATGATCTTAAGATAAATTGGAAACCCATATTGCTCAAATTCAGCTAGCTGAATTGAATGTTATGCATATTTTATGAAAATCTTGATAAAAAATATAAGAAATACCGAAGTGTATTTATTTGACATTCAGAATTTTAATCAGGAATAATTTCTTAATTGGGCTTAAGCTTAGTACATATTTTCAATTCTTGTAGTATGAAATATTTTAATTAATTAATATGATTTTCTTAAGAAGGCAAGATAAATTAAATTATTTGTTTTGCTGGTTAATCACTGTTCTACAAGCAGGAACGAAATGCAAAATTATTTTTTTATAAAATGTTGAAAGACAAACATTTTATTAATTTTAAAGGTTTTATTAGGAATCAAGTGCCGTCGAGTTGTGAAAATGTTTCATAACCAAGCTGCTGTCTAATGTGAAGAGCAAAACCTTAAACAATTGAGAGATTGATTAAAAATGGTGAAAAAGGTTTCCAAGACTAATTTGAAATCGTATACGATTTTCCGCAAACTCTGCGCTTGGAAGACTTTTTTAACTTTTTAAATCAAAAAATTTCATCTCTGATTTAAATAAAAAAATTACAAAAAATATTTAAACAGAATTAAAAAAATGTCGTTGTGCTAATGTTGTGTAATAAATACAACCTAAATTTCAGTCATTTTTATAACTACAATAATTTTTGTATGTAAATAATGTAAACAAATGATGATAAGAAAAATCAGTATATTTACATATAAACTAACTTTTTGAAATTTTATACATATTTTTTTTTTATAAATATAAGTCATCTATCTATCTATTCGTTTCCTTGTTTCTGACTGTTACTGTTACAATTATAATGGAATGTCACTTATTTTTTTTTTTTGCTATTTTGATGTTTATTTTTAATACTTATCTTGTAGATGTCTCATGTTTTCTCTCGCTTAATTTATTTTCAGGTACTGCACCTGTCGTACCATTCATGCCCACGCTAGCTAAACAATTGGGCTATTCCAGTGTAGTTGTGGGTACCATGTATACAGTATTGCCTATAATTGGCATGATAGCTAAACCAATATTTGGTTTTATAGCTGATCGGTAAGTGTGATTGGAGGGAAATTAAAGGCTGTAAAAATTATCGACATGTACACACATACTCGTATGTATGTATACAAGTACATACATACATACATTAGTGAAATATTCCAACATTAGTATTAAGTATGTTGTCATCAATTCGCTTGTTTGATTACATTTTATAGCTAGAATAAAAGCAAAATGTGTCTTAGATAAATATAGTTATTAAAAGAAATTATGTCTCGGTTCACACACGTCAACTTTTGTTGATCAACTCGTAATTCAGCTGTTAAACGCAGAAGCATATACAAATATTTTTTTTCTACCAGCTGAATTAAAAGTTGATCAACAAAACTTGACGTGTGTGAACCGGGACTATCTACATATGTATGTATGTATGTATGTATGTAATATATATAAAAAAATTAGTTAAAATTTATAGCCGTAAAAGCAAAGAGAACTTATGTATTAAAAAGCAAAAAAAAATAATGGTTTTTTGGCAAAATGTTCCTAACATGTTGAAGATAAGTCCGATTGATACTTTTAACAGTAATGTAACTAGCTGAATTGCTCTTTTTATGTACATACATTAATATTTATAAAATTTAGTTCGTGGCATAATTGCTGAATTGTTTTTTAACACAAATGTTTTGTAAGAAATTAATATTTATGGAATTGATTATTTTATTATAAATTGATAAGTACATATGTCCAATTCAGCTAGCTGAATTGCTTTTTTAAACATAAATATACATATGTACATATGTATGTATGTATGTATGTATATAATTTAGTTCGTGGCATAAATTCAGCTAGCTGAATAGTTTTTTGCGTAAATTCTGTGCAATATAAATATTAATATGTATTTGTAAAATATATTATTTTATTTTTAACTGATCCGCTTATCATATTCAGCTAGCTGAATTGTGTGCAAAATGCTTTAATATATGCACTAATATATGTACATATGTATATTTAATTTAGTTCGTTGCATAAATTGTGCCTGCTGAATTAATGTTTTATAAAAAATAATCATAATTTTAGAAAAATAAAAAAAATGGCAATCTGAATTATTTTTCGCTCAATTCAGTTTTCATATTTGGTTATTCAGCTGATTTTGAACACTCACTCACTATCCAACACAATTGTACGACCTTTGAAAAAAAATACAACCCTGATCTAATGAATTCTTGTTGCCTTTTGAAAATTTCCATAACTCCATCATACCAGGGTTGTGTTTTCTCAAAAGTCATACGATTGAGTAGGATAGTAAATCCTAAACTTTATTAATGTAGTATATTTTTAGAATCAACCTATTTCATACGAACATCGTGTATTTTTCCTATAAATGATCTTTAAAACTAATAATTGATTAGTTCCTATAATCTTTCTTGATATTATATTTCCCTGCAGTTATCAGCGTCATCGAATGTTATTCATTATATCCGAAATTCTTACAGCAGTTGCCTTCTTTCTCATTATGTTTACTCCTGCCATACCAAAAGAACCCATAGCTGTTGAATTCCATTGTCATGCCGGTGTCGCCGATCTGCGCTACTGTTCCGAATTCGATAAATGTATAGATAATGATTTGAAGGAGCACTATGGCAATCAAAATTTAACGTGCAAATTGCACTGTCAGGCTCAACCTTTTATGTGGGACATAATCTGTGATAATTGGCTGAATTCCACAAATTGTATAGACAATACTACAGCTGCCATGGACATAAAAACAACCGTAAATATGGGTCATATGAATGTGGAGCAGCAGTGCATGTTTTTTATAATACCCCACACAAATGGTGAAATAAATGGTCAAAATGTCAGCATGTATTGTCCCAAGGATAAAAATTATTTTAAAGCATCCTGTCATTTGGACTGCAACGATGAATATTTGGATAGTAAGTTGGGACTAAGTCCGGTAATAAATAACACGGCTGCTATGGGTCTTTATCAGTTCTGGTGGTTTTTCGCCATGTTGATAATATCATGGATTGGTATGGCAGCCGTTGTGAGTATCGGTGATGCAATTTGTTTTGGCATTTTGGGCGAACGTGCCCATTTGTATGGCAAACAACGTCTGTTCGGCTCTGTGGGTTGGGGTATTTTTTCCATAATTGCTGGTACTCTAGTGGATAGTATGTCCAAGGGTGTTGAAAAGGACTACACCATTGTATTTTGGATGACATTGGTGGTAATTGCTTTGGATGTTGTGGCATCCATGAAGTTAAGGGTGAGTTTCACTTTCGCTACAAAATATTTATATGTAAGTATGTACAACGAAGCAAACTTTAAATAATTTCTGACTGGAGTTAGAATTTAGTACATATGTATGTATGTATACATGTATTTATAAAGAAATACTATTAAAACTTTTGAATATTTTAACTGTTATAACGTTTTTTAATTATATACACATATTTGGAAATTAAAATTTGAAGCTTAACTACAATGAATGAATAAGGGTACTTGTTTATTGTGAAAGTAAGAAGTTTTGAAAAATTATAACAGTTTATTTCTTAGCTGAGGCATTATTTGAAAGCATTATAGGCGCAGAATACGGCATACAATGTGTTAAATGCAGTATAACAGTTTTTACAAACTGTTATAAAATTATAACAATTATTTTTAACAGCTCTGAAAATAGCATATACTTAAATAAAAATTATTGCAGAGTAATTAATTGAAGGTAAGAACTTTAGAAGAATTATAACAGTTTATTTCCTAGGTGTGGCATCAGGCAAATTATTTTAAAAACTTTTAGGCACAGGATGGGAAATACAATGTGTTAAATGCAGTATAACAGTTTTTAAAAACTGCTATAAAATTATAACAGTTATTTTTAACAGCTCTGAAAATAGCATATACTCAAATAAAAATTATTGCAGAGTAATTAATTGAAAGTAACAACTTCTGAAAAATGATAACAGTTCATTTCCTAGCTGTGGAATCAGGCAAATTATTTTAGTGTTGTGAGCAGTATAACAGTTTTTTAAAACTGTTATAAAATTATAACCGTTATTTTTAACAGCCCCTAAAATAGCATATACTCAATAATCCCAATCACTACATCCATCTTATAAAATATTTACACAGAAGATTTTATTTAAATTGTTATAACAAAAGTTTTCTGGAAATATTTTTCTAACCATATAACAGTTCATTAGAAATTATTTCGAAAGTATACCAAATTATAACAGTTTATCTTTATAGTTACAAACATATATTATAGATATTTGATTACATTTTTTCATCTGCATGCTTATTTATGTATTTGAATTAAATTTTCTTTCAGCATACACAAACTCATCTCTCCCCAAACATTCTAAAAGATGTTGGTCAAATGTTCCTTTCAGTGCGCTGTGTTGTTTTCTTTACATGGTGCATTTTTATAGGTCTTGGTACGGCGCTCATATGGAATTTCCTTTTCTGGCATTTAGAAGAATTGGCAGGTTGCGAGGAAACCTCCATGAAGACTCTACAAGGAGCGGTCATGTGTATACAATGTTTTTGCGGCGAATTGCCTTTTTTCTTTTTCTCGGGCTGGATTCTAAAGAAAATTGGCCATGTTAATGCCATGAGCCTGGTGCTTTTTGGCTTTGGCATACGTTTTATATTGTATTCAATGTTGCAGAATCCCTGGTATGTTTTGCCCATAGAATTATTAAATGGTGTGACTTTTGGTTTATTCTATGCCACAATGGCTTCTTATGCCAGTATTGTGGCACCTCCAGGTACAGAAACAACCATGCAGGTGGGAGGACTTTTGAGATTGCCTCAAAAACAACTAAATATTCAAACAAAATTATTTAAAAAATTCTTAAATATTTGCAGGGTCTTGTGGGTGCAATTTTCGAGGGTATTGGCGTCTCAACGGGCAGTTTTATAGGAGGTTTACTATTCGCCTCCGTTGGTCCTGGCCATACTTTTGAAATATTTGGTGTTAGTGCATTTGTTGCTTTCGTTGTGCATGTTTGTTTGCAAATGTTTTTGCAACGTCGCCATGCTGGTGCGGACAGTGAAAATGGTAAGCAAATACTTCCAGAAGATACAAATGACTCTTTAACTAGAAATAATGAAATTAAAAACGACACTACTGCCACTGCCAATACAGCAGAGCCATTAAGCACAAATAACGCTGATCCAGCTAAATTTAACAATCATGATTTAAATTCATAATGTTGTCTACAACATACTCGTACATTAAGTTTTTTTTGGTGTTTATTTTTGTTTGCTTTTCAAGCTAAAGGTTTTGGTTTCCTAAATAGTTTTGTTCAGAAAAAAGGCATATCTTTTTTTAATTTAAAATAAGGAGGCATTTTGTAGTTAATTTTTTTTTTTTTTTTGTTTATCAAGCAGGTTCTTTTAATTTGTTATTCTTTTCTGTTTGCTGTAATTTTATAAGCTCGACTATACAGTTTTTATCTTTGTTATTTTAATGCAAATTTTTATATTTATATATGTATGTATTTCTAAGCAAAAATAGTATTTTCAACGGTATTCTAGTCTTTTTAATGGAAAAATAAAACGAATTTAATATTCATCACAACTTTCAAAAAAAAAAACTTCTCAGCTATAATTATGAGTAAACGCAGCGCGTAAGTTCATTAGCAGAATTAATTATATCGAGATTGGATCGACAAATTTTCGTAATAGCGTTGATTCAAAAGCGATGTAACTTCTATATTTACTTTGCAGTGCTATACTGCAGTTAGTGCAGTGGGTCACAAACATTTGCTTATTTTTACATTAATTTCAACACAGGAGCACAGCTTGACAGTTTTTGACTTTATAAAAACTAGTTACCTTAATATAGAAAGGCCCTAACCCATTGTTTTTTAAATCGAATTTCTTGTATATTTCGATAGAACATCTAAAGTATCGAAAAATGCAAAACTCTCGATTTCGAAAAATTAAAAAAGTTAGGGCCTTTCTACATTAAGGTAACAATATGTTTATCGGCAAAATTGCCAAAATGGTAACACTGCTCGTCACATTTAATTTGATGGTGTTTTCTATAAAATGTGCTGCCAATCCTGTATTTATGCAATTTACGGGACAATAACAACATTGTCGTTTTATACGGGGCGTAAAGTGCAATGCGTTGACCCCTTTTCCACACGCAAAGTTTACTTTGCAAATTCTTAATTCAGCTGGTTGAAAGGCAGAGGTAGTAGTACAGTCTCTTTTAGTGTTTCTCCCAGCTGAATTAAGACTTTGCAAATTAAACTTTGCGTGTGGAAAACGGGTCCTCCCACCATTATTGAGGGTGATTCTTTTATAGCAAAATATAATAAGCTTTTACAGAGCAAAAAATTTTTAAGAAACGAACATCAAATTGCACTTTTTTAGAGGAAAATGTAGCTTTTTTTTTTTTTTTTAGAAAGCACCATTAGTCTCAGTTTCTTCGTCGATAGCAACGCAGTACAACAATTGTTGTACAGTGTAATTCAACATTTGAAATTGCTCTTAATAACGGCCAAAAAAAATTTTCAAATTAAATAAAGACTTTATGTCAAATAAATATACTTCGGTATTTCTTATAAAAAAAAATTAAGATCAAAAGCATTTCTTTAAAAGTACTTAAATCCCATAGATAAGTTCTAACATTATCTTTATTATCAAATAAAACGTGCGAACTGAGACATACAACAATAGATTAATATGAAAACTGAACTAAATTGCTGACAAATTCTATATAATAATGTTCGAAAACTTCTAGCAGATTATTTATCAAGTGTCAAAAAAAAAAGACGAGAAACAATTCATTGAACTTATTGATTAAATTTTCAATATTCATATTTATATCAGGTGTACTCGCTATAAAAAGTCTTGAAAAATATGTTCTCGCGATATCAAAAAACATACTGAAAAATGTGAGTTAACACATCTGAGCGAGATTCAAATTAGAGAGTTTACTCATCAGCTGAACTTTTGCTTACACGTCTTAATTCAGCTGGGAGAAAGACAGAAAGAGATAGTATTCCTCCCTCTGTCTTTCACACAGCTGAATTACAACTTTGCAAAGTAAACTTTGCGAGTCTAAAAAGGGGAAAAAGTCGTGATTCAGCTGGGAGAAAGACAGAGAAAGTAGTACTTTCTCTTTCTGTCTTTCTTCCAGCTGAACTAAGACTGCAAAGTAATACCCTTTTTATACACGCAAAGTTTACTTTGCAAAGTCTTAATTCAGCTGTGTGAAAGAATGAGGGACGAATACTGTCTCTTTCTGTCTTTCACGAAGTAAACTTTCCGTTTCTAAAAGGGGGTATAAGATCTAGTTTAGCAATTTCGACAGATATGTGAAGTTACATACATACATACACATAAGACACAAATCTGACAAGTCAAATGTAAAAAATATGTCGCGTGGAGCAACCAGCTGAAAAATATTATTTAAAAAAAAATTAAAGAAATAGAAGACGAATTTTTTTTTCGAAACAAGAAAAGATGTAAAATACGGAGTAACATTATCTCCCTCGGAGTCTGATAAGTAAAATATTATAATTTTCAATTTGTTGTGCATGTTTGTGTTTTAGTTAAATTTTCAAGTATTTTTAATTTTTATATTATTTAGTAATGTTAGTAGATATAGAACTTTGTATGTACATATGTATGTTATTCTTCTTTTTGTAGTTTTGACATGCATTCTTTTATTTCTTTTTAGTTTATTAAAGGCTGTAGACACGCTCAAAATGCTTAACAAGCATATTTATAGTATGAGTTAAAATTTGTTAGCATGAAAAAATATAAATTTTAAACATGCTTGCTGTCACATGTTAATGTGTGCATGAATGAGTGAAACCTAAATTAGAGCGTCAAGCGTTGCGTTAGCAGCAACATACATACATACATATGTAAATTTTTCAGTACATTTTTTTACATTAAAAGTATAAATTTCTCAAAGAGAATTGAGCTGTGTATACCTTATATGAATTTGCCTTGAATGCAACGAAGTGTATTACAACAGCTGAGAGAAGTAAAAAAATGCAATTGTCACTCTCCAAGGCAAATTCATATAAGGTATGTATACTTGGCTCAACTCGCTTTTAACGTCAAAAAAAAAAGAAGAATTAATCCCCCTTATTATGAATGGCGTCGTCGACGTCAAATCAAGACGACAGTAAATATTGTCACTTGTCTACTCTTTATCGGCAACAATTGGCTGTTATTGACAATCTCTTACTAATCTCTAAGGCTTCGTAAATTAATGGATCATGTTAATAGTAGTGTTAATAGTAGTCAATTGTTGTCGACAAAGAGTAGACAAGTTTTACTGTCGTCTTTATGTGACGTCGACTTCGATATTCGCAATGAGGGGGAGTGAAAAATGTGTGTTGACAAGCGGCGAAAATGGTCACCTGATCGAATATGAATTCGCGTTGGCCAGCAACAAGGCCAATTCATATCAGGTGATCTCGATTTCAGCAGCAGGTGATCAACTGTTAATTTCTCTTGTGTCAAATCAAAGCAAAACGTTTGGACATTTTCTGACAGCAGTAAATTTTACACTAACAAATATACATGGCGAATATGCAGAGTTGCAAATCGCCTTGGACAGCACCTTATAAATAAATTTTCAACTCGGATTGATACCAGGTAGTCTCGATTCGCAACTCTGCATATTCGCCTTGTATATTTGTTAGTGTATTAGAGATCACCTGATATGAACTCGTCATGTTAATTTCGCTTTGTTCCAGACTTGAGTCAAAGGCATTTAGATAAAAAAGTTGACTAACCTAAATTCGCTTTAAAAAAATTCATACTTGGGGGGGGGGGGGGGGGGGTGGGGTTATTATGCAATCCGAATCGGGAAATATTTTCGAATTGTAATGCTAATAACATAAAAATTCAAAAAGTTTATTTTCGAATCGAACTAGATAATAATCCCCCTGGGATGTCAAAAAAAATGTGTATTGCCATCTGAGGGATATGCAACTCATAAGTCTCCTGGGCAGTTGAGACCACCTGATATGCATACGCCTTGCTTAATTCTCCCCTCCCCCAGGTTTCTTTTCTGCCCCAACCAAAGACAATATTGTGCCATTATCTAGAAGTGTGCAAGCAAAATTATTTTTTTATTATATTCTTACGTTTGTAAGTATTTATTTTCAATTGATAGTGTGGCGCGGGAAAATAGCAGAACTTTCTCTTTATCACTCGTATGTATCACAATTTAGAAAATAGTAGTTGTTATGCTTGTGTTTGCTTAAGGCTAGTGGTATTCACTATTCCACAGATTCAAACTACTTTTAAGAAATTACAACCCTGGTCTGATGTGGAGTTTGTGAAAATTTTCAAAAGACAATAACAATTCACTAGATCAAAGTTGTATTTTTTCCAAAAATTTTTAAATTTTTACAATTATGTAGGATAGTGAATATGTACTAGACTTTAAGGCTAAGACTCACTATTTTGCACAGACGTGTGACATTTTTAAAAAATACAACCTCAATCTAATGCATTTTTGTTGACTTTTTCCCTCATACCAAGGTTGTTAGGTTTTTTTTTTTTTCTCAAAAGTCTTACGATTATGTACGATAGTGATACGAAAGGCTTTACTAGTATGCTGTATCTTTTTTTTATTGCTTAAAATTGTAGTCTTTGCACATTGAGCATAATTAATAAATTTTAATTAATCTATTTTTTATTTTTCTTCCTTTAATCAAACTTTTTATTTTAGGAACAGTAAAATATTTTGCGCCTTCAGATGCCATGAATATTCTTAATGAATATGAATATATTGTAACGTAGATGGACTGTGTTATTTTTTTACATGTAATTTTTTTTTTCTTTGTATGTTTTATGTGGTGTCTTTAATATATATGTATATATATATATATATATATATATATTTAATTAATTAATTTATGTGTGTTGTAGTGGTATTAAACTAATTTTTATGATTGCTTTAAGTATTTAAAATTTGATCGTAATTTATTGAAAACGAACATCGATTGTACTTTAATTTTTTCCAAAAAAAAAACAAAGCAGGTATTTTTATTTATTTACAACAAAAATAGCAAATTCTATGTTTTAAAAATTTACGAAATAGTCTAGTTCTTTTTTTTAAGTTAATTAAGCATGTTTAAAAAATAATTATTTATTTAAAGCAGTTCGAAATAAGTAACAAAAAAAAAATGCTTTTATTTATTTACAGCGAAATTGTTTTGCATGTAAAAACTGTTCATTTGTTTTAAACTATTTTACTGTGTTTAGTTTAGTTTTTATAATTTTTAAATTTATTTAAGAAAAGTATAAGCTTGAATTTTATATATATTTTATTTTAATATTTAAACATTTACCGCCTTATTCGTGAAAAATATATTTTTGTAAACCTTTGGTGAATTAGAACTATTTCTCTTATACGGCCGTTACCGTCTTATTCATGAAAAATATTTAAGCTGAATTCAAAAATTTGTTTCAGCCAAAATTTTGCACACATAGAAAAAAATTTTCAAGCTGCATATAACAAATTTTGCCTGCAAATTCGGCTTTAGGTTTATAAAAAAAATGAGAATCGGTTGCTCTTGCAGCCCAGTCCTGCAACTTTCCGGCTCTTTTAAGTCTAAAAAAAATTAATGTGTATCGAAAATCGATTCGACAAGAAATTACGAAGTAATAAAACACAACAAATACTTTTTTTTTTTGCAAATTTTCGACAGCGACATCTCTTGAAACATTTTGCAGATTTTGGTTTAAAAAAAATCTATCGGCCCGACTCTAAATATTCTTCGGTAAATAATTGCCAGCAAATTAATATTTTCCCAAACTAAAGTCCTCCTATTCTAAACAGATGGCGAGAAAAATAAAAATTGGGAGAGAATTTCGAATTTTCGAAGTTAGCTATTTTGTTGCCAGTTGTTTAATTTTAAAGTTAAAATAAGAGAACAAGGAGTAGGGAAAACAACTCCCGGAAAATCGTTATTCAGAATAGAGTTGTTTAAAAATCAGTGACGAGGAATTTTAAAGTTAGATATTAGAAAAAAAACCAGGCTCAACGATATCTCTCGAAACGAACCGCCCGATTTTAGTCAAATTGGCAGAAATCGAGGTTTAGTTTTGGGGTTAAGAGGTGATTAGGAATTGAACTTGAGCGCCTTAGTAGTTTAAAATAAAAAAAAACAGATTTGTAAGAATTTCATTTTCGAATACTTTTTGTAAAAATTATATGATAAAAAAACACACAAATAAATAAATATATTTTATGTTATTTATCTATTTCCTTTAACACGCGCAATATTTTACTTGTAAATAACAAAATATGGCAGTTTATTCTTCTTCCCACAAAAAATCAAAGTGTGCTGATAACATGTATGACTTTTGCACAGAAAATGTTGCCACTATTTTGTTTCTCAGTATGGTAATGCTACACATAATAAGAAGTTTAAACTACCACTCAAAAACATCAAACTTAATTGAGAGAGATTAAGTTAATTTTTGGATTAGTTAATTAGAGATATAAACTAATCTTAATCTCGAACCCAAAAGGTCGACCTAAGAATTTACAAGTATTCACTAGGATCTGTTGGAATACCCCAAATGTTTTTATTTTATGTAAAAACTGATTGCAATTAAAAACTTTGCTCACCAATTTTAGAAAATTTTTAGAACATAAATTTACATTATTGGCAATTCAAATCAATAAATTTTGATTGAATTGATTTAAAAAATGTGGTTCGTTTCAAATTGAAAACATAAAATCAATTTACAATTTTGAATGCAATAAAAAAATTTGCAATCATTAATGCGATATCATGTGATTTCAATTAAATTAGATTGCAATCTTTTACAGTTCTGTGAATCACTAGACACTCATTTTTACTTAAAAATGTTATGGCGCAAGACAACTACAAACTCAACCAACCGTTATTTCATTTATGAATGGCAATGCCAATGTTATAGTTGAATTGACACAGACAGCTAAAGTGAGCTGAGTTGAGAACGGCAATAGGTGCGTTAAGCTGTCTCATTAACACGGTGTAGTCTCATACCCATACACATAATAATCGAATATCACATAAAACAGTTATGCTTCTCTTCTTGCCACTTTTGTCCTAAACTATGGAATAGTTTGTATGTATAACCTTTTGTAAGGCTTTTTCAATATAATTCCAAATATGTACCTGCTAGTATAAGCGTTCCAGAACTAGTTGGTGTAGAACAAGTCAATGTCTTGCTAATGAATTAAATTCTTTTAGTATTATTTTTATACAATTATGGTCGTATTAAGTCACAAAAATATGTATATATTTATAAAATGAAAAAAATCGGGTAACAAATTTATTACAATTTATACGTAAATACATATACATACATATATAAAATAAATAGATTTATTTTTTTTATAAAAACTTTTATAAATATAAAACAAGTCTTTTTAATTTAATTTTTTTTATATTTATATCGTCAATTATGGATGTGTAGCAACCAGACTAAGTGGAGATGTTCAGTTACATAAAGAAAAAAAGAAAATAAAACACTAAATAGCAACTGAAACCGGCAACTATCACCAGCCATCCATCCATCAGTTCTCATCTTTTAATTTAATTTTGTGGTAACTGGCACTCCAATTCAGTCCGCTTGACATCCACAATCGTGATATGTATGTATATTGCTTTTATATTATTTAGGTTGTTTAGCAATTAAAGACTCTTCCTGCTGCTGTTTTTGTAACTTACGTTGTAATTCTTTTTCTTTGCATGTTTGTATGTTGAGGGCTTTTTTCTATAATAAGAAAAAAAATATAATTCCAAACAAAACATTTTGTATCAGTTAAATTTTTGCTAAAGCAGGTTAAATAAAAAATTCGCTAAAAGAAATATTAAAAATAATTTATTTTTTTCTTTTTTGCTTGGATTTAGGGGTAAGTAGCGATTGGGAATAAATTTATAAACGTTCTGAATTGTCGTAAGTATGTATTTTTGCCATGTTTTTTTTAATTATAACCTGCTACTTTCTTAAATCAGCTCAAGACAGATAGCGCAATGAGCCCAACTGCGTAATAGCGAGATCCGTTTGGCTTCGCCTAAACCCCCAAATAACTAAAAACCTCATGAACTTTACTAGGAAGCACTTGAGGAATCAGTTCGCGCACTTCTCCTTCATTAACAAGAATCATAAAAAAACAGATGTTTTTTCATCGTCAATCAGAGTTGGGACACGATCAAATAATCAGCTGTCACATAGACTTGCGTCCAACAAAAAAGTTGTTTCAAACCCATTTAATTTACATTGATGTTTTTGACCGAACTTGTGTCCAACAGAACGAACTAGTTCAGAAAGAGCTGTTGGACTCAAGTCTACTGTCAGATAAAAAACTTTTTGATTTTCATCAAGCATCGCAGACAACGCGCATGTGTATCCGAATAAATAAGACTGCTTACATGCAAGAATGTGATTGATGAGTTTGTTTGATCGTCTCCAGAGCAGTCTAGGATAAACCGGTAGGCTGGATATATACCAGAAATTTAGGAAAAATTGGTAATTAAACTAATACCAATTAGTAAACTAATCAATGGATCGAAGTGAACTACATACGTACGCTACCAAAAATTTTTTTTATACAAACTTTGGGACTTTAGAATTAATTGTTGAATTTCGAGCTTGAAATTTTAGTGTTTTTTAGCGCAGTTTTTACGAAAGAGTCAAAAAGTTTTCTTCCATTTAATTTTTTGCATGCAAAATGGACGATGTATAGCCCATTTAATTTTTTGCATAAAAATGGACGATGTATAGTACATTTAATTTTAGTTCCTCGGCAACCTGTTAACTTAACCTAACTTATGAATAGTTCAAAAGATTGTGTGAACATCTCAGTCAACTTTTCGTCAGACTTCATAAACAGTTTCCTCAGATGACGTGAGAAACCTCGCGGCCACGTTGACTGGCCACTGTCCTTTCGGAACCCATGCCAAACGTATGGGTCTCCCTTATAATGAATACTGCTATAGTTGCAATGACGAGGAAGAGGAGGAAAATGTCCTGCGCCTCCTGTGTCATTGTTCCGCTCTGGAGGATGTGCGGCTGCACCTCTTTGACAGAATATCCTTCGGCTGCCTATCTGAGTTATCGGAAATTGAGCTCAAAAACTTGAGCCTTTATATAAGGAATAGTGGCTGGTATAGCCGCTAACTCCACCCACCCCAACCCCACCAAACTAGGACCCACTATCACCTCACCTAACCTATATAAATATAACTGTCATATATTTTCACCTCTATCCCTCTCACCCTTCTTTCTCTCTCGTTCTTTATCCTTTTAATACAGGTAGCACAAAGGGATCATTATAATGGACCCAAGTGAGCTGGACTCTATCTTTCAAATCTTCCTTACCAGCAGCCTGCTAACCTAACCTAACCTTCCTCAGAGTGAGCCTTTCCCCTATTTGCCTTTTTGGATTCTCTCTTATAAACAATCGACCCAGTCCAGTGCAAAGTATGTACATATATATTAAATAATAGAATCAGAAGAAGTTCTTAACACAAAACTAATTTGAAAACGATAAAAGGTGTGTGATGATGTGTTTTCTATAGTCGTTTTGTCCATAATTTTAAATTTTGTTTTTAATAGTTTTTGCAATAAGTTTTGTTATGTTCTCTTCACATTCCTACTATTTTATTTATATTTTATCTTCTAGTGTGGTTTTTAAAAGTCAGTAGCTTAAGATTGGCTTAAAAGTGATACATAAAATAGATCCGAATTCTTCACACCTGTTCAAAACGATCGTTTTCCATCACATACCTGATTATTCTATATTTGGAATATTGTGCCCATCTCTATCTTCAAAATATGTATCTGTATATGTATGTATTTACTTACCTTTAATACTTTTGTACGCTGATATATATTTTGCATTTGCTTCTTAATTTTCAACAATTTTTCTCTGTATACTTTAACACTGTTCATCTGAAAGGTAATAAAGATAAAAAAACAGTTTTTAAATAAAGCTTATAAAATACAAAGTACTTTTTTATTATATCATTAAGAATTTCGATAAGATTTTAAAGAAAATTAGTTATTAGAATGTCTTTTGATTGCAGGTACAAAATAATACAAATACTAATTGCAAGTAAATATTATAAAAATTTATAAAATAATAATAAAAAAAAACACAGTGCCATAATGTATTAAATGTTTCAAATTCCTAGGTAACGAAAATAAATGCAAGTATTAACGATTTTTATGACTACATATTTAATTTAACTTGCAAAGTCTATTACTGATAATAACGATTTGTTAGATACAAACAAAAAAGTGCAAAATATTTTAGAAATATTTTTTTTTGAAGATAATATGCATGATAAACAAAATCCTTAGTTAATTGTAAGATTGTAGGGGAAATAGAAACAGATTAATTCTTAATAAAATTTAGAGAGTTTTTCTAATATTTTATTTATTCAGTAATAATAAATAAAAAAACATGAATATTAATTTTCTTGATAATATTTTTCACATTTTAATAGTGAAAGAGTATGTTTTTATAATTAATCATATAAAGTGACTTCAATTATTTATTTATTTTATTTATTTATTTATTATTTCAACCGAGCCCATGGGGCCATGTACGATTGAAGTAGTAGTACAAAAGAATAGAAGTATGAAACATAAACAGATTCCGGGAGTCCTTAACTGGCTGGAATTAGTGTTTCTATGGCTTTCGAATTGCCTTCCTCCCTGCATAAACATTGCGGAGAAGCCAACTCGCAAACATTTTCATTTATGTTTAAGTCGGGAAAATATGGTGGCCAATTAAATTGAATGTTCCGTTCAACTATGTGTGTTGTCAGAATATTTACAACTAACTTTGATGTTATTTGTTCATTAATAATTATCACATGTAATTTGCCTTAAAAGGCGATACGAACATTAGCCTGTTCAATTCATTAAATATAGAAGATGAATATTTTGGCTTGAAATAAATAATTTTACAACTCAGATATTTTACATTCAGAATACATGTGTTTGCTCCAAAAATGTCATTTACTTTAGGGAAAGTTGAAGAAAGTTTCTTCAATAACTTTTGCACTTTGAAATTCTAAGCCCCTGTTTCCACAATCCATACGCTCAACTGGAGCAGAAAATTTGTATGTAATTTTCAAGACGAGTCGACTGCTATATTGTGAAATTAATAATTGCAGCCATCTGAGCCGTCCATATAAAATTTCTTTTCGCCAGTGAAAACCACAGTACGAAAATCATAAATATGTGCTTTTACTCGAATATTTCATGCTATATGCTCTCCAGCTATTTGAAATCGATTTTCTTTTCGTAAATTATTCGGCGGTGATTTTTTCTTCAGTTTTTCCAAGTTCAGGTATACACAGCTTGCAATGGATTTTTTTACCGTTAAGATACTTGCTCCGGTACCAGCTTGAGACCTTTCTTTATGGTGTTGAAAGATTTTTCTCTTTTCGGTTGGAGTTAAATTCACTATAATGAGCAAATCAATCGGCAAATTTGTCTCTTAATTGTTTTCTTTTCTAGATGCGAACTTTTAAAATAAGGTAAAGTTTGTGTTGAAGGAACGCAAATAGCCCAATCATTCTTATTGTTTTGGTTTTACTCATGGCCACAAGGAACGAAACTAAACTAAATCAAACGTTTCATATTGTTAGTTTCGTACTTTGAATCAAACCATGTGAAGAGCACCATGAAGAAGACAAATAATACATTAATTCGAATATCGCTTCTAATTTCAGATGATTATAGATTATTTATCTTATGTACCTATTTGAATTATTTGCTTGTAAAATGCGTCAAATTGTGTCAAATTGTTTGAAAAACACTATCCCAGTGCCAAAAGCCTAATTATAAATCGTCACCCCAGTCGTTAAGCAGCTCTGGGCTGAAGAACAGCTCTCGCGTCATCGTAATTATTTCTGAAGTGCGGTCAGGCTTCTGTGTGTTGTTTGTCCTTCGAGAGTTTTTCGTCTCGCTCGACCTTGCGGTTCTTCTGTGTAATTTCGTTAACAACCACGTTGCTACTCCTATGTGAAGGCATAGATCGTGTTTTGAAATACTGTTAATAACATCTTGGGCATATGGTCTAGTTACCCCGCCCATATTTGTGCAAGCAAATTTATTTTGTAAAGTATTTATGAAATAAATAAATAAATCGTCAGCTGAAATGCAAAACCACGTAACTAACAAACAATTCAAAATCACGTTTTTAATTAATTATTGGGCATTACACTTGTCGTTACAAACTTTTAAACTTTTACCACAAAATCAGGCGAATTAAAAATGATATAAAGAAATTTTACTCCAATCACTTGAGTAGTTTTATTTAGTTTTTTCTCTTTATTATAAGTTTAAAAAAGTGTAGTTATGTGATTTTGCATTTCAGCTAACGAAATGTCGCACACCGACACTCGCAATAAGTCTGCAAGGTTTTTTTAAGCAAGTTTCAAAAAACACCTTTCACCAGATGTAAATGAAAATGCAGGCACTTCACTTACCATTTCGTTCAATTTAGCAACCTCCGCATTGTCCAGCTTAAATTTTTCCGCCGATAAATCAATATAGATTTTATTTTGCTTTTGTCTACACAGGTTAAAGCAAATTTTCAATATTACAAAAAAAAACATCACCAAAATCAAAATTTTATTTATGTCTCACATTAACTCCCTAAGTTGTCCTTTGGCCTTAGCGATGGGAGGAGCATAAGATTGTAAAATTCCAGCCGTTAACTGTTGAGAAGCTAAGGAGGAGGTCATCTGTGACCCTGAGTTGACACTAGTTGTTGCATTATTTGTCTCATATTTGTTATTGTTATTTGGAGTTTGCAACTCATCTAAGGCTGATAAAGGAGTGGCTGAAGTTTTCTCTATTGGAACGGTGGCAGGTCTTGAAGATTCCACGTTCAATGTTAAACTAAATGCTGATAACTCATCCACAACACTTTTGAAATAATTATACACATATTAAGTAAACATAATAAAATTGTAGTTCTTATCTTTAAGCGTATAAGTTTATAGTGGTGAAACCAACCTGTTAAAATTATTGCTTTTTAGCATATTTGGTTTATTATTCTAACAAATAAATGTAGCTAAGCATATAAAACTAGCAAAATAAAATAATTCATAAATATTTGGCAATGAATTAACAAAAAAAAAATACAACGAAGTAAATAAATAAAAAACAACAAGCAGCTGTTTTTGACATCCACATAAATGAAAGAGAATGGGCAAATTCCCCACTAAAGAAAATAAAAACAAATGACTGTTAATTATTTGTCAACAGGTTTCTCTTATGTTAACAACAGCTTATCAGTTGCCAGAGTACAATGCTTATATACATTTTGTTGAATTACTTGTCGTTGGACTAAAGAGTTTATTGTTTGCGACCAATTAATCCGATTAAAAATACATATCTAAAAGGCGATTCTGACTTATTATAATTAATACTTAAAAATAGAAAAATAAAACACGAAGATGAAATAAAACTCATTTTACTTCAGAAAGCTATTATCTATTACTGGATTATTTAACAAAGAAAAACTTCCACTTCCCACTTTCAAAACTCAAAAAAAACTGGTTTTGCAGAAATTAAGTTGTAAGTTTTCAATTTCTGTAAAACTCAATGAAAAATACTTTCTTATCTCAAGAGGTGCGTTCACAAGCCTTTTATATGAAATATAAATATATGTATATACACAAGATTTTTATATTTAATCTTATGTAACGATTTTTTCTGCATAAAATTTTTTTTATTTTACGACAAAAAGTGTAAACGGGCAAGTGGAAATAAAAAAAAATCAAATTACCTCTAAATGCTCATGCCGAATTTTCCACCATTTCCTTATCCGTTCAGTTCCACTTAGATTATTCTTGAGCACAATTCACTTTTAATTTTTTTTTTTTTTCATAATTATTGAATAACTTTTATATTTTTATTCATTCATTATTTATTTTCTATTGCTCTTTTTCTATATTTTTATTTCATTAATATGGTGCATATTTTCAACATAAAAAAAACTTTCTTTACATCTTTCTTCTTCTTATTCTTTACATTTAACATTTTTATTTAACATTCCACTAACACTTTCACCACACCTTAAGCAAATGCAACGAACGAGCAGACAAAAGAAAAACAGCGATCGCCTCCACAAATTTTAACAACTTTGCAGCTTGTTTTCTTTAATTTCCTGTATATATTCCTATGAAATATCTACACATACATATTAAGCAACACTTTAACAATATTTTTAAACGAAAATAAATCCATTATATCGTTTATTTAAATAAAATTTAATAAAATTCTTTAACACTAGAACAAGACATCCGAACCGTATGAAAACTGCGCGCAAACTGAATGTTACAAGCACCATGTTGCCAGACAATTGTTCTAAGGATGTGCTAAAAAGAAATAGTATATACATATGTATGTATATAGTATAGTATTAATGTTTATATACATTTTGTTGAATTACTTGTCGTTTGAACTAAGGAGTTTGTTGTTTTCAACGGATTAATCCGTTTAGCCGAATTTAAAAAGCGATACTGACTTATAATTTAATTAAAACTCATTTTACTTCAGAAAGTTAATATTACTGGATTATTTTATGAACAAAAACTTCCAGTTCCCAATTATGTATGTATTATGTTTACATACATATCTCTCCTTTATCCCAACACAGGCAAAACTCAAAAAATATACTTTTGCAGAAAATAAGTTTGATTTCAATTTATATAGAACTCAATGAAGTTACAAATATATTTCTTTTTTTTTTTGTTAAGAGGTGCCTGTAAAAGCCGTTTATATGAAATTTTCACACAAAATTAAATATGATAGATATAATAATTTTTCTGCATTAAAACTCCACAAACGCAATTTTTTAGATAGATCTAAAACATCAAAAAATTGTGGTTTTACAATACAAACTTTTTCATGGAAATTGTAACCTAAGACTTCTTGTATTTTACTATAAAGTGTAAATGAGCAAGTTGAAATAAAAAAAAATTAAATTACCTCTAAATGCTTATACCGAACGGTGGATTTCCTTATCCGATCAATTCCATATTTTTTTCGTATACATAATTCATTTTTCATTTTTTTCATAATTTTTGCTTCACTTTTATTTTTGTATTGCACCTTATTTATACATATACAATGTACGTATATTTTTATTTCATTAATATGATGCACATTTTACATCTTTTATTTGAATTATTTTTTCTAACAGAAAAATTACATTTTCATTAAACAGGCATTATTTCCTCCAAATTCTTTACATTTAACATTTTTATTTAACATTCCACTAACACTTTCACCACACCTTACGCAAAAGCAACGAACGAGCAGACAAAAGAAAAACAGCGATCGCCGCCGCAAATTTTAACAACTTTGCAGCTTGTTTTCTTTAATTTCCTACATATTTTCGTATGAAATATTTACACACGCGTGTTAAGCAACACTTTAATAATACTTTTAACCGAAATTGCATCCATTTTATCGTTTATTTAAGTAAAATTTAACAAAAATTATTTAACACTAGAAAGAGACATCCGAACCGCATGAAGACTTCGCGAAAACTGAATGTTGCTAGTACTTTGTTGCAAGGGCTTTGTTGTTTGTTCGAAAAAGGTGTTAAGGAGAAAGAGTAATATGCAACTTTAGAGAATTTTGGTGAAAATGTATATTGTTGCCTATTTTACTAAAGTTTCATGCCAAATTTTCCATCATTTCCTTATCCGTCCAGTTTCACCTACATATATTTTTTTTAGCACAATAATTCTTTTAATTTGTTCTCATAATTTTTGGTTAACATGTTTTCTTTAATTTTCCGTAATTTTTCTATGAATTATCTACACATATGTATATGTACTTATGTATATGTTAAACAACACTTTAATAATATTTTTAACGGAAAATAAAGCCAATTTAATGTTTTATTTTAAGTAAAATATAGTAATATTATTTAACAATAGAACCAGACATCCGAACCGGATAAAAACTGGTCGCAAACTAAATGTTGCCAGACAATAATTATTCACCCCTATTCTGCGTTTCGATTCGAATCGAAATTTTCTCCGCTTGGCAACTTTGGTATCCTGTGTTGCGTTTTTCGATTTCTCTTTTGATTGTATGTATTCTGCATTTCGATTGTAACTACGTTTTTGTAAGTTATTTTGGTGTCGGAGCGTCTTTCGATTTTTGTTTGTTTAACTTCAAAAAAGTGATTAATCCAAAAAATAATGTAAGTATTAAATTCAAAAGAAGGTTTAATTAAATCTGTTTTGTTTTTTTTTGGTACTGAAATGTGATTTTTATTTAATTTATTACAGGTAGAAAGCAACAGCACCCGAACAGTATAAAAAGTTGTCAAATTTAAAGGCAATAAAGGACGAATGTGGACTAAAAAAATTAAAAATTTGTAATTAACTTTTTTATTTTTGTTACAATTATGTATACAAAATGAAAATATCAGCTCCGTCGCGACAGGATTCTTCACACTGGTTAATTTGGCCACAAATATCTCTTGCTTATTCCTTTGCTTTTTTGGTCTTTCACTACTTAACTTGCAATTTATTCAATAAAAATTTTCACAATATTTAATATTATTATTTATTTTAGTTGTTAAATCACTGTTTTTTGCACTAATTTTAGCTTTTTGCTAAAAATTTTGCAAAATTGCTGGTTTTTCCTGTTCATATTTCAAACGTTTCATAGCAAAGCTGCTGGTTTAAACATAACCTTCTCTTCTTCTTTTTCTTTAGATTCAGTTTTTTTTGCCAGAGTAACATTTTTCGATTCGTGCGTAACTGAATGCGGCAACGTAATCGAAACGCAGAATAAGGGTGTACACTGAAACCTCTCTTAACGGACACCTCCCATAACCCGACCCCTCTAATAACCGGACAAGTTTTGTAGATCCAAAATTAAAATAAGAGAAAATGTAACTCTCTCATACGCGCAGTGAGTGTCCGGTTATGAGAGGTTTCACTGTATATATTTCAAATAACATCTCAACAAAACAACTTTCATATATATGTTTATATGTATTGGTTCTGTTCTGAAAATCACGGTGATTTCAAATCACGATGATTTCAAAAGTAAACTACTAATAGCTACTTGATAGTGGGTTTTTATTGTATTTTAAGTTTTTGTCATTTATAATAGAATATTTTCTTGCAACTTCCAACGCTATAAATCGTGCAATTTACAAAAGAAATGATTTAGCTTTCATTAATTTTTTTAAATCGCCGTGATTTGCAGAACAGGTCCGTATATTTATTTTTTTACATTGTAAAAAAAATTACATTATAAAAGCCATTATAAATTTGCCATTAAAAACTAAAATTTAACTAAAAATGTTCATAGTTACTTATATTTAAGAAGAAAAATAAAATTAACTAAAAAAAATCACAAACTAAGAAAATAATAATTTAAGATATCGTAAATAAAAATATGTACTTAAATTATGAACGAGTTGAGAAGTAAGAAATTTTTCATTAAGTCGCTTTCTATGTTTATGGTTGTGTATGTACAAATAACCTTAACTAATTTAACTTTTTTATATTTCGAAATAGACCATCACAATATGCAACAAGTTTTCTAACAAAATTTGTTCTTTACGAGGAAGTGGTCGGTGATATAGTAAAATCTTTATCCCTTCTTAAAGTCATCTATTTCCACAACTTTTGCAACAGTTTTACCCTCATCATCATTTTCCAGTTCGGCACGCGCGCAACGTCCGCAGCAATCTGCAGAGGGCTTATTTTCACATTCACCCAAGGCGGGCGGTTTAAAGTTGGGCGTCCAGGGTCCCAAGCTACCACTAGCATAAAAGTCCATGGGATAAGAATCCTGTTTCGGAGCCTGGTTGTGAGGTGTATATTCGACGTCACCCAAAACTACCGATAGTTCATAAGGATTTAATAGCGGCTTGGCAAATGCAGAGCCCCAATCTATGGACAAGCGCGGGCAGGCTATTTGTACAAAAGCATCAATATCTTCAAATAAAGCTAGTTTTTGGGGGAATATTTCTGACAACAATATGGTGGTTGAATCAAAGCCTTTAGCTTGAATGCGTTTCTCTAGAAACTTATGAACTCTTGAGCTTCCTTGACGCCCTAAAGTGCCCAAAATAATGCCAATTTTCTTGGCTTTCATGGCCTTTTCAATTTCACCATAACGCATGGACTGCATGGTTTTGTGATCGTATTCCTCAATGGTGAATTTCTTTTCATATGGATCGTATTTGTAAGCCTAGAAATTAAATTTTTTTTTGTAATACGAGTACATAAGTATATGTACTTAAAACAGGCAGAAGAAAATATATTATTTACCTTCAATTTTGGATTTGCAATCATGGCAGATTCTAAATGAAAACGTCCATCTCCCAAGTATATAATCAATTTTGTTGTCTCTGGCAGTGTGGGCGAGGTGCAACCCAAAATCTCTCCGGGACTCAAAGGTTTGGCTTGTGGTACTATAACATCGTAACCGGCCGCCTTAAGTTCTGCTGAAGCTGCTTGTAAGGTAGTTACAAACTGTATGGTGCTAACTAAAGCCATCTGACCATCTTCGGGTTTAAAGTTCAGCTTAACGGAATCCAAAAAGTGTAATGGATCAATTTTTATATCCACAAATATGTATAAAACCTTAATGCCATCTGTTTGATCGACCGGTATTAAGCAGCTGTGGCCATAATGCACCAACAATTCGGCGCCCAAAGCTTTTGCAGTATAATCGTCTACACAACAGGCTCCGTATGTCACATCGCCCATTATTACCGTATCGGCATCGGTAAAACGCTCTATTATATCACTGATAACCATGGCATACATAAGTAAACCTTCGGGCAACTGCAGTGCAACTCGTTTAGCTTTCATTTCCTTTATACGCCAAATGGTTTTGTGTATTTCGAAGTTATAGTTGCACGGCAAACGCTCAATGGCCTTTTGGAGCTGCGGATCATCTAGCAAACTTTGGGGAATACGATTTAAGCGAGCCTTAGGTTTGAATACCTTTTTGGGTTTAGCTCGTACTACCACCACATCCGTTGAGTTTGTGGCATCGTTATATGGTTCAATTTGCGGCTTGTTGCTGATTGCATCAGCATTAGGTTGGATTATGTCCAACATATTTAACTGAAATTTGAAGATTTTGAATTGCATTTTTATTTAATTGGAAATGATTATGTTGATAAATGTAGAAAGTCTTCTGACTAGATAGATGACCTTTTTTGAATTTATATGACGATATGTATATTCGCACTCTTTTCTCAAACTGTTTCTTAATGTCAAATAATAACGGTATATTTTAGCTGATGTAACAGTAAATTTAGTTTTATAATGAAACTCCTACACAAAAAGACAAGTGCATATGATTTCGTCACATGGTTCGACAGGGAATTGCCAACTTCACTTGCCATCAAACATGCAACTTGTGCTCATACATACTCTTCAAACTTAATTGAAATAGAAGGGTAAGAACTTAATCCATACACACATACTCGTACATAAGTATTTAAATATAAAAACATTAGCATTAAATATTTACTTTCAAACTTTGTTTGCATACAAATGCTTATAAATAAATTGTTATTGTGAAAAATAAGAACACCTTGAGAAAAAATTAACTGACTCAACTTTTTTTGTTTCATTTTTTAATTGATTTGATTGAAAATTATCGCATAGCGCAGACAAAGCAATTAACTAACAAAAACGGTCGTTTTAATTTGTTTTGAATACCATTTCCTGATTTTAATTTAGCTAATGTTATAATTTAGTTTCATATGTATAAAGAAGTATTCTGAGATTTTTAAATAAATATACATATGTATGCAAAAACTGCAGCTGTTGCAGATTAATTTGTTTAGATTCGCACTTATGTATTAATAAAACATTTTAACTTCACATTTCACACATTAAATATGCACCTTTTTAAATGTTTAAAACAGATTTTTATTTCTTTGCAGATATCCTTGCGATTTTTAATTGATAATCCTTAGAAAACGTCCGTTTCGACCAATAATTCCTTTAACAATGATTTCTAAAACACCGTCTCCTAAAACTTCTTACAAATACTTTATGTATGCTTTGCCTATGTTGCACGTTTGTTGTTTTTGGTTTTGTTCAACCCGAGTACATCCATACATACATATGCATATACATATGTACAAGCATTTGCATGGCTACCATTATCACTGGCCCGTTAGTCACGTACACCAAACTTTTACAAACCAATGGTTGCCTTCATTCATTTTTACACATGTACTCTTTTGATTTCCACTGTATTTTATAAGTTATAATATATTTTTTAAAGTATATTGCTTCACCTGTTGATTTAAAACGGTACGGCTGTGTGATTTATTGTATTAACAAAATTAAAATGCAATTAATTAAAGTTCTTCGAAAGCACGTTTGTTGACTTTTTGTGTTTTGACAAATAAGCAGTGATGACAAATGCAGCGTTATTAAAATGAAAGTAGGTGCTTTTTTAGGCACTGCGTTCACACTATATACAAGAATATTTGAGTGAAATCAGCAGCAACAGATTAGCGAGATTTTTTGTTTTTGAGAAAACACTGAAAAAATAATATAAACTTATATCCCTTAGTCTAAAACTTCCATTTGTGGAAAAGTCTACGAACATTTTGCTTGATTTGCCAGCTAACCGTGAAGCTAACTATCAAGGCGAATTCACAACAGCTGATCTTAATTCACCAGCTGACATAACTTCTGTAAATCAATGCAAAACGTTAGGAAATATTCTGACAGCTGGAAATTTTACACTAACATATATAAAAGGTGAATATGCAGAGTTGCAAGTTAAGACCACTTGGTATCAATTCGCCTTGCTATCTATCACAAGACGAGAAGAGAACACCTTACTAAGAATTCGCCTAGTGCATGTTGCAGCAAGTGCAAGGCATGTTCATATAAGGTAGACTCGCTCAATTCGCTTTGAAAAATATATCATGATATATGTGTGTTGACATCTGAGCAATATTCAAATTAAAAGCATCGAAAACAATCATCTGGGCAGTTGAGATCAGCTGATATGGATTCGCCTTGAGCAAGTAGAAGTAACGAAAAAGTATTACCATCGAATCTAATTTCTAACAACAAGTTGGCATCACTCATAAAATATGCAACTCTGCTACAGCTGTTACTGTTCTATGTTATTTTTTCATTCTCGAACACATCAACAATAAAATTGACTCATTTTTGTGAAAATTCTATTGAAATTTAATAATAAAAATTGCTTTCCAAAAATTAAATAAAGCAAATAGTTAAAATAAGATAAAATTATTTTTTAATAATCACTATATTACGCCAATAGAAAGCAGAGGAATTGGGAAAGTTTGGATTCACTTTCGGCCAATTGATTTTGTGCACAGATATCTTACATTTAAAGGAAATGTTTTAAAGTCTTAAAAACTATTGAAAAAAATGATTCGTTTAAGTATTAAGTGGTTAGTGGCCATTTTAACAGTTGTTACCACAAGATGTTGCCATGCCAGTGATATAACTAACCAAGTGTTTGGTGTTGTCAAGGAAGGCATTGTAGCAGCTTTTGGGGATTTTAATTCTGATGAACTGACCGATGTATTCTTGATAAGGGACAACATGAAAGTATTGCAAATACTATATGGTAAGTTGAACTGTTTTCCTTTTGTACTTATTGGGCTAGAAAGTTGCTGGAATGCAAACTTATTACAGGTGCCGATACGGAGCCCCTATTAAGAAATGGACCCTTTTGTACCTATGAAAGTTTCCAAATTACCAGTGTGGTTCCTGGAGATTTTGATGGAGACGCCTTGATGGACGTAATGGTAACACTAAAACCTAAAGGTAGTAAAGAAGATATATATAGTGTGTATGTGCATTGGGGTGGTCCAGAAGGACTTAACTGCACCAAGGAGTCCGAGCCGCCATTACTTAAAACTAAAGGCGAACCTTTGGCCTTAGATTTTAATCGCGACATGATTATAGATTTATATGGTCTTGATGAGAATGGTGATCGTGTATTTTGGATATTCCAAAAAGCCCGCGAGCCACCGATACATAAAACACAAGCTCCACCCACAGGTACAACTGCTTTTTCCGCCAGCATTAAAACTCCTAATGCTAATGCCTATTTGGATTTGAATGGCGACTTTACAGCCGATTTGTTTGTGCAAACCGACAAATTCTATGAAGTTTGGTATGGTCGAAATGATTTGCAAAAGGAAGATTTCACATTTAATCACACCATAGATATTTCAATAGTAGGCTCAAATTACAATCTGGGCCAGGCAGTATTTGCCGACTTCGAATTAGAAGGGGTGGAGAATATTATTTTACCTGTTTGTTTCCATAAAGATTGTACAAACTCTACAATATTAGTGCACGATGGCTCCAATTTCCGTGACGTCCACGTCAACTTTAAAGACCCACAAGCTGTTTCCTGGAGCTTTGTGCCTCCCGTCAAAGACGATGTGTACCTAAAGACCATAACAGCACGTAGTGGAGATTTTAATATGGACGGTTATCCAGATCTTATAATGACTTTACAAACGTTAACAGGTCCCAAGCGTATGCAAACTTTCCTATTGGAAAATGTGCCCTGTAAAATGTGCAATCCGCCATTGAAGAGAACTTTTGAGGTAAAATGGAATGCTTTAAGTCCTTTAGGTAACGATACTGTCGCTGGGGCTTTTTACGATTTCTATCAAGATGGTAAGTTTTTTTTTTAACTTTGAAATAGAAACACACACTCAATACTTCAACTATTTCAGGTGTTTTGGATGTTATTTTAATACAAAAAACCAAAAACGGTCAATACAAACCTTTAGCCTTCCGCAATACTCTAGATTATGATGCTAATTTCGTTAAAGTCATTGTTTTGACTGGGCTGATAAATAAAAAGAATCCAACTTCTCAAACAGCTTTGGGTCGCAAAAAACGTACGTATGGTACTAATTTACCGGGTCCACGCATAACCTATTACACCACCACACAAGATGGAGATTTACAACGTGGCTCTTCGGTGCAATTGCCACAGTCTTCTTATTTTGCCTTGCAATTACCCTACACCATTTTCGGTTTGGGCAGAACACCAAATTTCGTCGAATCGTTGACTATGGGACTGGGCCACATGTCACGCACTTGGACTCAACTGATACCAAATTCACAAATCATAGTAGTGCCCAAACCCATCGAAGATCCTCAGCGTTGGAAGGCTCAACTTTTTGTTACACCCAGCAAACTTATTCTAATGAGTGTGGTGGCCTTGGGTGGCACTTGTCTAGTTATTGTCCTCATCATATTAGTGCTGTACATTAAAGAGAAACGTGAGGATAAACAGGAGAAACTGCAAGAAGCTCATCGTTTTCATTTCGATGCAATGTAGGTGTAGTTCTTAGTTTAAAAGAAGACAGTGCAATTTTTCTAAATTGTATGAATAGTGATATTTTTTAAGTTGTTTTTGTCTTATTTTTTTACTAATTAATTTTATTGAAATTCGCTTATATTTATAATTCAACGTATGCTTTACTTTTATTCTACTGAGTAACATCGGTATCTTCTAAGTTTTTTTTTATTATTTTTATTTGTTACCTTTCGCATACAGTCTTACAAAATACTATTTGAGTTAATATATAAACAAAAATGTAATTAATACACACTACATACATACTTCTGTAATGAAAAGAAATTTAAATAAAAAGCTTAATTATCAACGGAATTAATTAATTAATTTGAAATTCGTTTTTATTTAATTCGCATTCGAAATTTCGAGAGGAATTGAACATGTTGCCATCGGAGATAGCTGCCATATGGAGAAGAGCTCTTGGGAGCAATAAAGCTTTCAGATTTAAAACTCCTCAAAATCTAAAGAAAGTTACAAAGAACGAATGTAAAAAAAGAGCAAGAAAACTAAAACAGTATTCAAATTAAATAAAACTTGCGCTAATTTCGGCTGATTATGTTTTTTACATTATTCTCAATAACATGTTGAGAGATTTTCTATAAAAATATGAAGTTTTCTTTTTAGCTTTTTCCAAGAATTTTTGTTTCCATTTCTCGTAATGATGCATTTGGACATGCTTATACATTAGACTTAACGTTAGCCTAAAAAGCTGGATATCTGATGAAAACTCGACTTTCGAAAGTCAGAGTGAGATCGGTCAGTTTCTATTCTTGATAGGAACAGGTCCTTTTGTATGAACTACAGCATGGCAAGTTACATTGAAAATAAACTGTGTTACCCTAGTACCCTATTACCATTTCAATATAAAATGAACGTTTTCATGTGTCGTTTTAAAACGATACTCAAATGAGAATTAAGCCGCTTAAATTATATGCATATCACACTTGTTCCTCAAAAGCGTAACAACTCAAAATTCATGAATTTTCAGTAGAGGCCAAAAACTGTTTATGTTGGTAGTAGTTATTCTAAAAACACAAAGAGAGTCATAACGGTTTTTTTCACGGAAAAGAAGACAAATCAAAGGCAGATTTTTACAGTGGGTAGATATGACCTCTGTTGTTTGGTTTTTTGCAAAAAGTGAACATTTGAAAATTTTGAGTTGTTACGCTTTTGAGGAATAAGTGCGCTATGTATGTTTTAAGTGAGGGTTTTTCATGTTTTATTTTCTTTTATTTGTTTTATTGAAAATTGGAGGTTTTGACACTATTTTACTATATTTAATAATATGTTATGTATGTACTTGTTTTTTTTTTAATCAAATTTAAGAGTTTTCAAAACAATACGAGTGTTACAGACAGTAAGTAAATTCATGATAAAAACACAATTTATTCTTTTTCCAAAAAATAAGTGACCGCAATATGTAATTTGTAAAAATTATTACAATTTATTAATTATCAAGTGCGCCAAAAAAAAAACAAATTTTCTGCAAAGGAATTATATATTATACAAATCGTTTTTATAAATTTTTATTAAATGAATTTAATAAAAGGATTTTTTTTTTGTTATTTTTCAATTGTTGGTTGATTTTAGTTTCAATAATTTAAATGTTTATTATATAGATTTTAATATTAAAGTAAGGTGTGAGAGAGACTTAAAAAAATATATGTGTATACTAATACACATGTACATACATATATGTATGTATATCGTTACCTTAATATGGAAAGCCACCAACTCATTATTTGTTTGGTATGGAGTTTTTTGTATATTTCGATAGAAGAACATCTAATGTATCGAAACAGGCAAAAATCACGATTTCAAAAAAATAATGAGTTGGGGCCTTTCTATATTAAGGTGACGATATGTACATATATGTATTTCTATGTATGCATGTAAGCTGACATTTAATTAAACGTTTTATGTACGACATTAAAGTATGATAAGACTTAAATAAAATTTCATTATTCTGTTATACTACAAATGTATGTTGTGTGTGTGTGGTTTTTGTTGCTGTTGTTGTCCATTCGTCAATAAAATGTAAATTTTTAGTAAAATTTTCATTATGACTTTGCAACAAAATTGAATAGAAGGAAACAGAGGGACAAAAGCTTTGCTATTATTGTTAAGAAAATTAAAAAAAAATGTATTTGTTGTTGGTTTCGTAGCAGCAACGAAATGCATCTAGACGTGCTAAACCAACAATAAATAAATATAAATAAAATATTGAAATAATTATTGAGAAAAATTAGATTTATACAAATAGTCGCACTCAAAAAAGTGAGTGCATTCTTTTCATATAAATTTTCTACTCAGTTCAAGAGTAAATGTATGCATATAAGAGAACAAAATAGCTTGACTACATAAATATTTAATATAAAACATTAAATAATTGCAAAAAATTACTATGATTCGATCGTTATAGAAAAAATAACGATAACAAAAATTTGCTTAAAAACGAAAAGGAAAGAACATACTGCCAGTTTATAGAAGACATGTAAAAATTCTCGTCTCTCTATTTATATTGAAAACAAAAACAAATTTGAGCGCTTTGTTTATGTTTTCAATGTAAATAGCCAGACGAGTATTTTTACTAGTCTTGCATAAACTGACAGTTAGTTAATTTATAGAAGCCGAGTAAAAATTCTCGTCTGCCTATTTACATTGAAAACATAAACAAAGCGCTCAAATTTGTTTTTGTTTTCAATATAAATAGACAGACGAGAATTTTTACATGTCTTCTATAAACTGGCAGTAAATGTTTTTAACTTAATTGCATTAAATTTGTTTTGTAGTTCACCAACTGAAATATGTATGTATGTATGTATGTATAGATATAGCACTACGATTTTTTTTTAGTGCATTATTGTAGGTATTTAGTTTAAATATAATGTATGTTGTATGTATAGTTATGGCAATTTACTTTTCTTTCGCTTGGTTTTTGCAAGTGTTGTTTAACTATTTGGCTTTAAATCTTTGTTTTTACTATGTATGTATGTATTTATATAAATTAACAAATTAAATTTCAAGTTTATAATAGTTGTACATATTAATTTATTCAAATGTGATATTTAGTTGAGAGTAGAATGGAAATTGTTTTTTTTTTGCATTTTTTCTCGTTCGGTGAAAATTTGCTTAAACATATAAAATATATTATTTATAAGTAAAAACAAACATTATATTTAAAAAAAAAAAGTTATGTAAAGAAATTCCTGATATTGCTAACAGACGCAGTATTTATCTATTACCTGCCAATAATCTAGTAGAATGTTGTAAAAATCAAAAAAAGCAATGTTTTGCAAGTGGGAAGGAAACATTTACCTTTATTTGGTTCTTTTTATGTTGTTTCACCTTTGCCACTGTCATCTGCGTTATCATCGTCATCATCGTCGTCGTCTTCGTCGTCATCATCATCATCGTCATCGGTTGGTAAATCATCTTCTGTTTCTAAGTCAAAAACATCATCAAAGAAATTCGAATCCAGTGTGGGTTCATTTGTTTCTTTTCGTTTTGGTTTAATGCAATAATCTTCCAGGGTCATGGGCACAACAATGCCTTCTTTTTTAGCTTCAGCATTGGCAGCTAAAGCTTGTTTACGTATAATATTTGGATACTCATTATCCTTACCCTAAAAAAACATCAACAATAAAACAATAGAAAGGTAAGTAAAATAAAAAAAAACATGTTTGATTTTTTTTCCGGACGAAGTTATCGACCTATCGAAAAAAAAATTTAGAAGACCTTAAGCTTGATTAAATATACATATAGTAAAATATATAAAAACATGTTTGGTTAAAGAGTTTTGTTCAAATTTTCTAACAAATCTAGTTTAGTGAAGCTCCTACAAATAAAAAAAAAACATGGGAATCGCTTGAGCTTGCAGGCCACCCCTGAAAATTCCCGCCAAAGTCCAAAAAAATTAAAATCGATTTTAGCATAAATAACGGAGTATTAAATTATAAATATTTTTTCATGCGATGCACTTTTTAAATCTATAAAAACTTTTTTAAAAACTAAAATTCTTATACAAATTTTCTAATTTCTTTAGTGTATTTATTATCTATAATCTTAAGCCAAAATTTAACTTAAAAATTTACTCACCTGAGAATCTCTCCACCTTCGATACATTACAGATGCATCGACATTGGCCGGCGAGTATGTATTCGGTTCATTGAGCAAAGAAATAACCGATAGCAATATGGTTCTAACATTTTGTGTTGGATTCCAGCGTTCACATGGCAGCTCACCGCTCTGGGGATCATCGACCGGTGGATGTAATATCGAAATGCACAGATCACCATTCTCGTACACATTTGGATGCCAAACTTTGGTTAAAAATCGTATAGAGGGCGGTGAATATGGATAGTCATGAGGGAATTTCATATGAGCCTTAAAATAGCCACCCTGATAAAGCGTATCCGGTGGACCAAATATTGCTACCTCCCATTCGAATAGATTGTCTTCATTCACCAACTTGACACGGAAACCTTCAACGGGTTCCTCCTGCAGGGATTTATATTCTAAGGCCAAGGCTCGCACCGCTGAGCTGCTGGGTGTGGCCAACGAAGCAGTATTTGTGGCGGAAGTTGAGGCCAATGAATGTGACATTTAGGATACAAATTATAAACGTTAGTGACTGCTCGCGGCTGCTTTATAAATCACGTCTAATTTCTGAGAACATAATAACAAAAAAATAGATACATATGTATGTATGCATGTATGTATATTACAATCTTTTCAAAAGGGGTTGGTGGGAATATAACATATTTACTAATAATACCTATTTAAGCGATTTAATTTTAATAAAAATTGTTGCACATTTTGCGAGTTATTATAAAAAAAAAACAAAACAAAGAAAATCAACAAAAATTAAATTAGTTGTCCAGCCAGCAGCAGCTAACTAGCCAGCTAGCATCTCTGCCAAGGTGAACCAGACAGCCAATTTATAGAAATTTAACAATTATTGTTGTTGTATTTTTTATGCTTTACTCACACACTAATTCATTTCACGCGCAGAAAATAAAATTGCAAGCAATATTTAATAATTTTTAATTTATATACATACATAAATGTTTAAGTTATTGTTAGCAATTTTTTTTTTTGCAATATGTTTTTTAAATATTTCTTCAATTATTTTTTTACACTTTTATCCTATCTCTAAAATTTTCCAAGAACACTCTTTTGACTGCGTCAGAAATTTTTCTTTGTTGCAAATGCTTTATAATAACACTTTACTCACATTTAAATTCGCTACAATAACAAAGTAATTTTATTAATGTGTTAAAGTAAATATACTATTTTTAGTATTAAAAACTTTTCAATGAAAAAATTCAATTTGATTTTGTATTTTGCCGATATATTATTTGTTGGTCGAAACGTATTTAATAAGAAAATGAATGTAAAAGCAAAGACACAAAGAACTCTCAATCCTTTCATAAGGGAACTGCCAGCTAGAAATACTATTTTGAACGGCACAGCTCACTTGATGCGCACAAGTCACGCATAAGTATGACTATTCAATAATTTTAAGCGTTAATGTATTTAATTGTTACTTACAATATATTTTTAAGCATAACAAGTGTTTTCTCGAGCAATTACTATATATTAATTTAGGTGAAAATAATAATTTCTAATATATATGATAAAATGTGCACTGCACGACTAGAAAAAAATTTCTGTCGTGTTAAATCTTTGTAGGGTATCCTTTCTGTGTATTTTTAAATTAAGAAGAAGCAGCAAATGTTATTGTTGTCAAATTTGTTGTTGTTGTTAAAGTGGGGTATGATTATTGGACATTTTTTGCCAACGCATTAATTTTTTTTTCAGAAATAAAAATAATTTAAAAACTATGTTGCCTAAATTGAAAATTTCATCAATTTTATTGCAAGTGAGTTTCCAACCATTTAAGATTCTTAAATATATGTCCTTATATAAACTTTCATCAATTAAAATAAGCGTTTGGAGCAAGTTAAACAACAATGCAGTGGCTGTTTATTTGGAGTGTTTTACGGTGAGGGCACTCTGTTATTGATGGGGTTTAATGTCGAGTCCACTATAGGTCAACTGAATTATGAGCAAATACAACACAAATTTCCAGCCGAACTGGATTTGTGTGGCCTAGTAAAATTTGGCCACTGCACGGATGCTGAGGCCCATTTATCTGAGATATTCAAAGATGTTGACATCACCGACAATCCCATTTTATTGAATTGTGAACTTGGAACTTTGGTCGGCTTGAAGGCCTCATTTTTAATGCATGGCAAGCTGGAGCAAGTGCCCTATGAAATTCTGAAGGGTGATGAAATTTATCGCGATTTTTGTTTCACAAGGCTTAAATGCAGCTGGACCATATACACAGATGATAATCCTCTAGCTGTTCGCAAAGAAATTCATGCCTTGCGTAAAACCATATCGGGAGGAAGTTTAGCATTTAATATAGCGTCCACTAAAATATTTATAACTAATGCTGGAGCTCAGGGTTTAGGGTACTCTGAAGCGAAAAAGTCCATAAATAACGATTGTATTATTAAGGATATATTGAATTCCCTGCAGGAAGCCATACATTATCATCAAGAAGATAATAAAGAAAATTCAGGAGAAAAGAAAAGCAAAAAAAGTGCCCCTGCCGATATCCAGCTGAATGGCATATTTGGTGCTGTGGGTTGTGATTTTGATATTCTAAATATAGACGTTTTGCGTTCCAAAACAAAAGAATTTGCTGAAACAGATGGAGCTAACAAAATTCTGCCTTCACTGAGCATGTGCCTGAAACCATCAGAAAAGAAGTTTAGCATTCCCATAGATGTAGAACCTATGGCAATTTTAAATAAATCCACCAAAGCTGGAAGGCTGTATGATGTGCTAATAGAAAGTATATGCCGAGCATTACGTTTGTGTGAGCAAAGTATTAATGAACATTTGGAGGAGAGTGAAACCAAGCAGCTATTGGCTGCCAAAATGTACAATTTCTTTCCATTGGTAAGATCTAATAAATTAAAAAAAACATGATTTAAATTTAAAAGCTAAAAATTTCCACAAAGGAATTCGGTCATTTTATATCATGTTCTTATTTGGAGGGTCTACCTGATGACAACTCAATAATGCAAGATAACCGCAAACGTTTACACCGTCACTTTGGATTATCGGTGACGAAACCCTACTTTAGACGTGGCAGTGCTTGTATATTCCGTAATGATATTACCCCCGGTGGTCCTCTTCTGAATACTCATGTTGGACTCAGACCGAGTGGTGTAAAAGATGGCAAATTATATTTGGTACAAGGGAACTATCATTATTATCATTATTTGCAACAGCAAGTGCAAGATAATGGCTGGGGTTGCGCATACAGATCTTTGCAGACCATATGCTCATGGTTCTTGTTGCAGGGGTTTACAGAAAGAGCTGTGCCCACACACTTGGAAATACAAAAATATTTGGTCAAAATTGGGGATAAACCGCAAAGTTTCAAAGGGTCTTATCAATGGATCGGTAAGATAAATCTGAAATAGTTCATTTAAATAACATATCTAGTTAAATTTTGTTTTCCTTGCAGGTTCTACGGAAGTTGCTATGTGTTTACAAGGTTTCCTCAATGTAGACTCGAAAATTCAACATTGTGCTTCTGGTGCTGAACTATCAACAATAGGCTCAGATCTGGCAATGCATTTTGAAACTCAGGGTACACCGATTATGATTGGTGGCGGTGTATTGGCGCATACTATTATAGGCATTGACTATTGTGTACAAACAGGTCAAATTAAGTTCCTTATTTTAGATCCTCACTATACGGGCGAAGATGATTTGCCGACCATACAAACCAAAGGTTGGTGTGGTTGGAAAGGTATGGATTTCTGGGATAAGAAAAGCTATTACAATTTGTGCATGCCGCAAAGACCCATTATGTTTTAGAATAAATTTCATTTATAAGATTTTTTCACAAAATTTCCATAAGGGCTTAATTTTTAAGCTTCGTTATTTATTTTCGAACAATCTACGCTGTATGTGTAAAGTTTAGTACATAATTCGGATTTTAGAAGGAACCGTAATACATGCATACTTTCCTTATAACTTTAATAATCTTGCTGTCATTTTGTATAATTTTTATAGCACATTTTTATATTAAATTAAATCTATATGATTGTATAAAAAGGCATCTAAAAATTAAATTTATTTATTTATAACAAAAACCAGCAGTGCCCATAGAGCCATGTATAGTTAGTTGGTGGACTAGAAGTGACGTACGTATTTTTTGAGAACAATAATTGAAAGTTTTTTTTAGAACTTACCTTAAACATTTCCATAGAACCATTAAAAATTATTAATGTTACTGTACAAAATGAGGTGCGCTTTATTAAGCTCCACTCTTTGAATATCTCTTCCAATACTTCTTAACATCATCATGACCATTTTTAGTAACCACCATTGTACGTGTCCTTTCATTTTGCCACACCAAAACATTTATCGACTGGGCATAGTCGCGAAGAGTAACAAAATCGGCTTGCGACAAAAACTGATTATATACTACACCTTCCGTGTACGTGAAACGATTACGCTCTAATTCCCATAATTTTATTTGATCCACTACAGTTGGGGGTAGCGGCGATTTCGATGTAATTGCCGAATCGGTTAATTTCATATTGGGATGGGCATATTGTTCCAAGTAACTTATAATCTGATCAGCCGTTATGCCACCTCTCAAAGCTTGTCGCACTGAGTCGCGGGTTAAAACACCCACAACAAGGTTTGGAAACCTGTAAAGTAGTTCAGTAAATAAGCCCAGCACAGCAACTTGAAGAGGTGAATCGGTATAGGCGTAAACGCGATAATTTGTTTCCAATATTATATAACCACTCTCTTGGGACTTTTCTTCCTCCAATACGACCGCTGGTACGTTGGAGGCCTTGTTCGTAATATTTAAGGCCAAACGCGTAGGATAAAAACGGCCCTCTTTGCGCTTGCGCTGAAAAACTAAACCAAATTCTCTCAAGTGCTGAAGAAAAGTTAACATTTTGGCATTCAACCCTTCAGAACTGTAATCTCTACCCAAGGTAGAAAAACTTAGTTGAAATAGCATACTTAAGCACTCTGGCAACGACAAACCCCTCTCCTCGCAAGTGTCTAAGTACTGCAGCATGAAATGCCATACTTGCGACTGTGTATCGAGCAAAAGGAATTGAAAACCTTGGCGAGTAATTGTAATTACGCTGTCTTCACGTTTCATTAGATTGGCATGCAATAGAATTCTTACAGCGTCCGGACTAATAACTTCACTTTCTAGACTTTTGCCATTGCCACCGGTGCCCACCATATAGTGTAGAACACATCGCCATCTGGACATGGCATACTGATCCAAAAAAGCAATATCTCTTGGTTTAGAGTCCTTTTCCAAAGTATGAGACATGGACCAAGGCTTACCTCCGCCTAATAAAGCAATTTTAAGATTCTTTTTAAAAGTTGGGCACAACTCCCAGGCCGACAAGCCACCGGGAATGGCTGTAGTACGCCAAACATTCAGCTGTGTAAGAGTGTTAGTGGAAAGTTGCTGTTCTCTGCAAGAAAAATCAATTTACATAAACAAAAGAAATATCACTGGAAAATTGTAATTGCTGTACTTGGCATAATGTTGGGAGCCCCAAGAAGCAACTACAGCCTGAGGTACTGGCTGTTCGGCAAATAATATTCGAATTATAAATTGTCGTGCGATTTCAGGTAGTTCTCTATAAACAGCTAGGCAAATTGTGGGATAGTTGTACAACTTTTCTAAAGTATCAGAGGAGCGTGTTCTCAAGTATTCCTGGAAATCTTTGCACTGCAAATTGGCCGGCTTGCTGCTCAGTAGCGATATTTGTGACGAAGACCGCGATTTTGAGTCACCCATTAGATAGATTGTGTACAATTTGAGTGCACACGCAATGATTTTTTATTTAAAAATATTCCATTGGGTTTTTAGAAAAAATTAAATCTCTACAGCAGAAAATAATGTAAACAATAGAATGTATTCTGTGATAGAAATACTTCAACCAAAACAAATTTCAAGTTGGCTACACTACGCTTCTAGCAATTCATAGCTTAAGAAGAAGAAGATTTTTCTTATACAGCTGTCAATTATACCGCTTATTTTATTTTTTTGCCGCTGTTCAAATTCTTCAACACAAAAAGTTAATAATTTAGTGCAATTTACTTTTATTATTTTTGTTTAATGTTTAAATAGTGTTCAAAATGAGTTTAAGTGATTGTGTTTTCAATAATTTGCGGCAAAAGTTGGATGTTATGGGTTATAGGCAGTCACTGCCATTAGCCGCCATACCACTTGTTGGCAGCCTTTTTGAAGATTTTGTGAAAACTACAGAAAGCTTGAGAGATTCTAAGAAGACGATTATGGAATTATTAGAGGTAAATATTTGAAAAGTTTGTCTTAAATCTCTATTTTCTGCAGTTAAACAAGTTTTGCTATAAACTTTTTGTGTTGTCCTGCATTCTGTTGCCATAGAGGCTAGTGGTCAATTTTATTGTGGAGGGGGCAACAGTTGCGGTTAAATTTATTGCAGTAGCTTTTGCAACCGCGAGAATGGCTTAAATTAATTTAAGCTACACCGTTCAAAAATGATTATGAAAGATATTAAATAGAAAATTGGCGGTCAGGCTTAGTTTTCGAGTCATGGTCCTCTGAAGTTTTAGTAGTAAATTGTGACTACGTATTATTTTACAGCAAATGCGGTCAATATTGGTAAAATTTGGAGAACGAGAATCAGGCGATGCTGAAATTTATAAACTCTAGTAAGCAGCGACATTTTTAGTATATAGTAGTTCCGTTCCTAAAAATATTATGGTGTAGAAAATCCTTGAGCCCTTCCGAATAAAGTATTATATATCACTGTGACCCTATTTATTTAAGTTGTTTAAAACAACTTGCAACCAGGATTGTCAGATTTTTTTCGACATATTTCGACAAATAGATTTTAAAAATCGCCAAAATAAATTTTATATAGTTTTCCACAATGCAAGCAAGCCACATGTCTAGAAAATTTGTATAGGAATCACTAAAAAATTTGAGTGCTTTTCATATATTTTTTCTAGACAAGTCAGTCGCTTGCTTGCATTGTGGAAACTACACGTTAATATACATTTAATAAACTCATTTTTATGTAACACTTTTAATGTGAATTTTTATAAAACAATCGTATAAAAATTTGGCATAAAATCGCCAAAAATTATTTCTTGTGAATTTTTCTCATCCAAAATCAAATTTTGAAACTAATTTTCCTGAATAACAAAAATTTGAAAGTTCACTTTTGTTAAAACAATAGCTATAAAATCGCCAACAAGTTTATCGCCATGTCGCCAAATCAAAAGTTTAGACGCCAGACAAGTTGAAAAATCGCCACGTTTGGCGAGAAATCGCGATATCTGACAACCCTGCTTACAACAACGAACAAACGGTAATACTGTACAAAACTACATAACTGTAAACCGTTTTTTACTGATCAAGTCCATAAGCTGCTAAACCACGCGTGTGTTAAAATAAATAATTGGTTAAATTGTTTAAATCTGTGACATCTTGTGCAATTACGCGGATATATGTAAATATCTACATTGTATGTAGAATGTAAGTTGTACTTTATTATTTTAATATAAATATTTTATTTATTGGCCAACTGGCCACATAAGTACATATGTACTACATATTACTCAAGATAACAAAAATGAAATATTTGAAAAACCGCCGTCGTACTAAACCAAACGGATGGACTGATTTTTTTTTTAAGTATAGGCTAGAAGATATTAGATTAAGTCACCTTTCAAAAATCGGTCGAGGCGTTTGGGAGCTAGGAAAGATGTGATGATATTTTCTAAACGGCTGGACTGATTTTCTTCAAACAAATTTAGCTTAAAACACTCTCGGTTAAGTCACCTTTCAAATAGAAAAAAAAAAACTAAATTAAAATTTGTCCAGCCGTTTGGTCTGTAAGTGAACTTATACAGATTTTTGGTCAACTTGACTTAGTTGTGTGGCTTTCGAGAACTCGTTAATGGTTACCTCAATTAACTGTATCGCTTACAGTTATTTGGGGTAAAAAAATGTAGGATTGGATCTTGGAAATTGCTACTTCCTTTACGAAGGCACTACATACATACATACATATATGAACATAGGAAGCTCTTACGCGGGCTTTCGTTACGCACTTTTGTAATTTTTCGTCCCATTTGTAACACAGTCGAAGGAAAATAAGAGATTTTAAAAAGCTTTCAATTGATACCAATATTTGGAAAATATACCGTAGTAATCACAATTTTTTGCACAGGAACTTCAGAGGCTCATAACTCCTAATTTTTTTTTTGTTGCTTTTTTATTATTATTTGTATATGTTCTATCGGATAGAATATTTTTTGAGCGTTGTGGCTAAACTTAATTTGTACTGTATCTAATAAATGTGTTTTTCTGAAAAAAGTTTCTAATTCTTTTCACACAAAAAAATTAATTGAATGAAATTTGAGTCAATTCAAATGTATTTGGTAAAAATGAATTGAAATGAATTTTTCAAAGTGTATTGCAATTAATTTCCAACTCATTTGAATTGAATTAATTTTGAATTAATTCAAATGAATTGGAAAAAATAATTAGCAATTCATTACCATTTCATTCAATTCTTTTTTGTTGTGAAAAGAATTAATTTAAAATTTAGCTAATTCGTAACGAATCAAAATCAAATGATTCATTTACATCTCTGCTAGTGGATTGTTTATAATTGCAAAATTTTTAGCTTAAAAAAAAACAAAAACTATGTGTGCTATTTTTTTAAGCGAATTAAAAGGGGTTCTATTCAGTTTAAACTTTGAAGACAAACAGTTTAACTTTTTTTGTTCAACAATGTTTAATTTGTTTTATATCTTCATAATTCCACCCATTCAAAAACCTTCACATCAGGCGCCGTACCTGCCATACATAGGAGTACATACATACTTACATATCGTCGCATAAAATGCAAAAGGGCCTAACATTATCAAAAAATGTTCATTAAAAACAGAATGTACATATTTGAAATCTATCAGGCCTGTTCTGAAAATCACGTGTTTTCAAATCACGCAACGATTTGAAATCACGCAGACAATTTTATGCTGTTCTGCAAATCACGTGATTTTACGGTTTTCGGCGCGGTTTTAATTTTTCAAAAACACGAGAAAATAGCAGACTTTTTATATTTTTGCTTTGTTTGTTTATGTTGTTTATTTTTTAACACTCTAAATTAAAATAAAAAGTGAAAATTAAGTAATTAAAAATGCCTGGAGCTGCTATATTGGCCGTAATTGCTCTAAAGAGAAAAATTGCAAATAAAGCAAAATATTTTTTTACTAAATATGCAGTGTCCGTAGAAATTTGTTAATATTTATGTTTTTATGTGCATAAAACTTAATTTTATTACAAAAATAAATGAAAAACACATTACATTACATATAGAATAACATTTTTAATAAATTCAAAAGGAATTTCCTAGAAAAAATTACCAAGTGATTTCAAATCGGTACTCATTTAGCATATCGGTTTTAAACCGCTTGATTTCAATATTTTATGTGCGCAGAACACCTTTTGTGTGATTTGAAATCACTTTGACAAAAAGTGATTTTCAGAGACCACCCCTGTATTATAAGAAAATTTTGTACGAAAAACTTTAAATAAAATATTTTATGAAAATGCTTTTTACAAAATTATCATTAATAAATTTTGAAGTAATGATACTATACCGAATACACAGTTTCTTAACCGACTTAAAAAAAAAAGGGAGGAGCTTATCAATTCGTCTGTATATTTTTTTTGCGTTGTTGCTTCATAACTCGGTACATTTTGCATTGATTGTAAAAATTATTTTTTTTTTCTAAGAAAGTATAGCTTCAATTTGGTCCCATTGTCAAAAAGTAATTTTTTCTTTAATTTTATGATCTTTTAGTGATCAGTTTGCTGCGAAGCTTAGCGAACACCTTGGGTTCTTGTAATGCCACAAACTTCGAAGTTCAGAAAAATGGGCGGAGACACGCCCATTAAAATGTATTATCTATTATATTTCACGAGTTTCTATTTGACCGATTTTTACGAAACTTGGCATACACCCTGACCCCTAAAAAAATACACAATATTGCATTAAAAAAGTGGGCGGATCACGCCCATAAAATTTTAATATTATATTTCACGTGCTTGTACTTAGCCGATTTTTACGAAACTTGGCACACACCTTGAAGCTCTGACAAATACTTAATCTTAGGTTCAAAAAAGTGGGCGGTGCCACGCCTATGAACGATTAATATTGAATTATATGAACTTCTATTTATCCGATTCTCAGAGAGTTTCGTCTCTGAGAATGACATAATTTTAAGCTTAAAGAAGTGGGTGGACCATGCCCATTAAAGATTAATACATACTATATTTCACGTGCTTCTACCTGACCGGTTTTTACGAAACTTACCACATACCTTGAACTCTAAAATAGGCACAATCTTCCATTTAAAAAAATGGGCGGAGTCACGCCTATTAATATTTATTATATTATTTTAAGTGGTTCTAATTTACTGCTTCTTACACAACTGGGCTCTGAAAAACAACCAATCTTGCATTTAAAAAATGGGTGGAGGCACGCCCATTAAAATTTAATTTTATATTTCACATACTTCTCACAAATTTTTTTCGAAAATGTTCTATGAGATCTTTGCATTGAAGTCGTTTTTTTTTTGCCAAAATTATTTTAACAAGTTTTATTTAATCTCAATAGTTTTTGCTTTTTATTAAGTTTTTTGTTTCTGCTGAAATTTTTTTAAAAATTATGTTAAGCCTTTTTGGCTTTTATACATATGACGATATGTATGTAAAACCTGTTAAAAAGAGCAAATTTGAAATATGTAATTTCTTTTAATTATTATGTTGTTGCGTGTTTTTAAGGAAAAATCGTGCTGGGAATTGGGTGTAGAACCATATAAGTGTGATAATTCTCGTCTACTACAAGAATGCAATCAATTGCACATACAAATAATTAAACAGCAGGAAGAGTACGAACAACAGATACAAGGTAGGTTTAAGTGTGTGCTCTTGCTTAAAAGAAAAAGGAAACAACAAACAGTATTAAAACAAAAGTCATACATACTCGTATTTCTAGAACTCAATATTAAAATCAGAGACCTAAAAACTGATAAACTACATTTACAACAACAATGCGAACAATTGCAACAACAGCTGAAGTCAATGCAAACTAAAGCAACGAATGTAAATGTGAAATATGGAAAGGACCTAAAAGGTAAAACAGTTTTGTTTTTATTAATATTAAATAATCAATGTATGTATGTAACATTTAATAAACTTTAATATTTTCAGCTAAGAAACCTTTTATTAGTACCGTGCGTTCGGGCAATGAGTTGCCTGCCTTACAGCCCTTGCAGGAAAATAACAGTAATTTGAAATGTACAAAATGTAATGTGGGTTATTATCAGCGTTTAGAGGGTGGTGGTCTAACAGCAAAAGACAGTGGTAAAAATCTGGAGCAATTGGAGAATACAAATCAGGAGTTGATGGATAATATTAAATTTTACCAGAAAAAGGTATAGTATGCACTATTTTTGAGTGTGTTTAATTTTTTCAACTGATTATTTCAGATAGAAGCTAGAGATCGTGAAATATTACGCCTTAATGACTTACTTGCCGGCGGTCGTCCTCCGGCTGCTTTGGCTCGAGAATGTTGTTACAAAAACTTTAGTACTTTAAATGAAGATATTGATTTGTTGCAACGCGAAAAAATGGACAGCCTTGCACGTATGCGAGAATATCAGGAGCAAATGCATGAGGCCATGCAAAGAGCTTTAGATTTAGAGAAGGCAAACCGTTCTTTACAAAAACAATTAGATGAATTGAAAGAAGCGGCACTGTCAGTTGAAACTCAAGCGAATAGTGAAATTGCCCAAAGAGAAGCCGAAGTTGAAACGCTCAAACTGCAGTTGGAAGAAATGATAAAGAAAGATAAGGCGACGAACAGTGTGAGAACTAAAAAGGATTTGAACAGGGGGAAAACAGGCCAAGAATGTACATTGTTAAATGAGAAACACAAAATAAATGAGAAAATCAATGAGTTGACACAGAAAGGTAAAACAAATTTTAGAAATTTATTATTACGTTGCATACAAAAGGTCTAGCTAACAAAAATTTGAAAAATATTTGTTTTAAGTTTCAGTTTAGTTTATCAAGAGTATTAAATAACAATTATTTGCAATTTATTTTACTATTACTACATATCGCTCATTTACTTTAAAAACGTCATAACTAAAAAAAAAACTAGTTTGACAGAAAAGGTGTTAAAAGATTTCAATTTACAAACAACTTAATGGAAAAAGAAAATTTTATTTTTCTCCCGAGACTGGGATATGAAATTTTTACACAAAATCGTGCCACAACCCACACATTTTTTGACGAAAATCGATTACAAATAATCAATTTGATCAAAAAATACAGTTCGAAAATTATGTATGTCGCTTAAGCTTTTTTTGGCGGTTATGGCACGTTATGATTAACGCTATGAGCAGTAATTCTGCATTATTAACTCAAAATCGCATAATTTGGAGTTATGGCGTTTTTGAATTAAATTAAATTTTATATTTTTACAAATATAATTTTCGTATTTTTTTAGAGTCTGAACTACAGTTAGAAAACCAACAGTTACAGCGCAAAGTTTCAAAATTTAAAACCAAAATACAAAAGCTACAAAAAGGTTTGACTTCTTTTTTTTTAAACACCAGTGTGGGATACACTTCTTAATATTTAAACATTATTTTGTTCTAGCACTCAAAGAAATCGAAACTCAACATTCGCAACATTTGGATGAGGAAAAAATACGTCTGAAATCCGAAAGAGATTTCTTTCAAAAGGAGTATCTGCGCCTGCTAAGCAAATCCGGTTCGGATAAGGAAATTGAATTTCTACAAAACCAAATCAAGTCGAAAGATGAAGAATTACAATTACTACGTTCAGAATTATGTTTGAGACAAAGTCATGCTATAGTGCCTTGTCTGAAAGATAATGCAAATGCGTTGGGTAATTCTTTGCCCTCTACGGCACGTTCGTCTGCTTCAAGCTCTAACAGTGATTGTGTTCAAGCCGTTGTTTTAAGGGTGGAAAGAGAACGTGATTGTGCTAGAGCTGAAGTGGAGCGTATAAAGTGCGAGAGGGATACTTTAAAAGAAAAGCTGTTGTGTAACACAAAAATGTACGATGAACAAATGCACAGTTTCCAACACCGTTATGATAGTCTTAGTGAACGCCTAAGGCAATTGGAAAGAGAAAATCGTGATCTACAATCGGCGCGCATGCCTTCGGAGACACACATAATGATGTTGAGAGATGAGTTGGAGTGTTACAAGCAACAGCAGCAGCAACTGAGAGAAGAGAATAATAAATTGCAAGCAATTTACAATCAATTAAAGTAGGATAAAGTCTTTTTAAGCAAATGAATAATTTAATAATTTATAAAATATTCCTTTTATTTTACATCAAGAATGCTGCATGAGCAAACTGAACGCAGTTTATCGGATCAACAAAATAAACTTTTATTGGCCGAACAGCAAATAGAAACTTCAAATGCTCGTCTTAATACTTTGGATACAAATCGTGAGTCTTCCTTGCAAGAAGCAGAGAAATTACGCAGTGAAGTTGCTGCTCTAAAACAGACTTATGTGACACTGGAAAATGAGAAAGACAAAATTTTGGTAAGCCTTTATTTAAACTTTAAAATTTATGCATTTTTTCACATCATTTAATTACAATTAATTTACTTAACACAGACGCAGCTGGATACGAAAACAGAAAAAGTTTTTCAATTGGAGTACGAATTGAAAGCCAGCAAAGACAAACGCAATTGTTTAGAGAAGGAAGTGAATGACTTGGAGCAGCAATTAAGGTTAGTGATTACGTAATTTTTTTTTGTTATTTTTTATGTACGTTTAATATTTATTTCTAAACGACTTCAATTCGGTTGAATTTTATTTATTTTGTAATATAATTTTTTTTGCTATGTCTGAGAGAGTGTAACTGTCGTTTGTGTCTTATTGGTGGACAAAATAAAATCCTAATTCAAACTTCATCGCATTTAATGCGGAAGCTTTTTTTAACGATCGTGAAAAAGTAAAAACGCTATTCTTCATATTTTTCCATGGGCTATTCAGCCTTGCCTTGCAAAAAAAATGCCTAAAGCTATGTCCCTAATGTTCATTGTGCCATGTAAACTCTTTTACCGGTCGCCAATTTTGTTTCTCATTAGATTTAAACTTTAAAAAAAAATCGCTTTCGATGATATACCTGATTGTTACGTTTTACTGTTTAAAATCGTTATTTTATAGGTTAGAATTTTCGCAATTGAATAAAAAGTTATCAGTACACAATTCTTATAAAATCTGAACACTTTATTTACTCAATACTGATATTAAGAGCTTTTAAACACACAATGTTAAATTATTCACTTTTGGAATACCGCGATGTTAACTTCGTTGTGCTTTACATAACACTTCTGACTGCTTAGCTGATGCATCGCTCTTTATATAAATAACATAAAGAAGAATGAATGTTAGCAACATCCAGAAGGTCCCAGCACATTCAGTAGCCTTCGATCGTTCACGTCTTTAGTGCGCGTTGCAATTGGTTTTTTTTTTGGTTTGTGTGTATGTATTTGAAGCAGTCTGCATTGCTTTATGGGTTTGTGTGGTTGTGTATACTATCTCAATAAGCAGAAAGTATAACATTACAGTTGTCATGCTCTGAATGTTTACATCAAAATTATCTTTTATGTTTGTGTGCTTGTCTATTATGTTTTTTATCTAATACGAGTAGTATTTGGATCGTTCTAAATGTTGTTTTTATGGAAACCATTTGTATTAGGTCAGTTCACTCAGGTTAAACTTGCGTCACAATATTTTGAAACATGTTTTTATCATTTTGACTTTTTTGACTATTTAAACCACAAGTAAATATTCTTTTGAATTTTTATTGCTATTTTCATTCTTCTCTAAATCAATGGCACAAACTTAAATATAAAACAGTTTTTGTTTTTAGTAAAATCTTAATTATTTAACAAAATTTATAACTTAAATATTAATCTATAAATTAGGAAGTTGCTTAATTAATATGAAGATTCGATTGCATTTTGTTTGCCTCGATTTTGAAATTTAACCGAATATCTCTAAAAACCATCTAGAAATTGAAATAAAACATAATGAATGATATTAATATTTAGCTAAAATTGGCAAGTAACAAATATAAAACAAAAAAAAACATGCTTGAAACACACATAAAACATTGAGGTCAGAATATTACAGGATTTATAATTGAACAGTCTGGTAGCTGCCGGTTAATATAAATAAAAAGTAAAGGAACGGTTTAGATTATTATTTAGTCCTGGTTGACACACATCAAGTTTACCTGATCACTTTTGTTCAATTTTCTTTTGAACCTGCATTTGCGTTCATACACACGGTCAAGTTTGTTTCATCAAGTTGCATTGTCGTAGAGTATTACGAATGACAAAACAAAACGAAAACACAAACTTGACTAGTACGGTCAAGTCTGTACCCTTCTCCATTTTCTTTTCCTCTCTCTCTCTCCTAAAAACCCAAGAGTTGACGAGCCAAACCTGACGTGTGTGAACCAGGACTTAACAAAGAAATAAATAAAAAATATCAAGCCATTTTATTTAAAAAGAAGGTGTAGTTTGAAACCAGTTTAGAGGAATTTATGAATGATTAGAAAAACATTGTATTTAATTTAAAATCATGCAAGATATTAAAAAAAGTGTTAATACTGCATTTATATTGTCTCGAAATCTAGCAGGTTTGATTTTAAATCTTTATCGAAATCTCATCTCAATCAATATCAATCTCATTCACACACCTTCAATAGAAAATGTTGCAGACCGCAGCTAATTCACTCACCTCTCATATAAATTATGTTGTACAGGGTAGTAAATAAATAAATAAAAATATTAGATTTTGGATAGATTTCCTACAAATCTACTGACAAATTAGATTTCATTTTGAATGGGGAATCTAGTAAAAATCAACTAGATTTAGCTCGAAATTTTATAAGTATGTACTACATTTCGAGACAATGTACATAAATGCCCTGCAAGGTCTAACATGCATTTTTTTTGTTTAGATATAAACATTCCATTAGTTACAAACTGTTTTAAAAATGAGAATTAGTCAGTGTAAAGCTGGGAGAGAACTTGGTGTTTTGTCGTTGACTTAGAGTATGTTGCATCAAATACCTGGCCAAGCCCACACTGGGCGCATTACAATGTTGTACGAGTATGCCCGGCATTGTCAAATTATCTTTCTTCTTCTCAGCAAGCGTATAACCCGGACGACAGACACATTTTGCTTTCGTCTGTAAAGATCTAGCGGTATCTGTGTTTAAGCTTTTAATAGGTTCCAACCATTGACCTGGTCCACAAGGTCCTCTGGTATACAATTTAAAACAATTACCCTCTAGTTCGACCATGCCAGGGGTAGATTCACAAGTATTTATTGTCGATTCTTCGGGTGTTGAGCACTGTTGGTCTAAATTCATAATAACGCCGGCACAGCCACACATGCCATTATAGGAAATGCCATCTATTGAAGGTCGCGCGGTGAAATCAAATACCACCACCTGATAGAGATCACAGGGCCCCTGACTACCTATGCGATAACATTCATTTTGCTCGGGGAAATATAAACGAGTTTTACCACAAAAATTTCGTACACAAGTTGTAGCATTGATTAGAAATTCATCGTCCGCACAGGGACCTCGTGTGTACAGACGATAACAACGGCCATCTGCCCAGGGTACATAACCGTCTTTACACTGGCATTTAGCTCGTGTAAACATTAGACCATTGGTATCAATTTCACTAGAGCTGTTGTTTTCAGGCACTGTAAATACATGGCCTGGAGGACAGGGGCCCAAAGTATCTGTAAAATATAATTTAAGCCATTGTGTTAATAGCATCTCCTCAGATGACGCTTGAAAAGTAATTCTAAAATAAGTTTTGTACTTAATTCATAACACATTTGCTGCTGTTTATGATAATGCGGCAGGTAGCGATGACAATCACAGTGTCCGCCAGGCAGAAATAAGTGGCCAGGCGTTGAGCATGGTCCCTTGGTAAAATGTTCATGGCAGGTTTCTTCGATATCATAAAAGTAACGTTTCAATTCTCCGGAATTTTGACACTGAAAAGTAAAATAAATCCCGAAAATTTATTTTTTAAATAGACATTTCACTACCTACCTGACATTCGGCCAAATTTTCCTCGTTTAATACTAATAGCTTGCCTTTGGTACATGGCCCTTTGGTTAATTTCGTATAGCATTTACCATCTTTGGGCCAAAATAACATATTATCGGCACAGGCTCGTGGTGTTTTACAAACACCCCAGCGATTGGCGATTCTGCGGGTTAATTAAATGAAAATATTAATATGATTTTTTTTTAATTAGACATCAGTACATATACTAGATATACATATGTATGTATGTGTGTAATTCGCACCTTCTATTGCCCAACTGTGACTCTGCTATGGGACTAAAGTACTGACCCTTATCACATGGTCCTCTTTCAAATATTTTATAACATTTGTTATATTTGGCACTCAATACAGTGCCCGGTGGACATCGACATTCTGCAATGGGAGTATTGGCCATTGCTTTCTTTTTACTTGAGCCTATGGAGGCTGTTGGCCCTAGTTCCATAGTCTCTGGGCAGGGAAAGCCTATGGTAAATATTTTAAAACATTTTTTCAAAGGCGGCCAATACAATAATTGCCAACCGCCTGGCATTGAGGCGCAAGGATTTTTCTCAGGATCACTCCAGGGTGGCGGTATAATGGCAGTGTCGCCTTGTTGTACTAGTAGAAGTGTAAGGAAGGCAATTAAAGTTATGCCAGCCTGCAAGGCTGACCAGTATATAAAAAGTTTCCGTCGTTTCATGACAGTCTTTGTTGATTTTTTTTAATGCAGGCAACTAAAAAAAAGGAAAAGTGTCATTCAAATATTGTGTTTATTTATTTATTTTTGATGTTCCGGTTGACGCGTATTATTCGAGTAAAAATTGAGAAATTATTTTATTCGACTAATCGAATAAATTTTATGTGTTGATTAAGTCGAATTTTCGAGTACATAGCAATTAAAAAAATTTATTCGATTATGCAAATGCATAAGCTAAAAAAATATACAATTATGCGAATAAACAACAAATAAAAAGTTTTGTTCGACTGTTCGGCATGAATAACGAATAAAAAATTTTATATCATAAAGCGATTGATTAATAACTAAAGAAATGTATTCGATTATTCGAGTAAATAACGAATAAAATTTTTAATCGATTCACACAACAACTAAAAACACACAGAGCATAAAATTGTAACCAACTATTCAAAGAAAATAAATTTATTAAATTATGCAAATAGAATGTATGTATAAAAAAAAAAAACGATTATTAATTCCTGACTTGACCAATAATACCAAAAAAATATAAAATCTTTAAGTCTTGGTAACTGAAGAGAAACTGTTATTTTATCGAAATTTTGATTCATTAAATAAAAGAAGAAAATGCGATTAAACGAAGTGCGATTAATCGAATAAATTTAGTTCGAATGACTAGTATGTAGTTATACTTTTAAAACGTGAGTTTTCAGCAATTAACGTATGTACTTATTTATAAAAATGATTTTATTAATAATTCGCATTATGTTATCTTGTCAGCTTTTTCAATAACTTTCTAACGAAACTAATTTAAATATTTTTTTTTTTATATTATTTTGTTTTAACTTGAATTTCTTGCTTACAGAGCATGAATAAAAAAAAAATTAATAATTAATTATTCTTGTTATAAAGCAATTATCTATGCTAATTGAGCGAATTTGAATTGTACACACAACATGTCACACAAATCACTGAGGGAAATTTTCGAAAACTCTACTTTGTTTGGCTTAATGGAAAAATCTAAGTACTCACATATACATACAATGTATATGTACATACAATGTACATATATATGTACATGTTGATAATTCCAGAGAGCCTTATTTTTTATGTCCCGGTTCGCACACGTCAACTTTTGTTGATCAACTCGTAATTCAGCTGTAAGAAAGACGGAGAAGGAAATACAGATATCTCTTTTTTTCATACAGCTGAATTACGAGTTGAGCAACAAAAGTTGATGTTTGTGAACCAGGACTAAAGGCTGGAACAGAATAAAATAGTTGTAGTAGTAGCTGAAGCTGACGACGTAACTAGTAGTGCAGCAAGAAAAAATGTGAACAGAATATTGAAGCTTTCTGCATGGTTACCAAATAAATAACTTCTTAAAAAGCTTGTAAGATTATACAAGAATAATATGTGAATTTGTTCATTTCACAAGCGCGAATTAACTTCATATGTGTTGGCTAAAAATCAATAAAAATTTTTAAATATCTGATAACTAACACCATAAAATACATTCTTCTTAAGATGTGTCTCCTCAAGCAATAAAATTTCTAAAATTCGCAAAAATCGCAATATTAGAAAGAAACACTAAAATTTATTAAAACTCGTTCAAACTGTAAAGCAAGCAAACATTCTGGAAAAGTCGCGAAAACTATGAAAATTTGCAAAAACTTGCTAAAATTTTAACGATATTGATTAAAAGTCCCTAAAAATATAAGATAGCAAAAAAAAATTTGGGGAAATTACGCCTGTCCCGAAAAAAGCGATAATTCGCGAAAAGTTGCAAAATTTTAAACAAGATGTAATATTGATTACAGATCGCTAAAACTGTAAGAAATACAAAAAATTTGGTAAAAATCGGGGAAAAGACGAAAATTCGTAAAAAAATGTACTAACAGCAGGGATGATAACAAAGGCTTACATCGTTTAAAGATCGGCAAAAATGTTAGGACTCTGAAAGAAAACATGCAAAAAGTCGATTTTATTGTTGCGAACTTTGCAAAAAATTGCTAAAAGTTGTAAAATTTTAAATAAGCCATAATATTGATTTAAAAAATTTCTAAAACTAAGGAATACAAAAAAAAAATCGCGAAAATGAAGAAAATTTGCAAAAGCTTACTAACAGCGGGATGATAACTAAAAATCAGCGAAACTGCCAGGAAGCTGAAAACATGCAAAAGTCAATAATATCGCGAACTTTGAAAATATTCGCGAGATTTTGCAAAATCGGTAGCAAGCCCTAAAATTGATTAGAAATCGCCAAAGCCGTTAAAAATAAAGAAAGTTTGGCAAAAATGCGAAAAATTCGCAAGTTAGCGAAAAATTGCTAAATATATTAAAGAATTTACTAATAATAATTGACTACATAATATTTTACTCAAAAGCATGGTAATCCTTATTGACATATACAAACATTTGTTTTTTGTCGCGCAACAAAGTTCAAAATTTCGCTTCAACTTCCACTGCAACTACTACCACAACTACGCATTTTGTTTGCTTCCCTTTAAAACAACAGTTTTGAACTTTTGACAGCTTGAAGCGCTACTCGTTACGTTGTACTACAGCTACTATTCTGTTCCAGCCTTAAATGTCCAAAAAAAATTTGGTGCAAACGGTATAGCTGTTGATAAGTATTTTTGTAATGGGGCATTTGCACCTGCACGAAATCTAGAAGATTTCAGTTAAAATCTTTATTACAATTTATACCGTTCAAACCAAGTTTTTTTTTCTGACATTTATCAACTGTCCAGGTGACTATTTTCGCCACTTGTAAGTCGAATATCCCTTAAATGTCAACAACCAACATTTTAGTAAATTTCTTGACATCCCCCCCCCCCCCAGTATAATATTTTCAAAGCGAATTGATGCGAGCCTGCCTTGTATGAATGAATATGCTTTTAAGTTTTCCAAGTCCCGTTGCTTTTTCGATAATGTTGTTGTAACTGTTGTAGAGACAATTTTATAGTTTAATTTATTTTACCTTTGGGATTATGTATTTTTAATTGTTAAAAATGATTTGTAATCCAAAGGTTATCTAACCCTTTTCATTTTAACGACTGAAACGGTTCGGTTAAATTGTAATTTATTTTTAATATGTGTTAATTCCGATTTTTTGTTTTGCTGCAACAAAACCTTGATTCGTTGAACTTTTCTTTATTGTTGCCATTAAATCATTTTATGGCTAAATTGAGTTAACAAAAAAAAAAAAAAAAACGTTGAATAAAGTAATACGTTTCTTTCGAGTTTAATTGACCTTGATGTGGTTGCATTAAAAAACTTAACTTGCAAAAAAAAAAAAAAAAAAGAATTATCTCAAACCTTATACACGTTTTCAAATGAAGTAAAACAAATTAGTTTCTTTCTGCAAATACAAGTGAGTTTCTTAAGCGGAAGAGATATTTATAGTTTATGTTTCTTGCATAATACCTTGATAATGCAACAAGTGCCACCAAAATAGTAATAAAAATATGAACAACAACATTAACAACATTTAATGTTAAATAATAATATAAATAAATAGATTGGCTGTCTTTATATACTATTTACTCGTGTATACATACATATGGACGTATTATGTATGTAGTTTAACTTTCCACACGCTGTAGAAGTTAAGGCCTAAATAAAGCCAAGAAACAAACCCGTTTACAAATGTCTGTGCAACATTTAACAAGGGGGTAGCAGTTACTTATAATGTTAAAAGTAGCTGCCATTACGTTGATTCATGCCACCAAAAATGATTACAGCTTTTGAAATGTATTGAAGGAAAAATCCTCAAAATCATATCTAATGCACATGGCAAACATGTTGTCACATGTTGTCACATGTTTGCTCCAACAGCAAAAAGAAAACGAACCTGAAACAGTATAAACATCATAAACGTTGAAAGAAGTTGTTGAAGTTGTTGCTCTATTAACATGTTTCTTAGTTGTTTGTTTATTTCCATTTTTCTGCTTCTTCTTTCATCACTCCAAACAACAAGTTGTGTTTCAGTGTGTTAACAGTGCCAAATAGTCGGGGTTGACTATATAATAAATGATGAAGTAATCGATCCTTTTAGTGTGTGAGTATAAACACAATTGAAACGGCAGGCGAAGTTTTTATTAAAACAAGATTATCAAAGAACCTAAATGGGATTTTAATTGAATTGTTTAATAAAAACCTGTTTAAAAACAGGTTTTGTTCAGGAGAGCCATTTTAAAGATTTAAATACGTGTATCTTTGGTGTACCATCACCATCATAAAACGCGCATATCTCTGGGAGGGAACACTTTTGGGGCATGGAATCGGTCTCATTCGATGCTCAGATGTTGTCCACATCAAAAAAAAAAAAAAAGTGAAAATTGTTTATATTACTCTTAGGTCCCTTTCTCTATGCGCTGTCACATATATATTTTGTTAACGCACTAATAATCCCAAATTATTTTACTTATTTAGTAAAATATCTTTTTATTAAAAATACATTCAAATTGATTATTGAAGGGTTAGGTTAGCTGGATCCTATGCACATTTCACTGTTGCTAATGCAGAAATTTTTGGGTAACTGTTGCCTGATCTGAAGACAAGTAAAACTCGGCTGTCTAAACTGGCAGTTAATTTTTAATTTTAGTATGTCATTTGTATTTTTGACATTATTAAAACAAATTAAAACTTGTTGTACTTGTAATACGTCGGGTCATTTGTTTTATTGATTCTTTAGCCTTTTGGCTTGTGGATAAAACCAAATTTAACTTGTTTCTTCTCTCAGAAAATTAACAATTCCGTAAAAGTCATATAAATAAGGCAGATGAAAAAAATTCTATGTAGGTCAATGTCAACCTCAACAAAAGAAAAGAAACAAACTTTATTAAAATTGAAAGCACACTGGATGTCTGCGAACACAAGATGATGTTGGATGCAAAAAAAATAAAATAAAAAATTATGTAGCCCTTTTCTTGAATCTGACGAAAATCAATTTAATACGAATTCGCCTTAATTTTTTGCTATAACAAGTTTTATATTTTGCAATTTTTGCTTGAAAAAAAGAAATCAATTATAAAGAATGTAAAATGTAGAGACTTATAAAGATGTGTTATTTATCAGCAAAAAAAAAAATGTATGCGAAGAATAGGACGAATTAATTTTTGTTTAACATGCACAGAAAACAAAATCATAGCAGCCATTTTTAAGGAATGAACAAGAGCATCATCGTAAGCAATTTTTCATGTTCTTACATTCAATGAAGAAGTATCAAAAAAAGAGATATTCCGGCAAAGACAACGCGCCGTCTACTTTGGAATCATAACATTTGTATTAGATATGAGAGTTTCCCGCGGTTTTTAATGAATAGAAGAGCAGTTGAACCTCTAAAAATAATTTAAACAATTTGTAGTCGGCAATCGACAAGGCAAATTCGTTTTGGAAGGTGGCATTACTAGGACAGCTGATTATTTATTTTTCTACTTTTATTGTATGATACATATCGCTACCTTAATATAGAAAGGCCTTAACTCATTATTTTTATGTATATTTCGATAGAAGAATATCTAATGTATCGAAAAATACAAAAATCTCGATTTCAAAAAAATAATGAGTTATTGCCTTTCTATATTAAGGTAACGATATGTAGCTTTCAAAAGCAGAGATGCCAGTATTAGAGATTCATATATATGCTTTTTTTTTTTAAGTAAAAATAATTTGCGGACAGGGAACGCAGATTGCTTCAGTATTGGTATTTTAACTTTGCAAATATAATTGCAAAATTATTGAAAAAATAATTACATATTTTTTTGGATTGTTTTTTTTTTTTTTTTTTGCAATTCTGCAATTTGCAAAAATATTCTTGTTAAGCATTTTTGGTTCGAAATATCAAATAAATATTAAAAAAAAATTTAGAGGAGTATGAAATAAATATTTAAAAAAAAAATTCAGCAGTCCAGTACAAATACAATTCTTCATTAAAATACTCGTATTGCATAATATAAAAATATTTTTAAAGGCTGTCTCCACAACGGTCGACTTGAGGGGAAAAAAATCTTATGAAAAACCCTAAATTTTTTCAGTGATTTCCATAACAATTTTCTGAACGGGTGCATTGCCTGGCTTGTGAAAACAGGAATTAATTATTTTATTCGAATGTAACTCTCCCAATATTTCGAAACATCGAATATACATATACTTATGTATGACTTAGACCGCTTTCGTAATTATGGGCACAATTATACATGCCGTTGAATTGAATACATATTTTCATAGCATATTTTCTACTTGGATCTCATAAATCTGAATGTGGCGAATATCGAGGAATTAATTAGCACTTTAAGCATTTCGTGCATTGAATGCTAGTTGTGGTTGCATTGTCACCAATGCTTGCAACTAAAATCCGGCTCGAAGGACCATAAACAATTGACACAAATTTGCAATATTTTTTTTAACCAGACTTAAAGTAAGCTTTTTTTAAACATTTATATGAATCTGATATGATAAAGAATAACTTCTAAAATGTGTCTAAATGTTCTAAATAGTCGATTGTGCATGATGTCATTGTTGTATGATTGATTTACGTCGAACACTGTATAACGGTTAAGAAGAATATGGTACACCTAATACACTCTATATATGTATGTATGTACATACATAATGTGTATATTATGCATGTACTAGCATGTATGCATGTATGTAAATTTTATATAAAAATTTTTAAACAAGAATTTACGGCCAATATTTTAACAAGTGTTTTTTTTTAACTTTATATGCTTGAATTTTTTTTTATTTTATGCTGTTTTGTGTTTCGTAAATATATTTTTTGATACTTCTTCTTTTCGTTTCTTAACACACATAAATTTGTTGTTGATATAGTATATATGTATGAATATATACATATATGTATGTACATAGTATGTGTGTATATATGTACATATGATTAAAAAATGAAAGAAATTATGGTGTTAATAGCCTTGACTTTTGATGTGTTTAGCACAATGTGTTTAAATATATTTTGTATGTATGTATATACTCTATATAAAATCCCTTATGTCGTCACTACCGTATAAAAGTCTTTTTGATTATGAGATTAATGCTTTGCTATTTCTGGTCAGCAACCACCTGTCTTTAACACTATCACTACATAAAGTGAATGAATTTTCATATTTTACAATTCGTGGCATTTACTTGTTGGTTCTTTTTTCTGAGCGCTTATATGTTTTGTAAGCCACATTACATGTGACAACTATTAATGAACAAATAACACCAAAGTTAGTTGTAAATATTCTGACAAACACGTAGTAGAACGGAACAACTAGCTGTTTTCGAAGTCCACTACACCATCATTATCAGCGTTCTTTTGTGTTTGGTCCACTGTGTGTGGTGTTAGTTGATGTAAATTTCTGCTTTATATGCGCAACTTTTATTGCAAATGGAATATGTGAATTGTTTTGATTCATCGTATTATTTTAATTGTATTAAAATTAGGGATGTAACGATACGCCATTTCGCCGATGCGATACCGATACCGATATTCAAAAATAAATATCGCCGATACCGATTCCGATACCGATACGCATATTGAGCTCAAGTAAAAAATTAACAAAACTCAAGTAGAGTAATTCTTCTATTATACAAAATAAGTGTTTATTAATGAGCCATTCAAATCATCAAAATTTTCAATACATTTCAGATTCTAAGATTCAAACTGCAAAACGTCTGCAATATTTATGATTTTACAAAATAAACGATGGCATTCAGTTTAGATTGGCTCAAGATTTAAAATTGATATTAATAAGACTTAAAAAAACTCTAAAGAAAAATATAAGAAGTATCGGCGTATCGACAGTAAAATATCGCCGATATCGATATATCGGAAAACCAGCAGTATCGCCGATATATCGGTATCGGTATCGGTTGCATCCCTAATTAAAATGAAATTAAAAAATTTTTAAATTAGCACTGTCTGAATTAAAAATTGCATGCATACATTCATACCTTTACCTTAATATAGAAAGGCCCTAACTCATTATTATTATTATTTTTTTTTTTTTGAAATCGAGATTTTTGCATTTTTCGATACATTGATGTTCTTCTATCGAAATATAGAAAAAAAAACTCGATTTCCAAAAAATAATGAGTTAGGGCCTTTCTATGTATATTAAGGTAACAATATGTATGTATGTATGCATTTTGCAAAACCGTTTGTAACATTATTTCAGCGTTAATGTTAATGAAAACATACATAAAAAATAATATACACACTTTTCATATTCCCAGTTTTATAACAAATTATTTTAAAGCAACTTTTTTTTTTTAATTGAGCTCATATCAAAACCTTCAAACTTTATGCAGACTCTTTTCTTAATTAACATCACAATTGGCCATAAAAAACGTTGTTTATCATGGTTTAAATAAATTTTATTTGAACTGTTGCATAATTAAAACATAAAATTGTATTTATCATTTTATCATTTTTGAGAAAAATAGGACACATATGTATATTTCCGATATTTCGTTTTTATGGCTACATACTCGTATATCATTTGAAATTTCCATTATTAAGCTTTTGTTTGCATTAAAGTAATCTTAATTGAAACTGTTATCTTTTGTTATAAATAGAAAATTAAGATTGGGAAACGTGTCTTACATTTCTTTGTATTTTTATTAATAATTTGTGTAAATGTTATTTTTATTTGTTTTGATTCCTTTTATTGTTTAAACACAAATATTTGTCGTCGTTGCGTTTTAAATACTTCTTTTTTCATATATTTACATTTTATTATTTTATTAAACGCTTTTTTTAATCCGAGCTTATATTTTTATAATGTTCAAATCAACCGGCTGCGTTCACGTTCAAATTGTATCTGGTGTGCGATTTGCCTGCTGACAACTTGAGCCAGGTATAATTAAATAAAGTTATACTTTGTAGTAGCAAACAAGAAGAAACCAAAAAGAAGCAAAAAAAACACACACTCAGCACTTTTATTTCTAAATGCCGGTTGTGTCGGCATGTTTTATTTTTGAGAAATCAACTCGTTTGGTTAAATGTTCTCATTAAGAACAAACAAAAAAAAATGTTTTATCATTTTACTCAACACTTAAAAAATATTGAGTGAGTTGTGGGTGTTTGTTTGTTATTTTGCTTTTATGTAAAGGATTTTATTTATTTTTCATCTGGACAAATAAGAAACTTTGAATACAAAAGACTTAAGAAGCATGAGTGCTGCACAAACATTGAAAGCGAAACAAAAAACTCAAGACACAAACCTTGAATTACATATGGCAGCGGTGTCGGTCAATATTCATGCAAAATATTTTAGAAAGAATATTTTAGCTTGACAATATTATTTCAGTTTAAGGAAAAAAAATTTAATTTTTTTCTTTTCTCAAGAGGAAACAATTGCAGGTATTTTTTTTTTTCTAAAAAACTATTTTTTTCGCCAACAACAAAGAACAAAATTTTATTTTAAGTTTTTTTTTTATTGTATTAGACAAATTAAAATTATACATACATACATATGTATGTATGTAATAACTTTTTAAGGAACTAATTATATCCATTGTTGTAGCTAGACATATTTTTCTGGGGAAAGAGGCATTATTGCTGGTAATTTTCATGAGTAATTTTAAAATAAATATTTAGAAGGCATCTGAATATTATCGGCCCTGTTCTGTGAATCGATTTATGAATGGTAGGATTTTAGAAAACCAACTTCTCTAACAGAAATTTTTTTCAAATTTTTTTATTCTATTATACATATCGTTACCTTAATATGGAAAGGCCCTAACTCATTGTTATAATTTTTTTTTTTTTTTGCAATCAAGTTTTTTGTATATTTCGATAGATTCTCGATGTCTATATTAAGGTAACGATATGTATATACATATGTACATACATATGTATGTAGAGCCTCAAATATCATATCTTAAAGAAAATTATGATGGTATATGATTTTAAAAACTTCTGCAGGACTATTAATAATTTTGGAAATCGTACAATTTCAAATCGGTTCGATTTACATAACAGGAGCGTAAACTTATGTGTTGGAATTTTTCAAATAATTCTGTGAGGGGCAACAGTAACGCCCATGATAGCACCAAGAACATTTGTGCTTCTTCTGACAAACAAAAACACTGGCAGAAAGAAGGCCGCTACAACTTCATCATCAGCGTTCACGTATTTATTTGGTACACTAGTGTGGTGTCAGTTAATGCTAGCTTCAGCTTTATATAAAAAATTGTCAGAGCAAATGGAATACGTGAATTATTTTAACTCTTCGTATTACAATTTGTTGCAGGACTTTTTTTTTTGCAAAAATTCTTTACTATGTATCACTAATTTCCAACAGCAAATTGCCATTGTTATTTAAACTTAATTTGAGATTATATTATTTTCAAGCTGAAAAATTTATACGAGTATAGAAATCACTCAAAAGACGGGAGTAATTTTCATATAATTTTTTTCCATTAATTTTTGCAAGAAAAAAATTTACGAAGTAATTTTTATTTTTTTTTTTTTTTTCATAAAATTTTATTAAGATTTCTTTGGTTTACTCTTAGCTACATTATTGCGACATACATATAGTTAAGCGATATCACCTACTCTGAATTATATGTTGTCCAAAAAACTAATAACACCATTTTTTGAGGGCGCACTGATTTTCGAAATCTTTGGAGGTCCATAAAAAAATTGGACACCAAAATCATTAGCTGCATATTGTTAATGGAACTAATTTAATTGGAATTTTATTATATTGAGATGGCTTAAGACTTGTGTCTTATTGTTTAGTAATTTATTTTCAATATGTAAAATCCGTCAACACTTTAAATGCGTTTAAGAGTGAATTTCTTACTTATATTTACACTTACAATTTAGGTATAGGAGGCGTTCGTCATTTTTAAATAAAATGCTTCAAGGAATATTTGTACCCTCCAACTCCTCTCCCTATTGATCTCTTTCATTCCTCTCTAGAAAGCGACAAATAAATACCCTTAAACTGAGATACAAGCACGGCTTGCAATAGTCTACAAAAAAAAATTGAACAAGGCACATGTGGTCCGCTAATTGCTCTCCGTGATAAACAACTAGTTTCAGATCATTATTAATTATCCCTTCTTCAATCGTGTACTGAGGTGGTTAGTTTTTCTTTTATTGAAGTGAACATAAAGTGATCTGCTAAACACAGTCGGTCTAATTCATAAAAAATATTTAAGGTTTATTACAGATTTATTTGACAAATTTCCCATAGAAATATGTCAAATAAGCGCTTAATAAACCTTAATTATTTTTTATGAATAAGGCAGTGTGTTTTGTGTAACAATAAATTTTCTTTTTCAAATTCTGGCCTACACTACACACATACATACATACTTACAATTGTATGTACATACATACATATTTACATCTGTATGTATGTAATTGTGTATACATACGACTTGTATCATTTCTTTAATTAAAGTTTCTACAACAAATTTTTGACATTTTCAAATCAACTAAACCTCAATAACCTTTTATGATTTAAACTTTGCTAAAAAGGCAAAAAAAAACACGTTAAAAAATAATACTTGTGTGTTCAAATTAACTTGTTTAAACTTTTTTTAAGGCACACCTCCACCACATCTATAATTGCAAAAAATGTCAGTTGTATAAACATTAAAATAAAATACATATAAATAATATTTTTGTGTGTTTGTTCTAGTGTTCTTCAAGTCATTCATTCCATTTGTTTAAAAAACTTTTAAAACGCAACCATGAATCATACTAAAGAGGAAAAAAACGTTGAAACGAAAACATACTTGAAACCAAAAATAAATCTACAAACATACATATTTACATATATGTACATACATATGTATGTATGTAGTTATGTATATGTATGTATGTATGTATGTACATATATAATTTTTGCTATAATAAAGCTGGTTGCATGCAAATCACGTTACTACTTTTTACAACATCCGTCAATGAAATTGTAAAGAACTGAAACCACACGGTTTTGTGTTCTGTTCAATTTTATGTGTCTGTTCATTTTCCTTTCAATCAACGACAATCGTCTCAAGTGTTGCTGCTGCTGCTCTTTTATGTACTTTGAATGGCAGTTATAAACATGACTTGCAGCAAGAAAAGAGAAGAAAGAAGTAAGAGTGGTTTTTGGATAGTTATTTGCAAACTTTGAAGAAAGGTTAACGACAGATTAATATAGCTTTTCAATTCTTTAAATTAAAAAGAAAAAAATAAGTAAACATCAACATAATTACACACATTTATATGGTTAATACGAGGGTTGCTACTTACAAAGGTCGCAAGTTCTATCGATCTTATCATAGAATCATATCACAGCAGTACTTCATATGAATCTGATAAATACAATATTTTTCAAGGGCGTGGCACTCACTGTTCATAGAAGTATTTGTAACACACAAAATTATATTATCAATGGCCCAATATGTTTACAAAGTTTCATTCCTTCATTCCTGCATTGCTTCATTTACATTTTTTGAGCAACTTAAAAAAAATGCTTTTGTGATTTTCAAAAATATTATTATTTGTGAATTCTCAAATAGTTTTTGGAAGTTTGTGCATAAGATAAGAGGTTTGTGACTGTTCAAAATGTGTGGTTGAAGTCTACTGACGATTTGTTAAAGCAACAATGAAATGCATATAGACATCGCTTAACCACCAGCAAATAAATTTCACTTATTATATAATTATGACAATATGTCGAATAATAAATTTCTTGATTATTGGCTTATATTTATTAATATTGTAGTGCCACTCGTTTTTCGTCAATTTAACACTAAGTAATGAAAGTTCAAGAACCTGCAAGTGCATATAAAAAATACGGGTATAATCAAATAAATAATTGTCGGTGTGTACTTGTAAACATGAATATAAAATTATTTATATGTTAAGCTAAATAAATATCATCTTAAGACATCTGACAAATCAGCAAGAACGATTGTTGTTCTAATTTTAAACTGCTTTATGAGTTCGAAAAAATATTAACTAAAAAACTAAAGTTTTGTAAATACAAACGATTTTTTCGTTTTGAAGTTTTTTTTATTATTATTATTATTATATTTTTTGAAACGAATTTTCGTTATTTTTCATACAAATTTAAAACGTTTGGAAACTAAATGTTTTACAAAATCTGCCTATAAATAAGTGTACATAAACATTAGTAAACTTATTACCTTTTAGTTTTGATTTATTTTACCAATTTCTTAATAAAGCAACCAGATACTGTGTGTCGAAATAAACAATTGTCTCAAACTTCATTATTTAGTGTTCGAGTTGCATGAAACAAAGATTATTTTATTACGAGTATTGTGGCTTTGTGGCTAAAGTTATTGTTAAATTTTCTTTAATTTTGCCATGCTTGGAAAATAAATAATTTTTGTTTACCGCGCAGTTTTTTATAAAATAAATTTTGTCACTTTAACTTGTTTAAAAGCAAATAAAAAAATTGCTTATGTACAACTTTATCTATAGAAAAAACTTTATTCCATAAGCCTTTCTATGGAAAAGTAGGATACCAACACCGTGTATAGAAAAAATTTTGATTGCAATATTTATGCAAAAAAATCGTCAGAGAACTTTCTATGGAAAAAGTATCGTTCAAAATTTTTGGATATAAAATCCCAAAATTATAAAAAATTTTGTTCCAAAACCTAAAAAAACTTTCTATAGAAATAATTTTCCCGAAATTGTTCTTTAAAATTTTTTTCAAATTAATTTCTTTTAAATGCCAAATATTTTGTCATTAAACTTTCCATAGAAACACGTTCGTTCCAAAAAGGAAAAAAATCCTTTAAAATATTTTTCTGTAAAAAAAGTATTTATTTCAAATGTTTTTCTATAGAAACAAATTCATTCCAAATGTTTTTGTACAAAAAAATTATCTGAAATATTTTTCTATAGAAAAAAAACTCATCCCAAAATCCCAAATATTTTTCTATAGGAAAAATTCATCCCAAATGTTTTTCTATAGAAAACAATTTTGTCCCAAAAATTTTCAATCGAGGAAATTTCTTTTAAAATTTTTTTTTAACAAACTCCTCACAAATTTTTTAATACAAGCAATTTTGACATAAAACTAAAGAAAAAGAAATAGAAAAAAATTTACCCCAAATATTTCTTTTATAAAAAAAAATAATCCCAAATGTTTTTCTATAGAAAAAAAACAAAATTTTCTCTGCATAAAAATTTTCAGTCAACACCTCTGTATATAAAAAACTGGTCGCCAAACTTTCTACGGTTTTTTTTTTGTAAAACTTTCCATAAAAAAATATCCCAAAATAATTCGTACTTAAAAAATTATGTCCAATCCATAAAAAAATTATGTCTCAAATCTGTCTATAGAAGTTTTCGTGCCAAATCTTTTTCTATGACAAAATTGTTTCTACAGAAAAAAAATCGTTCCACATCATTTCGATCAACAAAAAATATTTTCCCCAATTTTAATTTTCAATAAAAAAATTTGTTAATTTTTTCGATGAAGAAAATTTTGTCTCATATTTTTCGACGGAGAAAATTTTGTCCCATTAAAAAAATTCATGGTCTTTTTTTACCAAAAAAAAAACTTTCCCAAATATTTTTATACTCTATTGAAATATAGGTATATTTAGGCATTTCCACAGAAAAGTCTACTTTTGTCACGTTGCGTTACTTGGCGACAGCTTGTTTTTTTAAAGCAAAACTTATGCATAGAGCTAAAGCATACAGCTTGACTCTAAATTACAAGCAATTACTATTCGTTCTCAAGATTTAGGTACATACATATGAATGTACATATTGCCCTAACGTTTTATACAGAATTAAATTTCTTTGTTTGTTATTATTTTGTGACAATAATTTTAATCCCTTCTTTGCTTGCAATGTTGCAGTAGCAGTAAGAGGTAAATAGAAATTCAAACACTTGGTAAAAATGTATTCAAATGGTCAAACCAACTTACTGTGGGTTTGGTCTGATATCAACACAAATATTTAATGCTTTAAATACACTATATACAATAATGAGTGTATGTATGTATGTAATATGTACAATAAAGTTATGCTTTATGAAATGGGCTTAAAAGTGAAATTGATCTCTAAACATTGATGTAATGCATTTTTTTCTTTATTAAGTTACACAAGTACATGCATATGTATGTCATTGTGCCAATAGAATAAAATAAAAATAAAATGTTAGGTAATTGATTACTCACAATAATAACCCGAGTTCAAACAAAAAAAAATATGAATAATAACACCAAGTGTGTGTCTTAAGTCTTCTGTTTCTAGATTTAGTGCAAGAAAATTAAGTTTGTGTCTTAAGTCTTTTATATTATAATTTTCTTTGTAAGTAAACTAAGTTTGTGTCTTAAGTCTTTTGTGTTTAGATTTAATTGTCAGGAAATTAAGTTTGTATCTTAAGTCTTTTATATTCTACGTCTCATCGTAAGTAAATTAAGTTTGCGTCTTATGTCTTTTGTACGTTTTATATGCATCATTGTATGCCTGTTGCATATTTAAAAAAAATACATACATACATATTAACAGAATGCTTTTTTTTCATACAAAATAATTTCAGCAAACTTAAAAGCGAAACACGTGAACGTGATTCTGAACTACATGAGACCTCAGCGGAAAGCAAAAGTTTGAAACAACAATTAACCGCCTTGAAAACAAGTCGAGATCAGGCCATACAAGAAAATGTGTAAGTTTAAATTGTTTTATTTGCATACACTATTTTGCTGTCTATATTTAAGTTTTTGTAGGAAATAAGTGTAAACTTGTTATTAATAAATTTATATTTTGCACACATGACAATTATGTGAATTTGTTAACTTTTTATTTTTATTTATTTATTTTTTTTTTGTTAGACGTTTGACCAACGACTTGGCCGAAAGTCAAGCAGAAATTGCAATTTTGAAAAAACAACTTAAGGATTCTGAAAGGGAAATTGAGCGTTTAAAACAACAACTAAAGAAATATGTGGAGGAAGTGAAAAAGGCTGAAGATTTATTATTGCAAAAAGTAAGAGTCTTAAATGATGCTGCATACCGTTCATTTTAAAAAATATTTAATTTAATGATGCTTTTAGGAAAAAGAACGCGAAGAAATGTTGGATCATTATAGAAGTTTGTCACACGATGCTGTTATGCTGGAGGGTAGTAATCAAAGTTTGGAAACTGAAGCTGCCGAATATAAGTGAGTCGAGTTTGTTTTTAACTATAATACATTTCAGTAGTTTTTTTTTTTTTTGTATAAAAGATTTTGCCATTTCCTTTTATAAAAACCAGCTGATCATTTTTTCAAGCTAAAAATTTAGCAAATTTTTCTATTGAAATACATACAAATGGAAAATTTTTATTAAAAGCATTTGTTGAATTCTTGTTCTGTAAAGAATTTGAAAAAATTTGTAAATTTTTTTATGGAAAAAATTTTTAAATTTTTTTATGGAAAATTTTTTTAATTATTTTTAAAAAAAAAATTTTAGAAAAATTTTTATTTAAACATATTCTTAGGGCAGAACTAGTTTTTACTTTTTGTTCTGTTACGAATCAGCTGACTCTCTTTTGTTTTTAGAAATCTTATACAAGGCGTTAGTTTTTCTGTTTCTTTCTGTTCTGTTTCGGTTCAACCTGTGAAAATCCAAAAATTGTTAAGTAATTGTAAGTGACAGTATAAATTAGATAAAAAGCATTTTGAAATAAGCTGTAATTGTGCTTTTAGAATTTAAAAAAATTGAATTTTTACCAGCAAAACATAAAATTATATTGAAACATCACAATGGACGATGCAAAACTCATCACTTTAGTGGAAAATTGTAACAGAAACAGCTGATAAGTTATTACAGAAAAAGTAACTATTAAAATTTAGAAACAGAACGGCACAGCCCAGGACAGCAACAGAAAGTAAAGACTAATGAATGAGGCCTTTAAAGAGACACTTTTCTTATATGTTTTTTATATTTTCTTATTTATTTTATTGCTGCATTTCTCTCTTACTGTATCTATAACGTTTCAACTTCATGCAGCTGCTGCCATTGCTGTTGTTGCCTTAGAATTAAAGAAATACTCCAAGTAGACAATAATTAGTTTCGATTGTAATAAGTTGTTCTATAGTGTTTAAGTTATTCTGTAATTAAATAGTTGAACGAGAAGTTTAAATACCGAATAAATAAATTCTTTTAAAAATTTAAGACGTCAAGTCCTAGAACTAGAGACCGAAATTGTGGCTCTTAAAAAAGAACTATGCTGTCGCAATTCTAGAATTACGGAATTAGAAGATAACATTGCTGCACTCACCGCCAAAGCTACTTGTTTGCAACATAAACTGGAGGAAAGCTTGGATGAGCAACATCTATTGCAGACCGATTTAACAGCACGTAAAGAATTGTGCGACAAACTAGATATAGAAAAGGAAAAATTAAATGCTGAACTATATGAATTGCATGATGTTAAAAGAAAAGTGAGTTATACGAGTGAAGATATTAAACTCAATTGCAGCGTATAATAATAACTTTACTTTTATTCAAGTTGGAGCTTGAAAATGAAAAACTACATTTAGATATTGATAAAAGCGAAAAGGTAAAAAAGATGTCCTCCGAAACCTTAGAGGAACTATTAAGCAAAACTCGACGTGATTTGGAAGAACAAATCAAAGTTGATAGTAAACTAAGCCAAGAACTGGTACGTTTAAGACAAAAAAATGAAGAAGTATTGGTGAGTTTAATAATAATTTTATATACATATGTATGTATTTACGAGTATGTATAAATTAATTTTCTTTTCTCTTAACAGAACGACTTGGCGCAAGAGAAGCGGAAACGTGAACAACAGCAAATTTTAGCTCACGAGTATCAAGTACAAAATCAAGAGCTGCGTCACAATCTAACCGATGATCGTTTTCGTCAAGCTCGTTCGAGAGAGCAAAGTCCACGTTTTCCAACCAATACTTTATAGGACGAAAAATACTTTACACATTAAATTAGTTAATTAATTAATTTTTTTAACAGCAAATATTCTTTTTAAAACCAAAAAAAAAACGATATATAAAATAAAATTATGAAACTTTTAAACGCAATTTTAAACATTTTAAAATTCAATTAATATTTGTTTTTCTTTCCTTTATAGAAGTTTCTCATCATTTTCACATACATATCCCACATGCAAGGACACTGATTAAAGCCTGGCATTTGCACGCTATATGGAGTGGGAGAATTATTAAGTGGGAAATTTTCTACCACTGCTGATTCGGCTTCTAATTGACAATATTGGCAAAAAGGCTGTTGAACTGCTGTAGTTTCTTCGATAGACTTGAAATTGGCTTGTTTCGAAATTGAATGCAGATCCTTAGTTATAAATGTTTCCATATTGGCAATTGCATGTTGGGCTGAAATCATTGAAAAAGTCGCAGTAAGTTTACAATTACATAATTGGAAATGTGTGCATATACATATTTTCAATGAAAAATATAGTTTTATTTTAAAAAATTTCCCTTTTAGGGAAATTTAATTTTCTTTCTTGTTGTGCATATATATGTACATATAAATATATATACATATATTTGAAAATTCATTATACATAATTGAACATTTATAGTAAAAACACATACATATGTATTTGTGCACGTGAATTTTTAAAAATAGGGAAGGTCAGTTTTTCGTTTAAAAAAAATTCCCTTGGAAAGGGATTTAAAAAATGTAAACTAATTTCCATGCACACAAGCTTTTGGAACAAATATCTAAGAAAAAACAATTTTTGGGAAATTTAAATTGATACCATAATTTTGTAAAATGAATGAGAAATTTTAATTTGTACAAAAACAATATATTATATACTGTGAAAAATTTCACTCTTGGGGAAATTTGGGTAAACATATTTTTGAAAATTGATTGCCATTGAAAATTTGTAGAAAAATAAAAATATCCCTGTTTTTTTATTTTCCCTCTATTTTCGTGCAAAATAAGTCAAAAATTAAACATTGTGGGAAGTTTTTGATTAAAAAAATTCTTTTTAGGGAAATTTATATATCCGTAATATTTTGTGGAAACTTATTTTTGAAAATAGTAATTACAATTTATAGAGGGATAAAAATATATATTTTTTCAATTTCCCTTTTAGGGAAATTTAAATTTGTATCATAATTTTGTGAACAAAGTCTAGAAATATTTCTCTCTTAGGGAAATTTAGATTTCCATCATATTTTAGGGCAAACATAATTTTCGAAAATTGATTACAATTGAAAATTTGTAGAAAAATAAAAATATTCTTGTTTTAAAAAATTTCCCTTTTAGGGAAATTTTTTTTGTTTCTATTTTTGTGCGAAATTAGTCATATATTAAAATTTTTAGGGAATTTTTGATTTAAAAAATTTCTCTTTTATGTTTTTTCTGGTTCGGTTTTCATTGAAATTTTAATTTTTATGAAGCAAAATTTTTGTAAATTATACATTTTATTTTAAATAATTTCCTGTCAAGGGAAATATGAATTTCTTTATAATTTTTATGAAAATTTTGGCCAATTTCTTTTGGATTGAATTTTTCCATACAAGATTTAAGCGCTTGTGCAAATATTTCAAAGGCTTTGCTCTGGTTTTTAGTCAGTTTTGAGCTAGTTCTACGAGTATATTTATTTCGAAGTATGTTGCAAACTTTTGCTTGCTTTCGAATTGATTTGTAACACAAAAACAAATACTAAGTTGATATTTCCTTGTTGGCAAATACGAGTAGAAGCTTTTAAAAAAATATCCCAAATGTAAGATCTTAAATCTCTTAATATGTTGACCAAATAAAATTGGCTTGAATTAAAAAAAGTCTCTTTTGGTCTCAATGACCCTGATATGTTCTTTTCATTGTACTTACTTGAACTTTCCTGACCTTGTCTAAAGTCCATTGAAGATCCGCCTTGTATAGAAATATATTCCTTTTGCCTAAAACTAACCACGGAGGCAGTTCTGAAAGATTCTAAATCGATTTGGCTTTCTTTTGGTTTCAAAATGCCTTTTGAAGGAATTAAATCAGGATCAAAAATTGCTTGACTGCTAGAATTAGAAAAGTCTTTATGGAGATATTGCTTTTCCGTGCAATTTTGATAGTTTTCTTGTTTATATGTCATGTCATAATGTGTGGTCTCTTCATTAGCGAACTCTACCAATAATTCGAGAGAACTTGGAATTGCCGGACACCCCTCCTGTTGCCTTTGAAGGGTTTCTAAAGTTGGCCAATGTTGTGTATTAGCCTGTGATTGAGGATAATATGACTGTTGTTCAAACAATTCATACGTTTCTAGTTCTTTGTTAACATTTTGTTGTGCCGTGTCTTTAAGTGATGGCGAAGTTTCTAATTCCGCTGTATTATTTTCTTTAAATATAACCGTGGCGAATTTATCTTCCCCTTCTGGTGCATTTTCGTTACTTTCGACTAAATCGGAAAATATTTCTTCCTCTTTGTTTTGCTCTTTCAATTTAAAGTTACTGGACTCAGGTGTGGATTCTAGATCTTTGTATTGTATATCTCGTGTTGATTCAGCTTCAACATGATAAATTGAATTATCCTCTGAAGATTTTTCAGCTTGCTCAGTGTCTTCTTTTGTTGCCATTAGGATTTGATTTGCTCGTGAACTTTTGCAGGAACTTAACCTTGTTATTAAATCATTAGCAGCTGAGGTTAAGGAGTTTAGACATAGTTCCTCCATGTCATTATTGCCTTGCTGCAAAGATTTTAAAAACTTTTCCAAATACTTTAAGGCGTCTTCGGTTCTATTGAGTCTTTGGAAACTTTGCTGAGTGTGAGTTTCTTCATCAGTGAATGTTTGTTTAGGATTTTGTGCATTTAATTGTGCAGTGATAAAGTGGTTTTCGGTTTGACTGTAACTGTGTGTGGTAAAACTTTCCAAATTATGATCCAACACTTGTTTAAAATCATTATACGACGAGGTTTGATGATTTCGCTCCAATTCTTGAAATTCTTTTGCTACATACACTTGCGGTTTTTGTGGCAAAAAGTTTATATTTTCCTGTTTAAGAGGATAGAGGGCGCTTTCAGACAATCCTGGTGTGATTATTTCTTTTGGTTTTGCATCATCATTTGTTTGGATTTCTTTGGAGTATGAAGACCCTATAAGTTTTTTTACTTCGTCTTTTTGGGCTTCATATTTTTGCCTTCTAAAAGGTTCTAAGGAATACGAAGTTTCTTTGTAGAAGTTTTCATTTTCCTGTTTAAGAGGATAAAGGGCGCTTTCACACAATTCTGGTATTGCATCATCATTTGTTTGGATTTCTGGGGAGTATGAAGATCCTATAAGTTGTTCTACTTTGTCTATTTGGGCTTCATATTTCTGTCTTCTAAAAGGTTCTGGGGAATACGAAGTTTGTTTGTGTGGTTCCTGTTTTGATGCTGGTGTTAATTCATTATCCAAAGCTTCTCTTGATTGTTGGTCCTTAACTTTAAAAACTCTAGAGATTTCGGTATGATAGTCTGCTGAATTTGTGCTTACTTTATTATCCTCTATTGAATTGCATCGTTCATGCCCATATTTAGCTGAGGTTTCGGTTTCTCTTCTTGCCTCTTTGGCTTCTCCAAAGCTTTCATCCTCATCTACACTTAACCTTCTTTGTCTGGTGCTTTCAATTGGATATTGCTGCTCAGATTCAATATAATCTCTATAGATTTCAGATTTAGAGTCAAAGTTTTCATTAATTAGACGTTCAAATTCGCTTGGTCTACAAGTCAGTTCTATTGTTTCTCTAAACTCTTTGTAGGTTTCATCTTCATATGGGTATTGTTGATCTTCTCCCAAACTCTTTTCTAAATCATCTCTAACTGGGGGCGCTATTTGCTGTAAAGAATCTCTGGTTTTAATAGCTTCATATCTGGTTCTCATTTTCTCGCAATTTTCTTCTTCAATTTTCGTTTCGCCACAAGTGTTGTTGTAATCTTGAGATTTTGTTTGTATGTCTCCTTGACGAACATTATGATCTTTTGAACAAAGTTTTTGATATTCCAAGTCTTGATCGGGCTCTTCAGGCGCGACTTTCTCTGCAAATTGTTTACCCAACTCGCCTCTTACAGTTCCTTTCGACTCCCTTAAGGTTTCATAGCTTCGATTTTCCGGTATAGTGTTTGCAATTTCTTCCCTGTTATATTTTTGGGATTTATTTTCAAGTTCTTGCACTCCGTCTTGATGGTAAGAGATAAGGTTTCTTGTTGTATCATACCGTCTACCAGCTTTAGAATCTTGTTCTTTTAATTCTAGACGATAATTTTCTTTGCCTGATGTTTGTGCTTGCTGTTTGAATATGGGCAGCTCCTCACTTTCCTGCTTTCTTAAAGTTTTCGCTAGCTCAAATAAAACTTTTGCATTTTCTTTTGCATATTTTTCCAAATATTGTTGGTAATTATTTTCCTTTTCAGTTCTTTTTTTATACTCATTCATGGCGTCCAATTTTTGCTTGTTTTCTTCACCACTAAACTTTTCTTTGGGCTTAGTTGGCTTGTATTCACGAATTCTTAGGCTCTTTAGCATGTTTAGAGTTTTTAAAGAATATTGGGACTCTTCCAAAGACACATTATCATAAATATTTGTAGGCCCTGGACCTGGATCAGAGACCAGATGTTTCTTTCTAACCGTGACTTGGCATGACTTTGTATCAGTTGTTACTTTGACAGAAATTGAGGGCGCTGTAGGCTCATTTGAGACTTGTGTGGCTTTACATTGTGTAACTCGTAAAGAAAGTTTTTCGCGCTCTTCAACAAAACGTTCTAAGTATTTTGAACTTTTATCTTCCGCGCGCATATTGTAAATCTTTGCAGCTTTTGTAGCTCTTTTTTGATTTGCCTCTCTTGATTTGCTGCTTTGACGTTTGCTCGCTTGCTCTTTGAACTTTTCGCTTTCTCTGTTTTTTTGCTGTGTAGGCTCTTTAATTTTAGCAAAAGTTTGTTGGGTTTTTCTTTTAGCTGTTTTATTACAACGAGTCTGGGGAGAACAAGATCTGTCCTCCGCAGGGCGGGAGTAGAAATTTTCTGTATTAAGATCTGTGACTTGGCGTCTGTGGTGAGCTGATGTTGCAGCTTTGCCACAGCAGGCATATTGGGAATTACCTTGGCAATTGCAGTAATAGCATTCCTCATCGTAAAAGCTGCGTTCACATTTAGAATTTGCAGCAATTTGCTGATATTCATGAGGCGGACAACCACTAGCATTGGCTGGCCTATAGTTCTCCAGGTAATGGTAAAATTGCTGAGGCTGTATAATATCATAACAGCAGTTCACTGTTTGAACAATTGGTGTACTATTGGGATCTATTTGCTCGTTAACCTTAAACTTTTCTTTAGCTTTTTTTGCTTTGAAGTTTAGGCAAAGAGAATTATGATCACCCACTGCTCCCTGATCTAAATACCCTTTTCTAGCTGTAATTTGCGAACTCACACTACGCATTCTTGGCCTGGGCGTTAAGTTTTTATCATCCCCATAACGTGGTGAAGTGCAAATACATTGATGTTGTAAAGAAAACTTTTCTTTGGCTATTTCCAAATGACCGTGCTTGCTATTGCCCGCCAAGTGCTCACCCCAAGTTTTTCCTTGCCTCTTGGGCGAACTCTTCTTTGTTGCCATAACCTTGCTCTCTAATGAAATAATATCACGTTGCTGTTGCAATTTCTCAATTTCATAATTAATATTCTTTGTTAAATTTGCCAATTGATAAGTCTTATCGTCTACTCTTCTTTGTTCAAGTTTATTTTGTTGATCTTTCACTGCTCTGGTTAGTTCATTATTTTCTTTGTGATATTCTGGTTCTAAACTCTCCTCTTGATGATACTTTGCTCCCTCCGCATTTGGCGGCTTATTGTAAAATCTTTCTCTTATCAAAGTTCTCTTTGTCTTGCAAAATCCTGTGGAATTTTGTGAAATTTCAATATTTTCTTGCTTCTCCAAAACTATGCTATTTTCTAAATTTTAAAACAATAACTCAATTAAAACAGTTAATTTATTTATTTTTATTTTAATCGCATACTTTTAATCCTTTTCAATTGCTCGTAGTTAAAGCCCATGAGTTAAGGAATTTTAAAAAAATATAATATAATTATTTTTAATTTTTAACTAAATCAATTTCAATGTAATAATTTTTTTATGACTTCAAAACTTCAATGATTGAAAAAAAATGTCATTATACAAATCATAGTGTTGCTATAAAACAGTATACAAGTTTGAATGTAATAACAGGGCTTTTCGAATGAGATAATTTTAGACTTAACTTTTCCTTCCAATCGCAAAAATTTTTATAATTCTGTTATACTGCATTTACATCGAAATCTAGTATATTTGATTAGAAATCTTTAACGAAATGTATATCGTTTACACTAAGCTTTTTTGAAATTTTTCAAGATTTTGTATCCAAGACAAAAATTTAGTCTTAAATTATAACAAAAAAAAAAAAAATACGACTTAGCTCATTCACACACCTTCAATAGGAAATTGTGTAGAGCGTAGCTGATTCACACACCTTCTACATAAATTATGATGTACAGGGTAGTAAAAAACAAATAAAAATATTAGATTTTTAGTAGATTCGATTTTGTTTTGTATGGGGGAATATAGTAAAAAGCAACTAGACTTAGCTCGGAATCTCGTAAGTACTAGATTTTGAGATAATGTAAATGCAGTATTAAATTGTAACGAAAACACACACCTTCAATAGAAAATTGTGTAGAGTGTAGCTAATTCACTCACCTTTTATATAAATTATGATGTACAGGGTAGTAAACAACATAAACTAGCGCACTATGTGGCCAAGAGAGACATTGCGGCAAAAAATATTTCCAAACTAGCTACACCCGGAGTGCTTCGCTGCCCCCATCGTCTTTAAAATTTACCCCATCGTCTTTTAAATTTCATTTACAGCGACTTGAAAGTGTCTGCGGAGCAGAACTCGTCCCCTGCACCCTTACTTGTCTTACTTTTGAAAAGGTACATAGAGTATGTCTCCTTCTAAACGAGTTGAGACTCGGAAACTGTGCCCCTTTACTTCCTCCTGGTCCTAGTTTCGAAAACGGCTATGGCGATTTTTCTGATGAAGATACATATATAGTTCAATCAGTAAGTGCAAACCAAAATATTTTGAAGACCTTGATAGTTCTTTTAGCACAAAGGGATCATTGTAATGGACCTTGATAGTTCTTTGGAGTAATCTGCGAAAATGTTGAAAACGAAAGTTTCAAGTAAAGAAGCAAGTGAACTTTTTTCAAGAGTTATTTTATGAGAGCCAAAAAAGGAAATTTTATTTTTTAAATAATTTAAAAATGGAGCAGCTAAACTGCATAAAGATATGTGTATTCAAACATAATTCTGCAAAGAAAAAAAAACCGAGGCTTTAATGCAAAGATCTGATAGAATATTTTCGAAAAAAAAATGTATGGAACCAAACAAAAGTACTCTTTCAAAAAAAAAAAAATTTAAATCAGGTACTTAAGAAGAAGTATGTGCAATATAAAATTAAATTTTAATGGGCGTACCTCTGCCCATTTTTTTAAATGCAAGATTGTGTGTGTGTTAAGTTTTGTAAAAATCGGAGAAGTAGAATCACGTGAAATATAATGAGGGCAATCATGAATAAAATTCCGCGAGAAATTTTTCCCGGGGAACAATTTCAAACAATAGCAAGTAATAGGGAAAACAAGAAATTCTAATTGGAAAAGGGAGAAATTTCTCACGGAATAATAAATATTAATGGGAGTAGCCCCGCCCATTTTTTACTTTAAAATTGTTTAATTACAAGAACCAAAGATGTCAAATAAGTAGAATATCATAAAATCAAATAAAAACTTTTTTTTTACAATGAGACCAATTGGAAGCTTTACCCTCTCAGACCAAAAAAAAATTTTTTACAATCGGTCTAAAATGTGCCGTGTTATGAAGTCATAACCTCCTCCTTTTTTTTTCTGAAGTCGATTAAAAAAACACTAGCGGGTGGGTATGTTCTGTATTCCACGTGGAATTAAAAAGTGCGGAATTGCCATAGAATTGTTGTTGGAAATGGGAATTTATAACAACAATGCTATGGCAATTCCGAACAAATTAATTTCACGTGGAATAGAGAACATACCCGTAGTTTTTATCATACAAAAGCTAATGAAAAAATTAGCAAATATATTGCATCATATTATTTGCTATTTAAAAACTAGAAAATAGTTGTACTACTCGGCAGACATGAAGGGATTTTGAAAGAATCATCCATGTAGCTTTCATTTTCCAAAGAAAATTTACCTTTTTTTCGTTTCAAATATAAAAAGGATTCCTTGAATACCTTGAGGGTGGAGTACTGACAAACAAATTCGTTTTAGGTTTTAGAGCACAGGCTGCAAAGTAATACTTACTTATTAAGAAAAAAAAAAAAAAAAAAAACACTTAAAACTTAATTTTAAGGGCATAGTTTTAATGTTTATTTATAATTTTTCGTATCGCAATATATATAATTGAATTTTATAGTTTTTTTCCTCTGTGTTTTTTATTGCATTTTCTTTTAAAATTAACGCGAAAACATTTATTTATGTATGTGTAGATATATTTTTTATTTTAATTTCTTTTTTATATATTTTATTTTATTTATTTTTTATTAGTTTAACAATTCCAATTGAATTTGTTTTACTTAGTTTCTTTTGAAATATAATTAATGCATTTAAAGAGATTCTACAAATATTTAGTTCTTTTAAGACAGTTTTACGAAAAATATATGTGCATGTATTTTTTATATAATTTTTAGGTTTTGTAATACGAGAGTATATAATAAAAATTATTATAATTTATTGATATAGTTATAATTAATTTTGCATATGCTTGTTGTGTATGTATAATTAAAAGACTTGCAAGGTCAGTTATTTTTTTTTTTTTTTTTTTTTTTTTTTATAAAATGTTTAGATAACAAGATTTGCAAATTAAAACACTTAATTGTTTTACAAGTTATACTATATAAATTATAATTAAAAAACAATTCACCTTATTAAGTAAATATTTGTCGACGTTACATCAATACAATAGCAAACAAATTGGCGCTTGACTACCCTTTGTCGAAAACAACTGACTGCTATTGCAAGACTCATATTATTTTCATGGTATTGTATTGACGTGACGTCGACAGATAGTTACAGAGTAAGGGGGGATAAAAAAATGTACAGATTGCCAAGCAAAATATGATTTAAAGTCAATTAGTTAAAGAACGCTTGTAATGCATTGCAAAGGAATCAATCTACTTACAAACATATGGAACGGAAGATGTCCGAGGCGAATCTGCGATGTTTGTCACTCAATAATGCTGAAACAGCTAAACGTACAAGTTGTTTAGAGTCTGGCTTAATGTGTAAGGCTTAGAAAACAACAGATTTTTATGAAGCTTTGCACAGACATGTATGTCCTTCTGTGGTTTAATTACGCGATTGAAAAAATGACAGATGCTTAATTGATTTTTATGAAACTTTGCACACCATATTAGTGTTAGGCTAGTGCCATTATACGGTTCTATGGTTGACATTATATGTCGAGCGTGCTAAACTCTTTACATGTACTGGGGGAAAAGGATAAATGATTAAATATTTGCTTAATTCTCGCATGTTTTCAATATAAAAACCCATACTATTGGATTTTGTAAAACCTAAAGGCGACACTTACTCTTATTCGAACATAAATCCTCCGATAAGGGGGCAAATTACGGCACTCGATATCGAATTTAATTTAAAAAAATTTCAATGAAGTTTATATGGAAATATTTTGAAATTTGCATCGATATCGAATTTATGACGCCAGTTATTTTTTTTTTTGCTTGAAAATCCAATTCCACCAACCACTGCATTCTATGACAGTCGTGATTGATTGAATTTGATTCCGATATTTGCAATTTTAACTAAATGTTAAATTATACAAGCGTTCTTAAGCTTAATAATTATTGAAAGCAAAAACAAATGTCGCTCTATCAATACAACTTTCTCACTTTGGCATTGCCATTCAACAACTTAAATAATAGTTGATTTTGTAGTTGTACTCGTATTGTGCTTGTTACGGCAAGTAAAACTTTATTGCGATTGACAACACTGAAAAATAATTTGGTGGTTTGGTGAGAATTGGGTTGACTCTCAAACGACTAAACTGAGTTGAGTTGAGAAGAACGAATGAGGGCATTTGTTTTATAGTTGCTTTCAATAAAAATTCTCAAGGGAAATTTTTTATATGTGTATGTATATAAACTGGCAGCTATTATGGAAGTAATACATTTTACGCTGGCCAGGCCATGTACATAATTAAATAATAATAATAATAATAAACATAAAAATAACAAATACAACTATACAATAACAGTTTGCTGGAAATGATTTAGCAAAGCGAATTATACGCATCAGCTGTTATTTTTACACTTTTGTATTTTCCCCCCATAAATGTTGAGACATATACATTATGTATATATGTACATACAGTACAGATACGAGTGTACTACAGCTGTCATCGTTATGATATTAATTTGAGTACAATTCGCTTTGTGAGAGAGGAGTATATTTAAATAAATTAGTTTTTTTTTTTGTTTTTTGCAATTAATGCAAGTAATAATAATAATAATATAAACAGCAATATTTTTAGTATGAAATGAAGAAAAAACTAGGCATATTTTTTTTCTTTAAAGTTGGAAAGTGTTAAGTTATGGTGTATATAGGTGATTTCAATATGTGCATCGGCATCGGCAGATGTGCTTTCTGTGAGACCATGAAATTTATTGGAAATTAAAAAATTAATACAAACAGGCATGTTGTGAGTGTTATAACTAACCAGTTTTATTATGAACAGCAATCATCAACTGGTTGAAAAGTGCAAACATTTGTCAACTAAGGTTTGAAATAATTAATAATGAGTAAGTAGGTATTCGCTATTGTGAATATGCATTTTAAGGGGAAAAAAATTGCAGCTGACAAATGTCAAAAATAAGATGCAGTGAATAATCTTACAAGCCTTACAATTTGCTTTTTGTTGCTCACAATAAGCGCCCTGTGTGAATAAAATCATTTATTTTCTTTATTTTTAACGATATTTATTTATATATATATATATTTCTATTTATTTACTACTAACATTTCAAGTGAATATTTTTCTCCTACTATTTTGTAGTTGGAAAAAAGAGAACTAAATTTCCGTTAATACTCGTAACTATTCACAATAGTGATTTTATAGTTGCTCATTGAAAAGTTGGGGTTGCTAACTCTTTTCAGCCGCAGTCATTTTGTAATACTTTGTTGTAAAAATGGTTGTGTTTTTTAAGGCTCAGCTAGCCGAGTCTAAAGGCTCAGTTAGCCGACTGTAATGCAATGTAACTGTAATGTAGGAAACAGCTGATCGATATTTTTATATGAAAAGTAGGTTAACTTACGTTACATCTCTATAACCATTTCCATTACTTTTCACATAACAAAATCGATCAGCTGTTTCCTACTGTTGCAGTTACATTACATTACAGTCGGCTAAGTGAGCCTTAATGGAATATAACTGCAACAGTAGGAAACAGCTGATGGATATTGTTATGTGAAAAGTAATGAAAATGGTTATAAGGATGTTATGTAACGTAACCTATTTTTCGTATAAAAATATCGATCAGCTGTTTCCGACATTACAATTACATTACATTACCGTCGGCTAACTGAGCCTTTACTTTTGCTGTAAAATGCAGTAAATGAGTAGTTACTGCAAAAATTTTAAAATTTTCTCTTAAAAAGAGTTATTGTCGAAAAAAGTACGCGAACAGAAAAATAGTAAAAATTAGTAAGATTAAGGGAACAGCTGACTCGAACTCCACGTAGTGCTAAAAAATATATGCACTTTTGACTATTCAACTCATTTTCTTGTTGGCACTCGATGCAATATTTTTTATAACACGACCAATCTAAGAATAAATTTGTATTTTATTTTATGTAATATTTGCAATTAATTTCTTTTTGATTTTTCTGATTTGTTGTTGGTTAAATTGATTAAAAATTACATGACTGTTAATGTTACTGAATGCCTTAAAAGCAAGTGCAGTACTAAGTAACCAGATACTGTACAGTTTTACAACTCTGGGTAATTAAAATAATTTGCAAAAATAAAAGGATTAATTAAATAAATTACAAAATATGTATATTAACAATTATTATTATGCTTTCTAAATTAATTATTTTTTAATGACTCACAATTTTTATCTAACCCTCTCAAAATTGTTTACACTTTTCGTTTGTTTGCATTTTGAATCATATGTTTTTATCTTACTAAACTTTACTACGACAAATTTCTGCAGTAAAAATTAGCAAAATACTCAGGCAAGAACTGTCACTTTACTCTCTCATTTACTGTATTTAGGGTAAACGAACGCAATTTAGTAAAATGCAGTAAAGTTCAGTAAAAATTTGTAAAACTTTTGCGTACGCGAACACACTACACTTAATTTCTTTTATCAACCGCACGTTGCTGTTCATAATAAACCTGACATGTTCGAATGTTTAATAACAATTAATTTTTTCTACTTCGATAAATCGAATGGTTGCGCACACAGCCTCTTATATTATTTATGCCGGATACATATCTTCAAGTGGTTTAAATTTTCTTATAGTAAAATACATAATTTAAATTAAATTTTATCTTATTACAATAAGTGGTAACATAATACAAAGAAACATTTAATTACGAATAATAGCATTTTCTTTTATTTTTTTCATTATTTTTCATTAAAAATTCAGTCGGAAAAATTTAAGCTAGAACCAGAGGATAAGCATACTACATATGTATGTTTTCTTAAGAATATTTCAGAATAACTCTTCAAGGATTCTCTTTCACGATATTCTTTAACTCTTATAAAATATATTTATATGTACGTATGTGTCACTTTATTATTATTATTAAACGTTTTGTTGTTTCCTTTAGTAATTACATTTGAATGACTTTAAAAAAAAATAAATAAATTATTTTAACAATAACACAAAAAAAACAAATTACATATTAATATATATATATATTTTTTTTTGGAATAGAAATATGGAAAGTTTGAAAATGGGAAACTAAAAACTAGTTTTTGTTGTAACAATTTCGTGGCTTTATTTATTTTTTTAATTTTAGTTTTCTCTTTTTAATTCTAAGTAAAACTAATCGTTGAATTTTTACGCAATTTTGTTTTTTATTAATAATTTATAATTAATTTTTCTATTAAAACACTGGCTGCTGAATAAAAAGAAATATGTATGTATGTATGAACATTATTTGTCAAAACCTTAACATGGTGATTTCTTAAGAGGCGTAAGTGGAACTTTTTAATCTTTATAATTCCGCGCTCATCTGCTCGAATGGCCTGAATATATAATTTAATATTAATTATATAAATTATTTTAATATTTTATTTTTATTTAATACGAGTCAAAATGAATTTGAATTAAAAAAAAAATATTTGTTTAACATTCGTTCACGCACTAATAATCCCAAATTATTATTTTAATTATGCAGTGAAATATTTTTATTTACTTATTTGTTGTTGGCTAAGCACGTCTATTGTTATTTCTAATTTCTGCTAGACTTCAACCACAATTCGAAAAAGCTTACAAAAATTTCTTAACCTATTGTGATTGTAGTTTTGTAATTCTCAATAATATATTGAGATTTTTTCTATAAGCATTAAGGTTTTGTAAGCTTTTTTGAATTGTGGTTGAAGTCTACTGGCGCGTTGCTTAAGCAGCAACGAAATGCAGACTCTAGACTCTAAACGAGCTTAATTTAATAAATTTGTATGAAAAAAATTCCAAAATATCTATTCAGGAATAATGTTCAAAATTTTTCAATATCACTTCTAAGTTGAGTGGAATATTCGGGTATGTTCTGTATCTTATTCTCTGTGGGGCTGAGCGCGCAATCTGTTAACATACACCTCTTAAAACATCACCATAATTATGTACTAATGATTTTTGTTATTTTTTATATACATACATACATAACTTTTTAACTTTTTGCTAATTTTTTTCTTCATTTAATCCAGTGTTTTTTTTATTAATTTAGGGCCTGACCCACGATATCGACAACGTTCGACTTATCGCACACTTACGTTTGAAACAACAACAAAATATTACAATTTGTTTTTGTTTTACATGTAAGTGTGCGATAAGTCGAACGTTGTCGACATAGTGGATTTGGCCCTTGAAAATTGTTAATTTTTCCTTCTAGAATATGCCTTTAAGGACTTTTTCTCGATTTTTAAGGTCTAAATATATATCTAGTTAATTTTTTCTTTTAAATTTTAAAAGCTTTTTTTTATATTCAAACATAGAAGCCAGGCTTAATTATTATTTAATAATTGGTTAAAATTTTTTACTTTTTGTTTAAGTATATACTACATAATTTATTTATTTATATATTTATATAAAGTTTTAAGTACTGCACAAATGCACAACTCTTTTTGTATAATCAAAAACTTTGAAATGTGTAAAAAAGCAACAAAAAAAAATCAAATGAAAACCGTTGCTAAAAGCATAATTTTTAAACACGGACAAACAAATATCTATTTAGGTTTAAAGCACAACAACTGTTTATTTTCATTTAGGATTTGTGGAAAGGGAGTTTTTTATTTTTTTTCTTTTAAATAAGCTGTTACCAATTTTGAAAATGACAAATTAGTGTAGATCACAAAAAAGTTTTTTGATCCGCCGGTTAAATATGCTTAATACGCACTCACAACAGAATTATTCCCCAGTTCCACTGGTGTAATTTAGACTGACACATGTCGCACACTAAATCATAACCATTTAGAACTAGAAAAAATAACTCTAAATGTTCAGGAAATAATTTCAGAAATTGCAATTTCCTACAGGGTGGCACATTCGCTCAAATAAGCGAACAAGATTTTTTTATTCTCTATTCGGATAGTTGAATAAATTTTATCTAGTTATTGGAATAATTGAATACATTTTATTTTGTTATTCGAATAGACGAATAAAATTAGTTATTGAAATAATCGAATCAACTCTTCTTTATTTTTTATATATAATCGATTAAAATTATTTGAATCATTCTATCAAATAAGCGAACAAGGTTTTTTATTCTCTATTCGGATAGTCGAAATAATTGAATACATTTTATTTTGTTACTCAAATAGACGAATAAAATTACTTATTGAAATAATCGAATCAACTTTATTTTTATCGGCCCTGTTCTGTGAACCGTATCCGAGTAAATTTCTCGTTTTCAAAAAATTAATAATGATCCTGCAGACGTGTTTACAATCATATACGATAATTTTCTTTCAGATATGATATTTGAGAATATATATAATAAAAAAATCTAAAAAAAAAATATTTCTATTGTCGGATTTAGTTTTCTAAAATCGTGCGATTTCAAATCGATCGGTGTACAGAACAGGGCCGAATATATATGTAATTGAATAAAATTGTTCTGAGTCATGCGCTCAAATAAGCGAACAATATTTTTTTATTCCCTTACTCGAAGAGTCGATTAATTGCAATTTTTTTTTTAACATTTTATGGAAATTTACTTAACGGTTGCAATTAGAAACTTTACTGCCTGTTACACGCTATCGAAAGAAAACTTTCGATTTACAATTTAAATATATTGAAAACAAAAACAAATTTTCATAATTTCATATTGTATGAGGGCGGATCAATAAGTCCGTGTGTTTTTAAATTGTCAGTCTCTTAATTGAAATGGCAACACTGCTCCTGTCTGTAGGCAACTGTGTCAGTTGACTCCTGTCTAAATTTGAACAAGTTGCGTCATTTAGTTTGTGTTTGAGACAACCGTTTCGTGTTCTCATTAAGCATTATTTTTTGCGAAAAAAATCTCATCACCTAAATCCAGGATAAGCTTGATAAATACTATGGTAGAGAAGTGGTTTACTGAAGATGCCAAACGTTCTGAACGCCCAGTTGAGGTCTCTACATCCGAAACAATTGAAAAAACTCACGATATGGTGAGAGCGATTGTGGAAGTCATTGGCATCTCACATGGGTCAGTGGTTTCAATTTTGAATGTTCACGAGTTTTTGCGCCGTTTCGTAATCGTGGATCCACCACAACACACCGGACACCAGACAACAGTCAAAACAGTTTGTTTCTCTAGGTGAATAGGCGCCAAAGCAGGCAAAGGTGGGTTTGTCAGCCAATAAAGTCATGACGACCGTTTGTTGGGGATGCACGCGGGTATAATCCACATTGACTACACCTTCAAAAGTTGAAAACAACTTATTGGATCGATTCAACGAGGAATTGAAAAAAATGACCTCATTTGGCGAAGAAGAAGGATCCACACATGTGCAGTTTCCATGGCCAAAATCCATGAATTGGTCTACAAATCGCTCCCTCATACTCCGGATTTAGCCCCGAGTGGCTATTTCTTGTTCCCAAATCTCGCGTCGGAAAGAGATTTGACGCCAACGACGAAAAAATCTCACAAACAAATGTCTATTTTGATGACTTCGATAAATCATATTTTTCGTAAGGGATAAAAACAAATTGGAGACACGGACTAAGTGTATAGAACTCAAAGAAGACTATGTTGACAAATAAAATAACTTTTTATATAAAAACCTGTGTTTCATTCAAAAAGTCACGAACTTATTGACCCGCCCTCGTATTTTTGTTTTCAATATCAATTTTCAATCGAAAGACCATTAGGAATTATGTATTTTTTTTTTCAAAAATATTTTTGTTAAGACCTTTTCTTTTTTAGATTATTTTTCATTTCCCTTATTGTCGTACGTTTAAAATGTAAATTATTTCCAATTAGTTTTTAGAAAAGTGGCGCTTAAATATATTTATGTACTCTGTGCATACTGCAATTTATTTAAAACTATGTTTTTCTATACAATTCGTTAATTAATATTACGATTAATATATGTATATATAAAGAGCAAATGGACAAACACATATCTACACACAAAGATTATAGCTTAAGAAAAATATTATTTTAATTAGTTTGTTTATTTATGTAGGCATGTGATTATGGCTTACAAAGTCAAAAGGTTTTACTTTACTTCTTATGCAAAACTTCTACATACACAAATAAGTATGTATGTATGCATTTATTTTATTTTTGTTTTTGTATTGCTATACTTCACTAAATACACGAAATGTATGTAAGCATACATATTTGTATATATTTATGCAATAGTTTAAAGATTCAATTTATAACTACAATAATAAATTTGTTGAAGACAGTGGGGAGGAAGAAGAGCACACTCATCATGATATTGATTATTTAGTTAATTTCCAGGCTCTTTCTTAACTCCAACCACAAATAAAGAAGCTTACCGTACTTTTAAAAAATTTATTATAATATACGACCATATACTTATAAACAGCTCGCTCCTTGCTATTTCAAACACATACACACACACACACACACCAACGAGCAGGTCATAATTCTGTTATAATATTTCCAACAAACCGGACAGTGTTTTTTTGTTTGTTTTGTTTCCCTTTACTTCTTCTGTTTGGTTGCTGGTGGTGGTGTATTTGTAGCCGTTTTATTAGCTGCTACATTTCCACTACTGCTATTGCTGCCACCATTTCCTGTTGCAGTTCCGCTTTGTTCGCGTCTTCCTGTTGTAGTTTTTGTGGATTTCCCTTGACTTAGCGTTGTTGTGGTTGTTGTCGTAATTATTGTAGTTTTGTTGGTTGTTGTTGTAGTTGTAATGGTAACTTTGCTAGTTTTTGCATCAGTTGAACTTTTTTTGTTGCTGTCGGTGTTGCTATTTTTATCGGCTTGTTGCGTAATGCATGTAGAAGTTTTTGCTTCAGTTTCTGGAATTGCTTTAACAAAATGTACACATTAAATTAAAAACAAAAGAAATCGCTTGTTTTAAAAGCATAGAATTTCTAAAACAAGGGTTTGCTAACTTTAGAATTCGAATTTAGTTTCTCTAAGAATCGAGAAACATGAAAATTTTGTAAACTACCCCTTTATAATAGAAAATCAAATGGTCATATTTTGAGAGTATGGGATCATAGTGATTGCCCATTAAAAGTAGTATTTACCCCCCAGCCCAGCAGCAGCTATAGGGTGCTATAGCAGCTGTAGCAGCTAGCGAGCTATAGGATGCTATAGCAGCTAGAGAGCTATAGGATGCTATAGCAGATGTAGCTGCTAGCGAGCTATAGGATGCTATAGCAGCTAGCGAGCGAGCTATAGGGTGCTATAGCAGCTAGCTAGCGAGCTATAGGATGCTATATCAGCTAGCTAGCGAGCTATAGGATGCTATATCAGCTAGCTAGCGAGCTATAGGGTGCTATATCAGCTAGCTAGCGAGCTATATGACGCTATAGCAGCTAGCTAGCTATTGGATGCTATAGCAGCTAGCGAGCTATTGGATGCTATAGCAGATGTAGCTGCTAGCGAGCTATAGGATGCTATAGCAGCTAGCGAGCGAGCTATAGGGTGCTATAGCAGCTAGCTAGCGAGCTATAGGATGCTATATCAGCTAGCTAGCGAGCTATTGGATGCTATATCAGCTAGCTAGCGAGCTATAGGATGCTATATCAGCTAGCTAGCGAGCTATAGGATGCTATATCAGCTAGCTAGCGAGCTATAGGGTGCTATAGCAGCCAGCGAGCTATAGGATGCTATTGCAGCTAGCGAGCTATTGGATGCTATAGCAGCTAGCGAGCGAGCTATAGGGTGCTATAGCAGCAACAGCAGCTAGCTAGCGAGCTATAGGATGCTATAGCAGCAACAGCAGCTAGCTAGCGAGCTATAGGATGCTATAGCAGCAACAGCAGCTAGCTAGCGAGCTATAGGATGCTATAGCAGCTGCTAACGAGCTATAGGATGCTATAGCAGCCAGCGAGCTATAGGGTGCTATAGCAGCTATAGCAGCCAGCGAGCTATAGGATGCTATTGCAGCTAGCGAGCTATATGACGCTATAGCAGCTAGCTAGCGAGCTATAGGATGCTATATCAGCTAGCTAGCGAGCAACGTATAGCTCGCTAGCTAGCTGCTATAGCATCCTATAGCTCGCTAGCTAGCTGCTATAGCATCCCATAGCTCGCTAGCTGCTATAGCACCCTATAGCTCGCTAGCTGCAATAGCATCCTATAGCTCGCTGCTAGCTGCTATAGCATCCAATAGCTCGCTAGGTAGCTGCTACAGCATCCTATAGCTCGCTAGCTAGCTGCTATAGCATCCAATAGCTCGCTAGCTGCAATAGCATCCTATAGCTCGCTGGCTGCTATAGCTGCTATAGCACCCTATAGCTCGCTGGCTGCTATAGCATCCTATAGCTCGTTAGCAGCTGCTATAGCATCCTATAGCTCGCTAGCTAGCTGCTGTTGCTGCTATAGCATCCTATAGCTCGCTAGCTAGCTGCTGTTGCTGCTATAGCATCCTATAGCTCGCTAGCTAGCTGCTGTTGCTGCTATAGCACCCTATAGCTCGCTCGCTAGCTGCTATAGCATCCAATAGCTCGCTAGCTGCAATAGCATCCTATAGCTCGCTGGCTGCTATAGCTGCTATAGCACCCTATAGCTCGCTGGCTGCTATAGCATCCTATAGCTCGCTAGCCAGCTGCTATAGCATCCTATAGCTCGCTAGCTAGCTGCTGTTGCTGCTATAGCATCCTATAGCTCGCTAGCTAGCTGCTGTTGCTGCTATAGCACCCTATAGCTCGCTAGCTGGCTGCTATAGCGTCCTATAGCTCGCTAGCCAGCTGCTATAGCACCCTATAGCTCGCTAGCTGCTATTGCACCCTATAGCTCGCTAGCTGCTATAGCACCCTATAGCTCGCTAGCTGCAATAGCATCGTATAGCTCGCTAGCTAGCTGCTATAGCATCCAATAGATCGCTAGCTGCAATAGCATCCTATAGCTCGCTAGCTAGCTGCTATAGCATCCAATAGCTCGCTAGGTAGCTACTATAGCATCCAATAGCTCGCAAGCTGCAATAGCATCCTATAGCTCGCTAGCTAGCTGCTATAGCACCCTATAGCACCCTATAGCTCGCTAGCTAGCTGCTATAGCACCCTATAGCTCGCTGGCTGCTATAGCTGCTATAGCAACCTATAGCTCGCTGGCTGCTATAGCTGCTATAGCACCCTATAGCTCGCTGGCTGCTATAGCATCCTATAGCTCGCTAGCTAGCTGCTATAGCATCCAATAGCTCGCTAGGTAGCTGCTATAGCATCCTATAGCTCGCTAGCTAGCTGCTATAGCATCCTATAGCTCGATAGCTAGCTGCTATAGCATCCTATAGCTCGCTAGCTAGCTGCTATAGCATCCTATAGCTCGCTAGCTAGCTGCTATAGCATCCTATAGCTCGCTAGCTAGCTGCTATAGCATCCTATAGCTCGCTAGCTAGCTGCTATAGCATCCTATAGCTCGCTAGCTAGCTGCTATAGCATCCTATAGCTCGCTAGCTAACTGCTATAGCGTCCTATAGCTCGCTAGCTGCAATAGCATCGTATAGCTCGCTAGCTAGCTGCTATAGCAACCAATAGCTGCTATAGCATCCTATAGCTCGCTAGCTAGCTGCTATAGCGTCCTATAGCTCGCTAGCCAGCTGCTATAGCATCCTATAGCTCGCTAGCTAGCTGCTATAGCATCCTATAGCTCGCTAGCTAGCTGCTATAGCATCCTATAACTCGCTAGCTGGCTGCTATAGCGTCCTATAGCTCGCTAGCTAGCTGCTATAGCATCCAATAGCTCGCTAGCTGCAATAGCATCCTATAGCTCTCTAGCTAGCTGCTGTAGCATCCTATAACTCGCTAGCTAGCTGCTATAGCATCCTATAGCTCGCTAGCTAGCTGCTATAGCATCCTATAGCTCGCTAGCTAGCTGCTATAGCATCCTATAGCTCGCTAGCTAGCTGCTATAGCATCCTATAGCTCGCTAGCTAGCTGCTATAGCATCCTATAGCTCGCTAGCTAGCTGCTATAGCATCCTATAGCTCGCTAGCTAGCTGCTATAGCATCCTATAGCTCGCTAGCTAGCTGCTATAGCATCCTATAGCTCGCTAGCTAGCTGCTATAGCATCCTATAGCTCGCTAGCTAGCTGCTATAGCACCCTATAGCTCGCTAGCTGCTATAGCACCCTATAGCTCGCTAGCTGCAATAGCATCGTATAGCTCGCTAGCTAGCTGCTATAGCATCCAATAGCTCGCTAGCTGCAATAGCTGATATAGCATTCTATAGCTCGCTAGCTAGCTGCTATAGTATCCAATAGCTCGCTAGGTAGCTGCAATAGCGTCCTATAGCTCGCTAGGTAGCTGCTATAGCATCCAATAGCTCGCTAGCTGCAATAGTTGATATAGCATCCTATAGCTTGCTAGCTAGCTGCTATAGCATCCTATAGCTCGCTAGCTGCAATAGTTGATATAGCATCCTATAGCTTGCTAGCTAGCTGCTATAGCATCCTATAGCTCTCTAGCTAGCTGCTATAGCATCCTATAGCTCGCTAGCTGCTATAGCATCCTATAGCTCGCTAGCTGCTATAGCATCCTATAGCTCGCTAGCAGCTACAGCTGCTATAGCATCCTATATATAGGGTGCTATAGCAGTTGGCTAGCGAGCTATATGACGCTATAGCAGCTAGCTAGCGAGCTATAGGATGCTATTGCAGCTAGCGAGCTATAGGGTGCTATAGCAGCTAGCTAGCGAGCTATAGGATGCTATTGCAGCTAGCGAGCTATAGGGTGCTATAGCAGCTAGCTAGCGAGCTATAGGATGCTATAGCAGCTAGCTAGCGAGCTATAGGATGCTATAGCAGCTAGCTAGCGAGCTATAGGATGCTATAGCAGCTGGCTAGCGAGCTATAGAACGCTATAGCAGCCAGCTAGCGAGCTATAGAATGCTATAACAGCTAGCTAGCAAGCTATAGGATGCTATAGCAGCTGGCTAGCGAGCTATAGGACGCTATAGCAGCTGGCTAGCGAGCTATAGGATGCTATAGCAGCTAGCTAGCGAGTTATAGGATGCTATAGCAGCTAGCTAGAGAGCTATAGGATGCTATTGCAGCTAGCGAGCTATTGGATGCTATAGCAGCTAGCTAGCGAGCTATAGGACGCTATAGCAGCTGGCTAGCGAGCTATAGGACGCTATAGCAGCTGGCTAGCGAGCTATAGGACGCTATAGCAGCTAGCTAGTGAGCTATAGGATGCTATAGCAGTTAGCAAGCTATTGGATGCTATAGCAGCTATTGCAGCTAGCGAGCTATTGTATGCTATAGCAGCTGGCTAGCGAGCTATAGGACGCTATAGCAGCTAGCTAGCTATCTATAGGACGCTATATCAGCCAGCTAGCGTGCTATAGGGTGCTATAGCAGCAACAGCAGCTAGCTGGCGAGCTATAGGATGCTATAGCAGCTGGCTAGCGAGCTATAGGATGCTATTGCAGCTAGCGAGCTATAGGGTGCTATAGCAGCTAGCGAGCTATAGGGTGCTATAGCAGCTAGCGTGCTATAGGGTGCTATAGCAGCAACAGCAGCTAGCTGGCGAGCTATAGGATGCTATAGCAGCTTGCTAGCGAGCTATAGGATGCTATTGCAACTAGCGAGCTATAGGGTGCTATAGCAGCTAGCGTGCTATAGGGTGCTATAACAGCAACAGCAGCTAGCTAGCGACCTATAGGATGCTATAGCAGCTAGCTAGCGAGCTATAGGATGCTATAGCAGCTAGCTAGCGAGCTATAGGATGCTATAGCAGCTAGCTAGCGAGCTATAGGATGCTATAGCAGCTAGCTATAGGATGCTATAGCAGCTAGCTAGCGAGCTATAGGATGCTATAGCAGTTAGCTAGCGAGCTATAGGACGCTATAGCAGCTAGCTAGCGAGCTATAGGATGCTATAGCAGCTATTGCAGCTAGCGAGCTATTGGATGCTATAGCAGCTAGCTAGCGAGCTATAGGATGCTATTGCAGCTAGCGAGCTATTGGATGCTATAGCAGCTAGCTAGCGAGCTATAGGATGCTATTGCAGCTAGCGAGCTATTGGATGCTATTGCAGCTAGCGAGCTATTGGATGCTATAGCAGCTGGCTAGCGAGCTATAGGACGCTATAGCAGCTAGCTAGCGAGCTATACGATGCTATTGCAGCTAGCTAGCGAGCTATACGATGCTATTGCAGCTAGCGAGCTATAGGGTGCTATAGCAGCTAGCGAGCTATAGGGTGCTATAGCAGTTAGCGATCTATTGGATGCTATAGCAGCTAGCTAGCGAGCTATAGGATGCTATAGCAGCTAGCTAGCGAGCTATAGGATGCTATAGCAGCTAGCTAGCGAGCTATAGGATGCTATAGCAGCTAGCTAGCGAGCTATAGGATGCTATAGCAGCTAGCTAGCGAGCTATAGGATGCTATAGCAGCTAGCTAGCGAGCTATAGGATGCTATAGCAGCTGGCTGGCGAGCGATAGGACGCTATAGCAACTAGCTAGCGAGCTATACGATGCTATAGCAGCTAGCTAGCGAGCTATACGATGCTATAGCAGCTATTGCAGCTAGCGAGCTATTGGATGCTATAGCAGCTATTGCAGCTAGCGAGCTATTGGATGCTATAGCAGCTAGCTATAGGATGCTATTGCAGCTAGCGAGCTATAGGGTGCTATAGCAGCTAGCGAGCTATAGGGTGCTATAGCAGCTAGCGAGCTATGGGATGCTATAGCAGCTAGCGAGCTATGGGATGCTATAGCAGCTAGCGAGCTATAGGATGCTATAGCAGCTAGCGAGCTATAGGATGCTATAGCAGCTAGCGAGCTATAGGATGCTATTGCAGCTAGCGAGCTATTGGATGCTATAGCACCTACCCAGCGAGCTATAGGATGCTATAGCAGCTAGCTAGCGAGCTATAGGATGCTATAGCAGCTAGCTAGCGAGCTACAGGATGCTATAGCAGCTAGCTAGCGAGCTTTGGATGCTATAGCAGCTAGCTAGCGAGCTATAGGATTCTATAGCAGCTAGCTAGCGAGCTATAGGATGCTATAGCAGCTAGCTAGCGAGCTATAGGATGCTATAGCAGCTAGCTAGCGAGCTATAGGATGCTATAGCAGCTAGCTAGCGAGCTATAGGATGCTATAGCAGCTAGCTAGCGAGCTATAGGATGCTATAGCAGCTAGCTAGCGAGCTATAGGATGCTATAGCAGCTAGCTATAGGATGCTATAGCAGCTAGCTAGCGAGCTATAGGATGCTATAGCAGCTAGCTAGCGAGCTATAGGATGCTATAGCAGCTAGCTAGCGAGCTATAAGGATGCTATAGCAGCTAGCTAGCGAGCTATAGGATGCTATAGCAGCTAGCTAGCGAGCTATAGGATGCTATAGCAGTTAGCTAGCGAGCTATAGGACGCTATAGCAGCTAGCTAGCATGCTATAGCAGTTAGCTAGCGAGCTATAGGACGCTATAGCAGCTAGCTAGCGAGCTATAGGATGCTATAGCAGTTAGCTAGCGAGCTATAGGACGCTATAGCAGCTAGAGAGCTATAGGACGCTATAGCAGCTAGAGAGCTATAGGATGCTATAGCAGCTAGCGAGCTATAGGATGCTATAGCAGCTAGCGAGCTATAGGATGCTATAGCAGCTAGCGAGCTATAGAATGCTATTGCAGCTAGCGAGCTATAGAATGCTATAGCAGCAACAGCAGCTAGCTAGCGAGCTATAGGATGCTATAGCAGCTGGCTAGCGAGCTATAGGATGCTATTGCAGCTAGCGAGCTATAGGGTGCTATAGCAGCTAGCGAGCTATAGGATGCTATAGCAGCTAGCGAGGTATAGGATGCTATAGCAGCTAGCGAGCTATAGGATGCTATAGCAGCTAGCGAGCTATAGGATGCTATAGCAGCTAGCGAGCTATTGGATGCTATAGCAGCTAGCTAGCGAGCTATAGAATGCTATTGCAGCTAGCGAGCTATAGGGTGCTATAGCAGCTAGCGAGCTATAGGGTGCTATAGCAGCAACAGCAGCTAGCTAGCGAGCTATAGGATGCTATAGCAGCTGGCTAGCGAGCTATAGGATGCTATTGCAGCTAGCGAGCTATAGGGTGCTATTGCAGCTAGCGAGCTATAGGGTGCTATTGCAGCTAGCGAGCTATAGGGTGCTATAGCAGCAACAGCAGCTAGCTAGCGAGCTATAGGATGCTATAGCAGCTGGCTAGCGAGCTATAGAACGCTATAGCAGCCAGCTAGCGAGCTATAGGATGCTATAGCAGCTAGCTAGCGAGCTATAGGATGCTATAGCAGCTGGCTAGCGAGCTATAGGACGCTATAGCAGCTGGCTAGCGAGCTATAGGACGCTATAGCAGCTGGCTAGCGAGCTATAGGATGCTATTGCAGCTAGCGAGCTATAGGGTGCTATAGCAGCAACAGCAGCTAGCTGGCGAGCTATAGGATGCTATAGCAGCTGGCTAGCGAGCTATAGGACGCTATAGCAGCCAGCGAGATATAGGATGCTATAGCAGCTGGCTAGCGAGCTATAGGATGCTATAGCAGCTAGCTAGCGAGCTATAGGATGCTATAGCAGCTGGCTAGCGAGCTATAGGACGCTATAGCAGCTAGCTAGCTAGCTATAGGACGCTATAGCAGCCAGCTAGCGAGCTATTGGATGCTATAGCAGCTGGCTAGCGAGCTATAGGACGCTATAGCAGCTAGCTAGCTAGCTATAGGACGCTATAGCAGCCAGCTAGCGAGCTATTGGATGCTATAGCAGCTAGCAAGCTATAGGGTGCTACACCAGCTAGCTAGCGAGCTATAGGATGCTATAGCAGCTAGCGAGCTATTGGATGCTATAGCAGCTAGCTAGCGAGCTATAGGATGCTATAGCAGCTAGCTAGCGAGCTATAGGATGCTATAGCAGCTAGCTAGCGAGCTATAGGATGCTATAGCAGCTAGCTAGCGAGCTATAGGATGCTATAGCAGCTAGCTAGCGAGCTATAGGATGCTATAGCAGCTATTGCAGCTAGCGAGCTATTGGATGCTATAGCAGCTAGCTAGCGAGCTATAGGATGCTATTGCAGCTAGGGAGCTATTGGATGCTATAGCAGCTGGCTGCGAGCTATAGTACGCTATAGCAGCTAGCTAGCGAACTATAGGATGCTATAGCAGCTAATTAGCGAGCTATTGGATGCTATAGCAGCTGGCTAGCGAGCTATAGGACGCTATAGCAGCTAGCTAGCGAGCTATACGATGCTATTGCAGCTAGCGAGCTATAGGGTGCTATAGCAGCTAGCGAGCTATAGGGTGCTATAGCAGCTAGCGAGCTATAGGGTGCTATAGCAGCTAGCGAGCTATAGGGTGCTATAGCAGCTAGCGATCTATTGGATACTATAGCAGCTAGCTAGCGAACTATAGGATGCTATTGCAGCTAGCGAGCTATAGGGTGCTATAGCAGCTAGCGAGCTATAGGGTGGTATAGGGTACTATAGCAGCAACAGCAGCTAGCTAGCGAGCTATAGGATGCTATAGCAGCTAGCGAGCTATAGGATGCTATAGCAGCTAGCGAGCTATAGGATGCTATAGCAGCTAGCTAGCGAGCTATAGGATGCTATAGCAGCTAGCTAGCGAGCTATAGGGTGCTATAGCAGCCAGCGAGCTATAGGGTGCTATAGCAGCCAGCGAGCTATAGGGTGCTATAGCAGCTATAGCAGCCAGCGAGCTATAGGGTGCTATAGCAGCTATAGCAGCCAGCGAGCTATAGGGTGCTATAGCAGCTAGCTAGCGAGCTATAGGGTGCTATAGCAGCAACAGCAGCTAGCTAGCGAGCTATAGGATGCTATAGCAGCTAGCGAGCTATTGGATGCTATAGCAGCTAGCTAGCGAGCTATAGGATGCTATGGCAGCTACCTAGCGAGCTATAGGATGCTATAGCAGCTAGCTAGCTATAGGACGCTATAGCAGCTAGCTAGCTAGCTGTAGGGCGCTATAGCAGCCAGATAGCGAGCTATAGGATGCTATAGCAGCTAGCTAGCGAGCTATAGGACGCTATAGCAGCCAGCTAGCGAGCTATAGGATGCTATAGCAGCTAGCTAGCGAGCTATAGGATGCTATTGCAGCTAGCGAGCTATTGGATGCTATAGCAGCTAGCTAGCGAGCTATAGGATGCTATAGCAGCTAGCGAGCTATTGGATGCTATAGCAGCTAGCGAGCTATTGGATGCTATAGCAGCTAGCTAGCGAGCTATAGGATGCTATAGCAGCAACAGCAGCTAGCTAGCGAGCTATAGGATGCTATAGCAGCTAGCGAGCTATTGGATGCTATAGCAGCTAGCTAGCGAGCTATAGGATGCTATGGCAGCTACCTAGCGAGCTATAGGATGCTATAGCAGCTAGCTAGCGAGCTATAGGATGCTACAGCAGCTAGCTAGCGAGCTATAGGATGCTATAGCAGCTGGCTAGCGAGCTATAGGATGCTATAGCAGCTATTGCACGTTGCGAGCTATTGGATGCTATAGCAGCTGGCTAGCGAGCTATAGGATGCTATAGCAGCTGGCTAGCGAGCTATAGGATGCTATAGCAGCTAGCTAGCGAGCTATAGGATGCTATAGCAGCTATTGCAGCTAGCGAGCTATTGGATGCTATAGCAGCTATTGCAGCTAGCGAGCTATTGGATGCTATAGCAGCTAGCTAGCGAGCTATAGGATGCTATTGCAGCTAGCGAGCTATTGGATGCTATAGCAGCTGGCTAGCGAGCTATAGGATGCTACAGCAGCTAGCTAGCGAGCTATAGGATGCTATAGCAGCTGGCTAGCGAGCTATAGGATGCTATAGCAGCTATTGCACCTAGCGAGCTATTGGATGCTATAGCAGCTGGCTAGCGAGCTATAGGATGCTATAGCAGCTATTGCAGCTAGCGAGCTATAGGATGCTATAGCAGCTATAGCAGCCAGCGAGATATAGGGTGCTATAGCAGCTATAGCAGCCAGCGAGCTGTAGGGTGCTATTGCAGCTATAGCAGCCAGCGAGCTATAGGGAGCTATAGCAGCTAGCTAGCGAGCTATAGGGTGCTATAGCAGCAACAGCAGCTAGCTAGCGAGCTATAGGACGCTATAGCAGCTAGCTAGCTAGCTATAGGGCGCTATAGCAGCCAGATAGCGAGCTATAGGATGCTATAGCAGCTAGCTAGCGAGCTATAGGACGCTATAGCAGCCAGCTAGCGAGCTATAGGATGCTATAGCAGCTAGCTAGTGAGCTATAGGATGCTATAGCAGCTACAGAGCTATAGGATGCTATAGCAGCTGTAGCTGCTAGCGAGCTATAGGATGCTATAGCAGCTAGCTAGCGAGCTATAGGATGTTATTGCAGCTAGCGAGCTATTGGATGCTATAGCAGCTAGCTAGCGAGCTATAGGATGCTATAGCAGCTAGCGAGCTATTGGATGCTATAGCAGCTAGGTAGCGAGCTATAGGATGCTATAGCAGCTAGCGAGCTATTGGATGCTATAGCAGCTAGCTAGCGAGCTATAGGATGCTATAGCAGCTGGCTAGCGAGCTATAGGATGCTATAGCAGCTATTGCACGTTGCGAGCTATTGGATGCTATAGCAGCTGGCTAGCGAGCTATAGGATGCTATAGCAGCTATTGCAGCTAGCGAGCTATAGGATGCTATAGCAGCTAGCTAGCGAGCTATAGGATGCTATAGCAGCTATTGCACGTTGCGAGCTATTGGATGCTATAGCAGCTGGCTAGCGAGCTATAGGATGCTATAGCAGCTATTGCAGCTAGCGAGCTATAGGATGCTATAGCAGCTAGCTAGCGAGCTATAGGATGCTATAGCAGCTAGCTAGCGAGCTATAGGATGCTATAGCAGCTATTGCAGCTAGCGAGCTATTGGATGCTATAGCAGCTAGCGAGCTATTGTATGCTATAGCAGCTAGCTAGCGAGCTATAGGATGCTATTGCAGCTAGCGAGCGATAGGGTGCTATAGCAGCAACAGCAGCTAGCTAGCGAGCTATAGGATTCTATAGCAGCTAGCTAGATAGCTATAGGATGCTATTGCAGCTAGCGAGCTATAGGGTGCTATAGCAGCAACAGCAGCTAGCTAGCGAGCTATAGGATGCTATAGCAGCTAGCTAGCGAGCTATAGGATGATATAGCAGCTAGCTAGCGAGCTATAGGATGCTATAGCAGCTGTAGCTGCTAGCGAGCTATAGGATGCTATAGCAGCTGGCTAGCGAGCTATAGGATGCTATAGCAGCTATTGCAGCTAGCGAGCTATAGGATGCTATAGCAGCTAGCTAGCGAGCTATAGGATGCTATAGCAGCTAGCTAGCGAGCTATAGGATGCTATAGCAGCTAGCTAGCGAGCTGTAGGATGCTATAGCAGCTAGCTAAGCGAGCTATAGGATGCTATAGCAGCTAGCTAGCGAGCTATAGGATGATATAGCAGCTAGCTAGCGAGCTATAGGATGCTATAGCAGCTATCTAGCGAGCTATAGGATGCTATAGCAGCTAGTTAGCGAGCTATAGGATGCTATAGCAGCTATTGCAGCTAGCGAGCTATTGGATGCTATAGCAGTTATAGCAGCTAGCGAGCTATAGGATGCTATAGCAGCTAGCTAGTGAGCTATAGGATGCTATAGCAGCTAGCTAGCGAGCTATAGGATGCTATAGCAGCTAGCGAGCTATTGGATGTTGTAGCAGCTATTGCAGCTAGCGAGCTATTGGATGCTATAGCAGCTGGCTAGCGAGCTATAGGATGCTATAGCAGTTATAGCAGCTAGCGAGCTATAGGATGCTATAGCAGCTAGGTAGCGAGCTATAGGATGATGTAGCAGCTACCTAGCTCAAAAAAAAAACTCAAAAAGCTGAGTCTTCATATTAGGAGCAGCAATTGGTATGTGAACACCATAAGTGGCAGTCCAACTTACATTTAGCACAAAGGGATCATTGTATTGGACCCAAATGTACCTTGAATTTTCAAATTCCTACCAAAAACCTATTAACATAAGTTAACCTTACCAAAATCTCAATTCGTTCTATGGGAATAATGTATTAGATGCTAGAGGAGGCTACATTAGTAATTTTTAATCTAGTCTTTATTTCATAACTGCTTCCTAAAGGAAAAGTTAGTATTTTTTTAAAGTTTTATTTTTTTTCGTTCTTGAAAATATAGTTATTTTACGCTATGTTATGTATGTATATTAAATTTATAGATTAAATTACAGATATAAGTCCAGGTAGAAGGTCTAGCAACTACAATAAATAGGAGGAAAACTAACTGGTATCAACAGAGACACATCCTGGAGAGTCATTTACTACAACGGTCCCTGGGGCTCGTATCAATCATACAAGGGTCCGCGTGAAGAAACACTGTTTTTATTTTCATTCTACGAGTAGGTACATACTTTTTTTGTTTTATTATTCCCTCACTGCATAATATAAAGTACTCCATACTTTTCGCTGACTGTTATTGTCATAACTATGAAAAAACAGCTGATATCGTTTTCATTTAGTTTGATAGAATGCGAAGTGAAGCTTAAACATGTCAAAGAAGAGACGATATTTTGAATATTATTAAAATTTTGGCTTGACATATTTAAATAAAAACGGCGAATTTTTAATAAAAATAAAAAATTTGTTTTTGTCTCACTTCTTTGCATTTTTAATTCAACCTAAAAACCAAAATGCATGCCGGGGGGTCTACTCTGTAATTCGAAACGATAGAATGCCCAGGTTTCAAAGGGAGTTTTACAAGGGGTCCGTGAACAGGAAATTTGATTGGAGAATCCCATGCTTTACTACAACCTCCGACAATTACAGATAAGCAGAAGGTTTACTCTGTAATTCGAAACGAAAATACTTTAGAATTTGTATGTTAATTACATGCGAATTCGAAAAAATTTTCTTTCGTTTCGAAGTACAGAGTAGATATCCAGGGCATTGAAAAGGCAACTGGTGCACTAAACCTAGCGATTTCAGAATCTTACAAGCCTATAATCAGGAGGTCTATTCTGTAATTCGAAACGAAAGGAAATGTTTTCGAATTGTAATGTTAATATCATTCAAATTCGAAAGCATTTTCTTTCGTTTCGAAATACAGAGTAGATCCCCAGCATAGGGTGAAGTAAACCAACCTGGTGGAACCCTAAAATAGCGAAAGCTCGATCGGGGCCGAAAACCTTCTGCAGAAATGTAAAAAGTAGTTCTGATACTTGTCGTCTACGCAAAATCCTGTCAAAAACTCATTAAGAAACCTTGTGACAGCTGGACTACCTGCTTAAGTGAGATGTACTCATGGACACGCACTTCCCCGGATGGACTCGCTATGTCGAAACTGATATATCACTCCGTCCCGATTTCGCACTAACATGGACGATTAACAGTTTTAGACCTTTTAAATCATGGTTAATACGGATATATACAGCCTGTCTTAGATGATTCTATATACCGAAATAATGGGCAACATTACAACATAACCCAGCAACAATTATACGGGCTCTAGAAGGACTGAATATACAACAGTCGCTTATCAGCCTAGTAAGAGACTATTGACCACACTAGAGTTATTATACCCAATCTAGGACAGACTAAGATAATGAAAGTAGCAAAAGGGGAACCCCACAGGGAGATTCTATCTCCTCTCCTATGGAACCTCTCCTCTCTCTTTCCCAATAATGTCGCAATAGTCCTCGATAGGCTTGCGCAGCACTCACGTATCATATTAAATTGGGAGCGTGGACATGAGACTAATTCAGGCAACATGGTTGCGGATGACCTGGTAAAGAGGGGAATCCTACTCAGAATAGTCGATATCGACAATCTCTGTGGGCTTCCACTCTCATACGTCTGGAGACGCCTCGATGTTGCCTTTCTCAAATCAGCTCAAGAGTGTGAGTGATAGCGAGAACGCTTTGGCCTCGCCTAAACCCCACAGAACTAGAAACCTCATGGACTTCACTAGGAAGCATTTGAGGATCTCTTGGCCGCACTGACCGGCCACTACGCTTTTGAAACTCATGCTAAACGTATTGATCTCCCGCACAGAGATTACTGCTCCAATGTTGTAATGATGAAGAAGAGGAGGAAAGTATATCGCATCTCCTCTGTTTCTGTCCCGCTCTAGAAGATCTCTGTCTGCATTTCCTTGGCAGATTATCTTTCAGTAGCCTATCCGAGTTAACGGAAATAAAACTAAAAATCTGAGTTTATATTAGGAGCTCTTATGCCGTGTGCACATACATGACCCTTTTCCCGACCCACTCCCTCCTCTCTTCTAGTAACTTTCTCTATTCTCTATACTGTCCAACTTTTAAGGTAGCGCAAAGGGATCATTGTAGTAGACCCAAGTGGACTGGACCCTAAACTTTCACTTTCCTACCAGCAACCTGCTAAACTTGCGAAGATATCGCAATGGGAGGGGGGGGGGGTGTGGTTTCTCTCTAATGCGATGCGAAAGAAAAATTGTACGAACGCGAATGATTGGGAATCTCTAATGCGTTTGTGCATTTGCTTTCTCATCTTTTATTTCCCCCCTTTCACAAGTCTGGTATCACCGTACTCTGTAATGCGAAAGCGTCTGTCAAAATCGTTTGATAAGCGATATGTAAATATCAAACGCAAAGGAAGAAAAACATGTAAGTATGTTGAAAAATATTTATATTTTAATAAAATTTTTTTGTTACAATTTAAGTTTAACATTTATTTGTTAACACACTAATAATTCCAAATTATTATTTTACTTATGGAGTAAGATATTTTTTTACTAATAATACATTGAAATTGATTATTTTATAGTTAAATTTTTATTTTCAAATTTGAGTTTATTTTATTTTTTACTTTATTATATTGTTTATTTTTTATCTTCCAGGGTGCTTTTAAAAGTCAGTAGTTTGAGATTGGATTAAAAATGCTTCCCTCCAAATCGATCTAATTTTATATGCTTGGGACAGTATTCTCTCAATCGCAGACCACGCACACATCTTTCAACATTAACAATGACTGCTGCGATAGTCCTAAAGTATGGATGATCCTGTCCAATTTGATGTTGGTATCCGAATTGGTCAAGTAATTTTAATGCAGCTGCTAGTTTTATACATAATAGATTGTAATTGCTGTGGATCTTCTTGAAACGCTTCCTTGCTTATTCACACGGAAATTTTTTACAAAAGCTAAAATAAAACAATAAAGTATTTGAAAACATATTTTGATAAAGATTTTTTTCTTACCTGCGGTTATTTAAAGAGAGTAAGTATATCTGACCTACTTAACTCTTAAGACTCGTCTTGCAGCACGTTCTACACGATCGTTTTCCTCATCAAACCATAACGCTACAGAATCCATCACTTTATTTTATTTTCAATTAAAACTATTACTTCACTTTTTCTTAACTTTAATTTTTTTATTGATTGGCATTTCATTACTATCAATCTGTGCCATACTTTCTTTTGCAATGTAAGTGTTGCCACTTTTTCAAAAAAAATTTACGAATGGTTTGCGAAAGCAATAGAGAGTACTAAACTGACATCTTATCGCATTTAGCTTTCGCATCGCAATAGAGAGTGAGTAACCCCCCCGGGTGGCTTTAATACCGACTAAGTGGAATGTCCTATCAGACCTAAAAGTGAGCCGGTTTCTTGTGAAGCTGGCAGTCTGTAATACCTAACTTAACCTAAACACTGGCGAATTTTTATATTAAAGTCTAAATTCGACATTCCAAGCCAAGATTCAAGAGAACACTGCTGGAATGTTTGTCAACCAAATTTGATGTGGAGTGACAGAAAAAGCCCGTCGGTAGAATAATACATACATATGTAAGTTACTCTTAAGATTAAAAACATTTAAAAATAAATAAATTTTAAACACTTACTGCTCTCTCTGCTTTTCGATTCAGTAACCAAATTTACATTTTGCAATTCCTTAAAACATTCTCCGCTGGCAATATTTGGTGTATCTCTTATCTCTTGTTCGCGCTCCGATTCTTGATGTTTGAGTTTAGCTTCCAAAGCTTTGCTTTTATCCACCTTCAGCTGTTGATTGTAATTGGTTTCACCTTCATGTTCATTAATTGTTTGCATAAAACCGGGTGTAGCTTCCGAAGTACTGGTGGGAGAGTCTTTCTCTTCGGCAATGCGAGGTAACATTTCACCCGGCACTGGCAGAGCAATACTTGACGGAGTACTAGCAGCAGCTGGTAAAACTGTTGACGACGATGAGGGTGTATCACTTATTAATGCAGCATCTTCTTCCAAATTGCCAGAATAATCAAAGTGTTGCTGATGCTGAATATGAGGATGAGGATGATGCTGTTGCTGCTGCGATGCTGTTTGTTGATCTAAAGAACGAATACAAGTTGTGGTGTTGGCGTTAGAAGCATCTTGTTGTTGTTGTTGTTGTTGCAGCTGCTGTTGCTGTTGTTGTTGATATTGTAGATGTGTTGTTATGGGAGGCAAGGCCGTTTGATTATTAATTGCATGTGTGGTGGAAGTAGCAGCTGCTGCTGCTGCTGTCGTGTTCGAAGGACGCCATACTCCACCTATAACTCTTTGGGGCTGCTTAATGGGCGGCGAACAGCATAATGGTGAAATAAGTGTGCATTTGGATTCAGCACTTCGTGGATGCAAACGATCGGGCGAAAGTGCCCGACGTAGTAAAGGCGAACTGGGTTCTGAAGATTTTGTGCGAACGAAGCCGGCCTTTTTAGAGCCAGCGGCAACAGTTTGTACGACAGGCAATGAACCGCCAGGACTATACGATTGCGTAGTATTCGAAGAGCCCGGTTGATGGCCTATGAGAGGAAAAGCCAATGGCGAAGGAGAACGTGTTGGCGAAGATGGTAGTGGCGAGGGTGAAGGTGTCCTAGCCAAAGGCGACAATGGTATATGGCCCACAGATTTGCGTCTGTTGGGTATGGAGGCAGCCGAATTGGAGTGCAATGTTTTCACACTTGCGCCAGTGGCACAAACAGTTGCATTTCCAGCACAACCAGTATGTAGCTTGTGCTTTAAGCCATGTAAAGTGGAGGGTCTCTGATAAAGTTGTGGCACAGCGGTGGGAGATACTGAAATTTATAAATGTACATTACAATTAGCGATTTTGACTAACTAACTAATTAACCTGGCATAGCTCCCATTACACCCACCGGAGCACCTGCAGTGGCAGCACCAGAAACAGAACCAGCTATGGGCAAAAGCACCGTATTTGAAGTGCTAACAAAACCTATGCCGGTGTTATTGCCAGCCGAAGAGACAACATTATTATTGTTAAGATTACTATTAGCTCCAGCACCACCAGTTGGCGTATTTGGTGACGAAGAAGAAGGCGATGTAGATTGTGATGAAGTGTTAGCAGATTGGCAACAGCTACTGCTCTGATAGGAAGAGTCCAAGGGTGATAAATTTCTTCCCATAGTTACAGCAGTGGCCAAGGCTGAAGGTGTAGTTGGGGAATTTATGCCCGCAGCAATCTAATCCATATAAAAAAATTCAAAGGCATCGACAAATACTTTACATTTGCCGTATTATTTGCTTACCTGTTGGATTTCAGCTGAAGCCCGCTTGCTACTTATACGTCTGAAGAGAGATGTCTTGCGCTTTTTGTCATGCTCTTTTTTCGTTTGCTTCTTTTGGCGATTCACTCCTTTTTTAGCCAATTTACTTTGCATTAAATCACGTTTGCGTCCACCGCTTTGAATGCTCGTGTGTTCCAAAGGTGTTGCCCTTAGTGTTACATGTTCTCCACCACTCAGTAGCAATTGTAATACTTGGGTATGAAACAGACCTTGTACAGTTTCCCCATTAACATGAGTTATTAAATCTGCTGGCCTTAAGCCTGCCTCAAAAGCTGGGCTGCCTTCATCCACAGCCATTACCAAATGATGCATGGTATAGAAATCGGTATCGCCATAGTACACGCGTATGGTGTGGACAGTAAAACCGAAACCTCGGGGCCCGCGGCGTATAATAATGGGCGGTTTGAGGTTGGTAACCAAAGGAGACAATTCACGGCAAGGGGAAGTGTCGCGAGAAGAGGCGGTACTTGAGCCACCACCACCGCCGCTTCCTCCTCCTCCTCCTCCTGCTCCTATTCCCACGCTACCGGCAACACCGCTGGGAGATTGCAGGCCTGTGGAAATATTGCACAATTGTTGAGCCAATTGTGTGTTATCAACTGCAAGGAAAACAATTTAAAAATATGTTAAGAACAACAGACAAATTCCCCCACACTTAACACTTACTGGACGAAGACATCAAAGATAGTCCCAAGGCCGAGGCCGATTTCACAATCGATGAACGTGAACGATGATTTTTAACCCCAATATGGCCGTCCATTGACTTATGATGTTGCAACGCCAGCGGTGATTGCTCTCTGGTATTTTCAGCCGAAGAAGAACCACCACTTATGGTCTCATCTTCAATAGATATTGAAAATCTGGGCAAAATATCACGAGCACAAACACCTTTACGTTTGCGTGCTATCTGAGGTGAAAAATCATCACTGTCGGTCTGTGAGGATTCCGGAGTGCTGCGTGCTGTAGCAAGAGTAGCCAATTTGCGATGGATATCGGATAGTCTACGATCGGTGGTTACATTTGAAGTTGCACTTAAGGTGGCCGTAGTTGTTGTAGTAGTCATCGCGGGAGTTGTTGTTGATGCTGTTGCCAATGCGTTTGAGGTATTTATTGCCACTTCCAGGGCAGTAGCATTGACGGTTGCAGCTGGTGGTGAAGCCGGGGTTGTAATAATTGTTGTAGTACTGGGTGGCATACTGTGTCTGCTGGGTGCCTCTGTTTTGGCTGGTTGCAAAGCAGTGTTTTGTGTACCAGCTGATGGAGATGATTGCTGCAAAAATTGATGCAACAGGCGCATTTCATTTTCATTTTCCACAGTTACATTGTGCAATAGCTCTGGTAAATAGTCGGCATCTGGCGTTGAAGGAACTTTCAAACAACTGGTGGAAATCTAAATGAAATTAAAAAAAAAATTTGCTTCAATAAACAATAATTTTCTTTCGAAACAACTTTTCTACCGAAAAGTGCTGAAATTGCATTGAAACCCGGAAATGTACAAAAGACTGTAATGATATAAAGGAAATAAAAAACTTTGTCTTAATTTTTTTTGCTATTGCCTTAAAATAAAGCTTCTCGAAAGACATTTGAAAAAATTCACGATATGGTTTTAGCTGATCGGAGATTGAAAATGAGACAGATTGTGGAAGCCATAACCATCTCACATGGCTCAGTGTTTTCAATTTTGAATGATCACTTGGGTATGAGAAAGCTTTCCGCAAAATGGGTGCCGGCCGCGTTTGCTCACGATCGACCACAAACGCATGTGAAGTTTCCATAGCAAAAATCCATGAATTGGGCTACGAATTAGTCTCTCGCCAGCCCTATTCTTCAGATTTAGCCCCGAGTGACTATTTCTTGTCCCCAAACTTGAAGAAATTGCGGAAAGAGATTTGACTCCCAATGATAAATCATCTCACAAAGAAATGCCTATTTTGATGACCTCGAAAAATCATATTTTCGGAAGGGATAAAAAAATTGGGGAAACGTTGGACTAAGTGTATAGAACTCAAAGGAGACTATGTTCAAAAATAAAAGAATTTTGTATATAAAATCCTGTTTCTTCAAAAAGTCACTAAGTTAACACCCCACCCTCGTAGATAGCAATTAAACTTCAGTTTCTTTTGCCATTCAGAAACCAAAAACTATTGGTTGCCAGAAGGCAAAAAATATCAATGAAAACTGACAAGACTGCCGGCACTTAATCTCCCCTATTCCAGTTGTCAACATCTACGTCACGTCAATACAATACCAAAAAATTGGTGCTTGTCTACCCTGACTGTTATTGATAGGCTCATACTATTTTTTACAGCCTAGGAAACAGAAATATACTGTCAATATCACACAATTGTTCTCGAGAGCGAGTAGGCAAGCCAAAATTTTTTGGTATTGTATTGACGTGACGTATGTATGTAGATGTTGACAACTGGAATAAGAGTGAATATCTATTTGGCAATTCCCAAAATTTCTTTCCACACAAATTTATAAATTCGGGAATAGCTTTAAAAGTATATGCATGTACATATGTATATCTATTTACCTCGATTTTTCTCAACTGTGGCGTATTTAAAACCTTATTTACCAATTGCTGTGTTATAATATTTTGCGGTGAAGACAAAGGTGCTGCTATCTTGCGACATTTGGCGACCGAATCAACTGTGTTTGTGGGCGATGTTGACCTTTCATTAACTTCCAATTTTGTTTCATTTAATATAGAGCTGGTGGTGGTTGCGGTTGTGGTGGTGTTGTTCGTTATGTTGCTATTAGACATAGTCGTCGTTGAGGTATTTGTTGTAGAAATGTTTGCAGTTGTAGTGGATGCCACGCGCGACCACGAATAGTGTTGTTTACGGTATTGTGGGGTATATGATGAAAAGGAACCGATTACGGGCGTATCATCAGTGTCGTCAGTATCTTCACCCGCCAAATCATGATTATAACGATCCATGCGAGCTTATTGAAATGAAATGTTAAGTTAATATTTGAGTTGAAAAGTCTACCGACTTACTATCAAAATAACTGGTGTCATCTTCGTTAGCTAATTGCGGCACAAATTCGGCCTTTTGCCTTAACAGCGAATTCCAATCTAATCCATTAAAATAGAAATGCTCTTTTACTTCCAAAGCACCGCCCTGGGTGCCTAAACGATCGCGGGGATTTTGTTGCAGTAACTGTGTTATGATGTCTTTAGCCTCTGGTTGTACTGGCCAGTCATCGCTGTCCGGCCATTCAATGTCATCATTCACAGTGTGAGCAAACAGTTCCTCAGCAGTTTCGCCAAAAAATGGCACACAACCTATAAGAAATTCATACAAAACAATACCCATAGACCACCAGTCTACCGGTTTGCCATAACCTTGACGTAATATCACTTCCGGCGCTATATACTCTGGAGTGCCATAAACCTTGGCAATAAATATAAAATAGAAAATTCAATATGTTACTGGAACTGAAAGAAATTAATTTAAGACAAAGGTATACCTGTTTGTCGGAAAATTGGCGAGTTTCAGAATCAATATAACCCTCGTATAAGTTGGTGGCCAATGACATCAGGCCCATTTTGGAGAGACCAAAATCCGTTAATTTAATATGACCCAAGGCCGTTATTAACAAATTGTCCGGCTTCAGATCACGATGCACTATGCCATAACTGTGCAGATATTCTACGGCCAAAACAGTTTCGGCAAAATAGAAACGCGCCATATCGGCTGGCAAGGGACCAATATTTTTCAGCAGAGTGGCGCAATCACCACCCTCGACATATTCCATGACCAGACACAAGTGTTTCTTCGTTTCAAATGAACAATACATGCTGACAACAAAGGGATTGTCGGCAAATGACAGAATATCACGTTCGGCAAAAACTTGTTCGACTTGGTTGCGTAGAATTAAATTATTTTTATTGATTTTTTTCATGGCAAAACGTTGACGTGTTGTTTTATGTTTAACCAAGTAGACAGCACCGTAAGCACCATTTGAGATCAATTTAATAATATCGAAATCTTGTTCGTTAGGTATGGGCTGTGGAGGAGCTGAGGAGGGGGGAAGAGGAGGTTGCTTAGCTGGTGCGGATGATTCTTGTTGCTGTTGCGAAGATGTGGCAGTTTGTTGTTCTTGACATGTAGCTAAATGTGTTTTAGCTTGACTACTTATGGCTGCAGCAAATGAAGGCATATCTGCGCTTGCTACTGGGGTTTGTGGTGGCTGCTGCGGCATGGGAGGGTGCGGTGTACTTGTGCCACTATTCGATAATAAACTTAATTCAGCATTCGGATTGAGTGTAGCCGACACACAGGTTAAAGGGGAACTTAATAGAAGCGAACACGGCGTACCCGAGGAGTCATTAAGTAAACTTGTATTGAGAGAGGTCGTGCCGCATTTGTTATCACATACTTCTCTGGTTTCTTTAGCCTCCTGTCGCATTTCTGCTATGGGATCACGATTCAAACCCAACTTATGTATTATATATTGAGGTATATCGGCCTTAATACCTTGTATAGCCTTTGCTTGCCCCTCGGCTGCTTCCAGCAGATGGTAGAACTCCTCAGGATCAAACTCTAAACATTCCAGTAAACGGGCGGGCCTCGATATAATTAGCAATAACTTTTTTATAACTCCCGCCAATTCTACGGCCGCCTCGGGACTTTTCTCCTTGGTTTCTAATAATAATCGTTCCAGATTCTCACTCATTTCATAAAAGTATCTGGAAGTTATCAATTTGGCTTCGGATTTATTAAGACAATCACGTGCCATTTCCAAAACTTGATGATGAACGAATCTCACTATGGGCTGCGAGTCACGAAAACTATTACATGCAGCTGATTTGTTTTCATTTATGAAATGTTTTAAACGTTCCTCCATCTGCTGGGTGGCTTTGGGAAAACGTTCCTTGTACAAAGTGTTCATCATGGCGATTTCATTGTCTACAGCGGGACTACGAGAGGGACTTGAGAGGGATCTTGATCTAGGCCTGTGGAAAGGTGATATTCTACCACTGCTATTGCTTGTATTATGGTTATTATTGCTTTGATTTCCTGCCGTAGATGCGGCGTTATTTTGCGGCTGTTGCTGCTGCTGCTGCTGCTGCTGCTGCTGGTTACGAGTATTTGCACCGTTGCCACTGCAAACCATGCTGGTATCAGCACAACAATTGTTACATGGTTTACTTACAAGGCCTGGTGGTGGTGGTAGTGGTGGCTGATGCGTTTGTGATATTGGCACATGTTTTTGAAACTGTTTAGGACTATGCGGTCCCAGGACGGTAGATTTATTCGTTGTTGCTGTTGCTGTTGCTGTTACTATTGCAGGATTGTTGATTAAAGCACAATGTTTAATGCAATGCGGACGATTAGCATTTGCTGCTGCTATGGCTTGATGTTGCTGTTGCATGTGTTCGGCACAACAATTTACAATAAAATTCCCAATGCTCGTTTCACCTGTCAAAACGTGCAACTCTTCTTGGCCTGTCGTCGTCATAACACTATGTAATTGGTGCAAGGCCTCTTGGCTAGAACATTGGCTCTGCAAAATGTAAATCCTTTTAAATAAAACAAATGAAATATAAAATTTGCTAATAAAAAGTTTTACCGATAGATTCGAACTTCCCGGTGTCGTACCATAACCGGACGATGGCAATGAAGCTACCGACCATCTTCTACCATCTCCACGGCATGTAGCTATACGTTTAATGGGCGCAAATGCAAATTGCATGGGCGAATTGATGCGCGGACTGTCAACAGGACTAGCCGAATAGGGTGAATGAGATCTGGAGCTGGCCGCCGCTGCTGCAGCTGCAGCACCTATGCCACCCGTCACCAAACTTAAACGATGATGTGCTACACCACTGGAGGTACCACTACCGCGCATTACTACACCATGCAAATGATGTTTGCCGATGCCGAGACCGGCACAACTGCCGGAACGTGATATATTTGAGGCTCCAGTCGATGGTGCAGTAATATTCGCGTTAGTTGTAGAAGATGATGCATAGGCATTGTTGCATAATGTGGACGAAGGTGATTGCATTAGTGCATGGGTTGCTGTTGATGTTTTACACAGACTTGTGTCACGTTCCCGAAAATAGTTGCCCGTAAGGCAGGGTGCAGACTTGCCCAATGATGTATTCCGCATACGTACAAGGTTTGAAGAATCTGGATAAGGTTTTTCATTAGATTTTTTTTTTTAAGAATTTGAAAGCATCTTATTTTGTGCACTAGAAGAGTCTTTTTAGTGTTAATAAATAATTAATAATATCAAATATTTTATATGACTTTTTTAATATACAATCTCGTTTATTATATTCATATGTATGTATGTATGTATGTACTTATGTATCTTTCGTATGCTAAATTAGGGCCTGTCCCACGATGTCGACAACAAAAACAAAACAAATTTTAAGATCTTATTGTTGTTTCAAATGTATGTAAGTGTGCGACAAGTCGAACGTTGTCGACATCGTGAGACAGGCCTTTAATGTTAAAGAAATCGATAGCTAAAAATTAACAAAAAATTATCTACCGATATCCCACGTGTAGAAGCTTCCTTCGGTTGCTGCGAACGACCTACATATACCTTCGTATAGGAAGTAGGCGTTTTCAAGATCCACTCCTTAAATTCTATTAAAAACCTTTGCATTGATAATGGAAAATACCACAAAATAACCAACTGTAAGCGATACAGTTAGTTGCGGTAACCAATAACGCGAGTGAGACGCAAAAAACCCGAAGGCCAAGCAACACACAAAAGCCTGATTGCACTTAAGAAATAATTACGATGACGCGAAAGCTGTTCCCCAGCCCAGAGCTGCTTTACGACTGAATTGTGTATGTAACTAATCGATAACTTTTTACTTAAGATGATAATAGTTGTGTTCGAGTACGCAAAAGTTTTTACTGCATTTTACTAAATTGCGTTCGTTTACCCAAAATATAGAGAGAATGAGAACGCAAATCAGAAAAATCTGTTTTCTGTAGATTTCTACGTGAGCAGTGCTACCAGCACATATTTTATAACTAGTAACATGCATCATTGCATGCGGTACGGTTTTTGTCAGCTGACACCCAACTTGACGATACGTTTTTAATATATACTTCTACCTTCATTTTTACTAAAGAAATTACTGAACCTGTAAATAGTAGAAGTAAAAAAAATATATAAAGAAATAAATTGATTCGTTTTTACATTTTTACGTGATATGTGTACTCGTATATATTTACAGCCGTATCCAAAAATAATAATTTGAGCTTGAAGTGTGCGTTAATACAAAATTTCCGCACAGCTAGCGACATTTGAAGTCATGTGTGCGTGTAGCCTGCTGTGTCTTTAATGCATGACACATTTGAGCATTTTTGCTTTAAAAGTATTTTGTTTATAACAGAGTTCTGTTATTTTGAGAAAGACTATGTATGTAGTAGGAGGAGTAATAAGAATAAATAGCGGAGATACAATAACAATGCAAAGCAAAAATGTGTGAACTGTAGTTGCCAGAAGACTATTTGAGACAATTTTGCGATTATTTTTTCCGCAAAAGCTGAAGATATCAAAAAATATTTATGTGGTAGCTTTATTTGCTTTAAAGTGGACATACAATAGCATTCGCTGTTTGTATGAATGAACTATAATTTTAAGTAGCTGTTACTTGATACATTCAGTCGCAGTAGTGAATAGTGATTTTTCAATCACTCACTGTGAAAAGTAACAGGCATGGAAATATCGCTCATCTCTAGTTCAAACCCTGATCGGATCTAGTCATATGAACATCATAGATTTTTTTAATATGCGTTAGTGTCTATGCTAATTTATATCGCAGCAACCTAACTCGTCGATATTTGAGTAATTAATCGGCGGCGAAGTAAAATCACTAATAAAATGGCGCTGCAACGATGCTATTAAAATTAACAAAACGCACAATAGCAGTCGTAAAAAATAATAAATTAATTAAGCCTCTCTTCTTTCTCTCTCTATCTATCTATCACTTCACCATCTGTAATTGCACTATCCCTTTCTTACTTTCAGGTAACACAAAGGGACCTGTTATTTGGACCCAAGTGGGCTGAAAACTTACTTTCTCTTGTCAACAACCAGCCAATATAACCTAACCTAAGGACATTCGATAAAACAAGTTCATGGAACCCATATTAATATGTAATTTATAAAAAAAAAATTATATGTGCACTACCACAGAAAAGTGTAAATTGAATTTCCGAGCTATGTAGAGCTAAATCAATATGAAGGAAATTATATCAAACATACTTTTTCTTTGAAAAAAATAAAAAAAAACGAGCCATATCACCAAGTAACGTAACGTGACAAAAGGTGGAATTTTCTGTGGAAGTGCACATACTCGTACATATAAATTTTTTTATATAAATTACATATTTTTGATTGAAATTAATATGTGTACTTTGAACTTATTTTATCGAATGCCTTTAGGTTAGATTAGATTGGCAAGTTGCTGACAAGAGAAAGTAAGTTTTCAGCCCACTTGGGTCCAAATTATATGATGAATTGAAAAGTAAATAATATAAATATTAATGGTTATAAGTATTTTTATTCTCACCATTACTGGACGATCTCAAGGAGTAGGCATGCTGCTGATAGGATATTTTACGCAATAGGGCACCATAGCCCCTAGCGGGCAGTGAAATGGAACTGCCCGATAAGCCACCGGAAGAGGATTTTGTCAAATTCATATTGCGCAGCAGCGACTGAGATGATGACATCGATGAATCGTTTTTAGGCGATGAGGCCAACATTTCCAAGCCAGCCGATGATTTTGTAGTGCCATCATGGGTTGTATTATTGCCACTACCGCTAGCGTTACTATTATTGCTACCACTGCCACCACCGCCCATTTCGTGATCGGAATCATCAAATATTAGTACTCTAGCCGAGTAGCTAGACTGGGGACGTATGCGTGTTATGGAACCCGAATTAATATGTCTCTTTGCAACTGGACTATTTGTAGCTGAACTGGATTTATTCAGTTTATTATTGTGGCTGGCATTATGTGGGCTAATGCTGATGCTATGGGTGGTGTCGTCATGCAAAACATTTGATGTTTCAGTGTCAGTTAAACCGCTTATATCTCCCAAAGCCTCTTCTGTGGCAGCCGCCGTGCGTGGTGGTACATGTTTTTGGGGCGTAGATGTGGATATTTTGCTCATGCTGCCGATTAAAGATGACACCGATGAAGAGGAAGAGGCTTTCGAAAATGATGAATCCTTAGACATATTGGCTTGTTAGCAGTTTTTTGTGTTTTGCTTTTATTTTATAGCTAAAAACTAAAACCATTTATGGGCATTTTTTTAAAAGCTTTCAGCCTTCCTTTAAATAGGTGTTTGATATTTCATTTCTTTCTTCTTTTTTTCTTTCGCTAAAAAAAACAGCAATTCCTTGGGGTTATTTAATCTAAAGTATTTAAGTTATTCTTATAATTAATTAGTTATTACAAGTTAATTTGAATTTGGTGAAAACCAAAATCAATATACGAGTATGTATGTATATTTAACAAATTTATGGCGTAAATCTATTTTCGCCATGCGCTTGTTCTATTTACTTTTTTCAATTAAACTTATTTAATGGATTGTTGTTACTACAATTAGAGCTGTGGGCTAAACTACGGTTGACTGCATGATTTTATTTAGTATTGAAAACTCATAATGGTTGTCCAATATGTTGTTTAACTTTTCCATCAGGCAAAAATTTGAACTGCAAATATAGACGGTAAAAAAATATTAGTAGTTTGTGTATAGATAGATGTACATACATATTTACATAGATTTAATATTGAAAATTTAATTATCACATACATACATATGTACTTTTTTTAGATTAACATTGTGTGTTTATCTATTTGTTATTGTTAAGAAATGAATTAAATATTTTAAAAATAAATCTCATTTATGCATTGGGAAACTAAACATGTGTTTTTATTGTCACTTAGGAAGGTGGTGGTTGGTTAGGTTGATTGGATGTCTGGCCGGTTGATTGTTATGATCGGTGTGACCATTTCACTCGTAGTTTCTTCCATAAGTTTTATGTGTAAATGGGATGGAAGTGTCACACTCGTATTACTTTATATAGCGCTTGTTCATTATTTTATTACGGATATTTATTACATTTTGTCCATATCAATGATGTGTATTGAGCAGGTTCAATGTAAATGTTTTGTTTAAGGTTTTCATTAAATATTGCCAAAGAAATTCCATCCATATTTTATTTATATGAATACGAAATTTAAAATATTTATTTGCTGCTAGTTTAAAATGAAATGAATTCAGGAATGAAATGCATCTAGACGTGCTAAAACAGCAACAAATGAATTTTTTAAATTGACAAAGAGTTTTATTAATTTCATTGTTTTCTTTTGGTTTTGTGTTGCGAGGATTTTTTATTGAAAATTTTAATGGTTGCTGGTATCGTTCTAATTGAAAGGTTAAGTACATTATAATTAATAATTATCGGTATTTTCAGCAGAATAATGCGCTACTTATCAAAATCAATACCTCTCATTATGGCAGATAAAAAGAAACCTGTGATAAGTAATACTTTTAAAAGCATTTAAATGTAATTCTTAAAGATTATAGACGTCTTAATTGCTAATGAAAATTAGACTTGGATCGAACTCTTTCAGTAGCTTGTTTTTAGACAGTGTCTTGTAGTCGGAGGGCCGCAGGATCGAATCCTGGAGCCAATTCAAAGTAGCATCGCAGTTTGTATTTTTTAACTACATTTCAAATAAATTTTATGTCAAATGATCAATTAAAGGAATGTTGAAAAGAAATCACCCTATTGGAAGATGCTCTTATTTTTGCAAATTGTGGCCAATGTCAAATCTTTTTTGACATTTGTGAATTAGACAGATGTAGAATACAAGTGAACAAGCCATGGAGCGATACCGGGTCGCCTCATCTCTCGTTTTGGCGATTTACACTTGCCCGCAAGATCGCCCGATTTAACTGTTCCAGACTTTTTTTGTGGGGTTTTTTGAAGTCCCGTGTTTACGTGAACAAGCCCGAGACCCCGGTAGCCCTCAAGGACCACATTCGACACGAGTGCGAGAATCTGTCGCCCGAAGTTCTCGCCGAAGTGATGAAAAATGCCATAAAACGAGCAATCAATTGTGACGACGCCCATTTGCCCGATATCATCATCTGGACTTGACCAATAAAATTCTAAAGGTTCAAATAAACATAATCTAAAAACTGAATCGAAGTTTTTCATTTACATAGAAAAAAATGAGAGCCAAACAACATCGGACGACTTTTTTGGCCCACCTTGTATATATTTAGCGTGTATCTAAGGTTTTTGTGGCTGCAGCGTTAAGCGCGTTCAGTTCCGAGTTCAAATCTTGGCCGGGGAAGCCAACACAAAAACAAAAATTTCCCTGATGAATGTGCCAATACACACAATCACATCAGTTAAATAATTGATAAAATACAATGATTACATTAAATTAAATTCATGTTGTTTCACCATGAAATAACTTTGATCATTCAAGATGGTTCTTCGTGTTATATCGAATTTATGTTGTTTCAACTTGAAATAACTTTCGATTCAAAATGATTCTTCATATTTTGATTTAACAGTACGGGAATGTTAAAACAACGTGAACTAAAGTTATTTCAAAAGGAACAATTTTCTTTGAAGATTTACTATAAATCATGTTAGATTAACATGAAACATGTACATATGAAAAGGTTAATTTAACCTTGTTTACGTAGATTTTAAGTTGAAATTTTTCTGTGTGCACATAGTTGGTGCTGTTCCACATGAAGGATTACATACCTTGGAATCACGTTAGGAAGTTCAATCGGCACTGCTGCTGCAGAACATTATAAATTGGTACACTGATTGTCCCGATTTACTTTGCGCTGTACCATTTTTTATACCTTCTAGAAGGCTTAGAACAGATAAGTTCTCAGAAGTTTTTTTTTCATTGAGCTAATGAATGATACTTTAACTCGTAACTGTACACTTTCCGCAAACAATATTTTGTTTATCGAATTATTTTACTTCTTCGGCAAAACAGGGGAATACATACATATAATGCAATATATTTGAAAACACAAGACTACACGGTTTTTGCCTCTCCACAAATAAAACTTATTTCAACTCCGTGCTCGGGGTTTTTTTTTAATTGGTTCTACCGTAAAAAATTCAAAATTCGCGTAGTACCTTTAGGTTATTTAACATTATTTGGTGAGTATTTTAGCAGATGCGAGTATATATAGATCAAGATGTGACAATTTGTGTTAAAGAAATTTACTGTGAACTAATCAAAACTGTATGACAGATTTATTACGTTTAACAACCTCAAAGTTAGAGGAAAATATTGTTATTTTTTTTTTTTTTTTGGACCGAACAATCTTTCGAACACTATCACGCATATGTTGTTTATTTTGCTTTGTTGTTTTAATAAATTTGGCAAAATTTGTTGTTAATTTGTATAAAATTTTTATGGAATTTTAGTGCTTCCAGATAAATTTATTATTATTGTATTTTTTTTTTTTGTAAACTCAAGAGCGTAATATTAGTTCTTCACATCAAGTTTTTTTTCTTTGTTTGTTGAAAAAATCAATCGCTTAAAAAGAAATCTGGATATAATCTGTTTTTATTATTATTATGATTATAGTATAAAACTTTCTTCCAAATATTTTTTTTTTTTAACTTAAGAAGAAGCTAATATAAATGTACATATGTATATACATATATTTATATTACATATTTACTTTTGGCCGTAGTAGAAGATTTTTTTTAATTTTCTGCTTATTGTTGGCAATAATTTTTTGTTGATATGTATTTAATTTCTGAGTGGGCAGAGCAAATGAATGGCACACACTAATAACTGAAACATACGATAATAATTAATTTTTTCCTTGTGCTGACGACGGCCTGAGTCGCTTAAGTAGATATTACTCATCGACCACTTTAGGAATTCCATTTAATCATAAATATTCTATTTGTATTTGTCTTCATCATCAAAATATTTTTCCGTTACAATTTTATTTTATATTTATTTATTTTTTTTTTACATTTCATCTCGTCCGTTAACTTTTCAATGTGCTAGGGGAGATCTTGTTGTTTTTGAACTTTTACATTTTTTTGATAATAAGTACATCTGCAGTTACATTTTTTTACACCGAAAATTGTACAAACAAATGTGCACACAACCTGGCATTATATTTCGTACAACTTGTTTAATTTATTATTAAAAAAAAAAAATAAATAAATAAAATAAAATAAATAACAAAAGATACGACGACAATGGTTGCGATATAATAAAATTAATAATACACAAATGTTTATTAAATTTGTGTGTCAACGACAACAACGTGCTGATGCGGATGCTGTTACTATTTAATTGAATTCTTATTTAGTCAAAAGCATGTATGATGTACATGTAAAGGTGCTTCCATGGAATTTTGAAATTGATATTGGATGTCATTTATTCAGTCTGTCTTGACGATTGTTTCTTTCGGGCAAAAGTTTCATCGAAAAATCATCTTCAACGATGAGGCCCGCCCATTTCTGGTTGGAACTTCAACAAATAAATTGATCGAATTTGGCGCAATGCCCCCAATGGGGATTTCTTTGAGAACGACGCACAGTAGCACATTTCGACAGAAGGTAGTCACTAATTCTATAAGTTAGGTTAGGTTGAAAAGAGGACCGATTACGCTCATGTCCGGGGACATACACATAAGCCAGTATAGGCCTGTTGTGCGCTCTCATATGAATTAAAAACGAACCTCACCTTTATAGGAACTCAGTATCGTTCACGTAGTCCCTAAAACTTTTCCAGTCAATAAATACCTCTAAGGTGAATAATTTCCTTTAAGGCGTCATCCCAAAATAATGGGATCTCGGCTGGCCGAAAGCTGGAGAATGACAAAGTAAGTGCTGTCTCTATGTTCTCCATGCCTACCCTGCATTCATTGTCATCCGTGGCTACAATCCGTTACAAATGCCCTCATAAATTACAGTGTATCGTTAAGATGCCTGTCAACTTTCCTAGCTCAGGATTGTTTATTTTCAACAGCCCCCTTGTTTTGTCTGCGTCCGGGTCGCCCTATAGAACCTTATTTAGATTACCCACAGTATTACTATTCCATCGTGTCCTGTGGGCCATCTTCGCCCAATTTTGTAACTCAATCTTATCTGCCTTGAAAAGCTTTGCATTAGCTAGATTTAGTGTTTGTAACGTTCTGGCCTTTTTCGCCAGTCCAAGACGAATATTGCCTTGTACTGCTTAATCGTTAATCATATTCTTGTAAACCAAAATGGTCTTAGAGTTTACTCTTTCCCTAATTGCCGACTTGCTGTCAGTAAATATATTCACATCTGTGGCCCTACTATTCAAACTGATCCATTTTAAAACCTCCTGGAAGACTGTATTATGGTATGGTAAGCGGAAGTAAATTTTGGTATCCGGTTCTTCTATGAGGAAACCTAGGCCCGTTCTTTGCCCTAGCTTCGAGCCATCCATGTAGCAGTAAACTCCCACGGGTGTTTGTTCTAGGGTTCGATTGACCCAGGGCTATAGCCTTAGTCTCACGTACTCTGTCGGACATTTTCAAAGTCTGGTCGTATCCTTCCAGTGACGTCAGTGTGTTCTGATGGTGTGATATGTTGTCTTGTCTGATCTATTCCCCATCACTTGTAGACGTTTTGTACAAAGAGCTGCTTCGTATCTAATACGAATGTCTATGGGTTGGACATAAAGAATGGTCTCCAATGCCCTGCTGGATGTAGTTCTCATAGCCCCACTTACACCTAGGCAGCACATTTGTTGAACCTTCTCCAAAATTTTAGTGTTGCACTTTCTACACATTGACCTCCACCATACTACCGGTGCGTATGTTAGAATTGGTCTGATCACACTTCTATAGAGCCAGTGTGTCGCCACAGGTCTGAGCCCCCATATGCACCCAATGGCCCTTCTACGAGAGACCAGCACGAGTTGGCCACTTTGACGATTTCCTCTATGTGGTGTATCCACAACAGCTTCCGATCTAGGATCCTTCTTAAATATTTAATCCTATCGGATAAGGTGATGCTCTTTCCCTGACAACTAGGATTAATATACTGCATGATCCTTGCATTCCTGGTAAAGGGACCTATCTCCGTTTTTTCTGGGTTAATATTCAGTCCTCTCGGCCGAGCCCAGTTTAGCTCAATGTTGAGAGTTCTTTCCTCCTCTCTTCAAAGCTGGTTTAGTTCCTTGCCCCTTAGAAGTATCATGACGGCGACTAGAAGTCTCCTTAGACTCGTTGAAGCAGGTTTGATGAGGACAGGAATAACACACACACATCAATCTTAAATGAGATCAGTTTTAGTGATGAGGGATCCGTAACCCCTTGGTTCACGGACTATAAGGTCGTTGAAATTGATTTTAGTAGAACACCCTCACTAGTAATTCCGGATAGGGACTATTGGGCCAAATCCGATAAGCTAAGGGTAGTACGGTCTTTACAGACGGGTCAAAAATGGGAGAAGGCACAGGGGCTGGTATCTATATCTTGGGAACGAACATTCGTAGTTCTTTCAGACTGCCAAATGAATGCAGCGTTTTTAAAGCTGAGATCTTGGCGGTCCTCAGAGCCACAGAACTAGTGGCCAGAAATGTAGCTGAAGGTGAAAAGGTAACCTTCAAAGCTGGGTTGCTGGCCATATCAGTGCTGAGGGAAATGAAATTGCCGACGAGCTGGCAAGAATAGGGTCGGCGTTAGATGAGGGAATATGTGACAGATTAGTGAAATTACCGATAGGTCATTACTACAGGGAACTCAGTAATTGGGTAGAGAGCAGGACCAAAAGTTCAGCGCGAAATAGGGAGGATTGTAGTTTCGAGGGCTATGTGGCCAAAACTGTACTCAGGAAGATCCAAACTGCTACTGGATATGAATAGGAAGGCGATGCGAATCGTGATAGGCACCTTGATTGGTCACTGCTCGGTCAGAGCAAGAACCAGCATTTGGGAAACTGGCACTCCAGACTTCTGTAGGACGTTTCCATGAGAGCATTAGTGATATCGGGAAGTGTAAACTGGAGGATATCAGGGGCTTCATCATGGGAATTCAGTAGCTAAATGACTTATAATAGAGGCAGTTCTGGGTACAAATGGGAAGTAAATATTAGAAGGGAATCACAATGGATCCAACTGGATCTCCGAGTGGAGGTGCGTTATAGCAACACCCTTCCTAACCTAACCTAACATACTCGTATCCATATTAAAAAAAGGTAACAAAGTGTTCGCCATCACGTGAAACTTATCTTTTTCCCGATAAGGTTGATTGTCTTTCCCTCACGATACTGAAACTGTACGAGGGTGGGTCATTAACTCAGTGACTTTTTGAAGAGACGCAGGTTTTTATATAACAAGTTATTTTATTTTTCAACATAGTCTCCTTTGAGTGCTATACACTTAGTCCTACGTTTCTCCAATTTTTTTATCCCTTCCGATAAATATGATTTTTTGAGGTCACCAAAATAGGCATTTGTTTGTGAGATGTTTTCGTCGTTGGCGTCAAATCTCTTTCCGCCATTTCTTCAAGTTTGAAAACAAGAAATAGTCACTCGGGGCTAAATTCGGAGAATAAGGCGGAGGGAGGGAGCAATTCGTATCCCAATTCATGGATTTTTGCCATGGAAACTGCACATACGTTTCTGGTCGATTGTGAGAAAGTGAAGTGATCATTGAAAATTTAAACCACTGAGCCATGTGAGATGCCTATGGCTTCCACAATCTCTCTCACTTTCAAACTCCGATCAGCTAAAATCATATCGTCAATCGTATTTTTTGGTTGGAGTGATGGTTTTTTTCTTCTCAAAACGCGTGGTAGTCTGCTATTAACGGCTGTCTCAAGCAGAAACTTGTTAAAATTTAGACAGGAGTTGCTTGTTGACAGCAGCCGTATTGCAATTCAAAAAGACACTGAGTTAATGACCCACCCTCGTATGATTACGCATGCAATATTCTTACAATTTCAATTTCTCCTCTTTTGATATTCTGAGCTTTAGCTAAATCTAAACAGTATTTCAAAATCAGCATGTTTATATTTACAATTTATTTTATAGCCCACTTTTTTTTTTTTTTTGCTTTGTAAAAATATTAGATAAGATTTTCTTTCCATCACAAGCAGATTAACCAGCACAGAGTTTTATCATATTATTTTATAAATTTCTTGTTATTTTTTATATTTTTCTTAATACTTAATAGAAATTGTAGTTGTGATAAATTTAACACACGCACAAATAATTTGTGTTTGTTTGTAAGTTATCATGTGAATTTATTTAGGCTGACGGTAGAATGAAGTGCAAATAGAGGAAGCAACAGACAATACGACTACATATACTCGTACATATGTATGTACGTATATATTTTTTTTATTGTATGTACTTTAAGAATTTAAATCAGCAATTAAAAAAAAGCAACACCAAATGCTGTTTTGTAAGTATTTTATAGAGCAACTTTTTTTCACTACGATGTTCTGCTCTAGCTTTTAGAAATATTTTAGAAAATGTCAACAAAATTCCGATTTAAATATAAGAAATAAATTTAAAAAGTTTGCATGGTACGAGTATGTACAATATTATCTGGCTTAATTCTTTAGTACGAATATGATCAAATTTATTTATTTTTGCAGAATTATGTAAATAAAAGAGATAATTATTTAAATTGATAAGAATTAAACTATCTGAAGAAAATAAGAGAAATAATGTGTAAATGAATTTAAAAAAGGAAAAACTATGCTATTTGTTATTGCTTATTTTTTTTACATAATATTGTTTTTTATTATTTTACTTGTGGTTTAAACTTTATCATGGGGAAAACATACAAGACACTAACGCAACTTCATTAGCCTGTGTTTTGTATATTATTTTTAGACTTTTAGTTTATACTTTTATGGTTGTGCGACCGAGCGACCGGAGGTCGACTAAAAGCCCCGTTTTATGAAACCAATGAGAAATAAAAAAAAAGAAAGTCGATAAGAAGTTCACTCATCTTTATAGAGGAACGAACAACAGTGAGTGGACACATCTAGAGATACAAAAAGCAGAGTATATTTTTTATTAATAAATTAAAATTTATGTTTAAAGGTTCTTTATTCAGTGTGACTTAAAAACTAAAAAAAGACTTACAATTATGTATGTACTTAAGTTCTAAATACATTTTTTTTTTTGTGTTTTATGTTTAAAACGAAAAATTTAGTACAATAATTAACATTTTTGTGGTTAATATTTAAATCTACAGAGCCTAATACAGGAAGTTTTTCCCCACTAAATGTTAGTATATTATTATTAAAATGTTTATTAATTTTACATATTTTCAACATACTTATAGTATTTTTTGATAAAAGATTAGCTTGAGCGCCAGTATCTACCTGAAACCGGACCAATCTGTTGTTTATTGTCACTTCAATGCTCCATTCTTTAACGGCTTCCTCTTCGTTGTGGAATAAGGATCCAATAAATAAGTTGTCTTCGTTTTCCACGACTTTTACATATTTGTTGCTTCCGTAGTTTCTTTTGTAGTTGCTTTTGTTGTTGTTGTTGTTGTTGTTGTTTTTGTTGTTCCTCAAGAAGCACAATTTTGCGAAATGATTCGACTTGCCGCACTCGTGACATTTTACTCCCTCTGCAGGACATTTTTTGTTTTTATGGTTTTGCCCACATCTATTGCATTTACTTTGTTCATTAGTTTTATTTTTATAGTTGTGATTCATAGGTTTGTTGTCAATTTTTTTTAAGCTGTTTATGCTAGCGTTGTTGATGTGAGACACGTGCTCAATTGTTGTAGCGTTTTCCCTCGCTGCCTCCATTCCTTTGGCTATTTCCAAGGCTTTATCCCATTTTAAATCTCCTTCTCCAAGAAGTTTCTCTTTTATTTTCATAAAATGTTGAGATAAACCACAAATAAAGATATCTTTAACCAACCCCTCACGAATTTCGCCAAAATCGCAAGTGTTACTTAAACTTTGGAGTGCTGTTGCATACTGCACAATAGTCTCACCATGTTTTTGTTTGCGAGTAAAAAACATGTGACGTTCCATTGCCGTGTTTTTTTTTGGAACAAAATAATTTTCCAATTTTTTCCATAACTCATCATATTTTATTACATCAATGTCAATAGCGAATGAGTTTACTATTTGTAAAGCTGAGCCACCCATGTGGTGTAATAGCAACGCTACTTTTCGCGACTCTGGTTGAGTCTCCAGCGCAGATGCTCGCATGAAAATTTTAAATTTGCGACTCCAGTCTTTCCATTCTGCAGCTAAATTCTGCACATTAGTGTTAAAAGGGTCCATAATCGTGGAGAATGACATAGGCTCCTTAACCTCACTTGGTACTATGGAACTAGGAGAAGTCATTTTTATTTGTTTTATATTAAGAGTCCTTTTTATTTATAAAGATTTTACTTTTCTTATATTTTATGGTCTTGTGCTTATTTTTATTTAACAAAATTTTTTATTTACACCTATGATTTCACTTATTTTTATAGTTTTATTTTTGCACGTGGATTAAAACGGAACTAACCTGACACCATGTTTTATGTTTAAAGGTTCTTTATTCAGTGTGACTTAAAAACTAAAAAAAGACTTACAATTATGTATGTACTTAAGTTCTAAATACATGGTTGTATTTATTGTGTAATACATGAAAGATATATTTAGCATAGTACAGAGTATTAAAGGTGTGTTATTATCACAACACTTTACAACAACGAAATTCAAAGATTGAACACCTGCAGTCCCTTAACGATATCGCGAAATATTTTGACCTAGACTAAATACGGTAGTGCCTGGACATAATATTGCAGATGTAGGCTACCTAAGACTGGAACCCGTCTCCATTAAAAAAAGACATATTGTTAATAACTGACGAGCCAGTTGCAATCACGACCCTCATAGAATTATAGACTGCATCAGACCTACATCCAGATATACCAAATTACGAAGGAGTTTGCTTGTAACATCATCGTTAAATGCGTGCGTAGCGACGAGACAACAACAGAATCGCAATTGGCATCATCATACGAGAAGCGTAAAGTCGGCGTAAGCCAGATAAACAGATAAAAGCATTACAATGGAATTTCTTAATTTTCAATAAATCCAAATGCGGTTCGCCTTAGGTACGATCAAGTCGTAATACAGATATTACAATCATGCTAAAGAACGAATCACCTTCTAATGACTATGGTTTCAGTTGCCTAGATGTGTAGAAAAGATTGACCCATTTTATTTGACGATTTCTTGATGTTTTAAGTTAATGCTTTTTGAATTGTAATTCCTGCATAAGGAGCAGAAACTGTAAGGCAGTGTTACACAAGTCTTCTCCTCTTTCTTTCTTATATGTACATATAGTACTTATATGTACTCGTATATTAATTCCTGTTGTTCCTATAAGGATCATAGGGGCGTAACCTAAGTTCCTTTACATTGAACACTCTTAAATTATTATATGGGCCCTTTGCCCTTGCAATAGCCACTTTTTCTTTTTTAATGTTTGTTTTCTTTTATCCTCAGGAGTCACAAAGTTATCATCATTCCAGTTATCAACATCGATGTCACATCAATACAATACCAAAAACTTGGGGTTTGTCATGAATGAAATTTCCGAAAATTAAAAAAAAAAACTGATTAAAACCATTTTCTTTTCCTAAAAATTAAAACAGACAAGCTGATATTTACAGGCATCAAAATAAAAAAAATAAATTTGCTATTGGAAAAAATTTGTGCACATATGTATGTAGGTATTTCTTTTTTTATTTTACATCCATGACAATGGAAAACAAATCTTTCTCTGCTACTGAATTTTACGCAAATTTGGTTCATAGTTATTTCATTTAAATTTCAAAAAAATCATTGAAAACTGTTTAGTGCTTTTGGCAATTGGTTAAATAAATAAATAAATATGTTAGCTAGTAAGCAAATAAATAAATAAATTAATATTTGTCAAATTGAAATTATGCGCAGTTATTTAATTGGCTAAATTTATTGTTTGCGTCTTTAATCTGATCATAAAATGAATAGAGTAATTTTTTCCGGTCGCCCGAGGATGATGAATGAATAATAATGTTTTTCAAATTAGAAATTACATATAAAAATGAATTGAAAAACCAAGAAATTTTCACCTTCCCACGGACACCATACATCCACCATCTATTATAAAACATTTGTGTAACAAATTTTAATTTTAGACAACATTATGGTCAAGATAATTAACTAAATTATGACTGGCAGTATTTGGAGATCGGTAAAGGTCAATGTTTTTAAAACAAATTTTATATGCAATGCATACATGCAAACAGACTATTTGCACATATGTATGTATGTATACACACGAGTATATGAAAAACATACGACATTTCAGTGCAAAACATTTAAAGAGATTTAATAGAAAAATAGCTTTAAAAAAAGCTTGACAATTTGTACTAGCAATTTAAACAAAATATCGGTATTATTTTTAAAATTATTTCAAATTAATTTACTTTAAAGCGTTATAATTTATAAAATTCATAACAACTTTTCTTGAATTTCTGAAAAAATTTAATTTTATTTTGGCTTATTTTGGAAAAGGAGCTTTACACTACTGTTGCATTAAACTGTAATGTTGTTTTTGTTATTTTTTTATCTTAAAAAAGTGAGCTTTCCGATGGTAGTGAAATTTTAGCTGCCGAAAAAAATATTTAAAAAGATATGGCATACTAAAAACAGAAATTCAAGTGGTTCTTATCATCTGATCGAGAGTGTAAATCAAAATTTTAAAGTGCCTATTATTATTTACAATAATTCTGCCGAAAACAAAACCAACTTCAATGCAAAGATCTGATGCATAGAACCAGGGAACGCAAATAATTATTATTTTCCAAATTTAAACTGAAAAAATCACACTAATAGTCAGCGACGCCAATTTGGTGGTTTTGGCACTATTTTTAGTGCTTTTTGAAGACTCAATACGCCAAATTTTGGGCGTTAGTGCCAAACTAACTTAAAATTACTTGTTTTATTTATTTTGTCAGTGTAAAGCATATCTTTTTCGTCTGATATACATATTTCATTAAACATGTTGATACTATTGCCGAAATAGAGGATAGCTTAGAAAATATTAAACATACTCGTATTAACATTATTAAACTTCACTCGTTTTGATCTTTATTTTTTTTACGCTGGCTGTACGAATTTTCGCCCAAGTTACTATCGCCCGAAACAGCTAAATGAAGATGATTGATTCAAGATATATATCCGAAGCATTCGTCCTCAATAATAAGAGAATGGCTTCCATCCATTGTAAACAAATTGCAAGCACATCCTACCTAGAGCTTTGGCCTTACTATTAACGAGATTCTGTTGGCAAAAATTAGCTCAAAAATATTCTCCAGGGCATATGGGAGCATATACGTCCCAATATTACCATAAACCCAGTTCATTCAATCAGAATAATGTATTAGATGCTAGACATGGCCACACTTAGTACTAATTTTTAGTGTATTACTTATTTCAGGAAAAGGAAAAGTTCTTTTTTTGCTTTTGAAAATAGTGTTATTTTATGTTAGGTTATTTTTTTTAGTATTAAAATAAATTTGCTAATAAAATTAAAGATTTTCATAGCAAGCGGATTAATTTGCCTTGAAGCTGCTTGGTTTGAGCTTAAAATCTTACAGTGCAACAGAGATACTTTGATTAGAAGAGCAGAGCGTTTGCTGTACAAGTTTTTTCTTTGCTTATTGTACATATTTTATTAATTTAAAAAAGATAGTTTGTTTTTGATGAAGCTAGCCTAGATGCTTTTCTTATCTGCATACACGCGTTAAATAAAAATAAGAAATTAACATAAGTACTTTAATGATTGTTTTTATTATCATTAAAATTATTTTTTTGTATGTAGATACATATACGAGTATACTATATTCAGCCTTAACAATATTTCATTGGTTTAAAAATTAACAGCCAAATTTTTAGCCTTTATAAGCCGTAATAATTTTTATAAATAAGGCAGTAAATTTCGTTTAAAAGTTGCTTAGTTGTTTGTATTAAGTTAAATATGTTATGATATTTTATCTAAAAAGATCTCAAGATTCTTTAAAATACTGATAAAAACAGCAGCTACAGCAAACTAACAAGACAAGCAATTCTAGCACCGTAATTATGTATTCCATGTAGCAACAAGAACAAAACAAAAAGTAACAACAAAACATCACCATTTTTACAACACCTTGGACAATAGCAACAATAATTTCGAACAACTAAACTAAACTCACAAACGCTTTTATAAACACACTCTAGTATATGCCAACAACCATATCCATCATCCATTGAATATGGCAACAACAAGACGAACGAACGGCTAATGATTGTTTTCTCCTAATTAATTAATCCTGCCGCACCTTGTTTATAGTTTTTCACTTTCCTTCAATTTTTTATTATTTTACTCTAAAAAGCTCAAATTTTCTAGATTAGTCATTACTACACCGCTATAAAGTTGTTTAGCACACAGGACAGACATCAATTTTCTACAAATATCTTCGCAATAAGCCATCATTAAAAAATAAAGTTTTCTACTCACTTCAATTTGTACGTACATACACAATATTTTTTTTAACTAGTCTATAAATTAAATTTGCACAAACTTTATATAAATCACAAAATTTATTGTTTTTAAATAGTCTCCTTCACTTTTTCGCCATATAAAACTTTCATGCTATTTTTTCTTTTCATCACCACTTTTTTCATTGCCATTTTTTCTTTATAAGTTTTGCACTTTTTTAATTACTTGATTATATTCTTACATTTTTATTTTTTAATTTGTAAATTCCGTCAAGTTTTACAAAAACTATGCAACTATATTTGATTTTTATCAACAATGAATAAAATTTTCTTCCACTATTGTAGGTCGTGAAAAAATAATTCGTGATTTCGTCTAGCTCCGTTACACACACACAATTTTTACAATATTTAAGCAAAACACGATAATTGTTATACATATGGTCACAGGGTTGCACTAAAAGTGTAGTAAAAATAGTGAGCAAAAAATGGGAAAGGAGCAGACTATCCTATACAACGAAAAATTTTGGGCTCTGGATCCGGGAGGAATGTTATTACTAAAACAGTTCTAAAACAGAATGAAATCCTTAATTTGTTCTTTTACATGTGTTGCTGTTAACATCCCCTGCGTATTTATTAGAATTACTTGAAGGTTACACGATCAAGTTATTTCATCATTGGTATAACAGCTTAGCAGCTCTGTTATAAACTGAAAATCGAATGCCTTTTACAACACTGTTCATTGAATTGCCAGTGTGGTACCTTAACATTAATTATTCTCAGTAAAATAAGATACTTCTTTTTAACGCTTAATAAGCTCACTAAACTGCTTGAACCAAGGAAATAAAAAACTCTCGATACATAATTCATGGTTATCATTTCTGGTCTGAAAATATTTATTATATCAAAATAATTAAAAGAGAATAAGAAATACTCCTCTATGAATACCCTAAATGGTATGATGAACTATTGTAAATAGTGAATATGTAAATAGTAAAATGCAACATGTATGATATAAAATATGTTTATGTAAGAAATCGATAATTGAAATCATATATGAATGTATGTAATAAAATGTCAAATATACGAGTATGTAGTATCGATTTCTTGATATAATTTTAGACGCAAAAGGTATGATTGCTTTAAGCTTTTTTTCGAAACTCGTAAGTTGACTACACTGCGCGCAAAAGCCATCTCAAGCACGAAAAGAAAGAAAACAACACAAAAAAATTCTTGTTGCCATTTAATGAATAAAATTTAACTTTAAAAGGGTAATTACATTTAAAAAGTTATAAATTAATCAAAAAATAAGTGCAAAAATTATGGTTTAATATAAATAATGAACGAAAAACCTTTTTTGAACCACGTGAAAAAAGAACGTTCCTTGTATCAAACCCTCAAATGTTTTTTTTCATTCGATACAGTGAACGCGAGTAATGGTGACGATATTGGTCGTCTGATTGTAAAGAGGAGCAGAGTTCTTTCCACATTTACAAAAATAAAAAATTCCAAGTTAAAAATCAAGAAAGAAAATAGGAAATAATGGAAGTGCATGTCTGTTGAAAACAGAAAAGAAAAGATTCTGTAAACCCCTGTACACGGCTTTTTACAATATATTTCAATACACTCCTCAGCTGGTTGAAAAAAAGGAAAAATAAAGAAAAGTTGGAAAAAATCATTACGCACTTTAAGAAATGTTAAGTGGGGTCTAAATTACAAATTAATAGCGTAAAAAGATTATTCGTGTTGCATTTTAGAAGACAAAAATTACAAACATTAAATATATGTGATCTCTCATATTGCGAAATTAAATTATATGAAAATTTTCAAGCCGGTGTATGAAAACCTATATGTACATACATTTAATAAATAGTAAAAGATGGCATAAAAATCAAACATACTTGGAAAATTCAGCAAACTTCCATAAAAATAAAAGTGTGAAACTGTTTTCTTCCCTACTCTTATTTAATTACATACACACATGCATACATACATACTTATAAATGCTTTTTCTTAATTTCGTTTCCAGCTGTTTTCCCACACATCCCTCTTATGGCCGGCCGAAGGTGTTAATTAAGAAGTTTTTATACACATTTTTGAAAAAGGTAAGATTACATTCTACATTGAAGCCTAAAAATATGCTTTAATTTTGGCTTTCTCTTTTTTAGCATATCTCTTTGTATAACTAATATAAATTTGAATAGTGTTAAATTAAACGATAAACATACATATACATACTTATATCTAATTGTTTTAAAATCATCATTCCTTCCTGCTTTCTTAATATTTGTTTTTCTTAAAGAAAACAAAGATCCAACAAACAAATAATCTATAGTCATGCCCCGCGGAAAACGCCGTTCCAATCACGATATGGGTGAAGATGATCGTCAGACTTCGAAAAGACAACGTAATGCATATGCGGCCGCGACAGCTACAGCACAAAATACCAGCAGGTATGTTTCGTAATTGAGAAAATTTTGAAGAAAATTTATTGTAAAATTAGTGTCGGATAATAAAACTACAAAAACAAATTTTTGCGCTGCTTACTCGCGAAATTATTGGAAAAATCAAAATAGTTTAATGGCATTCACAATAGTAAACAATCGAAAACTCGATTTTGAATTTTTTGTTAGTTATGCCTTTTTGCATTTCAGCTAACGATATACATATGTATGTACATACATATATATTTAAACTAATAAAATATTTAATGAAATATATAAGAAAATTGTCTTGCTTGTACAAAAGACAAAAAAAGCTTATTTCCTCAAATGTTTGATCAATTGGTAAATGTATAAATACCTTTTGTTTATGCTTTACAAAATTTTCTACACATATGTATGTATGTTTTATTTATTTATTTATTTTTATTTAATATTTTCTTAACAAAAGTCTCTTTTTGTCTCCTTGGCTCGTGCAGCAGCTCTCTTTCTCCCTCTTAACACTAAATTTTTCTGAACGAACATGAACATGATTTTGAATTAAAAGACACCTTGTGTTGCTTAAATAATAATTCATTGGCATTTGTTTATAAGATTTAGCTGCTAAAAAATCTGCCAACTATTTTTAGCTCATAAACAGAAGCAAAATAAAGCACACACAAAAAAAACAACAAACCCTTAAAATTTTCTTTTTATACAAGAGTGAAAGAAAAAATGTCAAAGTAAACGAGATTTTTAATAGTTACAAAAAAAGTTAATAATCAAAGAAATAACTATTTTTTCAATTTTACAGACGTCATATAAAAGCAGAAGATTCATTCAGTCATAAACGATGTTTAGCATGGTTTAGAGAATATACAAATCCCGATGAACCAGATACGCTGGGTAAGCAAAATTAAATGTTGTTTTGTTTGTTCGTAAAATTACTAATTATTTTTATATTTTGTGTGTCTGTTTTCATTTCTATTTAAGGTCCTGATGGTATGGAAAAATTTTGTGAGGATATTGGTGTTGAGCCCGAAAATGTTGTGATGTTGGTATTGGCTTATAAAATGGGTGCCACACAAATGGGTTTCTTTAGTCAGTATGAATGGTTAAAAGGCTTAACCGAATTAGAATGTGATTCTGCACTCAAAATGCAATCAAAATTGGATTATTTAAAGAGCATATTAAATGATCCGAACGTGTTTAAAAGTATATATCGTTATGCATATGATTTTGCAAAGGTGAGTGAAGAATTATTATTTTTAAATCAAAACGTTTAATAAGTTCTTTTATAAAAAGAAACTAAAGATAAAGGAACATTTATTTCCAAAATTGAATTCAGCAAAATGTGGAATAGAGCCTAGAGAGTTGTATAGGGTATTTATTACCCCTTTAAATTGCATAAGGCCTTGATACACTATCATTTTTTGAGAAAATACAACCCTTGTATGATGGAGTTTATGAAAATTTTCAAAAGCCAATAACTGATCTGATGCAGTGTTGTATTTTTTCGTACATCGGGCGATTATGTAGGATAGGGTGTCATGGCCTTAACGGAATGCAAAAGTAACTTTGTTTGATACGTTTTATCGGGTTTTAACGGCTGAACCGATTTTTATAAAATTTAAAACATAGATCTGGGTCTAAAAGAACACAAAGGTTATATATTTTCTTAAAAAGTATGACTAGGAGGGGTGCAGGGTTATAAACAATCAAAGCGATTTTAATGAAATTCAAAAGAGGACACAGGCTTCATACACTTTTTTTAACTATGGCCAAGGGGAAATTCTGCCCCTCCGGTGCTATCTAACCTGTTTTTATGAAAATCATAACGGGTGTATATATCTGTATCTAAAAAGACACTCACGCTTTATATATTTTACAATTAGGACCATGAAGGGGGCAAGGGGACAATTGCTGGCCTCCCGAAACTATCCAATCGATTTTTATGAAACTTAAAATATAAAAATATATACTTCTGCTTCTAAACGGACACATACGCTTTATATATTTTACAATTAGGACGAAGAATGTTGCAGGGGGATAATTTCTGCCCTTCCGAAACTATCCAATAGATTTTGATGAAACTTAAAACACCGGCTTTCTGTTTAAGACACAGTACCACACAAGGATTTTAAATTTTCACGATTTTTGGCCATTTTGACGATTTTTTCCATAAATGACTTTTACGAATGCCAATGCGAACATCCCTAGAAGAAACCATGCTTTCATTTTTAAATCAATCGAATTCATATTTAACTTTAAAAAGTGCTTGTTTTTTTTCAGGACTCTGATCAACGTAGTATGGATATAAATACAGCAAAGGCTATGTTGCAGTTATTGCTGGGTAAACATTGGCCTTTGTATCCACAGTTTGCACAATTCCTAGACCAATCAAAGTACAAAGTCATAAATAAGGATCAGTGGTGTAATATATTGGAGTTTTCGCGCACCATTAATAATGATTTAACAAATTACGATATCGATGGAGCTTGTAAGTTAAAATGCTTAAAAATTATACATCTGATAAATATTTAAAATTGTTTCACTAAATTTTGTATTCAGGGCCCGTTATGTTGGATGAATTTGTTGAATGGTTACGACATCAGCGTCACTGCACGAGTACAACATCGAGCTGAAGTTTTTAGTATAACCCTTACTACCATCATCATCAACAATACCAACCACCACCACCACCATACTAAAATTATTAGCAGCTTCTCTCTTAAATTTCTGTTCCTTATTTTTCTGTTTCCCTTTCTTTCATTAATTCTTATTCAGGTTAATAAAAAAACCCCATATTAATTATAAATGGTACCAACAAAATTATCTCTAATAATAACTACTTGAAAAAAAACAAAAGTATTTGTAATAAAAAGAAAATTGTCATGAAGAAAAAAAGTTTACTTTAATAACTCCATTAATATTTATTAAAAAAAAATAATAATGTATATACACATTTATGTAATAATAAAATATCAGGGGCTCCTTTTAAGGTATAAAAAGCCTGAACACTTGACGAAAATTCAAATCAACTGTCAGAAAAAAACATTTGTACGGATTTGATAAGCATAAAAGTTATTTGGGTTAAGTTACTTTATAAAAATTACTATTGTAGTGATAAAATTATTATCATTAGAGTGAAAGATATGATGTGTGGAAACAACAATTACAACAAAAATAAAACAAAAGTATTAAACAAAATCACCCAAATTGCCGGTATTTAATTTTTGTGCATATCAGTGGGGATTGGGCATTTCATTACCTGGAATACAATGAATTTAAGGAACGAAATGTTATACATATATTTATTCCACTCAAAATCCTTTAATGAAAGTAAACGAGCGATAAGTATACTCAGATATTTTAGACTGTATATCGCTCATTTACTTCAACAATTATATTTATCTCTTAATTTGTATGCGAATTGAACATTTTAAGCTCGTTTTCTGTAAATCTAATTTTTTGAGTTATGACGATATTGAAGTAAATGAGCGATATGATATCGAAAATATTTTTTAGAATTTCAAACGACATACAGTATGCAGAAGACTATTATTATGATGGATATTTATAACCATTTAGATAAAACTTTTAAGCTCCATAATTGCAGAAGTTTGGAAGTGACGGCCATTAGAAACTAACATGCGCATGAGTACACATGTGTATGTATTTTTATTCCATCTCAAAATCATGTCTTATCAAATGTTTGAGGGGCTATTCGTTTGGCAGCACCTATCTGCTTTTGCTTCTTCTGAGCAAAAGAAGCAACCATACTCAATATGCTTTGACTCCTTATTCTAAGGAGTGAGAGAAATAGTTATACCAACTGTTTCGGAAAGTCAAATCAACGAGTAAAAAATCATTTAAAAAGCATCTGGCAAGGCTTTGTTAACCAAATGAAAATTTTGGTTACACCTAGTTCACACGATGGAATTTATGACACATATCTTTCCACACAATATTTGATTTGACAGCAAGTATAGTGAAGGTGGGTGAAAATTTACTTGATTTCATATTTCGGTTTGATGGTACGCTTTATTTATAATCTTGTTACGGATTATTTGGCTGCAGAAAAGTAAAATTTAAAAATTTGGACATGCCAAAAAAAAACATTGTTTGAATTACATTTTTTAGACACAGCAGCTTTTCTTGAAGCAAGACTGTGTTTATTGGAGAGAGAAGAAAGAAGAGGTGCACAGACTTGCTTGTAACGAAAATTTACTTAAATTTTTCTTTTGCTACATTATTCGCTGCCTCAAAACCATACGAAAATTTAACAGATTGTATGTGTGCAAGCAAACGAGCAAAAACTGATGTGTCTAAACACGACAATGCAAAGAATTATTATGGATGGCAAGTTCAAAAAGCAATTAAAAAATATGTAAACAACATAAATTCCATCGTGTGAATCAGGCCTTACTCGTTGCTTGACTTTGCCATTTTGAACAATTTGAATTTTTTTTAAACGGTTGTTTGTTGTTTTTGGCTTTGCTTTCCTATGTATTTTGTTGCTTTATTACAGGCATGTTTTCATACCGAGTAGAAAACAAATGCACAGACAATTAGTAGCTCGTTGGATTTCTTTGCTGCTGTTTTCTTCTGCTTAAAATACTTCTTAAACCGCGCGCTGCAGTTGTTTGAAAATCGAAAATAATATAGAAAATAGCAGCAATTGTAAAATAAAAACCAGTGAATTAAATAAGGATTATTTTTCTATATATTTGTTTTTGATTGAAAGATAAAAAAATTTTATTTTTTGGTGATTTATTATATCTAATTTTGGGCAAAGTAAAAAATTGTAATTGTAATTGTTTCATTGTGTGCTTCATAAGCAAGATTGATTTAAAAGATGGCCGCAAAACTCGATGAAAAGTCATCGGAAATACCTGAGAGACTATATGATGCCCCCAACAATAGAACCTATAAACGTATGCGATTCTTTGGAAAGGTAAGTACCCTTGGGTCATGGGTTAGAAGCATCAAAATTGTTAGTGTTCATTGCATTTCTTTCACCTTTCCACTTGTCCTTTTTATTATATTTGCATTTCAAGTTGGAACTTTAGACAGGGTTGTTAATTAACAAGCCTTCAGAGTTGTATATGTTAGAATTTAAAAAAAATGTCGTTGAGTGAATGCATTTTGGTTTTTTGAAACACATGTCCATGCACATGCAACATAGACATATCTTAAAAAAATTTTTTTTTAAAATGTGGAAAATAGGTGGCATGTTACAGCGTCCAATGACGTTATGACCAAGAAAATGTGTCAGTGCCCATGGTCGTTACGACACTTAGTTGAGTTGTATCCGTAATAGGGGCATAAATTTCTCAAAGGACGGAACTTTTCTATAATAAATTTTTTAATGCAAAGAAATAACTTTCCTAACTCACCGCCGACTAAAAAAATGGTTGTTATAAGTTTGAGGTGCATGCCAAACCGCTGGACCGATTTTTATTTAGTTTTATCTGTTTGAAAGGTGACTTGATGGAGAGTGTTCTTAGCTATATTTGCAGAAAATCGGTTTTAACTGTATTCTGTTGAACATGTGCGTGTGACGCCGAAGCTTGTTTTTTTTCGTTTGCAAGGTGACTTGATCTAATATCTTCTAGTCTATATTTGAAGAAAATCGGATCAGAAGTTTGATCTGTATGTCGGGGGTTTTTAAAATGTTTAATTTTTGTTGTTTCAATTTTGTTTCCATTTTCCAGGGAGGATTCGCCAAATGTTACGAAATCATAGACATTGTCACAAATGATGTGTACGCAGGTAAAATAGTTTCCAAAAAATTGATGATGAAACACAATCAAAAAGAGAAAATGACCCAGGAAATTACCATTCATCGCAGTCTTAGTCATCCCAATATTGTAAAGTTTCACGGCTTCTTTGAGGACAGTGCTAATATTTATATTATTTTGGAATTGTGTAAGAAAAGAGTAAGTTTCTTTCCTTCATTTATTAATTTTGTTTTTGCAATTACATACCATATTTGTATGTACATATGTATGTATATATGTATTTAAAAACCCCCCTTTTCTTTTCAATGATCCTTCAAGTCAATGATGGAATTACATAAGCGTAGAAAAACCATCACTGAATACGAATGTCGTTATTATATCTATCAGATAATACAGGGTGTTAAATATTTGCACGACAATCGCATAATACATCGTGATTTGAAATTAGGCAATTTGTTTTTGAACGATTTGTTACATGTTAAAATCGGTGATTTTGGTTTAGCTACGCGCATTGAATATGAGGGTGAGCGTAAGAAGACGCTTTGCGGCACCCCAAACTATATAGCGCCAGAGATTTTAACAAAAAAGGGTCACTCGTATGAAGTGGATATTTGGTCTATAGGTTGTGTTATGTACACACTGCTGGTGGGTCAACCACCTTTTGAAACTAAGACGCTAAAGGATACTTATTCGAAAATTAAGAAATGTGATTATCGTGTGCCCAGTTATTTGCGTAAATCGGCCGCCGATATGGTTATCGCAATGCTGCAATCTAATCCTGAAAATCGCCCCACAATAACAGATCTATTGCATTTTGAGTTCTTGAGTAGTTCACCTGTGCCGACTTTCTTGCCCAGCTCTTGTTTGACAATGGCACCACGACTGGAAGCCAAAGAAACTATGGAACAAGAAGCTGCCCATCGCAAGCCTTTGACTGAATTGAATGGTCTAAAGGACGACACACGTCTCGAATCAACATTCCTTAAAAACAATCTTCATGATGCCATCACTGCATCGGCTCAAGCCTGCCGGCATAATGAGGACTATCGCAGCGATATACAAAGCTTGCAACAACAAATTACAAATTTATTAAATTCCAAGGTGAGTTTAAGAGAAAAAAAATAAAATGGTTTGTTAAAACACGGAAAAAGGATGTATTTTATAAAATATTCTTTTAGCCTCGTTTATTGGAAGGCAATTTGGGTGATGAAAATACTGATCCAGCAGCACAACCTTTGTTTTGGATCTCCAAATGGGTGGACTATAGTGATAAATACGGTTTTGGCTATCAACTGTGCGACGAGGGTATCGGTGTTATGTTTAACGATACTACGAAGCTGATACTATTGCCTAATCAAATGTAAGTACAGTAGAAAAAAAAGAAAGTGATAATAACGAAAAACTGGCACTAAATTGACCACCACTAACTAATCTTGTCCAGAAAATTTGCCCAAAATATGACGACTTTTCAAATAAATTTTTCGAAAGTTCCAAAATTATTTCAGAAATGCCACCAAAACTGCTCTTTAGAGAGCCATCAGGAGCCTAATTTCGATATAGTGGGATACATGTAGAATTCTCTTATTTTCCACAATACATATAACTTTTATCAAATTTATTTTTCGAAAGTTCCAAAACTATTTCAGAAATGCCACCAAAACTGCTCTTTAGAGAGCCATCAGGAGCAGCATTTCCATATAGTGGGATGCATGTAGAATTGTCCTTCCAAAAGAGACATTTAAAAAAATTAAGTTTCTGTATTATTTATATATCTTAAGTATATCCAAGTAGTATGATTTCATTGATCATATCTCGGACCATATTTTCCATTAATTGGTGAGTGTAGTGCTAGTTCCCATTTTTAAGCCGAGTGTCCACTAGCATGTCACTTGCGGAAGAACTTCTGCAAGTATTTGCTGAAGTGTTTCCACTCAACCGAAAATTGTGGAAATCTGCTTCCAGAAGTACTTTGTACATCATCAGCACTTTGGCCACTTTTTTTCTGTCTTTGTTTACTTCTTGACCAAACTGAGTTCGGAGGTTGTGCAAGGATACCTGTTAAGTGCAAAATTCGCTGTGCTAAAATTTTTGGTTTTGTCTCTGCTAATTAAGTTTTGGCTCTGCTGAAAAAATTCGATTTTTGGGCATGCACTGTGTTGTTCATGAAAACCACACATTTATCTTCACACTCAGTTTTAAAGGTCGAATAATATTCAAAATTTGGTTCATATTAAATAAATAAAAAACCATTAAAAAATAAATAAATAAATAGTTTTCTTACAATAAAATATTTAATTGATATATGCTTTTTAATTATCTTTAATCTATTTTATACGCTAACCTTTTATTTACAGCAATGTCCATTTTATTGATAAAGATGGCAAGGAATCGTATATGACCATTTCGGATTATTCAAAGGCTTTGGATAAAAAAATGAAATTACTCTCATATTTTAAACGTTATATGACTGAACATTTAGTTAAAGCTGGTGCCAACAATGTCAATTTTGAGTCTGATCAAATATCTCGTATGCCACATTTACATTCCTGGTTTAGAACCACTTGTGCCGTAGTCATGCAGTTAACTAATGGCACTGTACAGGTATGGACAGACAATTCATTTTTCATTTGTTTAAATTCTGCAAATGTTAAAAAAATTAAAATTGAAATTTTTCTTAGCTTAATTTTTCGGATCACATGAAAATCATATTGTGTCCACGCATGAGTGCCATTACATATATGGATCATGAAAAGAATTTCCGTACATATCGTTTCTCCACCATAATACAGCATGGTTGTTCCAAGGATCTATATCAGAAGATACGTTATGCCCACGAAAAACTAACTAAAATGTTGGAGAAATTGTTCTTTTAAAATTGGCGGCTAACTAAACTAAAAGGTCTTTGAAACGAACATACATACATATGATATATAAATAATACTTAAAAATTTCATCATTAATTACATACATACATACATACAAAAGATCATACTTAATTGAAACAGTAAAAGAAAGTTCAGTTTTTATATTGATACTAAGTAAGGATCAATTTGAAAGCTTCGAGAGAGTGCATAATTACATATATCTGGTGTTAAATTATTTTTTTTGTTTGTTTTCAATTAATGTTTTAAATATTAACTTACTTTTTTACATGTTAATTTACTTTATGTATGTTTTTTTTTATATTGATATAAACAAATTTTTAATATATTTTTATTCGTAGTGAGTTCACGATTTCGACAACGTTCGACTTGTCGCACACTTACATTTGAAACGACAACAAAATATGAAAATTTGTTTTTGTTTTGAATGTAAGTGTGCGACAAGTCGAAATTTTTGTTGTCGACATCGTGAAATTGGCCCAATAAGAATGCTTACTTTATATCAATTGAACATTTTTTTTTGTAATATTTTTTGTTTAGCGCATTTTAATTTACTATATACATACATACATATATCGTCATCGTATTATTTTTTATTTGTCGCATCATTAGAAATAACAATTTAATTATATAAAAAAATCTAATTTAAATTTAAATTAAAAAAAAAAACTTAAAAAACATTTTCCCACCCACAGCTATAAAGAAAAAAAATTTAAGTTTTACTTTTTAAACAAAACAACAAAATGTTAGTATTAGTAAGTGTTTGCGTTTATCTAAATTAAAGTAATAAAACTTTATTAATTGGCAAGTCAAATTTACATATGTATACAAAGAAAAATCGTTTATAAAAAAAATTTAATTGACTTCACAAAAATAAGCACCACCAACAAGTTCAAAATATGATAAATACAGAAATATGCAAATGTAAATCGAACAGCACTGTAGGTAAGATATATCGTCGGCTTAGAGTGTAAACCTGCTAAATCCACTTTTTATAGCATATGACATTTCAATGCCATTCGGAAGAGAAAGAGACGCCTCATCGATTTGCTTAAATATTTATTTTAATTTGAAGCTCTATTTGTTTAAGAAACTTAATGTATTAGGCTATTTCTTGTACAGAAAGCGTTAGCAGTATTTTGTCTCTTCTGTAAAATTTGCTGGAAGTGAGTTAGCAGGTTTACACTCTAAGCCGACAAACAAACAAATCTAAATTATTTTTTAAAATTATTTTTAGTGCCTATTTATGAAGTCGCTTTTAAATTTTTCTTTTCAGAAAATGTTAGTTTAATGAATTTGTTTAAAATCGCTAAGAAAAAGAAAATCTGGCAGCACTGATGATATTTATTTGTAGGATTTTCCTCATCACACGTTTGTATCATAGCAAGAACCCAATATGTGTGAAAATGTTCGCAATAAACAGTTCAGTAAAAGTAAGTATTTACATGCAATATATGTAGGTCAAGTTAAAAAATTAATCCCTGTACCGAATATGCATACCATGTTCGTAATTGTAAATGGGTGGTAACACCGATTTCACAAGATGGTCGAAAATGAAAAATCTGTAGCGTATTCGGCACGAATGGGAATCATAAAAATGTGTTACTCAACTCAAATCAGAGTTTGGTGGTCTGAGAGTCTACTCAACTCACTCACACACAACCAAATTATTTTTAGTATTTTGAATTACAACAAAGTTTTGTCTTGAAATGAAAATGCGAAAGAAAATGCTTTCGAATTTGTATGTTATTAACTTACATTAACATTATACCCCCTGAAATTGTTATGACACAAGACAGTTACAAACTCTAGAGTCCAGACGTCATTTAAGTTGTGAATGGCAATACAAATTTGGAAGTTTTAATGATTCGCAGACAAGGGCAGATGCTGCCTTAGTTCCGGGGAGGTTACCCAGTGGTAATTCAGTCGATACATTGGCTACACTAGTGGTAGTGTAGTGTAGTAGACTACACCAAATAACACTGAAATAAAAAAAAAAATAAAAATTAAAGGGTATTCTATCAGTTAATGAAATTTTGATAACTTGCTGAATCTTGGAAACCGTAAAATCTAAAAAATCCCAAAATAAAAAAAACGCCAAAACGAAAAAATCGCCAAAATGAAAAAAATCGCCGAAAAGAAAAATCGCCAAAACGAAAACAATCACCAAAACTAAAATAAATCGCCAAAAAAATCACCAAATCTGAAAAAACGCCAAAAACCGAAAAAAACGCTAAAACGAAAAAAGCTCCAAACTAAGAAATCGCTAAAACTAAAAAAACACCAAAATATAAAAAAGTGCCAAACAACCGAAAGAAATCCCAAAGACAAAAAAGCGCCAAAACTAAAAAATCGGGGTATTTCAATTTTTTGAAAAATGTCTGCACTAGTAGGTAAGATATTCTATTATACATGCTAAAGTTCATATAATACATATTACTTATCGTTGGTCTCAAGTAGAAGAGCCATTCACGAACATGATCAAATCCATGTAGTTTAAATGAATTTGATCATAGGTTTGTGTCAAAAACGACCGACTGAATGAGTTCGACCCAAGTCTATACCGCTGTAATGAAGTTCTACATTTGGAAAATAGGGCAATGTTAAGCAGCCGATTTTTATGAAACTTTATACGGCCAGAGATCATTCTAAGGTGAAACGTTACTGTTGAAAAAGTGGGTAGTTCCACATATTTTTTGAGCACCGATTTTTCACCCCTTCAGTCATAGTCGTCTCATTGTAATTAATGTGTATTATTTTCCAAGTACTTCTGATACGATTTAAAATCGTTCTTTCTTTTATAATAATTTCTAATATATCTCGCATAGTCACATGGTTTAGATATACATACATACATAGCTGCAGGCTTCGTCTTAATAAAATGTCGTACAATATTAACCAAAATACATAAATAGAACGTTTACCACGTTTCGTCTGTGTAGGGTAGAGATGGGTGCGTATCATGTATTTTTCGTGACACGAACACGCATGACTCAACACGAAGTGCTCGTGACAAGAAATCTGATTTCGTGCGTGTTCGGTGTCGAGCAAAATTTACACGAAACAATTTTAATATTTTGTATCGTCAAACACGCAAAATCAGCCAATTTGTTGGGTCTCTTAAGCTTAAAGTTCTAAAATAAAGAAAAATATTTAGATATCTATTTGCATATAAAAAAATGCTTTTTCGCTATTCAAATTTATTTCTTGCGTGTTGTGCAGTTTCGGCATGGGAAAATGTTCGTACGTGTTGGACATTTTGGTAGTCGTGTTGTGGAACTTGTCATGTTGGAAAAATTCAACACGCGCCCATCTCTAGTATAGAGCATTGCACAGCTTTTAACTTAAATCATAACCACATAATTTTTATATTTAATTAGCATTATTTATTTAAAAACTATATTTTTTTTATTTATACATACAGGAGAGCAAAAAATATTCTTAATCTTGTTTGTTTTAATTTTTTATGAACTTAAAAAAGAATAAATGAATAAATCTAAAGTTGTCGTCTTGACGCTTTCAGTTTTAGTCTGATTTCAAAAAAATAAAAATATGACATTTAAATTATACATTGTGTTTGAGGTGAAAAATAGAACATTTTTTTATTCAAGTGAAACTAAAAGATTTGCTATTGAAATCAAACAAAAACTCGGGTAGTTTGAAGAGATGTTAACTTTTAAAATATTAAACACAAAATTGTAAAGTAGTAAAATGCATTAACAAAAAAAAATTAAAAATTGTCCAGTTTATTTTAAAGATTAAAATAAAAATATTAATGCATTGATTTTTTTAGTTTTTTTTTTAATTTTATAATTTTTTTCTTACTTTAATAGAATTTCTTTTATAACGACTCCAATGTTACGTTATTTAATTTATTTTTTTTTTTACTAAATAGATATTTTAAATAAGTAATATTTTAACATTATTTTTTATTATTAATATTATTACAATACATTACAAATGTTCTATTTTTGTTTTGTTTTCTCAGAAGTAGAATATCTGTTGAAACTGGTATTTGAATTGTATCGGTATTGATGAAGGAAGAGGGGAGCGTTTGAAGACGAAAGTAGTTTTGTTATTTTAATATTGTAGGTATATTCTTTTTATTTTATTTTTCAATTTGAAAGGGAATAAAAGCAAAAAAAATAATTTCATTTTTTTTTTTAGATTTTGTGTTGATGTTTATCTTTTTTATTATTATTTAATTATTCTTTAGAACGTATTTGTAGACAAACGTTAGCCATAGTTCATATTTGTACTGTGCGCTGATGATTGAAAACTATTCGATATGTTCTTTTGCTGGCTAGCTGCAGCTGCTACTGACTGTTGTTGGAGTTGCTGCGATGAGACTGATGAGTTTGCTTGCAGGTAATTTTGTAAAAGTTGACGATTTTCTTGGCACCATTCAACAAAATCATCGATTAGAACTGGCCAGGCTCCTTCGGAGTCATAATTGCTCATATTATCATCAATATGAACGGCGAAATCAAGTAATAAATTCCATGTATCTTTTGGTATGGAGCGTTTATGTTTTTCCTGTCAAAAAAGGTAAAGTTAAAAATTAAAAAAAGAAACTTATAATTATAATACAAAGTATAGTAGACATTTTATCCATTCAAATCCACATGATTCACAAACAAATATAAATGCATAAAAACAGTGTGTACCAGGGCCCTTAGAACGTTTCTATCTATTTTCATTAGTGCATGGCATCTCACCAAACATACATACATAATTCTCCTCTCAAAATCAATTACTGAACACTAAAATATTGGCTAATTGCCGGCTTTATGGGCCCATGTAACGTCATTTTTAGTAAGTCCTAGTTTACACTATGCAAGTATTATTGCTAAGCTGATTAGTTTGTACGAGAGAAACGAGGGGAAAAGAAACGGGTACTCAGATTCTTGTACTGTCAATACGTTTTGCTTTCTCATTCGTAATGTTAAAAAAATCACACATTTATACACAAAACTGCATAAAAGGTATGAGCTGAAAAGTAAGGGGGCCTGTCCCACACTTACATTTGAAACAACAAAATTTGTTTTTGTTTTGAATGTAATTGTCCAACAAGTCGAACGTTGGCGACATGTTGGGACAGGCCCTAAGACTTGCATTGTGTGAACGCCGATGAAAGTTCAAAAAAAAAAAAAAAGTGATAAGCTTAGCAATACGACTTGACGAGTGTGAACTGGGACTGACTTCAAATTCCGTGAAAATTATTTCCTTAAACGTCGAATTACAGAGTGGAACACCTGAAATCTTCTCCCAGAGTATCTTTGGTCTCCACGAGTCGCTAGAATATTGTATGATCTCCACCAGGTCTAATAAAATCAGAGTTGAGTTTTTTATGGTACTCAACCAGTGCAAGTCACCCACCCACATCTCGTCGGTTGGTTATTGGTTTGCGGCACAGTATATTCAAAATACATTATGTCTGCAGCAAATCAATAACCAACCGACGATCTAGATTAAATATTTCAAGAGCAAGTAATCCAAATCATATTACTCCCCCCTTTTTCCAATGTCGAATTGTTAGTTGCGTGTTCAAAAATGATTGTAGGTTAGACCAAAACGAATGAATATGGAATGTGTAATCAAAAGAATAATTACACGACGTGAGAGTTGTTCTCCAGCCCAGAGATTTTTTACGAGCGAGGTGTTACCATCACAAATCATCATGCAACCTGAGTAGTGCTCCTTACGCCACGTATTTTATCAATCATATATATGTACATACATATGTATAATCAATATGAATTTATGTATGTAAACTTATATTTAGAACCATAGTCCGGTAGTGCTATTATTCTTTTTTTTACAATTCTACAAAAAGAAAGCATACAATACAAAAAAATAAAAACTTGCTCACCTTTAAAAATTTACACCATAACTCTAAAAACTTAAATCGTCCACTCAATACTATAGTCCAGTAGGCAATGGCCATGTCTAAATCAATACCTTTTTGACCGGGATCCTTGGCATAATTAAAAGTAAATTGATAAAAATCTTTAAATTTGCCCAAATCGTTTAGCTCCATTTCTAGCAAGGGCAACTTAACCTTCAGCTTGTCTATGCTATCAATACCCAACTCACTCATACCATTGACGAACTCCTCGCGGGTAAATTCACATTGCACTTCGGCATGAAATTTCCATGCTATGATTAAGACCAATTTCGAATCGGGACTTAATTCTAGATCATCCAAAAATCGTATAACGCCTTCGGATGTAATTTTCTGAGCATCAGACGGATCACGGTAGCGTAAAAATAACTGTTCGATACGTTTGCGATCTAATTCGCGGTAATAATATTCGGGATTCTGAAAATAGTTGTCACTGGCCAAATCCAATTTCCAGTCATTCTGTTGCAGGCAGTAAATTGCTGTCTGTTCACCGGTTTGGGTTAGCGAGATGAACTTTTTCACTTTATCCCTCTGCGTGGATTTCAATTTGTTCTGAAAATAACAATTTGTACACACATGCAATACATACATACATACATATGAAAGTATAATTAAATGCATTTTTAAGAATTCAGTTTGCACATCTCTGCGTTTGTTTCACTTGCTAATATTACATAGCTAATATTCTTTTTGCAGCTTATTTTCTTAAACATTTTATTGCATAAATGTCTTGAGTCTTGAGGTTCAGATTTTGCGGAAAATCTATTACTTTTGTTGCACATTTTTCATTTTTTTCACTGTGACTTATTCCATTTGTCATAACTTTCTATTTTTTCTACATTTTTATGCAGATAAATATTAGTCTTTGCTTTCTTACCATTTTCTTTAAAAATTCTTTTCGCTATAATTTCTAGCGGGTTTCAGATAACAATTATAAGTTTTGTGTGTTTTATAAAAAATATAAATTTCTATTCTGCTTAATAAAAATAAGTTTCTTCTATGCTTTTACTGTCCTTTCTTTCCGTCTTCGTTTTCTTTTTTAGTTTTCCGCAAATATCGTTGCTATTTTTATTTTTTCTTTGTGCTTGTGCTGTTGGAAGTCAGCGCAAGTGAAGAGCAGATACTGTTAAATCAACCGCAAGTATAATTTGTTAAGGCTCAAGGCTCAGTTAGCCGACTGTAATGTAATGTAACTGCAACAGTAGGAAACAGCTGATCGATCGATATTGCTATTTGAAAAGTAATGGAAATGGTTATATATGTATATGTAATGTACCATAACCTACTTTTCTTACTGTTACAGTTACATTGCATTACAGTCGGCTAACTGAGCCTTTATGTTGCTAACAGCTGATATAAATATTTTAGTAATTTGAGACCGGTATGTCAAGATTTGTTTGTATTTACATAGACACTGACACATCGAGCCAAACAAATGGTCAGGCTATGTATATTCCAAGGCATATCAAACAGGTATGCATACAATTTTTTGACAATTACTTTGTAAAACTATGTGAGAAGCACAGAGTTGCACCTAATGCGTGTACCTGTATTTAATGTGCCTTGGTATATTCTATTAAATTAGTATATATCGTTAGCTGTAATTCAAAATTACGCAACCGCTTTTGTTTTTAATTTTATGAGAAAGAAAATCCTAAAAAAAAATATTAAAGTAACTGACAAGTTTTATTTATTTTCATTTTTAATTCCGCCGATTGTTATGATAGAGGTTTGAAATTTTTTAGGGACATCTGTTTTGATATAACACCAAATAATTAACTAAAAATTCGATTTTTGAATTTTTTTTGGTTACGTGGTTTTGCATTTCAGCTGACGATATATTTGTGGCAATATTGTCATATTTTACTGTTTTTAGAAGAGCGTTTTTCATTTCATTATTAGCATAATTAGTTTATCTCGACATAAGTACTTTTTCCTTTTTTGTATTGCACAGATATAATATGTATGAATCAATCAGAGATCGCAGTCTATGGAATCATGAGGTGTTTTGTTTTGTTGTGAACTTTGATGGTACAGCCGTTAATATAACTTCCCACTATTTAGTTTCACATATGATAAATGGAGTATGTACCCGCCTTAACTTCAATTTTGTATATATATACATACATACATACTTACCATTCTTTTTATAAGAATTTCCACACATAACATAACAAACATAAATTATCATGTATACAATTAAGTTAAAATATGTATATTTAATTTATAAATTCAATTAAACATGATACATTTTGTCCAAACATATACTAATGACTTGCATATAACGATCCCATAAGCAGCGAGTTTCTTGATCTCTGAAAACAAAATGATTAAGATTTAATAAATTTCTAATGAAAAAAGTCAATACATACCGTGATATTTCCAAGTCCAAAACACTTTGTGTAATAGCGGCTAAAAATTTATTAACATGATCACGAGCCCAAACGTTTTGGCGCCACGGATCAATTAACTTTTCACAAAGATCTACAAATAAATCTCGCAACTCTCTATTGCGGTGTAGATTGCAGGCAATACTAATCAAAGAACGCCAGTAAGAGCTAAATTTGATAAATAACAAAAAAATTTGTATAGTTTATAAAGTAGTTTTTTTTATAATAATTTACCGGAAATTTGTGTCCAATTCATGAAAAGATCTTTCCAATAATACCGGTTTTATGCGCAAACAAACCAAACTACGAAATACATATACAAACACACATACATATATGCATAACACCACTCACTCTCAATAATTTATAATTCAACCTACTGTTTAATTTCCTTTTCTTTATCCAATAGACATCTTAATTCCCTCAGATCCAGCAAAAATTCCTTATCCATTTCGGTATCATAGTATTCAGGACCAGAATGCTGATAAGTATAAGTCCAATATATCATCACCGCCTGGGAGCAGGAAAATAAATCATTAAACGTTAAGTACTGCAATTTTTTCTTCGAGGTTTCGAAACGTAAACAGGCCAAAAACACAATTGAAGCATATTTTCTGCAAATGAAAGAGAAGAGTGGATAAAATACATTTATTATATAAATAGTGTATAATATTTTAAAGTATTTACTTGGCCAATTCCTCTGGTATATTGAACAATTGTTTAATATTTTGTGTGATACTGCCGGGCAACTCCTCAACAGCTTTGAAGATGCGTTTTACATTGTCGAATTGTCTTCTGCAGGTAAAAATTATTTCATTTAAAATTAATTAAAAAGTTATATCAATATGGAATAATCGCTTAAGACGACTTAAGAAAAATTAATTATATTATGCTGTATTTTGTCCCAGTTGGAAGTTGCATTGTTTACAATGCCACATATGCAAAGAAGACATCACGCGAAAGTATATTGTTTTTTGTTTTAAATACCTGCATGACTTCAATTTTATTCCTGTCTTTTCAGCCACCTCATCCAAGTCCTTGCGATAACGCGAAGATAATTTTTTGCCCAAAATTTCTCTAGCCACACAATCATCAATAGAATAATATCTACATACAAAAAATATGCATGTATATACATACATACATATGTAGTTTGTAAAAACTTTAGTGCATAAATTTTACAATCATTTACTTTTCTATAATCAAATCCCTGGTCTCTGGTTCTAATTGGAAACAACATTGCTCCAATAATTTTGTAGGAGCATGCATTAGACGCTCTATTAAAGAATATGTACGATAATGATCTAAGACATCGGAAGTGATTAAATCCAAATGAACACCCATGGAATGGCCAAAGCCTTTCTGCTTCAAATAGCACACAGCCTCGGTAGCTACAAATTTCGATAGTCAACCATTTTGTTTACAATGAAAGGTATGTGTAGAGTATAGCTTACATGAATATCCCTCTATCCATAGTTGATAGATTTCTGGGTCCACTATGGTATAGTTGGTTATAAATACATCAACATCGGCTAACATTATACAAATAAATCCAAATGAAATTTACTTTTTTTTGTCAATTCCAATTGGCAGTTTTCTTTTATTGCTGTTTTCACTTGGCAACCACCATATGTTTGAGACAGCCCTGTATTTAACTATGCACTAGAGAATGTTAGCCCCCCCACAAATGCAACTCTGTTCATAAGTTGGAAAAAGCTTTTTTGCTGTTTACTTTTGACATTTATATCTGAACGAACAGAATTTTTTTAATGTGTTAATTGAAAGTTGTTATCACAAATGTCATACTTCTCAAGTTAATATTTTTTTCTACAAAAAAATTTTTATTTATAAGCAAAATGTGATTTATTTGTTGAAAGAAAATATCCAGAATTAAACTGTTGGAAAACACAATTTGCAAAATAGTTTTTAAATGTTGATTGAAATTGTTTCGAAAAACTTAGATTGAATACCGCCTAAAATATTTTTTTATAACACGGCAAATTAGTAAAAATTGTAATTTTGTGTGTGTGTTGGCTATTGCAAAGCAGGAAAAAAGCAGAGCAAAGCAAAGCAGACAGTGTCAAAACTCCAAAACAAGCTATGGAACAGGACTCCACTGAAATGCATCTGAGTAGAATACGTGATGTTAAAGAATTGGCTGTTCTCAGCGATGAAGCGCGTGACGTTGTAAAGGAAGAAGTCATACTTGAAAGTTCCGGCCATCAGGTGCGTAACAATAAATAAACTAAAAGCAATTACTAGCAGGCAAGTGGGAAAAATCCAAATAATATCAATAGTGAAAAATAAACCCAAAATGTGCAAAGTAAAATAAAAAAAGCAGCAGAATGTTGATTAAACCGTGATTGTTTAGTGCAAAGTACGCCACGGCGCTCGAAAAATCAGTTTTTTGTGCAATTGCTGGTTAGGAAAACGTAAAGCAATATCGCGTAGCATTGGTGTTAAATGGAGGCATAGGTGCAAAGTGCGTTAAACTCCTTAAAGGTCTTCCAATCGAAACCAATCAAAAGTCCTACCGTGTGTGCGTGTGTATGTTGTACACAAATTATTGTGTACATATTTTTTTGTATGTGGTTTTTATTTGATTTCCAAAATTTCTCTATTAATTAATATTTGTGTGCTTTTTTTCCCTACTTCTAATTGCTTTTGTTTTGATTTTGCAATTTCTCTTATTTGTTGTTATTTTACTCATTTTATGTGTTTTTCATGTCATTTCTTCTGTTCAACTATTGACGGCGATGAAAAAAAAATAAAACAATTTTAATTGTTGAATTTTGTGCTGTTATGTGGTGTACGACGGTGTGTGTTGCAATTTATTGAATTATTTATTTTCTACTACTAACTATTACTGGTACTGGTTGGTGTTGCTGTTGCTGTTGCTGCTGCTGCTTCTACTGCCTCTGTTGTTGGTGGTGGTGGTAACAAACGTGCTTTTAGCTGGAAACCAAAGTGCATATGGTAACATCTTCAAATGAGAATAGCGGTGGCAGTGGCAATGTTGTTTCCGTACCCGTTTCCCTGCCAATTGGTTCCATGATTGCTGGCACCGCTTTCAATGTCATCTCTCCCGATCACTTACCGCATTTCAAACAGATGCTGTGCGTCGACAACAATGGTTATATATCGAGCGGTGCGGTTGTGGGCAGCGTTGGCGGCGACCTCAAGACTATTGTTATACAACAGCAACAACAAAATGATACGATTGGCATGAATCATGATGGTTCCGGCAGCAACAACAGTCATGACAGCACCATTACCGGTGATCAAATGATGCATGGAGCAGGTTCTGGTTGCGGCTCTGCGTCCGGTGTGAGTTGGACTGAAACGTCGCAGATGGAAATATTTCCCATACGCTGCAAGACCACAAGTGCCGAGCTGTATCGCAGTAAGCTGGGCTCGGGCGGTCGCGGGAGATGTGTTAAGTACAAAGACAAATGGCTGACGCCCAGCGAATTTGAGCAGACTTGCGGTCGCGGCTCGAGTAAAGATTGGAAACGTTCCATCAAATATGGTGGCAAATCGCTGCAGTCGTTAATTGATGAGGGTACACTGACGCCACATGCTACCAATTGCAGTTGTACCGTCTGTTGCGACGACGAAGCGGGTAAGTGTGAATAAACTAGTGTTGAGCGAAACTGTGATTTTTTAATAATGTCGCTCCTTGTGAACGTGATTTCTAAATCGCTGTTCTTTTAAACTGTGATTGTGATCGCAGTTTAGCAGTATTTTGTTTGTAGCAGTTCTGTTATTTTGACAAAATCTAATAAGAAGAGCAGTTGTGAAATTAAACAGTGACTGTGATCACGGTTTAACACATTTCAGCTCTTCTGCTTTAAAAGTATGTATTAGTGTTGGTATTTTGATAAATGCTAATAAGAAGAGCGACAAGATCAAACAATTAGCATCAACCCCATGATACAATAATACAGGTAGCCGCAAATCTACAACAAATTTACAATAAATAAAACAACAGGACTTTTTATTGCTGTTTTGTGATGACAACTGTCAAAAAACCAAGAGAAAACAAGAGACATGTACTTCCGTTTTATTGTGTCTTTGCAAAACTTTATTTGTATTAGTACAGTTTTAATAGGCACCATGCGTGTGTATTGATTGCATGTTCTCTTGTATATGCAAAGCTGGTTGGTATTAGTACAGTTTAATAGGAACTCTTACAGTTTAATAGGCAGTATATAGGTAAAACGTAAACAACAATTGGCAGATCACATCACAAAGTCCTAGTTTACACTGTGCAAGTCTTATTGCTAAGCTGATTAGCTTGTTAGGAAAGAGGGACGAGGGGAAAAGAAACGTTACTTTTCCCCTCGTCTCTCTCTCTCCGTCAAAGTAATCATGGACAAACAAACTCCATCAGCTGGTGCTTCGAGGTTACCTGTATTATTGTATCATGCATCAACCCCAACCAAATATTGATAATTGTCGTATGAGAGTCAGAGAGACAGTAAAATTGCAAATACAAAAATGTGAGAGCTATACATAGTTGCCAGAAAAGACGATTTGACACGATTAGACGATTTTTTCTCGACAAACGGTAAACGTATACAAATATATTCATGTGGTAGCTTTATTTACTGTAAAGTAAGCATGCAAGAGCATTCACAGTTTAAATGAAAGAACTACATTTGCAAAACCTGTTACTTGATAAATTCAGTCACAGTTGTGATTAGTGATTTTTCAATCGCTGTGAAAAAGTAACAGGTTTCGAAAAATAGCTCATCCCTAGAATAAACATTAATAAATTTTATGTTGTAGACTTTAATATGCATAAATACATACATATGTACGAGTATGTACATTATGAACGGACGAAAAATATAAAAAAATGTGAAATAACGAAAAATATAATGTGACAATATGGAATTTCCCTGTTGCATTCACAAAAAATACTGTTTTTAACATCATGGGCAATTCGAGCCATAACAACTAAAAAACCTTAAGCGACACAGTTTTTGTTAAAAAAAGTTTAGTTCGAAAATTATGTCGCTTAAGCTTTTTTGGCGGTTATGGCACGATTTGGTAATAGTCATCCCGGCACATTTTGCAATTACACTTTGCAAAGCTTGCTTTAAATAAATATGTAATAGGACAGTTTCAATTAGGGAATGATTCGGAACGATTTTCCGTCATCCCACGTCAAATTTGATTTACAAACATAACAACGTCGACACAGGTATGTTTATAAACCAATTTTGACATGGAATGACGGAAATTAAATAAAACTAAATTAAATGATTCAACGTTAATTTTTACATAATGTGAAAATGTACACCCAACATACCATACAATAATCAAACTTCATAATTAAAAAAAAAAAATAATTTTGTTTTATAAAGGGTTAATAAAACAAATTTTGTATGGAAGTACATAACACACAAAATCCACCTATCCTAAACAGTTTGGGCTAAATATCAAAATTTGAGGGAGAACTCCGAATTTTCGAAGTCAGCTATTTTGTTTCCAATTGTTTTATTTTAACTGAAAACTTGCAAATGACTTTTTTTAAAAAGGGGGAACAATGAATAGGGAATAAAACTCTGGGCAGACTGCCGTAATTTTCCGGGGAAGAGCTGGAGAACTCCTGGGATTCTGGAGGGTTGTTGGAATAGTTTTGGGAATATCCAATAGGGCTTGTGTCTTTGCTAAAAGGTTCGCAAGTTGGATAAGTGGTTCGTAGCAGTCTAAGTCTGGAAGGACACGAGGGGAGGTAGAGGGAAATTTCTGCTTCTCTTAAACTAACCGATTTTGAGAAAATTCATAACATAGATATATCTGAGTCTAAAAGAAGACATAGGCTATACATTTTTCCAAAAATAGGAGCACGTAGGAAGGTAAGAGGAAATTTCTTCCTCTAGGAAAACACATAGGCTATACATTAAAAAAAATAGGAGCACGAGTAGGGGAAGATGTAATGTCTGCCTCTTTGAAACTGACTAACCGATTTTGATGAAATTCAAAACATGGATAGATCTGAGTCTGGAAGGACACAAACGCAAAGGGGCAAAGGACAGTTTCTTAGATAAGTAAAACGTAAGGAACTATGTTCCTACACGGTGTGCCATGACACCGTGCGTTATTATTTTAAATAATACCCCTAAATAGATTTTTTTTAGTCTAAAGAAAAAAAAAGAAAAATAAAAAAGTTTAAATTTTATTTAAAGAAACGACAAAGAGCCGCTTCATTAAGTTCATTTTAATTTTTTCCATATTCTATAGCATCGGGACCAGTACGTCTCTTTACACCGTACAAACGTCGAAAGCGAAATCAAACAGATAATGATGGTGAAACTGGTGGTCCAAAACGCAAACGTAACACTAACAATAACATCATCATTAACAATAACAACAATAATAACATTATCGGCAACACTGAACAGCAGCAGCACGCTACAACGGTAGTGGATGATAATAATATGTTTTTAACGGAAGATAACATTACCTCCAAGGACGAACCGTGGCCAACACTTAACGACAGCCTCGACACATCAACAGAGCTAGTAGATCAAACACAAATATGTAATGCATACGATAGGGAAACATTTGTAGTGAATATAAACGATCCCGGGCCAATTGCATTGTTAGACAATAGTCAGACAATGAAAACATTAGAGAATGTGTATTGCACAATGGTCAAAGCTACTAATGATTTCAAGCGCATTCTAACCGATTTAAAGAATACGTACGATCGCAAAATTGAAATATTACAGAAAGAGCGTGATGCAGCGGTGGCAGCAATGCGCGTGCAAGTGCATGCAGATATTGATGATCCGAATATAGCGGGTGCATTACATGGCAACGAAGTTATATCAGCTAAAAAGGTGAGTTTTATTTATTTATTTTGTAGTAATTACATAATTATTATAATTTTAATAACTGTAATGTTGGAGAAAGAAGAGTACAAAGTGCTGTGGCTATCGACTCCGAATTTTTAGTAGTCTTATATACGTACTAACAATAGGATTAGCTTCGACAATAAATTTATATATTAATTTTATATTTTTTATCACAAAAAAATTTGCAGGGTAAAATATGCATGCATTAGCAACACTTTATACACTTACTAAAGTTTTGCTAATGAACTGCTAATCTATGTAGACATATATACAAATTGTGCTAATCTTATGTAGAAGTAGAAAATTTAACGAAAAAATTTCAGGTTAAATTATGCATTCATAAAGGTTAATTTCAAAAGAAAAAGTACATAAATAGATTATGTACACAAATTAGCATTGAATAAAAATTATGCTAAATCGAAGCTGAATAGTATTATTTGTTTTGCTAATGACCAGGATATGCAGTAAAAGCATTTTGAAAGTACAACATGCTGTTATAAAGGCTGCAGATTACTTTAGTATGCTATTTCTATAGAACTTACTGCCTTTTTCATAAAAAATATTTCAGGTTTATGAAACAAATTTAATTCATTAAGCTCTTTTAAAACCAAAATATTTCTTTTTAAATAATTGTTATAAAATTACTTTATTATGTATTTTTTTAGTGCGCCAATTGTAATCGTGAAGCATTGGCGGAATGTTCATTATGCCGAAAGACTCCCTATTGTTCCGAATTTTGTCAACGAAAAGATTGGAATGCCCATCAAGTTGAATGTACAAGAAATCCAGCTCCGGCTGCAACCCAACAAATTATGCTCCTAGTAGACGAGCAATCCTAAATGAATTAAAATTGTACATAAAAAACACACAGACAGCAACCGGTAAACAATTTAATAACCATTAAAACAAAATTAAATTTTAAATAACTTTATACGTTTGAGTAAAACAAAAATCAACAATTAGCATTAATCGTGAAAAAAAACTTAAAAATAAATAAAATTTAAACAATACCCAACCACTCACTGCAGCAGAACCATAAACTTTTTAAAATTTAAATAAATTCATTGTCTAACTGTTCCATCTCTTTCTTTTTCTTCTTAATTTTTTTTAAAGAGAAAAGAAACAAAGTAAGAATGGCCTACAAACATAATTTATTCCAAATTTTACAGAAAAAAAACAAAATACATTATAGATACATACAAACACAGTAAATAAAATAAAATAAATAAAAAAATTTGCTACAACGGAAAAGTTAATTAATATATTGAAATACCACTACCAACAAAACATTATCAATAATAACAAAAACAACAACAACAACATCAAAGATAGCTCAACAATAAGACCGAATCGCAGAATTAGTAAAAAATTCAAATTTAAAAGAAATATAAAAAAAAACAAAAAACCCTGCATAAAATTTACATCTTTTTTTTTTCATTAGAATTTAAGCACATAGTTAAACTTTTAACATTTTATTATTATTTTATGGATAATATTAATAAAACGAAAAAAAAGCAAACAAAAAAATAATTAAAATTAACAAATTATGTGAAAAATAACAATTGATATGATAATGGAATGAACATTATTCAAGCAAAACTTCCATTGCAAGATTCTGGCAGAAAAAAAAATAAAGATTTCAATTCTTATAAATAGTTATGTGGTGTAAACTTAAAAAAAAAATAATTTTTATAATGACTACATATTTTACAAATTTATTACTTTATTCAGGCAACTAAATATAACATTAACTATTTATTTCAGCATATCCTTAACATTTTGGAAATTTTCACGCTTTCGAATATTGAAAGTCGGTGATTTTCTAACCTTTTCCCAAACAAGCATAAAGTGGTTGGTTACATGATTGTCAGATCTGGCAACTCTGTAATAATATGTTCTTAATTTAGTTCAGTGATGTTAACTTTTTATTTTGAATTAGCGTATGGGTCTTATGTAGAAAGTTTGTATGAATATCACAAAAAAAAAAATAGTGCTGTTTTCCCAACGCAGACGGTCTAGCGTTGTTCAAAATTACTCTAAAAGAAAGTAATACATACCTGCGTTCATTTAATTTAAAAATCTTAAAATTTTCTAGGTTTTAATGCGGCGGTGATGTTTTTTTTGGAATCCCCCCTAAAGCATGGTAACGTCCTCTGCCTGAATCAGGTATGTGATGGAAAACGATCGTTTTCAAAACGATTTCAAAACAATCGTTTTGAAAAGGTGTGATGAATTCCGATCGATTTTCAGTATAATTTTTGAGCTAATTTTGAACTACCGACTTCTAAAAAGTACCTTTTATCGTTTTCAAATTGTTTTTGTGTCTAAATCGTTTTTCAGCACATACCGGATTATTACCTATTGAATTTTGCACCTATGTATAAATTAATTTATATTTCTTATTTATAAAAAGTAGAAGTATTAACAAGACGAATGAATGTGAAATGCCAAAAAATACTGGCACCAAATAAACTAAATATCGCTAAAATCTATGTATATATGTATACGGTCGATTTAACGATTTTCGTCTACGAATGCAATTTTCAAACGTGTATGCTAAATCAGGCAATGGCTTAAACATTTAATACGCCGAAATTTTAATGTTTTATGTCAGCTTCAGCTCTAGCGAATTACAGAATAAAAGGAAGCTGAACATTATTAATTTCAAATTATTTTTGACGATTTTTACTAAAGCATCTCTGCAGAATTGCCGCATTTTTAGCCAAGTTATTGTTATTTACACCAAATAGAGATTTAATTTTCTATCAATAGCTTATTGTGATCTAAATACTGGGGGCAAATTACGGCATTCGATACGATTCGAAATTTAATAATACATAGTTCCATATAAACTCTAGTGAAATATTTCGTAATTTCGTTCGATAGCGAGTGCTAAAGGGGCAAATTACGGCATTCCATATCGAACGAAGTTTTAAAATGTTTGAATAGAGTTTATAATTAATTATGGCCTTCGATATTGAGCGAAATTTTCATACAAACACAATTAAAATTGTGTTAAAATATTTTCAATATTGAATGCCGTTATGTGCCCCTTTGTTTTTATGTTACATTTGAAAAACACGCCTTGATTTTTTTCTTACAATAAAATATGTACATATTCTATTGAATATTTCATAAAGAAAAACTATTGAATTGATGAGTAAAACTTTACATTCACCCTACATAAGTATGTATGGATGTGTGTATGTGTGTATGTGCCCTTAATAATGAAAGTGGTCTGAGTCATATGCATTTTTGCTTCGAAATATTAAATAAATCCTAGAAAAAACTTTAATAAATATGTATTTAATAAATAATTATATAAATTTATATTAATCAAGACTAGTACATACAATTCTAAATTAAAATGTTGCATAATATAAAAATATTTTTTGATTTGTTCAAATATAATCTGCTAAATATCTCGACCAAAGACATACATACATACATATGTGTATGAGTTATACCACTTTCATAACTAAGGGCATATACATACATATATGCATGTACGTATGTTTGTATGTATGTATGTGTGCATATCCTCTTTCTTCCACTTACCACATCCGCAAAAATTCCTTTAAGTTATTTGCGCATATCCATACGTACATACTCGTATATACATTTGCCTACTCTCTCTCGCTCTCTCGCACTAAAAATCTTGTCAAAAACAAATGTCAAAACATTTAGTTTGCGGGCAATTTTCATACGGTTTGGATGTTTCATAGAAGTGTGTCTAATGCTTTAATATATTTTTTCTTAAAATGGAGATAAAGTGCATATATTTTGCATTAAAAATATTATTAGGGTGCTGCTTAACGTGTCTGTGTAAATATTTCATTAGGAAATCAACAGGAAATTAAAGAAAACAAGTTGATAAAATTTGCGGCGGCTTTCGTTGTTTTTCCATTATCTGGCCGTTCGTTGCATTTATTTGAGATGTGAAAGTGTTAGTGCAATGTTAAATAAGAATGGGAAAAAGCTTTGAGAAAATAAAGCTTTTCGTATTCAAATAATAAAATATGTTGTTGAAAAAACATACATACATACATATGTATGTATGCATAAATCATATTAGTGAAATAGAAATAAAGTGCAACAAAATTGAAAATAATGAAATTGAATTAAAAAAAATTAAAGTGAATTTGAAAATAAATTGAACTAATATACATACATACATATGTACATATATATGTAAGAAGGAAATATTATCACCATGTGTGTATGTACATATATGTACATATGTTTGCATATTCTATGTATGTATGTATGCATATCCTCTTTCTTCCACTTACCACATCCGCAAAAGTTCCTTTAAGTTATTTGCGCATATCCATACGTACATACTCGTATATACATTTGCCTACTCTCTCTCGCTCTCTCGCACTAAAAAACTTGTCAAAAACAAATGTCAAAACATTTAGTTTGCGGGCAATTTTCATACGGTTTGGATGTTTCATAGAAGTGTGTCTAATGCTTTAATATATTTTTTCTTAAAATGGAGATAAAATGCATATATTTTTCATTAAAAATATTATTAGGGTGCTGCTTAACGTGTCTGTGTAAATAATTCATTAGGAAATCAACAGGAAATTAAAGAAAACAAGTTGATAAAATTTGCGGCGGCTTTCGTTGTTTTTCCATTATCTGGCCGTTCGTTGCATTTATTTGAGATGTAAAAGTGTTAGTGCAATGTTAAATAAAAATGGAAAAAAGCTTTGAGAAAATAAAGCTTTTCGTATTCAAATAATAAAATATGTTGCTGAAAAAACATACATACGTATGTATGTATGCATAAATCATATTAGTGAAATAGAAATAAAGTGCAACAAAATTGAAAATGATGAAATTGAATTAAAAAAATTAAAGTGAATTTGAAAATAAATTGAATTAAAAACATACATACATACTACATATGTACATATATACATAAGAAGTAAGTATTAATACTATGTGTGTAGGTACATATTGAAATAAAAAATAAAAAAGTTGCCAAAAAAATTCAATTAGAGTTGTATGGATAAGGAAATGGTTGCACCACATTCAGCACGACCCATAGTTAACTATGTATGTACATATGTATTTTTTACACAATTTGCTGTTGCACACTTTTCTATTATAAAATATATAAAACATTTTCAAGCAACAATTTTAATGAAACATGCAGTTTAGCTAACAAATATTTTATCTAACTTAACTTTTTGATGTGGCCGACTGCAAAAATCTGTATAAGGAGTAGTCCCCATATTAATGAGCAAAACAAACCTTATATTGTTTCCCATGAATCAAAAAAACAATATTGCGCATTCAGCCCTACAAAAAAAATTTGCGCAATGCGCAATCTTGTTTTCTTGATTCATGATGTTTTCTTACAATTAATGTAATGTTCCCAATATATCACACATACATAAATATGTATGTATGTATGTACATACATATTTCTGTTAACAAGTAGAAAGACTCTAACTCGATAGCTGTAACTTTACAGGAGAAGTTAAAAATATAGTAATAAACAGTACAAGTGCTTGTACAACTGCTTTGTAAAACTGCAGGTAAAAGCGTTATTTTTTTAAATTATGGCAATAAATTTTTGTGACGATGAGTGTGTATTTGTGTAAAATGATTGGAATCACTGAAAAACTCAATTTCGCGAAAATACGAGTTAGGGCCCGATATGTACATACATATGTTAAAATATAAACATTCACAACAGAGCAATTCGCTCTGTTATATATTGATCTGCTATGTATTGATCCCGTTTTCACTCACACACATGCAAGAACATGAACATGGTTTTTAAAAGTTGTTGGTACAAAATTTAGTTGCATCGCAATTTCACCACCGCTGGGACGTTTAGTAGACGGGTCTAAGAAAATTAATACATATTACTTAAATAAGTGTTATAATGGATTTACTCTTTGTCAGAAATATTATTAGGGTGTTGTTTCATGTGTGTGTATAAATAGTTCATTAAACAAATGCAAGAAAATTTAAAGAAAGTAAAAAGTAGCTAAAAGCTAATTTTGTTACAGAAGGCAGCCGCTGTTTTCCGTTTACAATTTTTATTTGGCAGCTCGTTGAATTCATTTAAGGCGTGCAAGTGTTAGTGGAATGTTAAATCAAAACGGAAAAAGCTTTCATGCAAAAGTTTAAAAGCTCATTGAATGTGAATGTAGATTCTGTTAGAAAATAATAATAAAATAAAGTCGGTTAAAAAGTAATCACAGCAAATTTAAGAAAAATTTTTAATTCGCTTTAGGTTGTTGAAAATGAGAATGAAAATGTATTTATGTATGTATGTAGTTGAAATGCAATAAAATGAAAACTTGTAGGTAGGTACTTTTTATAAAATTGAATAAAATTAAGGTAAAATAAATAGTGCATTATTATGATGTAAATCCTTATTCCTCAAAAGAGTCCAATTGGAATGAACTAGATAAGGAAATGGTGGACAATTTGGCACGTAGCTTCACATGTACATAAGCATTTATGCTATTACTAACCGACTTCAAGAAAAAAGTAGATTCTAATTGGATTTTTTTATAAGTACGTATTAGACTTGGGTTTTCACACTATCATAAAATAAAAAAGTTTTAGGCAACTTCTTTCATAAAAGGACAAATTATATGCATGTATGTATGTATGTATAAGAGTTAACAGTTAGAGTATGTATGTAAATACATTCATATGTACTATGTATCCAGTTTAATATTTCATCTTCTTATTTAACAGTTAAAGTAATGTTTACAGTAGCTCTCACTTACATACCCTACATACATACACACGTAATTATGTAGTGTATGTAATTATGTAGTGTATGTATGCATGTAAACATCTGGCAAACAAAGCAATTCACGCATGCAAAAATTGCGTCCTTTTCTCCCACACACACATGTAAGAACAGTTAGTTAGATGTGGGTACAATTATTTAGTTTAAGTTTAACTTCACCACGGTTCGGATGTCTAGTAGACGCGTCTAAGAAAATTAATTTTTTTTACAGTTATAAAACACAGAATTGATTTATTTTTCATCAGAAATATTTTCAAGTGTTATTTAATATGTGTGTGTGAATATTTTATAAATAAATTAACGGGAAATTTAAGCAAACAAGTTGAAAGTTAGTTTTATTGCAGGCGGCGATCGCTGTTTTATTTTTGTTTGGTCGATTGTAGACATATGTACATTTGTATGAATTTGAGGCTTAAAAATGTTAGAGCGAGCAATTGTTGAATAAAAATGTTTTATTGGAAAAAGCACTGATGGAAGTAAAAGAATAAATCTCATTGCATACAAAGTTAATTTTTGTGTGCGGATGTCTAATAGACGCGTCTGAGAAATTTAGCAGAAATATTAAAGTGTTGCTCAATGCCTACATACATACATATGTATGTACATACATATGTACCTATAATAGGTACATATTTGTGTATAAATGTTTTATTAAAAAAAAATAATATTAAATAAATTAAAAAGTTGCAAAAGTTAAATTTAATGAAGCGCGGTCGATGTTTTCCTTTTGATTGGTCATTCATTGAATTTATTTGAAGTGAAAATGTTAAATAAAAATATCAATACCTATATAAATATCAGCAAATATCATCACAAATAAAAATATTATGATTTTTTTTTATAAAGAAATTAAATAAAAATATCTAAAGTGAGTTTAAGATAAAAAAAATAAAGTTGCAATTTAAAAAAAAGTATATAAAAAGTGATATAAAATATTTATATACAAATATTTATTCATCAGAAAATGTCGATTTAAAACTGAGCGGATAAGGAAATGTTAATAAGGTAAGCTTTCAATTGTATATTATGCATGTGTGTATGCATATGCACTTGGAATATACATACATACATATGTATTTGTGAATTTTTTATATGTAAAGCTCTTTTTTTATATTGTGTCCGGTGTTGGGATATGGTTGTGCACTATGTTGCCATTAATTCTTTTGAATTTTAATATGATTCAGTTAGGGTATATATGTACATACATCGCTCATTTGCTTCAATAGTGAGTGACCCAATTTAAAAAAAAACTAGTGTTCAATTTATGTACATGCAACTCAATGAAGACATAAAAAAATATTCATCCCTCCGGAGTACAAGCTATTTACATATGTATATGAAATTTTTACTCAAGATAAAATACGAAATGCCGAATTGTTCTGCATTCTGAAATGATAAGGGAAAAATTTCAGTTGTAAGTTTGAGTTTGAGTAGTTTGTTCCACTGTAAAGCGAAAACGGCTTATGGTCCAGATAAAAAAATACAGGGTACTTTGTAGGAGGTAAAACAGGTTAAAATGTGTAATTTTGGTACTTTTTCTGTTTTTAGATTTAATTTTTTTAAATAAATTGTACGGATGTGAGTGAATTCAATATTCACAGTTATGACAGTACAACGTCTGTTGGATAAGGTGTAGAATATAGCATAAGCCTGCCAACAACAGTCAATTGCTTTCAACAGCAACTAGAAAAGCGCCAATTTCTCGGTACTGTATTGACGTGATGTCGACAGATAGTTACAGAGCAAGGGGAATTGAAATAAAAAAATAACAAGAAATCATGACAACAACTGTTTCTTAAAAACGTTAATTGACCAATTACTCAATTGAAGTATGCCTTAAGTCGAGTTTTCCATACAAAGTTTTCACTTTAGAGCTTTACTGTTTGATTTAAAAAACAGGCTTGTAACTGTGTTGCGAATCTTTGGTAGAACTTTCTTCGTCTAACCCATACTTCCTATCAAGAGTCAGTGCCACTAACGTTGTGTTGATATAAACTTAAATGATGCGGTAACATAACGTAACGTAACGTTCTAAAAATATCGTCCCTAAGACGTCAATATGCAAAATCGTTTTTTAGATTCGTTATCTTACCTAATTTACCATAATTTATGCGATATGCCTCGTTTCAAAATGCTGAAATTCTCATAGACGATAGATAACTCAATAAGAAATATTTTAAGCCTGGGCTTAAATTCACAATTGACGGACGGATGCTTGCGCTCTTCTGAAAAGTGCAAATTTTGCATATAGTTTAATTATGTAAAATAAAATAAAACAACATGATTGAAATTTTGTATGCATACTTTCATTTATTGCGTTTTTTCCACTTTATGTACTTAAAATTTATATTTTTTTAGTATTCCTATTGATTACCAAAAATATGTTTTCTTCTTTATAATTTTTTAAATTATTTCCTCTAAAAATCTGTTTTTTTTTCTTTTAAATTTTTATTATTTATAATTTAAGATTTTTAAATACTTTGCGGTTTTATTCAAAAACAAACAAAAAGCAACGAGTATTTTAAACAAATTAGACATTTGAATAAAATTAAATATGTATATAAATTAAAAAAAAAGAAAAAAAATAAACTTTCTTTAATTAGAAAAACAGTTTTCGTTATACAGTATTATTGTTGATGTTTTTATTATTATGTGTTATTATAATTAATTTTTTAGTACATATTAAGTCAATTTTATTTAATTGTATATTTAATATTTACTTAATTGTTTATTTAAATTTTCTTTAGAATACATATGTATATAATTTTTAATTTAATTTTGTTATTTCTTTGAAATACATAATTGAATCGAGAAAGTTTTTTAGGTTACAGAAAAATAAGCGTGTATGTTTGAGAGTGGTACAAGAAACATACATATGTACTTAGATAGAGAGAGAGAGAGATAGAAATAGAGAGCGTCAACAGTGTATGTGTTCAGTGAGGAATTATTCGTTTGTTTGGTGATTGGTGAGCATGAGTGAGTGATATTATCAGTTTCAATGTTTTTGTAAAACGTGGGTTAATATTTTATGTTAAAAGGTTTTGTTTATGTTTTTAATTTGTTTAGAAAGTATTTCTGTCAATATTTTTGCCAAGCTCAGTGCAACAAATTTATTTAAAATAAAGCAAGTATATGATTTTTTTTAAAGAAAATCACAATTACTAGGAAAATTTTTAGTTTTATTTGAATTAGTATCTGTTATAATTTTAGTTAAAAATACATATATTTAATACAATAAAAATAATAAAATTTTAAGGAAGATTGCGGCATAAAAAATAAAATTAGCAACTATAAACAATATGGTGGTCAAAACATTTTAAACCGGGATCTACATAGTCATATAAAAACAAAAAAAAAAATGCCTACGTTATATGCAAAGTATTACACGGGAGAGGCAAAAAACATTATCAAGGCAAACATCAATAAAATTCCGCGAGAAATTTCCCCTGGAAACAATTTCAAACAATAGCAAGTAAAAGAGAAAACAAAAAAAAGGGAGAAATTTCTCGCGGAATTTTATTCATGATTACCTTTAATAAGTCTTAGTGCATATATTAAGTCTTTAATAAATTTGATATTTTTAGGCATGCATGCATAAAAATGTTGCGAGTAGATGGATTTTCGGTTTTCGAGACTTATAATATTTTATTCGAATTTAAATTCGATTTTATTGTATCGGCTATTATTAATTTTGTGAAATCGCGTGATTTGAAATCAATCGATTTCCATCACATACCAGGCGGCATATTACATATAGATCGTAATTTCCGATATCGAATACCGTAATTTGCCCCCTGAATATAAAATAACAGTTACAATTTCCCCTTCTCCAGCTTTAAGTGAAAGACTGTATGAATATTCTATATATGTGTGTATAATTCTAAAGCGAGAAAAATGTTTGTGTCATATAATTAGTGCCCATATGACACATTTGGGTAAAAATATAAGTTACCTTGTTTTCTATTTAAAAAAATCTGCAATATGAAAAAATTAATTGTACCGAAAATTCACATTGGTGTCAATTGCTCAATTATATTTCCGTTCGATATTACTTAAAAAAACATACGGAATTTTTGACATTTACTGCGAGTTAATAGAAGACAAGTAAAAAAACAAAAACAAATTTGAGGGCTTTGCTTTTAAGATATTTAAAAAAACTGTTACGAATAACATATTTCTTGAAAAAAGAAAAATTTCAAAAATAAATGCACACTATTCTAAAAGCGAATAATATAGCATACTGAATTATTAGCATAGCTATGGTCATAAATTAATTTATATTTTCATTAGATTTTATAGACTTTAGTATACAAATTTATTAGTTTTCTTTTAATATGGAAAATACAATCATGGAACACAAGAATTTCCAGCAAAATATGCATGTTATATGATATTTAATCTTGGGTAAAAATTGCATATAACAGGCTTGTAAATGTGAAAAAAAATATATATATATGTATGTATATATCGAGCCTGTTCTGAAAATCACGGTAGTGTCACGGTAGTGGAAACAATTTCAAACAATAGCAAGTAAAAGAGAAAACAAAAAAAGGGAGAAATTTCTCGCGGAATTTTATTCATGATTACCTTTAATAAGTCTTAGTGCATATATTAAGTCTTTAATAAATTTGATATTTTTAGGCATGCATGCATAAAAATGTTGCGAGTAGATGGATTTTCGGTTTTCGAGACTTATAATATTTTATTCGAATTTAAATTCGATTTTATTGTATCGGCTATTATTAATTTTGTGAAATCGCGTGATTTGAAATCAATCGATTTCCATCACATACCAGGCGGCATATTACATATAGATCGTAATTTCCGATATCGAATACCGTAATTTGCCCCCTGAATATAAAATAACAGTTACAATTTCCCCTTCTCCAGCTTTAAGTGAAAGACTGTATGAATATTCTATATATGTGTGTATAATTCTAAAGCGAGAAAAATGTTTGTGTCATATAATTAGTGCCCATATGACACATTTGGGTAAAAATATAAGTTACCTTGTTTTCTATTTAAAAAAATCTGCAATCTGAAAAAAATAATTTTACCGAAAATTCACATTGGTGTCAATTGCTCAATTATATTTCCGTTCGATATTACTTAAAAAGACATACGCAATTTTTGACATTTACTGCGAGTTAATAGAAGACAAGTAAAAAAACAAAAACAAATTTGAGGGCTTTGCTTTTAAGATATTTAAAAAAACTGTTACGAATAACATATTTCTTGAAAAAAGAAAAATTTCAAAAATAAATGCACACTATTCTAAAAGCGAATAATATAGCATACTGAATTATCAGCATAGCTATGGTCATAAATTAATTTATATTTTCATTAGATTTTATAGACTTTAGTATACAAATTTATTAGTTTTCTTTTAATATGGAAAATACAATCATGGAACACAAGAATTTCCAGCAAAATATGCATGTTATATGATATTTAATCTTGGGTAAAAATTGCATATAACAGGCTTGTAAATGTGAAAAAAATATATATGTATGTATATATCGAGCCTGTTCTGAAAATCACGGTAGTGTCAAATCACTCGGTTTCACAAACAAACTGTTAATGGCTGATTTGTTAGTTCTTATTGTATTTTAAATTTTCGTCATTTATAATAGAATATTTAATTCTATGCACTTGTAACTTTTTACATGTCGTGTACTGCAGCATTTCATCATACAGAAAAACAAACAGTTGGCAACATTTATTTCATGTCATGTTATCAGATTATCTAGGTTTCCTCTAAATAACAATAAGAAGAACAAGAATAAAGTGGTATAATTTTTCATTTTGCTAGTGTTGTAGAAAAAATATATGTGAAAATATTTATGTAAAAGTTGTTTTCTGTGTACATATGTACATTTACATGTGTATTTACGAGTATATAAGAGAGTTTTAGTGCAAAATCATTGGCTGCTTAAGCTGGCCGCCGTAAGCGTTAAAATGTATCATGGAAATTGTAAGTTCACAATTTTTATAATGCTCTGGTATTGTAAATTGAAAATTTTCTGTTAATTACAAATCACTTGTCTATTTTCTTTTGTTTTGCATACACATATGTATGTATGTATGTATATCGCTCAATTATTAGAAATTTTTTTTAACAAATTTGTATTAAATTTTCTGCACCACATATTCACCGTTATCGGGAATAAACGGCGAACACTTTGTTCACCTGAAATATTTCCCAATGAACAAAAAATAGTACACTGACACAAGAACAACGCAACAATTTGCGATCACAATTTTAGGGAAAGGGAACACATTTTACGTGAACTTTGAATAACTCAAAAATTGCATTTCTTGAGTTATGACCTTATTCAATGAGCGATATGTTTGTATGTATATATGTATAAACAATAAAAATTGTAGTGTGCACCATTCCGATGGTCAAACATATTTACTTGCTGACATTTTTGCATATTAAAAAAGGTTTAATTATTTAATTGGTCATAAATCTTTTATTTTTAAGCCTTACTTACTTGCATAGTTTTTTAATTATAAAGTAATCATACGTTGGCTAATATAAAGCGTTAAAAACGTGATTTCGAAAAAATAATCGAGATACGCTTTTTTATATTAAGCCAATTTGTGCTATCCGGGCAGGAGAGTAGTTTAATTTGATATTTTAAATTCTCGACTTTGAAAATTAAACAAATTTGTCTGTTTACAAACGCATAAGCAAATATCGATTTTTTACGACAAACCATACGACGGGGGAGGCATAATGCCTGGGATTTTTCATGAGTAATATTAAAATAGATAATTATAGGCAATTTTTAATAATTCTAGGGTGCAAAAGCAATTCTTAGTGGAGCAATGCATAATTCATTATAATTAGAGTTCGCTCGTACTGCACTATACATATCAACTTTTCCCCCAAGAAATACATTAAAAGCGATTGAACAGACGAAAACTTGTACCCATTGGTCCTCGCACATTTCAGGAAACTCTTGTACAAAATTTTTGATAGAAACCGGAAACATTGGATTTAATAATAATCAATATGTCAAAATTAAACAAGACTTTTTCCAATGATAATTATATAATATTGGACCTTATTATGGTTGTGGAATTTTTCGACAATTTATAATAGATTAAATAGAAATGTTTATGTGTGTTTTTAAAGTATTACAAAAAGTCTAAAAGTTCGTCAACTGCAATACGACTCGTTTATTAACTTCTTTTTTTTTTTGCTTTTTTGAAGGGTTTTATATTAAGGTAATGATATATTCTTGAAAGACATTCTGCATGCGTGATTAAGCTTAGTTTTATTATCTAACTTCAGGTCACATACAAGAAATTCGATATTGTTGCGCAGTAGTTCTTAAACTTTTTACTATTGTCACACAGGACAAAAAAAGGGCAAGAATTTCTTCGCAAATTACAGATTTGCCAGAAAATGAGTTTAAAGTTTTCAATTTACACAGAACTGGAAAAGAGAAAAAAAATGTTTTTTTCTCTCAAGAATTGAATAAACAACATATTTGTGTAAAATTTTTATACAATGTCAATAATGATATAAGTCAAAAATTCCATTTTTTTAAGTTATGACGTTGTTTCAGCAAATGCGTGATGTAACAAAACTGATCGATTTTGCTGGAGAAGAAGAAAAAGAAAATTAGACTATTGACAGAAATAAATATAAAAACCAGACAAATTAAAAATTATGGTTTGGTTAATTTTCCTAAAATATTTTTTTTGCTTATATTTTCAATATATTTTTAAGTTAAACTTGTGTACATATGTATGTTCAAATTAAAATTAAACCATTAACATTGACCACTTAAAATAGCAAACAAAATCAAATAATCGACAAAGTTTAAAGTTAATTTACTCACTGATAACGAACTCAAATCTGGACTTCAATATCTTAAAAAATATTAATTATTAAGTTTTGCGATTTTTATTTTTATTTTTTTAAATTAGCAACAACTCATATGTATGTATATAAAACCAACAAAATGGTAATGTTAAAATCTTTTGATTACAATGATTAAGAAGTTGGCAACTATTTTGGCCACCACCGTCTGTTTATCAGATGTTCTAATTCCAATTAAATGATTTTCTTAAAAAAAAAAATAAATGTTTTTGCTTTTAAATTTTTTATATTTAAAGCTAAATTTTTCATAAAAAAATTGCCATAAAAAGTTAACTAATTAATTTCTTACGATTATTTTTTCTTTCTTTTTTTACTATTTCAACGAAACAAAGACAAATTTGTAACTGCCATACAATAATATTGTTGTACTTAAGCCTTTTAGTTTGAAGTTTAATTTTTTAAATTTCATATTTTGTTGTTATTGTTTTTTAGTGATATTTGTTGCTCTATTATTTATTTTATTTTATTCAAGTTGTTTAAGATCTAGAAACTAATAAAAAACAGTTGATAGTTGTAGATCGTTTTCTTGCTCTCCTATTCAATTCAATAATTTAGTTTAGGTTTATGATTACTTAACTTATTCATTTGTTTTTATGTTATGAATATGTATTGTTGTAAGTTTCTATTTTTAATTTTGTAAGTTTTTTCTCTCGTTATTTTCCTTTTTTTTTTTTTTGCTTTGTTAAGTTCAACTCAGAAAAGAAAAAAAAAGTTATGTAGAAATCAAATGTGAAACAATGATTTTGTTTTTAGAAAACGAATGATAGCTTAGCCTCACTCTAAATTTCGCACTTCAAAACGTTTAAAGGTGTAATTGATGAAGACCCAATCTTTAGCTATTTCACTGCCCTGTGGCATAGGAGCCGAAGCTGTAAGAAAAAAAAGAAGCATTATTATTATAAAATATTTTGGAAGGCTCAATGACAATCTCTACTTTTTGTTTAAAATGACGCCTAAAGACATGTAAAAGTGTTTGTGAAATTATACGACAGACAATTCCAAAATGTTACGAATTGGGAAACGCCTAGTCTTTAATTTCCCAATAAAAAAAATTGGAAGTCATTCCCAAGCAACTACGTTTCCTAGAGAAAAATATTGTTATCGAAAGCCAAAAGTAAAAAATATTTCTTAACATCGCTTCCAATTCATTGATTTTGAATCGAAAAAGAGAACTTCATGCAATAACAACCAACCCTATGTAAAAATCATTAGAAATTATCCAAATTTGCACTACTTCCGGATCGCAAACTCTACATTTTCATGACTTCTTTGCAGTGTATTTTTTTTACTGTGTTTGGTATAAAGTCTTTAACAGACCAGTATCTGGATTCAGTAACTTTTGTTACGATAATCATGTCACTATACAAAATATAACGAAAACTTATTGGCTATCCAGTAACATCTTTTAACGATATTCGCTGTCGGAAATTAATTTAGTTTTTTTTTATTCTTTGAGCTTTTCGCTTAATTTGACATTTTGTGGGCAGAGATGCCACATGATATGTATGTATATCGTCAGCTGAAATGCAAAACCCCGTAACTAACAAAAAATTCAAAATAGAATTTTTAATTAATTATTGCGTATCATAACAATAAAAATTCAAATAATTTCTTTATTTACTTCAGTCGCTTGAATAATTTTGCTTAGTTTTTCTCTCCTAAAAAAATGTAATACAATTTTGCATTTCAGCTAACGATATGTAAAATTAAATGCTGAGTAAAATACAGCTGTACACTGTCCTAAAACATTATAATTATCGTTACTGCAAACGAATAAATACCTCGATAAATATTACGATTTTCTGTTTGCAAAAAGTGTATCTTTCTAACCGACTTCAAGAAAAGAGGTGGTCATAAATTCGTTTCTATTTTTTTAGCGGTGCTACTTCATAACTCGGTTCATATTAGACCGATTTCAAAAAAATTTTTATTGTCCCATTGGTAACATTGCAAAAAAAAAAATTGGGCGAGGACATGCCCAAAATTTTTTTAATTTTATTTTATGATATTCTACTTATTTGATTGCTGCGAAACTTAGCAAAAATCTTTTGTTCTTGTAATTACATAATTTTAAAGTTGAAAAAATGCCCATTAAAATATATTATTATATTTCACGTGGTTCTACTTAACCGATTTTTACGAAACTTACCACACACCTTGAGCTCAAAATAGACACAAGCTTCCATTTTAAAAAATTGGCGGAGTCAAATTTAATATTTAATTTTAAGTGGTTCTACTGTACCGATTTTTACACACCCTGAGCTGTGAAAAACACAAAATCTTGCATTTAAGAAATGGGCTGAGACACGCCCATTAAAATTTACTTTTATAACCCACAAATTTTTTTCGAAAATGTTCTATCAGATCTTATGCATTGAAGTCGGTTTTTTGGCAGAATTATTATAAAAGCATTTCATAAGAAAAATATACATGTTTTTAGATTTTTTTTTTCATTTGCTATGAAATTGCCATGTAAGAGCCCAGTTGTCTATAAACGAATGCGTATACATATACATATAAGCCAATAACAAAACTTACGTATTTCTAATGAAACATCGGGGAATTCATCAAAGTTGGACGTGTCATCAATTGAACGCACTTCAACGGGTATAGCTGCTGGTCTCTCACGTATATGCTCCCAATCGACACCGCGGAAAAATGGTACGGACTTCAAATCTTCCAAGCCCCGCTGTGAACCCAATCGGCGGTCGGCTTCGCAGCAAAATTTAATAATTGTTTCTTTAGCTTCTTCTGATATGGGTATTTCAGGAGGGAATATTAATGTCTCGCGCCAATTCATAACTTTTCGATACGTATCCTGAGGATTATCTGAACAAAATGGAGGATATCCCATTAACATTTCATACATAATAACGCCCAATGACCACCAATCACAGGCGGGACCATAACCAGTCTGTAAAAATACTTCGGGGGCGATATAATCGGGCGTACCCACGGTACTATAAGCCAAGGCTCGCCGATTGCGTTTCCATGATTCAGCTCTACGTTTTGAGTCCATGGGACTAACAAAAAATAAAATAAATAAAAACAAATAAAATCATAAATTTTCTTTACTCATATATTTTATATGTAATCGTATATTCTTACATACCTTGCACATGTTCCTATAAAATCAGATGGTTTTGCTTGTGATAAATCTCTATAAAAATCAGTACGATGTGATTTTTTCAAACCAGTACATAAACCAAAATCAGAGAGCTATACCAAAAAAAAAAAATTAATATTAATCAATTTTTAAGTATCAAAGGCCCAATTTATAAAAATTACTAAGGCTTAATAAAGGTTTTATAAAACAGACTTCCATAGAAAATTTTTTCTTTACTAAGCCTTTATAAAGCCGTAATATTTTTTTTACAAACAATGAGGTTTTTTTTGATGTTTACCTTTAGATGACCACGTGCATCCAATAACAAATTATCGGGCTTAATATCTCTATGTATGAAACCTAATTTATGTATTGAGTCTATAGCCAATGCTGTTTCTGCTATATAAAATTGTGCGCATTCCTCTGAAAGTGTATCTTTTTTCATTAGCAAAGTCATCATATCACCGCCGGGCAAGAATTCCATAATTAAATATAAGTTTGAAGGGTCCTTGATTTAAATGAAACACAAAAAAATATTTAGTTATTCTTTTTTCAAAAAATTAAAAAATTCGAAATGTAATTCGACCTCTGGACTGACAGGCTAGCATTGCTTCCACTCAGCCACAGGGGCACGCTGTCATAAGGAAAGCTTTACCCAAAAATTTCTTAGAACAACTAGAGATATGTTAAACTTCCATTTAAACAACTAAAGGCTCAGTTAGCCGACTGTAATGTAATGTAACTGTAATGTAGGAAACAGCTGATCGATATTTTTATATGAAAAATAGGTTACGTTACATTACATCTCTATAACCATTTCCATTACTTTTCACATAACAATATCGATCAGCTGTTTTCTACTGTTGCAGTTACATTACATTACAGTCGGCTAACTGAGCCTTAACTCAATAATCAACATATTTTTTTTTCTTTTCTTACTTTACCATTTCCACATTGGCTGACTTTTTTCAGCTCGAATTATAGTTGTAAGAAATATGTACGTATGTATGTACATATGTATGTAAATGTAAACAACAACAACAACTATTCATTGCTTTAGCAACAATAGAGTGTTGCCACACAAGTATTTTTGACCGGGTGCAGTTAAGTTAATAACACTGCGCGACAAAAATAAAATTACCTGGGTATTGTTGAGTATAACAACAATCTGTGTTTGAAATTTGCAAACACCCCCAAAATATTGAGTTACGGGTTAAAACCCGGTTTTTCATACCCGTACGCACTCTAATTAAGTTGAATATCAACCGATTTTAAAATTATAAACGGATTTAAAAAGAAGATACTTATGCCTTTCGAACAATATATAATTTTATTTCACAAAATTTCAGACATACATACATATGTGAGCCTTTTTTTAACCGATCTATTTTTTTTCGTAATTTTTCTACTTTGAATTCGTTCCTACGCAGTATTTTTGTACAGTAACCATCTATTTATAACTTTCTTTATAAAATTTAATTGATTACGAGTTGTGTTAAAAAATCCGTTCGGTAATGAATGAGTTATTAAATATTTTATTACAAGACCTTTTGTTAGAAAAAAAACTACCTGCATAATGAGTTTTGTAATCTATTAATGCGTTTTCAAAGTATTTAATCTTCCAGAATGATGAAATTACAATTTAACAAACATTGATCAACACATAGTACAAAATTGTTACAACAGTGGTCGCCAAACTGTTATCCTTCAGATCCACATTTTTTCACATACACCACCAAAGTGACACGATCTTTCATTTAGAATAATTTGCTAATACAACAAATGCACTTCTAAGCAGAAACGAAATACATGTGTATGTACATATGTATATGTAGATAGAACGTCAATGCGTTATAAGCAAACAGAACAGAAGAATGTTGTCATGCCACCCTCCACTAAAATAAACTTGAATAAACAAATCTTTTCCGCATACTCACTGACTATGCCATCTAATAAAAATCAATTTCCAATTCAAGTTTTATTAAAAAAAAGAAAAGAAATTAAAAAAAATGATTTACATTGTTTTGTGATTATGCAATATGTATTGTTATTTCACTTTCCCCTTTAATGCAAAGCATTGGCTAAAACAATGGTGACAACGCTAAGGGACGAAACGTCAATTATTTATGCACTTTATCTATCCATTAAAGAACAGTAAAGAGAAATGTTTAAAACGAAAACTACCTAAATACATATATGTATGTATGTATGTATGTACATACAAACGTACATATGTAGGTCCAAAAGTTAAGCCAATTGACGGTATTAGTATAAATTAAAATTAGCAAGACAATAATAACCAGCAGTTTCGTATTAAAAGTCCTTTTCTTAATAGATTTCTTAATTGTTTGCACATACATATGTATATACAGTGGCGGTAAAAACATTTTGTTCTGCAATGACAAACTCTGTTATTAATTAACGTGAGTAGTGCGTGACCAATGTCCAATCCACTTCCATTTACTTCTCATCATAATTTTGACAATTGGTTAAATTTTACATTTCTTATTTATCAAAACGAAATCTTTACTTTTTTCTTTTACTTTATTTGCTTGCTTGTATTTAGCAAGCAGCCACGTAAACCAAACCCTACCAACGATTTCAAATATACTGGTCATTAGTTTTAACCATCACTGCACGTATGCATGTTAATTTCAATTTATTCTTTTATATGCAGCCAGTTCAAGCGAACTTCGATAAAAAAAACCAAATTTCTTTGTTACAAATATGAAATGATTCATTATTGTGCTTAATGTTTTTTTTGTGCTGAAGTGTACTCTTTTGAAAGACAAAAAATGAAATGAAATATTAAAAGCATTGGTGCAATTTCCACAATTACATACATATGTACATGTACATAAGTATGAAAATGTATCTTCATTAAAGCTTTAAAGAAACAAAACCCACATATTTATATGTAACAATTATTTAACAAGAGGAAAGAAAGATGAAGGCAAAAAAAAAACAGTAGCACAACTGAGTCAATAATATTCAAATGAATTTACTTTTATAGGTCAATATTTAAAATACATGAATACAAACAAAAAAAAAACGTAAAGAGAAAGTAAAAAAAAAATGACTTAAGACATAAATAATTGAACAATAACGTATAAGAAACTTTTAATAGAGAGTTTTTTGTATTTTACTTTTATAATAGACTTTTCTGATGATAGACTGGGGAAATTAACTAATTTTTTTATATAATTTCAATGTACATATGTATGTATGTATGTATTTTTAAGAAACAATTAATATTACTAAACAAGTGAAATATTGGGTAGTATGAATAAAAAAATTATTTGCTTTTTACATAAAAATTTGTTTTAAAATTCAAAATTCTTACCTTTATAATCAATAATTTTGTTTTAAAACTAATTTTTGAGTAAAAAGCAAATCCTTTTTTTTATTCACACTACCCACTAATTTTGGGAAAAGTACGTTAAAGTATCAAAATTTAATTTATTTAATTTATTTTCATTAAGCATACAGTATGTATTTAAAAATAATGTTTCATAAAAATAGTTTCATAATTTTTTATTTTATTCGCAATCAAATGACAATATATGTATACTTCATTCAATTTTTAATTTTTGTTATACATACATATACTCCGCGTTACTTGAACAGCACTCCCTCTTTCAAAAAACCTTTGTACGATTCGAAAAATAATTAATGTATAACTTAATAGAGTTAGATTTGTGGTTTTTCATATTTTCTCCAAAGAAATCTACAATTCGATCGCAAAAGTAACAGGAAAGTACATTAATTTTCTAAACTAATACATCGATTGTAAAATAATGTTCATATGTACGTATAAATCTCCACATCTTTACGACACAGAATGTGAAACTCTGCTCAAATTCCCTAAAAATGTTTTTTTTGCCATATTTTTGTGCGTAAACTTTTTCACTTTTTATATTTCAATAAGTCTCAACATGACACCCTAACATTTTTCGTGGTAAATAAATTTCAGAAACTGGCGAACTAATTTATACCTTTAAGCTTTTCAATTCAACAGTGATTTCCTTTCCTTACATTTCCTCAAATTATTTTATATATTCACACATATTTTTTCGAAATACATCGATCATTATTTTCGATTTAATCGCAAGCGACATACCTTATGTATAAAAAAATTTAATTTTTTATTGAACTTAAAACAATACAAGCGCTGTAAAAAAACAGTCTTCTTAAAACTTTCATTTTTGTTGCTTACGATTAAATCGAAAATAGTTCATTTATTAGAAATTTTTAAATCATTGAAGTCAATATTTTATTAAAAGAAAATAAATTCTTTTTACATAGAAAAAGTTGTTTGTTTTTAAATTTATTAGAATATTTGAGAAAGATATTTGGAGTATTTTTGTTATATGTATTTATTTATAAAATTTCGTTTTTGCTCATGGAACACATCAGTAGACTTCAGTCCAAAATATTTTGAAATTAGCTAAAAAAACTTCGTTTATAGTAAGACTCTTAATACGTTATTGAGAATCACAATATTCAAATATAATAAATTTAAAACAAGCATCTTTATTCGACTTTGCATAACTAAAGAAACAAGCAAAAAATTTCAAATAAATATACATATTTATGTACTTCGGCATATCTTAAATTTATTTATAAACTTTGGAGGCTTAAAACTAGCTATTTCATATAAAACAAAAAGTGCCAGCATACGCAAACACCAATTAGACTTTTCTAAAACAACAAGGATCATTAGATACCTATTAGTTAAATTCTACTGTTAGAAAAGACATAAAATATCTTGGTAGAAGACAAGTAAAAATTATAGTCTTTGTACCTATTTATATTGAAAACAAAAACGAATTTGAGTATCTCCTATAAACTGGCAGTGTTTTTGTTTTGATTTTAGTCGTTTGCAAACAAAAATTTTTTATGGAATATACAAATATTCTTTCCATATCTTCATTAATATTAAATACATACATATGTATGTAAATATGTATGTAAATATGTACGTACATATGTAGCGGAAAACAATCGGTGTAAATAACCTCAATAAATTTATCAAAAAGTTTGCGTTTTTATTTAACATTAAATATTTGCATATACATACATATGTACATAGATTAATAAAACAACAACAACAACAACAACAACAACAACAACAACAACAACAACCATAACAACTCAACTTACTTGAAAGCTGTAGTACATCTTTACGACCCACTGATGATCAGCTTCCACTAAAACATCACGCTCGGCTCGTACATGAGCCACCTGTTCTTTTTCCAACATATCAGCCTTACGCAAAACCTTCATGGCATAAACATGCCCCGTATCCTTTTTTTGTACCAAACGCACCTCGCCGAAGGCACCTCGACCAATTACCTTGAGCGCTTCAAAATCTTCAACACCCAAACGTAAGCGTTTTAGGCGTAAAAATTCTGTTTCCTTTTGGGCATGCTGTAAACGTTTTTCCTGCCGTTGCGACTCTGTAAGACTTTCGTCTTTCAGCTGAGCCTCGAGCTTGGCTAAACGTTGTTTACGTTCACCATATTGGGTGACTAAATTACTGTAGTAATTTTCTAATGTTACCTTGGCCTTGGTGGCCTTGTCCAGTGTATGGTCGCTAAAGCGTATAGAAGACCCATCAGCGCTACTGCTCATGGCTTTCGTAGGATACGTTTGTAATAGTTATTTAATTTTTATTTCTTACTATAAGGCTTTTTGTGATTAAAATTACTATTGTTATCAATATTCGTTTAGTTTTGTTTTCTTTAGATGCAAATTTTGCAACCAAAAGGGGGACCCTTTTGTTATTGTGGGCGAATTATTCGTCAATACTATTGCGTCGCTCACACACAATTGTGTGATTTTTGTTGGTGGTAGACTGACTGCGTCTTGCTGGTGTATATGTAAAAATAAAATTTTTGATGATTCTTTTTTTCTTTCACTATATTGTTTTCTTAAAATTATTGTCGTTTTGCATGTAATTCTTGCTGCACTAGTAAATTAACATTTTCTTTTCAGTGTGCTATCAATTTTTATTGAAAATATTTTATTTTTTCACTTAATTTTGTTATTGCAAGCAAAGTTGTAAGAAATTTTTTTCAGTTTTTCCTCATTACACTCTTTATTTTGTAAATTCGTAATTGCAATTATGTTATTAAAGTTCTTACAAGACGTCATGGAATGAAACATAGAGATATAACAGAGCTGTCAAGACAAGGGCACTCAAATCACAACACGACTGAAATTGAGTATAATAATGTTAATAAAGTCTAGGATTCACTATCCTACAAAATCTTACGACATGAAAAATACAACCCTAGTACGAAGTAGCATGAGCGTGTAGGATAGTGCCACTTCAGACCATAGTGCCTTTTGCTTTGACAATTCCCTTTAGCCCCCTACAAAAAGTTACGCACATTTACAGTAAGACTGTTTTTCATGCCTTTTTAACACTTAAAGCTGATAGTACGAAAAAGGTAAGGTAAATGCCATAAATCCCCTTGAATTTTCATATCGTGTTTTTTGCTTTACTCCAAACTATAAAAGCCTGCCTGTGAAGGCACGCAGAAGAGGCACAGTGTAAATTGCGTGATAGTGAGTCCTAGCCTTAATAAGCTTGATATTATATTTGCATGTTCATTATTACTTGTTTTTTGCCGGATTGCAAATCAAATAATTTTGAAATAGGAAATTTTTGAATATATGTTTATATAATCTTTTTAAAACTTGGAGCCCTGCAATATTAATTGCTATGCTGCCACCGTTCCCTTCCCCTGTTCAAATAACATTCAAGATAACCCGGCAACCTTTTTTGTCAGCTGTTGTTAGTAAACAATATGCAATACCAATTAAAAAAAATACTATCGTTAATGTTTTATTCTGCGACAAAATAATTTTGTGTAATTTATGTGGGCCCAATCTCGTAACCTCATGGACATGGACTATAATTTACACAAAATATGTCGTGTATGTTTAAAAGAAGGTGCACTGACATCCATCTACAGTACTGAGTTCAGCATGATGCCATCCACTATGCTTATGTTGTGTGCCAAAATTCGGGTGTACAAAAAGGACGGCCTTCCCGAGGTAATATGCAACAATTGCATATATAGATTGGGCGTGGCTTACCATTTTAAACAGGAGTGTGAAAATTCCGATATAAGACTGAGGCAGTATTTAGGATTAACGGACAGAGGCTATGGGTAAGTGGAAAGTGGATGTGTGGAATAAGCTTTTTAATTTGCGGTCATTGTTATGGCTCTAGAATATGTGATGCTGAGACAAATACGGATGGCAATATATGTGTGGGAAAAGCACAGAGCTATCATAATAACAACGTAAACTCCTCAGATTTTGAGGAGGAAGAGTATGAGGAGCAGAGATCAAACAAAAAGAAAAGGTTAGTACAGTTAGTAATGAACTCATTTATAAATAGCTAAAAATTAAGTATAATCGTCATATCTTAAAAAGCAAAAGACGCTCTCGTTATCAGCGTAAACCTCTTGAAGAACACAAAAAGAGAGGACCCAAGCCGTTGCCAAAACTACCACAGACCTGTTACGAATGCAATAAAACCTTCAAATGCTTAGCTCAACTACAGCAGCACATACGCACCCATACTGGCGAAAAACCTTTCCCCTGTCAATATTGTCCTCGTCGCTTTGCCCAAAAATACAATTTACAAATACACGAACGCACTCATACCGGCGACAAACCATTTCAATGTGAAATTTGCTCTAAGCAATTCTCCGCACTGGGCAATTTCCAAGCCCACTTGAAGATACACAGCGGTATACGAGATCAACATTGCCCTGTATGCCAGAAATCATTTTATGCAGCCGGTGATCTTTCCAAACATATGATTACTCATACAGGCATAAAAAACCATCATTGCGACGTGTGCGGCAAATCTTTTAGTCGCAATCGCGATATGCTGTCTCATAAAAGAAAATTACATCAACTAACTAATCTGAACGAGCGCAGTGAAGATGAAGAAGATGAAATTGTTGATGCAGTGGTAAATGATGACGCATTCAAATGTCCCGATTGTGATAAGGAATTTCAATCGGCTGGCAGTCTGTCGGTGCATTTTCGAACACATGGTTCAAATAATCTCCTAAATTTACCTATGGGCAATCATAGCCAAATGGTACCACCGCCACCGCCTCCGTCGCATGCTACTCATCATTACCATCAGGCGGCAGTCGGTTTGGGTCCCCACACCCATCATGATGGTCTTCATGCCCAGGGACATCATTTTGGCTTAAATACGGGCTCTTTGCAACCCAACCCGTCTGCAAGTATGTCTATGGCTCATATAATGGGACCACCTCCACCGCATGCTGTAGCATTACCACCTCCCACGCCACAATCATCCTTAACTATGATGCATACGGCACAGAGATTACATCCTTATTAAAGTTAAATAAAAGAGGAACTAATATGTAGTGTGATTGAGTTTTCATTGAATTGCCAGCCCCTTCTAAACATAAAGCAAATCTTCGGGATTACTATATAAGACAAAATATTTTAGAAACAATACTTTTGTTTAAAAATTATAGTTATTATTACGATTGTTTTTTTTTTAATCAAGAGGGTGCGATCCCATATTTAATTTTTGGTAGATTTATTTCTCCACATAAAACTGAAACCTACGCTGCATCATTCAATATGATAGAAAAGATCGCAAATTTAGTATGCAATTTAATAACATACGGTGACTATTCTGGGAAACACGTCGAAGAAGTGAACATTTCGATTAAAACAAAAACAAAAACAAAATTTCAAAAATTGTTTTTGCTTACCATACATTTCTCAAATGAAATAAACGTAAGTATTTCAACGCGTTTCTTTCTCTCTCTCTCTCTCTCTCTCTCTGTTTAAAACGGTGAATTTCGTATGATAAATAAAAACAAATTTTTTAAATTTATGTAGTCTTGTTTTTTATGTATGTAACTTTCACCAAGTCGACGCGTATTCCAGAATAGACACCATCGTTACCTTAAATTAAAAATCATGAAGGGTATAAAAACTCCGAAAACAGAGTTACGTAATATGTGAATGGCCCCCAAGTAACTATTATTACTAAATAAGGGCCATTTTCACAACAAATAAAAGTATACTTTAAGAGTTTTAAAACTAGTATTTCAATACAAAATACTGGTTTTAAATTCTCAAGGTTCACTTTTGTATCGTTGTGAAAATGGCCCTTAATATTGTAATTCTTAATATTTTAAAGTTAAGTTTTAAGTTTAAAACTTTTTTCTGCTCGAAAAATTGAAATTAGAAAATAACTGATGGAAAAAATAAAAATCGGAAAATAACAATTGTTTCTTCTCAAAAAAATAAAAATCGAAAAATAATTATTTCTTCTAAAAGAAAAATAAAAATTATATTTACTCGAAATAATTAAAATCGGAAGTAATAATTATTTGCGCTTAAAAAAATAAAATTTGAAAATTTGAAAATAATTCAAGTTTGGATAATTCTAGTTGAAAACAATTAAAATGGTGTGATTGATTGGCTACGTTGTGCAATGTTTCTTTGTGCTTTATATTTTTTTCTTTAAAAATTCAAGCGCAATTATATTTTTCGGCCCTTCTTGTTTTGTTCGATGCATTTCTGTATTTTTTTTTTTTTTTTTTTGAATTAGCGATTTGGCAATTTTCGTAATTTTTTATTTTTTTCGCGCTTTTTTGCCTTTGCTTCTTTAGCTTCTGTATATTTTCATAAACGAGTTTTATAAAAAAGCTACGCGTATGTATTTTAGGCGCTCTTTCAAAATTTCCTTGAAGCACAAAATTCAGAGATTAACAGTTTTAATAATTTCTTGCCATACACATTTTAAAAATTCTAGTTTCACTTTGTTTAATTTTTCGTTTTTAACAGCTTAATATGTATCTAGTCTCGACTGTATTGGGACTTAGTTCCCTTGACACATTTGGGCTTTCTGTCTATAGCGGAAGCGCAAAATTTTCCTACTTGCAATTTAAAAGTTCGTCAGCCACTTTATTCTTTACTGATGTTTACCTTCTTCCTCAAAAGGCGGGTCTACGAGTATTTTCATTTGAGTATTGTTTCAAAACGACAATTTTACATGCACATGATAATACGATGTTTTGGTAGCAGAGCACATTTTTAAATATACCGCGTTACACTATTAATGTACTACCATTTCTATATAAACTTACGCGTATTCGTACGCATACATACGTTTTTGCAGTTCTTCCCCACAGCAGTGCCCACTCCTCCTTAAAAGTTAAAACAATTTGATACACACATACATATATCTTGAATTATGAAAATAAGTTTTATTGTATTTGTTATTTTGTTCTGTTTGTTGTTGTTGTTGTTGTTGCTGTTTTTTTCTTCTTCTGCTTTATATTTAATATTAATTAATTGTATTTTGTATTTGTTTTTTCTTCTTCTTTTAAACCTTGGTCATAAACATGTATGTATGTAATTTATTATTTATTTAATATCTTTTAATTAATCTTAATAATTTTCACATATAAAACAATTTTAAATTTTTTTACTTGCTTTTCTAAGATTTTGATCTTTATTTTTTACATTTAAAACTAAATAAAATAGTATATTTAAATTAAAAAAAAATAATAATATTGCATTTAAGAATAGATTTAAAATTAGAAATAATTATTATAAAACAATAAGCTATTGAATTATTATCTACACAAAATAAAAAGCAATTTTAAATTGGTTTCTTTTAGTAGGCTTAAAGCTAAATAATTTCCTCTTTTTTACAGCAAATAGGAAAAGTAAGTTTTCAATTATTTTTGAAATAATTGTTTCCTTTTTTTAACAAAATAAGATTAAAATAATGTTACACAGTAAACACATTAAGAAGGCAAAAATTAAATTTGAAATAAATTAATGCCTTTTTTTTTGTTATAGCCTTGTTCCAAAAATTAATTATTTTTTTTTAATAATTTCCTTTTTTAATTAAGTAAAACTGTTAAAACCATTATATATAATAAACTCACAACTAGATATGAAAGTTTTTGAATGTGTCTAAAAAAAATACACGATAAAAAAATAAGTCGTGGAATTAAAACATAGGATAGGATCAAATACAATCAGGTGGTCTACTCGGCAATTCAAAACGAAAGAAATACAAGAGTATTAAATACATACATACATTCATAGAATCTCATGGTATATAAGGTAATTCAAATCGAAAGAAATTGCAGTTCGAAGGCAATGTGAAAAAAATACAACTTCGAATTGTTTATGTACGAAACGTCAGCAAATATATGTATAATTTACAATTTGCAACATTTTGCTTACATAGATAAAAATTTAGTGATTTCTGGAAGACATTTAGAAATGTTAGACACCCATTCACAACACTCATCACTGAGCCCTTAGTAAACCTCTGAATTGTCTATCAGTAGTTCTCAGTAATGTCTCGCGCCATCTTCTAGGGCTTATAGAATCCAACCACTGTAGGATTTTGTTCTTCAATGCAATTTTTAGTGAAGTTAAATGTGTCACTTTCGTACGAACTCGGTTTCTGTGACACAACTAGGGAATAGTAGTTTAAGTGTTCTTCAAATTTTATTTATTAATAATATTTAATCTGAAAGTTTTCTATTCGAAAAAGAAATTAAAAGTGCACAAATAGTGAATACAAATGTGATCACGAGAAGGCAACGTCTGCTAAACACGTTTGCTGAACTTTTGAAGATTCGAATTTAATTTCGAATATTTTTCAAGTAAAAGAAAATCTATTTCAATATCAAATGCCATGAGAAATGTCCAAATAGCATTTAATATACATACATACATATCGCTCATTTACTAAAACAACGTCATAACTCAAAAAACTAGTTTGCCAGACGAGTTTAAAAAAACAATTTTATTTTTCTCTCAAGAATTTGCTTTGCTACTACGTACTTAAAAAATGCAACCAACTTGCTGAAAGTTCTTGTGACTTCATAGCCACATGCTCATGTGGATTTTTAAATATCGTGTGCTATATATACAGGCTTTATACTAGAATTTGATGGCGAATATTTTTACAGAAAATTATTAACTCATATACACGTTTATAAGTATGTTTTTACCTCTTTGTTTCAATATGGACTGAAATTTCTCTCCGGAGAAAAACTACTACTTCATTGTCATGATGCTTAGTCACGATTATAAGCCACCGTGTGAATTGGTTGTTACTAATAACATACTGAAAAATAACCAACTGGCAACATTTTTTTTCATGTCATGTTATCATATCATCTAGGTTTCCTCAAAGGAATAATAAGAAGAACAAGAATAAATTGTGCTAATTTAACAAGTGAAGTGAATTATTTTGTGGATAAATTTTTTGATTTTGTCAGTTTTATCGAAAATATATGTACATATATGTGTGAAAATATTTGTGTGGAAGTGTTTTTCTGTCTATACTTATGTATGCACGAGTACATGTACATATTAGCCGACAGTTTTAGTGAAAGAGAAAAGCATCAGTGGCTGCTTGAGCGGCCCGGCCCATACGCCAGCCTAAACGTTGAGGTATACCATGGAAATTGTAAGTTAACAATTTTTATAATGTTCTGGAATTGCAAATTTGAAACTTTCACACGTTCACATATAAACGCTCACTTGTTAATTACCAATAACTTGTCACTTGTCTATTTTATTTTGTTTTGCGCACATACATATTTATGTATGTACAGGGTGTTTTTTTAGAGGTATAGAACTTCGAATTGAAATAAAACACAAGAAAATCGTTTTAATGTCCATCAATTTGGCTTTATTGGAAGGATAATTTTATGCCATTAACGTTTAAATATGATTTCGGGCATGTGGCCGCCGCGGCTGGCTCGAATAAAGCCAATTCTACAGGTCCAATTTTCAACCACTTTTTCGAGCATATGGGGCCGTATGTTGGCAATAACGCCACGAATGTTGGCTTCCAAGTCCCCTAACGTTTCTGGTTTGTTGGCGTAGACGAGCGACTTCAGCGGATGCGTATTATCACATAGAGTAAACGTAGTGCGAAAACGATCCATGGTTAACCGAATTAATTGCTCTGATGGACGATTATGTCGACCATAAAATGGACGGAGCTTGCGGTAAACTTCGCGAACTGAACCATTATTTTCGAAATAAATTTGCACGATTTGCAAGCGTTGTTCTTTTGTCAACCTGTTCATGATGAAATGGCAAACCAAACTAAATATTAATCACTTGACAGCTGACAAAATGGCCGCCAGTTAAAAAAGTGATGCCAACTTAAAGTTCTATACCTCAATAAAAAACACCCTTTATATAACTACCAGTGTTGCCAGTGAAATTTCGAGAAAGATACATTTTAGTTTCCAAAAAGATACATTTGTTCTCAAAAAGATACATTTTGTAAAATATTTGAAAGTCCATTTTTAACGTTTAACATTATTAACATAACATTTTTATTTCATATTTCGTCGGTTGGTTACTGGTTTGATGTAAGGAACATTTAAAAAAAAATTGAGTTATAGATTGATTATACATATATGAATAATGTGTCCTCTTTCCAAATTCGTTATCAGTTTTCTGATATCTTGAGTATATCATGATATATAGAGCTGCAATATTGCGTCATTTCCACAATTGTTGAACATTTAAAAAATGGTTTTACAGCAATCGTCAATTTTTGGGATATGTGGCACATTTCCAACGTAAAAGTATTAATATTGTTATTCGCAATTGTTATGATGTATATCAATGCATATCTACTCAACGAACGTGATTCAAAGCAAAATACAAAAATTTTATTATTGTGTTATGTTTTAATCAAATGAAATTGATATTTATTTTTTTATTAATAAAATTTCTTTTATTAAATATATTCAAACTGCCTTTTATTTCTTCCGTTGGTTTTACTTTAAATGTCATGTTGCATGAATAAAATTGATATTTTCTACTTAAATATACACAGTAATTTAACCTGCTGAACAAGTAGTGAAGAATATTATTGTTATGATAGGTACATGCCTTAACAAAGATTTTTGTAATTTTTTCTTTAAATACTAATAACTTTTCATGTTGGATGTAAAAAGTTTATCAAGTTTGTCTAGAAAACATATGTATATATTTCTTTTATTATTAAACAAAAAATTCTATCGCGTATTTTTATAAAACTAATGAACTAAATAAACATTCTTCATCGATTTTCTCGAAAACACATTTTTGTTCCATAATCAAACCAGTAACCAACCGACGATTTAATGAATATTGTAAAGAAAATGATATCATATAAGTTCATTTTTATATATATTTAAGTCATAAATATTAGGCATGTAATTTTTAAAAATACAGTAAGCAAACTTTAAAATTATTTATATGTACATAACTATCTTTGGATGTTATCAAAACAAATTAATTTTTGTAAAAATTAAAATTATACTAAGCCGATTTGATCAAAAAGTTCATATAAATTTCCTGAAAATAAAAAAGATGTTCATATTTCCCCGAAAAAAAAGATGTTCATATTTTCTGTACATTTTGCGTACAGATTCAAAAGATACGAAAAATGTCGGGATTACACATGGTACATGAAGTCATCAAAAGATACGAAAAATGCATCTTTCGTATCCTAATGGCATCACTGATAACTACATACATATGGTATGTATCAAATATTAACTACATATCGTTACCTTAATATATAAAAGCCCCAACTCATTATTTTTTTGAAACCGAGTTTTTTGTATATTTCGATAGAATAATAATAATAAGGAATTAATTCTCAGGGAATTAATTTGAGAAAGAATTTGTTTCCTATTTTGTTTCCATTTCTTTTATTTTACCTGAAATTACGCAAATGATTTTTTTTTTTTAAATAGGGGAACTGGGAATACCGAAAAAACTCCCAGAGAATTGTTACTCAGAATAGGGCTGAATAACTTCAGCGGGTGCAGGTGTCGTGGGTTCGATTCCCACCAAAGGCTGTCTGGTCTGTTTCAATAGAACGGGTGCAGGTCTTTGATATTCTGCTCGTTATTTTAATTGTATTTGAACCATTTAATTTAAAAAAAGAAAACTTCATAACGTATTAAAAATTTTGTTTTTCATATAGACTTTCAACTTAAGAATAGTAAGTAGAGTATTTGAACCAATATACATACATATTTAGCCTATTAACTAATTTTCCTTCAAATCCTCCATTGCACTGCGAAATTCGAAAATTCGTGTATATCAGATACCGTCTGCTGTCAGTGTTTTTGTTTTAGCTTGAAATAATATTTCAATAATACTTTCTATTGGTTTCGAACTCGCTTACATATCTTAAAATAAAAATAATATCTTTCATATCTAGTTATCAGTCTTAGCTTTTCATTCAAGTTTTTTCTTTTTTTGTTTTTCTTTTTTTTTTGTAAACTTTTCAACAAAACACTTTTCTCATTACTTCTTTCTTATAGCACCTTAATTATCACTTTTATCTATTTGTTTCATAAAAATACATGTACACTTTTCTTTTTCCTACCAATTCTTCGAATTTACATGAGGGCTGGTGACTCTGTCAATAAAATGTTTTCTTATTTCATTCGAATAATCATAAAGTAACCGCTCCTTGGTCTCACACTCCTTAAATGGTTATTATGTATGTATGTAATCTTTTTTATTAAAAAAAAAATTACAATGATTCTTTTAAATTGACTTATGGTATATGTATGTATTAGAGCAACAACAACAACAACAACAACAACCATAAAAACTTGTAAATGAGCTTTAAAATGTTAAATTTTGTGAATTCAATTTTCTTTTGGACTTGTAAAGAATTTTCGTATTACCTACATTTTAAATTTCGCTTTTTTTGCTTTTAATCACATTTGAAAATACTTTTTTTCTCATACATACATCATTTAAAACTGATAAATAATCTCTTAAATAACAACAAAAAATTAAATCTAAAAAAAGTTTCTTTATTGTTGGTTAAGCACGTCCAATAGAAACAAAAAATTATAATAAATTTTTTAAATTAGTTTTATTCTATTGTAGTGGAATTTATGTACGTCTGCCAGCGTTTGCTACAAATAGTATTTGGTTTGTGATGCGAATAGATTTTAAAAACGTAACGCTATTTTCTAGAGTCAATAATTTGTTATTGGCCTGAAATTCGAATTCGAATTACGTAGTTCGTAATTTATCATAAAAGAAATTTTTTAGACGGGTGTCGAAGCCGAAGTTCGGGTAAAATGTATAAATTCAGCGAACCGAAGCCGATATTGTGGTTGTTGTCTATTAATTAATTTATTTAACAAAAAAAAAAAAAAGATTCCTTTATAAACATTTTTGGTCATAAAAAAACTAGAACTCATTCTTGCTGAATTCTGCTTGCATTTCATTATGAGATTACATGTCGTTACCTTAATATAGAAAGGCCCTAATTCATTATTATTTCGAAATCGAGATTTTTTGCATTTTTCGAGTAATTCGAAATATACAAAAAATCGATTTGAAAAAAATAATGAGTTAGGGCCTTTCTATATTAAGGTAATGATATATACGATAATGGAAAAATTTGTTCAGTCTTTGTTTGGAATTATTCTAATATATGTATAGTGCCTCAAATACATATCATATCTGAAAGAAAACTATTGTAAATATATGATTTTAAACACGTCTGCAGGATCATTATTAATTTTGGAAATCATACGATTAACAGAACAGAAGAAAAAATCATTGTGCGAAGATCTATAGAGAAATACAGGCATGTTCTTAAAATCACATTTTTCAAATGACATGTGATTTTAAAAGTAATAATGGTCCTGCAGTCGTTTTTAAGATCATATACGCTAAATTTCTTTCAGAAATGATATTTGATGCTCTATAAATACAATATAAAAATTAAAAAAATAGTGAAAAAATATCTGCATTACCATTATTACTTTTAAAATCCCATGTGATTTGAAAAATGTAATTTTCATAACACGTCTGATATGTCTGATTGCACACAAATTTGCAAGGCACTTTCACCATTTAGTAGCGAAGACACAGCTGAGCTATTTTTTTTAAATTTAAAGTTAGCCAAAAAAGAATTTTAAAATATATAAAAAAAATCAGCATGAAAAATATTTTATTAAAAAAATCATTGTAAGCAAAATTAAAAATTGTGAAAAGTTCTTAACGTTGCTACCCTGGAGAAATTTGTTCAACTTAATGTGTATAGTCACCCCTATTGTGAATAACAAGTGGAAATTTTCATTCCCCTCGAAAGGAATATGCTATCGTGAATTATCCCCAACAAATTTTTCCCGCTATCAGTCCCAGTGAATGTAAAAAAGAGAAGAGTTTTAAAGCTTAAAAATTAAAGACATTCAAATTTGAGAATACACAAATAATGTGCAAATACATAATTTGTAAGTAAACCTTTTTTTATACATTTTCGAAGTTGTTGAATTTCCAATAATTTTGGTTAGGGAGAAAACAAACAAGCAAAACAACTAGCTTCGTAATACGGTGATGCCACTTATTACTCTTTTTTTTGTTCCCAAGAAATTTATGATTGGAGGAATTTTTTCTCGAGAAAATTATTTTCCGTGCGAAATAATTACGGGAGAATATTCATGATTGGGCTGAATAACAAATACACAAATTTTAGGTTCCAAATTAAATTTTTTAACTTTAAAAGTTGAGTTTTTGAATATTCTAGTTGCAGTGGAAAAAATCTTTAAAAATCTTTTTTTTTAATTTACTGTGTGTTAACCAAAGAGATTCATACTCCATGAAAAAACGTGTTGCCGAGAATTATTCTTGACAATCGTGAACTTTATTTGCTAACTTTTAATGTTTAATTCGAATTAAAATATGTATCTTTTTCTTCGTGCTTTTCACTTATTTTCACATTTTGCATGCAGAGATGCCACATGATATATAATTAAATGGTGACGACGGCAATTGGAACAAGGGTTACTATAAATCGTTTATTAACATTACATTTCGGAAGCATTTGCTTTCGTTTCGAATTACAGAATAGACCCACTGGGATCGAGTGGTTATCTCGGCAATCGCATTATAAAATAACTTTCGCAATAATTGTTAGCTTATAATATTAATATTATATTTATATTTTTATTAAATTTAAAAAACTGTATTCATTTATAAAAAAATTTTGATATTGGACGACAGTTGGGAAAAATATGTTTAGTCATGGTATAATAAACAAAGTCAAAAGTCAATTATTTCTCATTTATACTCAGCCAAATTCTTAATATTCCACGGAAAATATTTCCCAAGAAATTAATTTTTTCCCGGACGGAGAGAAAATTAAAAGTGAGAGAGAATTTTTATGTTTCCCTGGTTTCCAGTTCTTTTATTTAACTGTAAATAGTAGAACAAGGAATAGGGAAAACTCCCGGGGAACTTTTAATTCAGAATAGGGCTAATTAAACTTTGCCTATACAAAATTTTCCGTTAAAAAATATTTTTTTTCTATAGTTGTGATTGCTGTAGCGTACCTAAAAAAGTATATCGATTTTTTTTAATATTTAATTTCACAAAAATTGCACATATCTCAAGGCCTAAAATTTTATAAATTTTTTGAAATAATTCTTTAATTTGATGCTTTCGTAAAAAAAAATATTAGAATTTCGTTTTATGTATTATAATATTTCATTTTAATATTTAATATATTAAAATGATGATTCTGTAGCATTTTTTTTAGTGAAAAAAATGAAGAAATTTTTTAAATATTATATTTAATTCTTAAATATTGTTTGCTTTCATTTAAAAACATTTTTTCTCCTTCTTCTTAATTTCGTGGAAACGTTTAAAAACATTTTAAATTTTTATTGCAAATTTGTTGTTTGTTGTTGTTGCCTTCTTTTTCTTCTAGTTACAAAAAAACTTAATAACTTAATCAAATTGAATTAAGTTTAAAATTTTACTTAAAACACAAACGAATTAATTTATAATTTAAAAAAAAAATACTTAAAAAATAAATATATGTGAACATCTGTAGGTACATATATGTACATACATAAGTATAATAAAATTTCGTTAAAAAATTAATAAGTAATAATTTTAAAAATAATATATGCACATTTTGTTCAGTTTTTAATAGTTTTTTAAATATAATTTCTTAAAATTTCTTTATAATATTTTTTATTTGTTTAGTGTGTGTTTGGTTTTTTTCGTATTTAACACACAATAATACAGATTTCATTATTTAATTTCTTGATTTTTATTTCTTAATTAAAACTTTAATTTCATACATATTAAATACATACATATTATGTGTATTGCAACAAACAATTTGTTTTTTCTTCATACAAATTGATAACTAAACTTTGTTAATATTTTATTTTGTTTCCTTGCTTAAAGTTAGTTATATGTTTTTATATAAATATATTTAATATTTGTATTAGTTTTTAAAGCTTATAACTACTTTTTTTATTATTACATAATTTTCTCCAATTACTTGTGTTTTGAAACATTTTTTATTGTTGTTGTTTGTTGTGTGTGTATGTGTGTGCTTTTTCTTTCTTCTTTCATTTTAAAAATTAAATTAAAGATTTTCTTGTTGGTTATTCATTAATTTCTAAAATTTCATTAATATTGTTTTAACCCCTAATAAGTTTCTAACATTCTCGTTGTATTTTATAAGGACAACCTTTGAGGCGCATATATTTAATTTTTCACCAGCGCACAAAAGTTGTAAACATGTCGCCTTCTCCAGAAAGTCTGACATTTTCAATTCACGCATAAGACTTTTGTGAGCGGATGCTACGGAAGCTGATGATGAAGACGTTGTAGAGGGATATATCTGCGAAATATATGAAAATTAAAAAAAGAAATAGTAACAAATTATAACAAAGATAATTAATTTACATATATGGAATACATTTTTTTCTATATTTATATAATAAGATTTGATTCCGTGAATAATGTTTGGCATTCCTTTTATGAAAAAATTCAAAATGCTTAAATACTCTCAAATGTTTAAAAATTCAAATATACATATAAATAGTGGTGTCCCTGAGAAGGCTTTGAGCTTTCCATAATATGAAGATTATTGAATGGCACCCATTAACGCAAAATTAGCTTATCTCGACTTAAACACTTTTTCCTAATTGACACAGATATCTTCTTATATATAAATACGGCACACATTCTTATCTTATCGTCCATCAATATAAACGTTTTTTATTTAATTCTTGGCAAAAAAGCGTCGTTTTCAATGTGATTGAAAAAAAAAACAAGTTTATATTTCGAATTTTGCTTTATACTGGCAAACACACATGTACACATCCATACATATGTACGTGTCAAGTGTTCGAATTTAGACCACCAAGCAAAATTTTTAAACCACTTGTGAGTTCAAAATCGCCAAATGTCATTTTTTCATGTGCTGAAGATCGCGCGTTTTGCTTAGCTCAAGTACATATGTGTTAAGTCTGGTCATACTTGCTTTTCGTATGGAAATAAAGACGGCTGTGACCTTGTCAGCTGACTTTACCCCATGCGGCAAATTCCACATAAAATAGCATAAAATCTTAAGACGAACTGTCAACATACAAATAAAAATAATCCTACAACTATTTGATATGCATGTTGTTGTAATGATAAAGTCACTTGGTATTAATTCGCTTTGTGACGTCATATCCACATAGGCATGTGGCCTTTTACACATAGTGTACTATATATATAGGATTTATACTTTTATTGACTCGTTCTACTTTTTTTAGCTCGTTATATACCTGTTCGTGTGTATGTTTTCTTTTGTTACAAAATGGACCGAAATTCCTATTCGAAGAAGAACTACTAAATTGTCATGATGTTTATTCATGATTATAAATCACCGTGCTAATTGGGCGTTAGTATTTACATACTGAAAAATAAACAATTGGCAACACTTTTTTTCATGTCATGTTATCAGATCATCTAGTTTTCCTCTAAAGAAGAAGAATAAGAATAAATTGTGCTAAATTCAGCAGGTGAATTATTTTGTGGAGTAATTTTTTTATTTTTTGTGTTATAGAAAATATAAATGTATGTAAATATAATCGGTGCTTGAAAATATTTGTGTGAAAGTGTTTTTCTGTCTAGATTTATGTATGTAAGAGTATATACTACATACATATGTGTGTACACAGTTTTAGTGAAAGATAAAAGCATCAATGGCTGCTTGAGCGGCCCATACGCCGGCCTAAACGTTGGAAGTGTACCATGGAAATTGTAAGTTATAATGTTCTGAAATTATTTATATGTTCACATACATATAAACTCTCGCTTGTTGATTACCAATCACTTGCTCATCTTTTGGTTTCGCGTCGCTCATTTATTTGCACAGCGGAAATGTGTAAACAAGCATCATCCCCATCGTCAGCCATACATATGTATTTATGTACCCCATACACGTTTCAATCCAATTGGCAACTGAGTCGGTTGTTGTCCAAATCAAGGCGTGTATGGATCTGTCAATTGATTAGTTTGGCAGTTGTCGAGTTGGTTGGTTGAAGAAAAATAAAAAGATTTCGATTTTTCAAGTTGGCTAGTAAGTCTTTCAATTCGATTGTGCTGTGTGTGTTCGAGTCTCTTCATCAGCTGTCAAAATTTATGCTTATAGGTAGTTTTCTTTTGGAAAGAAAAAGTTAAATAATTTTAAAATTGTCTTTAATTTGAATTGAATGTAAATCTTTTAATTCGGTTTATGAAGTGTCTGGCCAAGAATCAATTGATAGACTCAATTGACAATTGCATTGAAATATGCATGGGATGCTTAAAGTACCATTATTAGATCCTGCTGAGTTAGCCAGGAGAGAGATAGAAATAGTTAAGATTTCCTTTATCTTCCCATCTGCTCGGTGCTAAAAACAACTTGAGTTCTGAATGGAAACATTATTTTTCCAAAATCTTGCAGAAACGGAATGCCCTTCTTTAGTAAGATATCCTAAAGTATATTTATACCGTCCTTCTTTCGTCTTCTTCTTCTCATTTTTTGACAAGTTCGACAATAAGCACCCTTTCCCATTCCTCCCTTTCCCCTTACGTTTTACGGCAAATGTCTCATAGTGTGGATCACGACTCACTATTTCCAAACCCATTTCTATATTGTAGGGCTTGTTTCGGACTAAAGAATTATCTCTTTTGAAATCCATATCTGTTTAAAACCAGTTTCCCTAAGTAAATAATTTTTCTATTGCCGGCATTGGAGCTGCTCTATTCTATTTTAAACACCGGCTTCGCTTATTTTACGAGTATCTTAATTTATATCTTTAATTTTTTGGGATTCATTTTATCTAACTTTCCACATTTGAAGTGAAATATAATTTTATATTTTTATGGTATTTATTGTATAAATTTTGTTGATACTTATTTAATTTTGACGAGGATGTATGCTATGCGGCTTTGCGAGTTTGCTGAGGATTATTGGAATCAAACTATTACCTTATAGCCTGTGCATAAGTCAAGGAATGCAGTAATCCTAAATGGAAATGAAATCCAATAAAATGCTCTTTGGTGCATTTTTGAATGGAACTGTTTATCAACTTTTTCCATTCTCGACTTTTTGAAATTGATTTAGTTTCCATTTCGTTATTTTCATAATTTTTATATTGGAATAATTTTCTGACGTTTTTCCATTCCATTTTCACAATATATATAAACAAATAAAAAAAGAATCGTGTGCTACTATTTATAGTAAAATTAAATTCAAACTTAGTGGAGGTGCGTTATAGCACCACCCTTCCTAACCTAATTTAATTTTAAAACTTACCTTATTTAAAAGAGTATCCTTAGATTTCACTTTAAGTAAATTGCACAAATCATTTAAGAGTACCCATTTGTCCTGGGAACTTTCATCTTTTAATAAATACAAGGGCGGTAATAGAACATCGGCCTCTTCAAATTCAAACATTTCCCCATCACTATCGGAATTTTCTACCAAAATTTCCGGTTTATTATCATTGTATAAGCGTACAGAATTGAAACGATCTATATTATCGAGTACAACTGCACATTTTTCCATAACAGTCTTTGTATTTGTCTCCCCTTTTATTTTATTAAGTTGTTGTTGCTGCTGTAGCTGCAGGGCTTCAATTGTTGTTGTCGGTGTAGCACCACTGTTACCGCTACTACTGTTATTAAGACTTGGTCTAGTTGTGTTAACACTTTCTGCATTACTGTTGCTAATATTTGCACTTTGGCAAGAAGCTGAGGTTAGGGAGAAATTATTTGTTAACGATTGTGTAGTAGCAGTAGCAGTAGTAGTAGTTGTTGTTGTTGTTATATTTGTTGTTGTTGCAGACGCTAATGCTACTGATGCTGTTGTTGCAGCAATTGCATTTATAATGTTCGTTGAATTGTTGAGCGCATTGAGTAGTTTCTTATTATTTTGGAAAATTTGATTATTCGTTAAAGAAGTTCTACGTAAAAGAGCTCGGCTCATATCACATACTGAATTAGGTGCACCTTCAAACACATTGTAACCATATTCCGAAGGATCTATTGAAAAAAAGTTTGCAAAAAGGAAATAATTTTAATTAAAAATAGGTATTAAAAAAGCAGAAAATATTGTTAAATTTTTGAAATTACTTTCTCGAATTTTATAGTTATTTTCTAAATACTTTGCTGCTTGTTCTGTTTGATATCTACATCTATGTATGTATATGTATATATGTGTATACATAAATATCTCTGTTTATCTATAGTACGAGTATATGAAGTGAAAGAAAAGCTATGGATCCCTTTTACGATCAACGTCCAAAAACATACGGTCGAAAAAGTGTTTTCTTTTTTGAAATTGGTTCAGTATCTTCGATTTAAAATTTCTAGCAAGACATCCAGAATATACAAACCCACCCAAACATCTAGGGGACTACTCTGCAATTCGAAACGAAAGAAAATGTTTTCGAGTTTGTATGTAAAATTAAAATACAAATTCGAAATTATTTTCTTTCGTTCCGAAGTTACCATAATTTGATCTCAAATGTGGAACGTTTCAAAACGTTTATAAATAAGTGAAATTGACTATTCTGAGCAGTGCTGCCAGTAGATTTTTTTTTTAAACCTGCGCATACTAAAAACAATCCGTTTCACCAAATTTCCCTTCGAAAATTCTTACGTATTTCAAGAATTAAAATCGAAAGTAATAAGTAATAAGGCAGAATAAGGAGGTACAAGGATTTAAAATTTTAATTTAATTCACTTGCAAGTACTATTTTCCACTGTTTGATTATAAAATGCAAAATGAAAATAAAATTAAATTTATTTCCTTCTGTTAGTATTAGAAAAAAAACTCCTTCAGTCGCATTTTTATAGGGTAAAGCAAACAAATTTGAATAAATTTAGAAATACATCCATACAACTTTGTCGTTATACTTTCGCATTTTTATTAGTTTTGCCCAAATCTAAGCCATATTAAAAAAACGGATTTCTATTGCAGAAAAATTGCATTTTATTATCCTACAGCCATGTATCAAATCATTGAATAAAGAATACAATTTCTTTAAGTATTGAATCATAATTTAATGGAAGTGTATTTTGTATTTTCTGCAGTGACATTAAACAAAAGTTGTGACTATTTCCCTGTCCATAGCTGTCGTTATGCGAATATTCAAGTACCAACATATGTAACTATGAAGTATTAGTTGCAGAACATTTATAATTTTTTATTTATTTATTTTTTATTTTTATTAAGCAATTTCGTTACTTCAACAAAAAAAAAAACAAACAACCAAAAATTCCAAATAAAATATAAATACACTTTGATATTTCTTATTTGTAGAATAGATAATATTTTCGTGAATATTTATTTTTTGTCTCCAGACATGTGTTAGCTTACCATATATTTCCCAAGGTCCATTAAATCGCCATGGCTTACGTTCAGGTCCCATACTTTGTACATCTACTAAATGATTACTTAAAATATCACGCATTGTTTTGCTTGAAGCTAACATTAAGGGAGTTTGACCTGTGAAAAAATATTAATTCATATTAGATTAATTCATACATACATATGTGGTTGTATTTTATTTAAAATAGAAATTTAAATACTAATTTTGGACTATATTGCTTGTATAGTTTTGTCGCATGTATATTTGTTAGTGTAAAATTTCCTCTGCTGTCCGAAAATTTCCGAACGTTTTGCTTGATTTGCCACGAGAGAAATTAAACAGCTGATCACCATTTCCTGGGGGTCTACTAGAAAATACTTTCGAATTTGTATGTTAATTACATGGAAATTCGAAAGCATTTTCTTTCGTTGTTTCGATTTACACAGTAGACCTCCTGAATCGAGATCACCTGGCAGTCAATTGGCCTTGGTTTTATCATTGCACATTGGGTAATTTGAGCTACTCTCTAGGCCAAAATTAATTTCAACGAAAGTTTTCTACCGATATGATTGAAATTTGGAATTTAAGAGTTTTCCATGGGCACCCCCAGCTGTTTTTTTTTTTTTTTTTATTTTGTAATAGTGGAAATTTTAAGGGTTACCATCATATGAAAAAAGTAAAAAAAACTAAATATATCGAAAAGGAATGAATACTCAAAGGGTCTAATCAAATGGCGTATAATCCATGTAAACAAAATCTTGCTTTTTAAAATCGTTAATTTTCCGTGGGTCTTGTGCCACCTTAACGATAAATGTTTACAAAAAGTTTGTAAATTTTGCTTCAAGGAAATAAATCGTGTTTTGAAACATTATTCAAATCAATTTCACTGATAATAAAATTGTAAACAGCATCAGTTTTTACTTTTGGGTCAAACTACCTACTGTGCATTATTACGTAGAAAATATACATATAAATTAATCTGGCAACATTTGAAATTACTTTTTTCCGCTATTTGTAGTGTTGCCAAATTTAGATTTATTTTTTGAAAATTTTTAAAATATTGAACAGTGATTTTTTCCATTCCTTTACACGGCTAACACAAAGAAAAAAAAAAAAGACGGAAGCATATGATTTAATCCTTTCGTAAATAAGGATGAAAGAGTACATTTTAAAAGGAGATATGGCAGGTTAAAATATTATACAAAAGTATTCGCCTAAATGCTCCACAATAAGGCTCTCAGTAGAGCGCGAAATTCAGCTTAAGCGCCAAAAATCCGAATTTGTGGGACTTCTCTTTAGCACCAATTGTGAATAAGTACAAAATCAAACCTAATACAAATTTTAAGTGTGGACTCATTTCGGTTGTTTAAATACAATTTCGAGCTTATTTGTATTTAGCAAATATTTAAAAAAAAATGTAATGATTTTCATTTCATTTGATTTTGCTTCTGCTTTCGCTTTTAAAAAATACAACAGTTTCAGTCAAATCAGACGCAAAAGTTTGAATTTGATTTTCTGTTGCTTTTAGTTTCGGTAGTAAAAGCATAAGCAGTCTGTATGCTTTTGTAAGTACCAAACAGTCACAGTCGAAGAAGCAAAAGCTGTTGCTTTTAGAAGCTTTCTGCAGGTTCAGTCAACTATTTTGTGGTGTTTGTTATGTTTTTGCACATCAAACAAGAGGCAAAAACAAAAACCACTTTACTGCGATTGCTTAAAACTTCTAAAAGCAAGAGATTTTGGTTGATTTTAAACAGTTGGAAAAAGCCAAAGCAGCGAAAAGCAAAAATTTTACGACTTTTGCTACTTCGGCTTAAGTTTTTTAAACAATATTTTTAACCACTACGTTCCCTATTAAAGAGTCCTTTTTCGAAATGAACAAAAACGGAACCACAAGGAAAAGCTGGAGATTTAAAATGCTCCTAAAATGCAAATGCGAATTAGTACGCAAATTAACCCGTAAACGCATTTAAAGTTTTCAACAATTTCGCTTGATAGATTGAATTTCGAGCTTAGCTGTCAAAGACTTTGTATGTACGAGTACATTGAAAATCAAAGCAAATATTATTGTAAAACATTTTAAACCGCTTAAGCGTACTTTTTGAACTCCCCTTTTTAAAAGGGTATATGTACGACTCATACGGAAAAGAGTTAGAAGGTTAAAATCTTCCACAAAAATGTTAAACGTAAGATTTTGGATACATAAAAGTTCCTGAACACATTATACACCCTAAATATAAAGATTTTATGGTTTCCTATGGCAATTCAATGAGGAATGAGCAAAAGCTTCAGATGCAAAACTTCAAGTTAGACGTACATATCGATATGCAAGATTGGTTTTTTAGATTCCTTATCTTGGTACCCTAATTTATACGATATGCCTCGTTTCAAAATGCTGAAATTTTCATGGACGATCGATAACTCAATAAGAAATATTTTAAGCCTGGCACTTTGAGCAATACGCCGACTTTAAATTCACAGTTGACGGGTCTTCACGCTCTTCTGAAAAGTACAAATTTGCATATTGGATGGATAGTTTGATATATAACTTTTTTTTGGTCTCTGCCATAGGAAATCTGTGCGAAAGTTCGTTTTATTTTGCGATTTCGACGTTTCAAAATTTCCAATTTATGAACTTTACTCACCTGAATAAGTAGCCAAAAGCGGATCAGCGCCATAAGACAACAGCAAACGAACAATTTCCTCATGATCGTTTTCACTAGCCTCGTGCAGTGGCCGTATACCCGAATGAGCGGCTTCCGAATGATTTGCCCCATACTGCAGCAAAACACGCGCAATATTTAGCCAACCATTTGTGCAGGCCTCATGTAGCGGCGTATAGCCAGCATTGTCTTTTTGATCGGGATTCATGCCCATACGATCCAGACAATAAACTATAACATCTATATAGCCCTGGCGGGCGGCCTTATGCATTGTGCTCTGTCCCACACCCTTGTTGAGTACCCACTTTTGTATTTCACGACTCACATCGTCTTCGGTCTTGATTTTCTGCTCGCACTCATCCATATCGTATTTATCTGATTTGTGTGAATATGGATGCAAATGCGAAGATGGACCACAATTGCTGTGTTGATTTGGATGGTTGGTGTTGTGTAACGAAGAAGCTGAAGATGCAGTCGGTTTTTTCTTTTTGCGTATGTAATCGAAGCCGGAACTGCCTTTGCGTCTCAAATATTTGCCACGGCGTTTGCGAAAATGATTGGGTATGGACTTTTGGTCTTCCTTAAGGTCATCGGCATCTAGGACAGTGGTCGATTCAGTGTCGAATTCTTCATGCTTGGCAGTGCTCGCAACCTTTTTTGTTCCTGTTTTACGTCCCAGCCTGCCCAAAGTATCGGCACTTACCACAATATTCATTTGTTGCAAGAATTGTTCGTATTTTTGTTCGTAAGTCATTTTCTCGGTGGAGTCTAGCACCTGAGTAATTTCGGGTGGTGCCGAGGCGGGACGATCATCTCCCACAAATATTTCCCTTATATTCTCTTTCTTTTGCTGTAACTTTGATTCGGTGCGGGTTTTGGTGGGTAAAACTTTTGTATCAAATATGCTGAAATGTCTTTTCTTACCATTGCCATTGGTAGACTCATTGTCATCATTATCTTCCTCAATGTCCGATTCCTTTTTCAGTTCCGGCAACAATTGCAACTCACTTGACTCTGTGGTTTGTGAGGTTTCGCTAAACATTGCGCAATTGTTGCTGCTATTGTTCAATGGCATTTTCGTATTACTCGTACTAATGCTACAACAGGCTTTAGTCGGCCTATATGTGGCCGTGGTAGTGGTGGTTTTATTGCGTACATTTATGCCGGAGTCCTTGGTAACACGGGAATGTAGTAGATCAATAATCGATTTAGGAGCTTCGCTACTTGTCGCTGCTCGGTTAGCTGTCTTCTCTATTTTAGTTATTTTCGCATTATTACTTTTCGAGGATTTGAGTTTGTTTTGTTTTTTCAAACTAATCTTTTCACGTTTCTTGGCATAAGCATCCAGGGCTTCGGCATGCCTTTCTAAATCAGGCAAAGAAGCCGCAATTTTATGGGCTCCCGGATGTTTAATATTTATCAAACTGGGCGGCACTTTTAAAGCTCGTTTGAAACGATACAAATCGATGACGTTACGATCGTGTACATTTTCTGGTTTGTTTTTGGTTTCTTTGCTATTGTTATTTTGCAATTTGTTGTTCGTCGTACTGATTTTGCTGGTCTTAATCAAATTTAGTTTGCCGCCATTTTTTTCAAGTTTCGCTTTCAAGCGTGTAGATTTCATTATCCCCGATTCACGGCTTAAACCGCCCGATTCCAGTAGACTGTTGACCGTATTGTATTTGCGAGTGTATTTTCGCTTTATTTTGTTCGAAGAATTCGATGTCGAAAAGTTACGTATGATCTTGTCGTTGCGCAAAACTTTACTATTGGCCAATTGTTGCTCTAGTTCTTGTTTGCGTTTTGAGCGCGTCATGGTATTTAGGGCCTGTTTGGCTAATTTATCTTTTGTGTGACAATTAAGTTTAGATTTATCCTCTTCCATGTCTTCTTCCTTTGCTCTATGTTCGCTTTTGTCTTGATCTTGATCATCGTCTTCGTCTTCGCTTGTTGCAGTTGACATATTTGTTGTTTGTTGCGGTTTTTTTGCTTTGTCGTCTTCCTTATTGTTGCTGGCTTCTTTTTTAATCAACTGCTTTTCCTCTTTAGGTTTTTTGCTGCCATTGTTACAAACTTTCTTCCTACTTTTATCCTCATCTTTTTTATCATTATCCTTTAGAATGTCACATTTTTCTGCTTCATTATTCTTAAGTTTGACTTTAGCGATCGTTTCTGCTTTCTCCCGTTCGAGTTCTTCTTGTTTGATTTCTAATTTAATGGCTGGTTTCTGATTGTCTTCTCCCACTTCCGTACTACTGGAATCGGAGCCACAATCAGAAAAACGATTTTTATCGGCCAGACTTGGAGAGGAGGAACTGTTTGTGTTTGTATTGGTTCCAGTTTGGGGTGATTTTAATTTATGTTTCGTTTTCATTAGAGGCTTCTTTAAACGTTCAGTCTTGCGCTTGTCCAATTCATCTTCCGTCTCCGAAGAAGACTCTTTTGCTTTGAGTCGTTCGGCCAAACGTTTTTCCTGTTGAAATCGTTTCTTTTCTCTATCCGACTTGGAGAGCTTCTTATGGGCAAAAGCCGAGCATTGTGAATTAATCGAATCCTGATTTAGATTGTTAAAATTAATGCTAGATTCGACACTGGCATCCACTCTCGCAAAGGAACTACGCGTTGTATTATCGGCCGATTCAATTGTGGAAAGATTTTGATTTTCTAAAGGGATTTTTGTTGCAGTCACAGCTTCGCTGCAAGTTACTAACATGTCGGGATCTTTTATGGGTTTGGTGTTTGGCGGCGTTTCATTTAAAGCTGTTGCTATGTAGTTGGTGTTAGTTTTCTTTTTACTGCTGGGCCTGGTCAACAGTTGTTCCATAAAGTTATTGCACGTTTTGCTAAAACCGAAATCTAAAAGATCTTGTTCCTTAAATTCCTCATCCAAACCTGGTATGGAGGGTAATTCGATTTTGGTGGTTACAATTTCTTCTTTTATCTTCTCGGCTGGTATGAGTTCCTCCACGTCTTCTTCCTGCTTGATAGACACCACCACTTCAGGTGGAGTTGGTGGCGAACTATTTATTTCTGGAGTTTGAGTAGGTGGTGGTGGTGGTGGTGGAGGTGGTGGGTTGAAGGTGAAGCCCTTTAATTCAGCCTTTGTTCTGATGCGTGCAGAAAAGGTATTAGTTGGCATTTCGGTTAGTTTTACAAGCGGAGGATTTGGATTGTCGCCTGTTGGCGGCGTCAAAGGTTCTTGTTTGCAAACCACTACCACCGAAGATGTTGGAGCATAATTACTCGCATTCACATTCGCATTTACATTATTAACAATAACCTTTGAGTTATTGCTCGTGGTTGTGGTGATGGTGGTGGTGGCGGAAGCTATAACGCCGACGGTATTATTCGCAGAACTAACCAGCTCTTCTATTTTTGGTTTATTGACGTTCAAAGACATTCTTTCTACCTGCTCGTGTGGCAGCTCATTCACCGCAATCACAGAAATGTCCGCCGGACGCATTGCTATTTGAGGTTTTGTTGTTGGTGATGTTGATGTTGAAGAATTCGTGTAACGTTTGTGCTTGCTTTCTGGTTCATTTAGAGACATTTGATTAGAATATTCTTGCAAGTGCCGCTTTCTGCCCAGAAAATTAGGATTCTTCTCACAGGCCAGTGTGTAGTTTGAGGGTGGAGTGGCATTTGAACTGGAAATGTTGGCATTGGCTGCGTGATTCGTTTGTATTGCAGATCTTACGACGCCATAAGGATTTCTAGGTGGCAACGGCATGATGCTAGTATCAGGCGGTAATCTTTCAACGGCTGCTATTGTGCGATGAGGCGAGGCTGGGGGAGTTTCATTAAAGCGCTTAGTTTCGGTTTTAATAACAGTTGCGTACGGATTGGTTTCTAAAACACTTGGCCTGTTGGTTTGTGCGTTTGCCTGAGCAGAAACTGGAGCAGTTATGGTTGATGGTCTAACCACCAAATCTTTATTGAAGTTATTTAGTTTTGGAGCTGTTTTTATCACCAAGGAATTTTCATAATCACCACCCATCGTGTCAGTGCGTTGCTGCGGCGGTACATTTGCTGGTGGAAAATCATTTCTTCTCGTAGGCACACTACCAACACTTGCACCATATTGGTGTTGTGTAGAAGATGAGGCAGGAATGTGTTGTGTAGAAGAGGGAGGATATGATATACCAGCTGCAGCTGCAGCGTGAGTTGCTTGTATTTGTTGTTGCTGTTGTTGTTGTTGTGTTGGAGGTGTATAATTACGTCTTTCCAGAGAATTATGTCTCGAACCAGGTTGTCTGCTGGGAACAGGAACAGCAGCAGCTGCTGCTCCTCCTGCTCCTGTTTCAAAAGCATGAATTGAAAATATGGGAGTGGAATCAACTCTGGGCAACGTATAACGTCCTTCTGAAGAAGTAGTCGAACTCGCTGCTGCGGGTAATCGTGGTCTTTGCTGGTATTTATAATCTGTCGAGTCAGCCTTGGTTTTGACCGTACGCATGGAGAGATCAAGTGGCGAGGAAATAGGGCCTGAGGAAGATGAGGGCTTGCTGTCTTCTTGCTTGATGCAAATGCGTTGAGGTATTGGTTCGGGAAGATCTATTATTCTTGCTTTAGATGGTATTGCTGCTAACGCAGTAGGGCTGTGACTTACCAAAACTGAACTTAGAGGGGAACTTTGGTTTAGACTCGTCGAAGGCTCCCTTGTCGCAGATTGTTGTAGCCTTTCAGTAGCTTGTAGATGGGAAGTGGGCATGACGGCTGTGCCGCGGTTATTGCCTGTCGAAGGTACTTGGTTGATGTTGCCTGGAGGTGCTCTTATATTTTGAGTATCTACATTCAGGGTTTTCTTGATAATTTGCATGTTCAGCTCTTCCTCAGACGTGGCACTTCGCATAGCCAATTTTTGATTGATTAGTTCACGATAGTTAGGTTTTTGATGTTTTGCTGTAGGTTTCTGTGCGTTTGCACTGGCCTGTTGCAACTGTTGCATCTGTTGCATTTGTAATGAAGACACGGATGCCAAATTGGAGGTGGTGGATGAGGGATGTGCTATTACGTGCTTGGATTTCGTGTGTTGCTGTGTTAGTAGAGCAGGTTGCGGCGCACTTGTAGCTTGAGCAATTGGATGATGAATTGCACGTTCGTATGTATTGGAGGAAGTGGATTGCACAGTTACCATAATGTCATTACTGCGTAAAGATGCTGACGCCGGTTGAAGCTGATGATGTTGCAGATGATGCGGCTGGGAAGCCATATATGAATGAGGCATATTTGCGCCAACTAATTGTGATGGTGGAGGTCCGATTGTGGAACCAGTTTGTAGAGTAGAAGACATATACTCGGTATGATGCATGGGAGTTTGTGATGTTGTCGTTAGCATAGCTGAGGGTGAAGGAGAAGCTGCCGTCGCCGCTGCAGGTGAAGGCGCACTGTGAGAATTGCCCTCATAATAATAATTGGATTGGTGTTGCCCTCGTTGGCTGGGCGCCCTACTAGGCGGTGGAGTATTTTGATTAATTAGCGAGTGTTTACTTGAACTTAAATTCTCGTTCATGGTTAACTTGGCGTATTTGGTTGGATAAAATTGAGGAGATTCTACCCTGTAGTTGGGAGTTGCGGAGCCCGTAGTATAAGGCGACGAGGAGGCGGATAGGGCCGCCACATCCTTACAACAATTGTCACCTGTGGGCGGAGGAGTATTGTAGGGATTTATATAAATTCCAGTGTTACTATGGCGCGAAGACGTCTGATTGGGACTTTCATAAATTTCGAGATCTTCTCTTTTCACGTTATCCATTAAATAACGCTGAGAGTGTCCGGGTGGTGGCGCATGTGAGGATGGTGCTGGTGGCGGTGGTGCCACATTCAAATTTGGCTGAGCTTTAGCTGCCATTTGAGATGAAAGAGGAGGGATTGTTTGCTGCTGTTGCATGTGGGACGGTGGCAGCGGCGGTGGAAGCGGACTCTTTGAATACTGATAATGATGTGTATGATGACTTTGCTTCATTATAATGGGGGACGACATTTCCGGTGGGTGTATTTTTGAGGCATTCTGAGTTTGACTCGCGCCATAATAGGAGGAGTTGGGATTGCGGGGCGAAGTCGTCGAATGTGAGGGAAATTGTGGTGATTCTCTTAAGTGCGAAGCGTGCATGTGGTGAGGACTACTATGAGGTGCCACCAGATAAGAACTGCCACTAGGACTTTCCCGCAATTTGGTATAATCGTTTGGCGGTGGTTGCTGCGGCTGTTGTGGAGACGCTAATGTAAATTTATCAGAGCTAAACTGTGGCGTTGACATATATAAGTGCTGATGAGCAGTACTTTGTTCTTCCGGCGCATACATTTGAGGACATTTGCGGGCATAATTTGGACTGGGATGTTGTTCTTTCGATGCTGGCAAATTACTCGGATTAATAACATGATGATCTATAGGCAGACCTTTGCCTATTGCTTGATTACTCAAGTGATGATGATGACTATCGTAAATAGTGGGAGCTGCCGCTGTGTTATAACCCATTTTAGCTGTCGTTGCCGAGGAAGGTGTAGAGTATTTCTGGTGCTCATAAATTCGCTCCTTAGACATAAAGGGGGCGTTGGCATTAGTGGTACCTGGAGCTGTTACTCCTCCTCCTCCTCCGATTCCGCTCCCAATTGCACTTGCCCTTTGGTGTAGAGAATTTGAAGTATTGAGTGAAGATGAAGGTAACTGGTAGCCACTAACACTACTACTGCTGCTATGTGCGACAGCATGTGCAGCATTCGTTGGCACTGACGTGGACGACTTGTAGAGTTCATATTCATTGGCATAAGAAACATTTCGTCTGGGAACACTGATTTCAATTTGTGTTTGAGTGGGCAACGACCCTAAATGTTCATCACTGCCCGTGCTTCCATAGGGTAAACTGCTACTGCTTGTTTGAGGCCAATAACTTGTTGGGTTCCCCAAATTAGCAGGGTGTTGCGTTTGTACCATACTGGGAGCGTGAGATGGTTGGCCGTGTGACTGCTGCGGAAGCTGTTGTACGTACATGGCATTTTGTCGTGCATTTGTACGTACATTAGCTTCAGTTACCATCCGATGATGGTAGTCCCCTGCCATTCCAATATCTGCAGCTGTTCCACTAACACTAGCACCTCTCTGTGTATGATCTACTATTTGATTGGTAGCATTTGAAATAGATGTTGACCAAGCCCTCTCATCTGCAGCATTCATACGACAGTTATTGCACGTTATACTAGCAACTGTTGCACCACTACCCGTGATCGTGCAACCACATGGTTTACGTGTGCTACTACTGTTTGCAATTCTATTAGTTGGTGTTGTGTGTCCATAATAATGATGTGATGTTATATCAGGTATTTCGCGTCCATAATATGTATTTCTATTGGAACGATCATCACTGTTGCTTAAGAAGTCGTGATGTCTCCCTGGATCCATAATTTGTTGCCTTAACAGCTATTGGAAGAAAGAAAAGACAATTCAAATTAATTACAAATATATTTTTAATAAAACAAAGCTCTGAAAATAGCCTTACGTAATATATGAATGGATATCAGGGGCTTCATCATGGGAAACCAGTGACAGATAATACTGGTTTTTATGGGTACAACAAATTTTTATCAACGGGTAAGAATCACAGTGAACCCAATTGCGTCCCCGAGTAGAGGTGTGTTGCAACACCAGCCTTCCTAACCTAACCTAATGCAAAATCGTCGTAGTCGCAGTCAAAATGCGAACACCCGTACTAAGGCCCTGAATTTTCTAGAATTTTTTCTTAACGAAACGAAACTGTCAGCTCCCAACGTATGTAGTTCGTCATAACCAAATTCCACTGCATGTCTTTAAAACATTGTTGCTTTTCTCTTTTTGTTGCACAGTGTAGTTACTATATTTCATAAGAAAATGCACATTTCGTAAAGTGATGTTGAAAGCGACAATTATGGAATAGTTTTTGAAAAGTTTTCATGCTATTGTCACATACTATATTACGAATTGCAATGTCAATGCCAAACATGATTGTAGTATGTGTGTATGTATATCGTAATTGAAATTAATGTTTTCTTAGATGTTAGCATTTGTAATCTATTAAGATAACAAATATGTACATGTGCTTGTAGGTAAATATAGTATGTACATACAAATGAATTCACAAGTATTTTTTTATCGCTAAAAGGTATTTAAAATATTCTAAACTTAACTACGTACTAATAAAGCATAAAAACCAGATGGATGGGGGTGAATTACGGCATTCGATATTAATGAAATGGCAAAAAATGTAACATAATGGGTGTTTTTTTTTCAGATTAACAACTTGGAGCAGTGTTACCTGCTCCATTTGAGAAACGATTTAACAGCTGATGGTTGCTTTTTGTTTAGTTTGGTTCAAGCAAGAACACACATTAGCGGGATTTTACATCAGCTGATTCAGCCGTCTAATAGCTTCGCTAGTCAAATCATATGGTCTTACTTTTGAAGTTGTCGTAGAGTTTAAGTTTGGATGTTAATTAGTAAAAACCTGGAGATGCCAATAAATGTGTCAGCTGTTATTGTATTTGTGTGATATATATATATATGTGTGAGTATGTATGTATGTAAAGCGCATTATTCACGGTCAAAATGCATCACACAAGCATTGTAAATTTTTTGTGTGACTATCGATGTTTTTATTCTGCAATCGATTAAAACTCGAAAACAATCGATATTTTTAGTCACTATCGATAGTAAATGATGCACCCCTAAAAGCAAAATATGTAAATATGTTGGTCTTCATAAACAAAAATATCTGGATGATCTTCCACTGATCTTACTTATTTTTCATACAATTATTTTAGTTTTGTTATTTATTGCTTAGCTTAGAAAATATATTCGATGTTTGATGCAAATATTAATGCGTAAGTGCAAATGCAAAATGTTGTAGCATTATTGTGTGTGTATTTTGTTGTTGGATTTTAAGGAAAAGCTACAATATTTTGCACTTACACTTACGCAAGACTATTTGCATCAAACATCGAATACCGCCATTATTTTAAATTTTTAGTATAAATAAATACTTTATACGAGAGACATACAAGATAGATACTATCCCGATATATCGATAGTTTTTCTAACTTTTGATAGTCTTGAATCGATAGTTTTTTAAACTATCGAAAACTTTCAAAAACTTCCTTGCATACTTACGGTCTAATTCATAAAAAATATTTTAGGTTTATTACAGGTTTATTTGACAAATTTCCCATAGAAATATGTCAAATAAGCGCTTAATAAACCTGAATTACTTTTTATGAATAAGGCAGTTAATCTTTATAATCCAATAAAAAAAAATTTCAGCTATCTCAAGAAATACGTCTTTTAATTTTAAGATGAAAAAGTGCATTCTTACTGAGACACCCATTATGTCAAGAATTGACTTTTGCCACATAAAAATCTATTTTATGTGGATTTTAATATAGCAAACGTTGCAAATACGCGACTTACGAAAAAATACTGCCCTGTTGTGATGAATTGTTATTGTCTTTTGAAAATTTCCATAAGCTCCATCATACCAGTGTTGTATTTTCTCAAAAGTCGCACGATTGTGTAGTATAGTGAAACATGGTCTTAAATGTTACAGATTTTGTCAGCTGATACGATTTCACTAATTCTACAATAACTAATATTTACTTTTATTTAGGTAGGTGTAGTACATACCTACATACATACATATGTATGTATGTACATATGTAGTTACAAATTTTTAAATTTTTTCAATAGCGAATGTTATAATTTGACTCCAGAATAATATTTATTTATTACTATGAAGTCATCTCTTTCTTGGTTGTACAAACATTATAAGTACTCGTATTCGAAACAATAAATTGCAGAGGTTTTTGAACTCGAGACAAGAAATAATTTATGTACAATAAATTAAAATAATTTTACAAATAAGAAATATTATATACATACATACCTACAAAGCACAAAAAATATATACAATCATAAAATGTATGTGTGCAATGACTTTTAATAGGCAAAAGACAATTATTTGCTGTCTGGCTGGTAGATATACAGTTGCCCAATAAAGTCTACATACAGCGCCCCTATTTAAGTTTTCTTTTTATTTAAACAAATTTATTTAAATTTAAGTTAAACAAATATTTTTATTTTCCAAATAAAACTTAAAAACGAGAAAATACTCATTTATTTTTTGGCTTAAAATAAAGTAATAAAAGAAAAATGCAAATCAATCTGAAACGATAGTACAAAAAAGTGTACATACAGCAAATCCCATCACTAAAAGTATTAAAACAAACACTTCCCAAAGTAACGGTACATGATTTGTTTAATGCCTTCTGGCGAGTAGAATATCAAATCAAAATAATTTAGCAGCTAAAGTGAGTTTTTCGTTATTTGTTCTTTAAAATGTCGCAGAATTTACAAAAACGCAAGGAAATTTCTCTGGAAATCAGAAAATTAATTGTTAAGCTAAGAGTTGAACAAAAATCGTATGGAGAAATAGCGAATATAGTTGGAGTAAGCCGTTCTACAGTTCAAACCATTATAAGAAATTTTAATAGCACAAAAACAATAGAAAATAAACACCGATCAGGAAGGCCATACAAGCTTACTGACCGTGAAAAACGAAATATTGTTAAGCTCGTGTCCAATGATCCAAGAATAAGTGCAGTAAATATCGCTAAAGATATTGAAAAAACCAAACAAATTAGTATTCATCCCGAGACTGTACGCAACGTGCTGAGAGAAAATGATTTTCACAGTCGTATTCCAAGAAAAAAACCACTTATTAGCGAATCCAATTTAAAAAAACGCCTCGAGTTCGCAAAACACATAAAAATGATGGAATTGATTTTTGGAAAAACGTAATATTTAGTGATGAATCTAAATTCAACATATTTGGGTACGATGGTAAACAAAGGGTATGGAGAAAACCTAACACGGAGATGGCAATCCAAAATTTATTACCAACTCTGAAGCACGGTGGAGGATCTGTAATGGTTTGGGGGTGTATGTCCTTCGCTGGTGTAGGAAATTTGGTATTTATTGAAACTACAATGGACCGTCATATTTATTTGAATCTTCTGAAGGCAAATTTGAAGACGTCCGCCAGCAAGATGGGTCTTTCCGAAAAATGGATCTTCCAGCAGGATAACGATCCCAAACATACATCTCTCGTTGTAAGGGAATGGCTTCTTTATAATGTCCCCAAACAATTATATTCTCCACCTCAATCGCCGGATATGAATCCAAATGAAAATTTATGGGATGAATTGGACAGACGCGTGCGAAAAAATAAAATATCTAACAAAGATGACCTAAAAAAAGCACTAACAGACGAGTGGCAAAAAATTGGATCAGATATAACAGAAAAATTGGTTTCATCAATGCCTAGACGCATACAAGCATTGCTAGATACTAAAGGTGGCCCGACAAAATATTAGTTTAAAGTTATTTTAATAAAAATCTAGCAAATCAATGTCTAATATAAGCTGTATGTACACTTTTTTGTGATATGTTTTCAGACTGAATTACGTTTTTAGTTTATTACTTTATTTTAAGCCAAAAATTAAATGAATTGTTGTTGTTTTTAAGTTTTGTTTGGAAAATAAAAATATTTGTTTGACTTAAATTTAAATAATTATTTTTAAATAAAAAGAATACTTAAATATTGACGCTGTATGTAGACTTTATTGGGCAACTGTATATATGTAATTCGGTATGCATTGCCGCCTAAAGCTACCCTGACCTACCCCTTTTAATAAAATTTTAATGCTGCCGAAAATTAAATAAAAAGATATACATATGTATGCATGCACATTACAAAGCGAAACAGGACAGCAAGAGAGTAACAGGCAGGCACACACGCACACACTCTCACTCACTTAAAAAAAAAAACAATAGCAACAGAAAAAAAAACAACGTGGTAAAAGTGCTTCTGCTACCACAATAACAAGAACACCCATACAAACATTCAGACAAATTTAATATTCAATACGAAAATAAGCAAAACAATTTCTTTGTGTCAAACCAAAACTTTTCAAAGAAAAACAAAATTTAAATATGTACCTACTACCACCAACCAGCAACAAAGCAAAAACAAATATACACACTGACAGCTTTATCAACAATGGCAAACAAACAAACCAAGAAACAAAAAGACAACGACAACAACAGCAACAGCAAGTGAATGCTGAATATTATTATTGTGTGCTATACAACGTCAACAAGAACAAAAATAAAAATAAAAACAAAAGCACAAAACATGCGCGTTTACAAAAACCTAAAACAACAACAACAAGAACACAGAAATAAAAAATAAACACAGTGGGGTATTTGAACTTTAGCAAGGCCGACAAAAAAGTATGTATGTATGTAAAAAAAATCATCAACATTTCACGTTCTAATTAAAACAAAATGAAAAGTTTTGCCCAAAAAAACTCATTATGGATGAAAACAGAGATAGATAACAAAAAAGTAATGAGAGAGTACCAGCGATAAAGAGCTGAGTTTCTTGGCATATTAAGAAATTGCTGATAAGGTTTGGCAAAAAAATTAATAAATAGTTAATAAAAAAAAGTTTATATACACATCGTTCATTTACTCAAACAACATCATAACTCAAAAATTGGGTTTTATCGTTATTCATATTGTGTAAAAATCTCATACAAGTATGTCTCTTGTTTACTTGGGGAGGGACTCGCAGTGGAACTGCCACAAGTGGGAAATGTGGCTCGCCAGGGTCCAACCATCACAGATGGCATGGTTAGAAATGCAATAAGTAGCTTCTCTCCTTTCAAGGCAAGCGGGCCGGATGGGATTTTCCTGCGCTTCTACAGAAAGTGGTGGACACCTTTAAGCAAATTACGGCATTCGATACCGATCGAAATTTCCATAAAAACACAAGTAAAATTGTATAAAATTTTTTTAGACATCGAATGCCGTAATTGGCCCCCTAATCATCTCATCTGGGGGTCTACTGTGTAATTCGAAACGAAAGAAAATGCTTTCGAATTTTAATGCGGCATTTACTTCAAAAAGCTGGCAGGAGGTAGTTTTCATACCTAAGCCTGGCAACGCGAGTTATGCGACTCCAAAGACCAATAAGTCTTACTTACTTATACTATAGTCTGAGGTTTAGACAACATGCATATGTCAAAGGAAGGTCAGTGGAAACGGATCTTCACTGCGTAGTTAACTACATCGAAAAGCTTTCAATGAAAAGTTGTATAAGCTTGGCGTTTGTATTGACATTGAAGGCGGTTTCAACAATGTGAGTACCGACACGACACTCTTATCCAATCCTTAGTACAGTTTCATGTTGACCAATTAATAATTGATTGGGTAATCTTCATTCTGGGGAACAGGTGAATAAGCTGCAGTACGCACAATGTAAACGTTAGAAACAGCGTGCAAAGTGGGACGCCTCAAAGTGGAATATTATCACTTCCTGTTTGGGTAAGCACTGTACACAGCCTGCTAAGGGACCTGACTAATGAAGGTTATGAACCTGTTTGTTAAGCGGACGATGTCAGGATACTTCTAAGGGGCAAGGACCTTAACCAACTTTGCAGGGAGGCGGCAAGAACCCTCAACATTGCGCTAAACTGGGCTCGGCCGAGCAGACTGAATATAGACCCAGAAAAAAACGCAGATTGGCTTTTTGCCAGTGTATTGATCCTGGTTTTCAGGGAAAGACCATCACCTTTTCGGATAGTATTAAATATTTAGGAGAGATCCTAGATTGGAAACTTTTGTGGAGACACCACATAGAGGAAAGAGTCGAGAAGGCCAACTCTGTATTTTGAGGTCTACTCTGTATTTTGAAACGTAAGAAAATGCATTTACTTTCGTTGCGAATTACAAAGTAGACCCCCTGGTCTCTCTGTAGAAAGGCATTCGACTTGTATGGGTGCCAGCCCACTACTACGTAATGAACAGAAATTAAAATGCAAATGGACTGGCGAAAAAGGCCAGAGCGTTACGGACAGTAACTCCAATTAATGCAAAGCCTTTCCAGGCAGAGAAGAGGTGAGTAATCTTACCAAGGTTCTGTAGGGCGACCCGGACGAAGACAAAACAAGGCAAGAATGGCAATAAATGCAGGGCATGCATGGAGGACAATGGAGCACTTCCAGCCCAGCCGAGATCCCATTATTTTGGGGATGACACCTTACACACCTTAGAGATATTGACTGGAAAAGTTTGAGGGACTACGTGAACGATATTGAGTTCCTATAAAGGCGAGGTTCGTTTTTAATACGCATGAGAGCGCATAACAGGCCTAAACTGGCTTATTCGCTTATGTGTATGTCCCCGGCTATGAGCGTAATTGCTGCTTTTTTCAACCTAACCTAACTTATCTTGTTTACTCAATTATTGAGCGAAAAATTAAATTTTCTTTTTCCATTATGTTGTGTGTAAATTGAAAACTTTAAAATCGTTTTCTGGCAAACTAGTTTTTTTAGCTATGCCGTTGTTTTAGTAAATACCTAACAATGCATATTTATTTTTAATATTTTTATAAACGAATAATAACGTCCAATCGTATTTATTCCCTAATTGTGTATGTACATATTTAATTTTCCTCTTTCTGAGCCACAATCGAAAACAAATGTCACATGTACAAGTACATTAGGGAACAAATTATATCCATGTATTTTAAGAATTATATTTAGAAACAAGTTAACATGTTTTGCTAGATACTCGTACAAGCAGTTTGGAGAAAGTAGAGTGGGCGATAAATAAATTCTTGTGGAGTGGATAAATTTGTTGCTAGGTAGCAGAATTATCCACTTAAAACTGGCAAGTGAGGGAGGGATTGTCGTACTAGAGGTACGCCGCGAAGGAGGCGGAGGGTACTGTCACCTTTTCTATGGCTACTTGCGTTGAACGACATTCTCAGTCGTTTTGGGAATGGTGGCCGAAAGACAATCAGCCTTAGCATGAATTCCATATGAGAAAATTTGCGAAACAAATTTTTCGTTCATATGGACTTTAATTTCGTATCATCAATTCCAATCAAATTAATAACTTACCTACATACATACATATGAGTATTTCCACTTTTCCTAACAGGAAAATTTTTGTGAACAATTTTCTTCATAAATTTGTCAAAATATTTCGCATTCGTATGATGTTTTTTGAAATAAAACTGTTCACACGTTCGGAAATTTTCAAGTGGGAAATTTCTTCCTATTGTCAGTGAAATTATGCAGACATCGCTAAACGAAGTTACTTCTAGGGCGAGTAGGAAGTCACTTGGAGTCAACCCAGCCAGACATAACAGAGTTAAGGTACGGTCACAAACAAAACACTTTGTTGTCGTCTTGATGTGACGTCGACGACGCCATTCACAATAAGGGGGAATACCAAAAATTGGGGCTTGTGTATCCTAACTGACTTCTGTTGGCAGGTTTATGCTATTTTCTAGACCTTAGGGAACGAAAATAGATTGTCAGTAGCACAAAATTGTTTTGCAGGGTGAGTAAACAAGTCCCAATATTTTGGTATTGTGTTAATTAAAGTGACGTCGATGTCGACAACTGGAATAAGGGTGAATATTTAACAGAGGTTGGCGAGTATGTTAAGCACGCTTTTTTGTGTCTAATGTGACAATATGATGTCACAAAATGCCATCGCAATAGTGAGTACTAGTGGCAACTTTTGTCATTTCCGATATTTTTCGTTGTGTGTCATTGCGTTCCAAACAAAAAAAAAACACAATGTAAACGGCATTGCACACATTTTGAAAATGACAGCAAAAGAAATGTCAAATTTTGTACTCAGCATAATGTTATAAATTTTAACATTTTTAAAATAAACAGTGTCAAGATGTTTACTTTATTTATGTATTTTCCAAAAAAAAAAATAATAATTATAATAATAACAACGGTGCTGCAGTATCCATGAATGTATGACAGAAATTACAAAAAGAGCCAAGAAAATATGCATGCCTACAACAAAATAATATGTATTAAAAAACATGTTGCGAATATTAAAATTTAATCAAAAATAACCACATGCAAATTTTTAGCGAACACCATCAGCTTTATTATTTTGTCACAATTTAATAATTTTGGAAATCAATGCTTTGCAAAAAAAATTATTGTAAATTAAAAATAAAAACTGGAGGCTATTTATGATTGCATTCGATATTTTGAACGAATTTAAAAATATTTCTATTTAACCTCTATTTGAAGAATTGTAAAACTTTTTGAATTGCCGTAATTTATAGTGTTTTCACATCTAAAGTTAAAACCAGTGCTCAAATCTTCGCATCCGTGATCGTAACGACAATCGTACGAAAACAAATTAAGTGATACGTAAATCGTATAAGCTGAATGGGATTTCAGTACGTTCACGTATGTCAGAATCCGAAAATGGCGTTTTTACGCGACGAGTTGTATGTTCACGGATGTGACGATGCGATCACTGGTTTTGACGTTAAAACCATAAACAGCTGATTTTGTGTTCACACTGCTGCAAGTTTGATAAATTCAGGTTTTAAGCAACAGTTGTCTAATAAATTCGTTCAAAATAAAATAAATCTCCTGTAGAAATACGTGTATTTGTTGTTGTCACTTATTTGACAAACTGTACATCAGCTGTTTTGGTTTTTATGGAAAACTCCAAAATTTTACTATGCGCTCTAAAATGTAAATTGTTTTATATTTTATGTACTCGTACATGAACATTTTAAAATTATGAAACTACTTATACAAAATGAAAGAAGTACTTGGAAATCAATGTAAAAAATGCACAAATACATTATAAGCTAAACCTTTTTTTGATCGTCAGATGGATGTCAGTCATATCCAGAGATCAATGAAAATATTTTGGATGTTTTCCATCCCCAAAAGATTCTTTTTCTCCGCAATTTTTTTTTTATTATTGTTGCGGCTGCATCTATTTTTAGGTTGAAAATGTTTCAATCGGTATTTAGTTTTGTTAACTGGCATAAACATTATCACCTCCTTCCGGCCATTTTAACTTGGCAGCACTAAATTTAGCACAGCGAAAACAAGTTTGCATTTCATAAAACCTACTAAAAACAAATTAAAAAAAAGGTTTTATTAAGTTGGTTTTAACAAAATAATTTTGTATGGTTTTAACAGTTGATTTTAACGTTAAAACCAACTTTTATTAAAAACCATGTTAGTGTGAAAACTCTATTATGGCCATTTCTTTTTATAGGGTTTTATGAACATCTCAACGGAATTAGGAAAACAAATTATAACCTATTCTCCTCTTATTACTTTCAAAATTTAAAAGCACTTCACTATGTACTTACATATATACATATGTATGTAGATGTACATATACATATGTATGTATGTATACATATGTATGTATGAATACATATGTATGCAAGTGTATCTTTTGATTGTTATTTTTTTCGAAATCGCTTCTTGAAAGAAGTATGTATATACGAGTATGTATTAAATAATTTAAAATTTACCTTTGTTTGAAATATGTATTTTAACTAATAACTGATTATTATTTAAAAAATAAAAAACTGATATCACCCCTATGAATATGCCTTCGATTTGAGTGTTGATATTTTTTTTTTAGATAAGGAATATTTGAAAAGTTCCTTCACCTCCGCTTGCTCTTATTCTTTAATTTCTATATTTCGGAAGGTATCACATTAAAAACTTTTTTTTATTTATTTTTAATTTCAGGTAAAAAAAAATTGTAAATTCTATAAAAATGTTTCGAACCTTAACATATGACTGGTAAGTGCTAATCTATTTCCTAATTAATATTATTAATTTACTTACTTATTTACAAACAAAATTACAACAGAAAGAAAATATTAAAATAAGGTATTCTTGAAATCGTATTCAGCATTTAATATTCATCTTATTAGCTTTTATCAACAACAAGAAATTTTGAAGCCAAAATTTAAATATAAAAGGAAATAATGAAATCATAATGTAATTTAGGATTGTATCGAACTCTGTCAGTAGCTCGTTTTAGATACAAACCTCCTATAATCACAACCATTTAAATTGCATGATTTTCATTATAGGTTTGTGTCAAGAACTGAAAGATTTAAAAAATGGGCGCTGACACGCCCATTAAAATTTAATTTTATATTTCACGTACTTCTTCTTATGTTCTTCTATCAGATCTTTGCATTTGAAGTCGGTTTTTTTTTGCAGAAGTATTTACTCTAGTTTTTTTATAAATACATAAATAAATTCAAAACTATAAACCTTTGTGCATGAAATATTATGCTTGCGTACAAAAATCATCTAGATTTACGATATTCTAGGAAAGACAACGAATTTTTGGGTGGTGCTTTTGTTTTTGAAACCTGCGTAGTTTAAATAATTTTTTTTTGTGAGTGGTTGTTGTAGCTGGATAGCTTTTCATTTAAGCTGGCGATTTGATTTACATCATTATTACTCATACGCACTGAGTTGCAGTTCGCTCTGTGTATCAGTATCCAACGAAGTATGCAACAGTTTTCGTTTAAAGATCTACATACGTATGAGTGATATTTAATTGCAGCCTAATAAATAAACACTGTTCAAAAAACTGACAGCAGAAAAGCAAAAGTTTCATCCAAGATGCTATTGCTTTGAGGCAACAGTTTTTTGTTGAAAAAGTAAACTCTTGCTTTCGCCTCTGCTTTGAAAGTTAATTTTAATTATTATTGTTCGAACTTCATTTGTTTCTATATTTATGATTTGATCAGGCTAAAGTTTCGTAAATGTAAATGGCAACTGTTGAAAAGTATTTTATTGTGTTTGCATTCGTACTGTTTTGTTTTGCTGTGACTTCGTACTATATATAGACGAGTAAAATCAAAGCAGCAATTCGTAAAAAGTATTAATCAATTTGCTTCCAAGTAACTGCGCAGTCAAAAGTAAAAAATTAAGTTCAAAGAACACGAACAGCTGCTTTGCTATCGAACAAAACAAACGTCTTTTACAATTAACGGGCCGTATCGTGGTTGGCGTATTTCGACTTCACGACAGTTTCGTCCTAGATTAAAGAAAACATTTTGTCGTGTTCTTATTATCTATTACAAAATGTCGTAGTAAGAGTCGAAATACGCCAACCGCGATAAGGGGGAACATTAAAAAAGTTGCAGTACTTTTCTAAACCTAAAGAGAGGAATGTTTTACTTCAAAAATAAAAGTTAAGAAGATTTTTCTCCATCAAGCCCATTACGATGAGGTGTGTAAATAAAATCAACACGCAACACTGACTAAAAATTCTGTTCTACAACTTATAATATGTTTCCACTATACGTGCTTCGCTCTCTACGTAGACGACGGCACACATTCTTTGTGAGTGTATTGTCTTATGTAACAGTAGAAGGCGTGTTTTTCATTCTGAGTTTCTGTGTTCAGATGATATTAGGCGGGCTTCTCCAATATCTGTGCTGACTTTCATAAGGAAAGTCATACAGAGATTGATTTAATTTAATTTACAGATCTATGCCACAAAAGATCCATCAGGCGTCGCAGAGCCGGTCTTTGGACCAGATCTTCCCCTTGTTCTAATCTAATCTAATCTAATCTAATATAATGTGTTTGAATAAATAAAAACAAACCAAACGCACGTGCGTATAATACGTATGTACATATGTGTGAATATACATTAAAAAATGCCAAACGAAGCACGAATGCGCCGTGTAAACAGCATGATTCATAAACATGATTGAAAAAGCGAAGCATATGATTCAACTCCTAGTGGAAATATAGCATTAGTTTGAACCATGTTAGATGATCGACGTCATTTGCTATCCGTTTTTCTGCCAAATAGACTGCTGTAGTTTTCCGTATTAATGAATTTACAGAATTTTAAAAACTAAATATTATTAAATGACGTCCATTAAAATTTTTGATAGTATTTATTTACTTTAATGTATGCGAACAGGAGTATGAAATTCTTTTTTATAAAAAATTGTTCATATTTTATTTTGTATCTGCAAATAGGACCCCAATTTAATGTTTAAACATTTCACATATAATATTCGTATTCGTATTCGCGAATATCGAATAAAAGAATTTGGCATTCATTACATCACTAGTACATATGTATGTATGTACTCGTATGTATATAAAACAACCTTTCTTATTAAACAAATTTTATATACACAAATTACTTATACAAATACTACATGCATACTCGTACATTGTTTTGTATGTACATACATATGTACTCGTACATTTGTACACACTTTTCAAAAAAAAAAAAGAAAGGTAACAGAAATTGAATTCCGTTAAAAAGAACCTGATACGCTAAGAACGCTGATACACAGGCTCGTAAATTATTTTAGCAAGTCAAGCTTTTCCTCTCTACTGCTTTTATTAATTTTTTATCGTTATGTGGGTATTTTCTCTCTTTTTTTTGGGGGGTTTTGGGGTGGGCGGGGTTAGTATAGCGGGGGAATATTGTTATTGAGTTGAGAAAATTGTGATTGCGGTTGTTGTACTTAATAAATTAATGACAAATGACGTGGGTGCAAAAAACTGTAAATATCGTCATTTTGTTATATTTAATGACTGATGAACACAGTCCGCCGCCCATCGTTTGTGTTAAAGCAATCTTCGGCATCAATTTTACGGCTGTTGTTTTAATCACTGTTTTCAGTGCGAATGTGAAATAAAAGCAGCAGAGTACGTTCAACTAAAAGACCAAGCAAAACAACCAAAAACAAATACTCGTACCAGCAATTTCTTTATACTAAACCGCAAAAAAGCAATTGTATGACTGTATGTATTTATTGTGCGAGTACATATTGTACCTACACAATTCTTATGAAATAAATACATATGTAATACAATTATGTATATAGTATGTACAAACACATACATATATTTGTATGTATTTTGTTTTACTTAAAAATCCGATTTACATAAAAGCTAAAAACACATTTTAGGCTAGAAAGTAAATTGGCTGTCAAATGATGCCAAGATGCCAAGAACTGAGCTGTTAAAAGGTTGGGAAATTTTAACCATGGAACGCTACACTCTTGAGCAAATGTCGAACGTTTGTGAATTGGTTGTTTGAAAAACGGAATAAAAACATTATTAGGTCTATGCAACTCTACAAAAACACAGCAATACAAAAAACAACTTTATGTTTCACAGAAACACACGCAAACATGAACTCAAGTATATGGTGCAAACAACTTTTGAGAGTTTAAACCACGAAAACACAGAATATCATCAGGACGATTGCATTGACCTGATAAATAGGCCTTGGCAGTTTTCAACAAAATCGTCTGTAGTGATGGGGCCCATTTTCAATTAGGCGATTATATAAACAAACAAAATTGTCGCATATGGGGCTCACAAAATCCACAAACAGTCCTCGAAAAGCCATTACATCCAAAGCAAGTGACCGTATGGAGCGGCTTGTGGTCGAAAATGAGCAAGAAAACGCCATCACCGTGAATCCTTTGCACTACCAAACCATGACAACCGATTTTTGTGGCCACAATTGGCTAATGTTGACATCAGTGACCTTTGGTTTCAGCAAGACGGAGCCACAAGCCACAAAGCCGGCCAAACAATTCAATTATTGCATGAAAAATTTCCTGGTCGCGTAATTTCTCGATTTGGCAATGTGAATTGGCCGCCTCGTTCTTGTACCGCTGTACTATTTTCTCTGAGGCCATTTGAAAGATCGGGGTTTACGTGAACAAATCAGAAAGAACTAACGCTCTGAAAGATGAAATTCGGCGCTGCATTGACGAGATAAGCGAAGCTTTGTTGCAAAATGTGGTTCAAAATTTTGTGAAAAGAGCGGACGTCTGCCGATGTGCTAAAGGTAGACATTTGACCGACATCATATGCCATTATTAATTCTCACATTTCTAATTATTTGTTACGGTTTAGAAAATTTATACTGAAAATTTTGTAAAAAGCTTCAGCTAGGGAGGAGGAAGGAGGTATAAAAACTACGTAATATGTGTATGGCCCCTTAAAGTCCTGTCGTAAGAAACAGATTGTTGTTCTCATATTTCATCCCACTAGAGGAAACGCCGGAGCCATTTTGGAGGCTTTTGTGAACTTTTAATTATTTATACCTTCACAATTTTTTTTTTCGAAAACATTTTTGTTACAAACTTCAAACAATTAGGAGTTCCAGCTTATCCAAATCTTGTTGTTAAGGATCTCCATACAACACTATTCCTCCTTAATACATGTATGCAACATTTAAAAAATTTGTCCAACTAGTAAAAAATACAACCTTTTTAAATTACTTTTAAGACTGACCTAAGGCGCAGTTCTTTTCTTTCAATTTAGGTATGTAAGCATGTATTTTCATATACATTTTCACTTTGTATTTATGTACAAATTCCATCTTTCTCACTTTCTAACATTTTTTTTTTTAAGAAAATCGATACATATTTTCTTAAAGGATCCTTTTTGTTTTTTTTTTGTATACACAATTTGAAATGTGTTACCAACGGCATACAACAAACATACGCACCTATATACATACATACAATCTTATGTAAGTACATACACATACATAAAATAAGTAGATACATATATATATGTAATACATAAAGTAGGAACAAAATAAAACCAGGAGCAACAGTAGACAAAATTAAATCAAGTGCCTACCCACTCGCACAAATACAAGCACATACCACATAAATACATACATACATATGTATGTATAACATATTATGCTGTGTATACATTTCGTTACAATTGATCCATAATTGATACTACATACATACATATGTATTTATGTCACTACAGGAAATTTTGTCAAAACTAAAAAACTTAATATCGAAAATTTACAATTATGTTTGCTCTAATATATCTAAAATATATATAAATATATGTATATATTCCGCCACGTCGCTTTACGATTACGTTGTAATATGTTTTTCAAGTAGGGACTGTTAAGGTTCAATCAAACGAGCCATACAATAATGTCATCAATAATCAAAACCAAAATTCAATTGGTTTCTATGGCTATGGCGTTATGGCGAGTCACCAATAATCAAATACAGCGTTGCCCATTAGTTTGGTTCGAACAGCTGTTTTGTGCAAAAGTGCAAAAACTTGGTAACACTTCTATAAAAAAAACTTCTATTTACAAAAAAAAAAAATTGTAGGAATGTATAAAATAGCAAATAATTAGTTGTTTTAATTGTTATTATTTCTTTATTTATATTGAGACGTGAACAAGTCGCCGGGAGCTGCTAGTGTCTAATAAATTTCTTGTACTTGACGCAAAGATTTATGTGTACATAATACTTAAGCAAAATTAACAAAAAGAGAATTAAAAATACATAATGAGCTTAATTACGAGTGTCGTATTTCGACCTCTACGCGACGATTTTTTACTAGATTAAACAAAAAAATGTGATTCTGACAAAATAACAATAAATAATTCTTTGTTTTCGTAAAGTATGTGTAAAATAAAATAATAGATAGCCCACAACTAGCAATAATTTCTTGAAAATAATCAAATCTATCATAAACATTTTTTATAGGAAAAAGTGTAACGCACGGCCTTAAATGTTTGTCTTTGACACATTTATCAAGACAAATTAATTACGGAACGAGGAACGATAAAAAATTAACATTTAAAAAGTCCGCACGGTTCCTTTTAGGGAATCGCAACATAGTGTCCACACCTGATAACGCCGGCAGAGCAACTGTCATTTTTTCATTAATATCAACACAAAGGGGTAGACGTTGATGATTTTATATCATGATGAATCAAACAAATATTTGCAAAATACTTGCCAAAAATATCTAATTTGCGTGTTGCTTAATTTTCTGATCGCCTTTTTTAAACGAAAATTGTTTCATAAATAAACTTTAAATGCACAGTGATACATAAAATGACGTTTGATATCAAGATGAATTTATCACGCCGTGAGCTCTGATGATTATATTATAACGCTGCCATAATATTAATAAATTGAGTCTATACGTGATGAATTTCCATCATGATATCAATTTGACATTCATCATGATATAAATTCATCAAGTGTGGACACTATGTTAACAACATAATAACAAATATACTACAGTTGTCCCTTTCTCGCAGAACCTGTGTCACATGATTTTCTTTAACTTTAACGTACACAGGTGCTTTCGTTCAAACACAACAATTCCGTTGTCCCCTTTTATGTACTTCTGTCAAAATGTAACAAATCATTGTTTCAAAATCAGCCAGGTTCGAATTAAATAATATCACAATTTGTTAAATAATGAATAGATTCGAAGTGCTCTTACGAGTACGAGTAGACCGATGCAGATGTTTGCATGTACATTAGCGTGGCCGTTATTTTTATTTTATTTTTTATTTCTTATATTCTCTCCCCCCAACTCCGTTCAGTTTTATGTAAAAAAAATATAAAAAAATTTAATAGAGATATGTTGTGTTTTAGGGGGTGCGTCCGCCCCTCAAAGTTGGCCTTCAAGCCCATTTTCAATGTAGTTTGTTTGCATATGACTATCTTTTTAAAACAACATTTTACAAGAATATGATATATGGCAATATATTAGCTCTTTTAGTCAACAACATTAGTATCGAAGAAAGTTTTATGCTAAAATTAATCTCGTATTTTAGAAAATAATGAAGAAAATAACCAACAAAATACCAAAAATTTTATATAACAAAATTATATTTATGTATATGGAAATTATTTATATTAAGCATGTACCTACACTGAACCAAAAAAGCATTCTTAAAACAAGAATCTTGCGTTTTTGTTTTCAAAATGCTGCTTTTTAAAAATCATTTTTAAAATATGAATGTTTCTTATAATATTAATATACAACATTGTTATTTTTATAACGAAACAGTTCTAAAACAAAAATGTGCGCTTTCATTTTAAAAATTTCAAAAACTATAATGTTTTCTTATTAAAATAAAAATTATAATTTTTGAAATCATAATAAAAAAGAAAATGTATTTTTAAACATTCTAAAAACACAAATATTTTATTATTATATCAATAACTTTAATTTTTTTAAATAAAAGAATATATTTTTCCCTGAGTTTTTGAAATCATAATAAAAAAGAAAATGTATTTTTAAACATTCTAAAAACACAAATATTTTATTATTATATCAATAACTTTAATTTTTTTAAATAAAAGAATATATTTTTCCCTGAGTAACATTTTATATTTGTGTCGTGTTGAAAAAAAATAATTAATCTGTTATTATGACCAAGTGTATATTAATGTCCATTATCCTGTATGATCCTTGCGCACAAAATCTTAAAATTATTGCGAAATTTTAAAAAAACACGGTGTTGCTCGTCATGACGCTAATGAAAATTCGTTCGATTAGCGCTTTGGACTACAGTCGAAAACCGAAAATTTTTCATAATAAGGGCATTTTCACTCCAAACAAAATTAAAATCTTTAATTTTAATACGAACTATCCGTAATTTCAAAATTCTCTTCTATTAATTTAAAACGTTTCATTCTTAATTTAAGAAGTCTCAATTATTAATTCAAAACATTTCATTTTTTATATGTATAAAAATAATTAGTTTTAAAATAAAAATGCTTCATTATTACTTCAAGAATATTTCATTCTTAATTCAAAAACATATGTTCTTAATTTGAGTATGTTCAACTTTATATCAAGGTTGTTGTTTCTTAAAACAAAAATAATAATTTTTCATTCCAAAATAGTTTTAATTTTTAAGCAAAGAATGAAAATTTTTAAAATAACACAAAACAAACTTAGTTCTATTTCATAAAGGTTTCGTTTTTAAAATCAAAATGTTTCTTCTTGATTTTAAAACTTTATTTTTTGGGTGTACAATAAGAATTATTTCATACATATCTCGTACATACAAATAGTAAAAAAAAACTAAAAAAATAATTACATTGATTAAATTGGCTTGAGGGCCAACTTTGAGGGGCGGACGCACCCCTTAAAACACAACTTATCGCTAAGAATTTTTTTGTATTTTTTTTACATAAAACTGATTTGGGGGAGAGAGAATTTAAGAAATAAAAAAAAAATTCCATACAACCAACGGCCACTCTAATGTACATACCTATTAGATGTTAAACAAAAAAAAAAATAAGTAAATAGTGGTTGGCAAAGTTTTGCCTTATTCGTTACTAAAAGTTTGAAAACACTGTCAAAAATATATGTATGTATGTACCTATACTTACACACATGTGTATGTACGCATGTGTGTATGTATGTATGTGTATATGCATATGTATGTATGTAATATTTATGTATGTATGTACATAAAAATTAAAGGTCAGTATGCAGTTTGTGTTGAATTTTAAGTATGTACATACATACATATGTAGGTACGAGTATGTAAGTAGTGTAACAGGCAGCCAGCAGACAACTTTCCATTTGGTGTTGCGATCTCAGAAAAAGTTACAAGTTTTTTTAGAGTTGTTTTCTAAACCAGAGATGCATTAAGAAACAGTGTAGTTTTTTTTTAACGTAAATTGAAGAAAATAAAATCAATTCAATAATTTTGTTGAAAATTTTTTGTATGTATACGTTTTTGTAGTGGAATCTTTATTATATGCAGTTCGTGCTAAACAATTATTTATTTAATAATAATACTCCTAACAACAAAACAATATGCAATCACTGCTAACAAGAACACGTACATACATACATACATATGTACATACAAACACACATTATAGATAGACGCACTCACACATTTCTAAGTTTTTGCATTCATTTCTTCTAATTTTTTATTTTTATATAAATATATACCAATATTTTCAACATTGTTTTGTGTGTTATAAATTAAAAGAAGAAAAAAAAAGGAAAAAAGAAACAATGTTGCTATTATATTGTGGTGGTTTGTATTTATAATAAATTGTATATGCATGTCCATATTTGTATGTATGTATGTATGTTTGTAAGTATGTGTTATTGTTACTTTTTTGTTTTGTATATTAAATAATTTGCGTTTTTGTCGCTGCCACTGCTGCTGTTTATTTTTTCCAATGTCAATAAAAGGCTGCCATGACCTTTAAAAAAACAACAACAACAAATAAAATTAAATAAAAAACTACTTTGCATTAAGTAATAACAAACAAATAAATAATGTGCACAAAAATGAAATGTACATACGAATACATACTCATACATAACTACACAGTCTTAAGGCTCAGTTAGCCGACTGTAATGCAATGTAACTGTAATGTAGGAAACAGCTGATCGATATTTTTATATGAAAAGTAAGTTACGTTACATTACATTTCTATAACCATTTCCATTACTTTTCACATAACAATATCGATCAGCTGTTTCCTACTGTTGCAGTTACATTAAATTACAGTCGGCTAACTGAGCCTTTACAAAACTTTACGTACCTACAGACATACCTCTAGTAGGAATGTCGCCGATTTGTCCGATTTGGTCTTAGCCGCCGCCGACCAAAGTTATACATCGGCTTCGTGCTCTGATAGTTTGTCACGGCCTTTACTGAACCGTATTAAATATGTATATACATATATACCTATGTATGTACTTAGTGTTGGACCTTATTTGGAATATTAAATTAAAAAACGTTTTAATTTCATTAAAATACATCCATACATACTAGTGTTGTCATTCGAATAAAATTATTCGAATATTCGAATAACTATTTATGATTTTTGTTCCAAGGAACAAAAATTTTCAATTTCGAATAAAGAATATGTTTCGAATAATTTTTGTCGAATATTCGGACAATTTCCTTACACTTCAAAACTTTTTAATTTGTTAACAGTAGCATAGGTATTAAGTAATCAAATTACTCCAAATTATAAATACTTGTGTAAGCTTGTTTATATGCATACATATACACACATACATACATATGTATGTACATATACATATGTAGATGTTCGCTAAACGCATCTTTTGTTTTCTTGCTGAGAAAAGATAATGCCTCCTTAATGGAATTAGGTGTCTTACAATTCCTGATAAAGAGTTTAGAAAAATAAATAACAAAATTTCAGAATTATTATTATATTGTTCGAACAAGGAAAAAATCATGAAATTTCATTCCAACAAATATAAAACACGAATAATTAACAACACTATTACATAGTACATGTATGTATGTATGTATTTAGCAAAAAAATACAATGCTTTGATACGTAATCTTTTATCTTATCACGCAGTTTCATCAATACAGGTTTTTAAATACATACACACATGTGTACATAGCGCTCATTTACTTCAATATTGTCACAACTCAAAAAACTAGTTCTGCAGAAAACGATCTTGAAGTTTTCAATTCACATACAACTCAATGAAGATATGAAATAATATTCCTTTCACAGCAAGTGGTAGTACAAGCTATTTATATGAAATTGTTACACAAGATAAAATAATGGGATATACCCAAGTAGTAGATATACTCCAAGTAGTTCCATTTCTGGTGCATCATCAATGAATTAAACACATAGTTGTCATAGTACGGAAGTCATCCAAATAACTTTTTTTTATAAAAACAACAGTCTTAAAATATTAAATTCAGTACCTGTAGTGATTGGTATGCAATGAAAGTGGTAAAACTTTGTATCTGGGATTATTCTGCATTATTAACTAAAAAAAAGGAATTGTTTGAGTTATGACACTATTGAAGTAAATGAGCGATTTATGTATGTACGTACATTAGGGGGGAACTTATCGAATTTTGAGAAATGCCTCCCCCCATACCCCTAATTTAGTAAACCGCAACGCACAGCGGTCGAAGTTCAAATTTGACGAAATTTCCATATTTTAGCAAACGCATTTCTATGTTTTTTGTGTTTTTAGGAATATTATAATAAAATATGGAAAATACATACATACATATGTAAGTTTCTTATCGCTCAGTCGTCAAATTCAGGTTAATTTGCTTTATAAAATCTTTAAACCTATTTTAACGTAGAGTCAGTACATATTTCATAAAATGTTGAATTTTCATATAAATTTTCAAGTTGCTGTCAATAAGAAAACTTTACCATTTTATATTGGGCCTGATTACGAGTGTCGTATTACGTCGTAGTCGTAGTCGACGATTTTGTATTAAATTGAAGAAAAAATGTTACTATGTTATTTAGTCTAGTACAAAATCTTCGTAGTCGTAGTCGAAATACGACACTCGTAATAAGGCCCATTATTTTTTTACATTCTTATAGGTACAATTAAATGCAAAAAACGTTTTGGAAAGTCATTCAAAAGATATAAAGAAAGTTGGGCACTCGGTTTGTAACGTCCGCAGCGAAAAGCGGTGTATTTTAAATTTTATTGTTTGTGTCTATTTTTCTTTGCTTTTTTGCTTTAATTAAACTAATTTCTTGACAGAGAGGTTCCGTTATAACGGTATTTTATATTGTTCAAAAAGACACCGGTTATATAAAAGACATTTTCTCACACTGACATGGTTTTAATAAAAGTTGATTATAACGCTAAAGTCAACTGTTAAAACCTGGTTTTACCATACAAAATGATTTTGTTAAATCCAACTTAAAAAATTTTTGATTTGGTTTTAAGTAGATTTTATGAAATGCAACCTTACTTTCGCTGTGTAAATTTAGTGCTGCCAAGTTAAAATAGCCGGAAGCAGCCGATAATGTTTATGCCAGTGAATAAGAATAGATGCCGATTGAAACATTTTCAACTTAAAAATGGATCCAGCCGCAACAACAATAAAAAAAATTTCAGGGAAAAAAAGAATATTTTGGACGGAATACAACGAAAATATTTTCATTGACCTCAGGCGATATGACTGACATCAATCTGTCGATAAAAGAAGGTTTACCTTATAATGTATTTGTGCATTTTTTATTTTTAAAAACTTGATTTCCCAGCACTTCTGCACTTTTCCGAAGAAGTTCCATAATTTTAAAAAGTTCATTTACAAAATATAAAATAATTTCCATTTTAGAGCACATTGTAAAATTTCTGAGTTTTTCATACAAGGAAAATCAGCTGTTGTACAGTTTGTAAAATAAGTGTTGTAAAAAGAAGAAAAAATACAGCATCAACAGCACGACGTATTTCTACAGATTTATTTTATTTTGAATTTATCAAACTTGCTGTGTGAACGCAAAATCAGCTGTTTATGGTTTTAACGTTAAATCCAGGTTTTAAATTTAGCTGTGAAAACACTATTAGAGATTTGTTCAGTGAACTGGTTAATGAAAAAAAAAAAACGAAACCATTTTGATAATTTTGAGTTGTGGCTGTTTATGGTTTAGTGTGCGATATTGTACATACATAGATATAAAAATTAAAAATAGATTAAAAAAGAATGCAAAATTGATTAGGTATCTTATCAATAGAATATTTGTAACTCCCACACATCCAAGCGCAAACCAAAGAAAAAAATGAATCAAAAATTAAAACAATAACAAGACCTCAAAAACCATATGAAAATAACGCATATACAGCATGCCGACAACACTAGAAAAAATTATACATTTTTATTTGTTGTTTGATATTTGTCATTATTGTTCTTATTGCATGCACTCCGCATTTTGTGGGAGAAATGTCACAAGAAAGAAAGGTTGCCAGTGTTTTGATATTTTGCTTCAACAATCCTACATTAGGGTCCGCCAGATAACTTTTTTTTTTTTGAAAACAGGGCGCAAAACATCGAGTGTAACTTCGGCTGTGTGGCACGTAGCCCCGTCCTGTTGAAACCAAATGTTGCCAATATCCTCCTCTTCAATTTTTGTGAACAAAAATTCATTCAACATGGCCCGATAACAATTGCCATTGACTGTAACGGCCACTCCTTGCTCATTGGCCCAATTATGCCTCTGGACCAAAATCCGCACCAAACAGTGACTCGTTTTGGGTGGGTCGGCTTTTTAATGCATGCGTGCGGGTTTTCTGTGCCCCAAATGCGACAATTTTGCTTGTTTACATTTTTTTTTTTTTGGCAAAATCGGCATCTTCTGTAAGTCGATCGCAGGCAATATTTCCCAGCGTTGTTCAAGCGTATACACAACCATATTCGTTCAGCGGAAGGATAAAACTAATAATCTGTCAAATCACACATGAGCTAAGTGTTACCATTCACGAAATAAGCACTAGTTGAAAAAAAAAACGTAAGATGGCGGACCCTTTATAAATATGTATGTATGAAGTCGTTAAGCAGCTCTGGGTTGAAGAACAGCTCTCGCGTCATCGTAATTATTTCTTAAGTGCGGTCAGGCTTTTGCGTGTTGTTTGGCCTTCGAGAGTTTTTCGTCGCGCTCGCACTGGTTGACTGATCTGCCACGGATAACCGTATATTCTTGCGGTTCTTTTGTGGAATTTCTTTAACAACCACGTAGCTACTTCCTATGTGAACGCATAGGTCGTGTATAGTCAGTCACAAAAACTTTTTTAAAATACTGTTAATAGCATCTTGGACATAAGGTCTAGTTACCCCACCCATATTTGTGCAACAATACTTTGCAAATTTATTTTGTAAAGTATTTATGAAATAAATAAATAAATATATATATTCCGTTCATTTGAATATCTCCACACCTACGTAGTATGTATGTACATAAATATGTATGTATGTACATATGTACGAGTATGTATGTATGTATGTATGTATGTATGCACGTACTACATAAATGACTGACGCATGACCAAAAATTAATTGCTCATATTTTTGCGTTTTCTTCGATAACTGCTGATAACTTTCTGACCTCCTCACAAACGGCTGAGATATGGACGAAATGGCAATTGCTTACTAGTGTAGTATATATTTTTTCAGAATTTATTCTAATGTTGTTTTGAACCGATTTCTGGAAGAAGAAGGTTCTATATCTACTTATAATCTTAATATACTATTAATAATGTATGTACTATAAAAAATCACGTGCAAATGATCACGAATTGCTCATTATTTACAAAGATTTTAAACAAAACAAAAAATTCACTTCGATTGTAAAAAAGCAAATACTTCATATTTTTGGTGCCAAGAAATTCTCTTCACAAATATTAAGATCTGTATTGAGCTAATCCTATTAACAAGTAGTAATTAAAAAAAAACCCCCGACTGCGACCAACTTAAAACTGTTGAATATCCTAAATGGTCATTCAAAATGAACAATTATAAGAGAAACCTAAAGATGACTTTAAAATACCTGTCGAATGATACCTATTTTGATATATGTAGTTCGCCGACTTTTTACTTTTTTCGTATTTACAAAATGACGTCTGCTGGCCGCCATATTGAATTTTTATTATTTTCATATCTCCCAGGATTAAGAGAAATCGATTGATGTAAGAATCGTCAAAATCGGTCCACGCGTTCGGTTTATATAGTGCCGCAAAGGAACACACACACACACACATACATACATATGTACACCGATAAACACATACTACGTTTATAGTCCATATAAAGCCGTGCAGGCTGAAGACTCAGTTAGCCGACTGTAATGCAATGCAACTGTAATGTAAGAAACAGCTGATCGATATTTTTATATGAAAAGTAGGTTACGTTACATTACATCTCTATAACCATTTCCATTACTTTTCACATAACAATATCGATCAGCTGTTTCCTACAGTTGCAGTTACATTCCATTACAGTCGGGTAACTGAGCCTTTATTTGCAAATAAAGCTGTACATTGTTGCTATATTGTTGTTTTTATTGCGATTTACTAATTCAGAAAACTATTCACGATTAACACACTCTTTGCATATAAAATACATGAGGTTGCCACACTTATAAATGTTTCCTAATAAAAAACAATAAATTGATAAATATTGCGCATAAGTAACATTGCATAAAGGCTCAGTTAGCCGACTGTAATGTAATGTAACTGCAACAGTAGGAAACAGCTGATCGATATTTTTATATGAAAAATAGGTTACGTTACATTACATCTCTATAACCATTTTCATTACTTTTCACATAACAATATCGATCAGCTGTTTCCTACTGTTGCAGTTACATTACATTACAGTCGGCTAACTGAGCTTTAAGTAACATTTCTATAGAAGTGCTACCAAGTTTTTTTACATTTGCTATGTCGTATAAACATTGAGTTATTTGCAATTATTTTTATTTGCAAATAGTGCGTGTATAAACGTAGTAACAATCACCTCTATCGCGAATAAAAATTCACGTTAAATATGTTCCCTTTCCCTAAAATTGTGATCGCCGCCAATGTTTGCGTTGTTGTTGTGTCAGTATACTATTTTCTAATTTTGTTCGCCATTTTTTGTTCACGGGAAATATTTTATTGCCGATAAGGGTGAATAACGATTTTGTAGCTTTAGTACTTGATATAGACACCATTTGAGTATGCCACGCATTGTATTCTCTTTTTCATTCATTGAATTAACTTCTTCAAGTCATATTTCTGTAGTTTTCAATAATAACAATCTGTGTTATATGTTTGTCATTTCGAGTTTATGATATCAAATTGTTATATTTCTAAGAAATTTTTTAAAAATATGGGTGTATGTACATCATTTTTTCTAAAACAACAACGCAATTTCTATCTTTTTTTTTTTTTAAATAAGCTTCAAAAATACTCCTAACTTTTTTTTGCTCTACTGAAAAAATTTGATTTTTAGACATGGTCTGCTATTACTGAAAACCAAAGATTTGATTGGTATACTTTGTCTCCCGTTGAAATAAGTGTATTTGTTGTAGTATTTTTTTCTACCTTTTATAACACTTATTTGACAAACGGTACAACAGCTGTTTTTTGTTTTGGTTTGTATGCAAAACTCAGAAATTTTACAATGCGCTCTAAAATGGAAATTATTTTATATTTTGTGTAAATGAACATTTTAAAATTATGGAAATAATCACTCAGTGATTTTGAAAGCAAAAATTGCTCAGTGGATATCATAAATTTGCAATTGCTAGTGCATTCTGGGGAGTATCGTACCATTGCAACAATTTGTTTGTTTGTTTGCGCCGTTTTATGAAAAAGTTAGGAGAGTACTTCATACACTTTATATGACCGATTTCTCTTCTTGAAAGAGAAATTGCGATTGTAGTTGCGGCTGCAACCATTCTTAAGCTTATAAATGTTTCAATCGGTATCTATTCTTATTCACTGGCTGCTTGCGAACATTTTAACTTGACAGCACTAAATTTAGCACAGCGAAAACAAGGTTGCATTTCATAAAACCTATTTAAAACCAATTCAAACAAATTTTTAATTTGGTTTTAAGAAATTCATTTTGTATGGTAAACCAGGTTTTAAAAGTTGATTTTATAGTTAAAACCAACATTTATTAAAATCATGGCAGGCTGAAAACACTATGGCGGTATTCGATGTTTGATGCAAATTGCATTGCGTAAGTGCCAATTTTTTTATTAGTTTATTTTATTTTCTTTTAAGAGTTATGTACTTATGTACATACATAGATACTGCCACGTATTGATTCGAGTATAGAATGCCCAATTTCTATTATAGTGTGGAATAACATTTTTCAAGGTTCATAAATTTCGATAAAGAAAAACTTCCTTCACTTATGCGCTTCGTTAAGTATCTTCAAGGTGAAATGACTAAATCACTTAGTTCGTATCGCTTAGGAATACTGATAAAATAAAACTAATCAGAAATAAAAACTTTATCTTTCTCAAACACTTTAATTACTCGTACTCCATGTTACGTCTTAAATTTCTGACTTTTTTTTCTACCTTTACTGCAATAACATTCTAAACATATTATTAAGAGATTATAAATTGTGCACTCGCTTGCTTATCATATTCAGATGAACTTTTCATTTGATAATCTTTATTTAATTACTTAATTTAGTGTCATGCAGAACACATAATTTGTTTATATGCATTTTAAGCCGTTTTTACTTTATGCATTTTATTTTTTTCATTTAAATTGATTTTGTTTTCAAGGTTTATTAATTACATTGCCAGCAATAAATAATTGTCTAAAGTTATTCAATTGAAAATTTTGCGTACAACTAAAAATTGGTTGTAATTAAAGAAATGTGTATGGCATCGTTACCTAAAACCCAAACCTATCCTGTCCTATCTAACAGAAAAATTTAAAATCGACTTTTTTTTGCATAAAATCCGTGGTATTTCAAACAACACAAAACGAAATTAGAGCGAACAAAAATTCAAAATCGTGTTCATAGATTTTGACACGTACTTATGAGCGGATTTGCAAGTGATTTAAATAAATTTTAAATTATAAAAAATCAGCAACGTTGCCGATAGAAAATAGAATAAAAAAATGTTTTGAAAAATAAATTAAAAGAATTTAAAAACAATTATATACATAAATAAAAAAATTAACTTTCACATATAATAATGCTGCTATCTTCGTGTTTTCTACTGTTCATAATAGGAATAATTTATAAAAGTTTACTTAGGGGCCATCCAATTATTACGTAACGTCCTTGGGGGGGGGGGGGGGGGTTCGAGTTTTGTTATGATTTTTTACGGGGGGGTAGGGGGGGTTTGTAAAATTGTTACGTAACATAAATTTGACTAATTTCGTACAAAAACACTTCGATTTTTCATTTATTTATGTATTTAATTTATCAAAGAATTGATCAATTAATTGATTAAATTAATTATATTTTGCAAGCTTATTTGATTTTTGTCTACGCACTGTGTTAGTCTAACAGAATATAAAAATAAAGGAACAAAAGTATTCGAATTCCCGAATATTCGTCCATTCTCAATTACTTGCATTTTCCCATAAATAAAATAAATAAATGCATAAATCCTAAACGAAACTTAAGAAAATGCCATAAAAATATTTGTATATAACTAAATAAAGAAATTTACTTCAATTCAAACAAAAAGTTATTTAAATGAATTAAATTAAATGAATTTATATGACTTAAATTAAATTTTTTTTAATAAAAACTTAAAACAATTTAAATTTTTTTAAAGTTCTTGTTACGTTATTGGGAAGGGGGGGGGGGGGGGAGTCTAAGAATTGTTACGATCTGTTACTTGGGGGGGGGGGGTCAAAAATCGGAAAATATGGCGTTACGTAATATGTGGATGGCCCCTTACTACTACTTTTTAATTAAAATGAAAATTAATTTTTGTTTTCTTCTCTCTTTTGCACATATTACGAATACATGTAAATATGTATGTATATGGACATGCAAGGTATTTCTTTTTCATTCAACCTTAATTTTTTTTTCATTCCTTTTAAAAATCTTCTGCTAATGAAAAATATATGTATGTAAAATGTACATATGTATAGGGTGTTTTATTATAGAATGTCACAACTTTGAGTTGGCATCACTGCTTTATTTGAGCACCCATTTAACAGCTGATAGTTTATTTTTGTTTAGTTTGCTTTGAAATTTTATTATGAATCGACTTACACCAGCGCAACGCGTGCAAATTGTTGAAATTTTTAATCAACATAATTGTTCTACTCGTCAAACTCATCGTGCACTTCTGCCATTTTATGGCGTACGAGTACATAATCGATGAAGCCCATTTCTGGTTGAACGAGGAGAATCCACAAGCTTTTGTCGAAACACCATTACATACACATGCACAAAATTACTGTTTGGTGCGCTTTATGGGCTAGCCGCTAGCGTAGTCATTAGCCCATGATCCTTCAAAAACGATGATGGCCACAATGCGAAAGTTTTTGAAAATTGGTGTTCTAGATTGCGCCTTCTACGCGCCACCCGCGGCGGCCACATGACAAACATCATATTTAAACATTAATTTCATAAAATTTTCTTTCCAATAAGCCCGTTTCATTGATATTAAAAATATATTTCCTTGTTTTATTATGATTTAAACTTGTGTCACTCTATATAAAAAACACCCTATATATTTTTGGTGCGTTTATTTGATCGTATGCTTTTTTCTTATTTATTTAACAAAAATAATTTATTTGCAGATTAAGTGCATGTACTTACATACATTTCGCTCATTTATTTGAACGTCACAACTCCAAAAAAAATTCGATTTTTGAGTTAATTATGCAGAAGTAATCCTCATATTGATTATATGTAAATCAAACATCTGTGCAAATTTACATGAGCAGCATTTCTATTTAGCGAATTTAAATCTGATCACGAGTAAGCAATAACAATGAATTTAGTAAAATGAGTCTTTGAGTCGTACAAGAAGGATTCCGTACGGACACTAAAGCCGGCCTTAAATATCGTTGATCTGAAGTAGAAAGGCCCTAACTCAAATAATTGTAACTTTACAGGAATCATTGAAAAGCTCAATTTCGTAAAAAATACGAGTTAGGGCCTTTCGACTTGAGACCATCGATATGTAATACTATACGAACTTTAGCCTATATAATCGAATATCTTGCCTGATGTGGAATTTTTTGTTCAATTTTAAGTACTACCCGGTAAACTTTTTTCGGTATTTGGCTAATTTTTAGTTTTGGCGCTTTTTTTATTTTTGCGATACTTTCATTTTGGCGATTTTTTCGGTTTTTGAGGGTTTACTTCAGTTTTAGCAATTTTATTTAGTTTTGGCGCTTTTTTCGTTTTGGTGATTTTTTCGGTTTCTTTTTAGTTTTGGCGTTTTTCTTTTCGTTTTGGCAATTTTTGTAATTTTAGGGTTTTTTTAGTTTTAGCGTTTTTAAAAATTTTGTCAAAATTACATTAACTGCTAGAATAAACTTTTGATTTAGATTTTTTAAATTTCAGTGTTAATTGTTGTAGTGTGCATAAAAATACACTAAATTTTAAAATTGTAAATGTCTATACGAGGGCTACTATTTATTAATTTTTAAATGAAAATGTCTTTATTGTTTTCTTAAATATTCCCCTTGATGATCAATACACTTTTGCATTCGCTCAAATCATTTAAATCATTTGTCATAGCAGTTTTCAATTCCTATTGAGACACCTCCACAACATGGTTTTCTTCGGCGCTCGTAATTCGTTGACCACGCATTCGTTGACCTTTGATATTCGGGAACAAGAAGAAGTCATTGGGTGCCAAGTCAGAACTGTACGAAGGATGAGTCATCAATTCGATGTTTTCACTGTTCAAAAATTCACTTGTTTGACTAGATGTGTGAGAGGTCGCATTGTCATGATAAAGAAGGATTCGTCTTCGGGGGCTAGTTTTACGAATTTCTCCGAAGACTTTTTGCAAAACAAATGGTCGTGTACCACTCAGAATTGACAGTTTTACTATATTGCTCAAGCGGAACAGTGGCCACATGACGCATTCGGCCGAAGAAACAGGCGACTATTTGTTTGGATTTAGCTCGTCTTGAAATACCCACACGGCCGATTGCTGGTTTGTTTCCGGCTCATAAGCATACATATATCCATGATTCGTCACCTGACACGATTTTATACACGTCTTTTGAAGTACCACGGTTGAACAATTTAATCATTTCCCTACACCACTTGACGCGAGCCATTGATAAATTATGGGGTATCCAACGAGAACAATTCATGGAATTCGTCGGCGACGGACCTCCGACCACCATTGCATTCACTATACCAGAGACATACTGTGGTTTTTTGATAGTGCTTTATCGCCATGTAAAGAACTGAGTTCATTGACTCATTCTTTTTGAGATGATCCACGTCGAAAGTTGTGAAAAATAATCCAACGAAAACCTTCTCTGAAATTTACATTTTTATTTTTTGTCAAATTGATTTTCTGAACTCACTGTAAACCAAACAAATAGCACTTGTACATCAAAACGTTGTGAGTACGTTTGTGCTAAAAAATATCAAACTTTAGCTATTGACATTAGTGTTGCCAGTTCTCGAGTATGTACGTAATTTTCTGTATAATACATTAGGATTTCAAAATTTTTTTTTGCTCGCTTTAGAACACCCTATAATTTTTAACTGTCATATATTTGTTGTTGTAGCAAAAATATGCTATAAACCAAGAAAGAGATAAGACAACAAATAAATAAGGAAGGAAAAAGAAAATTATGTTTCCGAAATGCAAAAAAAATCAACAATAATAAATAATTTCTAATAAAAAAAAAATAAAAAAACAAATTTGTTTTTATTTTTCATGAATATGAAACAAATTCAAACATATCGCTTATTTACTTCAACAACGGCATAACTCCAAAAAAAAACAAGGTTTTCAAGAAAACGAGTTTAAAATTTTAAATTTATAGACAAAATGGAAAAAGAAAATTTTATTTTTCTCTCAAGAGAAATGAGTGCAAGATACAGACATATTTGTATGTATGAAAGTACAACTCATCCAAACCAAAATACGTGTGTATATTTTGTTTAAAGCGTTCACATCATAACATAAATCATGACATTTGGTTTTGATATGGCGACTATCATGGTGTGTTAATTACAAGGCACTACTGCTCTTGACACAATTGTCTGTCGCACATAAACTTTGATTCGTAATTCCTTTTTAGGGTTCTGTTAAAGATAAAGGGTATTCTATCAGTTAATGTAATTTTGACAACTTGCTGTATCTTGGAAACCGTAAGACTCAAAAATTTTGCAATTTTCAAAAACAGTAAAAATAAAAAATTCTAAAATAAAAAAAACCGAAAAAACGCCAAAACTAAAAAAATTCCTAAAACTAAAATAAACCGCCAAAAACAAAAAAAAAATCGCTAAAAATAAAAAAAAAAATCACCAAATACCGAAAAACAAGTTCACCATGTGCTTAAAGATTTAAAAAAAAAATTCTACTTTAGTATCTGGACTCAGTAACTTTTATTACGATATTCGTATCGCTATAATAAATATACAACTAACATTTATCGACTTTACTATTCAGTAAAATATTTTAACCACATTCGCTGTAGGTTAAAGAGAAAAACAAAATAAAATCACAAGCTCAAATTCATTTAGTTGGCCTTTATTATTATTTTTTGCGCTTTTCGCTTACTTTGACATTTTCGGTACAGACATACCACATGATATTGATTTAAATGGTGATTAAAATATATGTAGGTGGAGACTATCGTAAAAACGTAATTACCGCAAAAGAATAAATACATATGTCGATAAATATTACGATTTTCGGTTCGCAAAAAGTTTTGGAATACAGGTAGTGGATCAGGTAAGATATTCTATTATATAGTGTCCGTACGGAACCCTTCGTGTACTAGTCAAAGTCGCACTTTACTGATACTATTTTACTTTGTTAACAGCGTAACAATCCTAAAACCCAACTACAAGACATGTGTGTGAAGATAGATTCGTCAGTTAGCTTCGTTTTTAGCATCCCTGTATTACTTTACAAATCTCTCGCTCAGAGACTGTGAGGTAATAAAAAGTCTCTCATTTGAACACTGTTAACTTAACAGAGTTAATAATTTATAACATTTTCAGGAAAAAATATCAAAATATCGGCCAAAATCAAAATGGTGGGGCTATACCGCCAATTGGGGTCGAAAGCTGAGGCTTCAAATATTTCAGAACAATATAGATATTCAGAAACAATAAAGTTATTGAGAGATATGACTTTCAAAAATGTGTAATAAAGCATTAACATATGTATGTATACGGGCACTTTTTTGGTGGTCAAAATATCGACCAAAATCGAATCATGAATAAAATTCCGTGAAAATTAGAATTTTTTGGTTTTTTCTCGCGGAATTTTATTCATGATTGCCCTCATAGTCTAAAACAAATGATTATTTGGTTTTAATTTTATATTTTTCGTATAAATAATAGAGCGTCCAGCCGAACAAATTTAAATCATAGCTTGTCAAGCGATCAAGATGTCATATTACAGTTTCAAATTATCAAGATATTAAATTGCATGCCTTTTGGAAACCCGTTCAAATTATTGAGAGATTAAAATTATCAAGAGTCGACTGTATCACTTTGTACCTATTAGATATTTTTCATTTGGGTACTCGATATGCTTCTCAAGCGTAACGTTTCCTTTTTGACCAGCCTTATACGAGCATGTATGTATGTACAAAAAAGAAAAAATAATGACTGCTAAAATATTAAAAGTGTAATGAACTTTTCGTTGTTTTAGAGGAGGTCGGTCTTCTTATATTTCAGCTCGTGCTCGTAAGAAATAAATGGCTTCTACTTTTCAACCATTTTATAAATCAAATATTCTATTTTAACGTTTTTCATACGTACTCGTACATACATATGTAAGTATAAAATTATGTCTGTACAGCAAATATTCTTTTAAAAATCGCCAAATGAGAAAGAATTTTGTGATTATGTATTTGGAATTGACCCCATTTTTAATGCAAGTACTCGTACTCGTATGTACATGGAGTTTGATTCGCCCTAAACAATTTCACACATCTGTTTAAACAATCCTAATATTCCACTTAAAACTAAACAACTAGGTATGTAGTCGCTTTAAACAATTCAGCTGTTCATAAAATTTTATCATATACTACCTACTTGTTCATTTGAATTTTAAAAACACATTTTATTGTACATAAATATTGGATTTTTTGCTTAGTTTTTTTTTCTTTACTTTTTTTCTAATCATTTGTTTTATTTCGTCATTTAATTTGTATATTGAGCGTTTTCGTATTTTTTTTTTCATTCATTCCACTTATGTTTCATCTTCTGTTAAAATATATAATTTTTTTTATGAGTTCAAGGTTATAATGAACGGCAGTAAATATAGCAACATATCAAGCAATAGCAAGCAGCTTTATTAAATGTCTGGCAGACAAGAGTTTTGTTTTACCAATAAATAAATACCTACAGTGGCGAGCAAAATTAAGCGTTCTCAACATGTTCATTAAAAAAAAGCACAATAACAGTTCATACGAGGTCTGATAAAAAAATAACCGTTATTTTTTTAAAATTTCGTGAGTTACGTATGTTCGATTTTCGCATTTTTTTTCTGTTATGTTGGTACACATGTCTGTTATATACATCAGGGATGCGAAATCAGATTTAGAAATTGTACTAATTTTCAAGAAATATTGTACTTTTTTCAGTACGATTGTACCAAATTCTTTAGTTTTAATTTTTTAATACTTCTATTAATTAACTAAAAAGGCACACATAGTATATGTGTAAAAGCTTAACAATTGACAAAAAGGCACTTTGAAGTACAATGATTATAATATTATTAATTAATACTATTAATTAATATTATTCTTTAATGTCAGAACGTATAAAAAAGACTATTAGTTGCTGAGATCTGAATATAAAAGTAACATTTAGGATATATTTACTTTTCCATCCTTTGGAAATATATTTTTCACATTTGCAGATGAATTTGGAATAGATAACATTCCTCCAACATATTTTTGAAATATCGGAAAACATCGCTTCATTTACCTAATTTTTCATTTCTAATACCTTAGAGCAAAAGGTACATACATATCCTGTCGTTTCTTAAGGACTTAATAACTTATACATCAACCTGCGCTCGAAACTGGTTACTTATATATTCTATATTTTTAATGCTAAATATTTGTATTTATATTACATAATAGAAAAAAAAATTCAATAGTGCTAAAATGGTCATTGGGGTGCTAAAAATGGTACAATTGTACCAACTTTTCCATCCCTGATATACATACATATGTTGGCAATATCACCCATTTTGGATTGTCAGTTTATTTTTGGCAGATAAAAAGGTTAGTCGTGTTTTGGTGTGCTCTTCGATTTTTTACTAAATTTTGCGCAAAAACAACGTCGCATGGACATCGCTCAGGAGCTGTTGAACATCGTCAACGACGATCCAGATTTCCTCAAAAAGGTCATAACTGTTGACGAATCATGGGTGTATGGCTATGACATTGCAACCAAAGCCCAATCATCCCAATGGAAGCGTCCAGAAGAGTCAAGACCGAAAAAAGCACGTCAAGTTCGGTCAAATGTGAAGGTTTTGCTCACTGTTTTCTTCGACTGCAGTGGCGTGGTGCATCATGAATTCTTGCCGCAAGGTCGTACGGTCAATAAAGAATACTACCTTGAAGTTATGCGCCGTTTGCGCGAAGCAATTGGTCAGAAACGCACAGAATTGTGGAAAAAACAGTCATGGATTTTGCACCATGATAACGCACCAGCTCACACATCGATGCTTGTGCGTGAGTTTTTGGCCAAAAACAAAACCGTTATCATGCCTCAACCACCGTATTCAGGAAATCTGGATCGTCGTTGACGATGTTCAACAGCTCCTGAGCGATGTCCATGCGACGTTGTTTTTGCTCAAAATTTAGTAAAAAATCGAAGAGCACACCAAAACACGACTAACCTTTTTAACTCTCAAAAACAAACTGACAATCCAAAATGGCTGACATTGCCAACATATATAAACATATATAACAGACATGTATACCAACATAACAGAAAAAAAATGCGAAAATCGAACATACGTAACTCACGAAATTTGAAAATAATGGTTATTTTTTGATCAGACCTCGTATGTACAGATAAAACAATTAATCTCAATTTATTGACGGTTGATTCTTACAGAGTAAAAAAAAACTATTTGAAGTACATAAATTTTAATGTGTGAAGCAATAACAGCGTATTTTTGCTAATGCGTTTCCAAAAATTCAAGAATTTCAGCAAAGTATGTTCGACATCAATGAAATTTCTCTAATAAATACATAACTTGAATTGTTTTTTTAATCAAAATTATGTATGTATAATGTTCCAAAAGATCATTAATAAGTATATACATACATACGAGTACATATGAATTTCAAAGAAACCATGCAAAACTTACATATCTTTATGAAATATAATGGCCATCTAGGAAATTTTAGTAAAAGTATAAAGAAAAAATTTATATAGTAAAGTAGTTACGTAAGAGGCAAATTCTTGAATTTTCAAAAACGCTAAAACTAAAAAATCCCAATTTGGAAAAATCGCTAAGCCCGAAACATCACCAAAATGAAAAAAGAGCCAAAACTAATAAAATCGCAAAACGAAATCGTCAAAAGCGAAAAATCATGAAAATTAAAAATAGCGCCAAAACTAATAATAATGCTTACTGAAAATTTTTCCAGTATTCAGTAAATTTTTACTGGATAGGTACTGAACTTTTCTTCAGTAATCAGTAAAAATTTATGTTTACTGCAATTTTAATTTAACTGCAGTATGCCCATGTATGATTGTTATTCATATTGTGTAAAAATTTCATTGAAATATGTTGTTTAATCAACTATTGAGAGAAAAAAAACTTCTTTTCCCATTAAGACAGACGGCTTTTCCTTACGCAAAATTTACTTTGCCAAGTCTCCCACAAACTAAAGACTTTGCAAAATAAACTTTGCGTGTGGAAAAGCCGTGTATGTTGAATGCAAATACTTTATGAGTATTTTGCTCGCCACAGTATATTCATGCAAAACAAATGAGAAATTCGAATAAAATAACTAGGCTGGTGGCTTGGCTGAGAGATGAATTTTTTTTTTTTTTTTTTTGAGATATTTTTATGTTTTCAAGTTTCTTTTGCGTATTTTATTCTACAGACATACTCGTACATATGTACATACATATGTATGTACATACTAAGTAGAAACTATATTTTAAATTTTTTTGAAGTTTTCTCTTCACTTTATACTAAGTATTACATTGTTTTCTTATTACTCTTTTTAGATAATTGTGAATTTTTAGTGCTTGCTCACTTTTACACGTTGTATTTATTGGTTTATCAATCCATTTTGTTGTTATTATTACATGGCGTTTGTATCTACAAATATAAGTATCTATGTACCTACATATGTACTCGTATACTTATTTTTATATTATACATATATAAAGGGTCCGCCAGATAACTTTTCTTTTTTGAAAACAGGGCGCAAAACATCGAGTGTAGCTTCGGCTGTGTGGCACGTAGCGCCGTCCTGTTGCAACCAAATGTTGCCAATATCCTCCTCTTCAATTTTTGTGAACAAAAATTCGTTCAACATGGCCCGATAACGATCGCCATTGACTGCAACGGCCACTCCTTGCTCATTGGCCCAATTATGCCTCTGGACCAAAATCCGCACCAAACAGTGACTCGTTTTGGTTGCGTCGGCTTTTCAATGTATGCGTGCGGGTTTTCTGTGCCCCAAATGCGACAATTTTGCTTGTTTACATACCCGCCAAGATAAAAATGAGCTTCATCTGAAAAGATGATTTTTTTTGGCAAAATCGCATCTTCTGTAAGTCGATAGCAGGCAATATTTTTCAGCGTTGTTCAAGCGTATACACAACCATATTCGTTCAGCGGAAGGATAAAACTAATTATCTGTCAAATCAGACATGAGCTAAGTGTTACCATTCACGAAATAAGCACTAGTTGAAAAAAAAACGTTAGATGGCGGACCCTTTACATGTGTGTCTTTTGATTGCTTTTATTTCTTTTAAATTTTAGACACAAGAAACAGACTTTCACTTTGTGCTTTTTCTTCTTCTTATGCTTCTTATGCATGTTACTATTTACTTCGTTTCTTGTTGTTGTTGGTTTTTTTCTTTCTTCAAAATAGTCTATAAATTGCAAACCATTGCTGCTATTTTTAGTGACACTAAGGCTCAAATTCACAGTCTTTAGTTAACTAATGAAAGTGGTTTAACCAATGAAACTGATAAGAAAAATCGTTAGTTAAACCACGGGAGTTAGTTAACTATAGATTGTAAATTTGGGCCTAATACACTGACCAAAATGCAAGCAGAGTTATTTATTAACCCGAGAGAAGTTGTGCCTTGTGTTCATGGCGCACTTGTGCACTTGGTTTCAGGGTTCCCAGATCTGCCATTCCCAATTAGAAAATTTTGATACCCGAAATTCCCTAAAAAGGAATTTGTATTATCCCCAAAAATCCCTACTAAAGATAATACTAATTCAATTTATTTAATTATTTTCTATGGATATTTTATTTGCACTGTTCATATTATTTGTACACATGGTTTATATTTAAATATGTACATACATATGTATTTGTATTTATATTTCTAACAAATTAGTTAATCTGATTAATTAAATCAAAAAGTTCAGAGTCTAAATCTTCTGTATCGTTCTCTAAGGAATTTTTTTGGTACATACTTTTAGAGTTAAAGAATTTTAACATTTCTGGAAATGGATCAAAAGTGTCACAGCAAATTCCATAATTTTTAAAATGTATATTAATTCTTAACAGAGATTAATTTTAGTATTTATTGAGTTCATTGCCGAAAAAACTCCTTCAACGCAAGCGTTGCTCCTTGATACACAAAGTACATTTTAAATCATTACAGTTCTTTAGACAGCCGTGATCCAACGGCATCTTCATATGAATAAACTTCTACGCAAAACATGTTTGAGTTGTTTGTTATTTGTATATAAAATCTTAAAGAACTAATTGTTACATAAGCAAAAAATCAGCTGATGAGCAATCTTGCCAATGCGAGTACCTGTTCGATATGTCTTATAATAAACCTTGTTTAAGTCTTGCCAACAACAAATGTTAAAAACGAGTTCATTGTTACCACTAACAATTATTATTTTAAGCGTTTTTGTTAACATTTTATATTATTTATGAAATAAAAAAGAGCAATTGGAAAATGTATTGAAATTAAAATAATCTAAGAAATCTAAGAAAAAAAAATATTAAGTAAAATACAAATCCCCATAAAATCCAGAAAAAAATTAAAAATTGTCCCTCATGAATTCCTCATCCCCAAACCAAAAATTGCATCACCATTTGCGAAAAAAAATCCCCGATTTGGGGATAAATCCTCTAATCTGACAACACTGCTTGTTTTATGAAAATAAATGCAATGGAAAAAAAATAAAGTAACGTGGCATCACTTAAATGAAAAATATATGCAAATATGTATGTACATATGTACATACATATGTATGTATGTATGTATATTCCAATGATGCATGAATATTCGTATTCGAATTTTTTGATATTCGTATTCGCCTAAATTTGGCGAATTTATTTATTTCATTTTTTTTCCAAAAAAAATTAAATAAATAAATGCATAAATCCTAAACGAAATTGAAATAAATGCCTAAAAATATTTGTTTGTACGAATCCATTAAATTTTTTATAGAAATTTGTGGTTTTATCATTTTCAAATATTATATAATGACGATCATTAAAATTTTGGGTAGTTTTTATTAACTTTAAAATATGTCGACAGGAGTATGAAGTTCTTTTTCATACGATCATTAAAATTTTCGGTAATTTTTATTAACTTTAAAGTACGCCGACAGGAGTATGAAGTTCTTTTTCATAACAATTTTTTAATATTTCATATTGCAGGCGTAAATAGAACCCCAATTTAATGTCTATAAATTTCACATACATATACATATATAATATTCGTATTCGCAAATATCGTTTCAAATATTCGTATTCGCGAATATCAAAAATTGGCATTCGTTAGGTACATCACAAAAATGTACATACGAGTATGTATGTGAAGTAGCTCCAAGCGAAGCTCGCACACCCAGGGAACAAAAATTGTTTTATATAATCACCCTTATCGTGAAAATTTTTTCCTTCGAGATTTTTACCTTTTCACAAAATTGCGATCGTGAGTAATTTTTCCCTTTTTTTGATTCCCCTTATCAAGAATAATATTTTTGAGGTGATTTTGTTCACTTTTCCCTTGGTTTTGTTCACTTTATTATATTGAACTAGATGAGCCCGGCAAACGTCTTACCCTCAATAAATTTTTTTTAACTACAAATTACTCCATACAGTAGTCACTTGTTGGTTAAAAAACAAAACGAAAACCTACCCGGTATTGACCCGAAACTGTGTTGAATATTTCAGCTTCACAGGTGTTATAGTTCCACAAATTATGCGTTAATAACAAACACACACTGCGATTTTATATATATAGAAGATATATAATCTAGCGCCTTAAAATATGCAACATACTTGAATTTTTGTATTAAAAACTATCAAACAATGTATCACGCACCGGCGCCATCTACTTAAAATGAAACAAAATGAAACGTACTTATTTTCGTGAAGTATACTCACACACATGCTATGTATCAGAGATGGCGCTGTACGTGAAAAATGATTTTCCCTGTTTTCCTGCTTTTCTCTTGAAATTTTCCCTGAATTTTCTTTGCTATAAAAATTACGGAGCCCGATACCTTTCCAACGATTGCAAAACCGTGGAAATCGGTTCGTGCGTTATGGAGTTATAGCGTCAGGAAGGAAAACCCGACTTATTTTTATATATTAGATTATTACATCGAATAATTTCGATATTTTCCTTCGAATTATACCTATATGTATAAATTATAAATATTTATTTTTAGGACAAGATTAGTGAGTAAAGCCTGATACCCTGTTCAACATTTCACGTGAAATGCTGTCAAAATACATATAAAAAAAATTGGCACGAATTGTTCATGGAAAAATGTTGCAGAAATAGTACTCTGTTTATCTTGGGAAAAACGTATGAAATGTATCTTCAACATTTTAAGTTTTCATGCGAAAAAAGATAGGTGGCACTTATTTCGTGTGGAATTTACAACAAACACATGGGGCGTTTTTAAAAACATAAGAAATTGTAACATACATATGTAGTTTCAGGGCTAGTTAATATTGTTTACATGTCAAATTTTTCGTAAGAAATAATCAATGTTGCTCAACATTTTTCACAAATTTGAACAGAGTACTATTCTTAAAGTTTATACTAAAGAATTTGTTTCCATTACACCTACAATATTTAAAAAAAGAACTTGAAAAAAATTAATTTGGAACCTAAAATTTGTGTATTACCTAATTTACATTAAGCATTTTTTTCATGAAATTAGTTGCATGAAAAATTTTCATTTGTCAATAGGAAGGAGGAGCAACTCATATAAAAAAAAGTTGCCAAAAATGCATCACAGATTCCTACGTCCTTTTTAATATGAAATGAAAATTAAATTTTTAAGCTTTACAAGTAAGTCTTCCCATTTTTACATTCACTGGGACTGAATGCGGGGGAACAATTTCACGGGAGATTCACGATATTCTGGTTTCCTTCGAGAGGAATGAAAATTTCACGTTGAACAAAAATTCCACAGCGATATGTTCTTGTAGAACTGCTTATATGTACATACATACATATGTATGTATTGGATTCACTGAAAAACTCAATTTCGTAAAAAATACGAGTTAGGGCCTTTCTACTCATACTCGTATATATGTACATACATTATTATAATTTGTTATGCAATTTTTAAGTAAGTACCTATTCTAATTATTTTCTGGACGATCACTTTTGTTCGTGTGTAGTGTATGTAAGTAGGTACATATGTACATACAGTCGCCAGCAAAACTAAGGACACAGCAGTATTTTTCAATTTAATTTCGTTGAAACGTTGTGTTTAAAAATGAAAAACAAATTTAAATAGTCAAAAACAAAAAAAATTATTATTATACTTCAAGCTTACAAAAAAAAATTAGGAACTTCATGTTATTAAATATGATAAATTAAGAAATTAATTATGTTTCCTCTCAAATTGACACAGCAAAAGTAAGGACACACCTGTAAAAACCACTTAAATTTAATATAAAATCTAACAAAATTAACCAAAATTTTACACTTTTAATATTTTGTTGGGTAGCCTTTACATTTCAACACAGCTTCTAAACGTTTTTTCATTGAGCTGACCAGGTTTTTTGTGATTTCAGAACGTATGTTCTTCCATTCTTCTAAAAGCATCTCTTTAAGTTGCTGTTTACTTCGAATTTCGTGTTTTCGTAAATTTTTCTCTAATATTTCCCATATGTGCTCAATTGGGTTGAGGTCCGGACTTTGTGGAGGTGTTACAAGCATATGTGGAGTGTTGTACAGAAGCCACATTTTCACATTGTGAGCTGTATGCTTCGGGTCGTTATCTTGCTGGAAGTAATAGCTGTCAGATAAACCCATTTTTGACGCACTATCACGGAGATTATTCTTTAAAATATCTAAGTAAGTATACTGATTCATTGTATTTTCAACAAAAACCAGATTTCCAACACCCGCAGAGGACATACAGCCCCATACCATAACACCCCCACCTCCATGTTTTACGGTCTTTATTGTATTCTTAGGATTTAAAGCATCACCTTCTCTGCGCCAAACTTTTAAACGCCCATCAGAGCCAAATATGTTATATTTTGACTCGTCGGTGAAAATTACTTTGTCCCAAAAGCCTTGAGGCTTACTAATAAAAGTTTTTGCGAAGTCTATGCGCTTTTGTCTGTTGATTTTGTTTATGAGTGGCTTTTGTCTTGGAACACATGATAAAAGACCTTGACTTTTCAAACATCGTCGCACAGTATCGGGTGAAACTTTTGTATTTTCATATTTTTCAAGCTCTGCAGCTAGTTTTGGAGCACTGGTAAATGGATTTTTTTCAACTATGCGTTTAATATACCGTTTATCATTTTTGCCCAGCTTAGATGGTCGACCACTTACAGGCTTATTTTCTACTCGGTTTTCTTTTATCTTTCGTTGAACTACTTTTCTTACCGTAAAACGACTACGACATAGTATTTTTCCAATTTCTCCATATGATTTATGTTGTTTTTCATATAAATCGATTATTATTTTTCTTTCCTTCAGGGTAAGCTGCTTACGGGGCATTATTGGAAAAGTTTATAATTAATAATTGAGAAAACTTTTAAGAAATTATACTTTTCGTATAGCTACACACGTTGTTTACAAATATAAAGTTGATTTTACTTCTATGTTTTTCATATTTTACCGTTATTCCAAATGAAAGCCATGTGTGCCCTTACTTTTGCGTTGCCATATTATGAGATTGCATAAAATATGCCAAATTTTTTAGGGGTTTTGAACACAGAGTTGTATAATTTTTTCACAAAAAGGATAAAAAGCCTTAAAACTAAAAGTTAATCTGGGGTTTGTACAAATATTTTTGCGAAAACATTGCAAAATTAGTAAAATTTTAAAATGCATGCTGGTGTGTCCTCCGTTTTGCGAGCTACTGTATGTACAGTATGTCAAGAATGAGTTTACACACAAGAAAAATTTATATATTTTTAACTTTGTTAGCAAAGTAAATACACTTGTTTTTATATACCAAGTTTTTTTTTGTATTTATTGTAATTATTTACATATTTACAAGAATATTACGTAAAAAAATGATCAAATTCAGTTTAAAACAAGCTAAAATAAAACAAAAATAAATATTACTCAGGTTGGGTACCGTCAAATAACTTTTTACACAAAATTAAAAATTTATCTTCCTAGTATCTTAAATTATTAAAAAATGCATTAAATATTTTTAATACTTAGTATGGCCACCATTGGCATCTACCACACATTGTAAGCGCTTCTTCATGGAACTAACCAGCTTTTTCAAATCATAATTAGCTGGTATACTCTGCCACTCTTCTAATATCGCGGTTTTTAGAGATACTTTGCTTGTTGGTTGACGTTTAGCGACTCTTCTCTTCAAATAGACCCACAAATTTTCAATGGGGTTTAGGTCGGGACTTTGAGCAGGGGTATCTATAACTTTCCCACAGTTATAAAGGAGTCACATACGAACCATATGGGACTTATGTTTAGGATCGTTGTCCTGGTAAAATTTAAATTGAGGAACTCCATCCCTTATAAACCCGAATTTTTCAGCACTGCTTGTCAGATGTTTCTTCAAAATATCTAGATATTGACGTGCATCCATCGTTGATTCTATAAACGCTATGTCTCCAACACCTTTGCTCGAGATGCACCCCCAAACCATTACCGAAAGTTTTCCAAATTTTACTGTTGGGATAATGTTCTGATTTTCTAGTGAGGTTAAGGGCTTGCGCCATACTCTAGTTGGCCCATCATTATAGTAGAGCATAATCTTGGTTTCGTCGCAGAAAATAACGTTATCCCAATATTCCGTTGGCTGTGTAACGTTCAAAGTGGCAAAGGAAAGCCGTTTTTCTACATTTGATGCGGAAAGCAGAGGTTTTTTTCGAACTACTCTTGATGAGTACTGCTTGCTCAATAACAACTGGCGGACTGTTTCATGAGATACAATAGTGCCGCATTCTTCCTGAACCTCTCTAGCAATTGTTCTTGTAGAAATTTGGGGGTTTTGTATGATTTTTCTCATAATTACGCGCTCCACACGTTTATTTATTTTTCGTTTTGGACCACCACCTTTCCTTAACTCCAACCTATTCTCATTTTCTGCTCGATTTTTTATATTGTAAATTGTCTTACGACACACTGAAAACATTTCTGACAATTCGCTCACGCTTTTTCCCAAGTGGAGATTGTAATAAATTAACTGGATTACATTATAAGATAACCTTTTTCCTGGCATATTAAATATTAAAAAATGTTTCAATAAACGATGCGCACAAAACAAAAACTTCTTGGCAAGTAATTAAAAAATATACAGAAATTAACAACGCACATGAAAAATAACGGGAAATGCAAAGTTAACTTTGTTGTTGGTGCAAAAAATAGAAAAACAAAAAATGTGTAAAGAGTTGTTTGACACTAAAAAAACTAAGTAATAATTGTTTTTGTTCTACTTTTCTCTTATGTTACGCTAACCTTGAAATTTTTTTGTTGTACATCTTTGTAGGCATTACATATAATTACAATAAATCAAAAAAATCTGTGCAAAAAGACAAGATGTATAATTTTTGACTAATGACGTAAACAAAATCTAATTTATTTTATGTATGTAAGTATACATAAATAGAAATTCCCGTATAAAGTACAATTCTGACTGAATTGACTGACTATGATGGAAGTAATTTGTTATTTATAATGCTGGTTGGCTGTCCGAGAAGTGGCCCCCAATTACCTACTAGTGGGTTTTTTCTACAAAACCACAGTTTTAGAAACTACGGTAAAATAAAATGTGTAGCGAACAACAACCATTAAATTGTTATGTGGTATAGTATGTTTTTATGTATGTATGTATGTATGGATGTACATACTTACCCTGCAGGAAATGCGAATAGTGAAATTGTAGTGATTTACTAGTGACAACGTCAGTAGTACTACTGACCAGTTGTACTCCAGCCAATGTAATCATCTATTGACATATTTAACATTATCTTATCATTGAAAATCCTCCACTAGACTGTAGCACTACTGACTAAGTAGTTCTTTTGGGGCCACATGGAGACATTGGCACCAAAGATTCACTAGTAAATTTTAGGGGCTCTAGTCTCTAGACTCTAGTGACATTGTTAATAGTACTACTACCAATGTGAACGCATATTAACATATAATATAGACTTGTCATTGAAAATGTACCAGTGGACTTTATTACTATTCTTTTACGACCATATGTAGACATTTGAAACAAAGATTCACTAGTACATTTTAGTGAGCCTCGTCTAACAAAAAAGAAAAACTAACTATTGACGCGTTCATTGACAATGTTACCAGAAATACACTAGAACTGTTGTCTCTAACGTATCTCTATACGCGCATAAAAGGAAAGTTTTCGACATTTCAACTTGTGCAATTGTGGCTAGAGAAAATAGTGTTGACATAGAGACATATCGTCGGCTTAGAGTGTAAACCTGCTAACTCACTTTCAGCAAATTTTACAGAAGAGACGAAATACTATTAACGGTTTCTATACAAAGCTTAAGATATTAGCCTAATAGGTACCTACATTAAGTTTCTTCGACATTTAGATCTCTACAAATTAAGATAAATATTTTAGCAAGTCGATGAGGCGTCTCTTTCTCTTTCGAAAAAGTGTTATAAAAAGTGGATTTAGCAGGTTTACACTCTAAGCCGACGATATGGTTCTAGGCTTACTAGAGGGTACATATGTGTGTATCTAAAAGTGCCATAGTGTGAGTGAATATAAAAAGTCATGCATAAATAACAAAACAAAAAAAGCTGTTTCTATGTCACATGTACATACATATGTATGTATGTATGAACAAGTAATTTATGACCCAAATAGAATTTTTAATTCTTTTTTTTTTCTTTTATTTAACTGCTTTTGTATTAAATAACGGATTCCTACATAAAAAACGATAAAGAGATTAAATATGTATTTACATAAATACATACATATGTACATAATATAAATAACACTCAAACACATAAACACAAACACTCACATCTTACCATACACCTCTACTTTTGTACGCTTTTTAAACTCGTACCCATAAACTTACACTCTCTTTTGAAAGCGATTCAACAACAATGAAATGAGGTCAGGGCAAAGCAATTAAGGCCAAAATAGGTATAAAAAATAAAATCTAAAAATAAATTATTTATAATTTCAATGTTTTTTTTTGGATAAAATGGAGTAGGAGTACTTGATGTGTAATTTAAATTCAATATCTTTACCACCTCACAACTTTTTCCTTTTTCTGTTTTGTGACTCTCTTCATTGGCAGTCAATATTATAAAAGCATCAATAAATAAACATAAATTATGTAGATACATACATATTTACATACATACATAACCCTCGATTTACGCCGTAGTTCATTTACGCGATTTCGATATAATGCGAATTAACCATAGCAACCGTTTTAGTAATTACGCAATTTTTCACGCGAATTTAATATAACACAATTAAAAAAATATGGCAATATTATAGCGATGACACTGCTGAGCGATCTTTTTTTTATTTAAAGTTTGCCAGATACTTCAAGTTGTTTACTTTTTCGTAAATTAAAAAAAAAAATTACATGGAAATTTAATGCATCAATTTTTAATGTGGAAATAGATACATAAATATAAATTTATTTTATTTGTAAACCAACTTTAGGTTCGAACTTTATATGTTTCTTTGTTTGTTTTTACATTTCTTTCATTTTTTCACTTGAATTTAATTTTAGTTTTGAACAAACTTTCAAACTGCCACCGCACTGACATAATTACTCGTATTATTATTATTATTTATTTATTTAGCAAAAATCCCAACAGCTGAGCGGTCAGCAGCTTTATGCCGGGTTTACATCTGTGTGTCATGTGCCACACATGCGTAAAAAAAGCGTAATAATTACTAATGAAAAACTGTTTCAGACACGTATTTATTAAGTTAAACATTTTCATAAATAACTAATAGACAATTTTATAGAATCCAACATGATTGGAAACAGTTTAAATCAATAAATATATGTAGGTATGTCTGAATCAATCAGTTTTTCATTAGTAATTAGTGGTTACGATTTTTTGGGCACATGGCACACAAGAAATACCTGATGTAAACTCAACCTTACATTTTATAAACATAAAAGTGTGTATTAAATAAATAAATATTAAAATATGTATGTATGTATATGTACATACATATGTATGTATGTAGGTGTAAGCAGAAAAAAATTTCTACATAAAACGCGTGTGTTAAACAGCTGCTAAAAAATGTAAGCAGAAATTAAAATGTTAAAAAAAGCAAATAAAATATTTTTAACATTTTTCTTTCGATAAAGTAAATTTAACAACATCGAGAAGTATTGAGATTTTTTCTTTTTCATTATCAATTTGGAGTTCGAAATACGAAAAATTACTTAATTCCCATATTAATTTAGTTTGAGGATTTGAGTTGTATTTATTTAAATTTCTTGACATTAACAGGCTCAAGAACAAAATAGTGGCAAAATTTCCTTTGCAAATGTTAATGTTATCAACATTGCTCGATTTTTGTTAGAGCACAAGAAAATCACTCTATCGTGAATTCCCTCGAAGGAAAAAATGCTATCGTGAATAGGTATATCATAAAAGTTTTTCCCCGCTATCAGTTCCAGTGAATGTAAAAAGGGAAGATTTGTAAATTATGAAAATTAATTGAAAATCATACAAATTTAAGGGCAGCAATCAGAAATACGCAAATTTTACGTACCAAATGAAATCTTTTTAACTTTAGAGTCGTGATTTTAAATATTCTAGGTGCAGTGGAAAAAAATTATTTAGCATACCAACGCAGTGCACCGCCTTGAAATTTACTGTGTGTGAACCAAAGAGATTCTTCATATTCTATAAAAAAAAAATTGTTGCAGGGAAATTATTTTTAATAATCGTGAACTTTACTTACTAATCTTGTGCTAAAGATAAATATTTATAACTCTTAATATAATATAATTAATTCGATTGAAAATATCAAAATTATTCGATTCGCCTGCAAAAATAGTGATCAAAACCAAGGGAAAAAGAGAAAAAATTCCCGTAAAAAATATAATTCTTGATAAGGTTAATCAGAAAAAGGGAAAACATTTCTGGGGAAAATTATTCATGATTGCAATTTGGCGAGAAGGGGAAGTATTTAGTTCACGATCGGGGCCAATAAAATTTATTTATACATATCTACCACTGTACATTAGACAGATGCTGTCTCGCTCCTTAATTAATTCCTCTTGTTCTGTATGGGTTCGAAGCTGTTTCGGGTGCTTAAACGGATTTTTAATAGGTATAATATGTAGTTCGTTTTGCATACAATATTGGTTTTCGTTTCAAAATTTTCTTGAGTTTATGAATCCAATTTTTTTCGTTGTCTTTAGAAATGATAATTCAATAAGTCTTCGTAATAGATTTGTATTCTATCGGCCAGTAAGTAACACATAGGCTATTATTCCTAGAATAGCTTTTACGCTTTTGAAAAATTATTTCTAATTCGTGTTGCCCGATCCTGAGGAATTTTTCTTTATAGGCTTATACATACATAAATTCAAAAACTGCTAGGCCATTTTTATTATTTTATTATTGTTGCCCTTATGTATAGTAAATTTTTATGAAATAAATATAAAAAAATTTATTTGTTGATTCACAAATAAAAAATTGTGTATTCGATATGCTATCTATTTCCCTTTATCTACTGAAATAAAACAAAAACTCAAATACTAGTGTTAAAACAGCTTTAATTTTATTACATAGTACTTTATTTAAAAATTTTAACAAAATGAAGCATTCGAACAGATTTTTAATGATTTAGAAACGATTTGTTTACTGATAAAATAATCACATATGTACATTGCAAAGTATTAGACATAAATGACATACTGGCAAATGTGGATCTTCATTTCAATCTGCTGCCGAATACATTAAATAGATTTCTGTTGCTAGTTATTACTTTCAATAACTTGTATATAAGTCCTCCTTTAGCAAGAACTCAGTACAAAATTTTGCATTCCGTAGCTATCGAAATTTCAAATATAAATGTACCTATAGACGACACATTTTCCACACGCAAAGTTTAGTTTGGCATAGTCTTTTAAATGTTCGTAAAAAAAAAATAAACAAAAAGACAGTAACTAGGAATAAAGCAACTTCCGAGTACTCATGCCCATTCTTTTTACTCTTCTCTCCAGCAAACTCAAGACTTTGCAAAACTAAATATTGCGTCTACGGACATATGTACATGTAAGTATAGGTACATTGTGAAATTTCGTACTGTGCATAATTTGCTCCTTGTTTATGATAGATGTACCTATTTGTGCTTAAAAGAAATAACAAGAAGTTAATTATTCAAATCAAATTGGCATTTCTGAGAATAAACTAATTTTATAGTTCAATTGCAGCAGCCATAAATATGCTTTTCAATTGTCTCGTATACAAAATATGTGTACATATTAAAAAAGAAAAAATATTTTTTAATATCGGCGGCGGCGACGCAACAGTTTTGTAGCCAGCGGCGGCGCGCCGAGAGAATTTTCGGCGGCTGAAATAAACATGAACGGCCTGGCCCACGATGTCGACAAGTTTCTTTCGCTTACTTACATTGAAAACAAAAACAAATTCTCTTGTTTTGTTTTTGTTTTCAATATAAGTAAGCGAAAGAAACTTGCTTGTCGACATCGTGTGCCAGGCCGGAAAATTTAGAGAAAATTAAAAATTGAAATTGAAAATCGATTTTCATAATTTTTTTTTCCGAAATTTGTCCCCTTGAGGAAAATAACCGGCGGCGGCGCGCCGTCGACTTCTAGCCGATCGACTTGTTTCTCTGATGTTCATTGCTTTTTTTAGATAATTATATGCAACAATTGGAAACAGTTTTATTTCACTTTATAATTACCTAGAGAATTTTTAATATTTTTAATATTTATTTTAATAAAAAAAAAAATCCCAAAAAGACCTTTAAAAATAAACTGAAAACTAAATAACAATTGATTGATTGCTATTTATCAAAAACAACAACAAATCAAATAAAAATCACCTGCAAACAAAAAAGCATCTGTTAATGCAGGCAATTAGTATGTATAGAAAGCTATACAATAACAATTACAAAAAAAAAGAAACAATGTCATTTACAACGTCGACCGCAGCAGAAGACAGGCAGAGAAATTGAGAGAGAGGGAGATAGCTGAACACTATAGCAGTATAAAATTGTAAAACAATCACTATAAAATAAAAAGATTAGAGCCATAAATTTTAATAATAATAAATCTTGTTAGAAGGATTTATATGTACATATATATATATATATATATATATGTATATATATATATAATAATAATAATAATAATAATAAGCTTACCTTAAAATCTTTGGAGAATAAATTTTTTTATTGAAATCCTCTAGTTGTTCATAAGCCTAGACAACTCTTCCTTCCGACTTTCTTATAGTGAATTTCCGAGTTAGGAAAGAGTATAGACTCATTAGTATATAGAAACTAATAGTGAAGTAACAATAACAGAAGCTTTATTAGAAACACACAGTCATACACATATTGCTGTTTAAAATGAATATTAGTCTTAGTTTCAAAAGAAGTTTCACCACTTTCTTTTGCTAGTTTTTTCGAGTTTTTTAGCGGTTTTTTTTATTATTAGTTTTGTTGTTTTTCTATAATATTACTGTTGTAGTTATTATATATGTATGTAGTATGTAGAAGGCGAAGATAAAAACGTAGTATATGTAGTTAATTTATATGGATGAGTGTTTTTTTACTCAACTTGTTTTTACGGGTACATATTGTGTATCGTCGTTGCTGATGTTTGTTGGTTGGCTGGTAAGTTAAAGTGTTTGCTGTAAACGCAAACAACAACAACTAATGATGATATACTTATATGTATATGAAATAAAACTTAAACCAGTATTTTCTTCTTTCACTTGAGTTTTTTGCTGACTGTTTTACTTGTTTTTTTTTAATAAATTTTTCCTTTAGTGTGAGAAACTTTATTTCGTTAATTGTTGTATTTTATTTTATTTTTTTTTTTGCTATTTATGGGTTTTCACTTTAGAAAATAAATTAAGATTAAATATTTGTCCCTACCTATTCTAATTAAATACTAAGATCTCTATAGAATTTTTCAAGTATTTAAGCTTAATTGCACTTAAATAATTTATAATTAAAACTTTTATATATTTTTAAAACACATTTTGTTATACACATGCAAAATTTCTTGTTATACGCAATTTTCTATTTTCGATTTTTCTATTATTTATACGCATATTTTTAATTAGAAATTTTCATGTTGTTTGCGTGATTAAGCAAAAATTTTAAAAGAGTTTTATTCCTTTTATATGAAAAAAAAGAGACAAAATAATTTCCAACGAAAATTACTTTTAAAAGCACATCTTATAAAGACAAAAAGAAGAAGCAGACTAAATATTTTGACGTCTCGGCCCGTTAAATTTTTTCGTAGTTTCTTCTGTTGTTGTTGTTTCGGCTGCTTCTTCTTTTATTTTTCAACAAAAAGGAGACAACGTAAACGTCAAAGCTAAAATGACGTTGACGTTCATAAAAGCAGAGAACAAAGAAAGAAATTTTTTTCATACAACTGATTTTTTAATTTATTTTGAAAATTAAGCACTTTTATTTGTTATTGAATCACTTTCTTTTCTCTTATATTCTTGTTGTATATGCGTTTTATTTCTTATGTTTTCTTTGTTAAACAAATTAACTTTTTATTATTACAACACACTTTTTTAACGACATTGAGAGGTGTAGTTGTTGTTGTTGGTGGTTAGTATGTGTGTATATAAAAATATACACAAAAATTCTTAAAAACGATTTTTTCACTCCTCATTTTTTGTAATTTTTTCATTTTCGCATTTTACCTTCCCCACTTATTATTTTATTATTTTTTCTTCCTTTTTTTATTTTTATAACTTGTGCTGTTTGTTGCTCTGCTGTTCAATTTCGTTGGTTTTTGTAATTTCTTGTTCCCCTTGCATTTTTTGTACGATGTTTTTTTTTATTTGGCCTACTTAATCAGAAAATTTCCACTTTTCTTATTGCAAATCACAACTTTTTTCACATAATTGTTATCATTAAGATTTTATCTATTATATTTTATCAAAACTATTATTATTTTATAAAAAACATCACTTTATATATTAAATTTTTTTATTTAAAACTTTTCATCTTTTTTTGTCTCAAAAAAATAATTTTTTTCTACATTTTTTCACACAAACACACAAAAAGTAACGAGACGACGTCTCTACGACGTGAATAAAATGAATGAAAAAAATTGCAAAGGTGATGGCGAAGGGTTACCGCTGATCAAAATACTACTATTTTTTAGCTGTAAAAGTCGGCTCAAACAAGGAGGTATATCTAGGCACAAGCAATAGCAAACATATAAAACTTTGAAAAATTTTAAATTTGAGATACTTAACTTTAATCTTATGGCATAGTTAACAAACTTAAATTAAGTTTTAGTGGTAGATAATTGACGATACATATTTTCTTAAAAGTTGGATTGTACAACTATGGTATTATTTTCGGGGTCAGTGTTGCATTTTGGTGCTAAATTTTCATGCACAGAGTTGCATTCAATTCACAATACACTGCCTTGCCATGTCTTTCAAGTTCAGATAATGCCGGTCTATTTTACGAACGCTTTCCATCACTAGACATAAAACTCAGTCAGGACTGGAGATTCGTTCATATTTGCCATGAAACGAATAAACGTAAAGGTACTTTTTAAATTTTCCCGAAACCGTATTACTAAATATTGTTCCAGTCAATTTTCATGAGGCATATCGTCGGGTGGTTTTTTTTATTGGTTTGCCGCGATAATAATGTATTCTTAATATACTGTGCGGCAAACCAGTAACCACCCAACCATATTTATTTATTTGTTCATATTGTAATACAAAAGCCCAGAGGCCAAAAAAACGTACTACATAGTTCAATACTGAGTAAATGATTAACATTACTATATTAATATATAATAAAGATTAATTAAAATATTTCAATTTGATAATAATTAACAATTTTCATAAAATTCACTTAAAAACAAAAAATTAAATTTAAATCTGAAGAAGGAGGAGACCTAAAGAATAATATTAGATAAAAAAGTTACAAAAAACACTGGAATATTTAAATATGTATTTAAATTTATAAATATATGTATTTGTATTTATATGGGTGTGCATATTCACATTCATTACGAGTACTTCAAACTGAGGTGTGAAACGAACGCTTTGGGGTTACTTTCAATGCCCTTTCACACACGAGAACAATTGTGATGGCATAACATTCCAGTTTGTTATTGGGAGAGACAAAGAATGGTTTTATGGTTGGCATAATTTTTCAACTAGGTACAACCCGCATCAGCAGCACAAAACCAATACACACACAACTTGAAAAACAGCAAATGTTAAATGAATACAAAAACACAAATACATACAAATGATATGTGCACGTATATGTACATTTTTAAGCCAGATGAATTAGTCTCGTGTGTTCTAAAAAGAACAAAAATTGTGCGGCATAAAAATTAGTCTCGTGTGTGAAAGGCCAATCAGAGTAAATGATGCAGTATAACTGCCTCCCACACGATGTCGAAAGAAAACTTAAGAGAACGAAAGTAAGTCACTAATTTTCTTCTATAAAAGTGTTCCACTATCTTTCGACTTATCGTTCGATTCGATTTACGTTTACAACGTAAGCCGCATACCCGTTGTCAAATGTCCACTGCCACATCAACAATTTCACACATTCATCATCAAATGGGAATAAAAGATAGTTCAAATGTGTAAATTGTACTTTATAAAATGAAACTCTGTTCTAATTGAACTTGCAACAAATGATATACAAAAATAAATTTGAAAAATAATAAACAAATAAATCAATAACAATTTTTTTAAATTTAATTTTAGGGACAGAAATGTGACAATATCCCATAAAAATTGGAACTGCTACCACTACCCGGTCTGATATATGAATGAAATAAATGGTAATATGAAACAACTCGATAGTTGCCTTACATATAACCATACCAAAGGCGTAAATAATTGTCCATGTGTCGTATGTCACCATAATCTCTCTCCAAAGTTTCTTAAGTAATTCGTTTGTATATGTGAAACATGTGATGCCTAAAAAATCTTTGGATTTGTTTGCATTGTAGTTATAATATAATATAGGCTGTGGCAGAAAGAAAAATGTGTATAGATGAATGATTATGTTAAAAAACCACAAGTCTTGAAGGATTTGACGAAGAATCACCCATGTAGAATATTTAACAATCGACCTTTTATTTGGGTTATTATTCATTGTCGTTTGGGTAATTGTTCATTGTCTTTAGGTCTGTCAAAAATGCTAACATAACAGCTCTATTCTTTGAACATCTATCTATATACATACATATATAATTTGTTAGTATGCCCGGAGGTATGTTCTATTCTTTTTCCGCAACTTTCTGAAGCCATTTGATGACATAGAAAGCTAAAATTTGGCACATTCGGTGCGGAGAGAACGGCAGGGACAGGCTTTTTATCTTGTACAAACATACATATGTTTGTATGTATGTATGCCTAACGCTGACTTAGCAGAGTTAAGTATATTTTTCGTTTAGCCGGCCTTCGTTCGAACTTAAAAATACTGTCCCTAGGGATGTACATACATAAATAAGTTTATATGTACATTGTGTGTAAGAATTTTCTGTTTAGCCGGATGGCTTCTGTGTATGCAGAAAAACTGTTTAGATGAAAATATGTATAGCTTCCTAACAAACCGGCACTATAGCCAGCGAAAGGGGTGTTACGTGAAAATCTTTACTCATCGAAGCCGTTGTGGAACATACATACATACATACCTAGAGCAGAATATCACAAAGACCAGCCAAAGAACGCAAAACCGCTATTTACAAGCCCAGACGTGAGGAGACCGCTAGCGGCCAATTACGCAACAAATCCATTGCCAGCGAATCCGGTAATCTATTTCATTCTATTTACTCATTAGAAAAGCAAAATATTTCATTTATGTAATTCAAAATAATTTGGTTTATTTTGTCTCAGTCGACAATAAAAATACAAGTGCCTGCTTTTGGCATTTGAGTTCGTACAAATGACTGAAAAAATTTGTATTGGGGCTAATATTTGTATTGAAATGCTTACGTTATCGTTCGCTTTCATTTTCTTTCGACTTGGCGTGCCAAAGGCTTTTAGTGGAATGCAAAACAGCTGTTTGTCGTTTAAAATGCTTGCGAACGAAAATGATTGACATCGTGGAACAGGCAGGAACCCGTTACAGTGTTCTGGTGGAAAGTACTTAAATTTTAATTGTACCGAACTTCCCATCTCTGAAATGAACATCTACGTCCCTATAAAAGCAGTACGACTGAGAGAAATGAACGTTTTTAATTTCTGTGCTTCTAGTTGACCGGGTTGGTACTACAACAAAACAAAAAAATAAACAATATAAAAAAATAGCTGATAAATATCTGTAGTGCAAAAGTGTTTTATAATATTTAAACAATTTCAATAATTTTATCTTTTCTCCTAATACAGTGTTAAATATACAACAAAATGTCTCGCGACAGTGCTGCAAATCAATTAAATGATTATAAAAATACTTTAACCGTAAGTAAAGTTTTATTTTTTATTTTTATTCATATACATAAATATGCGTATCAAATAAGCGGGCATTGGTAAATTTCCATTTCAATTCGTTTTTAAGCAAGTGGTGTGTGCAATTGCATCTGGAAATATTTGCCTTTAATAAATTATTCTATAAAAAAAATTTAAAGTGCCTTTAAACATGAAATGACACAGACAGTTTGATATGATTTAATGGCACAAATCAGCTCTTAATTATTATAATTTAACAATAATAGTCATAAATACTATATAAAAAAAGTTTCACAAGTAATTATTGTTTAGTAAATCTATCGCTATGCTACACAAAAAGCGAAATAATCATGAGTTGATAAATTTTTTTCGAGTTGTGAAATTTTGATGTTATAATACCCGTCGTATTGAAAAGGTTACATATATACATACATATGTACATATGTATGTACATATTTATGTTTGTACTTCCATTTATGAAAAGTATTATCAAAAGTATTATTATTACAAAATCAATGAGGGAATGTCTGATAGATCGGTTAAATTACCGATAGGTACATAATTTGCTGGCGATCAGGACCAACCGTTCATGGGGAAGTAGGGAGGATTGTAGAGTCTCGAGGGATATGTTTGGCGCCAGAGAAACCCAATGCGATGCGATGCTGATATCTTGATAGGCGTGTTGGCTGGTCACTGTTTGGTCAGAGCAAGGATCAGCATTTGTTAAACTGGCACTCCAGATTTCTGTAGGATGTGCGAAGATGAAGAGGAATCAGAAACCATTAAAGCTGCAACACCATAGGCTTAGATTGCTTTAGCAGGCGTTTACATGAGAGCATTAGTGATATCGCAAAGTGTAAACTGGAGGATATCAGGGGCTTCATCTTGGGAATTCAGTGTCTTAATGACACATAATAGCGATTCTTCTTGGTACAATGGAGGGTAATATTTTTATTATTAACAGAAGGTATTAACAGAAGGGAATCACAATGGACCCAAGTGGGTCTCCGAGAGGAGGTGTTTATTTATTTTTATTTTTTTTTGTATCTGAAAAATTTTAAAAATTTTTGTTTGTTTTGGTTATCACTTTAGACAGCTATGCTTGTTGTATTGTAGTTTAACAATTCCTTTTACAGACACCTAGTATTTATAACTGCACCATGCTTTAACCAAAATCTATCGATTAGCATAAATATGCTGAGTTTGTTTAAGAAATTGTATGAAATTTTAATACAATATTAGACTACTTCAAAATGTGAGAAAAAAATTTAAAAATCCCCTACTTTATGAACGAAATACTGTTTGTGTGTGTTGTAATTGTCAAAAATCATATCGTGATAAAAACCCTAAAAAGTCTTAAGTTGTACATATTTGAAGTATTTTTCAGAAGTGTATTCAGCTCTCAGTAGTCTTTAGACTTTCCTTCTTAATTCGACTATCGTTTTACAGAATACTTGTACTAGTGTAAAGTTTCAATTTACGCAAAACTTAAATGGCAAAAGAAATTTGTATTTTTCTCTAAAGACTTGAGTGTATAGAAGATCTTTAATGAGCGATATGTACATATCGCACACTAATGCATAAGTCCTACTTCACACTATGCAAGTCTTATTGTTAAGCTGATTAGTTTGAAGGAGAGAGAGACGAGGGGAAAATAATCGTTTCTGTTTCTCCTAACAAATTAATCAGGACTTAGCAGTCACAACTGAAAAATATGATCAAAATGGTTTTGTTTGTTCATAAACCAGCTCACTGAACAAATCTCTAACGTCGGCGAAAATTTCTTTTGCAACACTGTCCTCTTGAACAGTGTGAGATGATGTTATGCCTGTTTTTATGTTACACACCTGCGTCATTTGTACAGTATCAAAGGCTTTTTTGCCACTCCAGAAAATCTGCGAGTTTTTTTGAGTTGTAACTGTTTATGATTAAGTGTACGGTATATCTAAAAGTTCACTTACATATCGAGCCTTATTTTCGATTTTATCGTAAGCAACATGTAATCGAAAATATACGTTTTTATTGAAATTAAAATTTTATGGGCCTACAAATAGTTTAGAACTATCACAATGCCAAAATTGTTGATAACTTTTAAGATACAGGCAGTAAAATAATAAAATATTAATCATATATGGCCCATTGGGCTCGATTAATTTATGAAATAAATGAAATGAAAAAATGAAATTCTATCGTAAGCGACAATTTACGTACAAAATCATATTTGAATATTTAAAAAAAAACCTTCACCTGAAAACTTTAATTTTTGTCGCTTACGATAAAATCGAAAATAAGGCTCGATATGTATATTAGAAAATATTTAGAACTCCCTCTTTTTAATTTCGTAATTTTTGTTATTTACTTCTGGAAATTAAGCATACATTTTGTGCAACTGAAGCAAACTATAACGACCTCTAAATAAATATTCGTCCAATTGCATATGCATGTTCTTGGACTAGTCTAATATTTATTTATTTATTTTCACTCATTTAGCAAATATTAAGCAAATTACTTGTTATCTATTCGTATTTATAATATTCAATTTCAATTTCAATTTCAATTTATTCATTCATAACACGAAAACCTAGCCTCATGGCCATAATCAGTTTTCACTAATACTACTACAAAAGGTACTACTACAATAGTTTTATATGTAAAAATATCTATAAATATTTAACAAATATAATAATATAACAGAAAATAAATAAAAAAAAAAAATCCTTAACGTATTAACCAAAAATATATAAATATGAATGTATACTAAACAAAGTTTAAAACAATTAAATTAATAAATGCATAATAATAATGATAATAAAAAATAATAATAAAAATAAAAAATAAAAATAAATAATAAAGCACAAGTTATTAACTGGAAGACCATCATCACAAGATGAAGGAAATAAAGATATGAAAGCTGGCGTGAGTCAGTGGTCCAAGGTGTACAGTAAAAAAAAAAAAAAAACTACAACAACACGCTATTTTGACGTATATGTAGAAAAAGCTTTCTTTTGAAAGTTTCCACAGATAAATTAAATACTTTTAAATCAGATGGTAGTTCATTATATGCCCTAGCTACTCTTACATTATAAGAACGCTCCAATATTGTTGTTAATCTTGGTATCCTAATTTGCCTACTTCTACGTGATCTACAGAAGTCAAATAAGTCAATAAGGAATGTAGGTACCTGCAACTTAAATGTCTTATAGAAGTGTAATAGATTACGAAATTTAACAAAATCTGCAAATGACAATCCTAAAAAATCTAAAACATACGATGAAACATGTTGACGCAATCTAAGTGAATAAAGATACCTGATAACTCTATTAAAAACTAAGCGAATCTTCTTGAATATATAACCCAAACTTCCAGAATAAACTTCCAGAGCATATAAAAATAAAGGCATAATTAACCCATAAACAATACGTTTCTTAATGTGGAAAGGTAAGAGCAAATCTAAGCTATATAGTTTACGTAATACAAAGTTAACCCTCGAAACGACGGAGTTAATATGACTCTCAAAATTCAACTTAACATCAATAATAAATCCAAGACATTTAATCTTGTCAACAAATTCAATTGAGACACCTCCCAATAAAATAGAAATATTACGACATCCACTACCACCTAAAAGCATCGCTTTGGTCTTAGAAGCATTAATATACAGTTGATTATCATCCATCCAATCACTAAGCTTACCGACAGTATAATCAATCATATTTTGCAGCACATCAGGAAAATCACAACTACCCTTAAACAACAGTTGTATATCATCTGCAAAGGAAAATGGCTGGCACATATTGCTGGTTAGAGTCCCGAAAAGATCATTAATGTATAATATAAACAATAGGGGACCTAAAACAGATCCTTGTGGTACACCACTAATAATAGGAAGCATTCCAGAGCTACAACCATTACTAACTACATACTGTTTCCTGTTGGCAAAATAAGAATAAATCAATTTACAAGCCGATCTAGAAAATCCATACAATCTATACAACTTATACACCAGACGAGAATGACTTACTCTATCAAAAGCCTTTGCCAAATCTAACGAAAGTAAAACGCAAACATTCCTTCCAGTTATATTCTTCCTGATATTATCAGTTAAGCCAATTAACAAAGAGGCAGTACTTCTATTGCACCTGAATCCAGTTTGACAATCATCTAAAAAGTTATTTCCATCAACATGTTTAATAAGCTGTATTTTAATAAGATGTTCAACAATTTTCGACAAAATAGGTAATATTGAAATGGGTCTCAAATCATCAACACAATTAATACTATTACTCTTCTTAATAGGAACAATTTTAGCAACCTTCCACAACAACGGAAATTTGGAGGATGTAAGAATAGTATTAACTAAGTGCAGAACATATTTACCAATTACTGGCATTAAAAATTTAATAAATTTAAGAGCAAAATCATCAAAGCCAACAGCTTTCGACTTAATTAAATCAAAAGCAGCATACATTTCCAAAACATCAACCCTCCGAAAAGAAAAACCAATACAAGGAATGCTAGAAAAATCAACATAATCATCATCGCACGCAATTTGATGCCTAGAAAAAGTATCATTCAAAGTATTCACATCAAACAAAACTAAATCATCAGAAGTGCCACCAACTCCATTCTTATTCAGTATCGACCAGATCTCCCTACTATCCTTGTTCTCAAAAATTGAACTATGGGCTATTCTCTTAAATTTCCTAATAACTGACTTAACTTTATTTCTATGCTTACAAAAGACTTTCCAGTTCTCAACAGTTCTGTTTTGTAAATACACATTATAGGCAAGATCTCTAAGTGATTTTTGATAATTAATCTCCGGTGAGTTTATCCAACGATCCCCACAAAACTTAATAATCTTCCTCTTTAAAGGCACAAACGAATGTAAAAACTTCATATTATTATTTAGTATTCCTAACTGCTCATCCACATCATCAGTCAAGTACATATTATCAAGCCAGCATTCATGCAATTTACTCTGAATCAATTCATTATTAATAGCATTATAATCATAATATTCAAACATTTGTGCTGTAACCGACCGTGAAGCTCTAAGCGAGAGAAATATAAATGAGTGCCGTGTAATACCAGGACACTGAAATTGACCGCTTTTAACCACCATATCGGGTAAAGAGACAAGAAAATAATCCAACAAGGATGTTGAACTGTGTTGTACATCAAAATGCGTTGGCATTGAGTTATGGACAACAGAAAGACCCATTCTATTACAAATACTGCGCACCAATGAAGACGTAGCAGTATTAAACAGATTGTTGTTAAAATCACCAACAATGACAATGTTAGCATATCGTACAAGCAAGTCCGATACTTCACTCTCAAAAGAATTAAAATCCCCATGAGGAAGATACACAACTCCAACCAAAATTTTGTCACAACCAATACAAAGTTCCACAAACAAGGACTCAACAACTCCAAAACCACTTCCCCTATAAACTACTCTATGCTTAAGAGTTCTGGAAACATATAGAGCTACACCACCACCTCTATTACACGGACGATCATTTCTATGACATATATAACCAGGAATGTCAATAACACCATCAGAAACTGTTTCCTTTAACCAAGTCTCACTAACGCCAAACACACTCAAAATCTCACCATCCAACAAATGTTTAATTTCCGAAAACTTAGATGAATTTGGTTTCAAGTTAAAACTTGCGCAATTTAAATGGCCTATATTAAGATTACTATTTAAGTTGCTAAAATGACATCTCAAATAACTGTTATCACTGAAAGCTGGCCCTAAATTCTGCATAACACTCATATTAATCAAATGTAAATTGAATATATGTTATTGAAGCAAACAAAGAACAATCAAATATTTAAGTAGAGTAGCTACATATATGTATAAAATTTGAATAAAAAAAAATAAAAATTAATTAAAATACGACCTTCAAGATTCAACATCACCAAAGCACGCCACATCACCAGTTGCAGCTCCACCAACAGCAACTAAAGGTGTTACAAGCTGTATCACAGAATCACAAGCATCCAGGCCAACGGCACCCGACATATTATCAGCTTCCAAATTAAGCCCATTATTGAGCAAACCAGTACATTGTTCCATATTAAAAACTTTATGCACATTATTAGGAAACGTCAGTTTTACTTTTGGTACATCCATATTAATGAGCTTGTAACTAACAATTTTTTTATTTATATGCAGTTGCTTACAAATCGTCATAAGCTTGGCTGCCACTGGAGTCAAATTATCCAAAAGTCGAATCCTGGATGAAATGTCACCACCAATTACGTCCTTGAGCAATAAAAATCGCTTCCGGGAAAAATTTGCCATTAACTTATCACGCAACTGCACAGAATTAAATTGCACTAAAACAGCCCTGCCATTATACATATAGGCACAATGATGTAAATCATTACTAGTAAATACCAAACCACAGAGCGATGCTATTTTCAAAACTGGTTGATGTAGGTCAATAACATTACTAGGTAATCCTCTTATTATAACACTGCTCCTATTTAGCCTCCTTTGCAATATATTGTTGCGAGTCTCTAAATCATCCAAACGTATTTTAATTGCAGCATATTCATTATTGTAGTTGAGATTACTTCTCACATTCCTCAATGCCTTCATCTTCTCTTCCTGCTCAGCACGAAACTTATCAAAAAGTTCAACCATTTTACGCTCAAGGGCTGCAATACTAGCATGTACTTGTTTCTCAAAAATTCGATTATGCTCCTCAAACTGCATTCCAATATCCGTGGAAATATTATGGAGTTCTTGCTGTATATTTCCAGAAACTGATACATTTGGAACATACTTTTCCTTTGGCACCGTACTACAACCATCACATATGTATCGGAAAACCTTTTTGTTTTGGCAAAAAATTTTATGTTGTTCTATTGAAACATTCGCACAATTTATATGGAAAAATCTGCCACAAAGGAAACATCCCACACTACTCTGCGTTTTAGTTACGTTCTTGTTGCAGGAACATGGAAAAACATCTTTCTTTTTCCCCGGCATTTTAATATACATACATATGTATATAAGAAGTTCCAAAAGTAAATAATAACTTGGCGGCAAAATAAAAAATATGTATATATGTACACGTATGTATGTATATAAATCAGCAACAACTCAAGCAGTAAATATCACAGACCAGAAACAACTCATATAAGCAATCAGAAAATTTGTTTATATTATAAGCCAATCAGGCAAATTTCAACAGCTCAGCTTCCACTCGATTATAAAAACACTTTGAGGAATTTCTACTCAATTATTCTTCAAAAATATTTAATTAATTCATAAATTTTGCTCCTCCAAACAAAATCACTTTAGTTACACATAGAGTTGCCAGATCTCCACTTTTAAATTAAATAAGTATGACTATGCAAAAAGTTGTTTGTGAAATCTCTTGCTTCACACCAATCAATTTGAGTGCAAATCAATTTTATTCTCAAATATAGATATCTAGATATCTAGTGGTAATATTGAAATCTTTATAGTATGGAACTCTCTATTACATCACTTTGGAGACAAATATTATAATATAAAAAAAGAGTAATTAAATACTTAAATGTGAACTATTACTATTGTAGGAACATATAACACCATATTCGGATGCCATTTGTTGACGGCTTGGTACCGCAAATCAGCAAATTTTCAAACAAGTTAAATACCCCAAGTATTTTGCACGTACTTTTTCAATGGTTTTTATGCCTGTACAAATACTTTTGTCCAATGACATTTTAATGTTTTTGTTATTATTGTTGTTATGTTAATTATAAATTACTTTTTTATTTTTTGTATAAACATATTTAATAGCACTCTAAATATTGGCATAATTTATTCTTTAAATTTCTCAATTTGCCTCAAACCCCGAAAATTATGGTTGTAAAAATAGTTTCGTCCTTATCTGTACATATTTATGTATAAAATAAATTAGCTGAAACGCAACATTGCTAAAAAGTAATAACTATTCCGTTTTACCGTTACTTTTAGTTTTCTTTTGCACAATAGTTGCCACATAAACAATTTCTATAATAAATGAATGGCAACATTACCAAAGAGTAATTTGTTAACTCAGTTTTACCGTTACGGTTACTTTGGCTGTGCTGCCACATAAAGAAAAATATAAGTAAATGAAATTCCTAAAAATGCAAAAATGCGCTTAAATTTTTTAATCGTTATTTTTTTACTCATTACACACTTGAACAAATAATGCAAACGCAAAAATACGAATAATCAAATTCAAGATTTTAAATTGTAGAATTTACAATTTCATAACTTCTTAATTAAAAATAATAAGAAAGTAAGTATAAAAAATAATGTTTCATCATCATTAAAAAAATCAAATGAATCACAAAATAATTACATTTGTCATCTCCTCTACCATTCATTTTATTTGAAGAGTGATTACTGTTAATTAAAATAAAACAAAATAAAAATAATTATTTGCTTAACTTAATTGGCGTTTTTTATCGCCTTGATGTATTATACTTATGTTTCAGGTTTTTGTTCCATAAAACCTAAATTTGTATTAAACGCTTCAATAAAAAAAATATGCATAATTAATTTTTGAATAATATTTGTATTGTTCTTTTAAGTTTAAGTTTAATAATGGCTGCTAAATGCAACAAAGGTAACCTTGCAAAAGCAACAATACTTTACAGTGTAGCAATAATTATATGTATAATTTTAAACTAATTTAAAAGCAACAACATTTTCGTAATTACTTCAAGATATTCTTTTAATTTTGTGTTGGTAATTATTTTCCGATAGCAATTTTAAAAATGGTATAATAAGAATACATATTTATACATACATACATACATATGCACATGTGTATGTACATACATACATACTTATGTATGTATATTCGATTTCATAAGCAGAATTCTAATTTGGTTAATATTAAAATTAATAAAAGTTTTATTTTTTAATTATATTTTCTGGCTGGAATTAAACTGTAAAATAAAATCAAACCTTTTCTAAAATAACAAAGTTTCAAAAACTCATTCTGCAAAATATGCGTAACTTTCAAAATGATGCACGCAATGTTTTTTTAATTCCTCTACCAGAATCAGTCGTACTGCGTAATTAGACAAAGAAAATGCCCTTGATTTAAAAATAAAATAATCACTCTTCGTCTTTCAAAGAACAAAAGGCGTAAAGTTTAATAAGAAAGAGTCAATATTATCTTTCTAAGTTTTGTTTAAATATGTATTGAATTTGAATAAATTAATTTGTTTACTGGATTGTAGATTTATCTCATATAAATATGTGCATATGTATGTACATATATCTATATACATACATATTTACATACACATGAACATTTTGCATTTTATTTATTTATATTTATATTTAAGTGGAGTGAATATTCATTCCATAGAAATTATAAATTTTATGTGTTTGCGTTTCAGCAAATGCATACACAAAGTTTATGCATACTACTTAGTACATACATATACATACATATAAGTACATACATATGTACATATAACGGGTGTTTTTCTTGGAGATATAGAACTAAATTTAAACAAAATAGAGTAAAATTATGTTAATTGTTTCTATTCGAAGGATAATTATGTACAGAGTATGACAAAAATATCCAAACAGCTATTGCCCACTTGCGCAATAGCGAGAACCCTCTGGCCTCTCCTAAATCCTCACAAAACTAAGAACCTCATGAACTTTACAAAGTAACACTTGGGGAATTCGTGCTAAACGTTTGGGTCTCCCGAACAATGAACATTGCTTCAGTTGTAATTATGAAGAGGAGTAGGAAAGCATTAAGCATCTCCTCTGCCTCAGTCCCTCTATGGAGCAGCCTATCCGATTTATCGGAGTTGAGACTCAAACACGAGCTTTTATATTCGAAGCAGCGGCTGGTGTGGCCGTTGTCTCCCCTGTGGCGTGTGAATACACATGAGAGAGAATGCTCTCTTCTATCATCTTTAATCTTTGACAATATACCTACTCCATTTCAAATCTTATCCTTTTTCAACCTCTCCCGCTCTTTTATTTTCTTAATACTCACAGGTAGCACAAAGGGATCATTATATTGAAGCCAAGTGGGCTGGATTCTCATTTTCCTCCTTACCAGCGAATAAGCAGGTTCTATTTTCGGGCAGGGATCATACTGTCATATGGTTGTCAGAGATGGCAAATCGATTATGATTTTTGTTCAGTTTAATTTGACATTTTACCATGAATAAACGTAATAACGTCGGAAAAGTCGCAAAGCAGCTAAGTGCGATCCGAATAATTGTAATTGTAATTGTTTGGCATTCGAGAGTTTTGCATCTCACTCGCACTTTTTAATGGTTACCTCAACTAGCTGTATTGCTAACAAGTATTTTGTGGTATTTTCCATTGTCAATTTTACACGTTTTTAATAAAATTTATACTGGTGGAGAAGAAAAAAAACTCTAGCAAACGCCTACTTTATATACATACGAATGTACATATATGTCGGTCGTTTGCAGGCTCCCAAAGGGAGCTCCCACGCGTGAGATACCCAGGCTCTTTCGGCTACGTGCCTTTGCCACTTTTGGTTCCGTATGGAACATAGAGTCGAACAAAAATAACACCGGGAACTGCAAGGACTATAACTTTCGATTAAAATACTAAGTCCTCCTTCACACACGTCAGGTTTACCTGATCAGTTTTTGATAAATTTTCTTTTGAACCTGCATTTGTGTTCATACACACCGTCAAGTTTGCTTCATCAATTGCGTTGTCGTAGAGTATTACCAATGACAAAACAAAACGAAAAAACAAACTTGACTGGTACGGTCAAGTCTGTACTCCCCTCCATTCTCATTTCCTCTCTCTCCTAAGAACTCAAGACTTGACGAGTCAAACCTGACGTGTGTGAAAGAGGTCTAACTGCAGCATTCATAAAAAATATTTTAGGCTTATTACAGGTTTATTTGACAAATTTCCCATAGATTCAAATAAGCCTTTTTTAATAAACCTAAAATATTTTTTATGAATACGGCAGTAAACATTTAATGAATTTCTTAACTTGTTAAAAGTAACTGTCAGTCAGGGAATAAATATGTGCTTCCAATTTCAATTCCACTGTATAAATAAATGTTATCATTGCATATTTTTATATTTTTTATATTATCAGTTCTATTTGCCAATCTTCGCGCTGGCTGAATTACTAACTGAGTTAATTAAAAAACAAAAAACAAAACATACTTCTAGATAACACTGCACATACATACTTACATATGTTTATATACATATACATATGTGTATGTATGTACATATATGTGTATGCATGTTCATATGTATATGTGTACATATGTATATGTGTACATATTTACTGCTTTGCTAAATTTGTTGCTTATAATTTATTTCACATTCTTTTAAATCCGAGAGGAGGATTATAATAAGGTAGCATTTGTTTTTATATTTAATGCAAATTTTTTATATATGCATGTATGTATGTATGTGTGTATATGCATGTATAAGTAGAGAACTCTTGCTAAATAATAGTAAACATATTTAAATACAAAGTACACACTTGCTTTCTATAAAATTTCAAAGAAAGTAATTTCAAATGAATTTTATTTTGTTTCAAGCTTTAAAATCTACTTGGAAATATTTTTTTAATTACATATTATTAAGAGCAATGCAAGCAAATAAATGCGTTGTCTCGCATGTCAATGAGACGGATTGTCTCTAAGATGAGAAAATTTAAAATGTTTACTCTCGCACAAATTTCGCTTTACAATAGAATCGAAATCTGATTTCAAAAATATCAAGGTTCTAACGACTGATTCTGAAAGAGGGGCAAAAGTAATATGCATACATACATATTGTACGTACTTAAATAAATTGGAATTTTAAAAATTTTCAATTTGAATTTAATATACTCGTATACCTCGTTTATACGCAAATCTTATTTGCAAATAAAACTATTTGTAAATACTGAACTCACCGTTTATACGTAGATAGCATGATACAATTATACAAGGTACTTGCACGACTACAACAAAATTGCAACACCAAGAAACACACTTATTTTGTTGGTAGAAACATACCTATAATTGTCAGAAGCAGATCTCTCTTGTTTTTAAAAATAACAATCACAGGGTAACTAAAGTACAATTGCAGAGGCGGTATTCATGCATGATTATAGTCATTCAGTGTTGCCAATATGTGTGTAATACACAGTGTGTAATTTTTACTCTCATCTGTAGACCATGTAATGAGATTCATGTATAATATGTGTGTAATTCTACTTTGGGTTCTATTTTTATTTAATTTTGTTTTAATTTTAATCTACACAAAGCATGTGTAGTGTAATTGTGTAATAATTTTATTCACACATATACACTAACATTTTTGCAGCTTGTAAACAAAGTTTGACAACTTTCTGCATTGTATACATTAACAGGCTGGGCTTGTGCAAGTACCTTGTATAATTGTATCATGGTAGATAGCATTCATTAGTCCTAGTTTACACTATGCAAGTTGTTAGGGGAGAGAGATGAAGGGAAAAGAAACGTTTCTGTTCTCTCTCCCTCAAACTAATAAGCTTAGCAATAAGACTTGCATAGTGTAAACTAGGACTTACTATCTGTGTACTATATTGCCACACATTCTTATGTGTGTATTATATTTCTTACAAAACAAAAATAATTGGCAACATTTTACACCTTATTTGCAATTAGTTTTCGTGACTTTTATTTGCAAATAAGAAGTGCGTATAAACGGGGTAATAAACAGGCATTTGTAGCACCCACCCCCCATTATGCACATCAAATTAGAATCGGCATAAGAAAGCATATAAGATCACGATTTTAGGTTCGCAAAAAGTTACTGCATCCAGGTACTGGTGACTGCATAAGGAATTTGTTGTGCAATAATACAACAACCATAACCATTATTTGTTTGTATTTGTAAAGAACCAAAGCACGTCAAAAATTCAAACATAAACAAGTTTTTGGCATTTGTCAGATACAACAAAGTGAATAGAAAAGTGAAACAAACATGTTGAAATAATTTAAAAAACTGCATATTTTACAATTCTAAAAACCTTGTTTTCATAAAAACTTTTAGTCAATGTTAAAAATGCAATAACAAAACAACTTAGAAAAAGCAAATTAAATCCCTGATTTCTAAACATTTGCAAAAATTATAAAAAAAAGTTTTAACAAATGCTAAATGTTTACTTTTGCATTTTCTAAGAGAAACGTGAGTGGCAAGCTCGAATAATGCAATATTTAATTGAAGAAGAAGAAAACAAATCGCCTAGTTTCAATATGTATTGCGTAGTAATCGAGAGACATACTGAAAGAGCTGCAGTTTAAAGTTTAGTCAATTTAAAATACTAGAAAAAAAGTAAATATAAATATGCACTGCTGCACTGTGGTGTCGCCAATTCGAAATTTATGTTAAATTATTAAGTGTACAACTTAAATTATAAAATATTATTTGAATGTACTGAAAATACGTACCCTGCTGCTAACGCAACGCTTGACGCTTTCATTTAGGTTGGACTCTAAAATTCTAGTCTTCTGAATGAAATGAAGCAAAAGCCAAGAGGTTTCAATTGTACTTCATTCATTTCTGCTGTACAATGGACATACATACATATGTAACGAAATTGTACATAAAATTACCTTGTGATCGCCAAGATAACTTTACCCATATTCCATTTAACATACACAATCGTCATTTAAAGTTTTAGGAAATTCTATTTTATACAGATTTAAGGCTCAGTTAGCCGACTGCAATGAAATGTAAATGTAATGTAGGAAACAGCTGATCGATATTTTTATATGAAAAGTAGGTTACGTTACATTACATCTCTATAACCATTTCCATTACTTTTCACATAACAATATCGATCAGCTGTTTACTACCGTTGCAGTTACATTCTATTACAGTCGGCTAACAGAGCTTTTAGACTTGCCGAAAACGTTATATTAAATTTCGTTAAGCATTTGAATTGTTTTCAATCAACAGTGTTCTCCTAACAGTGTTGCCAGCAACTGCAAAAAGCATGCTAAATCGTCCATAAAGACCATATGCGTGAATAAAATTTTAAAATCTATAATCTAAATAATTCTATAATTGAAAATATTGAATTAGAAAGACTGAATAGGAAAAATTATTCCTTGAATTAATAATTCATAATACAAATAAATACAATTAATAATTTCTTTTAATATCTATTTGTATGAGTTTTAAACTCAAATAATCCTTCACAATGCTTTCACAAATAACATTTATGTAGATTTAAATGACCACAGTACATTACAAGCAATAAAGTGGGCCATAGATTGTTTTATGTACACATATTTTTTTTTTTGTGCAAATAAAGTAACAAACAAAGTCAATAAACTTTGGCGGTGTTTAATGCTGCAAAACAAGAACAACAACAATTATTAAAAACCAGCTCTAACTTGGCTCCGAAGCAAGTAAAAAACAATGATTGTAGTTCGAACAAAAAAAAGTTATGACTGATAGACAGCGCACACATTTTGAAGCTGTATGTATATGATTTTTATTTAAATTAAATATCATATCAAAAGTAATTAATATACGTACATATCTACATATAAAGACGCTACATCAACTAAACTAATGTACTTATTGCTTGTAGAAGTTGAAGTATTTAACCATTTGTTCAGTCAGATGATTGACTTTTTTCGTGCAGTTTTCTCTGCACGTCTTCTAAAATTTTTGATAATTCTTCTGTCTACTAATTCTTCTTCATGTTGTTGTCCGTTGACAAGTTAAAATTATTATTATTTATTTATTGCAAAAAAAATCGTCAAACCATATTTAAGATTAAGAAATCCTCAAAAATATTATACTCGTACATCATCAATTCTGGCAACGCTGCATACTTTAGATAGCGTTGCCGTTATTTAGGTACGGCTGCATGTTGTTCAGAGATGTATAACCTCTATCAAACCAATTCAATCAGCTGTTAGACGGCTTTTCCACACGCAAAGTTTTACTTTGCAAAGATAATGGGAGTCTTTTTTTTACTTCGCTCCTACAAGACTCAAGACTTGCTGAAGTAGACTTTGCATATGGAAAAGCCGTCTAACTTTTGAAATATTAGCATAATCTGATTTATAACAGGATCCAAAGACAGAAACAGTCCGACCTTACACAACTTGGACATTATGTGTAACACATTGCCATTGTTGTCAAACGAGTCAGATAACTTGATTACTCTTTATCAGTCCGTAAATTTATTTAAGGCAAAATTACCAAAATAAGAAATAAATTCTAAAATTAAATTTCAATTTTAAAACTGAATCTAGAAACAATTGTCAACAGCAAATTAAGGAGTGCAAAAAAATAATTAAACATGTTTGAAAAACAAGTTTATTTTAAATAAACCTAAATTCGTTAAATTGTAAATTAAAAAAAAAACAAATTCAAACACAAAACAGTTAATGAATTTTGTTAAGTATCTTAAATATTTTCACTACAGTATTTCTTTTTTTACTAAATTATTTGAGTTATGTGCTAACTGAGTTAGGTAAAATTGCATAAAATTGCATTTGCAATTAACGAACGACGAATATTTTTAATTTCTTTTGTTTTTAACAATTCCATTCAATGCGCCAATTTCATTTGCCATATTCAAATGATCACGTATTTCAATACAATAAAATGGAATAGAAAGCAAATGTCATAGTGCCCAAATTAATTTAATGCACATTTCAAACTTAAAAAAAATATACTACATTAAAAATAATTAGCAAATGAATAAAAATACAAAACAATCCAGGTTTTCGAAGCAACAATTAATACATGTTCTGGCCTTATTTGTATTTTTTTTTCATTAAACTCGCAGCTTAAATATAAAATAAATACGAGGGTGATCTAGAATAGCCAATTACTACACATATTTATTTGGTGTATGTGTTCTGAAGTGGTCTTAGCCAATTGCATTAGTTTTCAGTGTGCATGTGGAATTTAGTGAATTTTACCAGTCATTCTCAACTCATGTGCTGAGAATCTTGCCTTAAAATTGCGATGCGACCAACATAGCTATTCAGTGATTCGATTTTGGACGCCCAAGCAATCGGGTAAAACTATGAGACTCTTTCCGCTCTACTCATTCAATTCAACCTTATAAATGTTCCGGTCTAATGTCGAAACCTTTGAAATAGTACCAAACCCTGCGCATCTCATTAATATACATACATACATATATAGCTGATAAAGTCTTTTAGAACAAGCTGCAATAACGCCGATTTTTTCCTTGAAAATTATTGTCAAGCAAAGCACAATATGTATAGAGCACTCGCAAAGAAAATTAAAAACCATATATGTTTTATTGGTCAGTGAACCGTCAGCACTGCTTTAAGTGTATCGAAATGCTCTCTCAGCTCTTGTCCTTTCGTTGTGTTCATAGCTTGCCAGTTTCTTTGCAACTCTGCGTCACCTAACTGCCAATTCGGAAAACAGCACTGGCCTTTTAAATTTGTGGAAATAACCATCGTCATCGGGAATCAAAGTGGCCTTATCAGCTGACTTTACCCCATCCGTCAACCTCCATATAAAATAGCATAAAATCCTTAATCCGAACTGTCAACATACAAATATACAACAAATATACAACAAATTTGTATAATGTTGTTGTAATAATAAGGCCACTTGGTAATAATACACTTCATGTGAAATATTTCTCATGAACAAAAAATGTTGAACAACAACGCAAAATTAGGCTATTACCATTTTAGGGCAAGAGAACACATTTCACGTGAACTTTTATTCCCGATAACGGTGAATGTGTGAACCATCTGGTATCAGGTGAAGTAGTAAGTTCCTAGGATATTATTCTGCAGTGGCTATTGATGAAGCCGCCTTAGGGGTCAGGTACATGAGTAACTGCCATGAAGGCACAATACCACGATGTTGTTAAAACCGGGTCCACTTTAGCGTTCACAATCGCCCCTTTGCGCACCAAGAAAGCTCTATCTATATGCAATCTTTGAACATAGTTGTATATGACAATGAACAAGTATCTAGTTGAGGTGCTTTAAACCAACCAATCTCGCACTACTTAATAGGCTCTCGGTCGTCATAGTTCGGAAGATTAGCCAAGAAATGGAAATTCTATCATACACTAGAACACTCTTTAAGGTATCCCCCAATACCACGACCATTCGTCATCATCAGAAGCAGCAACTGCTGCATGACAACAACACTTAGAAAGGTGTCTAGTTGACCGCATACGACCGACCACTAACATTGGACCTTTTTACCAACGATTTTGGTACCAACCACAGCCACTATGTGTGCTCCTCCTATACACGTTTTCCGGAAGAAACCCTCAGCTATAACAGGAGCAGCTGCAGTCCTCTTAAAATTTAGGGGCGGAGTGAAATCCATAGCCAGACAAGATTTTCAAGATTTTCTTGCCGATGGAGCGAAGTCCATCATCGGCTTTCGGTCACTAGAACGATGTCGCCTTTTGCATAATTCTCCGCTAAACCCTACCAGAGCCGGATAAGCTGTTGGGCCACTTGTGCCCCTGGGCAGACCTTGAAGTTCCACACCGAAGTCACTAACCCGTAAACACCTGTATTAGACGCAAAATGGTTTTTGTATTTTTGCTTATTGTATGTGAGGAGCTCTTATCGTAGAAACTTGGGCACATTTCTTTTTGCGACCTTGCAAGTACTTCACTTATTTTAACTATCTTTCGGTTTCTGAAGATATATTTAGCTAAAAACGCTGATGGATACGCCAGTTTATGAATCAATAAATATGGCCATTGCGACCAGGTCAACCAACATCAAGTTTAGTATAGCATTCAGAGCTTCTGAAGCCTAATATTTAATCAACTTCTAACTGGAATACAGGCGGATCTTTGAATTTTGTGTAGTTTGTCTATTACATATCCCTTAATCATAACAGTCCACTCTACATTAGTATAGGGTGTGTAATTACCAAATACATTATTAATTTAACCTTCTTAAGGCTTAATCAAGCATTCGTTGTAAAGTTTTGCGAACAGGTGTACGTCAGTGATTCCAGCGATCAAGAAAGCCGTAAAATTAGTGGCCGGCAATGCAACGGAAGGCGAGCGAGCAGGTTATACTCTATGTCGACTGACAGACAGTAAAAAAAACTTTGAAGGGGCATATTGTCAGGTCAAAACTAGTTAGTGGCTGTAATAAACAGTTATACAGTAACGCTATTCTGGGTTCCAGACCATGGCAATGCTTGGGGGAAATGAGACTGCCGACGATGAAATTTTAACACTAGAAGCAGCGTTGACGGAAGCAATGGGAAATGCTTTGGTAAAACCTCCGATTAATCAATATATTAAGGAACGCAGAAATTGAGTTTTAGGAGAAAAGAATATTTCGTAGATAAGTAAAAAGGATTGCAGGTTCGCGAGGGGCTTATGACATTGGGCGAAATCCTAACTCCCAATGGGCATGGTTCTAAAGGTCCTGATGAGAGTTTTTACTGGCCACTAGTCGTGCTAAAGCAAGGATAGCCAAAACTCCTGATGAGAGCCTGCTATGTCGGATTTTAGCAGCCTGTGCTAAAGGATGAAAGGGGTGTACAAAACGTCGGAGTCGGAACATATCATGTTCCATTGCCTCACTGACTAAGATGTGCGAGTAGTGGACTTCACAAACAAAAATAACAAAATAATATATGTACTTAAATTCTTATTTCTATGGACTTAAAGGTTTCCACTACTCTTCCAAACCTAACCTAGCATACCCTTTGCTTATACTATTTCCATGATAGCTTAGAATTCAAGATTACCACTGATCCTGCAACTGTTTAAACTCATAACTTTTTCAATTAGCCTTTGTGCTAAAAAAATACAAGTTTTGTTTTGTTTGGACTTATTCTTAAGCCACAGTAGGCAGTCCAGCTGCTAAGAGTGCACCCAAAGCATTGGCCAATAGAAATATAAGTACATAGTAAGTTATGAACATCGCACAACAGGCCTATGCTGGCTTGTGTGTATTTCAAGTTATGAACCTGTTATGCCTATTTTTTTGTGGAATCGGTAACTATTTACCATAGCACCTACTATAGCATCAATCATATCATGGGCACACATCTTCAATTCTCTGTCTTAGGAATATTATTCCTATTATTAATACGATCCATGCCCCAAGGACTCACACCTGCTTCACTACGCTATAAATTAAGTTACAATATATATTTATTATTGCATACTTTCCTAATTTTCGTATACTGATTTGATATACTTTTAGACTTCACCCGGTACTATAACTACGGGAGCTGGTGGGCCAATAGGCATTAAGGATGCCACCCAAACTGTGGGTCCTCGCGGACCAGTGCTCTTGCAAGATGTCAACTTTCTCGACGAGATGTCCCACTTCGATCGTGAACGTATTCCTGAACGTGTAGTTCATGCCAAAGGTGCTGGTGCATTTGGCTATTTCGAAGTTACCGACGACATTACCAAATACTGCGCAGCTAAAATATTCGAAAAGGTTGGCAAGCGCACTCCTGTGGGCATACGTTTTTCCACGGTGGGTGGTGAGAGCGGTTCGGCGGATACGGCCCGTGATCCTCGTGGCTTTGCTGTGAAATTCTACACTGATGATGGCGTTTGGGATTTGGTGGGAAATAATACACCGATTTTCTTCATACGTGATCCCATTCTGTTCCCCAGCTTCATTCACACACAAAAACGTAACCCCCAGACCCATTTGAAGGATGCTGATATGTTTTGGGACTTCATAACATTGCGTCCTGAGTCGACTCATCAAGTTTGTTTCTTATTCTCGGATCGTGGTACTCCCGATGGTTATCGTTTTATGCATGGCTATGGCTCTCACACTTTCAAATTGGTAAATGCCAAGGGCGAACCCATCTATGCTAAATTCCACTTTAGATGCAATCAAGGCATCAAGAATTTGGATGCCCAGAAAGCTGATGCTTTGGCTGGCTCAGATCCGGATTATTCTATTCGTGATTTGTTTAATGCCATCAAGGGTGGCAATTTTCCCAGCTGGAATCTTTGCATTCAGGTAATGACGTTCGAACAGGCCAAGACCTTTAAATACAATCCATTCGATGTCACTAAAGTGTGGTCTCACAAAGAATTCCCCCTGATTAAAGTGGGCAAAATGGTGCTCGATCGTAATCCCACCAATTACTTTGCTGAAGTTGAGCAAATTGCTTTCAGTCCTGCTCACTTAGTGCCCGGTATTGAAGCTTCACCCGACAAGATGTTGCAAGGTCGTCTTTTCTCCTACTCCGATACTCATCGTCATCGCTTGGGAGCCAACTATTTGCAAATTCCTGTCAATTGTCCTTACCGCGTGGCTGTTAAAAATTATCAACGCGATGGTCCTATGACCGTAACCGACAATCAGGGCAACGCTCCCAACTATTATCCAAATTCGTTCTCTGGTCCTGAAGAGAGTCCTCGCTCCAGAAGCTTGGAAACGAAATTACCCATTACGGGAGATATTTATCGCTATAGCAGCGGTGAAACTGAGGATAACTTTAGCCAAGTCACTGACTTCTGGCTGCGTGTTTTGGATGATGGCGGACGCAAACGCTTGGTTAGCAACATCGCTGGCCATTTGTCGGCTGCCAGTGCCTTTATACAACAACGTGCTGTCAAGAACTTCTCCATGGTACATGCCGATTTCGGTCGCATGTTAAGCGAACAATTGAACTTGGTTAAAACTGCCAAGATTTAAGTATAGTGGTACTTTCTTCTATAAAAGAAAGTTTAATGCAAAGGAATTTCATGTTATTTATCTGGTTGCGGGTCATACATTTACCCTTCAAAGAAACAATCGTATTACGTATGTATGTATGTATGAATTTTATTTTTTGCTTTAATAACAAATGCCTTTTTGTTTGTTTGTGTGAAAATCTCTTTAAAAATCCACATTTCCAAATATTCCAAGGGTATTTCATATGTTTTTTTGTTATAGTTAACATTAATTAATAAAATATTTTTGATAAAACTAAAAAGTCAGTTGTTTATTTCATTTTGTTATTATGGACTTCGGTACAACAAAGATTAGATATGATTGAAATTTCTTTGTTTTTTGCATAAAAGTAAATTTGTTTTAAATTTAAGGTGCTTTTGTGGTTCTTTCACTGCTTCAAAAAAAAAAAAAAAAAAAAAATACAACGTCAAAACCAAACAGTTACTTACTTTGCACTGCGAATAAAAAGGCTTTATTTATAATCAAGATTTTTTTTATAAATTAAAAAAAAAATTAATGAACTGCAATATTTTTCAATTATTATACGAGTATATTGTTGTTTGTCGAAAAAGCTAAAAAACACATACATATTTGGGGGATTCAAAGAGTAGTCTTAATTGCTAACAGTGTCTTAAATTATTTTGATATATGCAATTGTTTTAGCTTTTTTTGTTTTTTTTTTGCCCCTAGTTCTTAACTTAATATTTAAGTACGTAATTAGCTAATTTAAAAAATTTCCAAATTTTATGGGAAGCTTTCCAAACAACAGCTGTTTAACATAAACAAAAAAGTTACATTATCCACATGTAGAAAGTTAAAATTGCATAAAAACACATTTTATGAAACCAAACGAACATCAGAATACATACATATGTACATGTTTTTATTTATTTATATATCCATGATATGAAACTATTTACTGTACATGTTATAGATATGTATACATAAGTATTTAAACGAAATTAAACGAAATTCTTCTTACGACCACATGATGTTCATGTAAGTATACTATATTTTCAATAAATAAAATTTAAATACACAAAGTTGGGCATTTAAGTATTATTCAAATATGCACTGTGTTTTTCAGTATCAATTTCGTATTTAAATAGAACTTAAAACTAATTACATTTTAATTACCAAATCAAAAATTTGCCTTAAATGATTAAACAGAATTGCGGCATAAAAACATTTTCCATCCAAATTGACACAAAAAACCAGCCCCAGAAGCAATCGTGGGGTAGAAGAATCTATTTTATTTTGACAGCGTTTTTTCTAATGCTCTCACATATAAATAAATATCAGTCGTTAAGCAGCTCTAGGCTGAAGAACAGCTATCGCGTCATCGTAATTATTTCTTAAGTGCGGTCAGGCTTGTGTGTTTTGTTTGGCCTTCGAGAGTTTTTCTTCTCGCTCGCACTGGTTAAATGATCTGCCACGGATAAGCGTACATTCTTGCGGTTCTTTTGTGGAATTTCTTTAACAACCACGTTGCTACTTCCTATGTGAAGGGATAGGTCGTGTACAGTCAGTCACAAAATTTTTGTTTTTTAATATTGCTAATAACCTCTTGGGCATATGGTCTAGTTACTTCGCCCACATTTCTGCAACCATATTATGCAAATTTATTTTGTAAAGTATTTATGAAATAAATAAATATTCGCTAAGCAATGCTACCATACTTTCAATAAATTTCATAACCACAAAAGAAAATGAAACAAAAATTAGAGAGCATTTGAAGTTACTGCCGTAGATTTTGTAATTTGACTACCCTTTGAGCCACCCCAATTAATTCATTAGATTTAACGTCGAATAAATATATGTACTTCGGTGTTTTTTCAATTATTTCGAAACAGTTTCGAAATGTGAAAATTATTTTGTTAAAATTTACATTGAAATGAAATAGGCCTATCGATGCCATTACGAATGAAATGCATTCAAATAGAATCTAGATGAAATGTCCAGTTCACATCACCTACACGCGAGATGATGCCCGAACAGACCTCTGATTTTGATAAAACAATTGTATCCCTCTATGGTCACATGGCAAACCAGAGTAAATAAATGACTGCAAATAATATAAATTTATCAAGGGGCAGATTACATACACCATTCGATAACAATCGAAATTTTCAAAAATTTATATCCATCAAAATTCTATGCAACAAGTAAACACTGAAATTGTAAATTCATCCTTGCGGAATCCGGCTATCCTATTCAATTAAATATACATAAATTATCATGGGAATTTCACACATGTCCATTCATTTTATTAAACTGTTCATGGCATCCAAATGTGTATTATTGATTTTATATTTTATATTATAATTTTTCATATCGTGTTACTCGGTACAAAAATTTGAAAGCAATTTCTAGTTTGAATGACGACTTTTTCCAACCTTGCACTTATTTAAATTCAAAATACACGTGCCTTAAGGTATGCAACAAATAATAGATAAATAATGCCCCAACTGCAACAGTATGAATTGCGGAAATAATGACAACAATTATTAGCACAGTAAAATGCATGTCAAAGAGCAATAATGGGTTATTTCACAACGTGGTTTTTCCATTTAAATATTTATTTAATTATGAGGGGGGTTGGGGGTGGGTGGTTTCTAAAATCATTCTAAAATATTCACGAATACTTGTTTCTAAAATCAAACCATAATAAAAGCAAACAATAATGTAGCAAAATCAAATTCTGTGCTACAAGAGACAAAATTATATATACATACATATGTATGTACATATGTATATATATCGCCCTTTATCAACAAGATAGTGCATGAAATCTTATGCTTACGTACAAAAACCATTTTGATTTGCCACTATTCCGGGAATGACAAAGAATTTTTGCGTGGTACTTCTGTTTTTGAAACCAACGTAGTTGGTCAATGCAAAGATCTGATGGAAGAAGATAAGAAGAAGTTCGTGAAATATAAAATTAAATTTTGATGGGCGTGCTTCCGCCCATTTTTTAAATGCAAGATTGTGTGCTTTTCGGTAAAGTAGAACCACTTAAAATAAAATTAAATTTTAATGGACGCGATTCCGCAAATTTTTTTAAATGAAGGATTTTGTCTATTTTAGAGCTCAAGGTGTGTGGTAAGTTTCGTAAAAATCGGTTAAGTAGAACCGCGTGAAATATAATAACTTTTAATGGGCGTAACCCCGCCCATTTTTTCAACTTTCAAATTGCGTAATTACAAGAACAAAAGGTGTTTGATAGGGCGTGTCTCCGCCCACTTTTTTACAATGGGACCAATTTTTACAATCGGTCTAAAATGTGCCGAGTTATGGAGTAACGCCGCCAAGAAAAATAAAGATGAATTGATAACCTCATCCTTTTTTTGAAGTCGGTTAAAAATGCTTTGTTTGTGAGTGGTTGTTCTAGTAAGATAAACAAAAACTGCAGTTCAAAAAATATGTCATAGAAAATTTCACACTTTTTCCGTTAAAAACATGAATCTTCAGCTTGATAACAACCATCAGTACAAATTTACATAAGTATATACATTAGAATGTGTGTTTTTTTATTTATTTAAATATGTATATATTTGAGAAATTTATTATTCGACATATTGTCATAATTATATTGTAAGTGAAATTTATTTGCTGGTGGTTAAGCAATGTCTATATGCATTTCATTGTTGCTTTAACAAATCGTCAGTAGACTTCAACCGCACATTTTGAACAGTCACAAACATCTTATCTTATGCATGAGTTTCTAAGCCTACTGCGCTTATTTTGCTTTTGTGATTTTCAAAAATATTATTATTTGTGGATTCTCAAATAGTTTTTGGAATTTTGTGCATAAGATAAGAGGTTTGTGACTGTTCAAAATGTGTGGTTGAAATCTACTGACGATTTGTTAAAGCAACAATGAAATGCATATAGACATCGCTTAACCACCAGCAAATAAATTTCACTTATGTATATACTTGTTTTTGTCCTTTGTTTTAATTAAATAAATGCATTTATTTTAAAAGTTAACCTTTGATGCTTTAATAAACCTTTTATTTGGCTTAAAATAAGCTTTTTAGTGGAAAAGAGGAATATAAACTTTTTTACTCGCTTTTCGCAACAGCCCAAAATTTCTATTGGTTGCGTTAACCGAGTCTGTACTGTATAAGGAAAAGTCAATTAACAGGAAATAAAGAGTTTGAAATTGTTATTTTTTTTTAAATCAGGAATAATTTCTTAATCGGGCTTAAGTTCCGCATTTTCAATTCTTATAGAATGAACTATTTTTATTAATTGATGTGAGCCGATAGCCAATTCTGCTAGCGCTCTCTAATTAAATCTAATCTTAGAATTATACTCCTTAAGATTAGACACATAAATAAATAAATAAAATATTAATTAATGTGATTTTCTAGACACTTCATCAACATCACCCATGCCTATCTACTTAGGCTATTTAACGTAAATTTTTAATTAAATGGAATACGAGAAATTATTAAACTATTTATTTTTGTTTTCTTTTTTTTTAATTTTTTAATTTTATTATTGTTTTAACATATTTAAAGTACATAAGTTTTGTAAAAATATACATACTTTGGTATATACAAATACAGGCTGTATATATAAATATATATGTATGTATGTATGTATGTATGTATTTGCATTGCACGTAAAGTAATTATTTTAAAGTACATTTTTCAAAAAGTTTCTGAGTTATTTAGTTGGTTCATTTTACATTTGCTAATTTTTTTTAAATAAAGTTATATCAAAAAGAAAAAATATATGTATATTGAAATGCATCAAGTCAAATATATTAATTAAAGATTTATGTATAGATAGATACTTGTATACTAAAAGTACTATTAAATAAATGACAGTAGAAAACATAAAACATTATAATAAAATATGTATGTACTCGTAGGTCGATTTTGAATTAAAATGCTAAGCTGAACTTAACACCTTAACGCGCATGTTTTAAAACTATATATGTTCTACATAAATTCACAACAAAAGTACGAATGATTTTTTAAGTTAAACAACTAAAACATCCACAAATATTTAATTTAAAAAAAATTTAAAAAAAAAACAAGTTTTGCTTAAAATTTAAAACTACACTTAAGCAAATGTAAAGTTTTTTTTATTAATTAACTTTTAAAATTAATTTACTATTTATTTCCTTACTTTTGCCTTAAAATAATTTAAGATTTCAAAAAAAAAATTCAAATACGTTTAAAAATAACGCACTGTTTCCACAAGTCAAGCAGGCGACTCGTCTAGCAAAATTTTTATGAAAATCCCTCAAAAAATTAGTCCCTTTCATATACAGCCTGGCTACTGATGTCGACAAGAAATTTTCTTTCGCTTATTTATGTATATTGAAAACAAAAACAAAATAAGAAAATTTCTTGTCGACATCGTGACTCAGGAAGATAAATTTTATACTCAAGTCGACCCAACCGTCCAGGTTGTGGAAACAGGGGGTAAGATTATCAAGAAAATTAACTACAGGAAAGATACTACTGTGAATTCGGTCAAACGAGTCCAAGAACGTGAGCACAAAAGAATTGAAAGGCAGAGAAAGGAATAAATTCTTAAACTTAAGAAAACATAACTTAGGATCTTAGTGCGTAGCATTTAGAGCTATTGGTCGTGCCCAATCGGGGAAAGAGGTCAAGTTGGGATAAACAACCAAACCCCACGTTTGACAGAAAACAAACAAGACAATGATACTGATAATAGTCGGCCCAATACCGGCAATCGCCTGAAAACAAGAAACAAAAAAATAAAATAGATTAATAAAATTGTGTTGTGGAATAGTTTGTGATAGATTTTGATTTTTAAATGCTGCCAGTTTATGGAAGACAATCAATAACTATTGGCTGCCTATTTGTATTGCAAACAAAAGCAAAGCACTCAAACGAGAATTATTGATTTTCTTCTATAAACTGGCAGATAATTAAAAAAAAATAAGACCGAATTGAATAAAAAATTTACATGACAAACACTAATTTTTTTATGATTTCCACATAAATTTTCTAGACGAGTTTGGGTTGTGTAAGCCAAGAGGAAAATTTTGGCCTGTTTCACGATATCGAAAGAAAACTTTCGACTGAAAATTTATAGGAAAATTAATTTTTGTTTTAAATATAAATTTTAAGTTGAAAGTTTTTCTTCCGATACCGTGAAACAGGAACTTTTTAATGAAATTAATTATATGCAACTTTTTTTTCTTGTCAATATGAGCCGTGAAGTCGTCAGCAAATTTTTTATGTTCCATGTTAAATATTGTTGTACAGTGTACTGGGTCAAATAAATGGCTTCGGGCGGCCTCTTTCAATCTAACTTACATATAAAAAAAAAAATAATATTAAATTCAAACTCACCATATCCTTGGTTCGAACGTGCGCATAACCAGCTACTAAAGCATTGGGTGGCGTACTAACGGGCAAATGGAAGGCCATACTGCAGGCCAACCCAGCGGGCAATATTAAGTACAAGGGATGAATTTCAATAGCAACTGACTGAAAAATAAAAAAGTGTTCACTAAAAAAAATTACAAAGTAAATAAAAGGGCTGGCTGTTTCTTTAGTTTTTAGCTAAAGTTCGGTAAAATTGAAGCAAACTATAATTTCGCTAAATAAGAGACAAAAATTTACTTTTTTCGTGCAAATTGGGATACCGCGAGGTTCTATTGTAGAGTAAAGAAACAGACCTAATATCGTAACGATCAACTGTAGACGCTGTCCAAACGGAACACTACATTAATTTTTATTTAAACAGTGAGAACAGTGATATTCATTTTAAATAAATAGTTTTCATGCACAATGAATCTGTTTATTTACAAGACCTACATACATATGTATGTAAGTATGTATGTATTTAATTTTTTAGAAATAATTATCATTATATTAATTTCACTTACCATTTCAGCTACAACAGGAACCATGATATTGGCAATGGCCACATTAGAACTGAAAGCAGTCAGAAACACAGCCACAATAATAATAACAAACAGAAGGACAGCATGTGGCAAGAGTTTCAGCCCAATCAAGGCATTACCTATCAAAGAAGCCATGCCACTTACTTTGCTGCCTTCAGCTAAAGCAAAACCACCACCCAACAGGAATACCAAACCCCATGGTACTTTTGTTTGAATAAATTTCCATGTAATGAGCGACGGTGTAGGTGCAGTTGGCAACTCGAGTCGTTTGGGATTGCAGCAATAACGCATAAATGCATAATTGGCCGGTAACATGAAACACATGATTATAACAAAAATTGTGGGCATTGAGTTACGTATATCCTTCTCATTTAACCAATCGGCCCAGCCCAGGAAAATACCAGGCTTCCTCGTGAAATACATGATGACCATAAAAATGAACAAAATCATAACTTGTATTTCATGAGCACTCATCGGTCCCAAATCCTTGTAACGTTGATCGATGACTTTTCTGGCAACCTCGGCACCTTGGTCGCCCAATCTTACTTCTTCCGCCTCCTTACTCTTGGGACGGAACAGGCCCATATAATGGTATTGCAACCACAAGAACATCAAGAAAGTGTAAACCAACATGGACGGCACGGAGTAGAACATAAAAGTGGGGAAATCCAGAGTTTCAGTTGAGTTGCGGAAACGACTCTCATAGATACCCTTGAAAGTTAAATTTGTAGCTGTGCCGATAATAGTACCACAACCACCCATAGACGAAGCGTAAGCAATACCCAAGAAATAGCACTGTGTTACTTTGGTGGGATATGGTGTTCTATAATGTGAAAGAGGAATATAAATCGTTGTTTCAAAGGTTGCAAACTTAAGAAAATTGAAAGAACTTACTCTTCTTCTCCATCTTTCTTATTGTTGCCAACTATTTGATACTGTGGTTCACGGTACATTTTGCAAAGACCCTGCTGTTGCAATTCTTCCAAGACAGCTTGAATAATGGGACACATCATGGCTGTACAGGCAGCGTTTGATATCCACATGGATAAAAACATGGTGACAAACACTAAGCCGAAATGTAATCTACAAAAAAAATTATTCTCATTACATTGTGCAAGTTAAAATAAGTACATATATACATATGTATATGTATGTATGTATGTATGTAAATTTCTTTGCATAAAAGCGATAACAGCTTAAGTCAAATTGCCCCATAAAATTCTACAAACGAAGCTTTAAATTTACGTATTTATTTATTTTTTTCAATCGAGATTTTTGTATTTTTCTATACATTAAATGTTCTTCTATCGAAATATACAAAAAACCTCGAGTTAAAAAAATAATGACTTAGGGCCTTTCTATATTAAGGCAACGATATGTACATATATATGCATACATATGTATACATACGTATGTATAATTATTTTCCCAACATCGATTGGAAGATTTCTTCTTTGTTACTTATTGCAATTTATTTGTAATTGCCAACAATATAAATTCAATAAACAAATAACTATACATATTATTTATCTCATTTTTTAAATAAGTGTTTGAAATTAACCAACTCTAGCCTAAATTAATAATTACTTGTCAAATGTCTTTTATGCATAAATAAATATAACTGTACATAAAATGGTAATGCTCTTTTTCTAGGTTTACAAAAAAAAAGTGTTGCAGAATTTTGCTAATCTGGTAACTCTAGTTGAAAACTTTACGCAAGCTTGTGATTTTTTGTCTATCGCGCATTGTTGAAAGTGAAAAAATTTAGAGAAATCTAAAAGAAAGTGAATTTTACTCAAGTATTTATTAAAATTTGTGCAAAATTTGTTGTAAAATAAGTGAATTTAGTGATGTGAAATTAGTTTATTGTGTTAGTGTTGCTCAAATCATCATGAAGTATTTCACAATCAGGCAAGAAAGGACATGCTTCCAAATTTGTTCGCCATTTTCTGATGGGATTCTATTTTGTGGTTCCAGCTTTATTATTGTCCCATAAACTTGGGAAATCTCCAGGTAATGTTACTATGTGCCTACTTTGTATTAATTTGTATGTATACATACATATACATATGTACATATATGTATGTACAATTCCACCATTACGTAATTGCCCTAAATGAAAAAAACTAGTCAAATACCTGGTTCTCAAGTGATAGAACCCGGCCTCCGATCCCAGTTCTAATGCTTGGTCTAGGATGAAGTCAATTGACATTCGGGTATGTTTTGAATTCGGCATCATGAAATCAAAACGCTTGTTGGAAATATGAATGTACATAAGTATGTATGTATGTATGTATGTATGTATTTATAACAGCAATGCTATGAAAATTCCAACCGTTTAGATTTTACCTAGAATACATAACATGCTCGATAGTGTATTTATACATAAAAATCCTTCACGTGCCCGTAAAGTGGTCCCCTAATAATATTACTATTTTTAATGGGATACGTTTACTATTCAGTGGTTACGATTAGTAACTTTTCGTATAGCTCCCATTTCCGAAAGTCATAGAGTGGGAACGTGTTAAAGTCTGTTGCTGATAAATATAAAATGTGCGTCAGTTCTAACTTCCATTTAAAAAATTATTATTAAATCGATTTTGTTAGCTGGCGAGTGGTCGGATTCCGCAACGATGAATTTTGAAGTCTTCGCAAATTTCAGTGTTCACAATTCACCGCACTTTCCTCAATTTTTTCCCAAGTGTTCAATATACATAACTACAAATTCACCTGTTCATTTGTGCTTCAATGAATTATTTTTAGTTATGTACATACATACATATGTATGTATATTGAATACTATGGTAAAAATTAAGGAAAGTGCGGTGAATTGTGAACACTGAAATTGTTCAAGACTTCAAAACTCATCGTTGAGGGATCGGGCCCCAGGCGAGCTAACAAAAGCGATTTAATAATAATTTGTAAAATGTAAGTGACAACTGATGAACCTTTTGTATGTTCCAGCAATAAACTTTTAAAATATGTTGTACTTTGACATTCAAAGAAAAAAGTCTACGATAAATCTTATAGAATTACATTTCACTATTCGAAGTGCTATAAAATCAAGTTTTATGAGGATTGAATTTTTGGCAATATTTACGAATTTCGAAGGTTAAGGAATTTGTGTCTATTCTAATTTTTAATTGATTCATATCATGTCCCAATAGTTTTAAAGCTACTTGTATATGGAATTTTTAACTGGAGCATTTTCCACACATAACAATTGTTTTCGCACTATTTGCTAGGAGATTTTGTTTGTTTCTTAAATTTTAGCGATTTGCTTAAAGATTTTAAAATCAATAGCTTAAATTTTACAAAAAGTTAATTGATGCAGGTCAACCATAAATTTAATTTTTTACTTTTTTTTTATAAATTTAGCATATCATGAAATCCATGTCACGCACTGTTACGGTGTGCGAATACTTTTAGCTGATTTTTTTAAGGAAGGTTTTTCTTGCGTAAGTACATTTAGGTTCTAACTAATCAATTTTGTACCCGTTTTTAAAATGTGTAAAGTGTTTATGAAATGAGTTTTTATTTCCGTTGATATAAAGCGAAATGTTGCGTACGCACGCGCTATAAAAATTATACTCTGAAACTATGATGTCACTTTATATTTTAGATTTCTGCGAATCCACTTGAGATAGAATTTTCTTATTTTTTTACAGCTTTAAGAAGCTATCTTAGATTATATAAATAGCTATACAACTTTGAAAAAATTATATATATTATAGTTTTTTAACTTTTAACATCGTCACGCACATGTTAAGTCTGTCACGCACAATTACACGGTACGTTTGTGATATGTACTCATTCGTTTCGAACAAGCTAATAAATAAAATGCAATCCAAATTGATTTTTTATCTTTATTTGTATCTTTTATTGGAAACGAATAAAATTCAGTTCAATGAAAATAACACATTTTTGGAAGTTGATGATGTAGCGCTGCGGTTGACTTTTCTGTGGATTTCATGATACCTATACATTTTTTAATTTTGCTCCCTGCTTAGTAATAGTAATTTAGTAATAGTATGTTATATTCTAAACGCCTTATTCATTAAAAACAACAAAGTTTTATAAAACAGATTTTGATATAAAATTTGTTTTATAAACCATTTTTAAAACAAAATAATAACAAAAATATCTATTGGCTCAGCACGTTTACATTCATTATGTTGCTACTTAGCAATATTCAACCACAATTCAAGAAAACCTACAGACCCCAATGCTTATGGACAAACTCTCAATAGATAACTGAAATGGAATATTTTTTTGAATAAGGCTTGCTTTAAGATCGGCTTCCCTCTTTAACAAAAGTTGGTGTGTATGAACTCAGTCTAACTTTTAATCAGTTGTTATTCAAATTTTTATCAAACTTCGAAAACAGCTAGTTGTTTCGTTCTACTACGTGTTTGTCAGAATATTTAACTTTGGTGTTATTTGTTCAATAATAATTGTTCGCTTACAAAGCGAAACGAAGTTTAGCCTGATCAAATCATAAATACCTAAAAATAGTTCTTAGTATTTCCTTTGCGACACATAAGATAGTTATCTCATGGGCTTCGGGCAGTGGTATATTTTTATCGATATTTATAAAACAATTTATTTCATCGCTTACTCAATATTTCGTCGATAGTGTTTGTTTATCAACTTCTTCAAGGGTACGATTTTATTAAATTCTGTTTTATGAGCAAATTAAATTTTTTACGAAAAAAGTCGTTGTAACATGACAAAATGTGGAATTTTCTGTGGAATTGCCCTGAGCATAATTCATGACCACTCAATCCTAAGTTTTAATTATAACTACTCAAATTCATATTTTTCAGAAATAAATTTATGGACAATGATAAATGAATATATTGTCCATAAATCGGCATCACTTTTTTCCGCATTACTTTTATTTTTATATGTCAACAGAGCACTGTTAACACGCTAACAGAGATCTGTTAAACCCCAAGGTTTGTGTCAAGGCTTATAAATCTTAAAATTCAACTTCATACACATTATAACTTTACTTTAAAATAAAAAAATTACTTAAAATTGAATAATCTAAACTACTGATAACATTTTTCTAATGCATTGACTTATGGCATTTTCCGAATAAACGGCTCATATACATACATACATGCATGGTATGTACATACATACATATGTATCTAATCCACATGATCTAAGTTCATTTACGCTGACCTTTGTGTAATAGCAAATATGTAAGGTTTAAATTAAGCTTTCAGCAAAATTGTTTTCAATAAATTAAAATTTATGTTCATATAAAATGTGCAATTAATTTAAAATACATTAAAATTAAACCGAAAGGTTTTGTCATATTTGAGAGTGGTTTAAATACACAAAAGCAATTTTCTATCTGCTCTATAAAGAATTTCGTTTAGAAAGACAATAACACATATGTATACGAGTACATACATACATATATACATCTCATTGATTAAATTAATAAAGTACTTTTTAAATATTTATAACAATTGTTTTTAATTAAAATAAAAACGTATAGAAAAAAACCTTATGCTTAATAAATATGTGTGCATATATGTACATACATATGTACATAGTATGTATAAATTTATGTGTATTATATACCAAAACAAGGGCAATAACTTATGTACATGTAATTTTAATGTGCATCAGCTGATACTGTTTACAATCTTATTACAAATTATGAAAAAAATCGAGGTATACTATACATTACCTTCTCGGGCTGCAGCCGACAATTTGAATAACCCGCAAAGCTAAACGCTTGTGTAAATTACAATATTCCACAGCCAAAGCAACCATAATGCCACCCATAAACATTACGAGTGTATCTTTGAAATATAATCTACACGTTTGATCGGAACTCTAGAAGTTACAGTAAACAAATCAATTAAACCACAATTAAGATACGAGTATGTATTTAAAAGATAATGTGAGATGACATACATACCATAATACCCATTATGGGGAACGCAACGATGGGAAGCATAGAGGTGACATAAAGCGGTAAAGCTTCCGTTACCCAAAAAATAGCCATAACAAGAAGCAGGTACATACAACGATATTCCTGTAATCAAGAGTTAAGAAAATAATTAATTACATATTTATAAGTATTTGCGGTAAAAATGACAACAACAAAAATTAATTGTTAAATAATGGGTCTAATTACAAGTGTTGTAGTTCGACATCGACTACGGCTTTAATTAAGTACAAAATCGTCGTAGTCGTAGTGGAAATATGACACTCATAATTAGGCTCAATATTTTCAATATTTTCTAAAAAAGTACATATGTATTATGAAAATTAAAGCATTGAGTTAAAGTTTGAGAATTAAACCAAGATTTTATTTGCATGTTCCCCTGCTTGCCCTGTTGGCTTGGTGTAGGTGCGGGAAATCGGGGTTTTCATTAATATTGTTACGTAAATATACGCGAACAAACCTAATACATGTTTTGCATAAAAACATTTGTAAACAATAATCAAGAATAATTCAGAAATTATTAGCTAAAGTACAAAATATACAAACAGACAAACTCATAAGCCAATGCAGACGAAAGGCAAAAACCAGCAACGTTGGCCTACCAAGTTGTGTGTGTTGCCAAAAATACGAATCTCTTTAATCTTTCGTACAACCGAGAAAATCTCTTCCACACACTTGCTATTTATTGTCAACGTACATACACACAAACCAACAGAACGAATTGCTGTTGAATGTGCTGTAATTTTCTGGATGTTGTTAACATTCTTCTAGAAGCCTTATGTTAAGTACAAAAAGGGCGACGCGGCCGCTAAGCAGACGGTATTGAGTATAGAACAGCAAAACTTTGAGCGTGACATGCCAGCAGTGAATTATTTATTAAAGTGTGTGTTTTTAAAACTCTTAATATATGTGTTGAGCAAATAAAGTGTGTGATTTGATAAGAATCGTTTAAATAAAATAAAATTTCTAAGGTTGTGGCCTGCCCATTTTTCTCAAAACAATATTATCTAATTTTAAGAGTTTAAAAGTGTTTTCAAAGTTTCGTAAGAATAGGTTGGGAGGAAGTATGTACATTAAATTCAATATTAAAATTGTAGATTAGTGATTTTTTTTTTGAAATTACAAAGCCCAAGGTGTGTGCTAAGTTTTGTAAGAATAGAACAAGTAGAAGTTCGTGAAATTTAATATAAAACTTTAATGGGCATATGCCCACTTTTCGAAACATTGAATTGTGTCATTATAAGGTAAAAGTTTCGCAGAAATCAGATGGGTGGGAGCACATACAATTATAAAAAAAAATTTAATTTTTAACAAAACTACCAAACGGCAGCTACGTATATCCTCTCGGACAAAAAACGATTTTTTTAATACGGTTAGGGCAATCACAACTGAGAGAGTAAACTCTGGAACAGTATTGGATTGCAAGAATATGATTAACGATTGCGCAGTTCACCGCAAAACACGTCTTGTTTGGGTGCCGGCCCACCACGGCGTAATTGAAAATGAACAGGAGGACAGTGAGACTATGGAGCACTTTCTTTGTCTTTGTCCAGCTTTCACCCAGCCGAGATCCCGCTTTATTGAGAATGATAGATTACTTTATCCACTTTAATGTATTGTCTGGAAGAAAATTAAAGGACTACGGCAATGATACAAAGGCCTATACAGGCTTATGTGTATGTCCTTTAACATAGGGAGAATTCGTTATAATCGAAGTTGTATGCAAAATTCGTTGTTATCGCTGTTCGTTTTAACCGAAGTCTACTGTAATTAGTAATTGCTTGTGCGTTTTTTTTTTTTTTGCAATTACTAAAAAACTGTTTTAACGGGTAAACAATTCCATTGATTTAAAAAATTAAATTTCGTGACTTCTTGATCGCAAGTAAAAAAAAAACAATTGTTCATACTCCTGCATGAATTTTTATATCGTATCACGATCTCATCTCTAGTAAAATGTAAATTCAAAACTTACTTTTGTATTATTCAATAACATCACAGGTAAACACAATAGAGGCACAAGAAATACTACTAAACCCTTCCAATGGTTGGACATAAATGTCGATAATTTATTGCGTTTCGGCGCAGGTGCCCTTTCGCCCACCTCGCTGTAAAAAATAAAAAAATAAAAAATTATGACATATACATATTATAAATCACTTTTTGAGAAAAAATACTTACATCTCCATGTTGGACTAAAGTTAATTATTTTAGAACTGAAACGAAATAGAATAGTTTTAAAAATTAGTAAAACAGTTTATTTATGTATTTGGAAAAGCGATAAAATTTTAACGCATTTCTCAAAAAAAAAAAAAAAATATGATTTTGTATGTTAATTTTTTAATATGTTATTGATAATTAGAAAGAATTTAAAAAAACCCATACATACATACATATTATTCGATCTAACGGCTAAAATATGCAAAAGTACATATCGCTCATTGAATTTTTGAGCTAATGAAGCAGAAATAATCCTCATATTGCTTACAAATTTCATACAAATATCTCGCTTGCTCAACTCCTGAAAGCAAAATCAAATACAAATTCTTTTTCCATTAAGTTGTGTGTGTGCAAATTGGAACTTCAAACTCGTTTTCTGGCAAACTAGTTTTTTTGAGTTATGACGCGCGTTTTGATAAATTTCAATGGTAAAAAAGTGGTTTACTGAATTTCGTTGTGGCCGTACAAGACGAACGTTTTGGACGCAAAGTTGAGGTCTCTACATTCGAACAAAATTTAAAAAATTCACGTTTTTTTTTAGCCGATCGGAGATTGAAAATCTCAGAGATTATGGAAGCAGTAGACATCTAACATGGCTCAGTTATTTCAATCACTTGAGAAAGCTTTCCGCAAGATGGGTGCAGCGTTTGATCACAATCGACCACAAACGCGTGTGCAGTTTCCATGGCAAAAATCCATGAATGTCGGTACGAATCCTCATCCGCCCTATTCTCCAGATTTATTCACGAGTGACTATTTCCTGTTCCCTCGACAAGACATATTTTTCAGAAGGTATAAAAAAATTGGAGAAACGCTGGGCTAACTTTATACGAGTAGAACTCAAATAAAATAACTTTTTTTCTTCTAAGTTAATGAGCCACTCTCGTATGATAGCTATCCAAGTCGATAAATTTTCGTTATAATTATTAAAGCGATATGATTATCATAATAAAAGTTACTGAATCCAGGTCCATGAATTCCCTTGATTGCGACATTTGCTTCAGCAATAATATGAAATCGAGACGTTTTTTGTCGCATCTAATAACATTTTCTACGTTTTGAGCCCACGATTTCATTTCAAATCGAACCGATTTCCATAAAAAAGCCTGATTTCCAAATGTGGGCTAAATTTTTGTTAACCTCAGAAAAAGTGTGCGTGTGTTTGTATTTTTATTTTTTAATTATTTTAAATTTGTTGAGAGAAGTGAATTTTATTAAAATCAATTTAAAGCCTGTGAATGTTAACCTCTAATTTCACTTTCGTTTAGTAACAAGTCGTTTTATTTCAAGCAATTGAGTGCTTTTGCTTTTTGTTTATATTATATTTATATTTATTTATAAATACAGTTTTATTTTTAACGAGCTGTCAAGGAAAAGTTATATAAAAAAAATATAAAAAAGCATATAATTAGTGGGCTCAGAAAGCGTTTTTTACTTTCACAAAAAAATTAATAAAAAAAAAATAATAATAATAGATGCCTGCAACATAATGATCTTGATTTATTGTTTTTAAAAGTTTTTTTTTTTGTTAAATATCTACAAATATTGGACAAACTAATCATTAATAACCGTCAATAGATTTACACAAGTTTGCAGCAATTTCATATATCGAGATGTTATAAATATTTCAGCAGCTTTTGTGAAACGTGACATAAGTCAAGTCGCAAAACGTTTTCTTTTGCCATACTTCAATATACAATATTGGCCAAAGTTAAAGCACCACAATTCTGAACATGATTTTTTATTTCACGTTAGTTTGCTAAATAAAATTGGCACTCGCAGCAGAATACAATTTCAAAGAAAATAAGGCAACAAAGACATGCTGCGTTGCCATATTGCATCACCTGGAAGGGCTTTTCTTTTGCCATAGTTCGGTATACAGTATCAGCCAAAACTAAAGCACCACCAGATTGTTTATTATTTTTCCTTTTATCTTAGTACATAAAATTAGAATTGAAAACGCTTTTTTTTTTTTGATTATAAATCAACAAAAATTTGCTGTTGTGTTGCCATATCACATCACCTGGAAGCTCACCCTCTTATTTGATTTATTATTTTTACATCTAGAATACATGTGTGTATACGATTATGTGTACATATCGCACTTGATCAACAAGAGGGTATTAACTCAAAATTTTTAAAATATCACTTTTTTGAAGAAATCAGCTAACAACATCAATATCTATCTACTGTAAAAATTTCAACGTATTCCGTTTACTCTTTCATCTCGAAAACCACTTTTGAGACCATATTCATGATAATGTAGTGATTACCTTTATTTCAACAAAAAGGTATTATTTCGAGTTAATACAAAAGTTGAAATAGGTATGAATCGTATATTTTCATAAAAAAGGTATTATTTTGATTTGAGCCTTTATTTATGTTAAAAATAATCAAACTGTTTTATTTATATTTGGTTGTATTTTGAGTGGAAATAAAAATAATACCAAAAAAAATCGATAAATTTCAAAAAAATGGTGTTAACTCAAAAAATAGATTTTTTTGCAATGATTGGTAAAATTTAAAACAAAAACAATGTAAAGGGTGTTTTTTATTGAGGTATAGAACTTTAAGTTGGCATCACTTTTTTAACTGGCGGCCATTTTGTCAGCTGTCAAGTGATTAATATTTAGTTTGGTTTGCCATTTCATCATGAACAGGTTGACAAAAGAACAACGCTTGCAAATCGTGCAAATTTATTTCGAAAATAATGGTTCAGTTCGCGAAGTTTACCGCAAGCTCCGTCCATTTTATGGTCGACATAATCGTCCCTCAGAGCAATTAATTCGGTTAACCATCAATTGACCACCAAGATCGTGTGATTTGACACCATTGGATTATTTTCTTTGGGGATATGTGAAGTCGCTTGTCTACGCCAACAAACCAGAAACGTTTGTAGGGGACTTGGATGCCAACATTCGTGGCGTTATTGCCAACATACGGCCCCATATGCTCGAAAAAGTGGTTGAAAATTGGACCTGTAGAATTGGCTTTATTCGAGCCAGCCGCGGCGGCCACATGCCCGAAATCATATTTAAACGTTAATGGCATTAAATTATCCTTCCAATAAAGCCAAATTGATGGACATTAAAACGATTTTCTTGTGTTTTATTTCAATTCGAAGTTCTATACCTCTAAAAAAAACAAATGGAATTTGCTTCCTATGGCATATTTGAATTTTTAAATTCTGTTAAAATGTGGCCACAAACAGTTTTTTGACTCTACTGAAAATTCAAAAATTTTGAGTTAATACCCTCTTGTTGATCAAGTGCGATATATTCTCTCGTAGCGTCTAATACAAAAGTATTGACCCCTTTTTGCTGTCACTTAAAATCAGTTAATTTCAATTGTTAATTTGTTTTCCTCTTCCAAGAAATAAATTTTAACAATATGTTTACTTGTTTTGTATAAATAAAATGTGCATCATCACGTCAGATATTTTATGTTAGTTAAATTAGTTTTTAATTAAACCAATAGCAAAATAATAAATAAATAAAAAAAAATAAAAATATAAAATGCATCATCTGCGTTTTTGAAATTTCTTATATTGCCTTATCGATGATCATGATGCCATTTACTAGTTAACGCACATTGTCACCAAATGTGAATTGAAAGTGAGACTTTCGAATGTTTAAAAATATGTATGGGCATATAGTTTTTCATAACAATATTATTTTGCTATTGAAATTACATAAAAAAAATTTACATTGTTTTCCTACTGATTGAACAACAAACAATGTTAGAAAGTTCAAATGAAATAAAAAAACCAAAAATTTGCGGGAAAGTAATTTAAATGGATGTTGATGTTTAATTTAAAAATTATTTTGATTTGCAAATGTATATGTGTGCAAACAAGTTGTTGCCAATAGAAATTCATGTGTTTTTTTTAACATAAAGATAACAAATGGAATTAAATACAAACATACTCGTATGTACATTTCCAGGTTCAAGAATTTCATAAAATACTGACACTACCTACTACTGATTCTATTGACCCCGAGAATTTACTACCTTTCACTGCTCAAGTTTGTTGAAGTAACAATATTTAGAAAATTCTGATGAGTTGTCTATCAGCGTAAATAGAAAGCTTGCAAATGACTCCTCCAAACAGGCTTGGATTCACTATTCTACAAGATCGTACGACTTTTTAGAAAGCGTTGTTGCAGCGCCTCTGGTGCTAAGTAGGCGTATTACTTTAAGCTATGTAGCCGCCATTTTATTAGTTATTTTACTTCGCCGACAATTAATTGCTAGAAATATGGACCAAGAAGAAAGATGCGATATACATTAGCATAGACACTAACGCATATCAGAAAAATCTAAGATATTGATATTATATGGTCTGGCCAGGATTTAAACTCGGGGCTCTCGAACACCGTCATTTGCTTCACTACCACTACTTCAGCCAACAGCAAGCACTCCAAGGCTTTATTAAATAGCACACGAAACTAATTTTATTCCATTTTCTCAAATCACCCTGTCAAATATAAACTGAATGCTGCAGTTTGCTCAAATTTTGCCAGGTGTCAACTGACAGTTGCTTGTTGATAGGGGCAGCGTTGCCCTTTCAGTGAAGAGGCAGGAAATTAAAATTCACGTACTTATTGAGCCTATTGATTCCCACATGCTGCGATAAAAATCGTGCTGCAAAGTATTTCGAAAAATGTTGTATAGTTTTTTCTCTCAGTGCACAAGTTGGCCAAGAAAATAAGCGTTCAGACCTTGCAAAAGCAAAACTCGTTTGGGACCTCATACGATTTAATGACCAGCATGATTGTATATGTATGTATTTTAGTTTTATTACTATTTTCTTATGCTAACTTCTTGTTTGATTGAAATCTTTACGTTACATTTTAGATTTAAAAAAATAATAAATTAGCTTGAGTGATAAATTAATTTATTATATTAATTTGTTAATTTACTGCAAAATAATTTTCATTTCTGTCTAAAATTCCTTTATAGATAATTTAAACGCTTTTTGCGCTTTTCTATCTTAAATTTTAACACATTTTAAACAATATAACTAATTGAGGTATAATTAAGTTATTTGAAACGATATGATTGAAAACACGCGATATGATTGCAATCACTTTATAAATTTTCGAACAATTGATTTAAATGCACAACACGTGTGTATAAAGAGGATTTTTTTGTTAGTTTTATAAAGCAATTTAATAAAAAAAAAAAAAATCAAACGCTTATTTATAGATTTTTTTACAAGTTTTCAATTATTTAGATCAGTAGAACTTGTGTAAACTCTTGTTTTGTTCTATAAACGGGAAATGTATTGTTTTTAAATATAATTTAAATAAATACATAGTAATTATATTTTCAAATTGGCAGTCTCTAGCAATAAATAATCTAAATAATGAACAATATTTGTTTTACCAAAACAAACATAAACCGCAGCTAGAATTCTATCGAAACTGTATCAAGTCTTTAAAAAATGCGCATATTGTCTTAGAAGTTCACTGTGGTATACATATATATGTATGTGCATATTTAATCACACACCTATTGTGAAGAAGGGGATTAGTTCGTTTGGGTTATAAATACTTGGTGGCATCGCTGGCAATCAACCCCATCTAAATATTGAGAATTGTCGTATAAGAGGCAGAGAGACAATAAAATCGCAAATACAAAAATTTAATAGCTGTACATAGTTGTCAGAAAAGACGATTTGACACGATTTGACTCTTAGGTCGACAAGAGCTGAATGCTGGTAGCTCTATTTAATGTCAAGTAAGCATACAAGCACATTTACAGTTTGTATGAAATAACTATATTTCTAAAACCTGTTACTTGCTAAATGCATTCACAGTTGTGATTAGTGATTTTTCAATCGCTGTGAAAAAGGAACAGGTTTCGAAATACCGCTCATCTCTAATGTGAACCAAAAAGGCTCGTTTATACTCGTACTCTATGCCAAAGGATGTTGCAGAGAATTATTGTTATGATTCGATTAGGCTAAAGTCCGTATCCCTCTGTAAGGCCTAGACATAAACTGACATGTTTAACAGAGCTCTTTTAACAAAAAAAAAAATAGACCTCTGTTAAATAATAAAAATTAGCTTTTTCTCACAAAACAGACTTGATACTATATTTTTTTAAGCAAAATGAACGAGAACATTGAAACCGAGATCCTTTTCTATGCCTCTTTTATTTAGATATAACATTTAATACATCCAACAACACGAAAAGTTCATATCTTAACCCACAGTCATAATAAGGATTTTGGTGATTTCTTTAAAAAAATCGTAGGAGATGGGGGAAAAATAATATTTGTGTAGAGTCCTGGATGCGTCTAGATTAATGTACAACGGCCTGTTTCTGTAGAAATTACAACACAATTAAAAAAAATTTAAATTTGAAATATTTTGGTAATTTTTTTCAAAAATCGTAGGAGAATATGTGAGGAGACTCCAAAATTATGTTGTAATTTATAACATAAATTTAGTATGAAAACCCGTTTTATAAACCTCTTAGAAATCAATGAAATTCATGAATGAGGTCTTTATTATTTTATGCCATGAAATTTACGCATAGTAGAGACGATAATTATAAAGGATATGACTGTCCCTTAAGTGCCGTCTTATAGATGCCACATGTGCACTTCCTTCTCTTCATGGAAAAATAATTCCATTGAACTAATCATCTTTTTTCAAAAAATTTTTTAAAGCTCTGTTTACATTTTTCTCAGCTGCCAATCTAACATAATAGTATTTTCGATAACTTTTAGGCAACTGAAGAAAGCTTCCATACATAATATGACTAACTTTAATTTCAGTTGCGTTACCAGTTGACAGAGCAGTTTAAGTTCGATTGCCATTAGAGCTGGGTCCAACTCGTTCAGTCGTTCATTTTAGACACAAACCTGTGATCAAACTTTGATCATAGGCTTGTGTCTAAAATGAAGTAATGAACGAGTTGGACCCAGCTCTAGTTGCCATCCATAGTCCAGCCAAATTCAGTAGTATCAACGGTAGTAAATGTCACCCAATTACTAATTTTTCTGAAATAATGTTGGAAATAAAAATAATCGATTTTGAAAAATATGATTTTTAGTGAAATTTCTTGGTGGTCATTTTGGTAAAAATTTTTAAAGCGATTTTTTGTTATGTGCCAAACTTCCGATAATAGAAATTGTGGGTTGTGTCTCTGCTAGCTAAATTCGAGTTTATCTTCACATAAATTTTTAAGGTACTTTTTTATAGAAGGTACTTTTAAGCAACAGGTATTTTTTTTATCAAAGTTACTTTTCCATACAATTACTCCTTATAAAAAGTACTTTTTCAGAGATATTTGCAAACATATACATATATATATATATATATATACACATATAATCATATACATATGCCTGCCAATGCGAGTGTGTTCTTTTGTGTTGCACTTATTTTGAGCCTCACTGTATGTAGTAGAAAATATTTCATTTAACATTTAAAGCTGACATGTTTAACAATATTTATACTAGCAGATGAATGAAATATTATTTTAAAAACCTGTTATCTAAGGCCAGACTTAATAAATCAAGTAAAAGCATTTTCTTTCACAAAAATGTGTGTCACTAAACCACACAAAATGCATTCACCTGAAAGTACAAGCTAAAAGTATTTTAGTGCTAATAATGATTGAGTTAAACTTTTGGAACAAAAAAAAAATTAAACTTTTATAGAAAAACTCTAGCTAATGCAAAAATTAATCTCTTTGTTCGTAATCGCTTATTTCTTTTAAGACTAAAAAAAATCTTTTTTACAAACATCAATTTATTACGCAGATTAAAAATTAACTCAAACAAATAATTTTATACAACGAAAGTATTAAAACGACTAGTCGGAAATGTGGAAAAACTTGTTTTTTTTTCCTTTCGATAATTCTATTTATGTACGTGGTGTGGTTTTTGGAAGTGAGATATTTATTTTAAATTGGAAATTTTGTTTCAGGTGGTAGAGAACATTTTAGTACAGATTAGATTGTTTTGGAATTAGTTATTTTTTCCTTTGCAAATCAATTTAAAGTTCCTCCGCTTACAAAAAAGAAGTATGTAGGTATGTACTTGTTATGTGTATGGAAAATTACCTTTAGACTTTGACCTCGGAATTCAATTACTTTGTGTATGCTAATGTAAAACCTTCTGAAGCGTGCCTTTTGTATAAAACACTAAAATGTTTATTCATTGATTTATGTTGCTCTTTTGAGTTATTTGTTATCATTAATCACAAATTTTATTAGAAAAATTTTCTATCAATCTATAGCAATCAAGAAATTTATTATTCGAAATATTGTAATAATTATATTGTAAGTGAAATTTATTTGCTGATGGTTAAGCGATGTCTATATGCATTGCATTGTTGCTTTAACAAATCGTCAGTATACTTCAACCACACATTTTGAACAGTCACAATCCCACTGTGATGTTTGGTCGCTATTTTACATTGTATTTGATATATTTCTATTCTATCTTTGGAAAGACTTTACTCCTTTGTATTCCTTAATTAAAATAATTAAATTTTCAGTCACACCCGTCACAGCAAAATTTCAACAAGTTTAATAAAATTGTTACTTTTCCAACAAAAAAAGTAAGCGGAATTAATAATATAATAAAATTTTGTGCACCTCAATTTTCATAATCGTTACTCGATTATATATAGTTATGGAAAATATTTAGTCACACCCGTCACACCAACAGTGAAGTGCTATTTTTTCGATAGATTTAAAAAATAGACAACGGGACAAAGGAAGAAGCTAAAAGAAAATAAAGAAAAATGTGCACTGCATTCAGCTTTAGAGAGAGAGAGAAAGGGACAAGAAAAAAATAAATGCTACGAAAATTATGATGTGTAAAGAATCAACGAAAGAAAAAAGAAAAGAATTATCGAGAAAGAAAATGACGGAGTATAAATTTGAAAAATCATGAAAGTAAAATTGTGAGCGCTTTGAATATATTATTCATTCATTAAAAAACACTCAGGACACTAAAATCAAACTTAATCTTCTCTGTAGTCCATAAAAAAATTGCTGCTGTTAAGCATTTTTTCTCTTTAGAATATCCTCTGGTGGCTCCATTCAATAAGCGCAATAAGCAAAATTCCGGCTGGTAACATCAAAATTTTCTTGGAGTTTTCTGTTTAGGTCACACCCGTCACATTTTCGAAAAAAAATTTTCTAGGAAGATTTTTTCTAGGCAGTATTTGCTTTTTGCTTAAAAATTTTTTTATTCATACTACTCAATATTTCATCATCATCACTCTTATTATAGTTGTCAACATCGACGTCACGTCAATATACTAATACCAACAAATTGGGGCTGACTACTCGCTCTAGAGAAAGATTTTGTGCTATTGACGGTTTCGTTTCTGTTCCCTAAGGTCTAGAAAAGTACAAGTTCATGTGAAACTTGTTCCCTTTCCCTAAAATTGTAATCGCTAATTTCTGCGTTGTTGCTGTGTCATTGTACTAATTTCCAATTTTGTTCACCATTTTCATGGAAAACAGTTCCCGTGAACAAAATGTTCGCCTCCGAAAACGGAAGACGAATATATCTTTAAAAAAAAGTAATGATTCTGTTAGAACTGAGATTTGTAAGGTCACACCCAGCACAGAATTCTGATATCCATTCTAGGCAGAAATTATGTACTTACAGTGTCTATCTATTATTAAATGTATTTAAAATTAAACTCCTCCTTTTTTAAATTGTAACTTTTACAGTTTTGAATTATAACAAAAAATTTGAGCATCTTGGTCACACCGGTCACAATGTATTTACTAATAAAAAGGGTCGTAGAAGCAAGTAGCTGGTTCAAATACGGTTTGGGGGAAGTGTTAGATTGGAAAAGTATAACTGTTCTGCTTTGTAGCACAGTGAGCAGCAAAAAGAAATAGAGGGCAATTATGAATAAAATTTCGCGAGAAGTTATTCCCGGGGAACAATTCCAACTAATAAATAGCAAGTAATAGCGAAAACAAAAAATTCTAATTGAAAAAGGGAGACATTTCTCGCGGAATTTTATTCCGCCGCATTATAGCAGCTTTCTTTTACACAGAGGTATGATGAATAAACACATGTAAAATATTTTAGTTACATAAATTATGGAAATAAAAAAAAGCATAAAATAAACTCCCACCTTTTCTGCGAATCGAAAAATTTTAGAAATAAAAAAACGCTAGTGTTGAAATCATGATTTAAAATGTTGCAGACTATTGCAAAATTGTGGACTCTGCTCCTATATTTTACGCAAATAGTTGTTTATTGCAAGCAACTACATTAAATAATTTTTTAATAATCTACTTTTTACTGAAAAATTCCCCATACAGATTAATTATGAGAGCGCACTGTGACTTAAAATGCAAAATATTCAAAAGATTTTAGTAAATATTATTTATTCAAATAAAGGCGAACGAAGAATGTAAAGCATATTCACATTTTTTATACTCGTGTTTTAAATATTTGTTTATTTTTAATATGCCATTAATACCGACCAGTAAGCGTCATATTTCATTTTTGTTGATAACAACAACATGTACGAGTATATAATTTATTCCCACACATCTGGTGGAAATTATAAGTACACAGACACAAAACTAAATATGGTTGTGTTTTTTTTTCTACCACTGAATGTGCAATGGCCGCAATCAATGAATTACAGTTCGAATTGCTTCATCACACACCTTATTCTCCAGATTTAGCTCCCTGGGGCTGTTTTCTATTTCCGAACTTGAAAAACTGGCTGCGGTCGTAAAAGATTTGCCAACAATGAAGAGGTGAAGTCTGCAGTTGATGGCTATTTTAATTACCCTAGACAGTTCTGACTACAAACAGTGCATCGAATCTATTCAGAACTTGGCTGAAATTTTGATATTGTTTCTCTTAGGAGTGCCAAAGGAAATTCTGTTTGAAAATTTGAGAGTTTTGTTCAACAATCACGTGAATAATAATAGTCATGAAAGCGTTGTCTAAAACAGAAAATCGTAAAAAATGGATTTACGCGGTTGTGAATGAAAACCATGGATATAAGTACATATAAAGGATGGGCAAGAAAGTAAATTGGCTTAAAAACACACTTTTTTTTTTTGACAAATTCAGTTTTGTTGATACCAATGTAAACTAGAAATATGTATGGGAATTAATAATGGAATATGATGTCGCACAAATGTCTATCTCTAGCAGACGTCGGCAGACGTTCGCTCTTTTCACACAATTTTGAACCACATTTTGCAATAAAGCTTCTGGTTTGTTCACATAAACTTGGTCTTTCAAATTAAAATTCACAAATTTCACAATTAAATTTTTTTTGTTCAAGAGCTTAGCGTTCATTGGTTAAAACTTCCCAACTTTTTTTCTTGACATTTCAGCATTTGACAGCCAAATTTACTTCCTAACCCCAAATTTTTCCACCCTTTATGTGCCATTAAGTAACTCTCTGTTGGGTGAAAACAAAATTATACAAACTTCTTTATTTAACAAATTTAAAAATCAGGAATCCAACCCGCAACCCTTCGACTAATGGACTAGTGCACTGAGTGCTAGCCAAGAGGGCATCCAGTTTAGAAGCGAATTTGGTTTCTTGACGTATTTTATTTAACAAAATAAGTCGTAATTCCACGGAGTTAAGAAACATTGTTATTTTGTTTTTTCAAATCATTTATACGAGTTTATTGATAATATTAATTTGCATTTGAAACAAGTGTGATTAGAAAATAAATCACATTGCTTATACAATAATAAAAAGGGGGAATTTTTTTGTAACATGCAACAAGATTTCAGATGCATTACATTGAAATTTATTTTCTTAAACGTTTCGCTTGAAATTAAGTAAAATATAAATCTTCAATACAAAGTTATTCTAAAATAAACAAATATGATGGGCGTTGTAATTTTCTAACAAACGTTTGAAACATGATATTATCATTTGCTATCAAATGAATAAAATAAACCTGTGCACAGGTGTGTTCGTTGGGTTAATTGCACCTGAGAGCAGTAAGGCTGCCAGACAGATGTGATATAAAAAACGCTAGTTTACTTTGCATTACATTTTGTTTTAAAATCATGATGATGAAATTAATGAGATAACAATATGATAATCAATATCAGGAACATTAAGACATGTTTTTAATTAAATTTCTACATATTTACAAATGCCAGTAACCGATTTTGGTCAAAAAATTAATTTCGAAAATAATGTCGCTTAAGCTTTTTTGTACAAAAAGGGGTGCTTTTTATAGAGTGACACAAGTTTAAATCATAATAAAACAAGGAAATATATTTTTAATATCAATGAAACGGGCTTTATTGGAAAGAAAATTTTATGAAATTAATGTTTAAATATGATTTCTGCCATGTGGCATCCACGGCTGGTGCGTAGAAGGCGCAATCTGGAACACCAATTTTCAACAACTTTTCGCAACATTTGCGGCCGTATATCGCCGATAACTCTTCGAATGTTAATTGAAAGGTGTTCAATTGTTTGTGGTTTATCGACGTAGACGATATTGGTGGCCAATTAATTGGAACATTATGTGAAATTATTTTTTCATCAACAGTTCCTTTGAGTAAATCAATTGTAGTTATGAGTTTGACGAATAGAACAATTATTTTGATTAAAAATTTCAACAATTTGCAAGCGTTGCCCTGGTGTAAGTCGATTCATAATGAAACTTCAAAGCTAACTAAACAAAAAGCAACTATCAGCTGTTAAATGTGTGTTCAAATAAAGCAGTGATGCCAACTTAAAGTTGTGACACTCTAAAAAAACACGGCTTACACACATACATATGTATACGAGTGTAGCTTAGTTTTTATGCTTTGAATTTCTTATTATGAATTTTTTTCTTTTTTTTCAAACGAAATTTTCCCTTGCATTCCAAATTTATAACATTCTGGACTTTCATCTAACACACATTGCATATTTTTTTGCACATTGCAGTATCCAAAAATAATTTGTTTTCATATAATTTTAAATTTTTATAATTATTAGGTAATTTATAAAAATATGCCATAATAATAATAAACAAAAACAAAAGCATTTACTAAATTATCTTGACATTGGCACTGACTTTTTGCTTTCGTGTAAATTTTTATTGTCTTGTGTCTGTCTGCTCTACACGCTAAATATAAAATACATATTTATAATATCTATCGTCAAGTAATAAATACTCCGGGAAATCTTTCTAAAGGTAAATATTTCTACGTTCCAAACTTTCAAAAAAAAAAAAATTTTTTTTGCTTTAGCTGTTTATTAGCAGCTTCGATAACACACACGCATGTACATACATACATACGCACGTATACGATAAAGTCTTAAGGTACCCATTTACTACACAATATTATTGACTACTTATTGCTATTATTATTGACCTTCGCCGAGGATTAATTTGCTACAAATATCCACGAAGGAGCGTGCTGTGATATCGTGCCATAACTGCCAAAAAAGCTTAAGCGACATAATTTTCGAACCTCATGTTTTTATGAAAATCGATTATCTGCGGTCGTAAATAATGATTTTCGTCAAAAAAATTAAGTTCGAAAAATATGTCGCTTAAGCTTTTTTTTTTGGCTGTTATGGCTCGATATTCCATAAGGACACCCATGTCTAATCTACTTGAGGCAGAGAGTGGTTGTTAAAATCAGCTATTTAATATGAATTTTTAATGAAATGGAATGTGAGAAATAAGAAATTCAGAAAACGAGGGAATGCCATTAATAATGGAAAACAATATCAGCCAAATAGCCGACACGGCTACGCTTGCTGGGCTATATTCTTCTCATGAAATTTTCCATAAGCAAATCGCACATTTGCGCCTGTATGTCCTGGATAACTTCTCGAGTTACGTCTTTGATGTCTTGAATCTATTTTAGGTCACTGGCAAAAACCTTTTATATAGTTCCAAAGAAAAAAATTCTTAAGGTGTTAAATCACCCCTTCGCGAAATTACATGTACAGCAAACCCTGCTGGCAAAAAAAAAAAACGATGGTATCGTGTCATTCACATTAATATCTTTTAAATTCTGGCAATAGAAAATCATTAATAATCGTTCGATAGCGCAGTTCATTCACCGTAAAAGTTGCTTCAGCTTCATTTTCGAAAAAGCTCTAATTCCAGACCCATCAGTCACACATTGACGATGTAGAGGATTTTCAACAAATGCAATATTTCTGCTTGTTAACGTAGCTTTCGAGGTGAAAATTTACCTCATCACTTAAGATAATATTTCGATGAAATTCAACATCAGTTTAATACATTTAAAGGATCCAATCAGCAAAGACACGACACGACGTTGTTGTTGGTCGGTAGGCATGAGTTCTTATATTAACTGAACTTTAAAAGCCTTAAGACCAAAATCTTTATGGAAAATACCATTTAATGTTCTTTGTGGAATGCCCAATTCCTTAGATCGACAAGAAGTGGACAAGCCTGGGTTTTCCTTTAGCTCTATATTCAGAGTATTGCCACAACAGCAATATGCTCAGTTGTTCTTGAGCCAACAGCTCAAATTTATCCACCAATTTCACAATTGCTGGCCGAGAAGGTGCTTAACGTTAACTGAAAAATGCTTCAGTTGTTCGAACTGTGGCAGCGAAATTTTCACCATTCATTTTTATAGTGAATTTTAATAATTTCAATGCTTGCCATGTTTATTAACGGCGCAGTTTTTTTACTTGTCATCTGACAAGCATGAGAAACATGACAACTGCTAAAATAGCGACATATTCAAAATGAAATGCCTTATTATACGATTATTGATTTACCGGGCATTTTTAAGTAAAACTTTAAATAAATAAAAAGCCTTTTCTACTCAGTCTTTATTTAAGATCTAGTGCCACTAATTTAATATTTCTAACTGTACCACCAAAAAATTTGCGAAAGTGTAAAATAAAACTCAATTTAACACTAGTGCACTCGCACAATTAATATTTTTTTCCAACAATATTAAAACGTAATTTTTACCTTGGTAATGAATTAATTTAAAAAATAGGGTATTGGAAATAATAATCTACTTCAAATTGCGTTCACGATTCGGCGCTATATACGTCTATTTGCACAAATGTTAGTTAAATAACAAAAATAAGTTGCTTAGCTTTTTTTAATGAATTAAACTGTACTTCACAAGAATACAATTTAGTTAAAATATTTCACTTTGAATAACGAAAATACACGCTAGTCAGCACTAACATATCGCTGCTTTATTGCAACAAAGTCATAACTTAAGAAAAATAAACTCATTTTGTGAACTAAAGCCTGAATCACACTATCGGCACAATGTACCGATTTTCGTCGGCTCACTGCAATAAAGTCGTAAGTAATAAGCCAAAATGGCACTATTACCCAATTAATTCTGGAATAACTCTATATGGCTTTACTACCAAGGGAGGGAGTGTGGTACAACTATGTCCTTATATTTCAATAAGTTGAGAAATAAGGCAAATTTAGCTTATTATTTATGGCATTGTGCCGATAGTGTGATCCAGGCTTAATAATGCAGATTAATTCATCATATCGTATTTTGTATTGTGTATAGATTTCCTCCAAATGGCTTGTAAAGTCATCTCTTGAGGGAAGAACATTTTAAGTCTAATTTAGCAGTTTTCAGATGAGTACTTTTAAACTTCAAGAGATTTTTTTTTCAAACTACTCCTATTTGTATTGTAAAAGATGTTACATACCTTTTCGCGGAACCATATAAGGTTATATAATTTTCGGTCTCAAAAGTAAATTTAAGTTAAATAAACACACGCATATCGATGAAAATTTTATTTTATTGTAATGCTTGAACCTTGCCCTTACGTACGAAATACAATGCCACTTAAATGACCGCCTCTAGATTGGTTGCAGCAGTCACATCCTTTCGAGGTAGCTTACGAACACTTTTCCGCACATTTCGGGCAGTATCTCGACAATAACTTGACGCGGATTATCTTCTTAGAGACGGTTTTTCGCGTAGCCCCACAAAAAAAGTCTAACGGCTTCAAATCGCATGAGCTTGGTGGCCAATTGACGTCGCCAAAATGTGAAATTAGGCGCTCTGTAAACTTTAAATGCAATAAAGCCAAGATCGGCCATATTGTGTGGCTCATGGCATCGTCGTGTTGAAAAAGGCAGTTATCATACGGCCATAGCACTCTGAATTGATTGAATGACACCTCCACACCATAATGCGCACCCACCAGTCACTTTATCCGGATGCAATGGCTCTTCCATAACCGCTTAAGGCTGGGTGTCCTGCAATCTTGGTATGATGGAGTTTATGAAAATGTTCAAAACACAATAACAATTCATTAGATCAGGGTTCTATTTTTTTTAAAGTCGTTCGACAATTTTGCATGTTGACGTATGATTGATTGAGAAATGAGCTTCATCGCTGAATAAAATTTTGTTCGAAAAATCAGCATTGAAAGCCTGTTGTTATAGCAGCCCATCAGCATATCGACGGCGTTGTGAATGGTCGGCCGGCTTTATTGTCGCCTGAGTTGGACTTTGTATAGATGGGGGTGCAAATCCAAATGCAAAATATGCCATAATGAGCCAAAAGATAGGCCCTATTGCTGAGAACATTGTGGAATCGCATTATCCGCGATATTTTCGGCAGCGATGATGCACAGGCCTGACCACATTTCTAACGCTTCCAGTCTCTTTAAATTTCTTTATAATCTTGCCTTGACGACCATTATCTCCCCGTAATACTCGAAAAGTGGCCACCAGTTTTGGACCACCGTTTTTGTATTAAGTTTTAATTATTTTTATTATTTTTTAAGCGTTCTTCGGCTGTTAAATGGCCAACCTCTGGCTAAATAAATTACACTTCTAATGACAGATATGTAACAGATGGCAGCCTTGCCAGACCTTCGGTTTTGAAAGCACTAATGGATTAATTTAACCCCATGTTTGTGTAAGACGTTGACGTTAGAAATCTTGGCATTTATGTAATAGATTAAAGGAAACTTGTACAACTTTTCTTTAATCTACGTCTTACACAGACAGGCTGTAAATGTCTTAAATGTTACTTTAGGATTCAAATGGTAGTCTCAAGTGTCTCAAGTTTTATAGTGTCATAATGTTTTAAACGGTAAAAAAAGCACAAAAGTTAAATTCTTTTATTGATTCAATCATTTTGATGATCTAAAATATTTTATTTTTTATTTTATTTTCTTTTTGAAATTGTCGAAAAAAATCCTTTTTCGTTTTCTGAGCCTTTACTTAGAAGTAGAAATCTTTCACTTGACGGTCTCGTTAAAAAATATTCTTCTGAGGACTTATCATTACTGAAAAACAAAATTAAATTTCCGCTAATTTTGTAAAAGCAAAAAATTAAGCATGTGACAGTTTCGAGTTAACAAAGTGATACTCGTATAAATAGTAAAACAAATGAAGTTATTGCTAATGATTAAATTCTTTTGTCAAAAAATGACAGCTTATTAAGTGTTAAATGGGGTCGCAATGCATGAAACAAACAAAAACGTTAGAAAGTTAATAGAAACATGTACTCAGCAGTAGTTAATTGCTTGGAAAATGAATTGAAAATATAAACAGTAATAAGTGAATGTGAATTAAATTAAATTTGTTATTTGATATACAAGTGATTTAAGCACGATCCAGTTTTTTTTATTATCATTTATTTAATTAAATGAAATTATACATATAATACAATACAATACAATACAATACAATACAATACATATATTTATTATGGATTGCATAATAAATCCTTTAAAAATATATTCTGGGCCACATCATATAATGCACATATCGCTAAAATTTATCAACACGACAAGTCGAGCGAAAAATAAAGCAAATGAAATCGTAAGCATTTCCATACAAAATTGCTTCCCACAAATATCAAAGTATGTACTCGCTTAAAATGAAAGTCCATACAACGCATTCAAGTTACAGTGAGTCTATTCTGTAATTCAAAATGATTTCGAATTTGCATGCTATTAATATACAAATTCGAAAGTATTTTCTTTCGTTTAAAATTACAGAAGCACAAAATGTGGGTTTGGTTGGGCATTTTAACATGAATAGAATTGTGCAAATTTATTTTGAAAATCATGGTTCTGTTTGAAATACGTATCGCGCACTACGTCCATTTTACGGTCAATATAATAGTTCATCAGAGCAATTAAGTCGATTAACTATGGAACGTTTTCGCACCACGTTTACTCTAGACTATTTTCTGTGGGAGTATGTAAAGTCGGTAGTCGCCACAAATGTCGAAAATTGGACCTCCAGATTAGATTACTTCCGAGCCATCCATAGCGGTCATATGCCAGAAGTCATATTTAAATTATAATGCCAGAAGATTATCTTTCGAATAAAGTAAATTTCATGTCAATTTAAAAAAATTCATCTTTGTTTTATTCCATTTCAAAGTTTTATACCTCTATAAAAAACACCCTATACATATTTTTCTACAATCTGTCATTTGAAATCAAACTGATCTTCACCTTGTTAAATCCGTCGGCATATTGATTTTAGTTTGTTTTTTATATAAATTTTTTTTTTTAATTTTTCTTTAAAATTGCTCTCTATCATTTGTGATCATCAGACTGTTTATTATTATTATTTTTTATTAAAATTTTTGATGTGGCAACACAGTAATTTAACAATGAGCAAGTGGGTTGCCTTAGAAACGCAACTCAAGCGAACGACGACAAGTCGATAGATAGTGGAACGCTTATTCAAATGGAAGCTTGTAACTATTTTGAGTTTTCTTTCTATATCGTGGGGCAGGCTGTAAATTTATCAGACGAAAGTTTTTAGTGCTTCTATTTAGCTTAAACATTTAGAGAATAGAACATAATTTTAGTACGTACTATTAAAATTTTAAGTGAACCGTTCTTTTGAGTATTTATATACATTATTACTTTCTTGTAATGTAAATCTTTTAAAAGTTCATATGAGATGATGCCTCGAATATCTGTCTGTCTCGTATATTGTTATGATAAAGTAATTTTAATTTACTTAAATGAAATTTAGCCGTCAGCTTATGTGGTTTAATGGAGAAAATTTAAAAGCGTCAAACAAATGCATTAAATGAAATGACAAAATAAAGCGCAAACTGATTTACTACATGTATAAGTAATTATTTAAATGAGTTATATGTATATATTTTTAAACGAAATTGTATGAATAAAATATTTTTTTTTTTCATTGTGGGCTAAATTCCAAGTTTAATTTTTAAAACTCATTTAAGGCCTTATTCAGAAAAAAAATTATTTCCATACAAAAATTTGTTTTGTAAATCTTTTGTTAACCAAAATTTATTTCTCCCGAATACGGCAGTTGTGGTTTAATTGTATAAAACACCCCTCACCAAGTGATAAATTATGAGGAAAAACAAAAGCAGCATTTTAAAAATGTTATTACTGAAAAAAATATTTTTGTTTCTAAATCCGAATTTAAAGAATTTTAAAGAAATTTCATGCAATTTTGTTGCATGCAACCTTTTATATTTGCTAAGAGCCAACGCTAGAGAAGAGATAGAGAGAGAGAGAGAGACATTGAAAAAATGGCGTAGCATCATCTGATATTCTTCGCCCTTTTTCTCATTGACAAATAGAAAATCATTTCCGGCAAGTAATTTAATAAAGTTATAAAATCAAAAAGTGCATAATGTGTATTCAGTCTAAATAATTTAAATAAAAACAAAGAGTTTCATGCTTGTTGAAATATTTATTTACCTTAGAAATCAACAAAGGAAAATGCTTCTTAGCCTTTGTTGAAATAAATAAATGAACTTGCATTTAAATACTTTGAAATAAAGCCAATCAAAAAAGTAATATTCAATCGTTTGTAAATCTGTGGAAATTTAATTTTTATTACCCACTGTTAAGCCATAAAAAGTAACCAGCTAAATAAAAAAAACAAATAAAAATGACATTAAATGCTGCCATATTTATCATGTGTTTAACAGCGCACTTGTCAAACTAATTTTATGACAATAAAATTAATAGGAAATGTGCAAAAAAAAAAACAAACGACAAAATCTAAGCAATGATTTCTACTAGAAAAAGAAGCTGGTAGTCGTGTATCATTGACGACAGAATGAACCGCTTTTAGTTTAAAAGATATTCACCACAAAGTGATTTGAAATCTTGTGATTTCCAGAACAAGCCTGATACATAGAATTATATATGTATCAACATTTGAAATTTTCAATTAACACTGAAATATAAAAAAAAATATAAATTAAAGGACATTCTATCAGTTAATGTAATTTTGACAACTTTCCGTATCTTGGAAACCGTAAGAGACAAACTCTTGAAATTTTCAAAAGCTCTAAAACGAAAAAATCCCAAAACTAAAATAAATCGCCAAAAACCGAAAAATCGCCAAAACTAAAAAACGCCAAACTAAAAAACGCAAAAAATTAAAAAAAAGCCAAAATGAAAAAATCTGTAAACCTAAAACAAATCGCCAAAACTAGAAAAAAACGCCCAAAACCGAAGAAAATTCCAGAAACGAAAAAAAACGCCAAAACTATGAAAAAGCGCCCAAACTAAAGAAAAATTGCCAAAAGCCGGATAAAAGTTTGCCGGGTACTTAAATTAAAACAAAAAAATGGCTACATCATGTAAGATATTAGATTATGTAGGCTAAGGTTCATATAATTTTACATATCGTCGCAGTTTTAACTAACTGACCTAACTAACATTTTGAAAATTTATCAAGAGAGCAGCTTTTATGGTTGTTTTATACATTCATTCTTATGGCTGCGTCTGAAATCTTCTTATTTATATAGACACAACAGTAATTCTTACAGTTGTGAAAATTGTAAGACACCTTGTATTATGAGTTATAAAGTCTAGTAAAGGACTTAACTCATTTTTCAAAAAAATGTCAGTTAGGTCGGTTAGTTAAAACAGCGACGATATGATGTAGTGTCCATACGGAACCTTTTGCTTAAAAAATATAAAATTTGGCTAAATCTCGTTTCAACAGCAGGCCTTTAAACGAAGCGTTTTTGTATAATATGGCTCAAAATTTAATGAAAAATAATATAACCCTTTGATTTATTTATTGTGAATATAGCAATCGGATTAGATTTATTTTTGTCTTAAAAACTTAGAATAATTGATTTTTAATGAAGTTACGTTAAATAAGCTAATACTAACAATGATAACACGGTACTTAAATTTTTTAATGTCAAAAAATCATTGAGTTATCTTCACTCGTTCCATGAATTTAGGCCATGCCCCACTTCCAGATAATAGAAATAAGTAGTTCACTCAAGTTTATGTTTTAAACAAGTAAAACTGATGACAGTAATTTCCGCTTAATTGATTTTTTGAATTTTTGATCTGATAAATCATTTCTTACATACATATTTGTCAAAATTAAAACTTGTGTTTCTTTTCTTTAAAACCTACAATTGTACAGTAATTTCCGCTTAATTGATTTTGCAAAAACACTTGCTTACTTGTAACCGGGTAAATCATATATGCGATACTATTTTAATTGATTCACTAGAGCAATTGCATGCTTTTTGAATTACGAGTAGTTAAGCGTACTGCAACTCCACAGCAAATTTCTTTGCCATTTCTAAAATCAACTTACGTAATATCAAAACACCGTACTCTATATCGTCGGGTGGTTACTGGTTTGCCGAACCAATAATGTAGTCTTAATATCTGTGCGGCAAACCAGTAACCAACCGACGACAAATACATGCACACGCAACAGTTCTACTTCGTTTTGTAGATAACTTTTGACTTATCAAACGGTTTTTGTTTTTTTTCATATTATTTTATTTACTACTATACGAGTTTAAGACACTTATATTTGCTCAAAGTTCATCTTTCCAATTTTTATTGCATCAGCAATCACATGTTATTTTAAGAGTTGTTAATTGGGGAGGGAGGTGGGGTTGGGTTAAGGACAGTTTAGAAAATTTGTACTGAAAATTGTGTAAAAAGCAGTACAAAAAAAGGGGAAAACTCCGAAAATGGCGTTACGTAATATGATGTGAATGGCACCTCAGAAAAAAATTGGCATGAAGTTAGCATAAGTGGCGAAAATGGATTAGGTGTTAACGAGTTCCTCCATACAATTTGACATTAAAAATGGGCGCATTATGTAGTTTTATTTAACCCATGTAAAAGTAAGAGTAGTAGTGTGATTTTTAATATGAAGTTTTATGGCAAAACTTTTTAAGATCATATTCAATTTTGCCACTTATGCTAACTTCATGCCAGTTTTTCTTATACATAAAGCTGTTTGTTAATCAATATTTATTTATTAAAGTTTTTTAGGATGTATTAAGGGCACATATGTATGTATGTATAGGGTCCGCCAGATAACTTTTTTTTTTTTAAACATCGAGTGTAGCTTCGGCTATGTGGCACTTAGCGCCGTCCTGTTGAAACCAAATGTTGCCAATATCCTCCCCTTCAATTTTTGTGAACAAAAATTCGTTCAACATGGCCCGATAACGATCGCCATTGACTGTAACGGCCACTCCTTGCTCATTGGCCCAATTATGCCTCTGGACCAAAAACCGCACCAAACAGTGACTCGTTTTGGGTGCGTCGGCTTTTCAATGTGTGCGTGCGGGTTTTTTGTGCCACAAATGCGACAATTTTGCTTGTTTACATACCCGCCAAGATCAAAATGAGCTTCATCTGAAAAGATGATTTTTTTTGGCAAATCGGCATCTTCTGTAAGCCGATCGCAACCAATATTTCCCAGCCTTGTTCAAGCGTATACGCAACCATATTCGTTCAGCGGAAGGATAAAACTAATTATCTGTCAAATCAGACATGAGCTAAGTGTTACCATTCACGAAATAAGCACTAGTTGAAAAAAAACGTTAGATGGCGGACCCTTTATCAGAATATTGCCAAGTAATCTGGTTGTCACGGAAATTTATAGGAATTTGTGACTCGTTTTGGGTGCGTCGGCTTTTCAATGTGTGCGTGCGGGTTTTTTGTGCCACAAATGCGACAATTTTGCTTGTTTACATACCCGCCAAGATCAAAATGAGCTTCATCTGAAAAGATGATTTTTTTTTTGGCAAATCGGCATCTTCTGTAAGTCGATAGCAGGTAATATTTCCCAGCGTTGTTCAAGCGTATACGCAACCATATTCGTTCAGCGGAAGGATAAAACTAATTATCTGTCAAATCATACATGAGCTAAGTGTTACCATTCACGAAATAAGCACTAGTTGAAAAAAAAAACGTTAGATGGCGGACCCTTTATCAGAATATTGCCAAGTAATCTGGTTGTCACGGAAATTTATAGGAATTTGTTTATTTTTTTTTTCAACAGTAATATCAAAACTTGTGTACGAGAATACACATGTACATATATTTATGTATCATGGCTTTTATCGCTTGTTGTAAGAGAGCCGATATATGAATCATATAGAACGTGGAGCGATTGACGTAAAAACGTTTGTTAAGGTGTGTACTTGTAAAATGCAACGACATTAAGACTACAGAGAAAACATTGCATTCAACGTCAGAAAAGAACAAAACATTCGAAATAATGTAAAACAAAACAATTAGAATAATAACAAAAAGACTACTCGTGCACACAAATAAGTAATAATTATCACAGAGGAGACCAGAGGTGTCACGAGCACAAAGTAAGACGGAAGATAATTGTGATTTTGTGGTGTTTTTAAAGGTCTCGCTCACACAGTCATCAAATCCTCTTTAATTTTTCTTTCGCGTGGTATTATTTTAAAATAATTACGTTTTATTCCTTGTGGTCTCATTCGCAGCCAAGTTTTTGTAAATAAATGGTAAAAATTAATATTTGCGAACGAAAATGCTTAAAACAAAGTCTCTAATCATTTGAAATCAAATTTTAGTCACTTTATTAATACTAATAATCCATTTCGCAATGTGTTTTTTAATTCAATACCACAAATTCCTCCATTTAATTTTGTACAAATGTTCATGTGCTCAAGTGTATTTTCGTTTTATGCTTTGTGGTCTCATTCGTTGTTTGCTTTTTGCAAGTTCAAGTTAAAAATTAATATTTTTGAAGGAAAATGTTTAAAATTGAGTTTGTAAGCATTTGGAAACTAATTTTAATCACTTTTATAATACTAATAGTGTTTTACACATTGTTTTATTTAGTTAAACACTGCAAAATCTTTCATTTAATTTTGTAAAAATTTTCAATTGTTCATTTCACTAAGTATACATTTCTGCTGTTTGTTTTGATTATTGTAGTAAAAATATTCAATAACAAACACACTATATTTGTCCCTTTTTAACAGTGATCAAATCAGATGATTTGAGCTTTTTTCTTAAGTCACTTTCTTCAACTCTGGTATCCTCTGTGATAATTATTGAGTGTCGACTTGTGCTAGAATAAAAAAGATATGGATACAAAATAAAGACAAAAAATTTAAATATGTGCGAGTATGTATTTCAAGAATACGAAATATTTATTTACGTACATACTCGTACATATGCATGTATATACATACATGCATACATATGTTTGTATGTATGTACATAGGCATTTGTACATTGCCTGTATATATGTATGTACATATGTGTTTCTTCATTTGATTATTGGAAGAAATGCCAACTAGCGAACGGGACTACCATTAATAAAGCGTGCTTTTTTGTTTAGAGTGTCACAACTTTGAGTTGGCATCACTGCTTTATTTGAAGACCCATTTAACAGCTGGTAGTTGCTTTTTGTTTAGTTTGCTTTGAAATTTCATTCTGAATCGACTTATACCAGAGCGACGCATGCAAATTGTTGAAATTTTTAATCAAAATAATTGTTCTATTCGTCAAATTCATCGCTACAATTGATGTACTCAATGAAAGTTTTGATGAAAAAATAATTTCACGTAATGGCCCGATTAATTGGCCAGATCGTGTGATTTAACCCCATTGGATTATTTTATTTGGAGTTATGTGAAGTCATTTGTCTACGTCGATTGAACACCTGGAAATCAACATTCGAAGAGTCATCGGCGACATATGGCCGCAAATGCTGCGAAAAGCTGTTGAAAATTGGTGTTCCACATTGCGCTTTCTACGCGCCAGCCGTGGCGGCCACATAGCAGAAATCATATTTAAACATTAATTGCATGGTGAAGTGCGTGGCTGCACAGAAAAATTAAGGCATTTTTCCCTCCGCTAAAAAATTAGGTTTAATTTTTCTACTCTTTAGAAAAATCACATTAATTAATAAAAATATTTCATTCAACAAGAATTAAAATTACTGAACTTAAGCCCGATTAAGAAATTATTCCTGATTAATATTCATTCTAGTTCAATTAAAATTTAGCACGTATCACTTTAGTTAAAAATATTTTTCTTCACAAAGTCCCAAGAAATTGTGATTTATCGATAACTTTCGATTTTGAGGATGTAATAAAATTTTTAGAAATGACAAAATCATCAACTCAAATAATGTTACAAGCTTTTCTAGAACTCTTAAAAAGATTTCCAATGTTTTTCTATTTTGTTACACAGTGTTATAAAACAAAGAATTAATTTCATTAACACTTCCAGCAAAGCCTCCTTTTATAACATTTTAATATTGTCCCGGCCTCATTTCATAACACTACGACCACACGAGCAATTTGTTGTGTCTTAACACAAGCAATAACGCCGGCAATATTAATAATTAATTAATATTATTTCAATTTGACAGCATGTGTTAAGAGATTATTGCTCAGCAATATATTTTAACATTTGTTGCTGAATATATGTATGTTTGAACACATATTCATATGGTCCACACGCTAATATGTTGTATCGGCAATCGAATTTGACAATTGACACGGCAATAATTGCCAAGATTATTGCTCTTGTGGACGGCTAGTAACAATATCTCTCTTAGTTTTTCCTCAAGATTCACATTGTTCTGGTATCAGCATTCAAAAGGCTGTCGTAGATTTGCAAAAAGCACTTAATTGATAACATTGATGATGGATGGGGGGTGACCGATAAAAAAAAGTGTATTGAAAATTTGTGTTTTTAGACTTAAACAACAATTTCATTTTAAAATTATTAAGTTTGCTGTCAATAATTCTTGAAATAGGAGATACGATAAATTTACGAGTAATGACAGACGGAAGACATTTCTATAGTTTCACTACTTTTAGAAAATTCAACATGATCTTAAAGGTTTTTGTTTCAGTTCGAATAATTTTCTGATAAGAGACGTAAGCAAACGTATGATTAATTGCCACTTACGCACAATGTACATAATAAAGAATAAATAAATATATGTATAGTATATTATACAAACATACATACATAAATACGTATGCTATGTACATACTTATGTATGTATGTATGTACTGTATATCATTATATTACTCGTATATTTAAAAAACGCTTAGATACAAGCATTAAAGTCTAATCAATTATTTTGTTGAAAACTTTATCAAAATACATAACGCTCATTTACTCAAAGAACCTCATAACTCAAAAAAAAAACTAGTTTGCCAGAAAAAGAATTTAAAGTGTTCAATTTACACACAACTTAATGAAAAAGAAAATTTGATTTTGCTCTCATGAATTGAGTAAACAAGATATTTGTATGAAATTTTTATGCAATATGAAGAACGACATGAGGATTAATTCTGCATCATTAACTACAAAATTCCATTTTTTGAGTTAAGACGTTCTTTGAGTAAATGAGCGGTATGTACATATGCATATGTTCTTATATACATACATACATATGTATGTATGAATCGTAATGCATAATATTTTTGGAAATTTTAAATTAATTTTAGCTAAAACACAAAACAATCAAAAAACGCGCTACATTTTTTTTATACACAAATGTCACATACATATTTATGTATGGATGTATGTATTATTTATAATTAATTTCTGTTTTTTTTTTAAGATTTGTTATAGATATTTTTTGCTTGTAAATATTTAGTATTTTTGGCAAAATTTTTTTTTTTGGTTACAGCATAAATTCTTTTTGTTTAACTTAATATTTAACATAATCATATTTTTTTATTCTACTTTTTCTTATAGTTTCGTTTTCTATACACTAAATACTCAATTTAGGGCATTATACAGAATTTTATTTAATTTTTTGTTGTTTATTTTTGCACTCACTTCTTTATTTATAAATCACAAAACAAACAAAAGAACAAAATTAAAGTCTTTGCAGATCCTCCTCTTTTGGAGAACCCTTTTATCAAAGGAAGTAACTAAAAGAAAAAAAAAATTTAATACAACAAAACGAACGTTTATTTTGTTCGGTCCGTGCTACGCGACTAACTTAGCGTTTTGGATGCTCACGTATTTGAGTTGTTGAAATGAAATCTGTCGTTTATTTTCACGTTCACTACTTCATTCATTCGTTCATTCATTGGTACCAGTGTGGCCGTCTTAGCGTTTTTGCTACTTAATCTATGGGTTTATTTTGTTTCAATTTTCCACTTACCATTATTTTTAGTATTGGTCAATCTAATCTAATCTATCTATGTATGTATGTATATCTGTGGCAAAAAATAGAAAAAGTGCTTAAGTCGAGATAAGTTGTTTTTGAGTTAACAGTACCCCTGTAATCTCCATGTTCGGAAGTACCCCTAAGAAAAATTTCATTTATAACACAATGACTTGCTTATCATCTTTTTTCGTTTTATAAAATCATATGGAATAATAACTTAATTTAGCTTATACTTTAGTATATTTCAAATCAAAATAAAAAAATTCCACTATGGTTACATATTACAACGTGGCCACCAGGTTCCCCAAGTGCTTCCTATTGAAGTTAATGAGATTTTTCGTTCTATGGGAGTTTAGGCGACGCCAGAGGGTTCTCGCTCTTGCACAAGTGGGCTCATTCAATCTGTCTTGAGCTAATTCAAAAAAGGCAACATCGAACCGTCTCCAGCAGGATGAGAGTGGGAGAGCACAGCTCTCATTGATATCGATGAGATATCGTCGATATCGTCTTCTCTTAGTAGGGTTTCCCTCTTTGCCAGGTCATCCGCAACTATGTTGCCTGAAATAGTCCCGTGTACACGCACCCAGTTTAATAAGATATTTGAGTGCTGCGCGACTCCATTCAGGGCTTGGCGACATTCTTGGCTAAGAAAAGATGTGGTATACACACCTATGAGAGACTTCATTGCCGATTGACTGTCAGTTATAATATGGATATCACTGTTTGAAATCTGATAGAACCTTAGCCATTGTATCGCTCTTTTAATGGCAGATAACTATTCCGTATCCAGGAATATAAACTGTGCCTTCTGAAACCATTCTAAACGTATGGGTCTCCCGTTTAATGACTACTGCTACAGTTGTAATGACGAAGAAGAGGAGGAAGTATCCTGTCGACCTCAAAAGGTTGAGCCTTTAAATTAGGAACAGTTGCTGGTATAACCGCTGACTCCTCCCCCTAGCCAATTTTTGACCCACTCTTACCTCCTATAAATTAACTATCTTTCTTCTATTTCTCACCCCCTTCCCTCCTCCCTCTCTCTCTCTCTCTCACTCTTCTTTTCAACGTACAGGTAGCACAAAGGGATAATTTTAATGGACCCAAGTGAGCTGGACTCTAATTTTATTTTTTTTTCCAGCAGCCTGCTAACATAACTTAACCTAACCTACATATTACAAAGTAAATTTAGCGGCATAATGCTTTTTTATATGTACACATACATATATGGTCACACTGATTGCTACTGTAAAAAAAAAGTAAAGAATGAGTGAATTTGTGTTCATTTCCCATGTGTGCATGTGTTGCTGTTTTTACTACAGCAACTCGAAGGTACTTTCATGCAAAATACTCGAAAGTCAACAAACTGGTTATACATACATTATCTGCATACAAACACTCTAAGAGGGCCATTTTCATAGTGTAAGATTGAAACTTTTAACTGATGCCATTTAACCAAAAAGTACATATCACACAATGTTTAAATTTTATACATATATACAAAGAAAGAATCTTCTTCGCTTTTCATTGTTTCTTGAAATCTTGAATAATGACTGTATGCAAAATAGTAATAAGTATTTTCGAAATTAAATAATGTATCAATGGCAGACCTTAATTTTTTATAAAATCTTACTTTTTTTTAACAAAATTTCGAATTGTATTATTACTTCTTATGGCTGTTAGTTTCAATTTAATTGAAATTTATTTTAGGAATTTTCTCCAAAGATAAATATTTACAGGCAATTCTACAATAATAAAAATCGGAAAAACATATTTTAAATAGCAGCAAAAACAAAAATTACCAGTCCTCAACAACGAATTTGTCCTTTAACTCCTCTTTCATTGGTATGCATGTCCTTCTTTAAATGTCTGATATTTTGTTATTGAGGTCACTGTCTAATTTAATAATAAAGTATGTTCATACATATTATTCTTTCGCCTTAAATCTAATACCTATCCCACTTCATTACAGTGTTTGTTAAAGAGCTAAGGCACGCTTTACATAATTTTTTTTAATCATGCTTTTCACAAGTATATACGTCAATAAAAACAATCACGTGTATTATGTACGTACATATATACATATACACAAACTTATTCAACCAGCCAGTTTTTTGTACTTGTTACTTATTAACTGGGATTTAAAATATCCAGCACACATTGCATGTCGTAAAAAAAAATTAAATAAAATATCGACAAACCCGTTTTATTGTATTTTCTCTTTTTAAACTTTTTGTTTTTGACGTTAAAAGGAGGTATCAATTCCACAAATAATTTTTGCGGGGCTTCCTTAAAAATACAAACGAAAACATAACAAAAAATTAAAATTTTCAAAGTCAATGTCTTGGTACTGAAAGTTGTGTTATTTTGTTTATTTTATTAAGCAAAAGTTCAATGTTCGAATCTTTGTTAGTCAGAAAAAGAAGAGAAGCGATTAATTAAGGGATCTCGAAAAAGATTTTATTATAATTTATATTTGTGCAACGCTGAAACCACTCAGGTAGATGTTTGTAAATGTAAAGCGAGAACCTTATTAATCTCCTACTAGTTCTCAATTTTACGTAGCAAGTTGTTTATATTTTAAATCCTCAGGCATTGCAAGGACCTACCATCATGTGGTCTGTTACCTTTATTAGTCTTTCCTTTGCTATACGTTTCCTAATGCCGAAGAGATTTCTAATATTGTTTTACAAAACTGCTATTGCCCGGTTTTTTTAATCTTTATAGTTGCAGCGCTTCTAGTATTAGTAGTAGACGCATTACTTTAAACTATATAATTCAGTGACTTTTTGAAGAAAACAATGTTTTTATATAAAAAGTTATTTTATTTTTCAACATAGTCTCCTTTGATATTTATGATTTGATCAGGCTTAAGTTCGTATCGCTTTGTAAGCCAAATTACATGTGATAATTATTAAATAACACCAAAGTTAGTCCTTTCTAAGTTCTATACACTTAGTTCAACGTTTCTACAATTTCTTTATCCCTTCCGAAAAATATGATTTGTCGAGGTCATCAAAATAGGCATTTGTTTGTGAGATGATTCGTCGTTAGAGATAAATCTCTTTCCGCCGAGCCATTTCTTCAAGTATGGAAACAAGAAATAGTCAATCGGGGCTAAATCCGGAGAATAGGGCGGATGGGGAAGCAATTCATACCCACATACTTGAAATTTTGCCATGGAAGCTGCACATGCGTTTGTGGCCGATTGTGAGCAAACGCCCATCCCATCCCATCTTGCGAACTCATCATTCAAAATTGAAACCACTGAGCCATGTGAGATGCCTATGGCTTCCCCAATCTCTCTCACTTTCAATATCCGATCGGCTAAAACCATATCGTGAACTTTTTCATTTATTTTAGATGTAGAGACCTCAACTGGGCATCCAGAACGTTCGGCTTGTACGGCCACAACGAAATTCAGTAAACCACTTTTTACCATTGAAATTGATGTTGAAGAGTCACTATAGTATTTATCAAGCTTTGCCTTGGTTTGAGTGATGGGGTTTTCCGCAAAAAATAATGCTTAATGAGCACACGAAATTTACGTTTTTCCATTTTCTTCTGAAAAGGCGTGGTGGTCTGCTATGAAACACAAACTAAATGACACAGCTTGTTTAAATTTAGACAGGAGTCAGCTGACAGTGGCCTGTTGACAGGAGTAGTGTTGCCATTTCAATTAAGAGGCGGGAAATTCAAAAACATGGAGTTATTGACCCACCCTCGTATGATATGATGGAATGTGCATGGACAACAACAGTTTTAATTTCTAAGAGTTACTTCTTTATGGTCCTTCAAACTACATATAAATTGCTCTCTTAAGTTTACCACTGAACAGAACACAGGGGCAGATTTCCCATATTAATGCGATAAATATAAAAATATATTTGTAAAATATATACATACATACATACATACAAAGAACTTTCACCCTTTTTGTTATTGGAAGCCAGAGAATTGATTTAATATTTGAACATTTTCGAGTGTATTGAATGTAATTGTAAAAAGAGTTGTTGCTTCATGCTGCCAGCGAGGCTAAATGTAAAGCCTTCACCAATTTGTTGTAAATATCTGTAGCTTTTAAAGATATTATTTAAGTTTGGTTGCAATTTATGGCAAAAAGTATAAGATCTGGTTCGGCAAGTGGCTTACGTGACAAAACTGTATAAAAGAAACCAGAATTATGGTGGATGCTGCTGCTACATAGTAAATGTTTGTAATCACATACATACATGTACATGTATTTCCTATTCAATGCAGCTAAAAATAAAAATTTAACTAAAAAACACAGTTTGTGTATGTACCTCTGCATTTATTTACAAGTCCGTATTTATTTAAGCAAAATATAAGAAAAATTGAGCATCACTCATATAAAGTTGACAGGGGCGCAGAAAATTATAGAAACGTCGACCATATCCCTCCTTATGGGCTCGATTATGGGTAGCAACCGAACTTCGGTTGCCTTTTCAACTGGCAACGCAACCGAAATTTAAATAATATTTAAGCATGACGACTTTCTCCAGTTGCCTAAAAGTTATCGATAATACGATTGTTACAGATTAGCAACTGAAAATAATGTAAACAAAGCTTTAAAATATACATATACATATTTCTTCTACAAAATGAGAAAACAGATTTTTCACACGCAAAGCTTACTTTGCCACGTCTTGAGTTTGTAGGAGAGAAGGGAAAAGAGATCCCATTCTCCCATTCTGTAAAAGTTCTTAAAAGTTTACTTATAATAAAGATGATTGGTTCAGTTGAACTATTTTACGATGAAGAGAAGGAAGTACAAAATGTGGCATCCGTTAGACGACACTTACGGGATAATTCAAATCCTTTAGAATTACCGCCTCCTACTTAAAGTAAATTTTATGGCTTAAAAAGTATTTTAACTAACAATGTGGTTTTTTAACTTTAAATTATTTAATTTAATTTAATTAATTTTTATTTAAATTTTTGTTTAATTTTGCCATCTTTTTGCCTTAAAAACTATGAAGCAACTAAAATTGTGTGGTTGCCAATATCATTGCAATTAAAACTAACAGCTGTTAGTTGTAAGTTGCCATACGTTGCCATCCATAATCGAGCCATTGCACTAATTTTCTGCAAAATTAGCTTCATTCAGTTATAATTACAAGGGTGGGTCATGAACTCAGTGTCTTTTTGAATTTCCCGCCTCTTCATTGAAATGGCAACACTGCTCCTGTCAACAAGCAACTGTTAGTTGACTCCTGTCTAATGACGCAGCTTCATTTAGTTTGTGCTTGGCCCCCGCTGATAGCAGACTACCGCGTGTTTTGATTTAATTTCGTGTGCTAATTTTTGCGGAAAACCCCATCACTCAAACCAAGGCTAAGCTTGATAAATACTGTGGGGACTCTTCACCATTAATTTCACTGGTAAAAAAGTGGTTTACTGAATTTCGTTGTGGCCGCACAAGCCGAACTTTCTGGATGCCCAGTAGAGGTCTCTACATCCAAAACAAATGAACAAAATTCACGATATGGTTTTAGCTAGGGATATAACGATACGCCATTTCGCCGATCCGATACCGATACCGATACTCAAAAATAAATATCGCCGATACCGATTCCGATACGCATATTTAAATTGAGCTCAAGTAAAAATTAACAAAACTCAAGTAGAATAATTCTTCTATTATACAAAATAACAGTGTGTATTAATGAGCCATTCAAATCATCAAAATTTTCTGTACATTTCAGTTTCTAAAATTCAAATTTTCAAACTACAAAACGTCTGCAATATTTATGATTTTACAAAATAAACGTTGGCATTCAGTTTAGATTGGCTCAAGATTTAAAATTGATATTAATAAGACTTAAAAAAAAAGAATTGAATTTCAATTCATGTTAACAAAAAATTAATTATTGTTTTTCACAAAATAACAGTGTAAGATTGAATGAGTCAATTCAAACTGAATGTCATACTGTTTATTTTTTAAAATCATCAAAATTGTCAATACATTTCAGTTTCAGTTGTTCAAAAAACTCTAAAGAAAAATATAAGAAGTATCGGCGTATCGACAGTAAAATATCGCCGATATCGATATATCGGAAAACCAGCAGTATCGCCGATATATCGGTATCGGTATCGGTTGCATCCCTAGTTTTAGCCGATCGGAGATTGAAAGTGACACAGATTGGGGAAGCCAAAGGCATCTCACATGGTTAAGTGGTTTAAATTTTGAAGGATCATTTGGGTATGAGAAAGCTTTCTGCAAGTACACGCGTGTGCATTTTCCATGGCAAAAACCCATAACTGGGCTATAAATTGCTTATTCGTGGCTTGAAGAAATGGCTCGTCGGAAAGAAATTTGACTCCAACGACAAAACATCTCACAAACAAATGCCTATTTTGATGACCTCGACAAATCATATTTTTCGAAAGGGGGAAAAATTGGAAAAACGTTGGACTAAGAATATATAACTCAAAGGAGACTATGTTAAAAAATGAAATAACTTTTTATATAAAAACCTGTGTTTCTTCAAAAAGTCGAATTAGTTAATGAACAATCCTCGTATGTTGCAACAAACTAATTCTATTTTGAATTGGAATGAACTAACAAATTTTCAAAGTAATTTCATTTTGTCTCTTACTTTCGATTTTGAGGGTGTAATAGATTTTTCAAAAGTGGCAATTTTTTTTATATTCAAATAGGCCTACAATCTGCATTCAGTCGCTTTGTCAGGTATAAAAAATAAGTTTCGTTTTGTAACACCCTGTAATACATACAATTGTTTACTTACCATAAAATAATTTCCAAAATCTTTTTAATGCAGTTCCGCAACAAAAAATTATGATTTAGAAGAACCAACAACTGAGGGAAGTAAGTAATGTATTGCTTACTTCATAACAAAAGCTTCGAAAAATGCTTCCCCTCTCCCTTACAAAAACGCTTTTGGGAAGCAGTAATTTTTGTTCGGCCCCTCTCAAACTTAAAACATTGAAACCACTTTATACATATAACCTTAAGTTTTTTTTTTTACTTCCGATTTACTATTTCCCGAATGAACACTTCCTCTGAGCTACGCTTCTGTACCTATATGGCAATACAACTTTCTCTCAGTTTAAATTGTGCGCTGTAAAAGTTCAATTTCATCAATTTAATTGCTAGAGTATTTTGTATTTCACAAATAAAACGCAAGTTTCAGAGCATAACAATTATTTTAATTTCAGATGAAAACTTTACAACTGATAAAATTTGTAGATGCGGTGAAAAATCTTGTTTGATGTAGAAATATACACATATGTGCTACCTAGTATGTATATACATACATATGTGTGTATGTATGTACATATGTATGTGTACATCTGTATGTTTTCAAATGTGTTGAAGTAACTAAAACCTTTGAGTCATTAATGCGTTTCTAATGACGTATGTAATGAATTTAAGAGAAAGGGAGATCAAGAGACAGAATATTTGTTATCATGACGATTTAGAGCTACAAGGACAGTCTCAAAATGTACTAATTATTGCTATTAGAAACGGTGTACCGCTATCCATGTGTATACTTTTATACACACAACGCGATTATGACGTTGGATGTTAGTGAAGTTCTGTTTATATAATCAGTATAAGGGCCTAAAGGCAGAATTAGCCAAACGAAACAGCTGATAGAAAACAATGCAAATGCTTACCGAAATTTATTGTAAATTTGACTGACGGCACATGTGAATCTGTACAAAATAGGATTTACTAACGTTGTTAAGTGACGTTTGTAAGCCAGTGATGGTACTATTGTTTTTGTTAAATGGAATACACGTGTATGAAGATAAATTTCGGAATTCATAATCCGAGACACAAACCAACTGTATTAAACAGAGATCCCTCATCATAATTAATAACCAGGGACAAGGACTTCATGCATTCAAAAAAGACATTTTAGACGCCTAAAATATGACATAAAAAACGCAAAATATGCACTAAAAACAATAAAATATGCACATATTTAAAAAAAGTTTTTTGTGCATTCAAAAATGCCTTGTAACTTCTGTTTCCGCAGAATTGTTGCACTACTTTCGGCTTTAATAGCAGAGAAATTCTTCTGGAAATTATCAAAATGACAATTTTTGGTAGATGTGTGTGCTTGTACAATCGTTCTACAATTTTACAACAATAAAAGCGCATAAATTTGCCAAAAAAAACAGTTTTGCATTAACAGTTTGTCAACAATAATATATTTTGAAATTTGAATTTTTGTAAAAAAAACTAACTCTAACCATACATTTATATCAAAAAAAAAAAATAAAAATATGAGACAAAAATATGCAAAAATATGCATTTTCAGCAAAATATACACTAACAAATCTATGACATCTTTACGCAAATTCATTGTTTCGTAAAGTTATTTTATTCTTGCCATTATCAGGGTTAAGGGAAAAAACATGCATCAGTACCTGGATTCAGTAACTTATTACGATAATCGTATCGCTATAATAAATATGACGAAAATTTATCAACTTTGTTATTTGCTGTCGGTTGGAGAAAAAAAAATAAAGTCACCAGCTCAAATTTATTGAGTTTTTAACATTTTCTATGTAGAGATACCACATAATATTGAATTAAATGGTGAGTAAGATAAAGCTGAAGACTTGTAAAAACGAAGTCACGGAATCACATTATCGTTACCGCAAATGAATAAATATGTCGACAAATATTACGATTTTCGGTTCGCAAAAAGTTACAGAATCCAGGTACAGGTTTGTTATTCAGGGCAATCATGAATAAAATTCCTTGTGAAATTTCTCCCTTTTCCAAATAGAATTTTTTGTTTTCCCTATTACTTGCTATTAGTTGGAATTGTTCCCCGGAAAAAATTTCACGCGGAATTTTATTCATGATTGCCCTGAATAACAAACCCCTGTTGACCTACAAATAGTGGAAGAATATATCCCAAATGGAATTCTGTCCACATTTTATAATCGATTAGAGCTAAAAAAAAAGTCAGCCGATAGTGTATTTTTTTTAAATAAAATAAATTTTAAGTTTCTTCAAGGATGATTTAAAATTCCTGGAGAACGGAGATACATGGGCGGATAGAAATTTCTGGAATGCAATAGCCGAAACCCTTAACATTGGCGTTTAAAAAAAAAAAAAATTATTTTGTGAATTTTTAAATTTTGATTTTCACTAAAGGACAAATTCCATATTATATTAAAGTCCTAAAATGATAAGAGGCCAATCATTCATTGCGCTATAACTTGCTGAAAAATCGCACAATATAATTAAGATTTTGTTAATTTTTAATTATTATTGTTCGAACTTTCATTTTATTTATATATTTATGATTTAATCAGGCTAAAGTTCATATCGCTTTGTAAGCCAAATTACATGTGATAATTATTAATGAACAAATAACATCAAAGTTAGTTGTAAATATTCTGACAACACATAGTTGAACGGAACAGCCAGCCGTTTTCGAAGGCCACTAAACCTTCATCATCAGCGTTCTTCTGTGTTTGGTCCACTGTGTGTGGTGTCAGTTGATGTAGATTTCTGCCTTATATACGAAACTTTTCTGCAAATGGAATATGTGAATTGGTTTGATTCATCGTATTTCAATTTGCTGAAATGTGTTTTTGTAATGAAGGCCCCAAATTTACCATCACTATATTTACAACAGTCTTACCATTGTCGTTTTTTCATTACTAATTATGCACATGTTAGTTAATTTGCTTATTTTTGTTCTACTTAAGACAAACTTTTTTGGTTTGATACTATAAGTATATTTTTATTTAGTTTTTGCCACTGGCCCATGACTATCTATTTAGTTAATTTTTAATTATTATTGTTCGAACTTTCATTTTATTTATATATTTATGATTTAATCAGGCTAAAGTTCATATCGCTTTGTAAGCCAAATTACATGTGATAATTATTAATGAACAAATAACATCAAAGTTAGTTGTAAATATTCTGACAACACATAGTTGAACGGAACAGCCAGCCGTTTTCGAAGGCCACTAAACCTTCATCATCAGCGTTCTTCTGTGTTTGGTCCACTGTGTGTGGTGTCAGTTGATGTAGATTTCTGCCTTATATACGAAACTTTTCTGCAAATGGAATATGTGAATTGGTTTGATTCATCGTATTTCAATTTGCTGAAATGTGTTTTTGTAATGAAGGCCCCAAATTTACCATCACTATATTTACAACAGTCTTACCATTGTCGTTTTTTCATTACTAATTATGCACATGTTAGTTAATTTGCTTATTTTTGTTCTACTTAAGACAAACTTTTTTGGTTTGATACTATAAGTATATTTTTATTTAGTTTTTGCCACTGGCCCATGACTATCTATTTAGTTAATTTTTAATTATTATTGTTCGAACTTTCATTTTATTTATATATTTATGATTTAATCAGGCTAAAGTTCATATCGCTTTGTAAGCCAAATTACATGTGATAATTATTAATGAACAAATAACATCAAAGTTAGTTGTAAATATTCTGACAACACATAGTTGAACGGAACAGCCAGCCGTTTTCGAAGGCCACTAAACCTTCATCATCAGCGTTCTTCTGTGTTTGGTCCACTGTGTGTGGTGTCAGTTGATGTAGATTTCTGCCTTATATACGAAACTTTTCTGCAAATGGAATATGTGAATTGGTTTGATTCATCGTATTTCAATTTGCTGAAATGTGTTTTTGTAATGAAGGCCCCAAATTTACCATCACTATATTTACAACAGTCTTACCATTGTCTTTTTTCATTACTAATTATGCACATGTTAGTTAATTTGCTTATTTTTGTTCTACTTAAGACAAACTTTTTTGGTTTGATACTATAAGTATATTTTTATTTAGTTTTTGCCACTGGCCCATGACTATCTATTTAGTTAATTTTTAATTATTATTGTTCGAACTTTCATTTTATTTATATATTTATGATTTAATCAGGCTAAAGTTCATATCGCTTTGTAAGCCAAATTACATGTGATAATTATTAATGAACAAATAACATCAAAGTTAGTTGTAAATATTCTGACAACACATAGTTGAACGGAACAGCCAGCCGTTTTCGAAGGCCACTAAACCTTCATCATCAGCGTTCTTCTGTGTTTGGTCCACTGTGTGTGGTGTCAGTTGATGTAGATTTCTGCCTTATATACGAAACTTTTCTGCAAATGGAATATGTGAATTGGTTTGATTCATCGTATTTCAATTTGCTGAAATGTGTTTTTGTAATGAAGGCCCCAAATTTACCATCACTATATTTACAACAGTCTTACCATTGTCGTTTTTTCATTACTAATTATGCACATGTTAGTTAATTTGCTTATTTTTGTTCTACTTAAGACAAACTTTTTTGGTTTGATACTATAAGTATATTTTTATTTAGTTTTTGCCACTGGCCCATGACTATCTATTTAGTTAATTTTTAATTATTATTGTTCGAACTTTCATTTTATTTATATATTTATGATTTAATCAGGCTAAAGTTCATATCGCTTTGTAAGCCAAATTACATGTGATAATTATTAATGAACAAATAACATCAAAGTTAGTTGTAAATATTCTGACAACACATAGTTGAACGGAACAGCCAGCCGTTTGTCTTAAGTAGAACAAAAATAAGCAAATTAACTAACATGTGCATAATTAGTAATGAAAAAACGACAATGGTAAGACTGTTGTAAATATAGTGATGGTAAATTTGGGGCCTTCATTACAAAAACACATTTCAGCAAATTGAAATACGATGAATCAAACCAATTCACATATTCCATTTGCAGAAAAGTTTCGTATATAAGGCAGAAATCTACATCAACTGACACCACACACAGTGGACCAAACACAGAAGAACGCTGATGATGAAGGTTTAGTGGCCTTCGAAAACGGCTGGCTGTTCCGTTCAACTATGTGTTGTCAGAATATTTACAACTAACTTTGATGTTATTTGTTCATTAATAATTATCGCATGTAATTTGGCTTACAAAGCGATATGAACTTTAGCCTGATTAAATCATAAATATATAAATAAAATGAAAGTTCGAACAATAATAATTAAAAATTAACTAAATAGATAGTCATGGGCCAGTGGCAAAAACTAAATAAAAATATACTTATAGTATCAAACCAAAAAAGTTTGTCTTAAGTAGAACAAAAATAAGCAAATTAACTAACATGTGCATAATTAGTAATGAAAAAACGACAATGGTAAGACTGTTGTAAATATAGTGATGGTAAATTTGGGGCCTTCATTACAAAAACACATTTCAGCAAATTGAAATACGATGAATCAAACCAATTCACATATTCCATTTGCAGAAAAGTTTCGTATATAAGGCAGAAATCTACATCAACTGACACCACACACAGTGGACCAAACACAGAAGAACGCTGATGATGAAGGTTTAGTGGCCTTCGAAAACGGCTGGCTGTTCCGTTCAACTATGTGTTGTCAGAATATTTACAACTAACTTTGATGTTATTTGTTCATTAATAATTATCACATGTAATTTGGCTTACAAAGCGATATGAACTTTAGCCTGATTAAATCATAAATATATAAATAAAATGAAAGTTCGAACAATAATAATTAAAAATTAACTAAATAGATAGTCATGGGCCAGTGGCAAAAACTAAATAAAAATATACTTATAGTATCAAACCAAAAAAGTTTGTCTTAAGTAGAACAAAAATAAGCAAATTAACTAACATGTGCATAATTAGTAATGAAAAAACGACAATGGTAAGACTGTTGTAAATATAGTGATGGTAAATTTGGGGCCTTCATTACAAAAACACATTTCAGCAAATTGAAATACGATGAATCAAACCAATTCACATATTCCATTTGCAGAAAAGTTTCGTATATAAGGCAGAAATCTACATCAACTGACACCACACACAGTGGACCAAACACAGAAGAACGCTGATGATGAAGGTTTAGTGGCCTTCGAAAACGGCTGGCTGTTCCGTTCAACTATGTGTTGTCAGAATATTTACAACTAACTTTGATGTTATTTGTTCATTAATAATTATCACATGTAATTTGGCTTACAAAGCGATATGAACTTTAGCCTGATTAAATCATAAATATATAAATAAAATGAAAGTTCGAACAATAATAATTAAAAATTAACTAAATAGATAGTCATGGGCCAGTGGCAAAAACTAAATAAAAATATACTTATAGTATCAAACCAAAAAAGTTTGTCTTAAGTAGAACAAAAATAAGCAAATTAACTAACATGTGCATAATTAGTAATGAAAAAACGACAATGGTAAGACTGTTGTAAATATAGTGATGGTAAATTTGGGGCCTTCATTACAAAAACACATTTCAGCAAATTGAAATACGATGAATCAAACCAATTCACATATTCCATTTGCAGAAAAGTTTCGTATATAAGGCAGAAATCTACATCAACTGACACCACACACAGTGGACCAAACACAGAAGAACGCTGATGATGAAGGTTTAGTGGCCTTCGAAAACGGCTGGCTGTTCCGTTCAACTATGTGTTGTCAGAATATTTACAACTAACTTTGATGTTATTTGTTCATTAATAATTATCACATGTAATTTGGCTTACAAAGCGATATGAACTTTAGCCTGATTAAATCATAAATAATTAAGATTTTGCCTATGGAAACTTTTGAATATGAAGAATGCAGGGGTGTCATTAACTTAAAATTAGCTCATCTCCAATGAAGCACTTTTTCCTTTTTGCCGCAGATGTATTATCGAAGCTTTCATACAATAAATAAATTGTGGCAAGCGCTGTAGGGAGTGTGGCAACATCTTCTTAAACCACAGCCCACAAAACAAAATATTTTTGTAAAATCTTCCATAAAGTGGATGGACACAGCTACAATTGTCGAACTACGCGCTAGATAAGCAAAAACGATCCATGCTGCTTCATTCGCTGGAGGATAATGGCATGTTAATCATTCCGTAATTTATTCTATTTTTGGAATATTTGTGGTGAACAAAATAAATTAAATTGACATCGATTGTGATTGTTATTTAGGAACAACATAGCCAGTTTATTATATTTCGCTCAGAAATGATAATTCTAACATCAGGGATCAAATTACGGCATTCGATACCGTTCGAAATTTTAAAATATTTCCATATAGTTAAACTATTGAGTGCGATGAGTTTATCGCATTGAAACATGTTTTCCTTTGAATATCTCCAAAATTTGCAGGCGTTGCATTTAATTTATACATTTTCTTTTACAAGTCCCCACTACGTTTGTCCCTTTTTAACAGTACGAAAATTAGCGGATTTTTGCTTTTTCATAACTCATTTCCTTCAACTCTGGTATCCCTTGTGCTCTAGATATTTTATTCAAGCTAGCACAGGTAATTTTGAGATCTCCCTCGCACATTTTATTATAATTCTTGGTGGCGATGTTATACTGCAGTTTTTTTTCACTTTATTAGATAAATTCTCGTTAACTTGTTAAATCTACAAAAGAAGTAGATTATGACACTTTGTTTATTTTAAGTGAGACAATTTATTTATTTTATTTATATTTAATTAATTATACTTCATTAGCAACTAGGAGATACATGTGAATTGTATTATGACTTAATTGTCTTTATTATTAGAGCTTCTAAGTTTTCAACAATTTCACCAAGTGCCATAAATATTACATAAAAAAAATTGTTCATCTCTTAAAATTAATAACGTAGAAAAGGCATATACATAAACATGTATGTATGTATGTACATATTTATGTATGTATGTACATATGTACATATGTATTCACATATATGATCGAAAATAATAAGTGAGTGAAAACATTTTGAATGTTGTGGGTGCGGTCCTCGTTAATTTTCCTGAAGTTTCTTTTAATCTTTTAGTGTACTTGGTTTTTTGATACAAGAGTAAATATTTTCGTTTAATAATAAAGTAGGTTAATATTTACCAAATAATAACCAGATAATTGTGACTTATTTTTATTTTTCATACAGTATTAAAATAGATTGTGTTTGCTTTCGTGTCTCAGCTATTATGGAAACTTAAAATATGTATTTGTTAATTAATCATTCCGTAATTTATTCTATTTTTGGAATATTTGGGGTGAACAAAATAAATTAAATTGACATCGATTGTGATTGTTATTTAGGAACAACATAGCCAGTTTATTATATTTCGCTCAGAAATGATAATTCTAACATCAGGGATCAAATTACGGCGCGTTCGAAATTTGAAAATATTTCCATATAGTTAAACTATTGAAATATTTTGTAACTTCGTTTGATATCGAGTGCCGCAATTTGTTCCCAAGATGAAATTTCTCTTAACAGATTTAATTTGATAAAACTAATTTAAATTTAGTTCACGCTATTCAAGAATTCTATAGTACCCTTGTAAAATGTAATGTAGACTAAGAAAAAATTTAAAAATTTTTCAATACATTCAGGACATTAAAAATTTACAATTTCGAACATACTCGTAGTTTCGAAAGTTTGAAGAATTTAAGTAAAGCAAACTAAATTAGTGCTTTAAATTAAATTTTATAAAATCATACATATATTTATTTTTTTGATTTAAAAATTTCATAAAAATTTTGAATTTTTTCATTTTCGAAAATTCGAACTTAGCTTTACAAAGTCTATTTACGTTAAATATAAAAGCATGATTTTGTTAGTAATTAAACTGAGTAAAATTAAAAGTCTTCAATATGTTCGAAAATTCGAATTTTCAAATATGACAAAGTTAAAATTCCAAAAAGGCAACCAACCAAGTCAATTCAACTTCTAATTCCAAATTGTAATGTAAATTTTAGACTAAGAAAAAATAAAAAAATTATTTCAATACATTCAGGCAGGACATTAAAAAATTACAATTTCGAACATAGTTTCGAAAGCTTGAAAAATTTAAGTAAATCAAACATAAACAGTTTTTAAAATTAAATTTGATAAAATCTTATGTTTTATTTAAAAATTTCATAAAAATTTAGATATTTTTCATATTCGAAAATTCGTACTTCGATTTACAAAGTCTATTTACGTTCAATACAAAGGCATCATTTTATTAGTTAGTAAACTAAGCAAAATTTAAAGTCTTCAATATATTCGAAAATTCGAATTGAAAAAAAAATGCTCATACGTATAAGAAAGATCAAATTAATTTAAAATTTTCAACAATATCATTTGGCTAAAACGTACAGTTTCATACAAATTATCATTTTAGCATATTCGAAAATTGGAGTTAAATTTTCCAAAATTTTATTTGTACACGCATTTTTTTTAATGGGAAAAATACACTAAATCCATGAATTGATTCTGTTCGAAAATTCAAACAAATTTGTTTTAAGACTTCTTTTATATAATAACATTACATATTTGAATATTCATAAGCCTTTTCAAGTTCAAAAGTTTTGAGTGCATTTGAAAATTCGAATTTTCGAAGAAAATTTCTTAATGCTGCACAAAAGTGAGAGTGTAAATGAATTTAAACTTTTTTAAAATAATAATATCACATCTTGGAAATTTCGAACATAAGAAAATTATAAATCCAATAAATTCTTGCCATTAAAATTTCAACAAATATTTTATAATCACCCTTTTCGGGAATAAAAGGCAAACATTTTGTTCACGTGAAATATTTCCCGTGAACAAAAAAAAAATGGTGAATAAAAATAGAAAATAGTATACTGACACAACAGCAACGCAAACATTGGCGATCACAATTCACGTGAATTTTTATTCCCGATAAGGGTGAATATTCGAAAATTCAAACATGGGCTTGTGGATACTATTTGTACTAAATATGACAGTATGATTTTATTATTTATAAAATTTTATTGTTTTAAAAAGTTGTTCAGTATATTCGAAAATTCGAATATAATTTCGAATTGTCAAAAAAAACTTCGTATGCTTAAATTTTTTATGGTAAACATAATTTCTGCTTTCAAAAAGTTGGGTTCGGTCTCCAATACACTTTTAATATATAATTTCAGACAAAGAAATACGCCAGCGAACTTTTTACATTTTAAATTACTTTAGTGTTTTGCTGATAACAATTCAAAGATATTTTTCCACAGTTCAATAGAAAATCTAATGAACTTGAACTAATTTTAGGGCAAGAAAATACAAAAAGTAATTAAAAGTAGGTGTGTGTTTTTCATAAATCATCTAGACGTGCAGTAAAACAGTGAATGCTTCAAGAAGTGAACTCAATTACTTGAATGAAATGAAATTTTGAAATATCAACATACACACATACATACATACATAGATAAAATTTGTATTGATTCACAGATAGGAAAAATAAATAACTGGCACAACGTCAGACAGACCTACTGAACACTTTTCTGCACCAGAAGGTGTCACGTGTAACTTTTGTTGGATAAAAGATAATGGGTGATTTTTTAAAATAAATTTGAAAGTAACGAAAAAGAAAATTTTCATTTGAATCAATTTTATTTTAAAACTTAAACCGCGAATGTTAATACTTTTGGATTGCGGAGGCGATTCTTCTACAAAAAAATCACCTTATACCTGGGACTTAAAGAAGAAACATTTATTTAAAATATATAATATACATATGTATGTACATACACTCAAACATAGATAAATATGTGGTATGTACTATGTATGTAGGTAAATAGTAACGTCTGCTATGGTTTGTGGGTCGCTCATAAGAATGAAGTCAAAAAAAAAAAACAGAAAAAAGAAGGAAATGTGTATCCACATAATAGAGAGAAATAAATAATATAACGAAGTCGGACACTGTCCAAGGTCAAAGATTATTGGAAAATATCTAAACATACCATCAAAAGTATTTACATACATATACTCGTATCCACATAATTCATTAATTTAATTTGAATTATGAATAGAAAGAAATAAATTTCTGTCCCAATTCATCTTTTATCAAATAGAACACTTTTACTTTTCAAAATATGTAATTATTGGACATTCAACCTAAATTTTTGAATTTGTAATCAAATGTAAATTTAATTCTTTTAAGGCCTTCACTTCATATTGCAATTTTAAATTTTAAATAAAATTCAGTTCTATATACTAAACAAATGAAACCTTTAATGTTACCATTCCACTTGTAATTCACTGTGGAGTTCCCATTAGAATGGAAAGAGTTATAAAATCCGAAGATAGAGTCCTGTTCATTTAGTTACCGCCAGTGTGGTTTCCATAGAAGATGTTGCACGAGACTCTGTCTTTACAGAAACTCTACGAAATCCAAATAGTATCGGTACTCAATGGTTGGTTGCCAGCTTCAAGTTAGATGCCGCTCTACTCGTCCCAGTCCTTACCTATGAAAAATTTCTGTACCCAATGCTAGATCCAGTGATCAGTCTTACCACATCCACCTCGTTGCGTTGAGATACATACCTTCGACATGTAGTCTAGCATATGTTTTACTAGAAATTTATAGGGAGTAGCTTGCACTGCCGAGCAGTCGTAGAGCAGGTGCGAAACTGTTCCTTCTTTTTGCTGTCCTTGACAGCTGCGGCAGAATGTACGAGGGTTGGTCATTAACTCAATGTATTTTTGAATTCCCCGCTTCTTAATTAAAATGGCAACACTGCTCCTATCAACAAGCAACTGTCACTTGACTCCTGTCTAAACTTGAACAAGCTGTGTCATTTAGTTTGTGTTTGGCAGCCGTTGATAGCAGACTACCCCACGTTTTGCGAAGCAAATGGAAAAAATTTCGTGAATTTCGTGTGCACATTAAGCATTAATGTTTTGCGAAAAAAAGAAACCATCACTCAAACCAGGGCTAAGCTTGATAAATACTATGGGGACTCTTCACCATCAATTTCAATGGTAAAAAAGTGGTTTACTGAATTTCGTTTTCGTTCGTACAAGCCGAACTTTCTGGATGCCCCTTTGCGGTCTCTACATCCAAAACAAATGAACAAAATTCACGATATTGTTTTAGCCGATCGGAGATTGAAAGTGAGAGAGATTGGGAAGCCATAGGCATCTCACATGGCTCAGTGGTTTTAAATTTTAATGATCACTTGAATATGAGAAATCTACCACAAACGCATGTGCCTCGGAATAATGTAATTTTTTTTTAAATAATAAGACAACTTTTCATCGATAATGATCATGAACGACCATCTCTGTGGATACGTGAAGAAGCAGAATTATCGCTTCAGGGGCACTGGAAATTCGCGTATAACACACGAAGAGCCAAAGTTACTGTATGGTGTGGTGTTTTCCAAAATTCCGCGTAAAAAACCACTACTGTGAACCGCGAGCGCTGCAGAGAAATGTCCAACAGCTTTCTCCCTCATCTATTGGACGGATGGGGACTGAGAACATATGTTTCCAGATGGAGCAACGGGGCTTACTGTTGGATCCACAACTGAAATTTCGAAGGCTGCATTTCCGGCTCGCCTAGCCTTTCGTTTTGGTAATTTCCACTGGGCGGCAAAATCGCTCGATTTAAGAAGAAGAAGAATATACGTCAGGAATGAGGGAACCTATCGACGGTAGTTCTGGCAAGAGTGATTTAAAATGATACAAATCGGGCCCGTGTGGTCATCAATAACCACGATCCAAAAGCAAAACTACAGTTTTTCATCTATTAAACAAAATACAGTGAAAGAACTTGTGAAAGAACGGATGACAACTTTTGCGCCACATTGTACATCGGGGATCATGGCGAGAAGAGAAGACAAAATTCCTTCCGGATGCAATATTGAGCACTGGTACTGTATAGAGAACTTTCTCTACAATTAACGAACTTCCAGTCTATGACCAAACAATGATTTCTTTTCGATAGCATAAAATAGATATTTTTAACATTGCACTTTTCCATCACTGTCAAATTGATACTTTAATTGTTAAAACATTTATTAAAACTTCATTGTGTTCTCAAGCAATTACATGAAGAATATAAATTACACTCACCATTATAAAAATTTAAATATGTAATTTATTTCATTTACACGATTGCATGGAAATCTTAAAAGAAGTTTATTGAATTTAAATTTTAAAACATCAAACACACTGAAGTCCGACTGAGTTTTATTTTATTTGTCTGTGCGTGTGTGTGTATGTGTGTGTCGTATTTGCATTTTAATTGTGTATACAATTTTAACAACAAGAATAAGTTACAAAAAAAAAATAAAATACAAATTAATAACAAAATATGCATTGGTACCAGTGTAGACAGAACATGATGATGGGGAGAATGCTAAATGGATCCAAAATGTGTATCTTCTAAAATGTTCTAAAGAAATAAAAATTAAATGCTGTATTTTAAATTTACATATGTTCATTGGTTTTTTTCAAGCAGATTTTTTAAAGACTTACATGTGAAAATGCTGAAGTGGCAACATTGATTGGGACATTAACCTAACAGCTGAATTATTTTTGTCTCTTTGTGTCTGATGTCAGAGTCAATATGAAATTTTTTTAAACATTGCATAAAATATTACACATTCATTTGAAAGGGCTGTGTTTCCATACAATTTGTGAAGTGATAGTACGAGTCTGTTGTTGTACCTGTTGGATTTTTATCTACATAATTGCAGTTGTGTAGAGTATAAACGCCCGCAGGCAGACAAAACCGCTTACTCCAGTCGTTGTAATTCGACTCTTTCAGACATTTTCTTTAGTCGGTTAACCACAAAACTGATGTGTTACTACACAATCTCTGAAATCACAGAGTAAAGAATGTGCACATATTTATTAGAGGAAGGAAGGAAGGGAGTTGTGTGCCTGGTCTTCTCAGCTCTAATTGCCTTGAGTTCAAAAGACAATAAAAGGAAGGCCTTTCTGAGTGGGACATCGAGGTCCTACCAGTGGCTTATTACTGGGCACCGCTGGTTCAGTAGCGGATCCACCTCTGTAGAGGGCTTTATTGAATGATGATATAATTATGGCGACTTATTTCATAGTGACTGAGCGCTGATGATGGACTTCGTTCTGGCCCCACGGGACTTAAAGAACGATGCTTGCTATCGGCAAGTACGTCTTGAACGGTGTCCTCTGCGGACTTCTCTCCAATCACAGCTTTAAGAGGACTGACGCTGGACCCGGTGATTGGTAAGGTCTTCTTCGGGAGAGCAACCACGGAACAGACTTAGGGCCAATCCCAGGATGTTGACAACGTTCGACTTTTCACACACTTACATACTCGTAGTACATTTAAAACAACAACAAAATATTAAAATTTTTATTTGTTTTGAATGTACATAAGTGTACGACAAGTCCAACGTTGTCGACATCGTGGGATTGGCCCGTAGTGTTTGCTGGGAGAAGGGTCTTGATTTAGTATTCGATCAGTGTTAGTGGTTGGTCGAACGTGCTCAACCAAAAACTTTTCAGATACTGCTTCTTATGGTGGCGTGTGGCCGCGTTTTTGGGCGATGCCTTACAGAGTCTTCTACCATATAATGGAATTCTTCTTGTATGGATAATCGCCCGCACTAACCTAAGCCTCTTAAAAAGTGCGAAATTAGATGATTGATGATACTTGAACGCCTTGACTTTGGCTTCAGCATAAGCCAGAGACTTCTGCTGATGGGAAATGATGGCTTAATATGTTTTTCTATGAGAATTGTCTTTTTCAGAACATGTATCTAAAATGTGTTCAGCACTTTTATGTAAAAGCTTAGGAAGAACATTTTAACTTCCTAACTCTTCTTCAAATGGCACTTGTCGCTCTTAAATTTCTTCATAAACCTCTAAAGACACCAAAGCTTGCAATAAAATAGTTTAAATCATTTTATGACAATTTAAGAATAATCTTTTGAATAATAGAAGAAGAAATATAAAGTTTAACCCCTGTTTCTACAAAACAGACGGTCGACTTGAGCATAAAATTTATATGGAAAGCTCTCAATTTTTTTTTAGTGATTTTAATAAAAATTTTCAAGACGAGTCAGTCGTCTGCCTGACTTGTAGAAACTGCAAATAAATGTTAATATTTACATAAAACAGCCGAAAACATCTTATCTAAAAGGCAGGCGTAAATAAGTACGAAATCTATTACTGAGAGCCAGCGAAGCTTAGTGGCGTTGCCAGTTTCCATAATCACATTACGGATGGCAACTGGCGATTGACAGTTGTATATGTCAGTTGTATAATAGGAGTTGTTTTTTGGCAAGAAATATAATTAAAAAGTGATATTAAAAGGTAATTAATTTTTTTTATAAATAATTCATATTTTCAACATTAAATGCATGTAGGGCAAATCGGACGGTTTGGAAATTTTGTTTGTTTTTATTTCCCTAATTTGATATATTTAGTGCTCCTCAAAAGTGTCTTCCTGGTAAATTTGGGAATTTTTTCAATTGCTCGTTCCAAAGATATTAACTTTTCAAAAAATCAGCTTCTTAATAATTGTTCAAATTGCATTTTTTTTTTTGTAAAATTTTAGTTTTTGCATTTATTTTAAAGGAAAAAAAATTAAAAACTATTCCAACTGGTTTTGATCGAGATATTTGGATTTAAAGTTCTATATCGTGTTTTTGAAAATTAAATTTGAAAAATTTGGACCATTATTAAGAAAGTTATGGCCAAACAATTAAAAAAAGTGACCTTCTGAACGAGTAAACAAAAAATCCCCAAATTTACCAGGGAGGCTCTTTTGAGGGACACTAAAAAATTTTAAAAATGGGGGAAATCCAAACAAAAAAAAAACATCCGTTTCGGCGTGGATGCCCCACATGTTTTTTTCATGCGAAAGTTTTTACTGTTGAAATTCGCTTTTTCGTATCAAATTGTTTGTTTGTTTGCAATTACGTCAGTTGCTGAAATGTCCAAATATAAATAATCGACAACTTTGTGGCAACTAACAAAAGTTACCCTACATAATCACCCTTATCCCATTGTTGCAATCAACGTCACGTCAATACAATACTAAAAAATTGAGGCTTGTTTACTCTCTTTTCAGTAGTTTTCGACAACGGGTACACAAGCCCAAATTTTTTGGTATTATATTAAAGTGACGTCATTGCCGGCAACTGGAATAAGGGTGAATGTTACTTTTAAAATCAGTGGTGTTAACAGTTTACAATGCAATCGTAATAAACATATTAACTCACTTAAAATGTTTACATACTCGTATTCTCATGATTATGTTTAATAACAAGTTTTCTTTGTATTCAGAGGGTCATATTAGAATTTTATTGTCTTTTGGAAGGGACAAGAGAGCAGAGTCTACCCAGCTGGAAAATTAGTCATTAATTACATAAATAATGGGAGGAATGTCAAAGCAAGACAATGAATCCCCTTGGAAACGAGAGGGTAATTTGATCAAACACAATAATTAAACATTGATTACCACATTTGCAGAAGAAGAATGTATAGTTTTTGCTTGTGACGAGTGTTATGAATTCCTCAGACGTATTAAAATAATTCATTACTTTCCTAGGCCATGTTTTGTGTTAACAATAATTACCTTCTCCTTTAATATTCATTACCTTTTCCCACTGGGTACTTACTTCCTACCCATAATAATGTGCGCGGTAGGGAGAGAGGGCTTCAATCGCCTATTGTCGCGTTCTATAATATTTGCTAGTAAACTTTCTGAAACTCTTTATTGAAATTGCATTCAAAAAGGAGTTTTTGTTTCGCAGTTTGAGTTTATTTATATCTTGTTAATTTCTTCTTCAATTTTTTTCAAAAATTTTTTTATTCGTCTCTTCCCTTGCATACAAAAACTCAAAAGTTTCACAGCAATTGTTTCTTACTGTAGTCGATGACTTTGTAATACCCTCAGGCCTAAACTTTCAAAACACCAATACACGTAATTTTCTTATTTAGGAAAATCGTTTGATTTTATTGTGCAGTGTTGTTAATGAATTTTGTACTTACACCTGGCTTCAGTTTGATAAAGTTTGTCACTCACTATTATTCACTATTCATTTTGTTGGCACTGTTTGCAAGATAGAAATTTAACATCTTAAACATTTTTATTGCAATTCCACTTTAATTTAATATTAATTTTCGTAGTTTTTGGTTTTCGCGTTGTTATTAGTATTATTAAAATATGTATGTATGTATCTATATAAATATATGTATGTATGTATGTGTGTATATAAAAATAGTAGAAATTGTCTCGACACGAATGTTTGGCTGTTATTTAGTTACTGACTGATTCGAAGAATGAATATGTAACAAAACGCTTTGAAATACTTTTTGTAAATACTCCCACTGCTTCTACACGCAAACAAACGTACGCGCCTTTTTTATACCCAGCAAGCAATTGAGTATGTTATTGAAACTAAAACTAATATAATTTACTGGTCGACTTGAGTCGATTTGAGGAAGTTTATATGAAAAGCACTAATTTATTTTAGTGATTTTCATTGAAAATTTGTGAAACAGGTTGGAAAATATTTTTATAAAAAGAAAAATATTTGTCTTAAATTTAGAAATAAACTCATTTGGAAGCTTTAGTCATAAAAGTACTGAAATTAATGCCCCTTTTAAAATAGTTTGGTTAACAGCTGACTTTTTAGTTGTGCTTTGGTATTCTCATTTACAATTATGGTTAAGTTTGGTTGAGAAAAACGTTGAGTATACACAACTGCTTTTTAGTATTTGGGTCTGTTTTTGGGTTTTTCTAGTGACAGTTTGGGGTGTGATATAAAAAACATTAATTATTACCTTCTGTCAAACTTGATATTTTAAGTTGGTAATGTGACGATAATTTCAACTAAAAAACAGTTGTGGTTCATAAACACAGTTTGGTCGTGTGTAAGTTTGGTCGATTCTTAGAGGACCAAACTGAATTTAGTTGAGAACCATGATAGAGGTCTAATTTAATTTCGTTTTAGGGGAAATTGATATACATATGTACATATGTATGTACGAGTACATTTGTAATATATTAAAGAGCCTCGCAATATTTTTTCTTTAATTACCCGTATTGCGTATGTCGAGTCGTACATATATGCGAATACGAGAATTTTGTCATAGACTAGTACGAAATTCTCATAGCCGAATATTCGAAGTCGAAATGCGCCAATCACATAAATGCCCACTATTTATTCATGAAATGGTACAAATACAATTACAAATTATATAGTCATTTATATTCCGAGCACAGTAGCAAAGACCTTCACTGCTTGAAAATGAAGTAGACCAGTGCCTATGTTCTGTAAATTTGGTAAAAACTTTTCCAGACAAAAAGTTTGTTATCATTCTGTGAAACCCAGGATGAGTAACAAAAAACTTAGTTCCTTGCTCATGTTTCTTGTAAGCTTATTTCAGGTTTTATATGAAACAGTCTGTGGAAAACAAGACAACCAATATAATTGTTTGGGTTTTTTCGCAAGTTACAGAACATAGGCACAGATCAACAGACTGAAATTAAATGGTTCTAAAAAATTTCCATTCGTCTTTAGTAAGTGAAAGGAAGATTGTAAATTTTTTAATTTTTTTTTTTTGTTTTTGTGAAAAGATAAATTTAAATATTTTCCATATTTATGTTTAAATCGACAATTTCTTATTTGCTAAACTTCTGACCAGTATAAATTTGAATGAAATTTTACAAACACTTTTGTTTGCTGGGTGAGGATGATTAGGCAAATACAAATACAAACACTGGGGATATTGACTGAGATGGATAAGTGCTTTAAAGACTTGTTTTTTTAAAGTGTTTTTCCGTGATAGTTAACTACATAAGTACAGAGATTTTATTAAATTTTCCCATTTTTCAAAAAAATTTGCCTTAAAAATTTAGTTTAAAGAATCTGTATTATAATATTTCACAAATTTAGTTGCTACTCCCATGCCTGCCAGAAAGGTCTTAAAGCATTGAAGTGACTCAATATTTGTTTTCTTGTTTTAGCCTTCGCCATAGTCGGCATCGTTAATGCTCGAATCCCAAAAAAAAAAACAATACATATAAACAAAAGCACGCATATGACCTTTAAGTATCCTTTTTCCGGTTTGTTGTGGTGTCTGCTAAAGGAACTGTAAATATATACATACATACATACATGTGCATATTATTTGTGGGTGTATGTGTGTATTTGGGGGTGTATGCATTTCTGTCTTGTTTGTAAATGATGACGCGCCATGACGTTGAAAGTAAAAGTTTTTCTCTTTATTTCGCAGTGAGAATTTTCATTATAGATATTACATACATACATGAATAAAAAATATTTGAGAGCATCCCTCTAGTCAGCCTAGAACCAACACTCTTTTCTATAGCGACAATTGCACTAGTTGAAATGTCGACTACTTTCGTTTTATGCGCTAGTAGAGATACGTTAGAGACATTGTCAATGAACGCGTCAATAGTTTGGTTTTCTTTTTTATTATGTTGTGCAATACTGTTAAAATACACATGTATGTATGTGTTTAAGTTTGTTGCCCTAACCTGTAGATGCCTAAATTGTAGATGAGGGTCACTAAAATGTACTACCGAATCTTTGGTGCCAATGTCTCCATATGGTCTCAAAAAAAAAAACTACTTAGTCAGTAGTGCTACAGTCTAGTGGTGGATTTTCAATGACAAACTAATGTTAAATGTCAATAGGCGATACATTGGCTGGGGTACACCTGGTAGTAGTACTATTGACAATGTCACTAGTAAATCACTAAATTTTCACTATTCGCATTTTCTGCAGGGATGTAATTGAATGTTTTTGTTACATATACATACATATATATAAAAGAAATAAAAGTTGGGGAGATTAACTAAGTGTGTGTGTAACTTAATAAACAGGAACATTCTTAAATCTTTAAAATTTATGAGAAGAATGGGGGAAAATTCTTTCTACACAAAATATTTGGAATTCTACACTTGGAAACGAAGTAATTCATATGTACATATATATGTATGTATGTAGTGCAGCCAATGTCTCTAACTACAAGAGGCTTATGGTATAATTACTGAAATCGTATCGTGCTGTTGCGTATCAGCTGATAAAATCCGTAACATTTAATAAGCATGTTGTTCCTTATTGAAAATGTGTTGGCAACGTTTGCTACGTAAAAATGTACAGAAAAAATTGATTTTTTGCGTAGCAAACGTCAACTTCTGGATTACATACATACACACACTCGTATACAGCAAAGAGAAACACGATAACAGCTGACACATTCGCTGGAAGCCTCAAAATTTTACTAGCTAACATCCAGACTTGAACGATAAGACAACTTCAAAACTATGACGGTGCGATTTGACTAACGAAGCCATTGTGATGAGTACACATCTGGCGTTTCTTGTGGTGTCATTTTCAAGATGTGTGCAACGCCGTTCACAATATGTTTTTTTGTATGAAAATCAATCCCAGTAGTACACACTAATACGATGTCACAAAATGCTATACAGACATACAGATATATACATAGTACGTACGCCCACAGTAATATGTAGATTGTACATATGTACATAAATACACACATACATACATATGTATGTATGTGCATGCATAAATATGTTTGTACATCAACTCGGACTTCATCGTAAAAATAATCAGAACGCACTGAAAACGTCGACTTCAAAAGAACACTTCGAGTCTTATTTTCAATTTTATCGTAAGTGACATGTTATCGAAAATATACTATTTTATTGAAATTAAAATTTTATGGGCCTACCAATCATAGTTTAGAATTATCAAAATACCAAAATTATTGATAACTTCTAAGATACGGGCTGTAAAATTTTAACGTAAGCGACAATTTACGTACAAAAACATATTTGAATATTTAAAAAGAAACCTTCTCCTGAAAAATTTAATTTTTGTCGCTTAAGATTGAATCGAAAATAAGGCTCGACTTGATTTGCTAAAATCTTTTTCTTGAAGTTGAATATCTTCGCCCTAATTTATCGTTATTTCTTAAAAATACTAATTTGTAAATATAATCACAAACGGTTGTTGCCAAAACTAACTCAAAAAATTTCGTTACAGTTGCTCTACTTGTTGAAAACGTATCATATCGAATATGTATTGCGAGTTTCGTTTAGTTGGTAATTTAAATTTTATTACGTCTGTGAATAACAGGCAAATTAAGCAATATTAATTTTTCCTTCCTAGTGTTTGTCCAGATTAACTCAAACAAATAAAGAGAAGGTTATGAAATTGGATAATTGCAGAACAATAATTAAATTTTTATTGTTGTCACCTTGTGTAGCAGTCGGAGCTAAATTTTGATTTTAAGGGTAGATTTTGTAAATACAAACGATTTTTTTCCGTTTGAAATTTTTATGGAAGAAATACTTTTTGAAACGAATTTTTGTTATTTTTCATACAAATTTTAATCGTTTAGAAACGAATTTTTTTTAAAAATCTGCTTATTAACGGCCTGACACGATGTGGACAAGGAACTTTCTTTCTATTGATTACTTACATTGGAAATGAAAAAAAGAAAAAAAATTCTTATATAAGTAATCGATAGAGAGTTTCTTGTCGTCATCGTGGGCCAAGCAGTGTAATTTTTTTCTGGAATTAAAAATCTTTGTGCTAACGTGTTTAAAGCTTTTTTTTTTATTAATACACTGCAGCAAAATCAAACTTTTTCAAGAATATTAAAGTTGTAGAGACTGATGCTGGCAGAAAATAAAAACGTACAAAATACCAGCATCTGCACTTTGAAAGTAAGAGCCTGTTCATAAATGAATCACTGCCCTGCAAATAGAAATTTCAATGTTCTAAAGTGTTTTACTGAAGAAAGAAGACGCACAAATAAGTGTCGTATATGGTTTCAAAACCTAGCTACTACCAAAAAAGATTATCAGCGAACTTGTATTGCATGTTAAACTAAAGTTTGCTCTTATGATGCATTTTCGAACAGGCCCTATATCTCTGTACTTATTATAAAAGGCATTGCCAAAACAAGCTCACACTTTCCTACTAGAATTAGAGAGTAATTGCTATGTGCAGTGTTTTGAGGATGCCTGGAATAAGTACTCTGTCTGCTTGTTTTCCATTGTTGTAGAGTTGCATTTACTTGTTATAAATTAAACTTATACTTATTTAATACTATACGTGTATTTTATTTTAATTTCAGATTTTCGTTGCTTGTGAAACTTGAAATGTCCAAAGTACGAAATGGTCGCAGAGGAAAGTGTAATAAAATGAAGAGAAGAAGTGTCTTATGTATGCCCCGATCCAGTTAAGATGCTAATACCAAAAATCAACATTTACGTAAAATTCAACGAAAAGCTAACAAAGGTAAACTCTTTTTTTTTCATATAGTGTACAACAAAATCAAATTATTTGAAAAATAACAAAATTCAAACGACCGCTTTTGGCAGAGGAGACCAAAAAAAAAAAGAAAAATATACATACATATATGTACATAAGCACGAGGGCGGAGTACGTACGAGGGCAGAGTATGTTTTATTCCTTTGCCGTGAGTAAACGTAAAAATCAAAAACAGTGAAATATATTGCTCCATTCATTCAGTTTGATTTTGTTTTTATAAAATCATCCAATCAATAGGACGGAACTTTCGAAATTAGAAATTGCGTATTTTCTAGCGCTCTACCTGTACTTTGGAAAAGAAAAAGTTGAGAAGAAAATCTCTCTTTCGTAAACGTTTGGTCATGTAAAGCATGTATTAGGGGATATACAGTGTATATTAACCCACCAAACCAAATGCTTCGAATTCGTAATTTCTGATCGAAAATATTTTTTCGATTTTCGAACCGAAATGTTACCGAAATCGTAAAAACTTTTTTTTTATTAAATTTTTGACACGACTTCGCAACGATACTAGACTCAGTGTCTTTGAATTTTCCGCCTCTTAATTGCAATGCCAACACTGCTACTGTGAACTGAAGGCAACTGTCAGTTGATTCCTGTCTAAATTGGAACTGCGTCATTAAGTTTGTGTTTGACAGCCGTTGATAGCAGACTACCGCGCGTTTTGCGAAGAAAATGGAAAAAAGTGAATTTCGTATGCTCACTAAGCATTATTTTTTGCGGAAGAAACCCATCACTCAAGCCAAGGCTAAGCTTGATAAATACAAGCAGGACTCTTTACCATCAATTTCAAGGAAAAAAAGTGGTTTACTGAATTTCGTTGTGGCTGTACAAGCCGAACTTTCTGAATGTCCCGTTGCGGTCTATACATCCGAAACAATTGAAGAAATTCACGATATGGTTTTCGCCGTTCGGAGATTGAAAGTGAGAGAGATAGAGGAAGCCATAGGCAATAAAGTCAATTTATCAGTTTTATCGAAACATTTGGTTTGGGAGGAATATGTATTTTTCTTCAGTAAATTTAAAACAGTTTTTTATTTGTCCTAGTTTACACTGTTTTATTACACTTATTGCTAAGCTGATTAGTTTGTTAGGAGAGAGAGACGAGGGGAAAAGAAACGTTTCGGTTCCCCTCGTCTCTCTCTCCCTCAAACTAATTAGCTAAGCAATAAGACTTGCATAGTGTAAATTATGACTTTGTATTAAATTAAATATGCTTGGTTGTTAATATTACATTATTACATATTTATTTTTTATGAATTAGGCTCATAGACTACAATAGTAATAAGAACTAAGTTAATCACTCAAAACAATACGTTTCACCTTTTGTTTTGTTCGCAATTGTGCGATATATCAAAACAAGCAGATGAGTGAAAAGCAAATATTTATGTTTGCACTCTCTGTTGTTCGAAAATTATGTATGTATATATTTGTTTTGATAAAGAATCTGAAAAGTTTGCGGAATATGTTGTATATTTCCACATACACTGCTTTACACGCCGATACATTTCATATTTTTTGTCTCCTCTTCCAGTTTCCGTCGTCAGAACTTTTTTTGTGAATGTGTTGTACAGTATTATTGTTATCAGTGTCACTATTAACACAAGCGGTATATGGTCTTCTAAATCCTAAATTTTACATTCGGCTGTCGAAAATGCAAGTAAAATTCAGAAATATTATCATTATGTATGTATAATGAAAAATGTACATGATGTTATCCAACATACCATACAGTAATTAAAATTCAATAAAATTTGAGAATAAGCTTATAAAAATAGTTGGTTTTAAGCTTTTCTCAGTTTCGTTTATAATGAATGTTTATAAAATGTGAATTCACAAGCATTTTTTAACAAAGCTTGAAAAACTCTTTATCATATACAACAGTTTCTAAAGTGTTCATAAAACACGGCATATGTGTAAGTATGTGGTGAACAACACATAGGGCCCAAGTCCCACGATTTACCAATAACAACAACAACAAAATTTTAAAATTTGTTTTTGTTTTGAATGTAAGTGTGAGACGAGTCGAACATTGGTGACATCGTGCGAGAGGCCCATAATGTTGAATCATCGTTTTCGTTCGCCAACTGTTTCTTTTTTTTTTAAGTAAATTCGTTAAAAGTTGCAGGAACTTAAAAAAGCAATAAAATAAAACGCCCCGTAATGCCTGCACATTCATTCAAAGAAATGAAAGTAGTCGTTGTGCTGGAAAAGTACTGATTACAATAAAAATATGAGGAATCTAAGCACAGCAAAAGCAATAAGAAGCAAGTAAAGCAAAAAATTTTAACTAAAAGAAAATGCATAATAATTAAATTTCTACATTTCATAGATGCTGCCTTATCAGTGGGTCTTACAGACGACCAATTTATTAAGAACACCCGAACGTTCCTCCATGTCGCGAAAAATCGCCTTAAGCTGCCACGAAAAAAAAACTAAAGCTTAAATTATAATAAAGAAATATCTATGTGTATGTTTATATGTACATATGTATGATTGTAATATATAAAATTTAATGAAATTGACACTAAAAATATATGTTATTTGTGAAGCTTATTCTACAATTATATAAAAAAGCTTTATAAGCTTTATATTGAGATATATGTATGTACATATACATACTATTACCACGAGGGCTCCGTTTATGTTATGTTAGTTAGTAGTCTTATTATATTTTGCTCAAAGCATTTGGTATGTTGGGTAGCATGAATGTAAAACTGGCATAAAGTTACCATAAGTGGCGAAATTGAACTTGAACCAGTCCCTCTTAAAATTTAATATTAAAAATCGACATCTTAGCGTGTTTTTAATACAAAATTGTAGATCAAATCTCGTTAAGACCATGTTCAGTTGTGCCACTTGTAGTGTACAAACTGTTGCTATTTTTTTAACAGCTGTTGTATGGAAAGGTGTAGTGATGCCATACTTTCGATTTAATTTAATAAGAACTTTAATTGACCGCTGAAAAAATTAAACCATTTTTAAATTTAAATAAAAATTAACTAAATACGTATTTGAGCATTAAGTGCAAAACTGGAGACTAGTGCTAACTATTTTTTTTTTTTAGTATACATAACTCTGTACAAACATACATATGTGCCCTTAATTATGAAAGTGGTCTAACTCATGTGCATTTTTGCTTCGAAATATTAAATAAATCTTAAAAAAAAACTTCAATAAATATTTAATAAATATAAAATTAATTTATATTAATCGAGACTAGTACAACTCTAAATTAAAATGTTGCATAAAATAAAAATAATTTTTGATTTGTTCAAACGTAATATACTAAATATCTCGACACGAGAAATATACAGGGTGTTTTTTTAGAGGTATAGAACTTCGAATTGAAATAAAACACAAGAAAATCGTTTTAATGTCCATCAATTTGGCTTTATTGGAAGGATAATTTTATGCCATTAACGTTTAAATATGATTTCGGGCATGTGGCCGCCGCGGCTGGCTCGAATAAAGCCAATTCTACAGGTCCAATTTTCAACCACTTTTTCGAACATATGGGGCCGTATGTTGGCAATAACGCCACGAATGTTGGCTTCCAAGTCCCTTAACGTTTCTGGTTTGTTGGCGTAGGCGAGCGACTTCACATATCCCCAAAGAAAATAATCCAATGGTCTTGGTGGCCAATTGACCGGTTAACCGAATTAATTGCTCTGATGGACGATTATGTCGACCATAAAATGGACGGAGCTTGCGGTAAACTTCGCGAACTGAACCATTATTTTCGAAATAAATTTGCACGATTTGCAAGCGTTGTTCTTTTGTCAACCTGTTCATGATGAAATGGCAAACCAAACTAAATATTAATCACTTGACAGCTGACAAAATGGCCGCCAGTTAAAAAAGTGATGCCAACTTAAAGTTCTATACCTCAATAAAAAACACCCTATATGACTTAGACCACTTTCATAATTAAGGGCACGTATGTGTTTTTCAATTCGTTCCACTATTATCCAGGGACCGTAACGCTTATAAGTTTTACTTTAAAAATAACTTTTCAATCATTATTTCTTGATTTTTATTTATTCCTCACAAATTAAAATTTTTGTGAGTTTTATTTATTCCTCACAAAATAACAGTTTTTCTGTTATTGTAAACATGTGCAATATGAAATTTAATTTAAACATGTAGAGAGTAGTATTTTACTACCGCTTTTTTTTAATATTTCTTGGTTGGACCATCTATTACGTTGATTTTGAAGCGATTCAAAATTGTTGAAAATCTGAACTGATACGAAGTTTGTTCAAAACGTATTGCGAATTTTGAATTTTCGCGGGTTACGTATATTCGAATTTTGATTTTTTTGTGGCGTTATGTTGGTACTCATGTCTCTCACTTATATGCCGACAATTTCAGCCATTTTGAATGTTCAGTTAATTGTTGACAGCTGCTTTGCTTGCATGTGTTTTGGGGTTTGAATAAACCAATTATTTTTTGTAATTTAAAATTTTTATTTAAAACGGCCCATCCATTATACAATATATACATACATGTTATTCGGCATATTATTTCACTATTGCCTGACGTTATACAATAAGTGGCACAATATTTTCGAATATGATAAGGTGCAACTTTCTTGCAATGAAAAGTAAACATAAGGGGCTATTAACATACAGCCCAATCATAGACGAAAATTCCGGACGAGTTTTTTCACTTTTCCTTTTTCTCCTAATATGAATTTGTTTTTTCCCGTTTTTTATTAAATGCGGGATAAAAAAAACTCGACGGAAAAAAGTAGGTAATCATTATGAACGCTGTTTAACTTTTTGCTAAAATTATTTCCCTTGCAAAACAGAAGGGAGTTTACATAAAATCAAAGTTATATGTACATAAACTTGTATTTTATAATTCTTGGTATTTGGAAAAATACAAATAATGCCCAAATAAATAATTTATAGCATTTTCTTTACGTATTTGTTCAAGATGGTGAATTTTAAGAATTTTGTTTACCCCCTGTTTTTGTAATAGATTAAAGGAAACTTGACATTTTGTGACATCGAAATAGTGCATACTGTTGGTAACGTTTGTTATTTCTGATATTTTTCGTTGTGTGCTTTCCATATAGAAAACATAATGGGAACGGCGTTGCACACATTTTGAAAATGACACCACAAAATTATAACACAAGAAATGCCAGATGTGTACTCGGCATTACGGTCCCTGATTTAAAGTTTATGAACCAGTTCGTTGCTAAGCGTGTGGCAACACACCATAAACCATTTTAACCTAAAAGCAGGCAATGAAATTTGTGGCTCAAGTCTTTGCTAGCAGAGTGACTCCAATACTTTTCTCATCTCTGCAGTATGCTTTGAAAAATTTGTAAAAGCTCCATTTTATTTTATTATATTTTTTTTGAGATTCTGGGCTGCTGGTATTTCTCTTGCATTTGTAATGTAAAATTAACAAAAATGAAACAGCAAAATTATCGTGACTTCACAACACAATTACATATGTATATTTTCTATATTAAGCAAAATTGTTGTTACTTTTTAGTGCTTTTTTATAACATTTTTTAATGATGCTCTATTTTTACTTTTCATGTTTTTCCATTTATTTATTTTTTGATATACATATTTTTATTTATATCTTTAATAGTAACATCTACATTTGAATTTCTAATAGTAAATAATAAACTTTTTAAATTTAATACAAATAGTACAATGTATGCTGCATCGTTTTTTTTATTATTAGAACGTCATTCTATCGTCCTCTAGTTGCTCTTCAAAGAAATTAATTACTTTTCAGTTCACATTCATTAGAAAATAGTACAATTACGGGTATCAAAGAGTTCTAGAAGAAAAAAAAGCAAATAAAATTTTATTAGTTTTTGTTCCAAGTACCCTATAGCAGCTCGCTAGCTAGCTACTATAGGCTACAATTGATTGCTATACTGGCTCGTTTTATGGCATTTTTTATCACTTTGGCCTGAACTTCGGGCGACAGATTCTCGCACTCGTGTCGAATGTTGTCCTTGAGGGCTTCCAGTGTCTCTGGCTTGTTCACGTAAACACGGGACTTCAAAAAAACCCCACAAAAAAGTATGTAATGGTTAAATCGTGCGATCTTGCAGCCCAGTGTAAATCGCCAAAACGAGAGATGAGGCGACCTGGGAACGCCGCCTTCAGAATATCGGTTGTGGCTCGCGCAGTGTGTGCCGTTGCTCCGTCCTGTTGGAACCACATGTCCTCCAGTCCTAATTCGTTCAATTGTGGCAGAAAAAACTCGGTTAACATGGCCCATGGCGCGCACCGTCCACTGTTCTTGTTTGACCAGCGGCGTCCTCGAAAAAAAGGCCCGATGACTCCTCCAGCGTGAACAGCGCACCATGCAGTTTGAGCGGGTGTAATGGCTCCAGAAGCGATAGTTTTGCTTGTTCACGTACCCGCTGAGGTGGAAATGAGCCTCATCGCTCATTATGATTTTGGTCGAAAAATCGTCCACTTCGTCCTCGAGATTGAGGATGGCTTGGGCGTAGGTTACACGCGTTTGGCGGTCGACAGGCAGCAGCTGATGCACGGACTGAACTTTGTATGGAAACTTGCGCAGGTCTTTGACCAAAATTCGCCTTAGGGACGACCGGCTGATGGCTAATTGCGAGGCACGGCGTCTGGTCGATGTTTCTGGCGACAGCTCGACATCCTCGGCAACAGCGACGATATTCTCGGCAGAACGGGAGCTCCGGTGCTGGCCACTCTTGGCATCGTCTCGTGTGGTCCCATAATCTTCAAGGTTGGTGGTCCAACGGCGCATTGTTTGCGCAGTCGGTGCCGGATGACCGGGGATTTGGCGACGGAATTCGCGCTGCGTCAACACCACAGACGAATTGTTGAGCAAAAAAAAAAAAAATAGACACGATTATTCCGCGTTCTTGGGGAGTGTATCGCTCCATGGCTTGTTCACTTGTATTCTACATCTGTCTAGTTCACAAATGTTAAAACAGATTTGACATTGGCCGCCATTTGCACAAATAAGAGCATCTTCCAATAGGGTGATTTCTTTTGGCCCACCTTGTAGATTGTCGCTTATACATTTTAGAGCCTGTATCTTAAAAACTAGCAATAATTTGGCATTTGGATAATTCTGAACTATTGATAGGTCCATACAATTTCAATTTCAATAAAATAGCAAATTTTCGATTACTGTGGTTTTCATAAATAACAACCCATGTCCAAAAAAGTTATTTTTGAAGGTTATTTTAAAAAAAGGTAGAAGTTATGTTGTTGTTTTAAAGAAAATGATCTACATATCGCTCATTTACTTAAATGATATTTTGTCTAAAATAAATTGTGCTTGGTTTTTATATAAAATTTTTAGCCACCGAAAAAGATGCACATTTTTTATTATTAAAAATTAAATTCGTTGTTTTTAGTTAAGATGTTATGAAAAAATCCATTTACAGAAAAATAAAAACTAAAGTGAAGTTAAGGTACTGTATTGTAAGGCAAAATAATTTTTATTGGTAGTAAGTCGAGATAAGTGATTTAGGTTAAATTGAAAAATGCGGAAAACTTGAGATAAGATAATTTTTTAAAAGCTTAGTTAAATATAAGGTTTTCTCTTTATGAAGAATAATTTGAATAGACTGTTAGTTATTGAACTTAAGTGTAAAGTTTTACTGCTCAAACATTTTAATATTGATGTAGCTACCTTAAAAAAAAATTAAGTTGTGTTAAGATGTTATGGCTTATGTATTATTTTCCGAGAAGACTTAAGTTAAAATATATATACGTATAGTTTTATTAATAATAACATTTTATAATTGAAATTTAGCTGAGTTATAGATCTTGAAGAAGAGAATAAGAATATGTAATAAAATGAAAAAGCACTTATGTCAACTTAAGCCATTATTATTTATTGCCACAGATATATATATATTATATTGAATCCCCGTCTTTTTAAAACAAATATCCACACTAAAGTCCACGCTTAATTAACTTTCGTTTAATTACCCATTTTGGGTAATTAGCCAGAAATATTTTACCTCAAAATGAAATTTCCCCTAAAATCTCTTCGTTTATTTACCCAAAACTACTTAAGTACATATGTATATATGCAACTATACACAACAAAAATCTAATATATGCACCTTATGTATTTATATTTTGTTATATGAATTGTTTTTGATGTATAATAAAATATTGTATTTAAAGAAATATGTACATACATATGTAAGCACATTTTAATGCAAGTAATTATGTGCATAATACATACCACAGTGAGTTCGGATAGATGCATTTCTAAAGGGTATTCTCATAATTACCTATATGAGGTAATTAAACGTCTTCGCTTTAATATCTTTCATGGTCAATTACCCCAAAAATCATGGCATTTTTGATGAGGTAATTAACCGCTGTTTAATGTATATGTAATTTTTACACAAGCTAAAATACGAAATGCCGAATTATTTTGGATTATTAACTCAAAAAACGCATTTTTTGAGTTATGACACATTTTTGAAAATATATAACATACATACTTACATATGTATGTTGTTATTCAACCACAGATTTTATGAATAAGGCATATATGTATTTATGTATATATTTAAATTTTTTATTTTTAATTTTAAAACATTTTTTTGCTGTAACAATTCCCACAAAAAACACTAATTATTAAATTGACAGCACCCGGTCAAAAAAATACTTGTGTGGCAACACTCTATTCTTGAATAGCTGTTGTTGTTATTTACATTTATTTTCTTTACATACTCTTACAACTACAATTTGAAGCTGAAAAAAAGTCAGCCAATGTAGTAATGATAAAGTAAGAAAATAAAAAACATGTTGATTATTGAGTTCTTGTTTCAACTTTGTTATTTGTTGAGCTTCTCATTTGCTTAAATGAAAGTTTAACATATTAACTCTAGTTGTTCTAAGAAATTTTTGGGTAAAGGTTCCCTGATGATCTGCATTAGCAACAGTGAAATGCGCATAGGATCCAGCTAAATAACCCCTCAATAATCAATTTCAATGTATTTTAATTAAAAAAATATTTTACTTAATAAGTAAAATAATAATTTGGGATTACTAGTGCGTTAACAAATTTTAAATTTAAATTGTAACATGTATTCCCACAAAAAACACTAATTAAAAAAATAGAAAATTGTACCAAAAAAATCATCTCACGGTTGTACGTACATAAAGTCGTACAATTATTCCACAAATCCCATCAGAAGTATCGACCGTAATTTTATGACTAACAGGTGTTATTTTTAACAACATATCTGTGACAATAAGGAAAAAGTGCTCAAGTCATATTTTACTGTTTGGTAGTAGAACACTTTTAAACTTTCAATTCGATTTTCAGACATTTATGCCCCTATTACGGTATACAACTCAACTAAGTTTAGTTGAAATTTTAACAACTTAAGTTTAAAACAACTTAACTGTTTTTTGATATTCTGAATTACAACTAATTTTAGTTGTATTCGAAACAATGTTCGAAAAGAAAAGGTTTTTACCTGTGCTATGTTTTTTGAAACCATAGTAGCCATCATAAAACATTTTAAATATTTTAAGTTTTGGCCTTGTATTTTATTTTTAGATTTCATGTCTTATGAACATGGCAATAACATTGGCGTCTGGAATAATGAAGCAAAACTAAAGCCTACAGTACACGGCATGTAAAAAACCACACATCATCACGATGCTACATTTGCTACATGCCGTGTACTAGCAACATACGTACATGTAGATATTCACATGCTATAAATATGAAAAGTTACACTTTTAGTTGAAAATTTTCAGGCCTTTGCCGGCTATTTTTTTGTCTTGCATTTACGTTTTATTTTTCTTTAAATATTTAATGCATTTTCTTATCTATTGTTTAGTAAAAAAAAAAATAATTTCTAAGGGCTAATAAATCAGTCAATGATTATATGTATTTTATTTTTAAATCATGTTTAAACACAAAATTTTGTTTTTCGCCCCAAAATTAAATGAATCTTAAATACCAACATTGTGCATTTAAAAACCAAAATACAACTGATAAAAAGCAGTCGTCTCATGTTGAAAAAAGTTGTAATCCATAATAAAAATTTGACAACTACCAGTAAAGTATCCATTTAGTTGTAAATCATAATACGGACCTTATTTCTTTAGCACTGAAATTTTAAAATTCGTTGTTAATTTAAATTTTTTAAAGAAAATATCGTTTTGCACAATATAAATTATACATTTAATTTAAAATATATCAAAATATAAGCTGAATTAAGATGTTATTCCTTATGAGATTAAAAGTCGAAAAAATATGAGCAGAAAGTTATTGCGCTACAACTTGCTCAAAAATCACACAAAATAATTGAGATTTTGCACAGGGTGCAAAGGTGCTATTATCTCAAAATTAGCTTATCTCGACTAAAGCACTTTTTCTTTTTTGCCACCGATATCTTGTCCACATAAAATTAAGAGAGTTGTTATTTGTATGACAGAGAATTTCTTGATGTAAAAATGCACATGTTTTGTATAAAATAAGAAAGAGAAGTTTATACCTGTACCACAAAAAGACTACTTTAAAAGAATGTAGGCTAAAAATCCCATTGTGTACAATATATACATATGCACATACATACATATCGTCACCTCAAATGTAAATGGATTATGGTTCATTTTACCAAACTAAATGATTAAAAACATAAACATACTACAAGTAAATTTCGAAGAAACTTTTCCAGAATTCTTTATTATTATTGATTTTGTAACGTTTTTTGCTTCTGCTGTAAAAAATATAAAAGTGTAGTTACGTCCGTTTGCATTTAAGGTGACGATATGTATGTATGTAGATATTTGAAAAACATACATATATACATATGTATGTATGTATGTTGGTTCATAAAATTTAGCAAAATAAAGAAATAAAAGGCAACCATTCCCATTTAGCATGTTGCAAGCCAAAGACAAAGATGTGGATATTGTCTGGTACGCGAAAAACAACAAATAAAAAATTTTTAACAACTATTATTACCTTAAGAAAAATGTCTTGCTTTTAATTCCACTTCAAAATCATTCTAAAGTGGATAAGACGGGAAATGTTAGCCAATATTTCTCAGTGAGAGTTTAGATGAGGGAAATATCAATTCATTTTCAGTTGGAGATTTTTATGAAGAGCATGAAGTGTGTGCAAAACATTTCAATAAAAGAATTATAAAATTAGTTTGTGGTGTGAATGAGTTAGTATGAAAACACTAAGACGTGGCGTTGGATGGATAATTTCTAAAGGAAATAACAAAAGTTTTAGATCGAAAACAAAATTGTATTTATACTAAATACAACAAATTAAATACTTAAATAAATATACATACATGTGTATAAAAGAAGAAATAATAACAAAGAACCAGTTATTGAAATATGAGTTGTTAGTAGTGAAAGTGTGAGAGAAATTTGAGAATGAATTTAGGAATAACAAAAAGAATGTTAAAATTTAAAATAAATTAAACAATATTTTGGAAATTGTTTGTATGGAAAATAATATGTCTACAAATGCAAATAACACTATTCAAAGACGTAAATCGTCTAAAAACAAATCAAAACACCTTAATGACAAAAATGAAATAATAACCAATGCAGCAGAGCCGCTGCCTCAAGTAGATACAAACGAAAGACTTCAATCGGACAGAGAAAGTAACAAACTTGAAAGTAAGAAGAATTATACCACAGCGGACAACAATTCGGTAATTGCAATAGCTGCGTCAACAACAACACTTACCGCCACAATAAACAAATTATGCAATGGTAACATTAAACCCATAGTTAAATGCTGTCGTGATGTAAATTGTTGCTTGAATACAACAACCAAACAAGCTAATGTGGCAGCTAATTGCCAACCACTCTTAAGAGATTCCGCAACAACAATATCGAAAGCAGCTAGCTTAAGACGTTCAATATCTAGTTCTAGATCATATTTAAGCCGCGAAAGAGAGTGTCTCTCACCAGAAAAACAAGTAGAACTGAATGCCATTTTGCAATCGGAAAGTTTTGTTTTACAAATAAATTTGGATATATTTGCTTGGTTACTGTTTGTGCTGGGCTTTTTAACACGTTTCTACAAACTATCCTATCCGCGCAATGTGGTCTTCGATGAACTGCATTATGGTAAATTCATAAGCCACTACATAAGGAACGTTTTCTTTTTTGACCAACATCCACCTCTGGGTAAACAAATAATTGGTTCGGTAGCTCAATTTGTAGGCTACAATGGCAATTTTTCGGTATCACGTATTGGCTCGGAATATGATGAAGGCATACCTATATTTTGGCTACGTTTTGTACCTGCCCTTAGCGGTAGCATCTTGCCAAGCACTGTCTATCATCTACTTCTAGAGGCTGGCATATCAAAATGGTGCTCTTTATTAGGCGGCCTTCTAATTGTTTTTGATAATGCCCTACTCACCCAATCACGTTTTGTTCTAATGGAGTCTATGATGCTGCTTTTCTGTACTCTTGGATTATACTTTTTGCTCAAGTTTCAAAAATCACAGTTCCCACAAATTAGTTGGTTGGTCTATGGACTTTTTGCATCCTGTTTACTGACATGTGCTATGTGCGTAAAATATGTTGGATTTTTAACATTTTGCTTGGCTGGTTATTTAATTCTACGTAATTTTTGGGATTTAATATACGATGCAACAAAAACGAGTAAGTGAGACTGATAGGAGATTAATGTTGATTTTTTATTTTCATAATTAATCATTCTATTCAGCAATAATTTCTGCGCCCATTTTAGTGCAACCACATTTTGCAAATTTACTTTGTAAAATATGTATTAAATAAATAAATATGTACGAGTATATGTAAATACATAGAATTTTTTAAGAATAGAATTTAAGTACTAATTGCTTTTTCAAACCTTAAAAATGTACACATTTACTTTGACACTCAGAGTAGAAATCAACATTAATTATTATATTATTTTTCTCTTATGCAGTTTTTCACATAATTTTGGAATGTGCGGTGCAATTTTGTATATTCAGCATTATACCGATTTGCATTTATTTGGCCATATTTTACATTCACTTAAATACCCTATACCGTGCTGGACCTCATGATAGTGTCATGACAAGTGCCTTCCAGGCTTCCTTAGAAGGAGGTTTAGCTTCAATAACTAAGGGTCAGCCCATACAAGTGGCACATGGTTCACAAATCACTCTCAGACATACACACGGTCGTACATGCTGGTTGCACTCCCATGCCCACGTTTATCCAGTGCGTTATCCTGACAAACGAGGTTCATCCCATCAACAACAGGTAACATGTTACTCTTTTAAAGATGTCAATAATTGGTGGATAGTCAAGAGACCAGAGCGTGATGATTTAGTAGTAAGTGATGAACCAGATTCTATTCGTCACGGAGATATTATTCAATTGGTGCACGGTATAACGAGTCGTGCCTTAAATTCTCATGATGTGGCAGCACCTATGACGCCACAATGTCAGGAAGTTTCTTGTTATATTGACTACGAAATCAATATGGAAGGAGAGATATTGTGGAGAGTTGATATTCTTAATAAAGAAACGGTAAGCAATTGGTCTAATTTCACCAATTATATTTAACCAATAATACATATATACAGGGTGGGCCAAAAGTTATCAGGGGGTTTAAAATTTTAATAACTTTTTCGTTTATTAATTTTTTTTTTATTTTTTTTTCTCAGATTATATAATATACAAAATGGAAATTTTTTTTACACTAAGTATGAAAAATAATGTCTCTTAAATGACCACCGTTTTCAGCTTCGCACTGATGGGCGATTATGATTATGAGTGATGAAGCTCATTTTCATTTGAATGGCTTTGTTAATAAGCAGAACTGTAGGTTCTGGGGTTCTGAAAATCCAAGAGCCATTCATAAACGCCAATTGCACCCCATTAGATGTACAATATGGTGTGGGATCACATCTGAAAATATCATTGGGCCTTACTTCTTCGAGAATGAAGATGGAAGTGCTGTAACCGTAAATGGAGAGCGGTATCGGTTTATGATAGAAAATTTTTTACGTCTTGCTCTTGAAAACATACCTGGTATGTGGTTTCAGCAGGACGGAGCCACTGCCCGCACTGCCCGAGACACAATGGCACTTTTAAGTAAAATTTTTGGAGAGCGAATAATTTCCAGAAATTCGGAAATAATTTGGCCCAGCGCGATCGCCAGTTTTGACAGCACCCGACTATTTTCTTTGGGGTTATTTGAAGTAGCGAGTGTATGTGAACAAGCCAGAGACAATCCTTGAACTCAAGGCAAACATTGTTGCAGAAATTCGAACGCTACAGCCACAAATTTTGAAAGATGTTATGGAAAATGCTCTAAAACGAGCCCATCAGTGCGCAGCTGAAAACGATGGTCATTTAAGAGACATTATTTTTCATACTTAGTGTAAAAAAATTTCCATTTTGTATATTATATAATCTGAGAAAACGAAATAAAAAAAAATTAATAAACTAAAGTTATTAAACTTTTAAGTCCCATGGTAACTTTTGGCCCACCCTGTACATACTCGTATGTATTACAAAATGGCCTTTAACTAATATAGGAGGGCCCCATTTGGCATGCTATTAAATCTGAGGTGCGCTTAATACATGTTTCAACAAGTGCTGCAATGAGGTATACTGGACGGCAGTTACCCGATTGGGGGTTTAATCAACATGAAGTCGCTGCCGATCGTGTTATAGACCATAAGGATTCCATATGGAATGTTGAAGAGCATCGTTATACTAAAGGTAAATGCGGTGTTAATATTTCTTAATTTATGAAAATACTTCTTTAAATTATATGGTATTTTCTCAGCTTAAATTGTGGCAAATACTGTTATGTATGTAGAAGTTAAGTTATTTGGATACTACACCATATTTTTTTAAATTGCTTTTCGACAGCTAAAATTATAGTAAATTTCCGATGATAGTATCATCACTGTTTTAAGCACTCCTAGAAGCATTTCGTAGCTGCTCGAAAAACACAGCAGTAGACTTCAACCTCAAAAAAGCTTAATGCTTAACCAACAACAAATAAATTTTTTATACACATTTTTAATGTAATCTTTCAATATTTCAATGTTTTAGCCCACGATGAACGTGAACGAGAAAAACAATTGTTGGCTGCTGAAATGATACCCTCAAAACCAACAGCGCTGACCTTTTTCGAAAAATTTTTTGAACTACAATCAAAGATGTTATGGCATGGATCACAAATACAAGATCATATGTACAGTTCTGAACCCCTAGAATGGCCTTTACTGAGTAAAGGTATAGCCTATTGGGTGGACACTAAATCCAATGGTCAAATACATTTATTAGGCAACATACTGATATGGTATACAAGTACTTTAAGCTTTGCAGTTTACATGATTCTGGGTTTATTTTACATTATACGTCGTCGACGTTTATATTACGATATCGATCAGTTGGAATGGAATAAATTTCTATCCGTGGGTCATATATTTTTCATTGGTTATTTAATACATTATTTACCTTATTTCTTTATGGAACGTACACTGTTTTTGCATCATTATTTTCCCGCCTTTTTATTTAAACTTCAACTGCTTTGCTATGTTATCGAACATATTGACTATTTGTTAAGACGTTATTGTAGTACTGGTTTATGGTTAGTACGATACTATCGATTGGCTGTTATGAGTTGGTTTGTGGCAGTCGTCTCTGTTTTTATAAGATTCTTGCCGCTCAGTTATGGTTTGGAAAAGTTAACGGCAGAGGATGTCTTTCGATTACGTTGGAAAGATACTTGGGATTTTGTAATACAAAGGGATACGCTAATCCATTAATCACATAGATTTAACATTTAAAGTGTGCAAGCAAAGTTTAAAAAAGCCAATATTCCCTGTATAAATTAAAATAGTTTTAAGATACTTTTTTGTACTTTAATATAAACATACACTTAAACATATTTATATTTACATAAATACAATTTAAAAAAATCATTCATTTAATTCACAATTCATTGTATGATTTTTATTTTGTGGGTACCCAGGCAGAAATTGCCAACCGTACAAAAATTTTAGCACTGGGAAAGTACTTTTACTCAAGAAACCAGAACGGTTTGCCAACGTTACGGTTTTCAATCTGAAAAATTATTTGCCAGTGCTTTTAAAAATATTTTATTTTTTTTATTTTTATATTTTTATATTAATGTACATTAAGTTCTTTATGTAAAAGGGTGATAGCAACTGTCTCATTTTGGCATTTGGTAAAAATACACGTCACATCTTCCATGTTTAGCTCTATTTCAACTTTTTTCTGGTCTAAATCTTCAACGATACATAATCGTAGGTCCCTGGATGACATTGGATACGTAAAAAATTAAGAGTATCGTTAAATATATTGCCTTTTGAGTAAATATCACATTTGTTTACAGAAAGTTTGCTAATAAAAATTTTTGATATAACCATGATATTTCCATTACTTAATAAACAGATATTATCGGGAGGAACGGTTGTAATTGTATAGCCATAAATGTTGACAAAAGAAAATAGTGTTTTCGAGTTAACTGTGTCTATAATTTTTCGTAGTGATTGTTTTCTATTTTTAACAAAAGGAAATACCTACTAATAGTATATTATTGGAGAAACTGTTAGTATGGAAAATGTGCAATTTCCTTTGAATTCGCTACTGGATTTGTAGTTGATTTAACAATTGACTTTAAATGCCCCACACTATTTTCAAAGTCAAAGCTGAAAATTGTGATAAAGGAGCTCCTAAGTTAATTACATCATCTGGTATATGGATTACATTATGTATATTCATAGTTTGCGAATTAGGGCCGTAATATCGTGGTATAAGTTCATCAAATGATTTTAACAATTCTTCAACGTATTTTGAATTTAATATGCCTAACTTGGTTTACGACAAAATACGAAGTAAATAAAATAAAAATTTTTTTGTACATTTCAACATCTAATACCTTTTTTAAAGTAATTGCAACAGCATATAACAAGAAGAAACGGAATTCTGTAGCTTTCCTCAAACTGAAAAGGTATATTGTTAGATACCATTAGTAAGTTCTGTTGAAGTGCTGATACATTTTCTTGTGAAATATAAGAGAATGAATTTATTTTACAATTAGCTTTGGAAGTAACTGTTTACTAATTCGGAGATAAAGCATGTGCATTTCATCAATAACGACGTGTTTTATGGGATCGAAATTAATAATGTCCAGTAGTGGGCTATCTTTTTTTGATAAGTGATGTTGCGGGTTTGATTTATTTTGAAATGAATATGAGCGTTCCTCGCAATTTGTTTCCTTAAATTCTTATTGACTGTCTCCCCTTAACGATACACCTTTCGCAGGAAAAAATCCAGTGTGACCTCTGTAGCATTTAACAAAACCTGGGGCTAGCTTATCGCAACAAAAAGCAAAATTTCAAATTTTAAAGTTTTTCGTTCAGTTGTATACCTATGTAAGAATAATAAAAAAAAATATATACATATCAGGTGTAACATTTGAAAGTTTTTCTTTATACCTGTGCTAATGAAATTATTGGCTTCTAAAACGAATTCTGCTTAAAACTGCCTAGCTGAAAAAAGCTTAACATTTTTGGATAACATATTCATTTTTGAGTTTGAAGTATTGGGAATATATTACACTTAACAAAAAAATTATGTTGGCAAAGCACTTAAATTGTGGTTTTCATAGTGTTTAGCCAACGACGTAAAAAATAGTTGGGCAACCCCATCATGAGGTTATCATTTGTGTGTTGGCACAACACTCCAAAAGTAGAATTTGTGATGTTTTGCCAACGTTTGAACCACCCTAGGAAACGCTTTGCCAACGTTCACCCGATTGTATTTTTCTGCGTGGGTATACGTTGTAATGCCCTTATACATATACATATGTATGTACATATTTCTAAACAAATAGTTTATATAGAAATTACCAACAACTTATACATACATATGTGAATTGAACAGTTGCATTTTTACGGTCTAATTCATAAAAAATATTTTAGGTTTATTACAGGTTTATATGACAAATTTCCCATAGAAATATGACCTGAAATATTTTTTATGAATAAGGCAGTTAGAATCTAAATTTTTTATAAAACCTTAGTAAATAGTCATTCAAAAAAAAAGGAAAAGGTTTTTTATAATTTGTTTTAATTCGTTTTTTACGCAAGTCTTTATTATTCAAATTATTCTATTTTCATTAACAATTGGCAGCATTTTGCTATTTTAGTTAGGAGTTAGTAATACACTGTCAGAGAAATAAAGCATTGACGAAAACGAATAAAGTGCAGAATTTTTGTAGAATAATAATAGCCCATTCAAGCTGACGCCAAATTAAGTAATTTCGTGATTTCGGTCGAAATCAAGTTGAATTTATGTAATTTCCCTTATATTTTGACGTTTTCCAAATTAAGATATTTTACTTAATTTCTACGAAATTAACATGAAATTATAATAGACAACGCAGTTTTTGTAGCTAAATTCAAAAAGTTTTTGGGTTGAAATCTACTGATGAGTTCCAAAAGCGGTAACGAAATGCATATAGACAATTGCTTAACCTTAAAATCAAGCCAAATTTTCAAATTAAATAATGACTTTATGTAAAATAAATATACTTCGGTATTTCATGTATGAAGAAAATAAACGTTTTATTTTCCTTTTTGCTTTTTAATACTTTTATTGTTGCAAAATGTGGCAGCTAAAATGGTAAAAAGGTGGTGGAAAATAAAATAGATACGCAATCGAGTAAAGATGCTTGTTTTGTAAAGATTTTTGTTTGAGGCTTTCAAACTTATTATGTTTGTATATTATGATTCTCAATATATAGGGTGTTTTTTTTAGAGGTATAGAACTTTGAATTGAAATAAAACACAAGAAAATCGTTTTAATGTCCATCAATTTGGCTTTATTGGAAGGATAATTTTATGCCATTAACGTTTAAATATGATTTAGGGCATGTGGACGCCGCGGCTGGCTCGAATAAAGCCAATTCTACAGGTCCAATTTTCAACCACTTTTTCGAGCATATGGGGCCGTATGTTGGCAATAACGCCACGAATGTTGGCTTCCAAGTCCCCTAACGTTTCTGGTTTGTTGGCGTAGACGAGCGACTTCACATATCCCCAAAGAAAATAATCCAATGGTGTCAAATCACACGATCTTGGTGGCCAATCCATGGTTAACCGAATTAATTGCTCTGATGGACGATTATGTCGACCATAAAATGGACGGAGCTTGCGGTAAACTTCGCGAACTGAACCATTATTTTCGAAATAAATTTGCACGATTTGCAAGCGTTGTTCTTTTGTCAACCTGTTCATGATGAAATGGCAAACCAAACTAAATATTAATCACTTGACAGCTGACAAAATGGCCGCCAGTTAAAAAAGTGATGCCAACTTAAAGTTCTATACCTCAATAAAAAACACCCTATAGTATTAAGAGTCTTACTATAAACATACGAAGTTTGCTATAGCTAAATTCAAACATTTTTTTGGTTGAAGTCTACTGATGAGTTCCAAATGCGGGAACGAAATGCATATAGACAATTGCTTAACCACAAAAACAAGCCAAATTTTAGAAATAAAAAATTTTAAATTCAATATGAAATTAAAAGAAGATTGAAAATTATTATATTTAGGACGATTTTTGCAAGAAAAAATTGTATAAGTGTAACAAAGAATTTATTCAACTGAAAAGGTACTTCAATGTCTGCCGCAATGAAAAAGGTTTTTGCGAAATCAACTCAAGTATCATTCAGTACCTGCATGCAGCGATGCCAACTATTTATAACCCAAACGCGCTATTCCTATTCGCAAAACGCGCTAGAACGCGCTAAGTTACAACATTGTCAACTATTTATAGCCAAAACGCGCTATTTTCCTACGCACTAAATTAAATTTTAATAAATTCGATGTATTTACATGTGCATTAGTAAATACATTTAATTTTTTAGTAGCTCCTTTCAGATTTTATAATATTCACCCGTATTGCGTATGTCGAGTCGAATTTTCGTCTAAGACGGTTTTGTCCTAGATTAAAGAAAACTTGTTCACATTTCCTTTAATCTAAACAAAATTCTCGTAGACGAATATTCGACTCAACATACGTAATACAGGTGATTGTTTCTTCGAAATTGTATCGTAAATAACTAAAATCATTGGCCTTTCACACACGAGACTAATTATTATGCGGCACAATTTTTGTTCTTTCTAGAACACACGAGACTAATTCATCTGGCACAAAAATGTATACGTGCACACAGCTTTGTGTGTATTAGTGTTTTTTGTATTCATTTAACATTTGCTGTTTTTTAAGTTGTGTGTGTATTGGTTTTGTGCTGCGGATGCGTGTTGTACCTGGTTGAAAAATTATGCCAACCACAAAACCACTCTCTTTGTCTCTCTCACCTACAAACTGGCATGTTATGCCAGCACAATTGTTCTCGTGTGTGAAAGGTGATTGAATACAGAATCGGAATTGCTTTCCAAATAATCGAAATCCTTTGTTTTTATTTTAATTTTATTTGCCAAACTTTGTAACAACTTATATAAATTGTCGAATAGTTTTTCGATTCAAATGCTTTTTGTACTTCAGTTAGAATAGATGCTTAATAAGTAACATAAATTGTTTTTTGGTCCGAGTACATATTTTTAGTTGTGAAATTTCAAAATGTTTGCCATTTACAGTATTAAAACGCGTTTTTAATTCTAATTCTCATAATTTAAAAAATATTATCTGCCGTATTATTAAAAAAATAGTTCAGGTTTATTAAGCGCTTATTTGACATATTTCTACGGGCAATTTGTCAAATAAACATGTAATAAACCTAAAATAGTTTTTATGAATTATACCTTATGAGTTTTGAATACTAGAAAATTGTTAAATTTATGCAAAAAAAGTAAAAAAATATTGAACTGAATTGATGATGACTTCATTCAAAACGCGCTAATTTAGCGCTTTTTCTAGTAAACGCGCTAAGACTAAAAAAAGCGCGTTTGGCATAGTTTCGCGTTAAATTTAGCGCGTTTTAACGCGCTAAATTGGCATCGCTGCCTGCATGAACACTTTTGATTTCTTTCGTAATTTGAGCTTGAAATTATCTAATTCCGTGTCAGGCTGAATGGGTTATAAAGAGGAACATAACAAGTTTTCAAAAACAACTTAAAAACGTAATTTTTAATTAAAAAAAACTATTTGCTCAATTTAAAACCTATTACAGGATTTGTGCGTTGTACATTACCCTGTTGGTAACTTCTAAAACAATGGTTTTATTGAAATAACCAACGAACTACAACTCCTACAATAGGTTCTGAATTGAGCAATTGAATTGTTTCCCATAATTAATTTAAAAAAAAAACGTTTATAAACTTCAAAAATATGCATTTGTATATATGTATGTATGTATGTATGTATAATGTAATATAATTGTACATACCTTCATTTATACGTATTTATTCATAGAAACTTCAGCCATTTACCAGAAACTTTTACGTTCTGTTAAAATATCGTATTTTATTCATTTTTGTTTGTTTTCATTTTAAAAATAAAAGGCGTAGCCACGATTAACATAACTAAAACCCATGTCAGATCCTGGAGGAAAGTCATTACGTAATTGTAAATACTTTTGAGAAGTCCAAAAGTTAAAATTCTGAAAATGAAAACAAACACACAATAATACAATTATCATAATTTATACATACATATATGTGTATCGCACTCAATCAACAAGATGGTATTAACTCAAAAATTTAAAATTTTCAGTAGAGATGAAAAAAATGTTTGTGGTTACATTTTAAGAGAATTTGAAAATTCAAATACATCATAGTAAGCAAATTCCATTAGAAAATATATTTACATTATTTTTATTTTATAAAATCTTGAAGTTATTGGGGAAAAATCTCTATGTTTTGAAAGAGACACAACTAAAAAAAATGTGAGCAATTTTATCATAAAAACAGTCGCATTTCGGATTAAAATCATAAATTTAAATAAAACAATTTGATTTTTTTTAACTTGAATATCAAAATAATACCTTTTTTATGAAAATAAGTATACGATACATTTCTATTTTCACTTTTGTATTAACTCAAAATAATACCTTTTTGATGATATAAAGGTAGTCAAGTCACTACACTATAACAAAAATGGTCTCAAATGTGGTTTTCGAAATGAAAGAGTAATCGGAATACGTAATTCCCGCATTCGATCACAAGCGAACTCGAACGTGGGAGTTTTTCACTTTTATATACATACATACATACATATCGCACTTGATCAACAAGAGGGTATTAACTCAAAATTTTTGAATTTTCAGTAGAGTCAAAAAACTGTTTGTGGCCACATTTTAACAGAATTTAAAAATTCAAATATACCATAGGAAGCAAATTCCATTTGAAAATATATATATACATTGTTTTTGTTTTAAATTTTACCAATCATTGCAAAAAAATCTATTTTTTGAGTTAACACCATTTTTTTGAAATTTATCGATTTTTTTTTGGTATTATTTTTATTTCAACTCAAAATACAACCAAATATAAATAAAACAGTTTGATTATTTTTAACATAAATAAAGGCTCAAATCAAAATAATACCTTTTTTATGAAAATATACGATTCATACCTATTTCAACTTTTGTATTAACTCGAAATAATACCTTTTTGTTGAAATAAAGGTAATCACTACATTATCATGAATATGGTCTCAAAAGTGGTTTTCGAGATGAAAGAGTAAACGGAATACGTTGAAATTTTTACAGTAGATAGATATTGATGTTGTTAGCTGATTTCTTGAAAAAAGTGATATTTTAAAAATTTTGAGTTAATACCCTCTTGTTGATCGATCAAGTGCGATATGTATGTATTGCTCTGATTTACTTCTCCAGGCGTCCTATTGACAAATAAAGATGTTCATGCAACTATATATGTACATATGTACAAATTTTCATAAAGAAATGCTTACTGCCTTATTCATAAAAAATATTTCTAGTTTATAAAAGGTTAATAAAACAAATTTTCTATGGAAATTTGTTTAATAAACCTTTCATAAAACTAAAATATTTTTTATGAATAAGGCTCTTAATGTATATTAGAGGTATATGCATATATGTATGTACACATATGGACAAAAAAATAAGTACAAGGTGATGTTTTACTTTTTAATATAAGTTAAGAAAATTTTTTTATTTTAGCAACAGAAAAAATGTTTAAATTAAATTTTGTAACCCCAATCAAATGTAATAAAGCGGTATTTATAATATAAAAACATATGTTGACATCTGTATGGTATCAAAGAGAAAATGTGGATAAAAATTACTGGTCAAAATAATAAGTTTTTTTTTTGCAAAATACTCAGGCAAGAACTGTCACTTTACTCCCTAAATTTGTGTTCTCATTTACTGTTTTTTTTTGGTAAACGAACACAATTTAGTAAAATGTAGTAAAGTTCAGTAAAAATTTTTAAAATCTTTTGAGTACGCGAACGCAATTAATAAAACAAAAATATTTACTATTATGCAGTACAGTAATGATGTCTTCCTTATACTGAAGCAAAATCTTAATTCGCTTCGTATAGAGTGACATCATCAGAAAATTTCGCACTATCCAAATTAATTTGAATTCGAATGTAATTTCGATTACGAATGCAGGAATTAGCCTAGAGTTTATTTTTTATATATGTAATTCAAATAAAAGACAAAACATCCTTATATACGAGTATAATGGAAAACGGGCATGAAGTTAGAATAACTGGCATACTTCATTTAAACTATAAGTTTAGTAAGTGTTTGTCCAACTTTTTCCTGTCTTATCTTACTGAAGCACAAAAATTTCTATTAGTCCGAAATACTTGCTTATCCAAACTCACCTGTGTTACAGTTGAATTTGTCAGGGTTCTGTTCTTTTTTCTTATATGCTGACGAAATTCATCAAGTTTTCCTCGACGAAAAGCAATTTATTGACTCTTTGAATGAACGCGTAAATTGCTTACATATTAATGTTTCGTCATTCACAACAAATCTCTTCTGAAAGTTAATATGAGCGGCATTGACATTGAATTAGTTGATAGTATGCTTTGTTTAGGAATAATTTTGGATGACAAAGTTAATTTTGCGAAACATATTAAGGATATAAAATTTAAGGTAGGATTTGTATTACGAAGGCTGCATAGTTTCGGCTTCTATCTTCCAACTAGTATCAAACTTTTGATTGCTAACTATGTCAATTTGAGAGACTAGTTGTAAGATTGAAATAATTATTAAAAAAATTTCTAAGGCTTCTTATGAGCGTTCTTTTGTTATCAGGATTTCCCGCATTTGGAATATCTTTCCCAACAACCTCGAGGTGTTTTCTTATTTTTTTGCTCAAAGCTCAACGTTTTCCGCGATTCCAATAATAATGACGATATTGTTTCTTGTTCTACTAGTTATCGAATTGCATTCATGTATCATATTGTTTTTCACACTCACACATACATATATACATACATACGAATATCTGTACAGATAATTCTATAATTAATTTTGTATTTTTTATATGTTAGCTGTGTATTTTCATTGATTTATGAATATGTACATTTACCTATTATCCATATATGGTCCATAAGTAACGTGACCAGATGATGGTTTTTACAAAAAGCGGGACATGATCGATAAAAAAAAGCGTGTGTTTGAAGAAAATATAGCCTAAAACCGGGGTTTAAAAATACATATGTATATTTTAGAAAGAAAGGGATGTGTAATATGCACATTCAACTTCGGATTTTCCAAAAGTTCCGGGCGGTTTTTAGTGACACTTGATGTAAAACTTATGTGGTGACAATTCGAGCTTAAACACGTACCCATTTGAGGTCAAAGTTCAAATATTATGCAACACACTATATTTACACACAAATCAAATGAATCAGCGAAAAAAAAGTTTAGTTTTTAGAGCATTTGTATAAAAACCGTCCGGAACTTTAGGTAACTCCAAACTAAATTTCTGAATGTCACTCTAGTGGATTTCATATTTGAACTTTGACCTTTGTAATGACTGAAGTTGGCGTGGCACTTCCACAAAGAATCAACATTTAGTTCAGATATCTTGCAGGCCAAAACAGTAAGAAATGTTGAAATTTTTTCGTAACAAGTTCCGCCAATAAAATTAAAATATTAATTATTATAAATTTATTTCGATCTGCTACAAACGAAAACTTGAAACTCGTGTGACTTTAAAAAATATCTTGGAAACTAATGCAGTGAGAATTTTTAAACTCTTCATGACTATTTATGTTAATAATGGGAATTGTATTTTACAAACCGCAAGCGTGGCACTTCTAATAAAATTTTTTTTCTTTTCATCTCAATATGTATCCCATATTAGCGAAGCTAACAGGGTTTTGGCTAGTTAAGAAATAACTACACTTGTATATATATTTGGAAAGAATTTTTGTTAGTTACATTTTAATAAAAATCGAACAATTGGTTGAATTTTTTAAAACTCGAAAAAGCGGGATAGAAATTCAGGCGGGATCGACATATGAAAATCGGGATGTCTGGTCAGGTTTACCCATAAGTTTAATTTAATAAATAAATAAATAAATAAAAGTGAATGGTCTGAACGAGTTTTGCAATACATATTTACATTACCCACTACTAAATCATGATTAAATTTAATAGTGGGTTAAAACTACATTACGTGCCGATTTTTAATGTCAAATTGTATGGAGGAACTCGTTAACAACTAGTTCAATTTTGTCACTTATGGTAACTTCATGCCAGTTTTTCGTTATGAATACGACGGAAAAACTAACACACTAATAACAACTTTCAAACAAGCAATAGTTTACAACACATACAGTATTGTTCGGATCCTTACCAATTTTTTACGAAAGATTAATCAAAGTTTTATATACATGTTCTATTTAAATTGATATTTGTTGTACTACCCACTACCCGCGTTGTAATAATAATAAGGTTTCGAAAAATACAGCCTTTATGCATAACGAACAACTTCATGCTAATGATCATAAGTGGTAAAATTGAACATGGTCTTAAGGTGTTCCTCTATACAATTTGACATTAAAAATCGGCGCATAATGTAGTATTAACCCACTCTAAGTCCCAGCGAGATTTTTAATGTTGCATTGTGTGGCAAAACTCGTTAAAACCATGTTCAATTTTGCCACTTAAGATATGAAGTTTTCCGTTATGCATAAGACTGTAAATATGTACATCAAAAGATCGAATATATGACTTAGACCACTTTCTCAAATACATCTCGTTACAGAAAATGCAAACTGCACTAGAATTTTAAAAATTTTACAGGAGTAGAAAATAAACTTGTTTAAATAAAGTTATTTTCCAAACATTTTTATAATTTTCAATAAATTGTTTGAAATATTTGTTCTCTTTAATACACTTTAATTATATAAATAAATTACACAGACTAAACTTACCTTTTCAATTTCGTTGTCCAACCCCGACATATGATAATACAAACAAAGCGATGAAGAACGTTTTTCTTTTTGTAAAAATGTCGCAAGAGAATTTAGTAAAGATGTCTCCAAATTTTGGCAGTAACTGATATCTAAATGTTTCAGTTTGGGACATAAATGCATAATTTTCAATATCATTAACGTCTGCAAATTCTTCGCATGCCTGAAGCACAAAATTTCCAAATGATTAAAAGGGAAACACAAACATTCTTCATAATATTTAAAATCATAATTACACAAAGCCAACAATTTGAGATTCGACGTATTTAAGGTATGAAAGTCAGAAATCCAAGTGTCGCTAACAGGTAGGAAATAAAAATCAATGGCTAATCCTTTCAGGTGTGTTCCTTTTTCACGTAATATATGATAATATTCTTTAGTTTCATATATTTTGTGGTCGATGGTATTGTTTCGTATGGGTGATACACTAGTGTCCTCATCGAGGAGTACTTTTAAATGTTTGAGCCGTGGCAATTTAAGTACGTGCTCCAGCACTGGTTTTAGAGAATTTAAATTTAATTTGAGTTCCTGCAAATTAAGGCATGCGGAAATTTCTTGCGTTAGCGCCAAATGTGATACATTAAGTGTGCGCATATCTAAAACCTTCAAATATTTCAAATGTAATAATATATCTTTAAGATATTTTTCCTGCATTTCATACACTTTTATCTTCTGATCATACAAATGTAGTTCTTCCAAATATTTCAAATTCGTCAAAAAATGGCCAGTAATGGGCACCGTAATGTGAAGATATTTCAAATTAGGCACTAATTTTGTCAAGGATTCCATATCCTCATCTTGTGGATAACAATCCATAATATCATCTTGAAATTTACATCGTTCAATAGCAGTAAAACAATCAATACCGCACTCCTCCATTTCCTTGAGAAAAACGTTTAAACACTCGTCTATTATTCGTAAAGTGTGGAATTCGTTTTTCATAGCTTTTAAAAAATATTCAAAATCTTCATAGTTTGGTAACATAGTTGGCAGTTTGCTAAAGTCTAGTATTTTATATTCAGGTTCACGCTTCCACAGTCCTAGTATAATGTTACGGAAAAGTCGGCAGCTTTTCGCAATTTGTATTTGGTTAGGTAAATCTTGTATTCTTCTAAATATACACTCTAAGCAATCAGCATTCAAGTCTGTAATATTTGCTGAGCTATGGTTTTGTGTATCCTCTGGAATAACAAGGGAGTCCAAAAATCTTGATGCATCCTTTCTTAAATTACATTAACATGCATACGTACGTTGATAAAACTCACCTTCATTTCTTTGTTGTTCTTCCATTGTTTTTTTTATTTAATTTATCCGATATCAAATTAATGAAAAAAAATTAAATACTTTCACAAATGAGCTTAGTTCAAAACGTACCACAAAGTTGTATATTTTATATATTATCATCTGTTTTCTAAAATCTGTATGCAATAACAGCTGTTTATACATACCATGATGGTTGAAATGAAAATAAAAATTTAACAGCTGTTAGTTAAAACTTGGCATCACTCCTAAATGCAGACATGGTTAAAACCAGAGCATGGCACACTAGAAACAAAATTTGGCAGTACTACTACAAAGTATACTTTGTGCTACAGGTGTGCCGGATGAATAAATGGAACAAATAGTGAATTTTGTAAAATGACTACTAATTTCGATTGTAGATATTCATTTGCAAATTTTTAGTTGTGAGAAATACATAGGTCTCTAAGTAATTAGAATCATGCACTTAGTAAAAAATTATAAAGAGGTCCCAGTTCTGCTTGTCATACACGGCCATCTAGACAGCTGTTTCATGTTACATTATTTCTCTTTAGAATGGCAACGCTTTTATTTGTCATGCAATCTTGCATTAACATGTGAAAGGTAAAATATTTTATTGGACCAGCCGTGTTCTCGTGAATTTATCCATCCTAAAACTCTGATGTAAATTTTTTTAGAGTATTTGTATAAACTTAAAGTACATGTCTTTGCAGGTGTTGAATAAGTTTCATATATTTGTCCCTAAAGTCCATTATTTGAAGCCGCTAACAGCAATTCAACATCAAAAAATTGCCAGCGTAGCAGCAGCAGCCAGAAAAGAAAAACCTACACGAAATTTACAAATAGGTTGTGAAATCACACAGGGTTCTTTTTCAATAGGAAAGGAAAGTATACGCTATAAGAGCGCCCAAGCAACTTTAAAGTGGGGCAGCAAAAAGACCAAAAGGAACGTTAGACTACAATTGAAAGACATGACAACTCCAGAAATGGAACAGATATTAGCTCCTTTGAGAGCCTCGGTTTTAGAGCAAGGCAACTTGGTGCGGGATTTGAAAGCCAATGGAGCAGCCGAAATAGACGTAAAAAAAGCAGTGGCGGAATTAAAGTTACGCAAAAAAGCTTTGGAAGACAGAGAATTAGAATTGACACCCAATGTTGTTAACTTTGATAGATCGAAAATGGAAGACTTGTTAAAGCGTCGATTCTTTTACGATCAAAGTTTTGCGATTTATGGTGGTATTACAGGACAATATGATTTTGGTCCCATGGGCTGTGCCCTTAAGTCTAATATTTTATCTTTATGGCGACAATTCTTCAGTTTGGAAGAGCAGATGCTGGAGGTAGATTGTTCAATTTTGACTCCGGAACCTGTACTAAAAGCTTCTGGCCATGTAGATCGTTTTGCCGATTTGATGGTAAAGGATATCAAAACTGGTGAGTGCTTCCGTCTTGATCATCTGATTAAAAATGCATTGGAAAAGTTGTCCAAGGAGAAAAATGCTACTGCCGAATTTAAAGCTGAATGTGAAGATATAGTCATTAAGTTGGATGGTATGAATAAACAAGAAATGGCCGATATTTTGCAAAAGTTCAATATTAAATCTCCTTTGACTGGAAATGATTTAACGGAACCTATCGAATTCAACCTTATGTTTGCCACCCAAATTGGTCCAACTGGTTTGGTAAAGGGCTTCTTGCGTCCTGAAACTGCACAGGGTATATTCGTTAATTTTAAACGTTTATTGGAATTTAATCAGGGAAAACTTCCATTTGCTGTGGCGCAAATAGGTAATTCGTTCCGTAATGAAATTTCTCCGCGTTCTGGATTAATACGCGTAAGAGAATTCACTATGGCTGAGATTGAACATTTCTGTGATCCCTCTCAAAAAGATCATCCTAAATTTGAATTTATTAGCAAAACGCAAATGACTCTCTACTCGGCATGTAATCAAATGGATGGTAAATCCGCTCAAAAGTTAACCATTGGAGAGGCAGTTAAAAGTGGTTTAGTCGCCAATGAAACTTTGGGTTACTACATGGCCAGAATTCATCAATTCTTATTGACAATTGGAATTAAAACTGAGTGCCTTCGTTTTCGCCAGCATATGAGCAACGAAATGGCACATTATGCCTGCGACTGTTGGGATGCTGAATGCTTGACCAGCTACGGATGGGTTGAGTGTGTAGGCTGTGCAGATCGTTCAGCTTATGATTTGAGCCAACATATGCAAGCAACTGGTGTACGATTAGTGGCCGAAAAACGCTTGCCAGCACCCAAAACTGTGGAAGTATCTGAAATTGTTCCCAATAAGCAATCTTTGGGCAAAACCTTCAAAAAAGATGCTAAAGCTATTACCGATGCCTTGGCAAAGCTTTCCTTGGATGATATTAAGACTGTTGAACAACAGCTTAATGAAGCTAAAGAATATACTCTAAGTACATTTGAGGGATCTTCATTCACACTTACTCCAGACGTTATTTCCGTTAAACACTCATCTAAAACTGTTCATGTAGAGGAAATCATACCCAGTGTAGTGGAGCCCTCGTTTGGCATAGGCCGCATAATGTACGCTTTGTTGGAACAAAACTTCCTTTGCCGTGATGGTGATGAACAACGTTGCTATTTTACCTTGCCTTCGGTAGTGGCTCCTTTGAAATGTTCCATTCTGCCTCTATCTAATAATGCCGAATTCCAACCTTTTACACGTCAATTGTCTCAAGCCTTAACTAAGGCTGAGCTTTCGCACAAGGTTGATGATTCTAGTGGTTCTATTGGCCGCCGTTATGCTCGCACGGATGAAATTGCTATACCTTTCGGTATAACTGTAGATTTTGATACACTTCAAGAACCACACACCGTTACTTTAAGAGATCGGAACAGCATGAAGCAAGTGCGCGTTGATGCCAATGAAGTAATCGATGTAGTTAAGGATTTGTCGAACGGCAAACTGCAATGGGCTCAAGTTTTAGAAAAATATCCTTTGTTCGAGCAACAAGAAGCTACTAAGTAAAATGTTCAGATATATTTTTCTATGCTATTTATTTATATTTTCATAATGTTATTAACATCTTAAATTGATTGGTGCATTTTTATATAATTCCGCTTATATTTTCGAAATACATATAATATAGTTGCATTTAAATATCACAAACAATAAAGTGTTTATAAAGAGCTTAAAAATTTGTGTTTTTCTATTAATTTGATATGTTAGTTTCAATCGGAAAATTTACCAAACTTCTCAACTCAATGAAGGCATGAAAAATTTTCTCTCAGGAGGTGATAGTACAAGCTATTTATATTAGTTTTTTACACGAGATAAAATAAATGCATTAACTCAAAAAAAAATTAATTTTTGAGTTATGACACTTGAAGTAAATGAACGATATGTTAATCTAATGCATCTGACGAATCGGTTGGAAACTTATTTTTCGCTAGCAATAAATATTGCTACTATTCAATCATGATCTAATTAGAATTTGATTCAATTATAAAACAATAAGGTAAAATTTATCTTATTGTCTTATCGTCTGCTGGTTAATGGTTTGCCGCACAGTCTATTAAGAATACATTATTACTGCGGCAAACCAATATTTCACCCACTGGCATCTCTCTTCATTACAATAATTGGCAACGCCGGTTGAATCTGAAACATGTGCAACCTGACAAGCAATTTGGTTAGTTCGTTGAAATGTTTTTGCAAAGAAAGATTTTTAAGTACGCGCAAATTATTTTATAATATAATTATGTGCATAATAAATAAATAAAAAAAGAAATTGTTAATTACAAATGCAAATAAAACAAAAAAATTTGAAGCATTCAACATATAAGTTAAGAAAAATTTAAAAGGAATATATAGTTAAAGATAGACGAAACTAGAAACGTGAGAGCAACATAAAGAAAAACAACAATAAATAGTAGAACTTGTTCGAAAAAACGCAAAAAGAAGGAAAATTCAATAATTCCTAGCCAAAAAGAATTGTTTATATGTAGAGCTAAGTAACAAAAAAATAGTTAATTAATTAAACAATACAATTCAAAGCGCGAGTTTATTAAATTGATAAAATTTTCGATATTGATTGTTGCTTAATAGGCAAAGTGTGGGACACACATTCATACATATTTATGTATGTACATGCTTAACCGCGTGTTTTTCATCTTTTTGCGTCTATAGTTCCCATCTTGCTGCACTAACCCGTCGAGTGATATTTATTTTTTGTTGATTTGTTACAACGTTTGGCAAAAATTTGAAAGACTTTTTTTATTTGGTTGTATTAAGGTATTAAACTTTAAACAAACATATGTATTTAATTTCATGCTTTATAATATAAGGTGTTATTTTAGCTTAAAAAAGTTTGAAACAAAATGAAATACATTTTGGTGACCGGCGGTGTTATAAGTGGCGTTGGAAAAGGTGTTATTGCTTCTTCATTTGGTACTTTACTGAAATCATGTGGCCTGGATGTTACTTCAATAAAAATTGATCCCTACATAAATATTGATGCCGGCACATTTTCACCCTATGAACATGGTAAGTTTTTATTTTTAGCTACATAAGTGTAATTGTAGCATAGAAGTGTGTATCAACATACATACATATGTATGTATACAACAGGAAACTGCAATATTTTATTAATTATTATTATTTTTTAAGAAAAATTTTTTTAAATTATACCGAAATTTATGCCAAACTAAGAAATTTGGATTGAGAATTTTTTTATGTGTACTCGTAAATTGTTGCGGTTACTATGCTGTAAAAAACGTATGTATGGACGTATGTATGTATTTCCTTTTTCCGTCGTTAAACATTTTTCAAGTTTATTTTTTTTAAATGCATTTTGATGAATATACCTATTTGAATTTTTTAAATGCGCAAGAGTTAAGTGGGTAAACTTAGATTATCGAAATATTTGTGGATTTTTAGAGAGCTTCCTGAATCTGTATTAACAATTACATATCTAGTAATATAAAAAATCCTAATACCTACAAATCTTTGACTTTTAAATTTAAGCATGTTTTTCTTTAACGTCAGCCAGTATTGATTTATCTTATAGGTACATATCGTCACCTTAAATGCAAACGGACGTAACTACAATTTTATACTTTTTTGCAGGAGAAACAAACATCGTTTCAAAACCAATAATAAAGTGTTCTTTAAAATTTTCTTCGAAACTTACTTGTATTTAGTATGGTACCTATATGGTATATATATATGTATATGGTATATGTTTTTAACCATTTATTTTATTTTATATAGGTATATTTAAGCTGTATGTTAGTTACGTTCTTTGCAATAAAAAATAGATGCATGCGTTACAAAATCAATAACGTTACAAAATCAATAACAATAAGTATTCTTGAAAATTTTCTTTTTTTTCTAATATGGATACTTATATGTTTTTAACCATTCATTTCCTTTATATATATATTTAAGCTGTATGTTAGTTACGTTCTTTGCAATAAGAAATAGATGCATTCGTAATTACGTCCGTTTGAATTTCTTTAATAAAGTCGTCATTTTTGATCGCAGAGGTCTAAATATTTGCGAGCACATGTAGTTCGATAAAATGAACCATAATCAATCAAAAACTCGATTTCGAATTTTTGTGTAGTTACGTCTGTTTGCATTTCAGGTGACGATATGTAGATGTATGTTTTTGAATGTCAGGGTTTTTGAATGTCAGGGTTTTTGATTGCAGATATCATATCATTGGCTTAGAGCGTAAACCTGCTAAATCCACTTTTTATACCATATGAGATTTTAATGCCGTTCGAAAGAGAAAGAGACGTTGCATCGACCGGCTTAAATATTTATTTTAATTTTAAACTCTACATGTCTTCTGTATGACTGATTTACACAGGATAAATTTTGGGAGCAAATATTAAATATCTCTTCCATAAGCTCAATCAAGACTTGCTAATGGGAAAAATTTTAAGCCTTCAATTAGTTATAGCATATACATATATACGAGTACAATATGCATTTGGACTGTTCTAATAATATTGCAACTTTTACTTTTACATACATACATATGTACATATTTATGTATGTATGAACATATGGATATCTGCCAAATAAATAAATACATACATACAAGGAATTTATTTTTCGTTTTTAAATATTCTTTAGAACATTAGCAACAGTTAAATTATTTTTGGGTTTTAAAACAAACCAACAATAGTAGTCCATCCCAGCAAACCAAATGCTTTGAGAATAATATTACAATAAGCTTAATTACACAAGATGTGAGCTTGAAAAAGAATTGAAAATACATAGAGTTGATTCATAAAGTGAATGCTCATCCTTACCTAAGTTTTTTAAGTCAATATTTTAAACAAACTTCTAGGAAGATTTTTAAAAAATTTCGTTTCTAAACGTTTTAAATTTGTATGAAAAAAAAAGACTCAAGTTGCACCTGCTATGAAAATGCTTAAAAAATCGTACTTTTATGGAATAACGCGTTGCTGATGGTACGAATGGTAAAGTTTAATACACCATTGGAAGTGGCTTGAAAAAATCATTCAGATGATGTGCTTTTTTTAATATGTTGTCTTGGGACAAAATACGAAAATATGCAAAAAACTTCAAAAATAGACATTTTTTAGACACGGTCCAATTCAAGAACGATCATCGCTAGACCCCTCAAATCTTTGGGGTGTCCTCATTAAAAGGACCGATCTATGATTTGAGAGGGATGACAAAAACTCTTTTTAGTGAGTCGGTCTAATGTACATTGTACATAGTTTGTTGTTTGAAATTCTTTTGAATTTATTATCAACAAGTGTTGGGTGCTTTATGCCGCGATTTTTGCTAATGTTGAGCACATACATAAATACACACGAATGTAAACAAAAATATATAATATATATAGCTAATTGAAATGTTCTTTAGTTAGAAATTAGTATAAAATTAAATAAATTAAAAGAAAATATAATGAAAATATTTACTTGTTTTGTTTTTAACCTTCTTTTTATCACTACACTACATGCGTACATTCATACATGTGCACATGCCTACATGCATACACATATACTTATGTATATATATGTATGTAAATGGGTATGTGATTACGCACATTCATATTTACAAGCATATATACCTACATACATACATACTTATCGTTGCCTCAGAATTGGTTTGACTCATCCGACCATAAAAAAAAAGAGTTGGGTATGGAGTACATATGTATATCGAGTTTTTTTTTAACGAAAATCGATTATTTACGATCGCAAATAATCGATTTTGGTAAAAAAATTACATTTCAAAATTATGTCGCTTAAGCTTTTCTTTTTGGCAGATATGGCGCGATATACATACATATGTATGTACATATCGCTCATTTACTTCAATAGTGTCACAACTCGAACGTTACCTGATGCAGATATTAAAAAAAATTTAGTTTTGGCGTTTTTTTTTTGTTTCGACGACTTTCTTTAGGTTTCTGGCGATTTTTTTTCGTTTTAGCGATTTTTTTAGTTTTGGTGCTTTTTCATTTTGGCATTGTTTCGGTTTTAGGCGATTTTATAGTTTTTTGCCGACTTTTTAGTTTTGGTGATTTTTTTTGCACCTTAACGATTTATTTAATTTTTGGTGATTATTTTTCATTTAGTCGCTTTTCTCCTTTTGTCGATTTTTCGTTCCGGATTTTTTTTAATTTTGGAATTTTTTAGTTTCATCAGCAAGTTGTCAAAATTACATTAACTGACAGAATACCCTTTAATTTTGATTTTTTTATATTTTAGTGTTAATTGTTGTCGGCTTAAAAATACACTAACTTTGAAAAATTCAAGGGTCTATTTGCAGTTATATAGGGTGTTTTTTTTAGAGGTATAGAACTTCGAATTGAAATAAAACACAAGAAAATCGTTTTAATGTCCATCAATTTGGCTTTATTGGAAGGATAATTTTATGCCATTAACGTTTAAATATGATTTCGGGCATGTGGCCGCCGCGGCTGGCTCGAATAAAGCCAATTCTACAGGTCCAATTTTCAACCACTTTTTCGAGCATATGGGGCCGTATGTTGGCAATAACGCCACGAATGTTGGCTTCCAAGTCCCCTAACGTTTCTGGTTTGTTGGCGTAGACGAGCGACTTCACATATCCCCAAAGAAAATAATCCAATGGTGTCAAATCACACGATCTTGGTGGCCAATTGACCGGTTAACCGAATTAATTGCTCTGATGGACGATTATGTCGACCATAAAATGGACGGAGCTTGCGGTAAACTTCGCGAACTGAACCATTATTTTCGAAATAAATTTGCACGATTTGCAAGCGTTGTTCTTTTGTCAACCTGTTCATGATGAAATGGCAAACCAAACTAAATATTAATCACTTGACAGCTGACAAAATGGCCGCCAGTTAAAAAAGTGATGCCAACTTAAAGTTCTATACCTCAGTAAAAAACACCCTATATAATTGTTTATATATTACATTAGGATTTCAACGTATACTTGTTGTTGTAGCGGCCAAGGTTTTACATATTCTGTGATAATATCAGTTCCGTAGCTCTTGCAATTCTCGATAAAACAGTCTGTGACAGACAGACAGACATCGCAGCGAAAACCATCATCACCCAGATGTAGCCCCCGGTGGAATTGTCTATAATGAAAGGAAGTGTATCCCACGGTTTCAGTGCAGGTTTCTCTATCGAATAGCTCGTGATCCAAATGTATTGTTATCTCCGGACTTAATGTAGCGTCCTCTAGGTAGAAATATCTGCAACTAAAAGTGTTTAACGGAGATATCTGCATCATAATCAATAGCTATAAGGTCCGTTACATCGCACCTCATCCGAGAATGTCGTACTTTTTTCGAAATGATGTCATGACATGAGTCCACCATTTCGTTCTCTTCCTGCGGTTAACGTATCGATTATGCACTTTCAACGTTAGCGCAAACTTTGTTTCAAAATGACCTCACTTGCTTCATTACGAGAATTTTAAATTTTGCTTATACAAATACAATTACAAACAAGTCGCTGTGCCTTTGGAACCCCTGCCAAAACTGAATATTAATATAATGACTACTGTTCCATTTGTCTAGAAGAAGAGGAAGTGGAGACTATAGCACTCATTATCCTTCCTCTGTCCTGCTTTGGGAAACCACGTCCTTCACGTCCTCTTTAGTCGACAGGTATTTTAGAAGCTTTTCAGAATTATCGAAGTTAGACCTAAGAAATCTATACTCATTCATCAGTTCCTTTACGAATTAGGCAACAATCCATCCGTATGTTTCTTTTTTTCACATCTTGAACCAATAGCGGATTCCACCACAACTAATTTATTTTCTTTTATCATCCTCGTGGATATTTGTAGCAATGAATCAACACCAGAGGAGCTACAAGGATGGTATAAAAATGAGCAAAATCCACAATAGCAAAGTTGCAAAAAATTTAACTATGCTGTCTACTCTCTGTCTATCTCTATCCCTTTCTTACTCTCAGGTAACACAAAGGAATTGTTTATTTGGACCCAAGTGAGCTGAAAGTTGACTTTCTTTTCTCAGCCACCTGTCAAACCTAACCTATCACACCCCTCAGGACATCGCCCCTCCCCCCAGTGGATTCTCTTAGGAGATTACGGGTGTGGCAATCCCGGGAGCCCCAGCCAGGGTTAATTGGCTTTTTTCATCAGAGTACCTTTGGACTTATGTATGTGTTACTCCACAATCTCTGGCAACAGAGAAACGGATATGCACATATTTATAAAAGGAAGTTGGTTTGCTATGTTGCCTTGCAGGTGCAGCGTCACCTGGAACTGCACTGAGCTCAAAAGACGATTGAGGGGAAGCTCCAACATGAGTGGTTGAGCTGTGCCGGCCATTGGAGAGGAATTCTTTTGGAGAACTTGGTGTGGCTGTGAGCGGTGGTTGCTAGCCAAAAAGGTGGGAGATTAGTCTTGGCTTCCCAGTGTTAAATCAATGCTAGTGATTGGCTGCCAGGCCAGACACTATTCTAGGTGCTGGTGCCATACAACAGAAGCTGCTTTGACATGCTTTAGCAGCAAGCGCTTAGACAGGACGCTTACCTTGACCCGGTGCTTACGCCACCGTTATATAAGGTCGTAAAGGCAGGTGCTCACGTGAATTTGAAAGACATCTGCCATTAACGGTAACAAAAAATGTTAAAGTTGCCAAAAAATTTAAATTCATAATAATAATACTGCCACCATCGACCCGCCCTTATTGGAAAACCCATTGTTTGCTAACAATGTTTGGACTGTTTAAAGCTTATCGTCCTTTGCATTTACTTTTTATTTTTTACTTTTCATGTCAGAATACACAAAAGTGTATTTTGAAATGAATACTTTAGTTATATACTCGCGCTTACGCGTCATTCTTCATATGCTTATTTTCAACGGTCTAAATCAATCATACGATTGAGAGCGGGTTGGATGGTCGTCTTGGTTTGGTTGGTTGGTTGCTTTGATGTCATATTCGTTGGTAGATGTTTTATGCTATCGTTTTATTACTCAGTTCTTATTTTGTATATGTTTTGTTTGACGTGTGGTTCTAAAGCCACAACTTGCAACATGGAAAAAATACGAACTGAATCGAGGATACAAATTGCGTGGTACTAAATTAACTGGCAATATCGGCTTGTGAGCACCAGCGAATTAATGTAACAACGACTAGAACACACTCTCTATTAGCTGGTTTGATTTGAATTTAAAGAAGAACACATAGAACAAAGGTACTCGTACTCGTAGAATTTGGAAGAAAATCGCAAGCTGACTAATGTTGGAATATTGATGAAGCAGAAGAAGTGAGTTTCAGTTCAATAAATACCTGGGGGCAAATTACGGCATTCAATACGATTCGAAATTTAAAAATATTTCCGTATAAACTCTATTGAAATATTTCGTGATTTCGTTCGATAACGAGTGCCGAAATATCGATGAATGGTTGCAATATTCCTAATTCGATCGATGTCAATTACTTGGGGGTTACTCTTTAAAAACAAAGCCACCTATCGACAAACAAAAATCACTCTTTGTAAGACGTTGATGCTGTTGCATGTTTCTCAAGCATGGGTACTTGCGAAAGCAGATGAGGCAGTACTTGGAATGTTCGAAAGAAAAATGCTTTATAAAATATATGGACCAATATGCGTTAATGGAAAATATACGTGTCGTATGAACCATGAGCTGTATGAGTTATATGTCGACATTGTCATAGTTAAATAGTTTGCCGCTATGCGGACAGAGAGAATGGAATGCAACTATGATTCTGAATTATCTCTCCTCCCTGTGGTATATAAATAAGATTCTATTCTCTAAAATATCCACTTATGATGTCTATGAATGTGAATTTGTCAGATTTGCCAAGTCCTCTAAATAAATACATGGTCCTTAGGAGGAAAAATTGATTCTTTTCAAGTGCTGAGCCGTTGCTTGTCCGTTTTCATTAAAGCGCCACCTATAAGGAATGCGACTGCTCGTCCTATCAATCAATGAACAGAGTGAGAATCGCAGTAAGGGCACTTGAAAAAAGAACTGAGCAAATAGTTTTGGGTTATGTTAGGAAGGATGGGTCCGTTGTGATTCCCTTCCGTTGATACCAATTAATAATAATTTTAACCCCCCATTTGTACCCCATGATGAAGTCCCTAATATCCTCCAGTTTAAACTTAGCGATATCACTAAGGCTCTCATGGAAACGTCTGCTCAGCCAGTTAAGCTTACGGCGTTGCAGCTTCGGGGAACGGTATATAATGTGTACAAGTGTTCCTTTTCAAGGGTGTCGCTGTGGCTGAGTGGTAGCGATGCTGACCTCTCAGTCCAGAGGACGTGGGTTCGATTCCCGCCATAGACCCTGGGTGTTTTCTGCAGACAAGCCAATCGCTTTGCGGGTTGTGTTTGTTAAAATAAAATAGCCCTCCAGACTCTACAATCCTGCCTAATTCGCCATGAACGTTTGGTTCTACTTCTCCACCTAATTACTGAGTTCCCTGTAGTAATGAGCTATCCATAATTTTACCGATAATTAATTTTAATTAAGTTTAATTTTTTGTCACACATTCCCTCATCTAATCTTTAAATAAAAAAAATCGAGCCGAGTACAAGCTACCGCTGATATTTTGGTCATAAGTTGCCGCCGCCAACAAGTATAACTGAACCTTGCACTCTCAGCTTAGGTTTCGATATGTAAACAGTTGGGGTTTCCAGGAGCTGAACAGTCTCAGGGAAGGGTTAGGTTAGGTTAGCTTCAGAAGAGGGGCAAACAATATTGACCCAATCCCTTCCGCATTAAACTTATGCTTTTATAGCATGCTGTGCGCTATATTGAGTTTTTGTTATGAAGACAATTCTTGCTTCTCTCCATTCTATTGGCGGTAAAGATGTTACCCAACCTAACTTCTATTAGGCAAATGCTTTGCTAAAGGAGAGCCGGGGAAATACCAACAGGTCCAGCTGCTTTAAATGGCGAAAATCTTCCAATTGCATTATTTATATTATTTGAATGGTGATTATTATATTTGTTGTGGCGATACTTCTGTAGGGCTGTGTCTCTACCGTATTCTCCACAGCTCCTGTCTGAAAGTGTGCCTTCATTAGTATTCCTAATAGTTGTTCCTCCAACGTTTCCGACCTTCTAACATTTTACTCTTTAAGAGTGTTTCTGGTTGGGTATGGGCTTTCGATAGATTTTTTTTATTTTTTATTTTTTTTTTTGGAGGGAAAGGTTACTAACTAACCTGTTGCTGATGTAATTTTGTGCCAAATGGCCTTCATGAGACTTTCATTCTAACTTGTAGTAAAGAGGAAAGTTGAAACTAAGTACGTACGTAAACTTTCTTGGGATTTAAAGGTTAATGTGAAGTGTTCCTACAAATCGTTATTGCCCATTGCGATACTTTGTCATGATGTTTAGTAAATAACCAGCAGACAGCAGCCATCAACCTGGTTTGCTTGTCTAGCTTACTCGCTACTACTACTGCTGCTCGATTCCTTCAATAGTTGATTACAAATTTTCTCAACACAGCAATTGTTCTTTATGCTGCAACAATGTGGTCGTCGTTTAAATATATTGACAATTTTTTTTATACAATATTATTTGTAGGGAGGGTATGGTTGGGTGGTGGTGGTGTGTCAACATCATTATCATGGATATGCATAAGCACAATGTATGTTATTCGTTTGGCGGAGCATGTGTTGCTGCAGTTGAAGCTTTTCAGCAACTGAATTAAGTCATCCAAATAGGAAATTATTGTGCATTTGTTGAATATTGTGGAACTCTCTAGCCATAAGTTAATGTCACCATACTTTCGTAGTGTTGTACCCTCTTTTGGTGACGTTAGTTAGCTTTGTTGGGTTGGCTGGTTTTGGTTTTGGTTTGGTTTTGCCTTGGCAAAATGCTTGCACTGTGCAATAAGCGTTGTGTTTTATGACCCCTTGCTTTCGCTGCAAATAAAGATTTATTTCTTGTACTACATGTGTGTTGCGCTAATACGAGTATTTTGAAGCCTGTCTGACTGACTGGTTGGTTTGAAATTGAAATTTCATGGGCATTAGCGAATTCATCATACTCTGCTTTAATTCTCCACACACCCATTATTTATCCATCCAACCATTTTGTACTTCTGTTAAAGTAATCTGCAGTTCAGTCATTTTAACGACCCTCCAACGACCAGACCAACCGCCATTAAGTGAGTCATACACATTGCTGCAAAACAAACGAGACTATTGAACAAAACATACAATAAAAATTTATTTGCCAGCCGAGTTGTTAGTAAACTGCAAAAAACAAAAAAATATGAAGACTATAAAAAAAATCTATGTCGCTGTTGTTTGTTTTCCACACTTCAGTTACTATTTTGTTGTCGTTATTCCATTTAGTTCTTCTCCATTCAATTTTTAGCTCGGCACTCAACATCATTATCATCATCATCACCATCATTATCATCACTATCACCAGCGTCAGCAGGAACTCCAGCAGAAACAACAACTGCTACGAGTTCTGCTTTAGTAGCCAGCAGGCGGCAATTTGACTCTCTTGTTTCATATTGCCTTTTCATCTTAAATATTTTCTTTTCTTTTTGAAATTCTGTAGGATAGCCATTTTATAAGCTTGTGCTATTAAGTTGAAGTAAAGCAAAGGTCCTGTAGGAAAATGTCATGAAGAACTTCAAAGAAATCTACTCAAAAGCCGCAACCTTCACTTTACTAACTGCATTCCCGTGCTCCAAAGTGAAAGTCCAAAGGGCCGAAAAGTATTCTTGTATTCGAAAATGAGACCGGTTTTGAATGAATAGTGTTGTCTGTAAAGATGTAGAAACACTCAAGGCAAAATCAGCATTTTTCAAGCATCTCTTCTAGCGCTATGATCCACTTTTCTCTGAAAAGATCAGATGGATGAACTGGCCAGGTTTGGATCCTTTATAGTCGCATTAACGTTCAGAACCATTAGAAGCAGTATCTTTAGGGACTATGTTCAGAGAGCAGAAGAGAAATGGAATAAACTGAGTGCTTAAAAGGTTACAAAAGAAAAATGCCCAAGTTTCTGTGACAAGTGCTCGGCAAAAATAATAGACAAAAATCTTGAGAACATTTTGCAGCTGATCGCGACCATAACGATTCACAAAGCTGTTACCAGATTTGCTAGTAGTGTAAGATTCCCCTACAGTAAATTCTTGTGTACCTGTTGCGAATAGCACAGGGAAGAAACACTTGATTTAAGAATGCGTTGCGAGTGGCACTTATGAGTGCAGCCCCAAAGTTAGCCATATGCATCTCCACTGCTTTTTTCTGTGGCAATTAAGTAGCAGCTGTAGGTTAATAGGAATAATGCCCACATCACGTAATTCCGTTACAGGCGAATCTCTGAATTCGGTATAGTTGGTTTACCACATACGAGGGTGGGCCCATTAACTCGTGTCTTTTTGAATTGCCCGCCTCTTAATTGAAATGACAACACTGCTCTTGTCAACAGGCAACTGTCAGCTGACTCCTGTCTAAATTTGAACAAGCTGCGTCATTTAGTTTGTATTTGGCAGCCGTTGATAGCAGACTATCGCGCGTTTTGAGAAGAAAGTGGAAAAAAGTAAATTTCGTGTGCGCATTAAAGGCCATGATTCACTATCCTACACAATCGCGCGATCTACGAAAAAATACAACCCCGATCTGGTGAATTGTTTTTGTCTTTGAAAATGTTCATAGACTCCATCATACCAGGGCTGTATTTTCTCAAAAATCGCGCGATCGTGTAGGCTAGTGTATCACGGCCTCAAGCAAACCAAGGCTAAGCTTGAATCTTCACCATCAATTTCAAGGGTAAGAAAGTGGAAAGTGGTTTACTGAATTTCACTGTGGCCGTACAAGCCGAACGTTCTGGACAGCCAGTTGAGGTCTCTACATTCGAAACAATTGAAAAAAGTTCACGATATGATTTTAGCCGATCGGAGATTGAAAGTGAGAGAGATTGTGGAAGACATAGGCATCTCATATATAGCTCAGTGGCTTCAATTATGAGTGATCACTTGGGTATGAGAAAGCTTTCCGCAAGATGGGTTTCGCCTTTGCTCGCAATCGACCACAAACGCATGTGCAGTTTTCATGGCAGAAAACCAGGGATTGGGTCTGTGTTTTTTCAAAAAGTCACTGAGCTAATGACCCACCCTCGTATTTCTTAATTGTAGCGGTCCACCATACTATTGAGCCATATGTCACTGTTGGTCGTATAACCGCTGCATGCACCTCCGCCATCTACACGTCCAGTCGGCTAGTTTTAGGATTTTTTCGGTTAATTTTGGCTGACGCTGTTTATAATGAATATGTGTATGTACTCGTATGTATGTACAATTTTTATAGCAGTAACGTTGTTTTGATTGTTTGAGAAATGGTTAGAAAATTTTAAATGACCTCCTTTACTTTTTACCCCAACAGCCTTTTCCTCTTCTTTTTTTTTTTTTTTTTTTTTGTCTAACTGCCTCTTCTTGCGAGCTTCTACGCTGACCGTTAAGTTAGTTATCGCATACATACATATGTACATACATATCCACATATGTACATACATATGCACATAAATGTAGAAGATGCTGTCTTTTTGTTTTCCTTCTTTCATCATTTTACAAAAAAAAAAAAAAAAGAAATGAAAAAAAACGAGTGGAGGGTAAACGCATTAACCAAAATTATTAAGTCCCCACATGCTTCTTTCAAGCTTTTGTTGCCTGTAGTTTAGTTCGTAGTACCCTTGAATCACATTAATAACATCAGTCCGTCAGCCAACCAAGCAGCCAGTCGAATCAGCCTGCCAGTAACAAAAGCAGCAGCAGCAGCAGAGTAAAAGCACACTTAAGAAGCAAAACTGACATGTGTACATAAGTATGTATGGACGTATGTATTTAGCTCTAGCTTTAATATATGGTTGGTTTGCGCGCGGGGGACATGTGTGACAGTACGAGTATAAACTTCTGTACGTGTCTTGATTGCTTTCTTTTTGCTCATACACTTACAACTGACGGAACGAATGATTGACTGACTAACTAACGTACGTACTGTCTTGCTGGCAACTCATGCATCCATCCCCTATAAATATAAACATACATACACACATGCATATGCATAAATACATACATACGTAGAAAAACCCTCCAGTTTTAAAAGTAGAAATTGACTCCAAATCGTTAGGTTTTTCCCTAACAAAAAATCGACTAGCTACTACACTAGCCACAAGTAATGCAAGAGTTCGCCTTTTGACTTTCTCACTCATGGATATGTTAATGCCTTTAACCTCAAAGAATTTTTTTTACGAGTGGAAAAAACTATGCTGTTATTCCAAAGAAAATCAACAAGAAAAAAAAGTATTTTAAGTACACAATTATTTTGATTTTGTGATGGCGTCAGTTACAATTGGAAGTTCTTTTTGGTCAGTGAACGTGTAATTTTTAGTGAAAAAAGTGCTTTCTTTTAGAAAGTTAAAATGAGCAGCAGAAGTCAATTAACACGTTGCATAAAAAAGAAAAAAACAATTAATTGAAAAATGTATTAATCACTCTTATCAGGGATAAAAGTTCACGTGAAATGTGTTTCTCTAAAATTGTGATCGCCAATTTTTGCGTTATTATTACATATTTAATTTTGTTCACGGAAAGTATTTCACGTGGACAGAATGTTCGCCTTATATTCCCGATAAGGGTAAATAATTATTTGTTTTATCAATAGAAAAATTAATTGTATTCATTGGCGAAATCACTGACGAAGGGTTATGCATATGGTGGCAATTGACTACCGTCAATCTCATCCCCATTTTAAAATCGTCAGTCTTTTGCATTGCTAGTAGTTAGGCTAGTAGTAAGTGGTAACGGTTGTTATTTAACGAAATAGCTAGGCATTCGCTAGCTACGCCGACTGCAGGGAAAAAAGTCATACACATACACACACATTTAAAATATAAGTCTCATAACAATGTTTCCGAAATCAACTTCAACATCATCATCATCATCATCGTTGTCGTTGTCGTTATCATCGTCTGCTTTTTCTTCTTCAACAGAAAGAACAATAATATGTAATAGCAAAAACTATGGCAACAAATATTTAACCGACAACGTTTCCTTCCTCTAGTTCTTGCTGCTTGCTCCCAAGTCGAAAAGAAAACAGAAACCATTAAAAGCAATATGCGTTTCTGTTCATTCTCTGTTCTGTGAGTATATTTCTTATAGTTCCATATTTAAGTTTATACATACATACTGTACTCGTATATATGTACATATTTTTAAACCTAAATGCTGGTCATGATGATATTTCATGTGATGTATGTATGTATGTATGTGCTTATGAAAATTGTTCGATTGATTCCCTCCCGACATAAATTGTAGCTTCCGTCCAAGCAGTTTTGTAAGAAAAAGTTCGATGGAAAGCTCATACGCAGTGCGAGGGTGTACGAGTTTGATGTTTTTTTTTTTCTAACACATTAGTTATACTCAAGAAACTACATATTACAATGTATGTATGTATGTATGTATATTTTAGGTACGATTATAGTGTAAAATTCATTATGGCACGTATTAAGTCAACAATCATAAAACTGTTATACTCGTACTTTTGCTTTCACAAAATACTTATCTTAAATTTAATAGTGTTTTCACACCTAAAGCTAAAACCACATCTCCGCCGCCGCCCCCGCCCCCGTATTCGGCAAATCGCTAAAGCTAAATTCGATCTTAAATTAATAATGTTGGGGATGACGTAAAATTTCGGCAGATTACATTTCTAAAGCCGAGATCCCATTATCGGCACAATGTACCGTTTTGCGTCAGCTCACTGAAATAAACTCATAAGTACATAATAAGTTCAATTGGCCTTCTTGCTCAACCAATTGAAATATAAGGACATAATTGCACCACACTGCATTGATAATAAAGCCATATAGGCTTATTCCGGAATTAATTGAGAAATAAGGCCATTTTGGTTTACTACTTATGACTTTATTGCAGTGAGCCGACGAAAATCGATAAATCGACTTTATAGATTTTTAGCGATAGAGATTTAGCTTTAGCGAGTTACAGAATACGGGGCTTGTTTTAACGTTAAAAGTTTGATAAATTCCGGTTTTAAACAACAGGTTGTCTCCATAGTTTCGACAAACCATGGTGATTTCAGCAAATCATGTTAACTTAGACATGATTTACCATACATTTTGCACATGGCCCACATCACCTCAAAGTAGCTGATTTATTTTAAATTATGTCGAAAATACTATTTTTTCGAACTGTCGTTTAAAATTACAAACTCCATCCATCAATGCATCATTTATCAATAGTCATTGACAATTTCGAAAAAATGATATTAAAGAATTTTTAATAAATTTTAAACGTCAACTACAGTTGCTGCGCCAACCTTATAAATTACGTGGATAAATTGACTGCGAAAATTCGAACACCAAACAAATCACTCAGAAGCTCGGTGGGAACACTTCGAAGTCATTTACTTAAACCTACTAGATTTAAAGTCGGTGCAAACATACTCACCACTAATATTATGAATGTGAAAGTGAGTTTGTTTGCTGTGATCTTACGCCCAAACCACTAAAACGATTTTGAAAGTTTTTTCGCCAATAGGAAGCTACATTACCATTTTTCTTATCCGGCTCGGAACCAATTTTTTTATAATTGGCCCGGATTTTCAAAAAGCTAAACCGATTTTTAAAATTTTCACCAATAGAAAACTACATTACCAGAATCAAATATAGCCTATTTTTTTATCCAGTTCAAAACCGGTTTTTTAATATTTGGTACGGATTTTCAAACCGCAAAACCGATTTTGAAAATTCGCTTAACAATGGAAAGCTACATTACCAGCGGCAAATATCGCCTATTTTTTATCTGGTTCGAATCCGGTTTTTTTATATTTAGTTCGGATTTCTTCCGAAAACACACAAGGCAATTTTCGTTTGTTTAAAAAGTTTTAAAACCGGTTTTTATTCTGTTTTTTAATTTTTTTTTATCGTCTTTATGTCGGTTTTTGTCATATTTTTGTAACATCAATGAGTAACAAATAACAAAACGTTTATAAATTTTATGTATAGTTTCCAAAATATCAGTTCAACGCGAGCCGAGCCGCAGGTAATCTCCTATAGAAATACATATATTTGGTTTATTGCTGTATTTTTTTCTGCTTTTTTTATAACACTTATTTGACAAAACTGTACAATAACTTCTTTTGTTTGTATGAACAACACAGAAATTTTACAATGCGCTATAAAATGGAAATTATTTTATATGTATTTTGTAAATAAACATTTTGCTTGAAAATCAAGTTATTATTAAAAAAAAATTCATCAATACGTAAACCTACTTTATCGGCAGAAGGATGCCGGTCATATTTTCATTCCATCCAAAAGATTATTTTTCTCCGCAAATTTTTGATTATTATTGCGGCTGCATCCATTTCTAAGTTGAAAATCGTTCAACCGGTATCTACTCTTACACTGTGGAACAAATTCAGGTCAGCAAAAGTTAGGTCGATTGTGAGAGCGAGGGGTGAAAATAGAGGCTAAATTAGAAGACCCGTATCGCGGCGTTTGTTTATGTTAGTTCGAATTTTTTTTTAATCGGCCTTCGAACTTTGCGATTAAAAAAAAAATCGAACTAACATAAACAAACGCCACGATACGGGTCTTCTAATTAAGCCTCTATTTTCACCCCTCGCTCTCAGAATCGACCTAACTTTTGCATATTTTGGAAGAACTTATTAAACAAAATTTTAGATGTATTACTCTATCTGTATATAATTTTTGAATTATTCTTGTATTACTGAAAAATTCATTTTATGAGTATTTAAAACTGATTGTCGTACTTGCACAACTTAATCTCTCTTTTTTGTGAATTTTATTGATACATATTTCCTTTTTTTCCTTCTCTACATTTCGTTTAACAATTGCTTTTATGTTTGTAAGCCTGCTTAACGTTTTTTACACCTTCTCTTGCTTTGGCGTATGTACTCGTATACTGCTATTACTTGTAGATTTGTTGATCCCTTTACGATTTTCTTTTGTATGGCGACATCAAACTCATTTTACAAAAGTCATATACATACATTCATTATATGTACATATGTACATGCATGTGTATGTATATATGTACATATTTTAAATGTACCTAAGTTCGTTCCCACTTGACCTGAGATGCGATATAAACGAGTGCTGACTACAGCGAAGAAATTTCGAAACAAAATTTTACGATATTTGTTCGCAAATCTCAAACAGTTCGAATGTTCGCTAAAGATTCGAACTTCTCTCGATAGTTTCTCGAATGTTTGATGGTAGCCGAGTGGATGTGTACTACTCTGTTAGCCTAGAGGTACCAAGTTCGAGCCATGACAGCACTGAAAGTAAAAAAAAGCAATCATACTTATGTATAGGGTGTTTTTTATTGAGGTATAGAACTTTAAGTTGGCATCACTTTTTTAACTGGCGGCCATTTTGTCAGCTGTCAAGTGATTAATATTTAGTTTGGTTTGCCATTTCATCATGAACAGGTTGACAAAAGAACAACGCTTGCAAATCGTGCAAATTTATTTCGAAAATAATGGTTCAGTTCGCGAAGTTTACCGCAAGCTCCGTCCATTTTATGGTCGACATAATCGTCCATCAGAGCAATTAATTCGGTTAACCGGTCAATTGGCCACCAAGATCGTGTGATTATTTTCTTTGGGGATATGTGAAGTCGCTCGTCTACACCAACAAACCAGAAACGTTAGGGGACTTGGAAGCCAACATTCGTGGCGTTAGAATTGTAGAATTGGCTTTATTCGAGCCAGCCGCGGCGGCCACATGTCCGAAATCATATTTAAACGTTAATGGCATAAAATTATCCTTCCAATAAAGCCAAATTGATGGACATTAAAACGATTTTCTTGCGTTTTATTTCAATTCGAAGTTCTATACCTCTAAAAAAACACCCATGCGTGCAATAATTGAACAGAAAAAAATTTGCACACTATTGCCAAGTGAATGTGTGCTAGTTTGTTAGAATAAAAATAAAATAAAATAAGTAAGTTAAAATACATATGTATGTAACTTAAAACATAGATTACTATTTCTTACGTTTTCTGCTGCCTTTTTGAGATATCGAAATGAGTTCGATATTCTCTCATTTTTGAAACCTTCGAAATCGAATGTTTTTTGGAACAAAACTGAGCGACAAACTAAACTTTTTTCGATTCATTTTTGAGTGTCATGCGCGATAAATGTTCGCGATATATTCGAAATTGATATCATTAACGAAAGTCTTGGTCAACTGGGTTTTAGTTCCAAACACCATCTTCTTGCTATTTTACTTGTTTGCTTGTGACTTTTTTTCGAAGCTGCAGCTAAACTTTGTTGTATTTGCTCGCTGTCGTCTGCCAGCCAGTCATCAGCCTACCCGCTATGCTTTGCTTGTTTTTTTGTGAATTGACGGGCCGTATTTAGATGACTGACTTTGAAAGAAAACTATATACATACATACGTATGTGTGTATGTAAGTATGTATAAGAAGCGAAGAAATTTTTATTGTTGTTAAAGAGGAGCTTACTAGCGCTCGCACCTCTTCTCCTTCAGTTCTGCTAAAGCACGCTTAATTTTTTTTTTTTTTTTTTTTTGCTAAGGCTAAGTATGCATGTGTGTATGTTAATGTGTTTGCTTGTTTGTGGTCGTCTTTCCTGCTTCTTTTTGTACATAAATATGTAAGTATGGATGTACATATTTATGTACGAAAGTCTACAGCCGTAAGTTTGTGCGCTTAAAATGCTGATGGGTCTGATTCTAGTTGTGGCTGTCGTTCTTTTGTAATTTTGTGTATGTTGACTTCGTTATTCTTTAGCTTGCTTGTGTTGTTTTCTTGCCTCTTCTTATTTTGAATGACTGCCTCTGCTGCTGCTGTCTGTCTGTTTAATATTGTTGACGATTTAGCAGACTGACTCTAAGTTTGTTTGCCAATAAGTCTGTCTGCCTGTCTTGTCAGCATTTGTAGCCAAGTACTATTGCTTGTGTCGAAAATGTCCCTGGAATTTGCTTCATTTCATGCTTATTGACACTGCTTCCAAACTATTTCGGTTATTTCTTTTATTTCTCCATCATTTGTTTGCTTGCCTGTTTGCCTTTCAGTACACTACGTTTCGAAGCATTTTAATGTGTTTTAGGTGTTTCTGCTGTGAGTTATGTACATATGTACATACATACATACATATGTATGTACATATTTTTTTTGTTTATGGACAGAGGAGTTAAGCACTACATTTTGTACATACTGTCAACTACGTATGTACATATGTATGTATGTATGTACTCGTATGTATATTTTGAGTTACATATGTACATATGTGTATATAATGTCCGTTCTATTGTTAAATGATGTCATATCGTATGTTTGAAAAAATTTTTATCGAATTATTTACTGCAAATCTATTAAATTTGTAGTTTTTTACTTGTATAACAGTTCGAATTAACTGCTATAAAAGCCAAGTTTGAAAATTTCTTGTTTGATAATTGAAAATACATGAAATTTGGTTATTTTTTACCTGTATAACAGTTTGAGATAACTGTTATAAAACTGTTATACTGACTCAATTACCATATTTTTGATAAGTAAATGTAAATTAAAACAAGTTCTAAATGTAATATTTTTTTTTTACATATTTGAAGGCTTTAATATTGATTTGTTTTGTTTTATGCTGAGATTTTCCATAGCTATGCTAAGGAAAAATGCTTGAGTGTTGTTTATAATCCGTCTAAGTTCTTCTTTCAAGTGCTGGTACGTCTCGGAATGAATGTACATATGTATGTATGTATGTGTAGGGCCTGAAGCAGCAATGGCCAACGAGATAAATTTATTCGTGTATGTGTATTCATTTGTATAAGAAGTCGATTGAAGTTCGGTTTTGCAAAAGTTGTAAAGTAAATTTTTAGTTTTTACTTGTATAACAGTTCGATTTAACTGTTAATTTTGAAAAAAAAAGTGAAATTAGCGCATTATTGCACTCAAATAATTCTATATATTGCGTAGTATGCAATTTTATTTATTAATGCAATTAAATTATGTAAAATGAATTCAAATTTATTTGCTCAGTATAACAGTTTTAAGTAACTGTTATAAAACTGTTACACTGACCTAAATACCACATTTTGAGCTAAAAGATTAAACAAAAGCATTTCTGTGTAAATTTTATGTAAAATTTTCCAAAAAAAAATTCTTGTTGCAGCGTTTAGTTTTCTGCTTAAAATACCAAGTATTCTTGGGTTTCATCACTCCATAAAATCAAGTTATACTCCCATCATCAATTATAGCTTATAAAACTATTATAAAAACATTTGCAACATATTGCTTTTAAGATTTCGACTATCTGGCAATGCATATATTTCTTTTTTGCTTCATTTCTGCTTGTGGATTTTATGCGTCAATTGCTTGAAATACATGTCGTATTATTTGGCTTCGGGTTTTCTGTATCTGCATGTGTGTGGTTTTAGCTTGTTTTATATTTAAATGTATGAATGAAAGAGTATGGTTTTTGTTCTGAATAATGCGAAGTGAGTTTGATTAGTAGAGTACATATACATATGTATGTACAAATGTATCTCTATGGCTTTGTTAGGCTTTGAAAGCACCCTGATTGTAGAATTGTATTTGCCGAGATATGTACATACGAACGATGCAGTGTGGTTTGCTTGGCAAATGTTGATTACTGCTGCTATTGCTGGCCTGCTTGCTTGCTTGTTGGCTCGTTTCAAAATTGGCATGCCGGCTGGATGTCATGACAAAAATTATAACTCTAACCAGCTTAAAATACAAACTAGCAAATCTCCCTCATATTCTTTATATGGGTATAGTTGCAAGTATTGTATTTTACAACCAAATAGTCATTAACTATAGCTAGAGTTGAGCATGAATACGTATGATTGTGCTCTAGTTACGAGGATAGATTTTAAAGGAGTTTATTTAATCTGCAATGGAAAGTCCACTTAATGTGTTTTCACGTCGGCGAACTCTACGCATTCTGCCCTTCAAGTTCCATGTCACCCACACCTTTTACACAGCATTGATAGCATTGAAAATAAAATAAAGCTTGGCATCACTGGGTAGCACAATCAGCTGACTTGAGTGCACGTACTTTTCGCATTCTAATCTGACGTCTACATTAGACATGAAAAGCTGTGAAGACCTGACGTTGAGAGTTGCTATTAAAAGTGCAGCTAGCAATAGTACTTACAGGTTGTGAAGACCTGACGTTGAGAGTTGATTTTCTTCGTCTCGTATCTCCTTCTCTATTATTCCATTGTAGACGGCATGTTAAAACATATTTCTTCATAACGCCTTCAAAACATTAACAGAGCACTAAAATATACCACCAGCAATATATTATTAATGTTATGAGGGTGGGTCATTAACTCAGTGACTTTTTGAAGAAACACAGGATTTTATATAAAATGTTATTTTATTCATTAACATATTCTCCTTTGAGTTCTATACACTTAGTTCAACGGTTTTTATACCTTCCAAAATATATGATTTGCCGAGGTCATCAAGATAAGCATTCGTTTGTGAGATAATTCGTCGTTGGAGTCAAATCTCTTTCCGCCGATCCATTTCTTCATGTTTGGGAACAAGAAATAGTCATCCGAGGCTAAATCTGGAGAATAGGGCGGATGAGCAAGCAATTCGTAGCCCAATTCATGGTTTTTTGCACATGCGTTTGTGGTCGATTCTGAACAAACGCGACACCCATCTTGCGGAAAGCTTTCTCATACCCAAGTGATCATATAAAATTGAAACCACTGAGCCATGTGAGATGCCTATGTCTCACACTATATCTCTCACTTTCAATCTCCCATCGGCTAAAACCGTATCGTGAATTTTTTTCAATTGTTTCTAATGTAGAGACCTCATCCGGCCGTCCAGAACGTTCAGTAAACTTTTTTACAATTAAAATTGATGGTGAAGAGTCCTCATAGTATTTATCAAGTTTAGCCTTGGTTGGAGTGATGTTTTTTCCGACATTCACTTTTTTCAATTTTCTTCTCAAAACACGCGGTAGTCTGCTATCAACGGCTGCCAAACTCAAACTAAATTACGCAGCTTGTTCATATTTAGACAGGAGTCAACTGACAGTTGCCTGTTGACAGGAGCAGTGTTGCCATTTCAATTAAGATGCGGGAAATTCAAAAATACACTAATTTAATGACCCACCTTCGTCATTATTTCATTGTCTGGTATACCATAGACGGCTGGTAAGATGGTTTCCACGTCATAACGCTAAACGCACGATTCGTCACCAGTTATGACCATCTGGAGCAAATTTGGGTCGTCGCGGACAGAGTCCAACAGCTCTTTTTGGTCGAAATTGAGCAATTTTGGTACTAATTTCACGGCGACCCGTCTCATGCCCAAATCATTGATAAAAATCAAATGGCACGAGCCAATCCATATGTCTAGGTCCTCAGCAACTTCTCTAATGGTGATTCGACGATTGGCCAATACCATTTTCTTCACTTCATCAATTTTTTCGTCTGTTGTTGAAGTGCTCGGGCGTCCGGCACGCTCTTCGTCGTTCACATCTTCTCGGCCTTCTGAGAACATTTTGTACCACCGATAAACGTTCCAAGGTAGCTTCTCCGTATGCCACTGTCAACATTCGGAATGCATCCGTGCACTTAATTTCGTTTGATACAGGTTCTTTGTTCCATTTTTTTTAATAGCTAAAAATCGAAGACGAGCCAAAACACGTACAAGCAAAGCAGCTGTCAACAATTAACTGAACATTCAAAATGGCCGAAATTGGCGGCATAAGTAAGAGACATGAGTACCAACATAACGCCACAAAAAAATCAAAATTCAAATATATGTACGTAACCCGCGAAAATTAAAAATTCGCGATAAGTTTTGACCAAACCTCGTATATGGTTAAATATTAAATAATGCTGTCAAAAATTTAGTTTCTACTAGTTTTGCAAAAAATTTTATTTACAAGAGACTAGTATAACACTTTTCCTTGTCTCTTATAAACTGCTATACAATGATAATTTAATCTATAATTTTTTTTTGTTGATAGTTGAGCAGCTGTGCAACGAAAAGACATCTAGACATGCTAAACCATCAGCAAATAAATTTTTTAAATTCTTATTCATTTGAAATAAATTGTTCTATAATTATATGTAGTACGTCGAAGTATTCTTCAATTTTTTTTATATAACAATTTATAACTTTGCTTTGTTTAGTTTGAGATAACTGTTATAAAAATGTAATAAAACGTTTCTGTACTTTACAGACATTTATTATTTTTTTTATAAAACTTAATATTTTCATTATTTGAAAGAATTGCATGCATTAAGAGCTTTCTTAATTATCAATCCTTTCTCGTTAAATGAATTGTATACTTACGTTGATTTCACAATCCATATACATATGTACATATGAGAGTTGGTCTGGTTTTTATTGTTACTTGTGTCATGACGACACCATGACTACATTTGCCCCTCTCCACAACAACAAAAACAGCAACAACCATTAAATTTCATTTACATACATACACATGTATCCATTTTGTTTCCCTTCTACTGTATCCTGTCAGAAGTTTAACATCTCTTCGCCAAGTCTAAGCTTTGCGCTAGAGAAGAAGAAGAACTACATAGTTGCATATTTAAATGCAGATGATGAAATGCTGTAGAAGAATAAATATGGTAATAATGATGACGTTTGAATCTCTAACTGTTCTTCGAGTTTACATTTCAACAATTATCCTACGGTTTTTTTTATTCTCGATGGTTGTTTCTTTGTTAAGCTTTGAGTTCTCTGCTTTGAAATGTTCCTAATTCCTTAAAACTTTTTATTATACTTGTTGGTATTATTTATATGCTATAATTTTTTTCGCTGTAGTCATCATGCTTTAGATTCATATTTTTTTTATGCCGTCATTTGTAGTTTGTAGCCAGTGTGAGGAGAGTTTTTTTTTCTTTATGGTATATTTGCTGGCATTTGGGCAAATGCTGTCGTTTGCAATCTGTGTTTGAGTTTTTAACTGCAAACGTTACGATACGAAAATATGGTTGTCAGGCAGGGAAGCAAGCAAGCACAAAAACATGATTGCTTTTAGGTTTTTCTTTATTCCATTTTGTTGTTTTGTTGTGTTCAGCTCAAGTACAATCTCTTCTGCCCTGTGCATGTTGTAGTCTGTAAGCTTTTTTGAAAAGCATTTCGTCCCTAGTTTTTGAAATAATGTATTCCTGCTTGAGCCTTAATAGCAGCAACAACATCAACTATATCATCATCGCCCTGATTGTTGTAGTCCTCGTCATCATACTCCTGGTTGAAGAATTGCTGTGCTTTGCCAAAGCAAAACTAGCACCAGCAATGGTTGTGCACACGCACACACACAACACAAACATTGAGGCAATAGCACGAGTTTACGTTTCACAGTCACATCCAATCATCCCTGCCTTTGTATAACTAACAAATGAAGCCACCAGACATCATTCCTTGCAACCAAACTGAACTAAACCAAACCATGCCAGCCAAGTCAACCAAGCCAGCCATCCAACTAGCAAACCATCCATCCATCTATGCTATACGACGATGCGAGACACACACGTACTCCAGTTTTATTATAAACGAGAACGTTTGTATTTATGCTAAGAGACAGTGGGACTAAAGAAAATATTAAGCTTTATGTCTGTTTTATTTAACTTTACTTTTGAAACCGAGAAATGGATATATATCTAGTCAGCACCCTGAAACTTCGAGATATTGGTAGAAATTCTATTACATAATGGTGCCAGAAAACGTCAGGATAACATGCACCAGGCATTCTTCTTTCCAAGAGAACAATAATGGACTTTATCGCTGTTATAAGCTCTTAAATTTGTATCACTCCTCCATGGCAAAAGCATGGGGTCTACTCTATAATTCGAATCGAAAGAAAACCATTTATAATTTGTAAAGGGTGAGCAAATTTAACGTTAGGAACTAAATTGGCTTAAAAACACACTTTTTGATAAATTCAATTTTATTGATACCAATGTAAAATTCAAATATGGGAATTAATAATGGAATATGATGTCGGGCAAATGTTCACCTTTAGCACGTCGGCAGACGTCCGCTCTTTTCACAACATTTTAAACCACATTTTGTAACAAAGCTTCGCTTAACTCTCAATGCAGCACCGAATTTCAACTTTCTGAGCGTCATTGGTTTCTGGTTTGTTCACGTAAACCCGGTCTTTGAAATTAAAATTCTTTGTTGAAGAGTGTAGCGTTCCATGGTTAAAATTTCCCAACTTTTTACTAAATGAATGTCAAAGGATGTCAGCTCAATTCTTGACGTTTCATCACTTGACATCCAATTTACTTCCTAACCTTAAATTTGCCCACCCTTTATGTTAATTACATGTAAATTCGAAAGCATTTTGATTCGTTTCGAAATATAGTACAGAGTATACCCCAGTATTTTGCTTTAAAAAAGCTTACAAAAAATATACAATCAGGCATGTTCTGAAAATCACATTTTTGAAATCACATGTGATTTCAAAAGTAATAATGATCATGCAGAAATTTTTAAAATCTTTCATTTTAATTTTTCTATTATATAAATCATCAAATATGATTTATGAATGAAATTTTTCGTATATGATTTTAAAAACGTCTGCATGATCATTATTAGTCATGTGCCACACATGCGTAAAAAAAGCGTAACCAATAATTACGAATGAAAAACTGTTTGATTTAGACACGTATTTATTAAGTTAAACAGTTTCATACATAACGAATAGACAATTTTATAGAATCCAACATGATTGGAAACAGTTTAAATCAATAAATACACGTCTGAATCAAACAGTTTTTCATTAGTAATTAGGGGTTACGCTGTTTTGGACACATGGCACACAAGAAATGCCAGATGTAAACTCAGCCTTACTTTTAAAATCAGGTGTGATTTGAAAAATGTGATTTTCAGAACATGCCTGAATATCTTTTCCACTGAAATGTCACTGAATTTGCTCTACTGTTTGTGTGTTTTGATGAAAAAGCATTCATTCGTTCGGTTTTTGCACACAGAAAAAGCCCATGTGCCGCGCGTTTAATATGTCTGTCTGTCTGCCCACAAGCTGTGGCAGGCACACATACATCCATACAAACATACATATGTACATACATACACATGTATGTATGTAGCATTTATAAACATTCATACTTTTAAGTTAAGCAGCCAAGCAGGCAGTCAGGCAGGCAGGCAAGGCAAAGCAATCATTCAGACAAGCAAAACAGTCACAGCCACAAAAACGTACACGCACACATGCATACATATAAAAAGCTGGCTGGATGGCTGGCAGGAAGGCTGCCTGCCAGGCAGTCAGGCAAAAAGCAAAGCAAAAGTAAGGCAATAACAAGGCAGGAGAGCCAACAACAGCTTACACATTCATACAGATAAATATGTGTGTATATATGTCTACTCCCCAAACATACTGGCTAGTATGACAACAACAAAAACAACTAGATGTGTGCTACACTATTCAAGAGCAGAGTATGTGAAAACAACAGCAACAACCATAATAACAACAAAAGAAAATAAGAACTTTTTGTGTTGTTGTGGGCTTTAGTACAGTGGCCAACTCGCAACACACAGTGTGTTATATGTACGTGTGTGTGGATGTATGTAAACTTGTCGTTAGCAGGAGCAGCAGCAGAGAACAGTAAAACGCTGTGGCAGTTGAATAAAAATATTTACACACATTCATTCGCACACGGCATACAATCATCGTGTGTCGAGTATAAATTAAAAAGCGTTTTTAATACGTTTATTCTACTTTTTTTTTGCTTCGCCTTGTGTTGTGTTTTTTGTGTGTGTTTTTGAGTTTTTCATCATCATCATCACCATCGTCAACTATGTATCACCAGCATTGCTATAGCTTTATGCGCTTCACTTTGCTTTGCTGAATTTTCAATTTCAGTTGTAAGCTGACTGCAATCAGCGTTGGAAGTGAATTCGAATATACTTATTTTGGAGAAGTGAAACTAAACAATGTAAAAAGTTCTTTAAAACACGTGTAATAAAAAATAATAAATAAATAATAAAAAAAGAAAAGAAACAAATACTCAGAACAAACAAGTAAAAAGCAAAGAAGAAATTAAACCACAAAATAATAAAGAAAAGGAATCTAATAATGTAAATCAAGCAAAATTAACAGAGAAATACTCGTAATAATAAACCGGGGAAAATTGTGTTAAAAATAAATAACAACATAAAAAACAATTATTGCATTTATAATTGCTAAACTACAGTGTGCTCTCTTTAATTTACATGGTACTTTAATTAAATTTACTCTCTTGCTTGCTCTCTCTCTCTCTGTCTGTCTTTGGATTTAAGTGAATTCTGCTTAATCTTTGACATTGATTGATCAAAATGAAGAAAAATTCACCACTATACAACACCAACAAGCAAACAAGTTTATTAAAAGAAACAATGTTGCATTCATATTCTTCTTTTTTGGAGCTAAACTCCCCCCCCCCAACCCCCCCGCTCTTCCATCAACATCAAAGGACAAAAGAAAATGTGTGTTTTCCAATATTGATTTTGTATTAGTTTGTGTTATTTTCTATCGGTTTTTTATTGTTGTTGCTGGTCTATAGGACACGGAAAATACCTACATATGTATATTAATGTATGCATGTACATATGTGTGTGTATGTATGTATATATGTACATCACTGGTGGGCGCTATTAATGGATTGGTGAACTGCCAATGTATTGACGTTGCGAGCTACCCACCAAACACAAATCCATACAGTTAAAATATTAATTGAAAATAAAACATTTTCTAACCAAAGAGTCATTTGTAAAAAACATTTTCAAACTTTATTTTGGTATGGTCCACATATAGCAACTATTTTTTTATTTTTTCCAAATAAATATTTGTATTTTTATTTTAAATTTTTCTCTTTCCCTACCATTAAACTTATGAAAAGCACCATAAGTCTTTAAATGACATATTTATTTTTTTCCTTAAATCTTTGATAACATAAAAGCATTGTCTGTTACCAATTGCGTTATTTATAATAAAATATTTTTCGCGTATCATGAATTTTAAAGGCAACACGTGTGTTTGCTGGATAAATTGTTGAAATAAATATGTAAGCATCCGCCTCATGCGCATTCGTCGCTGTCTCAACGACGACTAAATTAACGAGGGTAAGAATACGTGTGAATGCTCTCAGCACAATTGTGCAAAGAAATAATAGATAATATCCGAACACCTACGAATATTAACAGCCTGGCAGTGCTCTGGCTCAATCTCCCAGGATTGAGACATGCAAAACTAATGATTGTAAGGTATAACCAAAATCGTTTCATAGCTTTCATGTCCCTGAGTAAAAACAATCTAAGAATGCTCACAGGCTTCCTCACAGGCCATTGTAGACTGAGAAAACACCTCAACAGACTTGGCATTGAGAGTAACAGCCTGTGCAGATTCTGTGATTACGAAGATGAAACTCCAGAGCATATTCTGAAGGACTGTGAAGCGTTAAGCCACAGAAGATATAGCCAATTGGGCAAGCACCTATTGGAGGATTGGGAACTGCCAGCTTTGGACCCACTGGCAATCCTGAGATTCATCAGGGAAGTAGGTCTAGATGAGGTGCTCTAGCACCTGACAGGGGATACAATAGATCTACTTTGGTCGCAGTGTCCTGTGCCTCCCGCTAGACTTAATTCAGTCATTCATTCATAGGTAGCGAAAAAATTTTATGATGAAAAAAATTATAGCAATTACTCAACTGTTGAGTGGAGCGGAACTACTCGACTATGCGTTTCTGATACAAACACTCAACGGTTGCGCAACAGCTACGTCTTATGAATGCACCCATTGTAATAAAAGTTATGCTATTCGATAGATAACAACCTAATTCAAACCAGTTTGAATAATTGACCCTACAAGAGCGCGAAAAATTCAGTGCATTTTGTGCCTTAATTACTAAGCAAACACTTTAGTTTTGACCGTTTCATACAAAAATTTTTACTAATTTCAGTTTTTCGAGTAGAATATTAAAGTTTGATTTTTCTGATAGCTAAGAGTATAAAAAATAATACATAACAACCAACCACTTTTAATTTTTTTTAAACTTGATTTTTTATTGTATAAAAAAATTCATATTTTTCAAGTTAAAATTAAAAAAACGTTCGAGTTTATTGAAATGCAAAGGCTACTATTTATATTTCGGGAATAGCAAATAATAACAAAAATTTTTAAATGAAAATGGCTTAATTGTTTTTCAAAATATTCTCCTTGATGATCAATGCACTTTTGCATTCGTTCAAACCATTTGTTATAGCAGTTTTTCCATTCCTCTTGAGACACGTCCAAAACATGGTTTTTGAACGCTTCAACTGCTTCTTCAGCGCTCGTAAATTGTTGACCAGGCAGTTTACCTTTGATATTCGGGAACAAGAAGAAGTCATTGGGTACCAAGCCAGGACTGTACGGAGGATGAGTTAACAATTCGATATTTTAACTGGTCAAAAATTCACTTGTTTGACTAATGTGTGGAGCTCGCATTGTCATGATGAAGAATGATTCGTCTTCGGGGGTTAGTTTTATTATCCGAAAACTTCCGGCAAACAAATGGTCGTGTAACACACAGAATTGACAGTTCTTCGTTGCCCAAGCGGAACAGTGGCCACATGACCCATTCGGCCGAAGAAACAGGCGATCATTTGCTTCGCTGTGATTCTTCCACGAACAACTTTTTTTGGATTTAGCTCGTCTTGGAATACCCACACGGTCGATTGCTGTTTTGTTTCCGGCTGATAAGCATACATATATCCATGATTCGTCACCTGTCACTATTTTATACACGTCTTTTGAGGCACCACTGTTGAACTTTTTAATAATTTTCTTACACTACGACGCGAGCCTTTTTTTCAGCTATTGAACAATTTTTTTACAACTAAGTGTTCATGCAGAATCGAATGTATTGAAGTGAAACTAATGTGCAAGGATGCCTCTATCTCACAATATGTCACATGTCGATCTTGCATTATCAGTTCAAGCCCTGCATCGATGTTTTGTGCACAACAACCGATTTTGGACGACCTTTACATAATTCGTCGGCGACGGAACTACGACCACTATTGAATTCACTATACCAGCGATATACTGTGGTTTTTGATGGTGCTTTATCGCCATACAAAGAACTGAGTTCATCTACACATTCTTGTTGAGATAATCCACTTCGAAAGGTGTGAAAAATAGTGCATCCATGTTTTTGTCAAATTGATTTTCTGAACTCACTGTAAACAAAACAAATGAAATAAAAATTTCAAACTTTGTTATGGTGTTGCCAGATTTTAGCTATTTACATTAGTGTTGCCAGTTCCCAAAATATAAATAGTTCCCCTCGTATTAAAAAGAAACCAAAAATATGGTCTTCTCTTATATATGTATGTACATATGTATATGTATGTAATATTTATGCATCAAAATTTGTTAAAGTAAATTTTATTTCATTATTCATATTGTAAAGAATGATAATAACAACATCGAGGAAGATTCGTGTTTATTTCCATATGCCAGCTGAGTTCGAAATTTTTTGCACACTACTGTATACACAAGCGTGTGAATGTGCAATGCATATACATACATCCATACATATGTATGTACTATAGGCCTGCACAGATATACCTGTTTGCATCAGTTGTACGTGTGTGTATTGTAAACAGATATGTTATTCAGCGTTTCTGTTTCTAGTTCTTAATGTTGATTTTTCTTAAGCAATTATTGTATGGTTGGGCAATGAGCAAATGAGAGCAACACATTTATTTGCTTGTATCTGTTTTTCTAAAACAAATAAGATACATAAAACTGCTTTTACCATGAGTACCTTATGATGTGTTGAGAAAAAATATACATGGGTGATGAATGAACGATTAAAAGTAAAATTTCACATACATACATACATATGTAAGTAAATGATACATGAAACACATGAGCTGCAAATACAAGCAAACATTGTTTTTTTCATTTATTTGTATTACAACATGTATTTTGAGCAAAAACAGATACAAACGGTTCCTCAGCAGCAATATAATAAGCAATTGTTATTGTAATTTGGAAAAGCACCCACGCACAATAACTCTTATACTAGTTCTTTCGTTCACACTACAATTATATGGTACATACCATGGTATATATATTTTGGCTATACTTATAAGTATACAAACGCAAGCCTTTAGTATGTATATAAATGTACTTGTGCTCCAGTTAATTCTTTTACGGTCTCCCTTAAACATTCTTCCCTGTCATAACTTTAATGTATAAAAACAAAACCATATGTTTTCGCCATTTCCAGTAGAATAAAAAAAAAATACCTACTCTTTTATATAATTTATTTATTTTTTTTCTTTTGTCCGAAAGTGGAATATGTGTGCATTTTTTGAATTATTGATTTTGAATTTAATTCACATTCCAGTTGAATTCGGCAACAAAAAGTCACCAAATAGAATAATAATATAATATGCTATAAAAAAATTACTGCATTATTACACATATTTGCTATGGAATCGAAAATTGTGTGTTGGAGAGGACATACCGAGTATTAAAATTATTTGTGACAATATGTCAAGACACAGTTGACTGGATATTAAAAGCTTTGAATATGTACATATGTACGTATTTATATCATATTAAGGTTGTTAAATAAATAATTCAAAGATTTTAAAGTCCATAATGAAAAGTTGTTTGCATGGAAGTGCGTTCGTTAGTGGCAGTTGTGCACTTAAAGAAAAAGAGTAGGAAATATTTACTACACAATCAGGGGAATGTAATGAAGGAAGCAAGAAACTAGTAACATTTTCTCCTTGCTCCTAATAATAGTTGTAAATTTTACATACAATCCATATAAAACATGCCACATCGACTTAGGAAAATTTAGCTTTATTATGCTGTATTATGTCCCAGTTGAAAGTAGCAGTGGTTAAAATACAATACTAAATAAAGGATCACACGAGAGTAGAATAATGCGTTAGAATATTTGAATCTCTTAAGGCCGCGATACACAATCGTGCGATTTTTGAGAAAATACAACCCTTGTATGATGGAGTTTGAAAATTTTCAAAACACTAACAATTCATCAGATCATGTTTAATTTTTTTCGTAAATCGTGCGATTGTGTAGGATACGGAGTCATGGCCTTTAGCGGAAGCATCAAAACTTCCAAAAGAATGTTGCTTTTGTCAAGTCGACTTAAGCGGTTATTGTACATATGTATGTATATTGCCACAGATATATTAAATTTTTCATGACTTAAAACTGTTTCCTTCAGCACTCACAAAGTATGGCTGACCTCCAAAACGTATACATACAAAGTTTATACACTTTTCGGACTACGCACTTTGGGAAAAAAGTCCCTTTTTCACGTACCAATTCATATCCCCACAACTACAATCGTGAGAGCCACTAAATTTTATATGGACTGCTCTTAGTACAAACTGCATGTTTCAAGAAAATCTTGGCGGTATGGGAGGGGGAGGCAGGTACTCCATCCTTAGAAATGAAATGCGGGGGGGGGGGGGTACCTCCATAAAAAGTAATTACACAGCACAACAAAATAGAGATTTTTTTGTGTTGTTTAAATAAAAATAGCTGATCTTTATGTATTTTTATCTCTTGATTATGAAAGTCTATTAAGAAAAGTGTTGTCAAAAAGGCGTTTTTGTTAGCTGTCAAATTAAAGCATTGAACGTAACGATTTTAAATTTTATTCATAAAATTATATGTATCTATTTTAATGACTATTTTAAATTTTTTTTTATTTTTATTTGCTTCGTATTCTATTTTTATTTATTGAGTAAGTCCCGTTCCAGACTTGCAATATTTGTTGCAGCAATTCTTGAATATCTGTGAGAGTGTTGAAATAGAAATATATATAGGGTGTTGTTTTAGAGGTATAGAACTTCGAATTGAAATAAAACACAAGAAAATCGTTTTAATGTCCATCAATTTGGCTTTATTGGAAGGATAATTTTATGCCATTAACGTTTAAATATGATTTCGGGCATGTGGCCGCCGCAGCTGGCTCGAATAAAGCCAATTCTACAGGTCCAATTTTCAACCACTTTTTCGAGCATATGGGGCCGTATGTTGGCAATAACGCCACGAATGTTGGCTTCCAAGTCCCCTAACGTTTCTGGTTTGTTGGCGTAGACGAGCGACTTCACATATCCCCAAAGAAAATAATCCAATGGTGTCAAATCACACGATCTTGGTGGCCAATTGACCGGTTAACCGAATTAATTGCTCTGATGGACGATTATGTCGACCATAAAATGGACGGAGCTTGCGGTAAACTTCGCGAACTGAACCATTATTTTCGAAATAAATTTGCACGATTTGCAAGCGTTGTTCTTTTGTCAACCTGTTCATGATGAAATGGCAAACCAAACTAAATATTAATCACTTCATAGCTGACAAAATGGCCGCCAGTTAAAAAAGTGATGCCAACTTAAAGTTCTATACCTCAATAAAAAACACCCTATACAATTTGTACTCTCTCTCGCTCCTTTGCACTAAAGAATAAAAAGTTGCTGCAACAAAAATTGCAAGTCTGGACCGGCACTAAGAGTTTAAGTTTTTAGGGAGAGAGTTTTTCGTCTCGCTCGCTCTGGTTGACTGATCTACCACGGATAATCGTATAATCTTGCGGTTATTTTGAGGAATTTCACGACGTTGCTACTTTCTATGTGAAGGCATAGGTCGTGGTGTATAGTCAGTCACAAAAACTTTTTAAAATTCTGTTAATAACATCTTGGGCATATGGTCTAGCTACTCCGCGCATATTTAAGCAACCATATTCTGCAAATTTACTACATATACATACATATGTATTAATTAGGTATATTACAATGAATATCAAACAAATGTTTACCCATTTTATTTGAAATTTTTAAATGCAGGTACATACTATGTAATTAGGAAAACCTTACCTTATATTATTAAAATACACTGGGGCTTTCTCCTTAAACTCTAGGGATAGTCCCATTTCTATAGTCATAGTAAATTTAGTAAGTAAAATATCAAAATATTTATAGACACATACATATGTACATACATGCATACATACAAATGTACGCACATATGTATATATTAAAAAATGAAGTAAAACAAAACCAAAATGTAATTTTTAACAACTCTCTACCCCACTTTGATTATCCTATTCGATACTAACAGTAGAACAAACGCACGAACACACCCATTTTATTAAAAAAAAGTCTCCCTCATATAAAAAATGTTATGAAAACAAAAAGAAAAATTTAGCCTTTGCAAAATCATCATCATCATCACCATCACCAACGCCATCACTCCACTGCTGGCTCGTTTGTATGCCTGCCTACTTGCTTGTTGGCTGGCTGACTGACTGCTCTTGGTATCTGCTTAGCTCTCCATTCGATTTTAGTTTTTGTATGAACGTTGCATGAGAATAATATGAGGTTTTACTGCCATTACAAACTACTGTGTATTTGGTTGAGTGGTATACCACTCAACTTGTGAAATTCCTGACGCAATTTACAGAAACTAAAAAAGTGCACGAAAAAAAATTAAACAAGAACGGACAGTTAAAGGCATTGAAATTAAAAAGCCCTGCACTGCACACTATATTAAATATATGTATGCATGTATGTGCAATACTGATTACTAACACACACTTTCAAACGTACCCAACAATCATATTTTTGTTCCATTCGGTAAGAAACTTCATAAGCTGGTGCTTAATTCTTATTCAAAGTCAGTCGGTAAGAAAACGTGATTGAAAATAAATTGGAGCCCTTTACCTGAGGAAATTCGTGTAAAACTTTTTTTGAAGGAATTCTGTATTTATTCTGAATGAGTTTCCTGGGCTCGAATTCGTACAAATGTAGCAAATGCCAAATTGTTGGTTGGCCGCAAACCAATAACCAACCGACAAAATGTAGCCACAAGCACGTGAAGTTTTTACAAGTCACGTTATTGATGGTCTATTTTTTCCCCTAAGATCTAGAAAATCGCATGAGCCTGTCAATAGCACTCACTTGTTTTCGCCAACGTATAGACAAGTCCTAATTTCTTGGTATTGTATTGACGTGTCGTCAATGTTGAATATGTGATTGTGTTCTTATTCACGTTCCTAGAAACTGACATTAAACGTCAATGAGAACAAAATTAATTAACTGTGAAAATCGAAAAGTTATTGCATATTAAGCATCAAAAAAGGTTTAACACAGAAAATTGTATTTAGAATGAAAGAAATAAATTCAGTAAAGTGCACCTTGGACTTGCAGATGAAGGGTTCCTTACGGACACTACACACATATGTAATACTATACGAACTTTAGCCTATATAATCGAAAATCTTACCTGATGTTGAAATTTAAAAAAAAAATTCAAGTACACTGAAAACGTTTATTATTTTGGTTTTTGGCGATTTTTTTTAGTTTTGACGCTTTTTCTTCCTTTGATGCCTTCTTTAGTTTTTGGGAGTTTTTTCGGTTTTTGACGTTTTTTTATTTTTGCTTTTTTTTCGTTTTTGGCGATTTAGCATATTTTTTAGCGATTTTTCCTAGTTCTTGCGCTTTTCTCATTTTGGCGATTTTTTTTTAATTTTTGGCGATTTTTTTTGTTTAGGCGATTTGTTTTGAATTTAATTTTAGCTTAAGCGTTTTTGACATTTTCAAGAGTTTACGGTTTCGAAGATTGTCAAAATTACATTAACAGATAGAATACCCTTTAATTTTGATTTTTTAAATTTCAGAGTTAATTGGTGTAGTCTGCATAAAAATACGCTAACTTTGAAAATTTCAAGTGAATAGTATATATACATAATTGCCTGTATACTACATTAGGATTTCAACATGTTAAACTGTCATATATATATTTGGTGTTATAGCGACAAAATTTTACATGTTCTGTGAAAATTTCAGGTCCGTAGTTCTTACGGTTCTCGAGAAAACAGCCTGTGACGGACAGACGGACATCATAGAGAAAACCATAGGGTTCCTTTACATCCTTTTTGTATGGAAGCGTAAAAACTAATATGTGTAATGGGCCTAATTACGAGTGTCGTATTTCGACAACAACTACCACGATTTTGTACTAGATTAAAGAAAAAATGTTGCCATGTTCTTTAGTCTAGTACAAAATCGTCGTAGTCGTAGTCGAAATACGACACGCGTAATTAGGCACAATATTTATAAAATAACGCTCAACTCTTTTGGAAACCGTTGTCTTATAAAACTCTATTGATTGTCTGCTAAAGTTTCATAAGTTTTCCACATTAGACATGGCGGCAAAAAAATGTTCGCTGGGTATAACCCTATCTATGTATCTTTAGTGAACACCAATAACAAAACAAAGCTAGACAGACACAAATGCAGATACAGGCGACAGAACAACCGACGTATTGTATTGTGTATTGTATGTGTGTATGTGGCGTATGCGTTTTCCAGCTTACTGAGCGTATGTTGTATGATTTCAATGCCTGGTTCTAGCTCTGATGTGATGAAGAAATACTATGATGACTCCTCGTTCTATGGAAGCAACAATAAAACAACAGTCACACTATTTGCCACAAAAAAAAAACTAAACGACAATGACGACGTACCACACGCTAATTTTCACCGTTGATTTCTGTATTGTATGGTTTTGGCATGACATGGATGATAATGATGATGATGATGTCGATGTCGATGCTGATGATGATGGTTGGTCGCCTAGACTGAAACAAATGAAAATCGAACTGAACCTAACAAAAGCTAAAAAAAGCAAGCAGTCGTTAATATTTTAAAGCACTGGGTGCACACATACATACATATTATATACATACATACATACATATATATAAATACATACATATATAATATATTTATATATGTATACATATGTATATTGAACTTAGTAAGAGCCTGGCAACTCGCTTAAAAAGTTTTTATATTTTCAAATTCATTCGCATACACATATTCGTTCGCAGCTGCTACTCCTCTTTCGTTTGAAGTGGATATTGCTAATGCAATATCTACTCAACTGGCGGGGAATGTGTCTGCTTACAAAAATATTGTCTGCAATGCAAAACAAAAAGAACAAATGAAATTCAAATTAAATAAAATGAATGTAAATTTTTCTGTATGAGCATACAAAATTAAAATTGGCCAGCAAAATTAAAAATTATACCTACATATGTACATACATATGTACATGTACATGTGCACATATTTTTAACATCTATATACAAATGTGTATACTTTCAATAACTTCCCTATCGGAAATTAAGTTAACTTTAAGCTAACTATTTCGCAAATAGTACTGACTGGCACTTGGATTACTTTTCAATGTAATCAGCTGACTATTTTAACATTGCGATGTCCTAGGCGGTAGTCAATTGTCTCACTCTGCATTACTTTTCAACTAACTTAAAGTTGGCTTTTTTAAATCACTTGGTAATGAGTAAATTTAAAAAAATTTTCTGGGGTTCGAACATGTATCATCACACGTTGTGTACTCAAAGCGCTTACTACCCAGCCAAGATATCATCTAAAATATTAACAGCAAAATGTTAATATAAAACTGAAATGAGTTTCAAAGTAGCTGAGAATAAATTTTTTGGCTCTCACCAAAATCGATTACGTACTCAACTTAAAAATTCATTTTGGATTTGTTCTGGATGATATTGCAGTTACCTTAATTAAAATTAAACTATAAATTAAAATTAACTATAAATTAAACTCTTTTTGTAGTCAAACCCTACCTGGTTGAAAAATTATGACAACCCCAAAACCACTCTCTTTGCCTCTCTTACCACCAAACTGGCATGTTATGGCAGCACAATTCTTCTCGTGTGTGAAAGGGCTAAGAGAAGAATTCGCTGTGTAAATTCTTCGTTGTTGTGTTTCACACGACGAATTTACGCAGCGAATTCTTATCGACGATTTCGTCGACGTGAACGAAATTCGTCGTTCGTCGCACTTGTGTTCCTAGCATTAATAGTATTTGGGATTGTAATTTGTAAAAGTTGCTCATCCTTGTGAAAAAATAAATTTTTCATAGCATTAATATCTTTTGTTAAATTCTAGGTAGGTATAGCCTTTCATTAAAAGTGTTAATTTTGGAGTAACGCAATGCGTTATTTCTTCTTGCACCATGCGTGTACATATCGCACACTTAATCATAAACAATCAGAACTCAAAAAAGTTCAGATGTTCAGGAGTGCAAAAAACTGTTGATACTGTACAAATGACGCAAAGCATGTTTTTAAGTCGTGAACAGATTTTAAAAGTTCTTGTTTATATGAAAAGAAAACATATTAAATTTAAATTGTGCATCATTTTATTTTCTCTTTAAAGTGCTGTTTAAATACATAAATAAAATAGACCAGCTAAATCTCTAACGCTAAAAATTTATTAAGTCGATTTATCTTCAAACGTGTATTTCTAAATCAAGCAATGGCTTAAAAATGTATTCCGCCGAAATGTTAGTGTTTTATCTCATGGAAATATATTTTTAATTTTGTATTTGTTCAGCATTTTAGCGATAGAATTTAGCATGGGCGCATAACATAAAAGCAGGCATAACGGTATTTTATATTTTTCCAGAAAATTGTGTTGCAGAAGAAATTTTTGCGGTCGTTAGATAAATTTTTTTTTTTTTAAACAAACATATAACAATTGTCTTTTATAAAAATTGGATGGCTACTGCTTCAAATCTAGTTAATATTACGTTTTACACGGAGTTTTAAAAAATAGTTTTTGAACGCTTATGCGTTAATTCTATTTTTTACAGAAATTTAATCTTATATAGTATACTTGTCTTTGTTCTTAAAAAAGAACTGAATGGGAAAGTACTTAGTGACAAAGACAGTTATTGTGATAAAAGATATGTTTATTGTTACATTTTAATGAATGTTTAGTTTTTCGTAAATCTATTTTTTTAAACGAGAAGAGTAACAGTAGTGAAACAGACCAGAGTCTATGATGGGAATAGAACCCACAACCTCCACACTGGTAGGTTAGCGTACTACTCACTAGCCTACCGAAGCACCCTTGTTTTATAATAAAAACGAGACTAGATATTTTTTTTTTTATAAAAAGTCTGTATATGTACATAATTATGTACACATGTATGTACATATAGGCATTTTCACAGGCATATCAACTTTTTGTAGCGTGCGACACCAAACGAATATGCTGGCTTTTTTTTAAGAAACTGAACTTTTTGTTTACTTCTTTATATGTATATTTGTGTATACCGCTAGCAGCTCTACATTAGGTAAAATTTTAAGAAAAATCGAGTAACATTGTTCTGAAATACAAGATGAGTTGCTTGCTGTCGCACGCGACAAAAAATTAACTTTCTCGTGGAAACAGCCATATGTAATTATCAACCCAGCCACGTTCGGTTATCCGGCAAAATCACAAAACTATACCACAAAAAACATTTCAGATCTTTTGAATGGCTGAATGTCAATAGTGTATTTTTTTTTTTTTTTTGGTTAGTTTTACTTTGACTGGTTGTTTTTCTTAAAAGCATCTGTTACTCCAACTGCCACTTTGACTATTTCTGGCTGACTTATGATGATAAACACAATAATGATGTTGTTATTATTACTTTGTGTTATTAACGCTGTTGTAGAAAAGTGTATTTGGTTGCTGTTGTTACTTTTGATTGTTATATGTATACATATGCTTAATTGAAACTCTATAGTGGCAGCTTTAATGCTGATGAATACTACTCGTATTACAAACATTTCCCGAGACGTGCTTTGCTTTTTGCCAAATAAATGCTGCTAAACTACATAAATAAGTTTGTTAGTTAGTTTTTCTTGGTGTTTCTACTCTAATGATGTTGTTTGTTATTTTCGCTGCAAGTTTTTTGTCTTGTTTGAAGTCGTTTTTTTTTTGGAACGCTAAACATGCTAATGGTTATTTAAGAGCTTTTGTGTTCTTTAACAGTATAGGAAAAGCTACGGCTTGTGTAGAGTCCTCAACAGCAGTTTGTTATTTGCATTAAGTCAAGTTGTTTAAAGAGTTTTGTTGTTGTTGTTGTTGTAGTAGTTTCGCAGTGTATTTTTCTTTTTGTTTCTTTTTGCTCACTTGAAATATCGCATTATTTGTCGCTTTTTTTACGATGTAACCACTACAATGATAATGAATTTGAAGCTGTTCGTCGTGTCTGCAGTTTGTCAACTTTTTAGCCTGCTAATGTCCGCCTTTAACCTCAACATTATTGAAGCTTGAGTTTTCTGCTTTCTGTTATTTTACTCAAACCACACATTTTGTGAATGATACCTACATATTCGTTTTGCTGCACGGTCGAACGAGCTTTGCTTTATGCAGCACCCGAAAACACTTAGTCAGGCATTTCCTGTTATTAAACTTCTAAAATTGCAAAAAATAAATAAAAAATAAGTCAGACCTTAAAGAAGTTTCATATCTTAGCATACTTATGTACATACATGCATACATACACACATTTACAAACATCTTGCGCTGAAAAATGTCTAACGGCCTTGTTTGTGTTAAGTTGTGGTGGGTATGTGTGATGTCTTGTTTTGCCCCGGTTAGCTTAATGAAAGAAAATATCTTTAAGCTTTATTTAATTTCATTTAAAATTATAAACAAGAAATCCTTTAATTGTCGGCAAATGAATACCAGGAAAGTGTCAGTAGTAGGGCTATCGACTCGGTTTTTCAACCGGTTTTAAAACCCTTTTTTTTTACAATTCGGTTGTCGGTTTTTTCAGAATGTTGATTTTTCGAATGTCGAATAGTTCGGTTTTTTTACAATTTTAAAACCGTCTAAGTCGATTTGTATAATTTGCAATAAAATTAATTTTTACTATGATAAAACTTAGACCAAAGTGTTCAGTTGATTTTCCTAAGTATTTTTTTTTCAGTGTAAAAGTTCTAAGCGTTTTTTTTTTGGCCATGGCAACACTTATACCTAATTTACATTAAGCATTTTTCATGAAATTAGTTGCATGAAAATTTTAAAAATGCTTATAGTAAATCATGAAACATTAAATAAAAGCTAAATTATTTTATGAGGTGGTAGCAGAGGCGAATTAAATTGATCTTATGGTGTGCAATGGATCTCAAAATCTATTTGCAAAAAATGTTTTGACATTTGCAGAATATGGTTGCACAAATATGGGCGGAGCAACTAGACAATATGCCCAAGATGTTATTAACGGAATTTTGAAAAGTTTTTGTGACTGACTATATATACACTACCTATGCCTTCACATAGGAAGTAGCCGCGTGGTTGTCAACGAAATTCCACAAAATAACCGCAAGATTATACGATTGTCCGTGGCAGATCAGTCAACCATTGCGAGCGAGACGAAAGCCAAACAACACACACAAGCCTGACTGCACTTGAGAAATAATTACGATGACGCGAGAGCTCAACTCTAAAGATGTGAACTCTAAAGATGTGTTTTAACAATTTATGTAAAAAGTCCAGGGGACCAATTACGACATTCGATACGACTGGTAGTTTAAAAATATTTCCATATAAACTCTATTGAAATATTTTTAAATTACGAGTCGTATCGAATGCCGTAATTTGCCCCCAGTTTTTTATGAGATTTCTTAACAGATTTCGGTGTTTTGATAGCTTGCACTATATAAACTGCACTTACATACATACATACTCGTACATCTAACCACATTTTTCATGAATGTGTTTAGATTCACTGTGTCGAACATTGTTGCGTATACGTATGCATGCACATATTCACATGCATTAAATGTGCACATACATACATACACATGTACATACATACATATGTATGCATGTATGCATATTTTTTCTGTTTCCATTCATACAACTTTCTCAGCCCTCTCTTACATTTATACTATTTTTGTGCTTTTGTTTTGCTCGCTTTTTGGCGTTATTTTTCATGTTGTTTCAGCTTAAGCTGAAACAACACATGTCATGCTTTCTTTCTTGGGTTGAGTGTGAAAGTATGATGAGGGGAAGGAAGCTAGCTGTGGATTAGGAGCAGGGCAGTGGGGTGGAGATGTGTTGAGTGTAAAAATAAGTAGGTACTGAAGGTATTTGTTTTTTGACTGTCGTTTTCGTTTAAGTTTGTGAGATGTTGGTTCAAGAGACCATAATGTTGCAAAACCTTTCTGCGTTTTGATAACAATAGTAAGTGAGACTGATTATGATGTTGAATTGACTAAATTTATTTATATGTATGTAGGTTGGACTTTTTGTTTCTTTGCACATACTGTATGTACATACATATATACATAAAGTATGGAAACAAAAAAATTTTACATATTATTTTGCTAATAACTTAGAAATTAATTAAAAAAAAAAATTAAATACAACAAATCATGTCAGTTATTTCAGATACGGACGTATCAAATTTAAACGGTTGCAATGCGTTTTACAAAAAGGAAATTTTCGCTTTCAGCTTCTTAATCTTCCAACTTTTTTTTGGCAACATTGTTCCAATGTAAATATGTAATTTTTTTTCGTTTTTAGCTTCTTTGGATGTTTTCCTCAGCATTTGTTTCAATATTGCTCAAAACTTTTCTATCGGACGCAACTCAGGGCAGTTTGAGGGGTTGCAGGCCTTTGGAACAAAATGTATACTGTTTATTTTATACCAAACCACTGTTTTATTAAGCTAATGTGTGGTTGCCAAATTGGGCCAGAATATACGAGTAGTACTGTACTGCTTATACATGGGCAACGGTCTTTTCTGGAGACATTATTTTATATACAACTCTTGATTCAATGTACCTGTAGTAACAAATGGTTTTGTCACTCCACCACAGCTACATACATTGTATATGCTTCGTATATGCCGTATAATATTGTTTCCCTGGAAGTTGTTTAAAATTTGCTTTCACGTATGTACATATGTTTCATCATTCATTATAACGCAACCTTGAAAATTGTTCAGCACTTTTCACAGTAGTTTGCTTGCTCTTCCTTTTGCTTTTTAACCGACTTCAAAAAAAGGTTATCAATTCGTCCCTATTTTTTTGGCAGTGTTGCGTCATAACTCGGTACATTTTAGACCGATTGTAATAAATCTTTTATTGTCTGAGAGGGTATAGTTTCCCATTGTAAAAAAAATTGGGCGGGGATACGTCCACAAATTTTTTTATTTGATTTTATGATATCCTACTTATTTTTGGTTCTTGTAATTACACAATCTTAAAATTGAAAAAATGGGCGGGACTACGCCCATTAAAATTTATTATATTTCATGTGACTCTACTTGACCGATTTTTACGAAACTTATCAGAAACCTTGAGCTCAAAAATAGATACCATCTCCCATTTGAAAAAATGGGCGGAGTCAAGCCCATTAAAATTTAATATTTTATTTTAAGTGGTTCTACTGTACCGATTTTTACAAAACTTAACACACACCCTGAGCTCTGAAAAACACAAAATCTTGCATTTAAAAAATGGATGAAGGTACGCCCATTCAAATTTAATTTTATATTCCATACATTTTTTCGAAAATGTGCTATCAGATCTTTGCATTGCAGTCGGTGTTTTTTTTTTTCATAATTATGTATTTTGTTTATCGTTTCAATTTGGAGCTTTTATGAGCGATATGTAGTTTCAACAAACGGTAAAACTAAAATAGTTTAAAAATTCAGCGACATTATTAAAAAACTAAAACATACTTAGTTTAGGATCATTTTTTTTTCTATTATTGTTTCTGATCGGAAGTGGAATCGCACTCAACAAATTTTGTGTTATATCCGGTGGAATTTTATCTCATTTTTCTCGTGGAGCACAAATCAAATCATTCCTGTCCTGAATTTTCCTTTCTCATCTTTTTTTCCTAATGTACCCATACATTTTTTTTCTAAATGGTGCCATACATTTTCAATTTAGTTGATGTTAGACTATTGACGTTTTGTTTTTGTGAATTAAGGCAGTTAGTCCTAGTTTACACTATGCCAGTCTTATTGCTTAGCTGTAGTACGTTTCTGTAATTCTCGCATCGAAAAATTTCTCACAGAAAACGATGGCAATGAAGAAGAAACTATGTGAATTGAAACAAAAAATCGTTTCTCACATGCAAGTGTTTCTGTAATTACTTTTTGTGAGAACTGTTTGTCATTTTACCGTTTTTGACGTATGTTATTGGAAATTTGTGAGAAAAAGTGTTTCTGTAACAATATTTTGTGAAAAGTTTCTCGCAAGAACTGTCAAAACAACTCGCATTTTAAAGTGGTGCGAGAACAACCAAAATTTTACAAAAACATATGAACTTTATAATTTGTGTATAAAAATATGAAATATAAACTAGTTAAGAAGATATGCAACGAACTGTTGGACCAAAATATTATTAAAAAGTCGATATGTTCACATTTATTTAAATTTTTTTTTGGGAAATTATCTTTGATTTTTTTGAGTTGATAGAAAAACTTCTTTCAAGCATTTTGCATTCATTTTATATTCTTGTTCATTATTTTATTTTCTTTTTCTTTTAAATTATTTCTTTTTTTGTTATTGAAATAATATTTTTGTAACATTTTCTTTTCATTTGACACTTGATTGTTGGAAATATTCCAATAAAAAGGAAATTAGTGTTGCTTCTCACTTTAAATTACAGAAACACTTTTTTCTCACAAATCGAGAAACGATGGAATTTTTTGTTTCACACTTCATGTGAGAAATTTTTCGATGCGAGAATTACAGAAACGAGCTACTGATTAGTTTGAGGGAGAGAGAGACGAGGGAAACAGAAACGTTTCTTTTCCGCTCGTCTCCCTCTCCTAACAAACTAATCAGTAGCTCGTTTCTGTAATTCTCGCATCGAAAAATTTCTCACATGAAGTGTGAAACAAAAAATTCCATCGTTTCTCGATTTGTGAGAAAAAAGTGTTTCTGTAATTTAAAGTGAAAAGAAGCAACACTAATTTCGTTTTTATTGGAATATTTCCAACAATCAAGTGTCAAATGAAAAGAAAATGTTACAAAAATATTATTTCAATAACAAAAAAAGAAATAATTTAAAAGAAAAAGAAAATAAAATAATGAACAAAAATATAAAATGAATGCAAAATGCTTGAAAGAAGTTTTTCCATCAACTCAAAAAAATCAAAGATAATTTCCCAAAAAAAATCTAAATAAATGTGAACATATCGACTTTTTAATAATATTTTGGTCCAACAATTCGTTGCATATCTTCTTAACTAGTTTATATTTCATATTTTTATACACACATTATAAAGTTCATATGTTTTTGTAAAATTTTGGTTGTTCTCGCACCACTTTAAAATGCGAGTTGTTTTGACAGTTCTTGCGAGAAACTTTTCACAAAATATTGTTACAGAAACACTTTTTCTCACAAATTTCCAATAACATACGTCAAAAACGGTAAAATGACAAACAGTTCTCACAAAGAGTAATTACAGAAACACTTGCATGTGAGAAACGATTTTTTGTTTCAATTCACATAGTTTCTTCTTCATTGCCATCGTTTTCTGTGAGAAATTTTTCGATGCGAGAATTACAGAAACGTGCTACAGCTTAGCACTAAAACTTGCATAGTGTAAACTAGGACTTAGTGTATAAAAATGCAAAGAAGATGTTCTCGGCTTACGGCTTATTTCGTGTAAATCTCTTAAAGTTAACCAAATAATAATAATAAAAAGACTTGTAATTAAAGAGAGCGTATATTAAAGCAAAGTAATAATAATTTGTCCTCTCTCGCTGGCAATAACAATCGAAACGTTACAACAATAAATAGTAAAAAAAAGAAAACGAAAGGCCTGCATAGAAACCGTTGAATTTCAAAACAAATATGATGGAAACTCACATAATAAAAACCAATACAAATTAATAAAAAAAATAATTATTTTTCATATAAGAAGCAAAATAAAAAACAAATCAATAAAACAGAAACTGTCTTTATTAACAACCCACCATGGCCCCGAAGAAATCCACTATTGTTTTAAATGTGGAACAATTCATTCGTGATGTTGAACAACGTCCAGCCATATGGAATCGTAACTTTCATTGCAATAAAGCATTTTTAGAACAAATGTGGGATGAATTATCGACTGAACATAAATTGCCTAGTGAGTATGAATTTATTACGAGCCTTGTTATAAAAATTTTAAATAAGATTATTATCGCAGAAGTTGTTCTAAAAGCCAAATGGAAGGGTTTGCGTGATAACTTTCGTGTGGAATACAAGCGTATACCACGCTCGGATACAGGAGAATTTTTAGTAGAACCCGCCACTTTTGAATCAAAATGGATACACTATTATGCTCTGTTGTTTTTGAGTAAGTGGCACGTATTTTGTATATTAATTCTTGACTCTGACACAAATTTTTTTCAAACGATATCTTTCATATACTATATTGTATGTTTTTTTTTTTTGTAGCCGAGCATATGCGCCACCGTGTGCCTAAAAATGAACAAGATCAGGCCTTCTTTTTCGCCCAACAAAGCCAGGACTGTGAGAAAACCGTTGTGGAACCAGATCTAACAAATGGTCTTATACGTCGCCTACAGGATAGCGATGAGGAATTCGATGAAGATGATGTTGAGGAGGAAGATGACGAAGTAACAGAAACCACACCACCTGCAGCTCATTCCCAGCCATTGACCACATTAGGTACACTACCAGGTGCCATAATAAAAACAGAAGATGCCCGTAACTTACTTAGAAATATAGATAAAGAGGTGCAAGATCTATCCAAGAAATCATTAAACAATAACATACAGCTCGCAGAGGAGCTAACAGCAGCACCGTTACAACTGCAAACATCCATACAGCAATTACAGCAACAGGCCACTACCATATCCTCGACGACTACACCCGGCAGCGGCCTGTGCTTGGTAACTAACGCCCCCGCCGCAACGGTCGCCACAGTCGGTGTGACGGGAAATTCCCTATCCTCTTCAGCTTCTTCCGTATCCAGCACCACCTCCTCAAACTCATCATCCTGTATTTCTGCGCTGAATGTATTTCAAACATCTCCTCCCATAGCCCACACTACGGCGTTGGCTGTGGCAGCCACTTTAGCCTCAATGAATGGCGTGTCAGCGGCTACGGCGGCAGCTGCCACAGCCCTAAACAATCCTATAGCCTCAACGTTGCCCAGTGCAATGGTTCTACCAAATACTTGTATTGCCGCAGCAGTGCAGCAAAAAATACGCTCCGTTTCACCACCGCCACTCTACAATAAAGCTCATCATCCGCCACCAAGCTCGAACGGTGTCATGAGTAAAGAACGTTCCGATGATTTTCCCCTAAACGCCAGCGGCTGTTTGCATGGCAGCCATGAACATTTAAATTTTACCAAACATTCATATACAAACGGCTTGATACCGGCCTTAAAACTAAAACGGCCGCGCTTATCGGAAGACAGCAATTTTAATGGTTCCTCAACTATGGATACCTCAACGCCTACCAGTCTAGTACCCGAAGACGATGATTATCATTACTTGTTGTCGCTGCATCCATATATGAAACAACTGACGGCCGCTCAAAAGTTACGCATACGCACCAAAATACAAAAATTAATATTTAAAGAACTCTACAAGGAGGACTTGGAAGAGTCTAAATAAACCAAAGTCATTATTATAAATAAGCGAAGTTTATTTTTAAATTTTTGCATAAAAACAACAACAACAACAAAGAAATATGTGTTTAAGTTTTTGAAAATCGTATGGTTACATATAATTTTAATTTCATATATTGCTCATTTACTCAAAGAACGTCATAACTCAAAAAATGGAATTTTTGAGTTAGTGATGCAGAATTAATCGTCACATCGTTCTTCATATTGTTTAAAAATTGCATACAAATATCCTGTTTACTCAACTCTTGAGAGAAAAATTAAATTTTCTTTTTCCTTCAAGTTGTGGCGTAAATTGAAAACTTTAAACTCGTTTTGTGGCAAACTGAGTTATGACGTTCTTTGAGTAAATGAGCGATATGTAGGATATACTTATATATATACATGCAGTCATAGTCATAATATTCTTACAAAATCAAACCTTTTGGTATTAACAAATTTACAACCCTGCAACCCTAAAGTGCATAGATTGCGTAAGACTTGTACCTGGATTCAGTAACTTATTGCGAACCGAAAATCGGAATATTCGATAAATTTTCGTTATATTCATTATAGCGATACGATTATCGTAATAAAAGTTCGTATTTGATTATTGTAAATCATTTTGATTTAAATCAACAACTAACAACTTTGTTCGTAAAAAATTTTAATAACAGAATCTGCACTAGAGAAGTTGCTTTATTTTATTGAAACATTCCAATATTTTGTGCAAATATGTACTTATTTATATATATATGTATGTACATATGTATGTATGTAGTATGTACAATGACTGCATGCATATTCCTTTTTTTGTGTATTGAATTTAGTTTTTGTTTTTTTTTTAATTATTATTTTAATAGGTTTGTAAATATTTAAGATTTTCTCTGCATTTATTTAGTTATACATATATACAATTTTTGGATTTTATTTTTGCTATTCTTATTTTTTATTTATGTTGAAAATTATACATATAAATTTTTCAAATATTTATTCAGCTCACAACCTATTTCAAAAGTTTTATGATGTGTAAGACGGCTTTTACACACGCAAAGTTTACTTTGCAAAGTCTTGTCATTCTCATTCTCTCTTCCCTTCTCTCCTACAAACTCAAGACCTTGCAAAGTAACGTTTGAGTGTGTAAAAACCGAATTAATACATACCTATTAATAATAATAAATAAGGGTTTTCACGATCTTAATTGTAAATGTTTTTGTGAAAAGCATCCAATTTTGCTTTAAAAAAATCTGGCAACTCATTAAACATTTTGACAGCACTGTCCGCACCAGTCAAAAGTAATCACCCCTATCGTGAACATTTTTTTTCTCTAGCATTATTTCTTCTTTTTTTTTTTTTGATTCCCCTTTATCATGAATAATATTTTTCCTTTGGTGTTGTTCCCTTTATTTTTGCAGGCGAGCTGAATTATTACAACGCTTAATTTCGATATTTTCCTTCGAATTAAAAATACCAACTGTTCACACGTTCGAAAGTTTCCATATGATAAACCCGAATATGAACACATATTGTTTTTAATTCTGTGTTAGAAACAAAACTTCAATGTATGTATAGTTTATGTTTCATTAACGCATACACGCATATAATTCATTCCCTTGTTTAGCTCTCTATGTCCCAGTCCAGACTTGCAATTTTTGTTGCAACAAATTTATATTTTTTAATGAGAAAGAGCGAGAGAGCAATACAAAATGTATATATTTCTATTTCAACACTCTACCACATATTCAAGAATTGCTGCAACAAAAATTGCAAGTCTGGAACGGGACTATCTCTTATCGAATTTTAAATGTTTGAGTAAATGTCGTTTTTTTTTTGGTATATAGGCTGACAAGTGAATGTTTTGTGCAGCCTTTTAATAATACACGAGTGCAACGTGCAAATCATGAAATAGGCTGTGAGTTCAACAATCATAACTCAATTATTGTATAATTGAATAAAAAAAATAATTTAAAACTTAAGTTTATTATTATTGAATAAAATAATAAGATTGATGGATTTATGTTGTAAATGAAAAATTGAAGTTTTATTTGAATATTATCTCAACAAATGGTTACTTTTAGGTGAGATGCATGAGTTTAAAAGTCGATTTATTATTAAAAAATAAATAAAATTTCTAAGTAAAGGTTTTTTATTTATTGTGGTCTTTAAAGTCAAAAGGCATATCATTGCAATACTTCAAGCTCAACCGACAAAGCAGGGGGTTTTTATATAATCCAAATCGAACGGAAATGATTTCGAATTCTAATGTTAATAAGTCATACATATACGAGTACATACATAGGTACATATCGTCCCGTTTCTTCTTAAACCACGTAAGCGCAATTTTTTCAAAATTTACTTTTTGGCTTTTTGGATAGAAAATAACATTTTCCACCCGATTACATTCTCATCTTGATAACTTTGTATGAAGAAACAAAAATTAAAAACATTTCCAAAAACTCGTAAGCGCCGTACAAAATGGCATTTGTATGCAAAATAGAATGGCTTTTGTATTTAACGTTGAAAATATTAAACTCTTACCCACCAATTTTTATTTTTAGATAAAAAAAATCTGGAAAGTTTCAGGCCAATCGGAGTACTTTTTTTTGGTGCGGCGCCAGGCTCTCAAAGTCAGTAAATTCGGTAAAATCGACACTTCGTCATGTAACTCAAAAACTACATGTTCTATGCAGCACAAATGCTCCTCGAGCCCCCATTATTTTAATAAAATGTAGGTTTTTTCCTGTATGCCAAAGCTCTATCTCGATATGTAAACATGGTTTTTATACAAAAAGCCGTTCTGAGCCTAAATTCGTTTTCGGACCATACGTGGTTGACGCATGCCCATAGAGGGTTAATTTCTCAGACCGACCCTAATTATATTTACATAACCAATATTTCTTTTAAAGAACTTAAAGCTCTATCTCTGCTCCGTATTGTAGCTCCCATACAAACCGTAATATGTATGGAAAAAAGATGAAATTTGTCGAATTTGATTTGTTACTCTTTTGACGGTAGAGAAATTGGAATACCTGGGAGGTTATTATGTTTTTCGATTCCAAAGAAAACATTTTGGAAATACAATGTATAAGTATACAAGTACGAATGATTTCCTTTTCGAATAGAGATACATAATAATCCCGGATTTAAATTTTTAGCAAATATAATAAAATTAAAAATAACTTTAAAATATAATTATACGTATGGAAATGAATTTAATTTAATTTTGTTAATTAAATTACTAGTTCAATACAAGCTCTTTTACATTCACTTTTTTATTTACCAATATAATTTTAGCATTATCTTCAGTTTATTTTTTATATTTTTTTCTGTGTCAAAATGGACCTTATTGCAGTTATAGAATCGACTCGAGAGTTTGTAGTACAAAAAGTATTTTTCTTCACACTCTCGAGTCGATTCGAGAATCGTCACAAGGCAAACAAGTTGGAATTTTTTAACTGAGCTCACGAGTGAAATAAATAGTAATAAGTTTCTTTTTTAAATATAAGAATAAATGCCCATTTGCACACTATACATTATTGTTAGAAAAACCTCGTAAGCGACACAATTTGCAAATTGCTGTTTGCGCCAAAAACACGTAAGCGACAAATTTGGCTACAGTTACTTGTAAATAAATTTTTTTTTCAAAAAATGTTTCTACACCCTTCACAGAGTCGCAAATCCTTATTTTGTAAAAGAAAGAAAACGTTTTTAAACATATTGAAAAAGTTATTATATTATAGTTGGCGCTACGTAGTTTGAGAAGAAACCCGACGATATGTATTTCTTGTGTCGAGATATTTAGTAGATTACATTTGAACAAATCAAAAAATTTATGCAACATTTTAATTTAGAGTTGTACTACATAGTCTCGATTAATATAAATTTAATATTTATCAAATATTTATTGACGTTTGTTTAAGATTTATTTTATATTTCGAAGCAAAAATGCAAATGACAGACCACTTTCACAACTAAAGGCACATATGTATGTATGTACATATGTACTCGTATGTATAAATAACAGGTTTTTTTTCTTTAATGCAAGTTAGGTTAACAAGTTAAAAATAACGGTAATAATGTTGCCATATGAAAGAACAGAGTTAAATTGTTAAAACGGTGTCGAATCTTAGCGATGTTTTGCAGGTAGAAAATAATTGTGTCCATAGTTATATATTTTGTTGTTGCGAAAATTATGTTGAGCTAATTCAGTTTCAAACCATGTGGTGTAAAATAAACCACAAATTAGACCACTTTCATAATTACGGCCACAATTATGTACAACATAGTTGAACATAACTGTTTATTTCAGCATTAATAGATAATATTTATAATGAGTAAATATTTTAATACAAATTATAATAGCAATAATTATTTTTGGCAGGCGAGGTGTATGTTTTAGATGATGGCGGTGAAGTAGACTTGGATTTGGGCAACTATGAACGTTTTCTAGATATCACTTTACACCGTGACAACAACATAACCACTGGCAAAATCTATCAATTGGTAATAGAAAAAGAACGTAAAGGAGAGTATTTGGGTAAAACTGTTCAAGGTAATCATATTGATATGATTGATTACATGATTATTCTTTTGTATTAAAAATTTGCTTTTATTTATTAGTTGTACCCCATATCACAGACGCTATACAGGAATGGGTGGAGCGTGTTGCAACCACGCCCGTACGTGGCAATTCGAAACCTCAAGTTTGTATTGTGGAGCTAGGAGGAACTATTGGCGATATAGAGGGCATGCCTTTCGTTGAAGCCTTTCGCCAATTTCAGTTTCGCGCGAAACGTGAAAACTTCTGTGTAGCTCATGTCTCTTTGGTACCTTTACCATCGTCAACAGGTGAACCGAAAACAAAGCCTACTCAAAGTTCAGTGCGTGAATTAAGAGGTTTCGGTTTGAGTCCCGATTTGATTGTGTGTCGTTCCGAAAAACCTATTGGATTGGAGGTCAAAGAAAAAATCAGTAATTTTTGTCATGTGGCACCGGATCAAGTCATTTGCATACACGATTTGAGTTCAATCTATCATGTGCCCTTGTTGATGGAACAGAATGGTGTGATAGAGTTCCTTAACGAACGTTTGCAGTTGAATATTTTACCCAGCAAAAGGGAAAAGTGAGTATAGAGTTTTTAGAAAATTGGAGGAATGTTTATTTTGAATTATTAAAAATGATTTTTTATTCAGATGTTTGCAGCAATGGAAAGATTTAGCCCGACGTTCGGAAACTTTGCGTAGAGATGTTACCATTGCCTTGGTAGGCAAATATACTAAATTCAAAGACTCTTATGCTTCAGTGGCTAAGGCTCTTCAGCATGCTTCTTTGGCTGCTGGTTACAATCTTAAGTTGAATTTCATAGACTCTAGTTTGCTGGAGAATGAAACATTGCAAGAGGCACCTTCCAAATATCACAAAGAATGGCAAAGCTTGTGTGAAAGTGATGGCGTTTTGGTCCCTGGTGGATTCGGTTCTAGGGGCATCGAGGGTAAGATAAAAGCTTGCCAATGGTGCCGTGAAAATCGCAAACCCTTTTTGGGCATTTGCTTGGGTCTTCAAGCAGCTGTTATAGAATTTGCACGTAACGTGTTGGATCTCAAAGATGCCCACACTACAGAAATCGATCCGGATACTGCAAATGCCTTGGTTATAGATATGCCAGAACATCATACTGGACAAATGGGTGGCACCATGCGCCTAGGTAAACGTACCACGATCTTCGTCGATGAGCTCAGCACTATAAGACAATTGTATGGTAACCCCAAGAGTGTTGACGAACGTCATAGACATCGCTATGAAGTAAATCCCAAATATGTGCCACAGTTGGAGGAGTATGGCTTGCGTTTTGTGGGCTGCGACGATACCCATACGCGTATGGAAGTAATAGAGCTTAGAAATCATCCCTATTATGTGGGCACTCAATATCATCCGGAATATTTATCACGACCTTTGAAACCCTCACCACCATTCCTGGGTTTAATTTTAGCATCGGTAGGCAAGTTACCTAGTTACATAGCGCGAGGTTGTCGTTTATCTCCACGTCAACTGTCAGATGTATCATCTGATGAGGAGGAATTACTGGTAGCAAACGGTTTAAAATACTTGAAATTAAATGGCAGTGCTAATTTGGTACCAAATGGCAATGGCGCTTTATTAAATGGCAGTACTTCGTGCTCAGACTCCGAAACCATTGTTATAACCGCTAATGGTAAAGCTTAGATTTTTCTTTAATATAAACTAGGAGTTATATACACATATATTTTTGAAAATGTATACATATGTATGTATTGTATGTACATACATCAAACCTTAAAGTCTTCTTGATTTGAAATAAATCAGTTTTTAAGAATTAATTTTTGTTTAGCCAGTAAGAAGATTGTCTGAAATTTTTGAAATGTACGTTAGAAAAAAATGAAAAAATTTCATTTATTAAAAGTTGCATAACTAAAAAATCTAAAAACTTAAACCCTTCAACTCAACTGTTCTTGACAAACAATATTTAAAGTTAATAATACTACTTGAAAGAAGCTACGTTTTCTTTGATTTATTTAACTAGCTTTGATTTTATTTCTACTTTTTTTATTCCTATACATCTAATATATTTTTTTATAAATATGCAATATTAAAAAATTAATAATATATTTATAAAAACAAACCATAGATTTTGTTTTCTATTTTTATAGTTGTATTTACTGTAAAGTACAACTAAAACTGTAATTCTTATGTTTCATCAAATTTGCTTATTATCATATTATATAATGATAGATTGCAATTAAGAAATAATATAAAAAAAAATTATAAAAACTATTGTGGTATGTTATATTTTTTTAATAAAAGTGAAATGCAACAAAATTAAAATAAATTTTAATTTAATTTTAAAGTTCATATTACATCGCTGAGTTGTTCTTTATAAATGCAAAGTAATTTATAAAATTAATTTACGAAGTGTAGAAGTGGTATGTTACAGCGTGTGAACGTTGTGTTCGTTAAATACAAATTTAACGGCGGTAAACCATGTTGAAATAATAAATATGACTTGGTAGCACTATAAGGGACAGTGTTACAGGTTCAATCTGGTAACCTTGTTCAATCTGGTAACCTTGCTATACTATACCGATAGCTTGACGCATACATGTTTATTCTTGCAAACGAAAAGGAAGCGTGTATGGAATTAAATTAAAATTTGTTATTAAATAAATTGAAAAGTGAAGTGTAGATGAAAAAATATTATGGATAAATTAACTACTATTAGTGCGACATTATTTATGGCAGCCGATGTCTTCGCCATAGTCAGCCTAGCCATGCCCGATTGGATTGTTACTGAGGAGGCTGGTAAGTTCAATAATGCATTTGTAGTTTAGTTTTTCTCAAATTTTTAAACATTGAAATTGCTGAACACGTTTAGGTGATATTCGCCTTGGTCTCATGTGGACTTGTATGACGCTTTACAATCGTCCACAAGTTTGTTATACTCCAGAATTACAGCCCGAGTGGTTGGTGGCTCTAGTTTGCATTTTCATAGGCTGCATTTGTATAACCACTACGGTCATCTTATTGGCCTCTAGTACCTGGGATCGCAACGTTATACCCTATGCCAGATGGGTTGGTTTTACAGCCATGGTATTATTCTGCTTGGCGGCAGTTGTCTTTCCTTTGGGCTTTCACATTGAAGAGATTGGTGGCCAGGCCTATCAGCTCCCGAACACCTATAAGATTGGAATATCTTACATATTATTCGTGCTGGCTCTGTGGATTACGGTGGTCTCTGAATTGTTTGCGGGAAAAGTTTGTTTACCCCACTTTTGAGCAGGTGAATGAAACAGGTAAATTTTGCGTTTTACTTAGATTTTAAGAAAACCTTTATTTACAAAGTGCATTTTTCCTTTGGGTTAATTAATTTTTTTTCCCCTTATTCCATAAAGATTTGTCGACGTCGCATCGGTTTAATATCAAAAAGTTGGCATTTGTCTGCTCGTTATAGACAATAATTGATTGCCCTGACAGACTGTGGCTATTCTCTCAAGGCCTAGAAAATAGCTAGAGTCTGTCAATATCAGCCAATTGTTGTCGACAACGGCTGGACAGGTGCTAATTTTCAATTATTGTGTTAATGTGACGTCGACAAAAATGTTTCTCTTTTATGTATGAAAGATTAACAACGTCTCAAAATTTTGATTTCTTTGTTGAATATTTTAATTTTCACTATTTTAAGGCATTAAGTTAGGATGTAGTTTTTAATTCATTTTAGGGTATTTGTTAACAATTTCCAGGAGAGAGACTTGAATATTAATTTTAATTCTTACAATGTAAGCTTAAGAAAATTGTAAATGTTTTTGTTGTTTTTTTATTATTTGTTCTAAGTTTCGTATTTATACATGCATATAAAATTAAACATATGTATAAGTAATTTGCCGTTTTGACCATGTATCAACGTAAATCAATCAATTTTTTAATTCAATAACATCTTCGCAAAAATGAGAAAAATCCCCTTTAAAATTTGCAATTGGTTTCAAAAAAGGTTTTGCTTATGTGTAGGTAGGTACATACATATGTATACGTAAAAATTCAGAACAACTTTAAATTTTATTGTGATTTCACTAAAATTCATTCGAGTTTTAATTACTCAGACGTCGTCCACACTTGCTGTAAAACTTGCTTTGGGTTTTGTTGATGATAGAGAAAAGACGAATCGAAAAGTACCCTTTGTTCCATGTACATGCAGTCCTCGCTCTTAGGAGAAATACATGAGAAAATACATATATTAAGCTGCAAAACAAAAACTTTACAAAATTTAAAAATATTTCGCTGCAAAAGTTTTACTGTATGGACGGAGACAGAAAAATTTATTAAATCGTTTATCAGGTTGTTTATTTTGTAATTTTTTGCTAGGGAAAACTTGGGAAATTGGTTATTGATTAAAAATAATACCGACAATTTTCTAAAATTCTACGCATTACAGTGGTTTCAAGTTCTAGCGTTTGAGATAGAATATTCAATACGTTTGCCTTCCTTCGCCTATAGAAAATTTTTGTTTTTACGCTGCATATTTAAAAAAAAAAAAAAAAATTAACTGCCATTAGATATGATTTGCTGGTATTAGTATTGCGTTTATTTGTTTCCATAGTTTTAAATAATTTTACAATATTTTGAATTTTTATGTAATATATTTTTGTATATAGTATTTATGACGATATGAGTTAAATATTATTTAAAAATTTTAGTATAGAATAGAAGCAAATAAGTTATCAATTTCTAAATTAACTGCCTTATTCATAAAAAAGTATTTTTGTCTTATAAAAGGTTTATAAAACAAATTTTGTAGGAAAAATCGTTTTATAAAACTTTTATAAATCTAAAATATTTCTAATGAATGAGGCCGTAGTTCTTTCGATTCTTTATTTAAATCATTTATAAAATTCCGGTAGTAAAGGTTTCACTTTAGTTTATTTGTTCTATTTATAAAAAAAGAGAGATTCTAAAATTATTGCTAGATAAAAGTTTAGTATAAAAAATAGTTGTGAGGAGTTCTAACCTTAAAGTTAAGTATATTTCGGAGTGGTAATCAGGGATGAGAGATTGCGGTAGAGAGAGAGAGAGAGTGAGTGGACGTCGTATGTAGAAGGATTGAAAGTGTATAAGAGAGAAATTGATAGAGTGGGAGGAGGAATCCATTTATATTTAAAATAATTTTAAAGAAATAATTTCATATAAACAAATTTTGCCGTCAAACATTCGGTACCCTTTCACCTCTTGGTCCTAGCCCAGACCACAATGAGAATATTTTGAAACAACAGCTAAAAGATACGTTAGGTTAGTTTAAATTTTTTTTTAAATACTGCGTATCCTGTTATTATGTTAACAAAAGTCCAAAGTGTTGGCCTTTTTAAATTTATTATCTCTTTTGTCTTTTCATTGTGTGGGGTTTCTCCAGAGAATTTCGGTCACTCCTCCAGTAGTAGAGTTCTGCCAATCTCTGATATGTTGTTCTATAACCCATTGTTTGAGTTCGTTTTTGAATTCTTGAAAAGTTATGGCGTTTGCTAGTGTGATGTTGTTATTCAGTAATATCAGGCATTTCGCGGCGGATACTTCTTTTTAAAGCACCTATAAATAAGTCAGTTTATTGGCGTAAACACTTACACCCCTATGCACAGGAAAAAGTCAATAGGCGTTAAATGAGGAAGCCTATTTATGTTACCTCTTCTACTGGAAAAATTAAGTTTCCTGAGAAGTCAAACCTCTAACTGTCATCCTGGAGCTTTAATTCTTTTACCAATTGGATTTTGTAGGGATGCAGATTATGGTCTTTGTATAAAATGCGGTGTAATGTAAAATTTATTAAATTTAAATCACTTGCGAGATTCCTAATTGAAAGTTTGTGATCGTTACGAACAGCCTGATAAAACTTTCCAAGTTTTACAGTACTCTCGATGATCTTGGCGACCAAGACGACCCATTTTGGTTTTACAATGGTAATGTAGCGGTCTCTTCCAACCTTTTGATAAATTTTCGAATGAAAGGTATACTTGGACCTCTAATATTGCAGAATCTTTCACGCGCTATAATCAAACACCGCAAGGGCCTGACATTCGTTGTGTTCACATAGTAACCTGTACAAATATACACTTTATTTTGATACAAATCGTATTATTGAATAATTTATAAGAGAGAAGGGTGTTCCTACTTAAAAGAAACATATGCTCTTAAAAAAATAGTTTGTGCTCTTATCTATCTGACCAGGAGGTGCATTAAACACATTTTTTTCTTCGAAGGGTAATTTCGCTCCCTTAATGTACCCGTACTGACTTCAAATTGTTTTCATTCGATTCAGCACATCTCAGTTGAGGACTTTATAAATATCGCTGTTACCTTTTTTTTTTTTTTTAATTTTATGTTGCATAAAATTTCTTTCAACAATTATTATTATACTCGTAGTCATGTACATTTTAGCGACTAAAATTACAAAGATGTAATAATTATTTTGTAAAATTATAAAATACTAAAAAACTGGATACACTTGTTCAATTCACAAGGCTTGTTGTATTGCATAAAGTTGTATTTGAAAAAAAAAAAATTCAATTAAAATGTCTCGAAACAAAAATTGTGAAATGTTTTTGTTTTCAGAGATTTTGTTGGAAATTGTCCTTTTCAAATACAGGGGGCAAATTACGAGTCGTATCGAATGCCGCAATTTGCCCCTGAATTGAGCAATTGTTAAAAAATATTTAACGAAAAAGCAACAAATTAAAAATGAAAAACAAATAGCAAAGCAAAGAAATTTTTACTAGCCAAGTTACTTAATGATAAAGTATTTATTTACAATATTGACTTAAAATTAAAATGATAAACCAAAATGAATAGAAGAAGACCAGTAGCAGAAGTTCCAAAGAATTTCTTAAGAGATTTGATATGAGAGAGATTCACCGTGATGGTGATGAAAAACTAGACTTTCATGTAACAGATTAAAGGAAACATGCGGCTGTTTCCTTTAATCTACTGCAAAAACAGTAAGTTTTTCATACGCCTACACCTTATACAATCTAGGTGATTATTAACTATGATTATTATTATAATTTTTTTTATAAAATTATATTTGAAAAATTGTGAAGCAATTATTAAAATTTGCAAATATTAAAAGAATTTAAAAATCTTGTGAATTTTAATTCATTTACGAGATTAAAAAAAAATTATCTTTAGAGAGAAATATTTTACATCGAGGAAAATTTAATATCACATAAAAGTGAAATACTCGTTCAATTAATTATCATTTAAGGGTCTGTTCCTCTAAATGCAAACGATAGATTCAATCGAACATTAATATTGGAAAATAGTAATTCTGCCAAAAAAAAAAACAAAGGACTTCAATGCAGATCTGGTAGAACATTTCTGAAAAAAATTCATGGGATATAAAATAAAATTTTAATGGGTGTGCCTCCGCACATTTTTTTTAAAATGCAAGATTGTGTATTTTGTAGAGCTCAGGGTGTATGTTAAGTTTTGTAAAAATCGGTCATGTAGAACCGCGTAAAATAATATATTAAATTTTAATGGGCGTGACCGCCCATTTTTTAAAATGAGAGATTGTGTCTATTTTAGAGCTCAAGGTGTGTGGCAAGTTTCGTAAATATCGGTTAAGAAGAACCAAGTGAAATATAATAGTAAATTATAATGGGCGTAGTCCCGCCCATTTTTTCAACTTTAAAATTGTGTAATTACAAGAACCGAAGATGTTTGAATATCAGAAAATCAAATAAAAAAATTTGTAGGCGTGTCCCCGCCCAATTTTTTTTAAATGGGAAGCCATACCCTCTCAGACAATAAAAGAATTTTTACAATCGGTCTAAAATGTACCGAGTTATGACAAGTAACACTGCCAAAAAAATAAAATAGAGACGAATTGATAACCTTTTCCTTTTTTTTGAAGTCGGTTAAAAAAGAAATTTGAATTTTTTGTTTTCATTTTTAATATTAATGATCGATCGAATTTATCGTTTTCATTTAGAGGAACAGCCCCTAAATTTAAGTAGAATTTAATTTAAATTTAATTGTTTCGGTTGTAAATTTACGTTCTCATTTCAATACGATAGAAATATGGTTGCACTGCGAAACTTGCAATAATTATGGAAAATTTACTAAACAACAGCTGTTAGATATAAATAAAAAATTTAATTTTTTACGGCAAGAAAATTGAAAAAGCGAAAAAATATATGTTATTTTATTTAGAAATCTCGTTATTTCATGCCATGAAACTGTGTATACGAGTATTAATACATGTACCTTTTGATTTATATAGAAATAAAAAGAAAACTCTATTTTATATGACCACATCACATTCATGTTGTGAAAAAGAAGTGATATTTTTGTTCCCATGAAATTGTAATTCAACTCGAAGGAAAAATTTGTATCGTGAAGTTCAGTGAATGTAATAAAGGAAAGATTTATAAATCTTAGAAAGATTAGTAAAAAAAACCTGGAAAAAAATTAAAATAACAACCAACAAACAATTTAATTAATTAAGGAATGAATGTACATATTGTCACCTTAAATGCAAACGAACGTAACTACACTTTTATATATTTTACAGGAGGAACAAAAAACGTTACAAAATCAATAACAATAAGTATTCTTGAAAATTTTCTTTTTTTTTCTAATATGGATACTTATATGTTTTTAACCATTCATTTCCTTTTTATATATATTTAAGCTGTATGTTAGTTACGTTCTTTGCAATAAGAAATAGATGCATTCGTAATTACGTCCATTTGAATTTCTTTAATAAAGTCGTAATTTTTGATCGCAGAGGTCTAAATATTTGCGTGAACATGTAGTTTGATAAAATGAACCATAATCAATCAAAAACTCGATTTCGAATTTTTGTGTAGTTACGTCCGTTTGCATTTAAGGTGACGATATAATAACTATGTACATACAAAAAAAAACTTGCTCATTATATTAACGGTCTAATTCATAAAAAATATTTTAGGTTTATTACAGGTTTATTTGACAAATTTCCCATAGAAATATGTCAAATAAGCGCTTCATAAACCTGAAATATTTTTTATGAATAAGGCAGTAAGACTAAAAAAAACATTTCCTGTTATAATAAAGACTTTGTTCTTCCTAATTAGGAGCCAATATTTTTAAGTGTCCCATAAAATTTCCATTTACATAGATGCAGCCTTTTCTTCTTGTACTATATCAAAATTAATAAAAAAATGGACATGTAACAGTTTTGTAACATACCCAGTGTCTCCTCCAGATTTCTGTGGGCTGTGATAAATCTAGATTAAAGTCTTCCCCAACAATTATGTAGTTGCTAGGACCCGTAAATAGTTCAAAAATCTGTAATTAAGTGAAATAATTATATTCGTTCTAAACCAGCTACGTCCAAGCCATATGCACAATGTGCAAAAGAGCTTTTGTGTTTTTACACCGACGAGAGCAGAAGAGAGCACAACAACCAATCATAATGCTTGCTCTTACTTTGCAAAGAAACAATAAATTTAAGAGCTTTCAAAGCTGTTTGCTCCAAATGCAAATGTTTTTAATTTAGAATATTTAAAACAGAAATTTACACTTAAAAATATTTCATCTGAAACCTAAAATTTGTGTTTGCCTTATTATGTACTAAACTTAAATTTGTTTGATCTTCAATTAATTTTTAAGCCTTACAAATCTCCTTTTTTCCTTTTTTACTGATGGCGGGGAAAAAATTTCAAGAGAGATTATTCGCGATAGCATTTTTCTCTTCGAGGGGAATAAAAATTCCACTTGTTATTCACGATAGGGGTGATTGCTAAGTTTTCTTCTGTATTTCCAAAATAAAAATTCTTTTCGGGTATCTTTCTTTTTTTTTTATAGAAAATCTAACATTAAATTTCCTTTAATATTTGCTTATAAATATTTACGTTTTTTCTCACTTTTCTTTGGCTGTTTTAAATAAATTAAATGCTTAGGATAATTGAAATGGTGGTTGCGTTAATATGGTGGGGGTACAAATGATATAAAAATAATTCGATTCGTTTTATAGAAAGTTTAAATATGCATATTGGCTAATAAATAGATATACATAAATAAAGTTACATCTCATATTAACATACTCGTACATAGATGACACTGGCAAAAAACAAAAGATATTTATTTATGATTTTATTTTGTTTACTTAATCTTAAAACTATTATAATTTTCCATCAAATGGTGTCTTTACAAAATAAGTGACTAGATTGCCTTTGCCTTTAACGTAAGTCAAACCACGGCATTCACACTCATAACCGGCAGCCATTAAAATCTGTGCCGTATGTTCGGTGGTCTGTAATAAAAAATAAATACACACATATGTAGATAAAACTAAGCTATAATTGCAGTAATATTAATATTATTTTGCTTACTTGTAATCTACCCATGACACCACACGAATCCATGCGCGAGGCAACATTTACCGTATTACTCCAAATATCATATTGAGGCTTTTGTGCCCCTATAACACCAGCTATGACTGGACCATGATTGAGACCAATACGCAAACGAAATCTTTGAAATGATTCACGATTGATTGAATCCAAAATTGACATCAATGCAATGGCAAACTCAACTAAAATCACAACATTGTGCTCTTCCGTTCTCTTCTCGTCCTGCCATAACATATCAAATTAGCATCATCCACATGCACATTCATATTTATCATCATCGTCGTCGTTGTCGCCATCAGCATCATCATCATCAGGGTCAATATTTTTTAAAGGGGGAAAAGTCATTATTGTCATTGTTAACATGTAACCGTCATAAAAACCATTGACATTACGACCAGACAGGAAGGAAGTGTGTATGTGGTGTCGTATTTTTTATTTGTTCAAGGGTCGTTTTGTCGTTGTTGTTTTTGTTGTAAAAATGGAAATGTAAAGACAATAATAGAAGAAAGTATAAATTATTGATTTTTTTATAATTTCATTACTTAAAATGATTTGTTATTAAAAAAGTGTAGCAGAAATTATTAAACGTTTTAAAACTGAAACGAAAGGACGAAAACAAGATAAGTGAAAGTCGAATTTTCTAGCTTTAGATTAGTTTTTGCCTCAGTTCGCTGAGATTAACGCTTTATGAGCATTGTGCGGTATTCACGTTCACCTTTCACAGATCTTTAACTGTAAATTATAGGAAGTAATGCTCGCAGGTCCTGCAGACTTGCTAACGAGTGTACTGCTATTTAGGACGAGCTCTTAGTGATCTATACCCGTTAAAAAGGGCACACATTGGCAGACCGAAACTCATTAGCGAGTGCAGGATGGCAGTGAACAGGTATAAGGAATAGGTATAGTATAAGATTATGCCGGGTTGCAAGACAATTACACCAACGATGGTTTGACTAGATTATGTTCAATGTTAAGCATCGGTAAATCCGCCGATAAGCCTCTACTTTAGGGAACATTTGGTATGAACAGGAAGATTCTATAATTGCATTGACTTGTTACTTTTCGCTCACAGCAAGAACCAATAGATGGGAAGCAGGTACCCCCGATATTTTCGAAGCTATGCATGTATAAGGGGTCCTTTAGACCCTAAAACACATTCCACACATTTATCGTGGTTGACGTATTTCGACTTCGACTACGACGTTTTTGTAGTATGTACATATATTAAAAAACATCGCAACATTTTTTCTTTAATATATTAACAAAATGTCATAGCCGAAGTCAAAACACGATAAGACCCATTATGTATCATTATCCGAGAATACAACGCCACAGACTTAGATGGCCGGGTAAAAGACTCCGCAAAATGCTTAAGGGATAACGCAAGCCGTGAACTCGATGATGAGACTCAGTCAATGCTAACCCGAAAAACTTGCCAGCCACGTAAAAAATATACCAAATGAAGCATTTTGCCAAAACGAAAAAAAATATGAACTTGCGAGGTTATTCCAGTAACATGTCTTTCTTGCAAAATTGAAATATCAAAAGAAAAAATTGACTTAGGACCAGACATTTTCTAGTCAAAACAATTTTTAAAAGTTCCCAATGTTTCTACAGAAAATCGGTTAAAGCGGAAGGCTTATAACTTTCAATCGAATCATAGACCCTTATTATGATCAACTGTCGATCTTCGAAAGTTGATCGAACGAATTTTCATTTGGTATTATGACGCGTAATCGACAAAGAATGTCGCGCTTTTGTGAATTTCTGTTATTGTTATTTGTTTGTATCAGCTGAGAGTAAAAGTAAAATACAAAAAAATATAATCGAATTGAGAACCTGCTGCTACTTCGAAGCCGGTTAAGATGTAGAAAATATTATAAAAATACGTTTGCAAATTGAGTCAAATTTAATATAAAAGCAAAGTATGACTACGACAGGTTCGAAGATAAAGATGAAATACTGGAACCATAATATGGGGTCTACAGTGTAGTAACAGACATGGAAAATTTGACATTTCGGATATGCTCCACCCAGAAACCTGGCGGACATTTGAACTATGGCATCAATAGGTCTTTCAAACGAACAAAAATGTTCGATAATATCTCACACACACTTTGTGTTATTTAAATTTAAAGATAGGAAGCGCTTAATGAAAGGCCCTGTATATATTAGGTGTTTTTTATTGAGGTATAGAACTTTAAGTTGGCATCACTTTTTTAACTGGCGGCCATTTTGTCAGCTGTCAAGTGATTAATATTTATTTTGGTTTGCCATTTCATCATGAACAGGTTGACAAAAGAACAACGCTTGCAAATCGTGCAAATTTATTTCGAAAATAATGGTTCAGTTCGCGAAGTTTACCGCAAGCTCCGTCCATTTTATGGTCGACATAATCGTCCATCAGAGCAATTAATTCGGTTAACCATGGATCGTTTTCGCACTACGTTTACTCTATGTGATAATACGCATCCGCAGAGACGTCGAACAGTGCGCACCGAAGAAACAATTGCCGCTGTAGAGCAAAGTGTTGAAGAGGACCCGAATGAATCGATTCGCCACCGTGCACAGCAATTGGAGCTTTGTCCATCAACTTTATGGAAGATTTTGCGCAAAGATCTTGGCTTGCGACCTTACAAGATCCAGCTTGTGCAAGAATTAAAGCCGCGAGACCATGCAATGCGTCGTGATTTTGGTGTATGGGCCGAAAATGAGATTGATCTCGATGCTGATTTTCATCGCAAAATTTTGTTCAGTGATGAGGCTCATTTTTGGTTGAATGGCTACGTCAACAAGGAAAATTGCCGCATTTGGAGTGAAGAGAATCCACATGAGACCCTTGAGACGCCATTACATCCACAAAAACTGACTGTTTGGTGTGCTCTATGGGCTGGTGGAGTCATTGGGCCATACTTCTTCCGAAATAATTCTGGAGAGTCAGTTACCGTTAATGGAGACCGGTATAGAGCCATGATAACCGACTATTTTGTTCCCGAATTGGATGGCATGAATGTGGATGAGTTGTGGTTCCAACAAGACGGCGCTACATGCCACACAGCGCACGTCACAATCGATTTATTGAAGGAAACATTCGATGAGCGCATAATTTCGCGGAATGGACCTGTCAATTGGCCACCAAGATCGTGTGATTTGACACCATTGGATTATTTTCTTTGGGGATATGTGAAGTCGCTCGTCTACGCCAACAAACCAGAAACGTTAGGGGACTTGGAAGCCAACATTCGTGGCGTTATTGCCAACATAGGGCCCCATATGCTCGAAAAAGTGGTTGAAAATTGGACCTGTAGAATTGGCTTTATTCGAGCCAGCCGCGGCGGCCACATGCCCGAAATCATATTTAAACGTTAATGGCATAAAATTATCCTTCCAATAAAGCCAAATTGATGGACATTAAAACGATTTTCTTGTGTTTTATTTCAATTCGAAGTTCTATACCTCTAAAAAAACACCCTGTATTAAAGCTGTAAAAAAATTTTGATTAAGAGTTTTGTGCTCAAATATCATACAGAATACTGGAAACTAAAATACAGTTGGTCCTGCACAGCAAGTTGAGGATTTTATTAGTGAAACCTTTCGAATTGTGTAGTCCTTTGCGACTTTAGGTCTACATAAAATCGACAAAAATAGTTAACAATTTGTGTGTTGGGTGACTAAAACTAAAAACCACTCGCTTAAGATTTAGATTCTTAACAATTTTTCATATCGAAATACTGCAGCGAGTGCAAAATTCTATTCGATAGAAAATTCGTTGCTCAACGAAATTTTCCATGATCCTGCCAGAGCTCATAATATGAATTTTACTTTCGATAATTGATGCTCGATAGCTAGCGAAGACCGAAAATCGACTGCAACTCATAATAAGGGCAATAATTATTATTTTTTTTTTTGATTTAAGGTAACAGCCAAATATAAAAAATATAATTTTTATTTTTTTTTTTGTTGTATGTATAATTGAATTTTCGAACTACTTACCGAAAAATTACGCATTAGCTGCATGTTTTCATTAAATATTTTTTTTTGTATAAAGAGAAAGAAATTGATTGTAAAGAGCATGAATAGTTTAAACCATTTAAACGCTAAAATTTGTGGCAAACTATAAAGGCAAGAGCTAAACTACACTACTACATGTTTGACTACAAACTAAATTAGCACTCATACACAAGCTTTACAAGTGTTGAAAGAGAAATCACAAAAAACTTACCGTTGCTCCTTCTTCTTTGCCCGGCCTTAAGCCGGACGCGCACATATAAGTGCTGGCTATTGTTTTGATTTTTTCGATGCCACTGAATTTGGGCTTTAAAAGTAACTGCAAAAGTAGTTGAGAAATTGAAAGTGAGAATCCTTCAAAGATAACTTTCTTTCTTACCTTATCAAAATCGCATATAATTTCATTGAGTAATCTTAAACATTCTAAACCTTGTTTATTCACATCCGTTTCATCATAAAACTCTTTGTAGTTGGGTATAGAGGCAAACATTACAGCCACACAAGAATAACTTTCATGGTACAATTCTGTGGAACGTTCCTGATGTAGAAAATGCGTGGCCACATGGGCAGGTAAAATGTTTTCTAAAAGAATCTGTGCAGCGGCAAAGGGGGGTATTATTAAAGGATTTACTTTTAAGGTTGGAACATAGCAACTACCTTATTTATGCCCCTCATGGTCTCCACCTCCTCTTGTTCCACTTTCAGTTTAGCCTTCCACAAGAAATCTGTTCTCGCCACATATTCACCCTGGCGATCTAAGGTGTGTAGTACGGCTATAACTAACAGCAGCAGTAAGAATCCCTTAACTTCTAAAGGTAAACTGAAATAACATACGAGAAGCCAGAAGTTTTTGTTTATGTCCAGAGTTCATAAAAATATTTGTTGCTCACTCATGCTTACCAATCTGCTCTCAACTCCGTGTTATATCTTTCATATAAATCATTAAAGTGTAGTATCAAAATTTGACACACTAACGTCACAAACATGGCAAAGAGTTTGAAAATAAAACCCGATCTCAAGAAAGCCGATATGGCCGCTAAACTAATGGCACAACAGAATAGAAAAATGGGCGCTATATTCAGATCGGGATATAAAATCATAGAGGGCACTATATCTGCTACAGATGACTCATTAATGGAATTATTTGAAAACGTAAGATTTGTGGCAACAAAATCATCGGGATTGGTGGTAAAATTTATCTATATAGACATTTTGTTATTTATGGGGATTATATAATTTTAAGTTTTAAACATTTACCACACTGAAAACGGCACAAGTAGATATTAAAATATTTGCTATAACAAATATGGCCAAGCGTAGGTAACGACTACTGGCTACCACTTGTCCGGGACCATTTCTATCCGTGCTCGAAGTATCTGTATCGGGCACGTGCATGTTGCTCAGATATAAAAACAAGCCCAAAGATATTAGTGTGGCCGCCAACGAACCCAATAAAGCAAAATTGCTAAACATAAATTTAAAAGAAACATACACATTTATTAACATTTGCTTAGCAACTAGTCGTCGGTCTGCTTTAGCTTCCTGTACTTACACTTCTATTACAACTAATTGCACCAAAGCAATCGATATGAATAGCAAAAAAGCACTGATTAAATCATAACGAAAGTGTGTATCTGGCCGGGCGCGATACATTACCTCACGCGGCGTATTGCGATACCACATGGTAAGCGGTTTCAACTCGGTGGGTGGTCCAAAACAATTGAAATTAAAACATTTACGTTCAGGCGGCAGTAAATTTGATTCAATCATTGCAATGCTCTGCAGAATAAAAAGAAAGAGAGAGAGAGAGAGAGAGACGTAAAGGTTAAAATATTAAAAGAATATAAAATGCATAAAAATTAAATGTTTGAATAAATAAATGCAATTACATAAGTTTATCCTGCTTTACTTTAGTCTTGGGAAAGTTTAAAAGGACATGGAGTAAGGAATGTATATCCTTGTGTATTTGTACACAATTCTAATAATTTTACTTCTAAAATTAAATGCAACTTTTCCACTGCGAGTGTGTATAATTTAAAACTTTTAAAATCTATTTTATACTCGTACAAGCTAATTACAATTGGCTTGATGAGTTTCTTAATAGATAAGAAAATACATAACTTCCTTGAAGTATTGGTCCGAACTGTTGTTGAGTTAGGTTATCTAAACAAGTTTCGTGCTTAAGCACTTCCAATCAGCGTCCCTTGTGAATCGTTTTTAAAGAAACGCTTTAAACCTTTCCTAAAAAGAAAAATCCCCAAACAAAATTCGCGAACATATGCCTCCTTATTGTGAATGGCGTCGTCGACGTCACATGAAGACGATAGTAAATATTGTCACTTGTCACTACCCCCAAGATTTTGATGGAACATGTGGTTTGTTCTAAGAGTTATCCACAGCAAATTTAGTGTGCCTCACTGTTTTAGTTCTGAAGATATGAATTGATGCGCGAAATATGGGTATTTGGCCCCACTGTGCGCCGCTACTCTTTTATTTTTTTTTTGTCTCTACCAGAATCCATTGCCATAACTCCGTAGTTTTGGAAAAAGTTCGAAATTGTTGTACAGTGTAATTTGTGTAATAAACCTTTGCACTATTCAACAAAATTGGGTGTTGTACAATTTCATTACTTTCTAAGTGATGAATGATGTCTTTTAAATTAATCAGCACACATGTAACACATGTAACTCATGTAATTTCTGTGCAAAATGTGTGTGTGTGTAAGATTGCAAAATTTCTATAACATAGACTTAAATTATTTTGGTGATTTAGTTATCCTTTTAATGCTTCCACAAATTTGATTAAGGCTGAAATCCTTTTAGTTTTACTCCTGTGTGCATCCTTCTGCTCGTGTGAGCCGTTTATTATCTTTTGGCATTTAGTTTGTATGAGAATTTGTTAAGTAAGAAGAATTTTGTTACATTAAAATGTTTTTTTTTTTCTTTTTTTTTATAAATTGCATGGCTTCTTTAAGACCTTTGAAAGTACAAGAATTCTCGGTTGCAAGAAATTTTGAATTTTCTTTTACATGAAAAACAGTGTTTATTAAATAAAACGAAAGTAGAAAAGAGTTATTTTTTTTCGAATGCTAAGGGCTAAGACCAAGAAGCATTGCACAGCAACATTTTAAACAAAACGTTGTGTTCCCCCCCCCCCCTCCCCAAATTTGCCTTCCTAAACTCTACTGTTGTATCTATCCTTTTTAACTCCTTCATTTTCGTAAGATACAAAACATATTTTAAATTGTATTTATGTACATACATGGCCAAAGGGACATGAAATATACATAGTAGAGCACATACGAGTATGTACTTACAGCCAATCCAATATTTTTCACCAATTTCGATTCGGCAATGTTTGCAAACGGTCTATCCGCACCCCAACATTCAACATATTTGGTCATTTTAGATGATGGACGATTGCGTGTAACATGACCTATAAAAGGGAAAAAAGCAAAGAAACAAAAAGTTTAAATCAATTTTAAATAAATAAATTACATTTACTGCTTTGACTTCTTTTTTATGGAAAACTTTAAACTTAATGTGATTTAATATGTACGAGTATGTATGTATGTACATTTTATGGAGCATGCCTATTCGTACATACGAGTATTTGTACCAGAATTTCAAGGAAACAATTTTTTACAACCTCTTAGGGATTGTTTAGTTTTTTTTTTTTGTGAATTTTTATGAATGCTTTTTCTTACCACCATGGCTACGAAAACTTTCGTTTGCGTGTAAGGACGTTTTACGTTCAACAAATGCACCTGATGAGCGCCTTCTGTCAGCAAATGATATTAAACCTGCAGTAGAAGAAAGACACAAATAATTTAAAAATAAAGAATAAGTTTTTTTTCAACTTAATTTGATTTTGTGTGGGGAAGGGGTTGGGGGCTTAAGAATCGCCAATTTCTTCTTAAATGACATTTTAGTACATATTTGAAGTTTTTATGTTTTTTTGTGTGAATTTTTTACATTTGTTGGTAATTTTTTATATATTTGTAATTTTCTACAGATAAATAATTTTTTTTTAAATAAAGTAAATTAAAATTTTTTTGGTGAATTGAAAATTTTTTGTCGAAATTGTTTATTATTTGCTCCAAATTCTTGATTTAATAAAAAAAAAAATTCAAGTAAATTTTAACCTCCATAGCAAAAAAAAAACGTGTGCAAGAATTTTATACCATATCTATGGAAATTTTGTTTTAATGTATACTTCAAGCACACGTTATTTTTTTCACATGTGGGCAAATATGTATTTTTAGATATTACATATTTCTTCTTTTGTTGAAGTTTAATTTTTTTTGTAAAGTTAATTTTTTGAAAATTTTTTTGGTGAAATTTAAACGGAAGGAAGGTGAAAGTAGGAACGGGCGCTGGGATCTACATTAGAGGAACTAATGTGCTTAAATCTGTCAGCATTGCGAACGAATTTACGGGCTTATAGGCTATGACTATAGCCCTCATGAAGACTACAAAACTGATGGCCGAGAATGTGACTGAAGGGTAAAAGGTCTATGTCGACAGTCTAAAAAAATATTTGAAGGGAAGGATTGTCAGGTCAAAATTAACTAGGCATTTAACGGACTAATAAACATTTATGTTGTAAGACTTTGCTGAGTTTCAGACCATTGCAATATTGAGGGAAATGAGAGCTCCGTGGAATTTGCAAGATTAGGGTCAATTTAAGATAAAACATTACTTTAGGGAACTCAGTAATCGGGTTCAATGAAGAACGAATAATTATTGAGTTGTTAGAAAGGATAACAGGATCTCAAAGGTCTGATGCCCACACTGTTATTTGGCAAGAACAGAAATTGAGGGTGACCTTGGCTGAAGTAGTTATACACGTTGACTACGAAAACAAGGGTACTGGGTTCGAGTCCGGTAACAGACAGTCATCAAATAACAACACCACGCGTTTTTCTAATGTACATTAGTGTCCCTTTGTATCAGTTGTTGTAGGAAAGTTCATGTGATGAAGGCATAGTCACAGGTCACTGAATTACACCTACTTCAGGAGATACTAATCCTAATGGTAATAAAATGGCTACTAATTAACAGAGCTTCAAAAGTTTAATACGCCTCATCCAACACCAGGGGCGCTGCAACAGTGCATTATTAAAAAACGTGCAAAAAGCAGAGTTGTAAAAGAATGAAGCTTTCCTCTATCTCTTCCTTCACCACCTGTTTTCTCTATCACTATCCCTTTCCTGGAGAAGGTAACACCTAGTAATTAGTAGTAGGCATTCATTGCCTGAGTGTTACTTCTCTTAAAAAAAAAAAAAAAAAAAAGAACAAGAATTTGAAGGGTCCTGATAGAAGCTTTGACTGCTCACTGCTCATTTAGAGCATAAATTCCCGAGACTACAAATAGCAGTAGAATAGTAGAACCCGCAAGGAGATTGTCTACTCGAGGTTTCGTCATTGGAATTAAGTGGATCAATGGCAGGCAATACATACCTGAGTTTTTCTTTTAAGGTAAGGTTGAACAAATTACGGAAAAGTAGATACAGTTCCCATGTTTTGGATACATCGCAGTTGCTAATGGATCTACTTGGCAGAGAAAAAGCGAAACTCTGGAACCATATTTGATAGATAATTTGAAAAAAAAAATGAGAATAGTATTTTGTTTTATGATTTCTTATTTAAAAAGAAAATATTGCCTCATTTTGAAAATGAACAGGTCATATATTCATCTGTATGGCTGACGGGTCTTCAGGCTGTCTATTGTAATCCGTACACTAGCCATTACACCTATTATACGTGTGCAAGGATACCTAAGGAATATTGTGTGAGATGTGTCCATGGTAGCTCTTAGCAATTCAGTCACTATGAAGAGTTTCTAGGGGACGCATCGAGCAAAAGCGCCTCGGCATCTGCAGCGTTTTTTTTTCTAAAGAGAAGTAACACTCAGGCAATGAATATTTAATTCTACTACTGCTAGGTGTTACCTTCTTTAGGGACGGGATAGTGATAGAGCAGACAGGTGGTGAAGGATGAGATAGATGAAAACTTTATTATTTTACAATTCTGCTTTTTGCATATATTTTCATTTATTTTTAAGGCAGCGTTGCAGCGCCTCTGATGTCAATGAGGCGCATTAAATTTTCGAAGCTGTGCTTAGTAGCTATTTTATTGGTTGTTTCGCCGATGATTCTACTACATAATATCGACGAAGAAGGGTGCTCTGATGTTACATTATGATTAGTACCCGCATGTAGAAGATTCTGCAATATTATGGGTTCACAGCACTTAAATGATGCGCCAGGCATACCTCTTATTCGACAATCGGTCAAAAAGTTTAAAGATAATGGCACGACATTGGAGAAACCAAAAATAGGTGCGAACGAAATAATCAAGAATGGTAACAAATATAAAAAGTTCGTCATTACGCTTTTTACACAGAGACTTATAGTTATATCCTTACAAAATACAATTAGTGCAAAAATTAAAGCCCAAGGATGCCAGTCAGAGGCTTGACTTCCCTGGAAAATTGATCTTCTGAAGAAGGGGTGTAATAAATTGGCCTCCATGCAGTTCTGATTTAACCTTTATTAAATTTGTTTATTAAAGATGTTCTCTTAAACCTTAACTTTACGCCAATAAAATGAATTCCTTCGTCAGGAAATGTCAGCAATTACTTGATTAAATGAACATTGTCAACCCCAGAGTTTACATTGGAACAATAATCAGCTTGATTGTGTAAGGCTTTGGCAATGAAAGTCTTATCGCGAGAATAAAAGAAGTTAGTACAAGTTTAATTTAATCTATTACAAAAATACCAAGCCACTCAGGCTGACAATTTTTAAGAAATAAATTAAGATTAAGAATCACCGCAACATTTTTCTTTAATCTAGTACTAGACGTAGTCGAAATACCTCAACCGTAATCAGGCTGATTGCTTCGATCGATCCACCAAACATAAACTTTCTTTTGAGACGCCCTGTATAATACGAATAGATATGTATGTATGTACGTTATCGCTATAGCGAAGATTGTTGAAAAAAGCACTTACCTTGCACAGATAATTTCCTACGAGTTTTAGCCTCTGGAGTATCAGTTACGGAAAAACTGGAGATTGTATGAGGACCATGATGTAATGTTGTAGTTGTTGCTGTTTTGTTCGCTGTAGTTGTTGGTGCTCTTGTCGAAGCCAACAGTGATTGTGATGACTCACAATTTCCGATAGGATTTTCTATGATTGCAATACCACCAACACCATCAACACCGCCACCTTCATTCGCACAGCCACAATGTGAAGTGGCCCCTTCATTGCTACTAGCACTAAGAGCATCATCATTATGGGCTAAAGTTAATGATGACTTTGGTGTTAGTGAAGCATGATTATTAGTGACGAGTGCATTTGCAACATCAGTGCCGTCACTTGAATATTGTAACTGTTGTTGCGTTGATGCTGGATTTGTTGGGGATATTGTAATGTCACCGTTTGCATGTGCTTTTACTTCCTGTTGCTCTTGATTGTTGGCCGTTGTTGTAGGATTTCTCAATTCGACTATATCTTCATCCTCTTCCTCTTTAATGGACATAGATGTGTTCGATGATAATTGTGTCATTTTATGTTCGGGACTATTTATTGTTGCTGCTCCTGCTGCTGCTGTTGGCGAGAGCTCAATGTTGTTTGTTACTTCTGTTGACTCCAAAGGTTTGAAATTGGCTACTGTCACTGGCAAAAGTTTTTCTGTTGCTTCACTGTCTATGTTGTTGCTGTAGTTGTGGTGGGGATGATGATGATGGTGATTGTTGGTATGCAAGCTATCCAGATGCATGTTAACATTGTCCTGCGAAGAGTTAATTTTTTTGATGCGTGGCACAATGTGGGTGATGTAGGTGGGTTTCTGGAGAAAGATAAACAATAGAAGAAAAATTGTAACACGATTGACCCTTTTCAATGGTGTTCACATAAATTGCAGTGGACTTTTATGGGTTTGCTATTTTCTCTTTAGTTTCTTGTTTATTTTTTATTTTTATTTATTTTTTGTTGGAATGAGAGCGAAATTCGTGTGAAATAGTGTTTATTATGCGGTGAAATGTTTCGGTTTAAAACAGTGTTAAAATAGTTTGCATCGTAAGTTCATTAATGAAATTTAACAAATTTTAATAGACAATTGGAACAAGAAAAATATGTTGGAATACATGAACTAAAGACTAAAAAGAGCTTCCAAGGAGGTCAATAAGAACCCGAACTTGTGATCCGGCTGTAGTGCAAATTTGAATCTTTTTTTAATGATTTTTACATAGAGTTGTCATTGCAAGAAGTTCTCGTTCGATGTAATGATGACAAAAAGTGTTCCAATTTGTTGGGGCGCAGACGAAACAACAGCATCTGCCATAGTGAGATCCCAATGGTTGTTCTCCTCTAGCAAGCGTAAAAGAAGGATTCTCTATATGTATGTCTATATGTGCACCATACCCCGCATGGACTGAGTAGACACAAGCTAGTGTTTTTTTCTTATAATAACTTTTAACTGAAACTTATACTCATCAAAATTTCTATAAAAACACACACATAATTTGAAAGCACGGGAAATTTACATACATAAACATGTACATATATTAAAATTTTGACTTTTGATATTATCCAACACGACTAAATTAAATCACAAAGCAAATACCATTAATTAGGATCTTTCTAAAGTTTAAGCGTTGGTTAAGTTAAAAAATTTAGAAGTGAAAAGGATTAATTATCGTGTTACATAGAACATTGAGAAGTGAATAGGAAGAAATATATTGAAAACAATTACGAATTTTGAAAAACATTAAAAACTCATACTTAGAAAAATGAGAAGCGAAAAAGGGGGCAGTACGTTTAAAAAAAATTAGTTCGAGTTTCTGCTAAAATTTTCCCTTATTAAGAAAAATGCGAAGTGAAAAGGAGGCAGTATATTAAAAATATTAAGTTTCCTTTTTTTAAAATTTTTTAAATTTAAAATTTTTTTTAATTTTTTTTCTATACAAAAAAAAATCAGCCAAATCGCTCCAGCCGTTCTCATGTTATGCGATTACATACTCGTACATGGACCGTTTAATTTTTATATATGTACGAGTATATAGATTTAAAACAATAAATGTGTGGTGTTTTGTTATTTTTATATTCTTCACAGCACTCCCTGCCTCTATCGCTCATCCCTCTAGTCAGCCTAGAACCATATGTCTCTATGTCAACACACTTTTCTCTAGCGACAATTGCACTAGTTAAAATGTCGACAACTTTCCTTTTATGCGCGAGTATAGATACATTAGAGACAACAGATCTAGTATATTTCTGGTGACATTGTAGACGAGGGTCACTAAAATGCACTAGTGAATCTTTAGTTCAAATGTCTCCATATGATCGTAAAACAATTGTGCTAAAGTCTACTGGTTGATTTTCAATGACAACCCTATGTTAAATGTCAATAGATGATTACATTGGCTGGTGTACACCTGGTCAGTAGTACTCTACTGACAATGTCACTAGTAAATCACTACAGTTTCACTATTCGCATTTCCTGCAGGGATATATCACATCCTCATACACTTAATATTTAAATTTTTTTTTTAAATTTTATTATTTTCTACCCTAGAAATTCCCTAGAAATAATTTATGTGTTAAAATAACGTTTGCCGGCTCAGTTAGTGTGCTATAAAAAATATTTTATTTAACTGAATCTAGATTATTTTTAACCGACTTCAAAAAAGAAGCAGGTTATATGTTCGTAATGTATGTATTTTTTTTTTATATGTTCGCCGATTTCTCCGCCATTTGTGAAGCGATTTTTTAAATTTCTAGTGGTTACTTTTGAACATGTTTAAATTTGTTTAAAGTTATTTATTAATTAAGCACATTTTGTTTTCTTTTTTAAGCTGCCAAATAGCTTCCCATTAAAAATTAAATGAAATATTCCCATATAAACGATTTAATAAACTAAAATTGATAGAAACAAAAACATTTCAGATTTATCTAAATGTTTTCATTTCCATAATCCTGTCGCGGAAGAAAAGAAAAAAAAATCCAATCTGTATGTTTATTTTAACAACCTTTTATCTTTTTCTATTTCAATTCCATTAATCTTTTTGCCAAACATTTGTGAGTAAATGAAACTTACCTTCGGTGGTACAATTAGAAATGTTTCTATTTTATGATCTGCCAAATACGAATCACGGCTGCCGCCACTGCCTTCTTCGACTTCAAATTTGCCATTTAGAAATTGCAACGTTTGTTTAGTGATGTGTACTCGTCTAGAACAGAGAAATTTTGTTGCGAAATATTGAACACTCACACAAAATATTTAATGAAAATAGCAGATTTATTTATTTATTTATTTAGTATTTCTGCGAAAAAATTTTATTGTACTCGTATACCGAATTGATTCCGATTCATTGAGTTTTATTGGTTCTTGACTGTTTTTTTTTTCTTATTTGTGCTCTTTTTTTCTGCTTAAAGGTTTTTATTAAACTTCCTTTTGTTGTTCTGGTTGGCTCTTATTGAAAAATACTTTTAGTCAGAAATAATGGGGTAAAAATTAAAGGCGTTAAAATGAAATTTATGCCACACATTTAGAGAATTTAAACTGAATATAAATGTTTGATTTATATGTATATGTATGTATGATTGGGGGATTTTTTTTTGTTAAGGAAAAAAGGCTCAAGGCAGGATTTATAAAAAAGGAAGTTTAACAGAGATTTACAGATTTTTATTGAAAAATACTAACGACAAGTTTCGGGGAAATAACTTAAGCGGGAAGAATCAATTTCTTTTTTAGCCCATTGCCTTGGCAGCCAGTGCTAGCTAATTAATTAATTAATGTTATATTTTATATAATTTTAATACCAAGTAAATAAATAAATAAATTCATGTTTAAGGCCACCGATTAAGACGATTTGTATAGTTTTATTGTGAAGTTTACCTTGAATCGTTTTTCAGCATTCACTAATTCATAAATACATTTGCTTTTCTTTTTAATGTACAATATTCTCTCTTAAATCAAAACTACCAATTAGCCTTTTCATTAACTTTCTAATATACTCGTAAAACCAAATTTATAAGACAAACATAACAAACATAATGTTAAAACTTACCCAGCTACACCACCACTTTCCATGTGATTTGCCAAAGTCACATCATCACTCCAGACATCGAATTGCCACTTACGCAAACCCAAAACTCCGCACAGAACATTGCCCGTATGAATGCCAATACGCATATCTACATTTATACCGGTTGCTTCACGTACATGTCTGTAAAAGAAGAGTGTTGAATTACAGGATATTAAATAAAAATTAATAGGGTACTTTTAAATTTTATGCAAATTTCCTAAACAACAGAAATGTTTGCTTTTTTTTAATGGCAGCAAGACATTAACTTTAATGTGGAAGCTTAAAATAATTTTGTATTTGAAACAACTTAAATGTTTTCCCTTAATTTATGAAACGTGTATAACAACTCAATTAATTTAATAACGTCTTTTTGCAACACCTATTAAGTTTGTTAGTTGTTCGTTTTCGAAATCGGTTTTGCCATTTAAAATTGGTGTGCTGCTTAAAGAACTTTTTTTATGTGTATCCTTTGGGCCTAATTCATAAAAAAAATATTTTGATTTTATAAAAGGTTTATTAATCAGATTTCCATAGAAAATTTGTTTAATAAATCTCTTATTAAACAGAAATATTTTTTATGAATAAGGCGGTTTATGCCTTATTTAAAGTCCATTACAGAAGATTGTATATAAAATATAAAAAATGTGTTTGTGTTTCAACAAAAACAAAGAATTACTAGACTTACGCGGTCGAAATAATACGTTCGCTCGTTATGTAATTAACATTGAAAACAAAAACAAATTTGCATATTTTATTACTGTTAAAAAAAAATAAAATAAAATAACGATATCTTGACCACTTCACTTCAGAAAGAGAAAGAAGGAAAACTTATAGATGATAGAGAACTATTCCCACCAAATCGAAATTTCGAAGCTTTTTACTCTACTCTACTCACTCTACTACAGAGCTATTATTTTTTTTTTTATCAAAGAGAAGTAACATTCAGGCAATGGAGGCCTACTACTATATATTACCAGGTGTTACTTTCTTTAGCAAGGGATAGTGATGGAGAAGACAGGTGGTGAAGGAAGAGACATAGGAAAGCTTCATTGATTTACAACTCTGCTTTTTTGCAAGTTTTTTTTTTAATATTGCAGTGTTGCAGCGCCTCTGGTGGCAATGAGGCGTATTAAATTATTCGAAGCTTACTAGCCATTTTATTGGTTATTTTACTTCGCCGATGATTTCGCTACACAATACCGACCAAGGCGCTCTGATGTTACATTAGGATTAGTATCCGCTGAAGCCGGTGTAGTTCAGTGACCAGTGTCTACTCCTACGAGTACATAAAGTTTCATGCAAAAAATTTAAAATTCAGCAAAAAAAAAAGTACACTATGACCTCTTTGCAAATATTAAGTCTTTTTTTATAACATTTTTATTGCTATTAGTTTGATGTGTAAAAATTCAATCTTTTATATACGAGTATGTACACTTAGTAAGAAGCCAGTTTATGTTCATAATTTTTCATTACTTTCATTACATACTGTATTTTTATTTCCTGAACATGTTGTGTTATGTTATAAAAATGCTATAAAATTTTATAGCAATATTTTTTTTTTGAAAATTGCTGTTTTACGTTCTTACCTTTTGCAATACATATGTACATGTGTATATTTTATTGTAAATTTCTAAATCCCTTGTAAAACAGTAGTTTGATTTTATTAACCTCTTCTCAATATCATTTGAAACTTAATCTTATGCTGTACATGAAATTCAAGAAATTTATTATTCGACATATTGTCATAATTATATTGTAAGTGAAATTTATTTGCTGGTAACCACCAAGCGATGTCTATTTGCTGGGGTTTGTATGAGTTTCTAAGCCTACTACGCTTATTTTGCTTTTGTGATTTTCAAAAATATTATTATTTGTGAATTCTCAAATAGTTTTTGGAAGTTTGTGCATAAGATAACAGGTTTGTGACTGTTCAAAATGTGTGGTTGAAGTCTACTGACGATTTGTTAAAGCAACAATGAAATGCATATAGACATCGCTTAACCACCAGCAAATAAATTTCACTTATGCTGTATAATACAAATCCTAAAACAATGTAATTAAACTTACTACAGCCAATAGAACAAAAGGTTTATTATTTGGCAAGTCAATAAAATCACCCAAAAAAAGTTCAAGCATAATTATACTTTTTTTTACGAGAAGTGATGTTTTTTATTTGCACACTTAAATCTGTTATACTGTGCATACAAATGCTTTTGTGTTTTAACTTTGAATAATTAACAATGTGGCATGTGGCTGGCTGGCATGAGTGAATGAATGAATAAATGAGATTTCAGCTTAAAGCAATTAAATGCTTTTGTAGTAAATTCTCTAATGAGAATTTCTTGTTTTAAGCACATTTCTTTACAAAGCACTTTGATGGACGCGTCCCAGCGTCAAGTTAATCTTTTGTTTTCTCGTCATCTTTAATTATGTCTCAAGATTTAGTTGCTTGTGTTGACTTTTAATTTGCTTAGTACAAAATAACCTACACTGGGCAGTTTTTTTTTTTTTTTTTTTTTTGGCAAAGAGAAGTAGGTTGGGTTAGATTTTACAGGATGCCTGTCCCGTTGTGCTGTCTGGTCTATCGAGAAGGATATGAAAAAATTTCCCTTCATCATCCCATTTCCTCGATACTAAACCAACCGAAGTTCTGTAGAAATAAATTTATTATAATATCACGTTCCGATATCTTTGCAAGGTCCTGCAGAAATGGTCTTCGACCGTTTGCTATTTTTCTATGTCGCGAAAACTTCTACAGAAATCATTATATGAAAGATTTGACCTCTTGACATGTGTAGCTATGCGACAATGTCCTAGTAGTACTGCCACAAAGCTGATCCATCGGCATTCTTTCCAAGATTGGACTTGAGGCCAAGTTTATTTTAAGGTAGAGCGGGGCACCTCGTTCGACCATCTACACCTTTTCCAGTTGTAACTCAGAAAGCGCCAATTGTACTCGTAATTCAGATTAGTACATTTATATTCAGAAAGGTCAATTGTAATAAAACTTGTCTTCTTTCAGAATTACAATTGACTAATCTGAACTACAATTGACGCTTTCTGAATTACAAATGGAAAAGGGCGTAGTCTGCTCAATTGTGAAGAGCTTCTGTTCTATTTCTGATTTTCAACATTTCAATGGAATAGCGACCAGTTAATCAGTATACCGGTTTGATAATTGTTGACCATCTTTGGTTATACCGTCCGGCTATATCGTTTCCGAGTGTCCCTCCGTACCACGGTACGGAAAAAAATTCGACATTCAAAAACCAAAATAGATGTGTGTACACCTGAGAGAGAGTTGATCGCAGCTTTGCTGGCGGTACATATATGAATATCCTCATTGTATATTCTGTAGCACTTTAGCTCAATGACCGCTCTTTTTACTGCTGAGATTTCAGCCTTTATTATATGCACTACACTTATTGTCAACCTTGAAATTAATCTTTTTCCCGAAACGGGGAAAGAAAACTCCCGCAGTGACACCCTTGTCCTATTTCGATGATTCTCTGAAATCATACAGCAAACCGGAAGGATTTCCTAACATCGTTCCATGCGTACTAGAGGTGTTGATAGCAAATTTTCTATCGTGCAATGGTTCCAATGAGAAAGAAGAAGCCTATAAACTCCAGAAAATCTCCTAGTTTATCCAATATTAACGCTGGATCAGTGACCGCATTTTTCCATGCATTGTCAAATGCATTTTTTCATGTTGTCTATAATCTTATCGCTGAATTCATTGCCACTTGTTTGACCATGAGGTTAGATGGCAGTCAGTGGATCATTGTGACACGAGAGATTGGAAGGTGTGGTGTTTGAGGAACCAGATATCAACAAAGCAGAGGTACGAAGGATTCTTTTTATTATCCCTCGATATTTGGCTTTTAGTAATGCAGACCATCATACTATCGCACCACACATCAATATAGGCTTGACTTTGCCCTAGCTTGGACGTTGAGGTGCTATGTAAGTTTCAAAGTCAAGATATATTCCTTTCAATATTGGAAGTGGTTGACAGGTGGGATCTTTTAATTCTTCGTGAAAAGCACAAGATCAGGCGGCAAATTATGAAAATTTGTGCGATATCGAATATCGTAATTTGCCCCCAGCTTTCAGCGGGTTAAAGCTTACGGTTAACACTAACGAGTTTACACACTTTCAATTGCTGTCAAAAGCAAACTAAAAAACGCAGCTTCCTTAGAATTCGACAGCAGTCTAGTAATAGATAGCAGTTAACAGGACCAGTGTTGAATTTAAAGCTACTGAACCATACTGAACAAGATGTCACGGAATAATCAAACTGACTTCGTATTTAAACAAGTATCCTTTTAACGCTTTGCTGCTGATTCAGTTTTATTATTGCTTATACTGTTGTCATTTTAATGGTTTTAATCAAATGTCTTTTTGCTTCAATCATCATTGTCAGGTCAAACGAAAAAAAACTGATGTTTCAGTTTGTGACAAAATACCTTGTGTTAACATTATTTGAAATGAGGTAAACATTGGCCCAAGTTGACACAAAGGCACACATGTTTATTACAATACATAGATACATACATACATACATACAGATAACTGGAATGAGATCTCTAATACACCTGTGTTTAATGTTTTGTGAATTGTGAGTATGAATTTTACTTACTTGATGGCATCAATCATTTGCAAACCCATATTGACACAATTTGTGGCATGTTGTGGTCTAGATATTGGCAGTCCGGATACACAATAATAACAATCTCCCAGAATTTTAATGCGCAAACAGTGATTTTCCTTTAAAGAAAAGAAAATCATAAGAAATGTGTTTGATATAAAAATATAATATTATTTATAGGCGTGTTTTAAAATTTGATTGATTTAAACGGTTTAACTTTATTAAAGAAGTTTATCTGGTATGTGATGAAGACGAATCGATTTAAAATAGAGAAAAGATTTGACGTGCTCATTACTTCCTTTTTTTAAAACATATTTTTCAATAATTTGTATTGAGTTTCTTTTCCAACTTGCTCTGCACTGCTTCTGCAGGGTGCCTCAAAAGAAAGTTTATATTTAATAGACCGATGTGTAATTTACCAAAAAAAAAATTTAATATTATATATTTTATCAAACAGGTTTTCATTAGTAAGCTTTTTTGGGCATATGGCACACAGATGTAAACTCGGCCATAGACCTCAGTTCCACATCTTCTATCTAACTCGAATAAAAATAACCTTGAATAATGTTCCTTAAAACAAAATTTCTATCAAGCTTTATTTCAGTAACAAATTGTTTTATATGTTAAACTTCCATTTAAAAAAACGAGAAGTTCAACCAACATCAATGCTGTAAAGTTTTAGCGGAGGATATTTTAATTTCAGTTGTTGTTCTGTTCAAGTTTAATTGTGAGTTTATTTTATTTTTATTTCTAAACTTTTTACTTCCTGTCCAAAATAAGTCTTACTTACCTGTGCTATTTGATCGAAGCGCCCAAACAGATCATTCAATGTCTTAACCAAATCACTAGCCGTCAGTTGCTCCGATAGCGGAGTAAAATTTACAATATCCGCATACAAAATCGAAACATTGTTATGCCGCTGGACATGCAGCTCATGAAAACGTGTGGCCGATGAATTCGTTTGACCACCAGCCCGTTGGCAAGCATCAGCCATTTTCAACATGATGCTACGTTTTACCTACATTGCAAACAAAAGAAAATGGAAGCAAGAAACAAATCCACAAAGTAAAACAAAAACAAACAGGTCAGATTAAAAATGGAAACATTTAACTGCATAGAAATGATTTTTATTATTAAAATTGTGTCTAAACGCTGTGCCATTAATATACGAGTTTATGTAAGTAGTTTAGTTCTACTGACCTCAGCAGCAATGTAAGCTGGTATAACACTCAATAGTAATTGCTCCTGTTGCTCACGTTCACATTCTAGTTTTACACGTTGCTCGATGCCGGTACGTGTGCCATCGACCGTACGATTGTGGGCAGCATCTGACATTATGCGATAGTATAAGCCCGATATGGATGCACTGGCCAACATAATGATTTCGCCAAGTAACTACGAAGAAAAGATTTTAGTTTTTATTAAAATGGGAAAATGAGATTTCATATATAGGGTCTTTCATTAAGCACTTTTGTTTGAATCAAACAGTTTTTCATTAGTAATTAGTGGTTGCACTTTTTTCGGCCTAATATTGCCATTTCGTGACTGATATATATATTTTTAAAACCGCCAAAGAAATTGGGTAGATATAACTCCCACGGGGTTAAATCCAGATTATGTAGATGCCAATTTATCTCATCTGGAGATAAATTTTTTAGCGAACTAAAGCCTCTAACTGGCATCCTTGGGACTTTAATTCTCGCACCAATCGAAGTTTTGGGGATGCGCTGTAATGACGATCTATGCACATTTAAAGCACTTGCTCGCTTCCTAATCGAAAGATTACGAGCATCACGAATATAATAATTTACACGATCTCTTCAAACTTTTCGATGCATTTTCGTACCGGTGGTGCCAACTTTTAATATTGCAGACTCTTTTACGTGTTAAAATGTACGAATTACACCTTTTGTAAAACTCTCGCACGCCCAATGCGTGGTCCTGCTGCGACAAACGCTCCAAAGTGAGTGTATTCCCAAGAGCCACGCTACCGACTGATATACCCGACACACTTCCACATTTCTTGCGTTTACGCAGTAAGCTAAATAAATCTAAACTTTCTTTTGAGACAACCTGTCTGTTCGGCTGGTAGTGGAGGATAGTACCCTGGACCTTCAGGTTCCAACTGATGCCTGTGTAGATTCTTACTATGTAGCAGAGCTAGTTTATGCAGTGAAGTACTAGATTACCCCAACTACATAGTAAATTGTTAGAGTCTGGCCCAAGATGTCGACAATGTTTGACTTGTCGCACATTTACATTCAAAACAAAAACAAATTTTTTAATTTATTTATTTTTGTTTTAAATGTAAGTCTGCGACTAGTCTAACGTTGACGACATCGTGGGACAGGCGCTTAGTGTATTATTCAAGTAGCCACATAGTGGGGTTTCCATCTGTGTTTCATGTCGACATTCAGGGCGGTGCTGGGCAGAGGGTATACTCTCGGCGGTAAGGCTGCTCCAGATAATATCAGCTGCTCAAGATAATCTTAAATGCATGTGTTGTCAACCTCTCTCCTTTAGGGCGTGTTTTGATGTCATCAATACTATCCACACCTCACCCCGAAGGAGGAGAAAAATTTAAGGAGTTTTATGCTTGTGCTTGACCAGCGAGTCCTCTAGTTTGAATACCACCGACTCGTTCTTTCAGAAATCTTTGGGCCAACTTCACGATGTCGACAACGTTCGACTTGTCGCACACTTACGAGTACATTCAAAACAAAAACAAATTTTCATATTTTGTTGTTGTTTCAAATGTAAGTGTGAGACAAGTCGAACGTTGTCGACATCGTGAAATTGGCCCTTTGTGTCTATTGTCATTTAATCCCAAATTGCGCAAACCGGAAGTAGGTTGGTGCATGTTCCATACAACCATATGGTAGAACTACATGTATAATTGATACACATAGGCGATTGCGGACCACTGTAGTATTCACTATTCAGCTGTTCATGTTAATGTTGGCTTCAAATTTTATTTTGCAATATTATGGATTCCTGGGGAACTGGCTAGATTGCAACGCATATTTGTTGTGAGTGTTAGTTTTGTTTATTGACCAATGAATTCCTTTAGTATTTCAAGGGGTTACCTTACATAATTACTTGTGCAGTGATGTCCAGTTTTTATTATTTAGAAATTTTATAAACAACACACACATGTATACATACGAGTATTTATATATTTGCATTGCATTAATTACACTTATTTATTTTGTCAGAATTATAAATAAAAAGCTCCTGAAGAAGTTGGAAGAAAGCCAACGAAACGTCGAGCAGATGTTATGTAAACATAAACTGACCAAAAAATCAAAAAATCAGCCTAAGGTAACTCCTAGAAATACTAAAAGAATATTTGTTGTATTTATTTAAGACTCATAAGTATGTAACTGATTTCGTTTTTTTATCGCATACTGAGTTACATGTTTCAGTATTTCATCACTGTGTGTCTGTCAGTCTTAATCTCGAACCATTAATTTTACTAGTTTGTTTTTTTTTTTTTAACGTTTGACTTTGACCTTCGCAATACATTTTAAATGAAATTATATACGCTTGTACTTACACTTACATAGTTTTGAACTCATTATAAAAGGTCATTATTTTAGTCTTAATAAAGAATGTTTTCCAACCACTTTAGAAATATTTTTTCAATTTTTTTTTAGCTCTCTCTCTGGCCCTATCATATCCTTGCTCACTAGCTTTTTAGTTACACTATTATACTGTTTGTAGTACATATTTGCAATGTTTTATTTAAAAACCATTTAAAGCAAAAACTCGCACATAAATGACATGCAATTGCTGCTGCTTCACTTTGTGCAGAACAGGTCCTTGTTGACTGTGGTATTTGTGAATAAGAGTATATGTAAGTGCGTTTGTGTGTGTGTGTATATCTTTATTATATGTAGCCGTGTGCTTTGCTTGAGTGTTTTTACTTACCACAGGTAAATTAGGCGCATAGTCCGGACTCTCGCCGATACGATAGACAATGTGTATAGCAGTCATGAATACGGCTAAAACCACTGACACTGGCCATGATATGGGCAGCATTGTGTGAATACCCTAGAGTTAAATAAATAAAGAAACAATTGGTATTAAAAAATAATCAAACAGAGTTAAATAATTAAAATTGTGTTGAACACAGTTATTCACTTAAGCACTTACAAACTTTAGTGCACTTTTTTTCTTTTCACATTTATGGGAATTGTTTTTGAGTAGCAAAAAAAATCGTTTTTATTTATGCACGAGTGGTCCTTCATATAACATTTGCCATTGAATTGTTTGTTAAGAATTTAATTAAAGGTTGTGATATGTTATTTTTTTGTTTTGTTTTTTGAGATGTAGAGTGCTTCTAAATTACGACTAAAAATTAGTTACTGGGGATTTAAAAAAAACAATGCGCATTTGAAGCCAATCTATCTGCTAGTCATCCCTAATAAAGCAAAAAAAATTGTTATGCGATTCTTTTTCACAAAAGTTTAAATAAGATGCTATGAAATATTAAAATTTAGCTAATTTTCTAGTTTGAAAAGTTGTATGTTCTTGAACGGCTTAAAATGACATATAATAAAGAGCTTAGTTGCATAATTTTAGATATACTCGTAGTGACAATTGTAAGGCGCATCTAAATTGTCTAAATAAAGGATATATGGGGCCTCTTCATATCCTTGTTACGGCTGAAATTAAATTTTTCAGAAAACTTTTCTGCATAATTCTTCAAATAGTAGTTAAAAATTTTACGTGCATTTTTTATTATTCTTATAGGTGAAATTTAATTAAAAAAAAAGGATATGTATGAAGTAGAGATGAGCGAGTTTTCGAAACCTGTTACTTTTTCACAGCGATTGAAAAATCACTAATCACAACTGTGACTGAATTTGTCAAGTAACAGATTTTTAAAATATAGTTCTTTCATATAAACTGTAAATGTTCTTGTATGCTTACTTCACAGTAAATAAAGCTAACACATGAATTTTTTTTATACCTTCACCGTTTGTCGAGAAAAAATCGTGAAATCGTCTTTTCTGTGCAACTATGTATAGCTCTCACATTTTTGTATTTGCAATTTTACTGTCTCTTATAAGATAATTCTCAATATTTGGATGGGGTATTTAGTATTTATCAAAATACTAATACTAATAAATAATTTTAAAGCAGAAGAGCTAAAATGTGCTAAACTGTGATCACAGTCACTGTTTAATTTCACTTCTGCTCTTCAAAATAACAGAACTGCTACAAACGAAATACTGCTAAACTGTGATCACAGTCACAGTTTAAAAGAATAGCGATTTAGAAATCCAGTTCACAAGGAGCAACATTATTAAAAAATCACAGTATCCCTCAACACTAGTGTGAAGTGTGGGAGCTTAACTTTATGATTTTAAGTGCTTGGTAATTTTATTTGTGGCCAAAAAAATATAGGACATATGGAAGGTAGAAAGTCCTTGCACTGACTATAATGGAATTTGCCAAATAGTTTTTTTTTAACAACACAACCCGAGAAGCGATTAGTTTATCTGCGGAAAACACCCAGGTTCTATGGTGGGAATCGAACCCACGACCTCTGTACTGAGAGGCTAGCATCACTACCACTCAGCTTTGTCTACATTCTGTGTTTATTATCATCTTCTTCTGTCCCTGTTCTGATCAGATCAATTGAGTTTTACTCTACACTTATAGAAATAGTATAGCTGATTTTTGATCATGATTTCCACTAAAATTAAATTTTTTTAATTAAGGATATGTGGGAAATAGTCATGTCCTTTCACTGATTGAATTGAACTCACCAAGAACCTTAATTTTTTTAATCATTAGATTTTAGCGAAAATTTAATTATTAAACTCAAGGATATATAGTGGAGGTGACATATCCTTGACGTATAGTTCCAAAAATAATTATAAATTTTCTCAGCTTTCTGATGAAAATTGCAATTTAAATTAAATTTTTAGAATTAAATATAAACATAGATATACTCGTAATATAGTCATGTCCTTGCAGCGATTTTGTTCCAACATCAATTATTATCTATATTTAGATATCATCCTGGCAAATTGTGTTTTTTTTTTACAAAAGCTACTAGAATTTTTTCTGCTCTTATACACGACTATCGTCAATTTCATTCTTTGTCTTTTCTACTAAAATATTAACTACCTTTCTATTTAAATTCCTTAAAACAGCCAAAAATGTTTCTTCCAAAAATCTTTAAAATATTTTAAAGTAAACATGAATCTCTTAAGACATTTGCTGACATAAGTACAAACATTTGGCTAGCAACAAAGCTTAGTTAGGAGAAAATGTAAATAAGCGAACACAATTTCTGTTTAAGTGTTAAATAAAATGAACTATGTATGTATATTGAAAGCCTCTGACAAACAATGAAACGTCCAACCCTCTCTCTCAACTCGAAATGAAAACGTCAGCTCACTTACCCCCACCATTAACGCAATCACCATCAAGAATCTCATTTAGCGTAAAAACTAATATTTTCAACAAAAATATTGGCTACTTAAATTACAAATACATGAAAGAACACTTCAATCATTAAGTGATCCCGGAAATGCATACACAGTCATTTGCCAACACAAAACATAAATAAATATATTTATAGTCTAACACACTTTCGAAACCATGAACACTCAAACACGTATACAATAACGATTATATATGTGTGTACGCACATATATACATACATACATATGTACAAACATACGTGGCTATGTACGTGCACACATGTTCTTGTATCCCTTCATATCCTCTGTATATACTCGTACTACCTTCCGTTTCCTTAGTAAAAGCTGTACAAGCACCAAACATAAACAAAACTACACAGCCAGACATTCACACATACATAAATGTGATTTATTTTATGCTCAGCACAGTGGCTTTTATGGAAAACAAGAAAAATGTTCTCTAAAATTTCCAAAAATTTTTTCGTTTTTTTTTCTTTTCCAACCAAACCACTGGCGGTCGCAGTGCTTGCTGTTGGCCATTTGTAGCCCACATTCATATATATTGTTAAAGGGGAATAAATTTAATACGAAGTACTGTGCACACATACACAACATTCCATACTTACCAGGAATACTGCAAATAATGGTAATGGCGCCAATTCTTCACCTGTAATTGCCGCTATCGTTCCGAGTGAAAATGTTGTTACAATGGCAAAAGCCAAAGCAGCCACCGGTGAATTTAGTACGGCAGGAAACTGCAAGGCTGTGAGTATACTGGCCGATATTAATGCAGCCAATGCCAATAACAGTGTTTGCAATAATTGCTGTAATTGAGTAGAGAATATACACAGCATTACAAATAACATTAGGAAAGTGTAGACGTCTAAGTGTACATGAAACTAATAATTTTCTACTCTAATAAGGACTTTTCTATGCGTCAGTGGTTGAGGGAAAAATTAAAACGTTGTGCCAAATCGGCAAATTATTACTTTTATATACGAGCAGAAGACCTGCAAAAGAGAAACAAAAAATATTTCTTTCTCATCTCTCTTGTACAAAATCAAAACTTGAGAAAGAAAACTTGATGTGTGTGAACGACATTTAAAAGATGTACTTTTTATAGAAAATGTAATTCTTATAGAAAAGGTACTAGAAAAAGAAATTTTTATAAAAAATTTACTTTGTAAAGTAAAGGTGCCTTTTATAGAAAATGTACATTTTACAGAAAAACAACTTTTTATTGAAAATTAAATTTTTATATAAAAGGTACTTTTTATGGAAAAAGTACTTTTTATAGAAAAAGTAATTTGTATAAAAAACGAACTTTTCATAGAAAAGGAACTTTCTGCAGTAAAAAAGAAGTACTTTTTATAAAAGAAACAAACACCGTTGTTAGAAAATTCCCTTTTTATAGAAAATTACGTTTTCCCGAATAAGTAATTTTTTAGAAAAGGGAGTTTGTATTTATAAAATTTATGAAAAAGGATTTTTTTTTGAGAAAATACACTTTTTTGATAGAAAATTTATTTTTATAGAAAAGGAACTTTGTTTTTATAGAAAAGTTACTTTTTATAGAAAACGTGCGTTTTATAGGAAAAGTACTTTTTATGGAAAAGGTAATTTTTATATAAAAGGTATTTTTTATAGAAAAGGTACTTTTTATAGAAAAGGTACTTTTTATAGAAAAGGTACTTTTTTATAGAAAAAGTACTTTATATAGAAAAGATACTTATTATAGAAAAGGTAAAGAAGGTACTCTTTATACAGAAAAAAAACTTCCATAGAAAAGAAAATTTTTATAGGAAATGCACTTTTTATGGAAAACATATTTTTAATAGAAAATGTACTTTTTATAGAAGAGGAACTTTTTTATAGAAAGCCGCTTACATACATACATACCCTGTAGGAAGTCTCAATAGGTAAACAGTACTGGTTCACTATTGACTTTGTCAGCAGTACTACTGACGAATTAAAGCACAGCCAATGCGTTTTTCTATAGACATTTAATATGTGCATATCATTGACAATCTACTATTGACTAGATAGTTCTTTTGGGATCATATACATACATATGTATGTATGTTGATGGCTGGTTTCTTCTGATTTAAGGCAAGCCAAAGCATTGATGCAGCCATTTACATAAAATGGCATCCTGAACCTCAACAGGAATAATTTACGGCTGGTTATTGGTTTTTTTCTGGTCACTTTGGACTTGACCTATTCTCTGTATAAAAGTAACCAAGTTCGTTCACCCTTGATTCGTTTGTGCTTGGAAGATGACGAGACGACGGCACACATTCTTTGTGAGTGTATCGTCTTATGTAACAGTAGAAGGCGTGATTTTCATTCTGAGTTTCTGTGTCAAGATTATATTAGGCGGGCTTCTCCAATAGCTGTGCTGACTTTCATAAGGAGAGTCATACAGAGATTGATTTAATTTAGTTTACAGATCTATGGCACAAAAGATCCATCAGCCCAGCAAAAATTACTGCTTACCAGAAGCGTTTTTTTTAAGGGAGACAATCTTACAGAATCACTTACTGTTGCGCATGAATAAGGCATTTTTTTTTTGTTCGAGATGTGCCAGCTAGAAGCAATACATTTAGCTTCCAAAAAGCCATGAATTTTTTTGGCCTTACTAAAGTGCTTCACAGAAGTAATAATATATAATTTTTGTGAGAGCCCGCCTTACGTTAGTGCTTTTCAAAAGCATTTTTCGAAGCTTTTGTTATCAAATAAGCAATACATTGCTTCCCTCAGTTGTTAGTGCTTCCAAATCGGAATTTTTTTTTGCTGGGAGGTGTCGCAGTGCCGGTCTTTGGAAAAAATAGTCGACAAAAGTAGTGACTTGGAGACACTTAACCTTAAGTTTCCTATAGGGTATGAGACATGATACATACATATTTATGTACATACGAGTATTTCCCCAAGTACATATTTGAAAGCAAACTTTTTCAAAATGTTCGTTTGTTATTATAGTTTTTCTTTAATTTATTATGTCCACCAAGAAGTTTCATTTAACTTACCTGCTGGTAAATGACACCTACTATAATGGAAACCACACACGCCATCAAAGATATTAGCAAACCAGAACGAAACAATGATTTACGCAAACGTTGTCGATATCTGGTATACAGGTCATCCAAGTGAATGTTCTCCGCTACAAAGACAAAATATAAAAAAAGTAATGTTGTTTAAATTGTATAATAAATAGTCAAGTGATAACAATGTATTTCAAGAAGAAAAATATATAATAATAACATAAAGCTGTTTCCGCTGCTTTCTTTTTTTTCACTTCGCAAATGTAAAACATTATTTTAAACATCAAATTACACAACAAACAACAAAAATTGCCAGTAATAGGCTAGATGGTTGGCTATTAACTTTTGCTATTTTTCTTTTTCTTCTTTTAAGTGGTGAGGTTGACCCTTGTTGTTTGGGTGATCAACAAGGTGTAGGGGGGAGGAGGGATTTTGCCTCATTGCTTATTCTGTAGGCGTTTGAGGGGAAAAAATATTGTTTTCATTTAATTTTCTTATTTGGTTGGGCTTTAAAAGTTACAAGGGATGTTTACGTAAATGACATTTTATTATTTTAATGTAAAGGAGCTCAAAGTTGATTTAAAAAAATTAGGAAATGTGGCTCTCTGTAGAAACTTGTTAATATTCTGTGCAGGGCGGCGTATAATGAATATTTAATATTTGTGTAAACCATACTCAGATTATTTGGAAACTTTGATTATTATCTACCTACTGTGGGACCATAAAGAGAATCACACGCACTGCTGCCTGCATTATAACAGGTGAACCACACAGCTGATGGAGGTATTCATAGACACATCGAAGTCAGGCAGCAGGGGTGGGTATCAGAATTTTTATTCCTCGCTTTCAGCGGAGAATTAGTTGAAAGCTAGATAAAATAAGCTGAAATCTCGGCAGTAAAGCTGCAAGTACACACAACGCATTTTTGCGACGGCACATTCTACGCAATTTATGCTTTCCATGCAAAATCGACAGCAATAATAAAATAAAATTAGTTTTGGAATTATCTATACTCATGTTATAAAGCTGAAAAGTTTTTATGTTTCTATGTTTGCAAGACGTAATCTCCGGAACTGCCGGTCCGATTTTAAATATATTTTTTCAACAAAATGAAAAATGGAACCTCCTAAGGGACATAGGCTATATAAGGTTCCACTTAAGTGCTTAGGAAATGGTCTAGGAGCGGTAAGACCCCTATACTCAGAAAATATTAATTATCGTTGTAGAAGAGATCTATTGAAGTAATAGTTTCCGTACTCAAAAGAAAAACAGAGTAATATTAACGTGAATACGCTGTTCTCCCTTCATTTCGCCTCCAAGAACCAAAATATCTAACCAATTTTGATGAAATTTGAATCATAGATAGATCAGCATAAATAAAACACATAAGGTATAAAATAAGTTAATTGAGGATAAAACAACATTTGTCGGGCTCAGCTAGTTGAATATAAAAATAACCTGACTTAATCGCACATCGCTTATGACACTGAGAAATGTAGAAAGTATAGTTAGTTTTTTCATTCTATGCGTCTGCACGTTGTCCTCAATAATTTGCATCATATAAATGCACTGATTCTACTATCTTGACAAATGCCAGAAAGCATAGAACGCATGGTATGGACTTCGGCTTAAGAAGGGAGTTTAACTGGTTGCGGCACTATAGAAGGCCGGTGCTAAATTTTTGTCGGGCGCTTATAAAGGGTCTTTCTAGGACGTCCGGTTTTGCACCATTCTGGCGCACAAATCAGGCTGAATTTGACCGATGCCGTGGATTATGTTGGCTTATAGTCGCTGTGGTTTTTGGCTTATTCGCATAGACCTGCAAATTGAAAAAAAAAACGCACAATAAAAACATTTTAACGGGGTCAAATCGCACGATGTGGCATGATATGTGTGGCCATTCTGTTGAAACCACATGTTGCTGGTGTTTGTATTAATTTTGTTTGTTGACCTTTCCTTTCATCCCGAAATGGACCTCATCGCTGAAGATGAGTTTTCGTTGAAAATTAGGATCAGTTTCCATATACTACAAGGCCCATTTAGCGAACACACGATCGCTGTCTATGGTCATTTACCTTCAGCTCCTGGCTCGGACTTATTTTTGGTAAGACAATTTTATCATTTGCACGTGCTGTTGAATACTATATCCTTTCATGGTGTTTTAGAAAAAGAGACTTAAGAAATAACAGCCAATTCGACAGATGTAGCTTCAACAATGTAGCTTCTACTCAAAAAAAAAAAAAAAAAAAACAATTCCCAAAAAAATTTTCAAAGAAATGTTTATTTGAAATAAAATTTAGTTTCAGTAATTTTTTTTTACTGTTACAGTAAATTTTTAGATCCAAAAATAACTGTATAGAGCAGAAATAGGCGAAGACGTTGGTCGGCTACTTATCTTCATTTACATGTATACAACGCGATTAATCAAAATAAACAACAACAAGAGCACAAAAGTACGTTGTACCTATCTTGTTTGTTGATATATCAACAAACAAGATAAACACCAACACATTTGAATAGCAAATTCTCTCAGCCGAACTCTGTTAAATTTAAATTTTTACAAAATTGTTATCAGAATTTACAAAATTATTTATTGGTCCGCATGCATACAAATTATTTACTGATTCAATGAATTTAGTTACTGAAAATGAGATTTTGTTTTTTGTGTGTATCAACTGCCAAGATACGGAAGTCCCTATTGTAAGAACCTTTTCGAATGAAGTACGTCTCTTATCGAAAATAGCGATGTATTGCGGATAGACTGGCTAAAGCTGGTTCCCGCCTGTTAGTCAGAGTAAAAATGAAATGCTGCAAGGATCAAATATAGTACAGCAGCAACTTATAAAAGTCGATCTGGCAACTGAGGTAAAATGTTTTATCTCCAGGTTGACTCCAAGTCCACACGCTAGACGGAATACAAAAGGTACTAGTAGCCGTATAAATAAGACATTGTTGCGTGTGTCTGCATGCTGTAGGAGGTTAAATCTACCGTGCAACAACTTCCCCAGAAACTGTCGTGATCGTGTTATTTCTCTGCTTTCGTCCAAAAAAGGGTGCTTTTCATAGACATTCCTTCCAACTCTTAGGCCGAGTTTACATCTGTGTGCCATGTGCCCAAAAAAGCGTAACAACTAATTGCTAATGAAAAACTATTTGATTCAGACACGTAATTTTTAAGTTAAACAGTTCCATTCATAACCAATTGACAATTTTGTAGAATTCAACATGATTGGAAAATGTTTAAATCAATAAATACATGTCTGAATCAAACAGTTTTTCATTGGTAATTAGTGGTTACGCTTTTTTGGACACATGGCACAAGTTGTAAACTCGGCCTTACAAGAGTAACGGAATGTGACATCAGAATGTTAAACACGATTGTGTTGACACTGAACATTTGGATGATGTTGGAGGTTATTCCTATTATTCTTCCTGCCCAGAGTACAACGAAATAGAACTGTACTCTAGTAAGCTGGTTATTGCGGAACATGTAACCGATCCAATTATTCTGTAACTCGCCGAAGCTAAATCTTTATCGCTAAAAATCTATTAAGTTGGTTTATCATTTTGCGGCTGCGAATGCAATTTTCAAACGTGTATTTCTAAATCAATCATTGGCTTAAAAATATATTCCGCCAAAATGTTTTATGTTATCGCCAAAAAATTAAATTTTGTATTTATTTGTTCAGTAGCGATAGAATTTAGCTTTAGCTTTATCGAATTACAGAATACGGGGGCTGTTGAGCCTAAAAAAGTCTAAACCGTCCTTTCTTTTTATCCTTAAATCATTGGTTGACAAGTTAAATGTCTAATTTTTAAGCAAGCGGCTAAGCACTGTGTGAGGTATTACTAGCCGATTAATTTTATTTCACGTGTTCACGTTAAAACGTAGGGTCTTATATTGGAAGAAAATGGTCTTGGTGGTTTTAGTTAAAATCTCAATATCACTACAGAAAAGCTGTATAGATGTGCTTCATTTACTAAAGTACTTTTCGAGGTTCTTCATATCCTTTGTACTTAAGTGAGTTGTGGTTCTTGAGGAACTCGCAACCTGTTGAGCGTAAAATATCGCTGCCTTTGCTATTATATCTTATTGCTTCTTTTAAAGGCTTGAAACCGTTAAAACTATTCCATTTTCTTGAAGCTGTATTTAATGGTTAAGACGGAGGTCTATCAATCATTCGAAACAGCCCAAAAATGGACACAGTTTTTTTTTCTTCAAGAAATTGGTTGACAAGTTTATGTCTGATTCTGAAGCAAGCGGCCAAGCACAGTATGAGATATTTTGTGTTCACTTTAAAGCTCAGGGCCTTACCTGATAAGAAAAGGGTTTTGACAGTTTTAGCCAAAACCTCGAACATCCAAGCCAAAGTATTTATATTATACTCTTATTGAGGTGCTGCATTTACTAAAGTGTTTCTTAAAAATATTTTATAATTACTTAAAATCTCATTACTTCCGACCTCCTTATTTTTAACATCTTAATAATAAATATTGACTTAAAAAGAAAACGAGAACAATGTATTATATTTCTAAAAGTATATTGCTAAACCTCAAGAATTCTATTGCTATAAAATATTGGCATTATTTTCCGAATAGAAATTTTTATTAATATGTTTTTTGACCCTCTTGATGAAAATATACATAAAATATATGTATGTACATACCACCATATTGTTTGGAAACCTCTTTCAAGACAAAACGAAACCGTAATGAAAGAAAACATGTGAAACCTGTTGCTAGCGGGCTTTTCAGTCGCCACTACAAAAAATAAAAGGCAAAAGGGCAGACAGGTCCTTAATTCATCTTGAAAAATCACAATAGAGATAGCACACCAACCTTTAGTAATAATTATGCTATGACATGACTGCGTCTTTAAAGGTGTTCATAAGTCTAAGAAGTGTTTAGTAAACAAATGTATCTTCCCATCCCATTCCCTGGCATCCCAAATTAATTGTGTCAACTAGCAATGATTTCGTTAACAAGGAAAAAAAAAGAAAAGGACATAAACATGCCTTTAGCATACAAAAAAAAAAGAAACATATTGGTTTTATTACGTACAATATTTATAAAGAGAGATGGCGTTCGAAGGAAGGTGGGAGGAGAAAGTAATAGACTATTTGTAGGGGTGGCTGCAAGTGCGTTATTTCTTAAATATAAATAAACTGGGAAAATTCAAGCAAAAGGAAATCCTTTTGAGACCTAAAAGTAATATTAAAACTTACAAACAAAAATGTCTCAAAGATTATACTTACATATCGTTACCTTAGATCCAAAAGGCCGTAAGTACACTTTTCACTTTTTTACAGGAGAATTAAAAAAAAAAACCTTATAAACTTAAGACTATTTATTTGTTAGGTGGTATTTTTGAACATATGCGAGCAAAATTTTAAGGAAAGATGTAGTTTGGTTAATCACCTCATAATCAATAATCAAAAAGTCTATTTTGAATTTTTTGGTTGTTACGGCCTTTTGAATTTTAGGTGACGATATGTATATAATTTTATTTTCGAGGGCAACTAAGCGTTTTGCTTGTTATTAATTTTGCCTCTAATGAGGAAAATTACTCATGCGTCCCATTATTTATATTTGTCATCATTACAATAAAAATTAAAGACTTATTCTGGCAGAGAAAACCACGGGCGGCGGTTTGAAATTTCCTCCACCATTTTGCACCTTGAACCGTCAGGGGAATCCAAGAAGCCCTTATATTTTTTTTTAAAAGGAAGTGTTGGACACTTTTATGTAGGTTAGGTTGAAAATAGAGGCAATAAAAAATAATTGACCCAATCCGTTAAGAAATATTGGGGAGATACCCAATAAAAACCATGAAAACCTATTAAACTTAGTCAAATTAGGAACCTAGTCTCTTCAATATACTTTCTTAGTCTGAACCCCTAAGATATTACATATCTGGTATATTATCCAGGTGGAAGATATGTCCTCTAATTTGACTGAATGCCGGACAGTGACACAAGTAGTATTCGAGAGTTTCTTTATCGTCCTTTTGGCAAGCTCTACATCAACAGCCAGGTGAAGTGTTGGCCTTTTTAAACTTAGAATCTCTATCGCCTTTTCACTATTTGGGTTTCCCCAGAGAATTTCAGTCACTCTTCCAACAGTAGAGTTCTGCCAATCTCTGGTGTGTTGTTCTATAGCCCATTGTATTTTATGTTTGTATTTGTATTTGTGAAGTTGAACTTTATGATTTCTTAAGGATTCGTAATTTTTTCTACTTTCCGTAAAGATGCGAATAGGTAGTTCGTTATCAATTTCCCTTGGATATTTAATGCCTTCCGTTACAGCCGTGATCTCAGTCTGAGAGACTGTATTATGATTCGGAAAGCGAAAGAATTTGAATTAATATACGTAAAATCCACTACCCAATCGGTTTCCAACCTTTGACCCGTCCGTGTAAAGGATAGTTTCGGGGTTATTCCCAATTATTTTTACTCTCTCTCATTCAATACTTTCAGGCGCTATGTTGATGCAGTTAATTTATACATATCCAATTGGGATTTTATCGCACATGACTGGTGACGTTTCCCCTGGCTAAGGTATGTATTATACTTTGGCACTTGGTTTTATGTTCTGTTAGCCATTCACCCATTACCATCAGTCTTGTGGCGGCCAATGCTGCCTCATATGCAATAACCTATACATCAATTGGCACGATTGAAAGAATGTTTTCCATCGCCTTAGTTGATGTGGTTCTTATGTCGTCATATATGCTAATACAGCACTGTCTCTGTAATTTTGGAAGTGGTTTTACTTTAACATTCTTTTCTAAAGATGTCCACCACACTAACGATGCGTATGTATATGATTGTTTGTACCACGCTCGTATAAAGCCAGGGATTTAATCCCTATTTGGATCCAATAGCTCTTCTGGAAAAGGTCCAAACTCTGAGCCTTAATCGCTCTGTTTTCTTTTTGATCTTTCCAGGATAACCTACAATCAAGTATAACTCCCAGATATTTGACATTTTTGGTAATTTGTATTGTTTTGTTTTGAAATACGTGTAACATCATACGAGGAACATTTTAACCCTCTAGCTCTTCTCCTTACGTTTATCTTTTGTTTCTTTCTCAAAGAGGGGACACGAAAAATACAATTAAACGGGGGTTATAAAGGGCTTGAATCTGTGTATAGGAAACCTCGAAATTTAATTTAAACACAAGCAATTAACAGCCTAACCAACGATGTCGATCGATAACTGGAGCGACTGACGACAAGTCACTCATTCATAGGTGTAGAAAGGAAAGTCTGGGAGGTGCATTGCCCTCCAAGAATTGCTGTTGCAAGTAATTTATAATTATTTATTTTAGTATTAATAATGAAAATCGCCAGTCATAATGCACCCCCTGGAAAAAATTTCTAGCTACGCCAATGAACTCATTATAGTTCTTTTTGACCCACTAACTATCTTCGTGTCGGTCGTCAGGCTTTACGTTGTTAAAGCTTACATTAAACGTATCATACCCACAATCATACAAAACAGCTGTTCGAACCAAACTAACGGGCAACATTGTATTTGATTATAGGTGACTCGCCATAACGCTATAGCCATAACCATAGAAACCAATTGAAGTTTGGTTATGACTATGGCACGTCTGCTTGAAACTTAACGTAATGCATTTCCTCATTGCCAAATTAACGTATTGAAATAAAATGCTACTTTAAAAATAAAAAGCGGTGAAATGTGAAAAGTGTACCATAATGAATGCAACTCAATGCTACTCAAAGTTCCTACAAATAAATAATAAAAATAATAAAAAAAAAACATAAAACAATAAAAACAAAATTTTGCGTGTGAATTAAAAATAAAACGATGGATACTCTATAAAAAAGATTACGTTCCGCCATATGCAAAAAGATGTCAGTTTGTTTAAGCAGTCATCATCACCTTAGAAAAGAAAGTCTAGTGTCAATGTATAGATGGAAATGAAATAGATATTACTAAAATGATGCAAACAGAGTGTAATGCAGAATGGACGGGACGTTTAATCAATCGTGGGGTTATACCAATAAAAATTTAAAAAAGTCAACTTGATATAATTGAATAAACGACAATCATATGGATTGATTTAATGAGCAACCAAATCGTTTTTACGAATACTACGAATGACCTACTCAGATCTAAAGGGGAACGAAATAGGAGTTTAGAACATAGACGAACACCTAAGAGGCATATACTCGTACAAGTCTGTTAGTTTTGAAGATGAAGTAAACAAACTATTGAAGTGGAAAAAGCCGAATTGAGAGCAAATGTTTTTCTAGAATTGGTTAAAGAAAGTGCATGTATACAAGTGCATATGAATGTAATTCAAAAAAAAAAAAAGAAGAAAAATTATTTTATAACAAATATGTAAATTTTGTTACGGATATTGCTTCGAACAAACCTATTAAATCCGAATGCTTTAATAAGAGGAAATATTTGGTAAACAAAAAGAATTATCCAGAATAGTTTGGCTTAAAAACTAAATGCACATGATTACGCACATAAATGATTAAAATAAACGTAAACAAAATGTAGCAACAACAATAACAAAATAGCTTCTGCTTGTTAAGAAGATACACATACATACATATATGGTAGTCAGACAAAAATAAAGTAAACAACTACCATAAATTGCTTCTTTAATGATGCACATACGCACATACATATCTAGTTAATACATATATAAACTAATTCAAAACAAGCAATGAAAATACTGCTGAGATTGTCTAGACGTTGCTGTCACATTCTGGAAGCCTTGTGTGAAGTATAAAAAGGGTAGTAGGTGCTAGTCGATCATAAAGTTGTTTATTCTGAAAATAATAGAATGAGTCTGTCAAAAAGTCAGTCTGAAGTTCAGTTGTTTATTGTAAAGAGTTGTCTGTTAAACAGTTCAGTTCATTATTCTAGAAAAAAGAGTTAACTTCCACTGAAAACAGTTGATAGTCATACATACATAAATGTGTAAAACTAAAATCTGTGAGTCATTGTTGTTGTAAAAACAATGAGCGTCAGCAGAGTGAGTCTTGTGTGTGACGAACAGCAAAGAGGGGATATTGCTTCAATACCAGCGCAGCCAGTTTTAAGAGACGTGTATATACAACAGCGAAGTAGACGTAGTGGTATCCAGTTGTGAATCGTTTACATAATTAAGTTGTGTTGTGGGTCTTTAAGCTCTTGATTAGTATAGTGTATTTATTTAGTAAATAAATTGTCCGTTCTTAACCCTAATTAGTATACTGAAAAGCGTTTTTAAAGGGTAAAAACGTAACAATAAGTATGCATGTTTGTAGAGCAAAATAAATAAAATAAACAAAAATATTTTAGCAATTTTATTTCACATTTTCATAAATGTATGTAAATTTATATTTCAAAATTTGGTATTTAGGTATTTGTAGTTTTTTGTTTTGTCGACAAGCACAACTCAAGTGACTGATTTTGACATTTGTTGTCGCTATAACTTTTCATAGTGGGTACCAAATTTGTATGAAAATGGTTACGTCATCGTTTGCATTCATTCTCAATCGACTTGTCGTGCTGAAAAAATTTAGTGGGTTCCAACTCAGCTGTTCATCAGCGTTAGATCGATATCGTGGGTTTGGCTGTAAGTAAAAATTTTTCAATTCGTATTATAGAATGAAATATTTTTATTAATTTCTAAAAAAAGTTTGTGAAAAATGAAAACAAAATATAGAAGAGGAATCATTTGCAGTCTCGTAGCTGAACTCCTCCCTTTTTTAGCAGAGTCTACTGGTCCCAAAAGTATTATTTTATACGCTTTAATAAGATTATGAAACATAATTTTTTTATAATTTTTCTCTCATAGAAAAGCAAAAATCTCATAAATCTCTAGGATTTACATTTAACAGTGTAATACCTATTTTTAATTACCTTACAGTAGAAGTTAAAAAGAGGGAAAATCCTTTCAAACGTGTATGTTATTAACAATAAGAGTAGACTCCCAGAAAAAACTAAATTTGTTAGAGCCTCAAAATGGCTTTAGTGCTTTGGATTGATTGAAAAAAAAGGCTGGCCCCCAAATGGATATTAAACGAAATTTCAAAATATTTTCATTTAAACTATATTGAAATATTTCGAATTTTCTTTCAATATCGATAAAAATTGCAATGTAGTTTAAATGGAAATATTTTAAAAATTCGTAGGATGCTATAGCTGCTACCTATCTAGCTGTGGGATGCTTAGCGAGCTATAGCAGCTAGCTAGCGAGCTATAGCAGCAAATACATTATACTCAATTTGATCTTTCATAATTTCTTCTCGATTTAATCTGCCACTTTCGTCGATAAAATTCAAGCCACTTAAGATACATTCGGCATTTCTTCGCAATCGAAGATATTAGGTTCTTTACCACGGGGCAGAGCTAAAAGATGTATATATGTAAATATATAAGTGTGAAATGAAAAGACATTTTTTTTATAAATGAAATTTTCGCTTCTAATTGGAAGTATTTTATTATATGTAGAAATTTATAATCAAATAACAAAAATTAAAAATTTTAAACACACCCGAATACGAGTATATCTAGAAAAGATGTGATATCTTCTAAACGGCTGGACCGATTTTCTTAAAACATTGCTAATAACCCTCTCGATCAAGTCACCTTTCAAACAAACAAAAAACTAAATCCAAATCGGTCCAGCCGTTTGGTCTGTACGTGGACACGAACAGACACACAGATACCCACTACAAACTTATAACACCCCTATTTTGGTGGGGGGTTAAAAAGAAAAATCAAGTTTTTCTATTCAAAAACTCTACTCCAAATTCACAATATAAATATGTACATATGTAACAGCAACAAACTTTCGGCATAAATTGCTTTCGATTTTAGAAAATCGTTCCTCTATTCAGAGTAAATTTTCGTTTACAATTTACTTCGAATTCAAGATAGTTTAGTATTTTGAGTAACAACTTCTAAAATTCTAAAAATTTGTCACGTATTTACGTGTTGGCTTTAAATTTCAAGCCCCACAAAAGCAATAAAAATGCAATATATGTTTTAGTGAATTCCTGAAAACAATGTTTCTTCAATAATTTCTGTACCTAAAAGTTACCCCGAATTCAAAATAAAACTTTCATTGAAAAATTCTATACAGCCCAATCATAAACAAAAACTCCGCACGAGTTTTCTCACTTTTTCCTTTTCTCCTATCATGAATTTGTTTTTTTTTCCTTTTTTACCAAATGCGGGAATAAAAAAACTAGCCGGGAAAAAAGTCGGTACTAAAGGGTGTTTCTTATTGAGGTATAGAACTTTAAGTTGGCATCACTTTTTTAACTGGCGGCCATTTTGTCAGCTGTCAAGTGATTAATATTTAGTTTGGTTTGCCATTTCATCATGAACAGGTTGACAAAAGAACAACGCTTGCAAATCGTGCAAATTTATTTCGAAAATAATGGTTCAGTTCGCGAAGTTTACCGTAAGCTCCGTCCATTTTATGGTCGACAGAGCAATTAATTCGGTTAACCATGGATCGTTTTCGCACTACGTTTACTCTATGTGATAATACGCATCCGCTGAAGTCGCTCGTCTACGCCAACAAACCAGAAACGTTAGGGGACTTGGAAGCCAACATTCGTGGCGTTATTGCCAACATACGGCCCCATATGCTCGAAAAAGTGGTTGAAAATTGGACCTGTAGAATTGGCTTTATTCGAGCCAGCCGCGGCGGCCACATGCCCGAAATCATATGTAAACGTTAATGGCATAAAATTATCCTTCCAATAAAGCCAAATTGATGGACATTAAAACGATTTTCTTGTGTTTTATTTCAATTCGAAGTTCTATACCTCTAAAAAACACCCTATATGAACGCAGTTGAACTTGCTTTTTTTACTAAAAATCTTTGTCTTAAAAAACAGAAGGGAGTTTACATAAAAACATAGTTAATACTCCATTAAAACAAAATTTATATACATAAACTTGTATTTTATAGTCCTTTTATTAAGAAAAACACAAGTAATGCCCAAATAAATCACTTATAAACTTTTTTTTTACATATTTTTTCAAGTTGGTGAATTTTAATAATTTTGTTTACTCTCTCACTTAAAAAAAAAAAAAAAACAAAATGTCAACAAACAAGCAAAACAACGAGTTTCGTAATGCCGGTGATGCCACGTATTACTCTTTTTTGCTCCCAAGTAATTTATGATTGGAGGAATGTTTTCTCGAGAAAATTATTTTCCGTGAGAAATAAATTCCGAGGGAATATTCATGATTGGGCTGATAGTAAATTCGGATTTTGTTTGTACAGCCCGAGTATTACGTTTCGATCGGTTCTCTATGAAATTAGGAATTAATTACTCTGAAATTTTTTCAAGAAAATAGTTTTACAAAGGGGAATAGTTTGAGTTGGTTCTATATAAAATTCGGAGTGAATTACTCCGACAAATTTTAAAGAAAATAGTTTGAATTGCAGAGCAATGACATGCACACTAAACTAATCCGAATTATAAGCATAACTAAAAAATACTTTCAATTCAGCAAAAGTTACACTGATATATACTCGTACTTCTGTTAGTTCGCACTTGTTGAACCACTCAGAGTGCAGTGTATTGAATTTTTTCTCGACGAAATCCGTAAGATTGTAAAGAATATTTTCAATTAAATTACTTTGACACATACCGTAGTACACTACTTCGATTCAGTATCACATCTTAGATATACTCCAAATTCCGAAAAAAAAAATTTAATTTAGAAATTCAACTACATACAACTTCGTTCAGAAAGTGATAGTTTGAATTGGGTTTTTTGGGAAATTCCCTGTGAATCCCTCCCAAGGATTTAAAAAAGTAGCTTGATTAGCATATTCGAAGTAAAATGACGCGAAGTAGTAGTATAAAAAATTATACATTGGATGAGCTACTTTGTATTGGTCTTAAATTCCATGTAAGACAGGATTTCCGAATTTGTTTGGAATTTTGACTAGAAGCTTTTCAATTTCAAATTACTTTTATACTCACAAAAATTAGCTTTTATCTCCTGCGCACATTGCTTTTTGATCTTTTTCACTTGCTTCTCACGTTCATAATCAAATTTATCGCCCTCACAGCATATTAAATCCTCTTTTTTAAAATGATGGCGGTCACCATCAGCACTACGTCGCTGGCGAGAAAAGCTTACATCATTATTTAACGAATAGAAATCATCCAACAAATACTGATCTTAAAGTGAGAAAAATTAGATATTTAAATTTAAAAAAAAATGCACACTTACTGTAATCCGGATCAGAGAAATCATAAGATTTGACAGCCAGCAGCACAGCCACTACAACTAATAATCCCAAAATCTTCAACATTTTTCACTTTTATTTACGTTGTTCCTGTTGGAGCTTGCTGACATTGAATGTTAATATTGATTCACAAATCGCTTATTTATACATTTTGTTTATCAAAATTTCTTTATTTAAAATGTTCTTTTATCTAATTTTTCGACCTTTTTCAATATATTCAATTAAACTAATTTTTTTTTTTTTTTTTTTAACGAAATATCGAAGTACTAAAATAATAATAAACAATGACCTAAAGCTCAAAAAAAAAAAATTAGTTTAATTGAATTTATTTAAAATGATTTTAAATTACGTATTGACAAAACGTTTTGTTATTGTCTACATACGTATTTCCCCACAATTTTTCAAGAAAAACACGTGAATTTATAATTGATGTTTCATTTCAATTCGTTTTGTTTTATTTGTTTTTACTTTTGTTTGCCCATTAAATAAGTTCTTTCTAAGTCCATCGAAATTTTCTGCGGTTAGAATATTCATTTTGAAACAAATTAACTGTTTTGTTTTTGATGGTCTTTTAAAGCTTATCTGTTTAAGTTGTGGCAATTAAATTAAAAAAAAAATTTAATAATTTTGGATCCCGCAACTAGATTTTTATAAAAATCGTGCAATTTGAATGGTTGAGGCTTAACCCTTACAGAATGTTGAAAGAAATCAACATATTTTTTACCCGACTGTGCGACGCAAAGAAGGGTATTGTGTTTATCAACCTGTATATGTATGTATGTATGTGTGTTCCTTTGCGGCACTATATAAACCAAAAGCCTGGACCGATTTTGATGATTTGTCTTAATCCCGGCAGGGTCACTATAGATATGACAATAGTAAAAAAATTCAATATGGCGGCCAGCAGACGCCATTTTGTAAATACGAAAAAAAGTCGGCGAACAAAATGGATATCATGCCACAGGCATTTTAAAATCATTTTTATGTTTCTCTTATGATTTTTCGAGTGACCGTTTAGAATATTTAACGGTTCAAAGTTGGTCGCGGTCGGGTTTTTTGATTTATTTTTTGTTTTAATTACTACTTCTTTCTTATTGTAAGAATCACTAAAATGGCATTTGAGGCGTCATGCATGCAGGTACATGTCCAATATTTCAGCGAACGATCAGATATGATATTTTTAACTACATTATCAAATTTAAGCTATTTTTTTATAGAAATAAGGAATTTATGGATTTCCCCAGCAATTGACCACTGTGCATTGGGGCAATATAAATTTACTCAAAATATTCCGCTCCATGTGGATTCTACTAATTTTTTTAAGCCACACAAAGCTTTCAAGTGATATGATATTTTAATTTAGCCTAAAAGTCCAAATACTTTTTAATATAAATACAAAGATATATATTAGTAGAGATCCGCGTTTAATAATAAGGGAGGAATCGGTTGATCTTGCAGGCCCCCACTAAAACTTCTCGCTAAAATACAGATTTTTTTTTTCAAATTTGCGACATTCGATTGTATAAGGAAAAATTATTTTTTCGAATTTTTACCCAACGTCGTGTTTTTTCTTCTTTACGTTAAGAGCTGATTACATTGTGAGCTTGAGAGGCTTAAGGCCGTGATACACTATCATGCACAGTCGTGCTATTTTTTGAGAAAATACAACCCTGGCATGATGGAGTATATGAAAATTCATCCAATCAGGGTTGTATTTTTTCGTAGATCGTGCGGTTGTGTAGGATAGTGAGTCATGGCCTTTAGGGCCAATTTTTTACTTGGTAATTAAGTTTTAATTATTTTTAAGTTCTATTCAAATACGAAATTGCGTTTTTGAGTGCATAATTAAATAATACTTAAATGCGAAACCTTGTGCATACCAGATGTTTTTGCGCTTGTGTGTGTTTATTAAAAACATGTGGTCGTATTAAAAATAATTTCTTTTAATTTTCCTAAATGTATAACATACGAGTATACAATACATAGTTTCATTTCATGGAATAAATGAATGGAAAAATGAGTTGTGATGCTCGACCTTAGGCCGAGTTTACATCTGGCACACATGTGCCCAAAAAGTGTAACCACTACTTACTTATGAAAAACTGTTTGATTCAGACATGTATTTATTGATTTAACCGGTTTTCATAATATATACAGTATATACGCAGATTTTTTATAGAAAAATATACTTTCCTCTATCGTCTGTATTTGTGTCTAGTTTTGTTGAGATATTTTCAATGGCTCACGAGCTTATAATAAGCTAATACATATTTATTATACATATTTGGACCAAGTTTAATGGTGCTATATAATCTACAGATCTTACTTTATAAAATAATGAAAACGGATTACAATTATCGCTTTCCAATTTTTGGCGGAAGCCGTAGAAAAAAGTCTTCTCAAAGAACTTAGTTTCATCTCATTAAAGGATCATGATAGGCCATAGTTAGGGCAAAATTATGTACTCTGCACAAAAATGGTTATGTAAACTTTTTCGGAAAAACGCCGCATTTGAAAAATATGGGACCAAAGTGTTTAAATTTTTTTTTTTTTTTGGGTGAAAAGTGCAATGCGCATGGCCGGTTTGCACGCTTTTAGTGCAATTTTTACGCACATGTTATTTTTATGGGCAGTCTAAAAAAAAAAAAAATTTTTTTTATATTTTACACAACTGTTTGAGGGTACAAGACGAGGTTTCATGAAAATGCCTAATGAAACGTTTCACGGCATTTTATTCCAGTTGTTCCATAGCTTCAAAATCCGTTTAGAATGAAATCCTAGCTGATCGTTTCGCGGTTTATTTAACAATTTCAATTTTTCAATGTTTAAATATGTTTACTTATTTGTGACAATTTGTGCGATGGAATATGCCAACAAAAATTTAACGATGTAACATTAGATTGATTGTAAATAAAGGATATATGGGAGATATTAATTTCCTAACAATGATTGCAACGAAATTTACCAGGAAGCTTTTTTCTAATATACAACTGGAATTTTTTTTAAGAGAGGTAACACGCAGGCAATGCATGCCTACTACTATTACTGGGTGTTACCTTCTTTAGGAAAGGGATAGTGATAGAGAAGACATGTGGTGAAGGAAGAGATAGTAGAGGAAAGCCTCATTCTTTTACAACTTTGCTTTTTGCACGTTTTTAATAATTTTTAATAATGCAGTGTTGCAGCGCCTCTGGTGTCGATTAGGTGTATTAAATTTTCGAAGTAGCCATTTTATTGGTTATTTATGATTCTGCTACACAATACCGACGAAGGAAGACGATCTGACGCATCTGCAGAAGTCGGTATAGTTCAGTGATCAGTGACAACGCCTTCAACTTTCCTACAACAACTGATGCAAAGATACACTAATGCACATTAGAAAAATGCGCGATGTTGTTATTTAATGGCTTTCGAAGACCTGTCTCGAACCCAGCACCTTCGGTTTTGTAGTCAACGTGCTAACTACTTCAGCCAACGCCACCCTCAAACTAGAAATTTTATAATTTCAAATAAAGGATATATGGGAGGCAAGCATATCCTTGTAAGTATTACAGTGAAATTTTCCGAAGAGCTGGCCTAACTAGCTCTAGAAGTCGCTGCAAGTTTTCTTCGCATTCTGCTTAAAATTGTGGCGTAATTTCAACTTTTTGTATGTTAGGATATAGGGGAAAAAGTTATGTAATAACATCAAGAGCTTAATTTCTTGTCGACATCGTGAGTCTGGCCGTAAATCTTTAATTTTAGAATAGAATACCAGTTTTTACTACACTCCAAACATAATCGTGTATAAAATAAATTTTCTAGGATTAAAGATACAGGGAAGGTGGGCATGTCCTTGCGCTCCAATTAATATGACGCGTTAAGACCATGTGAAATTTCGTCGCTTATGCTAATTTAATGTCAGTGTTTCGTTATGTATAAGGCTGGTTATGCTTAAGTGCATTTAACTTTTCTATTAAGATTCAAAAATATCAAAGCCTTTAACATCGGTTCAGGGGGTCTATAATTCTAAACGAAAGAAAATGTTTTCGATTTTGCGTGCACGCAAATTCGAAAGCATTAAGATTTAATCATCATTAAAAAATATTAATTTAAATATATTTTTGCCCAAGTCCTCATGAATTTCTAAAAAAATTTCTAAATGATCTACTCAAGCTGTGCCTTGATCTACAGTATTTACGTTTGATGTTTTAAAAACTACTTTTTTACTGTGACGCAGTGTTTGTCATTTAATTACACTGTGCTCGAGTTCGAAACTTTTTTTGTAACAAGCGGGGGGACCTGGTGGGTAAACCTAATTCGAGTACGCTGCATCCAATGGTGCTAACAATTTTTTTTAGGTTAGCTCTTGTTTAAAAAATAATTAAGATTGAAAACTTGGTTAAAATGATAATTTTTCCTAGTTTTCTACCATTTATTAACCATTATGACGATATATATCGCATGAAAATACATGTATTGATTAACTTGCGTCCTGAAATACCTTTTTGGATAAAAAAATATTAAATTTTTTTTCAAATTTTTTCGTTTATTTTTTTGGGGCAATTTTTTTTAATTGGGCAAATTTGTAAATTCGTTTTTTTTTTTAAAAACTTCTTTAGGACGTATGTATGTTCATCCATAATATGTTCTTTTAATTGATATAAAAATGAATGAATAGTAGAAAATGGGAAAAATTTAGATTTTTAGGTGCTTTTAACCAAGTTTTCAATCTTAATTATTTTTCAAACAAGAGCTAACCTAAAAAAAATGGTTAGCACCATTGGATGCAGTGTACTCGAATTAGGTTTACCCACCAGGTCCCCCGCTTGTTACATTTTTGAACTAGCACAGTGTTATTAATTCTAAATTCCATCGTCTATTTAAATACATAAAATTTTTCTTTATTTACAGGCTTCTCTTACATAAAAAGGGCTCCACAGTGATGTGCTCCTGACTGCAGCAACTTGAACTACCATAGCCTGCAGAAACCTCAATGCTTCATAAATTTCATCTATACCATTTATACCTGTTTGGCGTTAATTTTGCAACAATAGCAAAAGCTGGGCTTTTCTTCTACAATTCATATTGAAATAGCAGAGTTGAACGTAAAAAGAACTGAACTATTTTACTTACTATTCGATTCTTGGGAGCCAAAAATTTCATTAAACATTTTCAGCGAGCTACTCGTACTTCTCAAGCTGCAACTGCAGACAAAAAAATACATTTGAGATATTCAGGCAAAGTCCACTATTATTTACTACTATTACTTATTTACTATTATTTAATGTTATTCAGGTATGTGATGAAAAACGATTTAGAACCAAAACTAATTTAAAAACGATAAAGGTGTGTGTTTTTGCAATAATTTTTGATAATTTTTTAAAAATTATACATAAATTCGATGGGAGTTCATCACACCTTTTCAAAACGACCCGTTTCCATTACATACCTGATTATTTGCTAATTTTTATATACTCGTACATATGTAATAGAAATACTAGCAAATGGCAAGGATTCTATCAGATGATTGATTTATCTCCACGGTGTGACCAAAGATAAAAAAAAATCAGTGCCATAACTTAGTAATTTAGAAACATAGAACTAAATTATTTAAGTACTAACTAAAATTTGGATCGAACTCATTCAGTGATTTAAATTACATGGGGGGTTTGATCCTAGGTTTATGTCAAAAACGACCGACTGAATGAGTTCTACCCAAGTCGAAGTCAGTCATTGCTTTTTTGGCCAAGCAAATGAACGATATGTAGTCGTATGTAAAATCTGTGGTTTTTACGAAAAAAACAAAAGTTCTTTTCCTTTTTAAAAAGGCATTTGAAATATAACAAATTTTACCTCCCCAACTCGAAATGAAAAATATATATAACATTTGTTATTTGCACATGAAAACCACAGAAGTAAACGACTCATCTTATAGTATGCATCGTTATTAAGCTAAATAATTAATTAAAACTTTAAATTAAATAACAAAAATTAAACATTTTAAGAACCGCCGATTTCGAGATCAAAACGCTGGACCGAGTTTCTTCAAGTATAAGCGAGAAGATATAAAATCAAGCCACCTTTCAAACTAAAGAAAAAACCAATAATTGTATAATTTCTCGACCTTAATTTTAATATCAATTAATGTGGTTTAATAGATTTATCTATTCAGGCTTTCAAGGTCATTCGATTGCTTCACAATGTAAATAAAAGAAATTTTTTTACTTCATTTTTATTCGACGTTTCGTTGGGATTTTCCAACATCTTCAGGGATAATTATTTTTACTGTAAACTCAAATTAAAATCGGTTTAGCCATTTGGGAGATACAGTGTCAAAGACACACATATTTAGCAGAATATATCTAGAAAATATGTGATATATCCTAAGCACCTTTGACCAAATCTTCAAACATATGCAGCTAAGAACACTCTTATTTAAGTCACTTTTCAAACGAAAAAGAAAAAACTAAATCGAAATCGGTCCAGCCGTTTGGTCTGTACTTGAATACACAGATACACGGGCTTAAAAACATCTTTACTTTTATAAACAAACTATATTTTACACCCGCGCCAACGCTCGCGTTGATCTGATATTTTGGAAACTATACTTAAATTTTTTTAATGTTTTTTCACATGTTACTCACTGATAATGTTACAAAAAAACGATAAAAACCGACAAAAAAGCGATCAAAAAATTAACAAACCGAATAAAAACCGGGTTTAAAACTGTTTAAACAATCAAACCCGAAACGAAAATTGCCCTAACCAGCCCAAAAATGTGTTTTTCGGTAAAAATCCGAACAAAATATAAAAAACCGGTTCCGAACCGGATAAAAAATAACCTATATTGACGCTGGTGATATAGCTTTCCATTGGTGAAAGAATTTTCAAAATCCGTAAAGCGAGCTGAAAATCCGGATCAAATATAAAAAACCGGTTCAGAACCGGCTATAAAATAAGTTATGTTTGACGCTTGTATTGATGAAAAAATTTTCAAAATCAGTTTAACGGTTTGAAAATCCGTGCCAAATACAAAAAAAAACCAGTTCCGAACCGGATAAAAAATAGGCGATGTTTGCCGCTGGTAATGCAGCTTTCTATTAGTGAAAAAAAATTTCAAAATCGGTTAAGCGAGCTGAAAATCCGGATCCAATATAAAAAACCGGTTCAGAACCGAATATAAAATTTGTTGTTTGACGCTGGTATTGGTTAAAGAATTTTCAAAATCGGTTTAGCGGTTTGAAAATCCGTACGATATATAAAAACCGGTTCCGAACCGAATAAAAAATAGCCTATATTTGACGCTAGTAATATAGCTTTCTATTGGTGAAAGAACTTTCAAAATCGGTTTAGTGGTTTGGGCGTGAAAGCGTTGCAAACAAACAAACAAACTCACTCAAGGATGTATTAAAAAATGTGCATATGTACGTATGTATGTTTGTATAATATGTATAAAATATGTATGTTAAGCTGTGTAGAGATCTAAAAATACTAAAAAAAACAAATAGAAATTAAACCAAAAAACAAATTTTCTGAAAATTTTATATACATAACTTTAAGAATTAATTTTGTTTAATAAAAATTGTTATTAACAATATATCTTTAAAAGAATTTATCACACAGATCATTTAAAAACTGTTATTTATTAGCAATTGAAAGAATGTATTTAGAAGATGTTGTGTTTATTTAATATAAATATTTTTAAGAATTAATTTTATTTAATAAAAGTTATTATTAAAATAAATAAATAAATCTTTGAAAGAATGTAAATAAACTTGTTGTTATTGTTTTAGTTATAAAAGTACGCTTGCATCTCGGTAAGTAGTAGAAGCATCTTAAATTAAATGCAAAGAAAAATCAGTTGTATTAAAATTAATTAATTAGTAACAAAAATCCATCAGCTAATTGCTACAATTTTCAACTCTTTATTATCATTACGTATCATATATAAAATACCACAAATTTTGTTATTAATTTTGTTGCAAAATATACGCTGTAAAAATTTATACGCATTTTTCACTATCGCACCCACTGTAAAATGTGTGTCTTGATTTTGGCTAATTTCAGTTTAAAAATGCCAGCTTTATACCAGGCGAACAGAATCAGCAGAAAATAGCAGGTCGATTGTTTACAAAATTTAAATTTAATTTCCAATAAAATAAGTCCCGCCTCCAGATTTTCGTTGACTTTCCAGGCGCTCATCTAAAGTAGAGCGGAAGAGCGCGAAAATTTTGTAAATAATATCAGTATCACCCCGCAAACATCTGGAAGGCTGTTGATGCTAATGATGCTAGAAGACTCGTTTTAGTTACTTCTGGATGATAGCAAGAAAAAATCATGAAAATTTTTTTTTGTTTTCCTTTAGCTTATAAGACTTATGAAAGCTTTTTTTTCAATAAAATAAAATTTTTTCGCACTTTCCCGTAGTTTAGAGCCTATTGCACTAATATTCTATTTAAATATCAATTCATTTTTAAAAGTTGTTTTTCTTATATTTTTATATTTTTTTGCATTAAAAACAACTCTTAAATATAAATTGATATTTAAATAGAATTGGCGACACAGACTCTTTGAAAGTTTAAGTTTAGTTTAAGTTATTTTAAGTTTTAGATATTTATCTGTTTAAATAAAACAATATCGCAACATTAGACATAATATTAAAGTTCTATATGGAGAAATAATTTTCTTTCCATAAATATTGCATTATTAAATTAACTGCCTCTTCCACTAATGTCGCAAGAATGCATTCATGCGCATTCTAAGCGACAGAAAACTGATTTTCATTTCTTACTTCTGTACGAACTTTGACTCGAACGATTAGTCATAAGAAGATGTAAGTCTTTTCATACAAATTTTGATACCACTAATTCGAATGAATGGTGAACAAAGCGTATAAAATGTCAAAATGAAGCACTTGCTATTTTCCTTTCGACTAGTAAAATTTATTTGCAAACAATCCGATAAATTTATGAAAATATTATTCAATATGGTTGCATTTATTTTCATGTAAAGGTTAGTAAATTTACAAAAATGGCTAGAAGTGCTTGAAATTTACCAATTGTAGTGCCAATTTGCGATTTGCAAACACGTAAAACAACAAAGTGAAATACATACGTAATCATAGCGAAAGAAAGCTGACGACATAGTGGAATGAAAATTTATTAAAGTTTGAGCGACTAGTTTTCTTAAGCAGGCGGCTTCTTTCGACATAGTGGAAGAGAAGAGGCAGTGAGAAGTCTATAAAAAATTTTTATATTCAATATTATGTTTAATGCTTATGTCTTTTTATTCAAATGAGAGAATCTCGAAAAATTAAACATTAACTTGATGAAACGTTGGGAAAATTTTAAATAGCTTTTTGTCATAAGTCCTATTGGCTAAAGGAAAACAATAAATCCAAAGAAATTTTATACATAGATGGCCAAAAGAAAATAATCTTAAAGGAATTCATAACTGTTGCCCTATTTTTTAATTTTTTTATTCTTCATTCAGGCATGTTCTGGAAATCACAATATTTCAAATCACTTGTTATTTTAAAATCATAATTGTGATTTGATGGTGTTCTGAAAATAAAATCACAAAAGTTTTAACTTTTCGGTGTGATTTTACCCTTTCGAAAATACAAGAAAACAACTGGGACAAATTACGACACTCGTTGTCAAACGAAATTACGAATTAATTAAATAGAGTTTATATGGAAACATTTTTAAATTTCGCAGCGTGTCGAATGTCGTAATTTTTCCCCTGATGTTTTGTTTTGTAAATGCAAAATCAAAAATGTAAATCACAAAGTTAATGACATTTCGGGTAAAAGAAAGTCACCCTTATTCCAGTTGTCGACATCGAAGTCACTTTAACACAATATCAAAAAATTTGGGGCTTGTGTACCCGTTGTCGAAAACAACCAACTCCAGTTGCCGGTTTATGCTCTTTTCTAGTCCTTAGGGAACGGAAACGGATTGTCAGTAGCACAAAACTGTTCTTGAGATCAAGTAAACAAGACTCAATTTTTGGTATTGTGTTAAAGTGACGTCGATGTCGACAACTGGAATAGGGGTGTGTCTTAAATTGTTTCACAATTTTATAAATTCTTTCGTAGAAAATTGCTCATTTTACTATAAAAATCAATCAAAAAAAGATGTAAAGTTATTCATTTAATTAATTTACTGCAAACTTCAAAATAAAGTGATTAAAAAAATAACCAAGTGATTTGAAATCGGCTTAAAATATAAAATATAAAAATATTCAGTTTTGTGATTTGAAATTATGATACAACGAAAGTTTAAAAATGTCTTTGTTTAGATTATGGCATTCGATATCGAACCATATTATAACATTGTTCGATAGCGAATGCCATAATCCCAAAGTGAAAAACGTAATGGAATCAGTTCGTTATCGAAAGCGGCGATTAGATCCCAGTTATTTTCTTCTTTACATACATTATGTCGTGTTTTATTTCAGGATAATATAGAAATGTATTTTCAAGCCAGGATATATCGAGGCTTTTCAAAGCAATTACTGTTTACTTAATGTTGAAGTTAATTTTAAATAATATTGGATTTGCTACATTATTTATTTATTTCCTTTTTTTAATTAATATTCAGGTTGTTTTAGTATCAAAAAAAATGCAAACAATCATGCCAATTAAATATTAATTTGTAATTGTATTTAAATTAAATTTGATCATCCTGCCAGCTATCGTGCAAATGTTTGGGGGGAAATATAAATAACAATTACTACACACTTACTGACTCTCTTTCTTCTTTTTTGTTTTATTCTTTTGACCGAAAAAAAGTTCTTTATTATTTTGTATTGCTGCTATTTGTAAGTATCGCCACTTAAAATACAAAAGGTCGTATGAAACAGTTCGAATGATGAAAACTTTAGTTTTGAATAGCAATGAATTTTTTTTTATTATACTCAAAGAATTAAAGGAAAGTTATTATTTTTTAGTTCTAAACCAAAAAAATTTTGTGTTTATTTTAATAAATTTCTTATTCTACGCATTTTTATGCCTTTTATAAATGTTGCTGTTGTACCGTCCTTCTGTGTTTCAGGTGGCGATATAAAACAAGCTTTTTGTACCTTTTTAATAAGAATATAAAAATATATTTTGTATACAATCAACCTGCTTTTTCCAATGTTTCAGGGCGCCTGGTAGAAAACTTATTTTTTTTAACATTTCACCAGCAAAACAGCCAACAGTGGGACGACGGAAAATTTAGCGCAAAAATTCAATTTGTTTCAAAATATAATATATGTAAATAAATAAAAAAAATTAATAATATTATTTAAAGACTTATTCAAAAAAAATATTTTTTGATTTATAAAACGTTTATAAAACAGTTTTTCATAAAAAAAATGTATTTCAAAAACCTTTTATAAAACAAAATTATTTGTTATGAATAAAGTAGATCCTTACTAATTTCTAAATGTGAAAGTTAAAAATCTGTGGTTATCATTAATAACAACGTATGTTATATATTTCTCATTTCGAGTTTATGATATCAAATTCTTATATTTCAAATACTTTTTAGAAAGTTTTAAGAAGTTTTTGAATAACATGGACGCATGACCGTAATTTTTTTTCTAAATCAACAACACAACTTTTACATTTTTCATTTTTATAAAATAACCTCGAAAAAGAACTTTTTTTGGCTCTGCTGAAAAAATTTAATTTTTGGACATACGCTGTTATTAATGAAAACCACGTATTTATTTGTTTGTTTCCTACGCTTTCACGCCCAAACCGCTTGACCGATTTTGAAAATTTTTTCGCCAATGGAAAGCTCTATTACCAGCGTCTTATATATTTTTTATCCGGTTCGGAACCGGTTTTTTATATATTTGGTACGGATTTTTTGTCCAAAAATTATTCTTGGGCTGGTTAGCATAATTTTCGTCTCGGGTTTGATTTTTAAGGCAGTTTTAAAGCCGGTTGTTATGTATTTTTTAAACAGATTAAAGTAGGCGCGGGTAAAAGCTATAATTCTTTTATCAGTGGCAATAAGGAAAAAGTGCTTAAGGCATATTTTACTAATTTGTAAAACACTTAAATTTTCAAGTCGATTTTCAGAAATTTATATCTTTTGCAGTTAAATTTTAAAACTCGTTGTTAATTTAAATTTTTTTAAACAATATACCGTTCCACACAATACATATAAATAATACATTCAATTTTAAATATCAATATCAAAATATAAGCTGATTCCTTATGATATTTTAAAGTCGAAAAAATATAATATAAACTGCAAGTCATTGCGCTATAACTTCCTCAAAAATGGCACTTAATAATTCCGATTTTTCGAGTATCAAGATTACAGAGATGCCATTAACTCAAAATCAGCTTATCACGACTTAAGCACTTTTTTCTTTTTCCACAGATATTTATTTAAAAAATAAAATAATAAAATTGCGTTGTGTGTGAAAATAAAACATAAAGACCTTTTTTATAACATTTTTTTATTTATCGCAGGCTTATTAAACAGTTTTGCCTACAAAATTTGTTTTAAAAGTTCTTTATAAAACAAAATTATTTTTTTATGAATAATGCTGGGAAAACAACTGGGACGAAGGACGAATTTTTCGGTGCAAACTTTCGTCTTAAAATAATTAATTAATATTTTTTTTGCCTGAGAGGGTATAGCTTCCAATTGGTCGCATTGTAAAAAAAAGTAGGCAGGGACACGCCTAAAAATTTTTTAATTTGATTTTATGATACTCTACTCATGTATTTGATTGCTGTGAAACCTACCAAGCACCCTTGGCTCTTGTAGTTACACAATTTGAAAGTTGAAAAAATGGGCGGAGTAACGCCCATTAACATTTATAATTATATTTCAAATGGTTCTGCTTAATCCATTTTTATGAAACTTACCATACACATTGAGCTCTAAAAAAACACAATCCTCCATTAAAAAAATGGGTGGAGTCATGCTTATTAAAATTAAATTTTACATTTTACATACTTCTTTTTAACCAAGAGATATTTTTTGTTTGAAGGAGTTTATTACCAGTTTTAAATAAATAATTTTTTTTAATAATTTTTTAATAATAAATTTTTTCGAAAATGTTCTATCAAATCTTTGCACTGAAGTCGGTTTTTTTGCAGAATTATTTAATAATTATTAATGATATTTATGCAAAAAAGTAATTATAATTAAAATAATTATTAATTACATATTAAATAAATCATTAATATAATTATTTATAAAAATAATAATTATAAGTAAAATAATTAATAATAATCAAAAATATAATTAATAATAATTATTAAAAAATATATCAGGATTAAGATGTTATTGTTTTCTTTATTACTGATAAGTCACTTTGTTATTTATTAATTTTTTTCTCTTAAAACGAAACGCTGTAAAAATTATTTAAAGTTTTTTTTAATAAATTGTCCCACTGTTGCTTTTGATATGCATAATATTTTACAAAATAATATTTTCTACCAGGCGCAGCGAAAATAGCAGGTTGATTATTTTCTGAACATGTTTTTTTTTCCAAAAAATATATGTATACCTACCGCTCATCAAAGAATGACATAACTCAAAAAATTAAATTTTTTGAGTTGATGATGCAAAATTAATCTTCATATCTTGCTTCATACTGTGTAAAAATTTCATAAAAATACATTTATTGTTTAGTCAAATCTTGACAAAAATAAAATTTTCTTCCTCCATTGTGTGTAAATTGAAAACTTCAAACTCGTTTTCTGCTAAAAACCGGGTTTTCGAGTTATGACGTTGTTTGGGTAAAGGAGAGATATGTATGCGCCAAAATAACATTTTTGTTTAATAACTTTCATTTCATATCGCCACCTGAAATGCAAAGCGAAACTACAAGAAGGTAGCAGGAACCATAAAGCCGAATTATATCAAGATTATCCGAGTAAAAAAAAATAAATTTTTCATTATACGAGTATATAGTTTTTAAGCCTATTTTTGTAATTAATTTTTATAGTTACTTTAAATTTTTTTTATACACTTTATGGCTAAATTTTCTAATACTAAAATTAGTAATATGTGATAATCACTTGAACTTCTTCAATAAATAGATAAATTAATGAGAACATAAAATTTTATTTTATTTTATATTATTTGCTGCAGCCATTTTCAATAAAAAAAAAATCTTATTTCGTTTAATTTGCTGCTTACTTAAGATCTTTTGCATTTTAAGTGACGATGTTTATAAAAATCAGGACAAAAAAAGTAAACGTACCAAATAAGTATTTTTTTAGTCTGTGAGTGAGAGAGAGATAGTGTAAGAGAAAGAGCGTGTTTAATCTTGTCACATATTTACATTTCCCTCAATCATTTGTACGATGATTACTAAAGAATTTACATATTTATACATACATTCATATATGCAAATGTACGTATGTATCGTTGGTCTGAAGAAGAAAGGCCCTAAGTCAAATACTCGTAATTGTAACTTTACAGAAGAAGGTAAAAACATTATAGAAAGTGTAATATTCACAATGTAGCTTTTTTGCAGAACTGCTTGTAAAAGCAGTATTGCAAATAATTCTTGTGATGAGGTGTGAGTGAAATGTATTGGAATTCCTAAAAAAATGTATTAAAATTCGTAAAAAAAAATAAGTTAGGGCCTTTAGAAATGAGCCATCGATATGTACATATGTATGTATGCATGTAAATCAATTTGTTTGAAGTCTTATGATTATAATCTTTAATCACACATTTAACTTATGTGACCTAGCCCAAAAAATTTGATGTAGTCAAGAGCAAAATCCTTTCAGGCCTCTGCATCAGCAAGACATACATACATAAGATTTTAATACCTTATTATTAACTTTGTGAAATCCTTAATAATTTTGTTCAAGAAATTGACACTGTATACCATGTATGTACATATGTTTTTTTTATTATCACCAGTCCAATCACTAAAAGAAAATTAGGAAACTATTTATTGCAAAAGATCGCTTTACATTGTAAATCACACTAGCTTTAGAAGTTTTCTATTTTATATTACAATTGCATAAATACGAGTATTATTAAAATAATAAGCTTTGTTTTACTATCCGGGGAAGACTAAAACGAAAAGTCAAAATAAGAATAACAATATTACTAACATACGAGTATACATATGTATATATGTAACAATATCACAAACATATAAACAGTAAACTCGCTCCATCTCTCTCTCACTCTCAGACTGGAAGCAATATTTATTTTGTAGTTGTATTTTTTTATTTTGCTACTTTTTCTTTCTTATAAATAGCGTCACTTAAAAGGTAAAAGAACGTACATATTATTGAAGATATCAAAATTTCAATTTCAAAGTTGAGCATATATATATATACATATATATATATATATATATATATATAGTTACAGTATGCTATGCTGTAAACATACATATTTCAATATATTACAAACTATGCCGAACAAATTTTTTGTTTGTAGACTAATGTTATTGATATTCTTCGACTTTGTATTTGTTACTTTTGTTAAATCATAGTTATGCCTGCCCTATTACATTTCATACAGCGATATGAGATAAGCTTTTTAGCAACAAATACTTAAGAAAATAAAAAAATATTTTTGGTAAACAATCGACCTACTATTTATTTTCGAAGGCTTCTGTGCGCCTGGTAGAAAGCTGTGATCAAAAAAAGCAACATAAAAACAAGCAAGCAGAAACAGTGTGGCGGATTATGAAAAAAACTCGAATTTTCTTTTTAAATAAATGAATTATACATACATACATATGTATGTATGTATGTACTCGTATATATGTTATAAAATGTATTACACAATAATGAAATTATATAATTAAATTATACGCAAGTAAATAAATTTTTCTGAAAATTTTTGCACTAAAATAATTATAAATTTCAACTGCCGTATTTATAAAAAATATTTTAGGTTTATTACAGGTTTATTTGATAAATTTTCCATGGAAATAAACCTGAAATATTTTTTATGAATATGGCAGTATTTATTTACAATGAAATCAAACAGAAATAGTGTGACGTATAAGGAAATATGTATGTCGATTTTTTTTCTTTACAAATAAATTAAAAATATATGTAAATACATATAGCACACTAAGGGCTAATAAATCAATGCAAGTTAATCTCTATTTTTGGTTTAAAATGTGTTTAAACTAGAAACCCTATAAATGAACACAGTATTTAAACCATCTGTAAACGCATAAAATTGGCCATTTAAAGTACCAATACAAGCCATATGGTTTTGTTATTTACATACCATATGTTTTTCATTAAAAGAGCACTCAACTTTTATCAGTCTCTACTTTTTCTTTAGATCCTGTTCGACCTGTTTTCTTACACTCTATTATTCTTTTATACTATTCTACTTCGCCAAACATAAATATAGTTCCTTTCTCAGTAAAATTTGGCGATCTTTAATTAAATTTTTTACTTTTTTGCATTTTTGATTGAGCAAAGAATTGATAGCCTGCTGCGACATTTATTCTAGTGTTTGACATTTATTATAGTGCTGCCACAATATTATTTTTTAAACTACACATAATGTATAGTTTACTGATTTACTCCTGTTGAGTTTAAACTACATATAAATTTGAGTTTAGTTTAACCAAACCAGCGTTCAAACTTCGACTGATTAACCCTAAATCATAAAGTCACAACTCAAAATAATCAAAGTGGTTTTGTTTTTTTATAAACCAGTTAATTAAACGAATCTCTAGCGACCATAACAAACTTCTTTTGCAATACCGTCTTCTTGAAGAATATAAAATACCATTATGCTTGTTTTTATTTTGCATACTTGCGTCATTCGTGCAGAATCAACAGTTATTTGCAACTACTCAGCATCCGAAATTTTTTGAGTCTTATATATTTTTTATCCGGTTCGGAACCGGTTTTTTATATATTTGGTACGGATTTTTTGTCTAAAAATTACATTCTTGGGCTGGTTAGCATAATTTTCGTCCCGGGTTTGATTTTTAAGGCAGTTTTAAAGCCGGTTGTTATGTATTTTTTAAACAGATTAAAGCAGGCGCGGGTAAAAGCTATAATTCTTTTATCAGTGGCAATAAGGAAAAAGTGCTTAATGCATATTTTACTAATTTGTAAAACACTTAAATTTTCAAGTCGATTTTCAGAAATGTAGGTATATCTTTTGCAGTTAAATTTTAAAACTCGTTGTTAATTTAAATTTTTTTAAACAATATATCGTTCCACACAATACATATAAATAATACATTAAATTTTAAATATCAATATCAAAATATAAGCTGATTCCTTATGATATTTTAAAGTCGAAAAAATATAAACAGCAAGTCATTGCGCTATAACTTCCTCAAAAATGGCACTTAATAATTCCGATTTTTCGAGTATCAAGATTACAGAGATGCCATTAACTCAAAATCAGCTTATCACGACTTAAGCACTTTTTTCTTTTTCCACAGATATTTATTTAAAAAATAAAATAATAAAATTGCGTTGTGTGTGAAAATAAAACATAAAGACCTTTTTTATAACATTTTTTTATTTATCGCAGGCTTATTAAACAGTTTTGCCTACAAAATTTGTTTTAAAAGTTCTTTATAAAACAAAATTATTTTTTTATGAATAATGCTGGGAAAACAACTGGGACGAAGGACGAATTTTTCGGTGCAAACTTTCGTCTTAAAATAATTAATTAATATTTTTTTTGCCTGAGAGGGTATAGCTTCCAATTGGTCGCATTGTAAAAAAAAAGTAGGCAGGGACACGCCTAAAAATTTTTTAATTTGATTTTATGATACTCTACTCATGTATTTGATTGCTGTGAAACCTACCAAGCACCCTTGGCTCTTGTAGTTACACAATTTGAAAGTTGAAAAAATGGGCGGAGTAACGCCCATTAACATTTATAATTATATTTCAAATGGTTCTGCTTAATCCATTTTTATGAAACTTACCATACACATTGAGCTCTAAAAAAACACAATCCTCCATTAAAAAAATGGGTGGAGTCATGCTTATTAAAATTAAATTTTACATTTTACATACTTCTTTTTAACCAAGAGATATTTTTTGTTTGAAGGAGTTTATTACCAGTTTTAAATAAATAATTTTTTTTAATAATTTTTTAATAATAAATTTTTTCGAAAATGTTCTATCAAATCTTTGCACTGAAGTCGGTTTTTTTGCAGAATTATTTAATAATTATTAATGATATTTATGCAAAAAAGTAATTATAATTAAAATAATTATTAATTACATATTAAATAAATCATTAATATAATTATTTATAAAAATAATAATTATAAGTAAAATAATTAATAATAATCAAAAATATAATTAATAATAATTATTAAAAAATATATCAGGATTAAGATGTTATTGTTTTCTTTATTACTGATAAGTCACTTTGTTATTTATTAATTTTTTTCTCTTAAAACGAAACGCTGTAAAAATTATTTAAAGTTTTTTTTAATAAATTGTCCCACTGTTGCTTTTGATATGCATAATATTTTACAAAATAATATTTTCTACCAGGCGCAGCGAAAATAGCAGGTTGATTATTTTCTGAACATGTTTTTTTTTTTTTGCAAAAAATATATGTATACCTACCGCTCATCAAAGAATGACATAACTCAAAAAATTAAATTTTTTGAGTTGATGATGCAAAATTAATCTTCATATCTTGCTTCATACTGTGTAAAAATTTCATAAAAATACATTTATTGTTTAGTCAAATCTTGACAAAAATAAAATTTTCTTCCTCCATTGTGTGTAAATTGAAAACTTCAAACTCGTTTTCTGCCAAAAACCTGGTTTTCGAGTTATGACGTTGTTTGGGTAAAGGAGAGATATGTATGCGCCAAAATAACATTTTTGTTTAATAACTTTCATTTCATATCGCCACCTGAAATGCAAAGCGAAACTACAAGAAGGTAGCAGGAACCATAAAGCCGAATTATATCAAGATTATCCGAGTAAAAAAAAATAAATTTTTCATTATACGAGTATATAGTTTTTAAGCCTATTTTTGTAATTAATTTTTATAGTTACTTTAAATTTTTTTTATACACTTTATGGCTAAATTTTCTAATACTAAAATTAGTAATATGTGATAATCACTTGAACTTCTTCAATAAACAAATAATAGATAAATTAATGAGAACATAAAATTTTATTTTATTTTATATTATTTGCTGCAGCCATTTTCAATAAAAAAAATCTTATTTCGTTTAATTTGCTGCTTACTTAAGATCTTTTGCATTTTAAGTGACGATGTTTACAAAAATCAGGACAAAAAAAGTAAACGTACCAAATAAGTATTTTTTTAGTCTGTGAGTGAGAGAGAGATAGTGTAAGAGAAAGAGCGTGTTTAATCTTGTCACATATTTACATTTCCCTCAATCATTTGTACGATTACTAAAGAATTTACATATTTATACATACATTCATATATGCAAATGTACGTATGTATCGTTGGTCTGAAGAAGAAAGGCCCTAAGTCAAATACTCGTAATTGTAACTTTACAGAAGAAGGTAAAAACATTATAGAAAGTGTAATATTCACAATGTAGCTTTTTTGCAAAACTGCTTGTAAAAGCAGTATTGCAAATAATTCTTGTGATGAGGTGTGAGTGAAATGTATTGGAATTCCTAAAAAAATGTATTGGAATTCGTAAAAAAAAATAAGTTAGGCCCTTTAGAAATGAGCCATCGATATGTACATATGTATGTATGCATGTAAATCAATTTGTTTGAAGTCTTATGATTATAATCTTTAATCACACATTTAACTTATGTGACCTAGCCCAAAAAATTTGATGTAGTCAAGAGCAAAATCCTTTCAGGCCTCTGCATCAGCAAGACATACATACATAAGATTTTAATACCTTATTATTAACTTTGTGAAATCCTATAATAATTTTGTTCAAGAAATTGACACTGTATGTTTTTTTTATTATCACCAGTCCAATCACTAAAAGAAAATTAGGAAACTATTTATTGCAAAAGATCGCTTTACATTGTAAATCACACTAGCTTTAGAAGTTTTCTATTTTATATTACAATTGCATAGATACGAGTATTATTAAAATAATAAGCTTTGTTTTACTATCCGGGGAAGACTAAAACGAAAAGTCAAAATAAGAATAATAATATTACTAACATACGAGTATACATATGTATATATGTAACAATATCACAAACATATAAACAGTAAACTCGCTCCATCTCTCTCGCACTCTCAGACTGGAAGCAATATTTATTTTGTAGTTGTATTTTTTTATTTTGCTACTTTTTCTTTCTTATAAATAGCGTCACTTAAAAGGTAAAAGAACGTACATATTATTGAAGATATCAAAATTTCAATTTCAAAGTTGAGCATATATATATATATATATATATATATATATATATATATATATATATAGTTACAGTATGCTATGCTGTTAACATACATATTTCAATATAATAAAAAGAGATTCTTTATAGAAACTATGCCGAACAAATTTTTTGTTTGTAGACTAATGTTATTGATATTCTTCGACTTTGTATTTGTTACTTTTGTTAAATCATAGTTATGCCTGCCCTATTACATTTCATATAGCGATATGAGATAAGCTTTTTAGCAACAAATACTTAAGAAAATAAAAAATATTTTTGGTAAACAATCGACCTACTATTTATTTTCGAAGGCTTCTGTGCGCCTGGTAGAAAGCTGTGATCAAAAAAAGCAACAAAAAACAAGCAAGCAGAAACAGTGTGGCGGATTATGAAAAAAACTCGAATTTTCTTTTTAAATAAATGAATTATACATACATACATATATGTATGTATGCCTCCTGATTTTCGTTGACTTTCCAGGCGCTCATCTAAAGTAGAGCGGAAGAGCGCGAAAATTTTGTAAATAATATCAGTATCACCCCGCAAGCATCTGGAAGGCTGTTGATGCTAATGATGCTAGAAGACTCGTTTTAGTTACTTCTGGATGATAGCAAGAAAAAATCATGAAAAATTTTTTTTGTTTTCCTTTAGCTTATAAGACTTATGAAAGCTTTTTTTTTCAATAAAATAAAATTTTTTCGCACTTTCCCGTAGTTTAGAGCCTATTGCACTAATATTCTATTTAAATATCAATTCATTTTTAAAAGTTGTTTTTCTTATATTTTTATATTTTTTTGCATTAAAAACAACTCTTAAATATAAATTGATATTTAAATAGAATTGGCGACACAGACTCTTTGAAAGTTTAAGTTTAGTTTAAGTTATTTTAAGTTTTAGATATTTATCTGTTTAAATAAAACAATATCGCAACATTAGACATAATATTAAAGTTCTATATGGAGAAATAATTTTCTTTCCATAAATATTGCATTATTAAATTAACTGCCTCTTCCACTAATGTCGCAAGAATGCCTTCATGCGCATTCTAAGCGACAGAAAACTGATTTTCATTTCTTTCTTGACTCGAACGATTAGTCATAAGAAGATGTAAGTCTTTTCATAAAAATTTTGATACCACTAATTCGAATGAATGGTGAACAAAGCGTATAAAATGTCAAAATGAAGCACTTGCTATTTTCCTTTCGACTAGTAAAATTTATTTGCAAACAATCCGATAAATTTATGAAAATATTATCTTATAACTTTATTATTATTTTTTTTTTTAATTCAAATTACTTGAATTTATTTTTTATTTGTAGACAAAAGTTTTGAAGTATTCATCAAAATATAATTAAACAATTTTGTTTTGATTATTTTTTTATATTCATTATGCAAAGTACTCGCATATTTATAACATAACGTATGTAGTCATAAAGCAAAACAGTAATAACATGCTGTTGCTGTGCGACTATTTTATTGCATTCTTTTTCATTGTTCAATATGGTTGCATTTATTTTCATGTAAATGTTAGTAAATTTAGAAAAATGGCTAGAAGTGCTTGAAATTTACAAATTGTAGTGCCAATTTGCGATTTGCAAACATGTAAAACAACAAAGTGAAATACATACGTAATCATAGCGAAAGAAAGCTGACGACATAGTGGAATGAAAATTTATTAAAGTTTGAGCGACTAGTTTTCTTAAGCAGGCGGCTTCTTTCGACATAGTGGAAGAGAAGAGGCAGTGAGAAGTCTATAAAAAATTTTTATATTCAATATTATGTTTAATGCTTATGTCTTTTTATTCAAATGAGAGAATCTCGAAAAATTAAACATTAACTTGATGAAACGTTGGGAAAATTTTAAATAGCTTTTTGTCATAAGTCCTATTGGCTAAAGGAAAACAATAAATCCAAAGAAATTTTATACATAGATGGCCAAAAGAAAATAATCTTAAAGGAATTCATAACTGTTGCCCTATTTTTTAATTTTTTTATTCTTCATTCAGGCATGTTCTGGAAATCACAATATTTCAAATCACTTGTGATTTTAAAATCATAATTGTGAAAATACAAGAAAACAACTGGGACAAATTACGACACTCGTTGTCAAACGAAATTACGAATTAATTAAATAGAGTTTATATGGAAACATTTTTAAATTTCGCAGCGTGTCGAATGTCGTAATTTTTCCCCTGATGTTTTGTTTTGTAAATGCAAAATCAAAAATGTAAATCACAAAGCTAATAACATTTCGGGCAAAAGAAAGTCACCCTTATTCCAGTTGTCGACATCGAAGTCACTTTAACACAATATCAAAAAATTTGGGGCTTGTGTACCCGTTGTCGAAAACAACGGACTCCAGTTGCCGGTTTATGCTCTTTTCTAGTCCTTAGGGAACGGAAACGGATTGTCAGTAGCACAAAACTGTTCTTGAGATCAAGTAAACAAGACTCAATTTTTGGTATTGTGTTAAAGTGACGTCGATGTCGACAACTGGAATAGGGGTGTGTCTTAAATTGTTTCACAATTTTATAAATTCTTTCGTAGAAAATTGCTCATTTTACTATAAAAATCAATCAAAAAAAGATGTAAAGTTATTCATTTAATTAATTTATTGCAAATTTCAAAATAAAGTGATTAAAAAAATAACCAAGTGATTTGAAATCGGCTTAAAATATAAAATATAAAAATATTCAGTCTTGTGATTTGAAATCACTTTCACAAAAAGTGATTTTCAGAACATGCCTGCTTATGATACAACGAAAGTTTAAAAATGTCTTTGTTTAGATTATGGCATTCGATATCGAACCATATTATAACATTGTTCGATAGCGAATGCCATAATGCCAAAGTGAAAAACGTAATGGAATCAGTTCGTTATCGAAAGCGGCGATTAGATCCCACTTATTTTCTTCTTTACATACATTATGTCGTGTTTTATTTCAGGATAATATAGAAATGTATTTTCAAGCCAGGATATATCGAGGCTTTTCAAAGCAATTACTGTTTACTTAATGTTGAAGTTAATTTTAAATAATATTGGATTTGCTACATTATTTATTTATTTCCTTTTTTTAATTAATATTCAGGTTTTTTTAGTACCAAAAAAAATGCAAACAATGCTGCCAATTAAATATTAATTTGTAATTGTATTTAAATTAAATTTGATCATCCTGCCAGCTATCGTGCAGAAGATAATATTACGATCTATTCTGCAAATGTTTGGGGGGAAATATAAATAACAATTACTACACACTTACTGACTCTCTTTCTTCTTTTTTGTTTTATTCTTTTGACCGAAAAAAAGTTCTTTATTATTTTGTATTGCTGCTATTTGTAAGTATCGCCACTTAAAATACAAAAGGTCGTATGAAACAGTTCCAATGATGAAAACTTTAGTTTTGAATAGCAATGAAATTTTTTTATTATACTCAAAGAATTAAAGGAAAGTTATTAAAGGAAAGTTATTATAGTTTTAATAAATTTCTTATTCTACGCATTTGTATGCCTTTTATAAATGTTGCTGTTGTACCGTCCTTCTGTGTTTCAGGTGGCGATATAAAACAAGCTTTTTGTACCTTTTTAATAAGAATATAAAAATATATTTTGTATACAATCAACCTGCTTTTTTCAATGTTTCAGGGCGCCTGGTAGAAAACTTATTTTTTTTAGCATTTCACCAGCAAAACAGCCAACAGTGGGACGACGGAAAATTTAGCGCAAAAATTCAATTTGTTTCAAAATATAATATATGTAAATAAATAAAAAAAATTAATAATATTATTTAAAGACTTATTCAAAAAAAATATTTTTTGATTTATAAAACGTTTATAAAACAGTTTTTCATAAAAAAATTTATTTCAAAAACCTTTTATAAAACAAAATTATTTGTTATGAATAAAGTAGATCCTTACTAATTTCTAAATGTGAAAGTTAAAAATCTGTGGTTATCATTAATAACAACGTATGTTATATATTTCTCATTTCGAGTTTATGATATCAAATTCTTATATTTCAAATACTTTTTAGAAAGTTTTAAGAAATTTTTGAATAACATGGACGCATGACCGTAATTTTTTTCTAAATCAACAACACAACTTTTAAATTTTTATTAAATAACCTTGAAAAAGAACTTTTTTTGGCTCTGCTGAAAAAATTTAATTTTTGGACATACGCTGTTATTAATGAAAACCACGTATTTATTTGTTTGTTTCCTACGCTTTCACGCCCAAACCGCTTGACCGATTTTGAAAATTTTTTCGCCAATGGAAAGCTCTATTACCAGCGTCTTATATATTTTTTATCCGGTTCGGAACCGGTTTTTTATATATTTGGTACGGATTTTTTGTCCAAAAATTATTCTTGGGCTGGTTAGCATAATTTTCGTCTCGGGTTTGATTTTTAAGGCAGTTTTAAAGCCGGTTGTTATGTATTTTTTAAACAGATTAAAGCAGGCGCGGGTAAAAGCTATAATTCTTTTATCAGTGGCAATAAGGAAAAAGTGCTTAAGGCATATTTTACTAATTTGTAAAACACTTAAATTTTCAAGTCGATTTTCAGAAATTTATATCTTTTGCAGTTAAATTTTAAAACTCGTTGTTAATTTAAATTTTTTTAAACAATATATCGTTCCACACAATACATATAAATAATACATTCAATTTTAAATATCAATATCAAAATATAAGCTGATTCCTTATGATATTTTAAAGTCGAAAAAATATAATATAAACAGCAAGTCATTGCGCTATAACTTCCTCAAAAATGGCACTTAATAATTCCGATTTTTCGAGTATCAAGATTACAGAGATGCCATTAACTCAAAATCAGCTTATCACGACTTAAGCACTTTTTTCTTTTTCCACAGATATTTATTTAAAAAATAAAATAATAAAATTGCGTTGTGTGTGAAAATAAAACATAAAGACCTTTTTTATAACATTTTTTTATTTATCGCAGGCTTATTAAACAGTTTTGCCTACAAAATTTGTTTTAAAAGTTCTTTATAAAACAAAATTATTTTTTTATGAATAATGCTGGGAAAACAACTGGGACGAAGGACGAATTTTTCGGTGCAAACTTTCGTCTTAAAATAATTAATTAATATTTTTTTTGCCTGAGAGGGTATAGCTTCCAATTGGTCGCATTGTAAAAAAAAGTAGGCAGGGACACGCCTAAATCATGTATTTGATTGCTGTGAAACCTACCAAGCACCCTTGGCTCTTGTAGTTACACAATTTGAAAGTTGAAAAAATGGGCGGAATAACGCCCATTAACATTTATAATTATATTTCAAATGGTTCTGCTTAATCCATTTTTATGAAACTTACCATACACATTGAGCTCTAAAAAAACACAATCCTCCATTAAAAAAATGGGTGGAGTCATGCTTATTAAAATTAAATTTTACATTTTACATACTTCTTTTTAACCAAGAGATATTTTTTGTTTGAAGGAGTTTATTACCAGTTTTAAATAAATAATTTTTTTTAATAATTTTTTAATAATAAATTTTTTCGAAAATGTTCTATCAAATCTTTGCACTGAAGTCGGTTTTTTTGCAGAATTATTTAATAATTATTAATGATATTTATGCAAAAAAGTAATTATAATTAAAATAATTATTAATTACATATTAAATAAATCATTAATATAATTATTTATAAAAATAATAATTATAAGTAAAATAATTAATAATAATCAAAAATATAATTAATAATAATTATTAAAAAATATATCAGGATTAAGATGTTATTGTTTTCTTTATTACTGATAAGTCACTTTGTTATTTATTAATTTTTTTCTCTTAAAACGAAACGCTGTAAAAATTATTTAAAGTTTTTTTTAATAAATTGTCCCACTGTTGCTTTTGATATGCATAATATTTTACAAAATAATATTTTCTACCAGGCGCAGCGAAAATAGCAGGTTGATTATTTTCTGAACATGTTTTTTTTTTTTTTGCAAAAAATATATGTATACCTACCGCTCATCAAAGAATGACATAACTCAAAAAATTAAATTTTTTGAGTTGATGATGCAAAATTAATCTTCATATCTTGCTTCATACTGTGTAAAAATTTCATAAAAATACATTTATTGTTTAGTCAAATCTTGACAAAAATAAAATTTTCTTCCTCCATTGTGTGTAAATTGAAAACTTCAAACTCGTTTTCTGCCAAAAACCTGGTTTTCGAGTTATGACGTTGTTTGGGTAAAGGAGAGATATGTATGCGCCAAAATAACATTTTTGTTTAATAACTTTCATTTCATATCGCCACCTGAAATGCAAAGCGAAACTACAAGAAGGTAGCAGGAACCATAAAGCCGAATTATATCAAGATTATCCGAGTAAAAAAAAATAAATTTTTCATTATACGAGTATATAGTTTTTAAGCCTATTTTTGTAATTAATTTTTATAGTTACTTTAAATTTTTTTTATACACTTTATGGCTAAATTTTCTAATACTAAAATTAGTAATATGTGATAATCACTTGAACTTCTTCAATAAACAAATAATAGATAAATTAATGAGAACATAAAATTTTATTTTATTTTATATTATTTGCTGCAGCCATTTTCAATAAAAAAAAATCTTATTTCGTTTAATTTGCTGCTTACTTAAGATCTTTTGCATTTTAAGTGACGATGTTTACAAAAATCAGGACAAAAAAAGTAAACGTACCAAATAAGTATTTTTTTAGTCTGTGAGTGAGAGAGAGATAGTGTAAGAGAAAGAGCGTGTTTAATCTTGTCACATATTTACATTTCCCTCAATCATTTGTACGATTACTAAAGAATTTACATATTTATACATACATTCATATATGCAAATGTACGTATGTATCGTTGGTCTGAAGAAGAAAGGCCCTAAGTCAAATACTCGTAATTGTAACTTTACAGAAGAAGGTAAAAACATTATAGAAAGTGTAATATTCACAATGTAGCTTTTTTGCAAAACTGCTTGTAAAAGCAGTATTGCAAATAATTCTTGTGATGAGGTGTGAGTGAAATGTATTGGAATTCCTAAAAAAATGTATTGGAATTCGTAAAAAAAAATAAGTTAGGCCCTTTAGAAATGAGCCATCGATATGTACATATGTATGTATGCATGTAAATCAATTTGTTTGAAGTCTTATGATTATAATCTTTAATCACACATTTAACTTATGTGACCTAGCCCAAAAAATTTGAAGTAGTCAAGAGCAAAATCCTTTCAGGCCTCTGCATCAGCAAGACATACATACATAAGATTTTAATACCTTATTATTAACTTTGTGAAATCCTATAATAATTTTGTTCAAGAAATTGACACTGTATGTTTTTTTTATTATCACCAGTCCAATCACTAAAAGAAAATTAGGAAACTATTTATTGCAAAAGATCGCTTTACATTGTAAATCACACTAGCTTTAGAAGTTTTCTATTTTATATTACAATTGCATAGATACGAGTATTATTAAAATAATAAGCTTTGTTTTACTATCCGGGGAAGACTAAAACGAAAAGTCAAAATAAGAATAATAATATTACTAACATACGAGTATACATATGTATATATGTAACAATATCACAAACATATAAACAGTAAACTCGCTCCATCTCTCTCGCACTCTCAGACTGGAAGCAATATTTATTTTGTAGTTGTATTTTTTTATTTTGCTACTTTTTCTTTCTTATAAATAGCGTCACTTAAAAGGTAAAAGAACGTACATATTATTGAAGATATCAAAATTTCAATTTCAAAGTTGAGCATATATATATATATATATATATATATATATATATATATATATATATATATATATAGTTACAGTATGCTATGCTGTTAACATACATATTTCAATATAATAAAAAGAGATTCTTTATAGAAACTATGCCGAACAAATTTTTTGTTTGTAGACTAATGTTATTGATATTCTTCGACTTTGTATTTGTTACTTTTGTTAAATCATAGTTATGCCTGCCCTATTACATTTCATATAGCGATATGAGATAAGCTTTTTAGCAACAAATACTTAAGAAAATAAAAAATATTTTTGGTAAACAATCGACCTACTATTTATTTTCGAAGGCTTCTGTGCGCCTGGTAGAAAGCTGTGATCAAAAAAAGCAACAAAAAACAAGCAAGCAGAAACAGTGTGGCGGATTATGAAAAAAACTCGAATTTTCTTTTTAAATAAATGAATTATACATACATACATATATGTATGTATGCCTCCTGATTTTCGTTGACTTTCCAGGCGCTCATCTAAAGTAGAGCGGAAGAGCGCGAAAATTTTGTAAATAATATCAGTATCACCCCGCAAGCATCTGGAAGGCTGTTGATGCTAATGATGCTAGAAGACTCGTTTTAGTTACTTCTGGATGATAGCAAGAAAAAATCATGAAAAATTTTTTTTGTTTTCCTTTAGCTTATAAGACTTATGAAAGCTTTTTTTTTTCAATAAAATAAAATTTTTTCGCACTTTCCCGTAGTTTAGAGCCTATTGCACTAATATTCTATTTAAATATCAATTCATTTTTAAAAGTTGTTTTTCTTATATTTTTATATTTTTTTGCATTAAAAACAACTCTTAAATATAAATTGATATTTAAATAGAATTGGCGACACAGACTCTTTGAAAGTTTAAGTTTAGTTTAAGTTATTTTAAGTTTTAGATATTTATCTGTTTAAATAAAACAATATCGCAACATTAGACATAATATTAAAGTTCTATATGGAGAAATAATTTTCTTTCCATAAATATTGCATTATTAAATTAACTGCCTCTTCCACTAATGTCGCAAGAATGCCTTCATGCGCATTCTAAGCGACAGAAAACTGATTTTCATTTCTTTCTTGACTCGAACGATTAGTCATAAGAAGATGTAAGTCTTTTCATAAAAATTTTGATACCACTAATTCGAATGAATGGTGAACAAAGCGTATAAAATGTCAAAATGAAGCACTTGCTATTTTCCTTTCGACTAGTAAAATTTATTTGCAAACAATCCGATAAATTTATGAAAATATTATCTTATAACTTTATTATTATTTTTTTTTTTAATTCAAATTACTTGAATTTATTTTTTATTTGTAGACAAAAGTTTTGAAGTATTCATCAAAATATAATTAAACAATTTTGTTTTGATTATTTTTTTATATTCATTATGCAAAGTACTCGCATATTTATAACATAACGTATGTAGTCATAAAGCAAAACAGTAATAACATGCTGTTGCTGTGCGACTATTTTATTGCATTCTTTTTCATTGTTCAATATGGTTGCATTTATTTTCATGTAAATGTTAGTAAATTTAGAAAAATGGCTAGAAGTGCTTGAAATTTACAAATTGTAGTGCCAATTTGCGATTTGCAAACATGTAAAACAACAAAGTGAAATACATACGTAATCATAGCGAAAGAAAGCTGACGACATAGTGGAATGAAAATTTATTAAAGTTTGAGCGACTAGTTTTCTTAAGCAGGCGGCTTCTTTCGACATAGTGGAAGAGAAGAGGCAGTGAGAAGTCTATAAAAAATTTTTATATTCAATATTATGTTTAATGCTTATGTCTTTTTATTCAAATGAGAGAATCTCGAAAAATTAAACATTAACTTGATGAAACGTTGGGAAAATTTTAAATAGCTTTTTGTCATAAGTCCTATTGGCTAAAGGAAAACAATAAATCCAAAGAAATTTTATACATAGATGGCCAAAAGAAAATAATCTTAAAGGAATTCATAACTGTTGCCCTATTTTTTAATTTTTTTATTCTTCATTCAGGCATGTTCTGGAAATCACAATATTTCAAATCACTTGTTATTTTAAAATCATAATTGTGATTTGATGGTGTTCTGAAAATAAAATCACAAAAGTTTTAACTTTTCGGTGTGATTTTACCCTTTCGAAAATACAAGAAAACAACTGGGACAAATTACGACACTCGTTGTCAAACGAAATTACGAATTAATTAAATAGAGTTTATATGGAAACATTTTTAAATTTCGCAGCGTGTCGAATGTCGTAATTTTTCCCCTGATGTTTTGTTTTGTAAATGCAAAATCAAAAATGTAAATCACAAAGTTAATGACATTTCGGGTAAAAGAAAGTCACCCTTATTCCAGTTGTCGACATCGAAGTCACTTTAACACAATATCAAAAAATTTGGGGCTTGTGTACCCGTTGTCGAAAACAACGGACTCCAGTTGCCGGTTTATGCTCTTTTCTAGTCCTTAGGGAACGGAAACGGATTGTCAGTAGCACAAAACTGTTCTTGAGATCAAGTAAACAAGACTCAATTTTTGGTATTGTGTTAAAGTGACGTCGATGTCGACAACTGGAATAGGGGTGTGTCTTAAATTGTTTCACAATTTTATAAATTCTTTCGTAGAAAATTGCTCATTTTACTATAAAAATCAATCAAAAAAAGATGTAAAGTTATTCATTTAATTAATTTACTGCAAATTTCAAAATAAAGTGATTAAAAAAATAACCAAGTGATTTGAAATCGGCTTAAAATATAAAATATAAAAATATTCAGTTTTGTGATTTGAAATTATGATACAACGAAAGTTTAAAAATGTCTTTGTTTAGATTATGGCATTCGATATCGAACCATATTATAACATTGTTCGATAGCGAATGCCATAATCCCAAAGTGAAAAACGTAATGGAATCAGTTCGTTATCGAAAGCGGCGATTAGATCCCAGTTATTTTCTTCTTTACATACATTATGTCGTGTTTTATTTCAGGATAATATAGAAATGTATTTTCAAGCCAGGATATATCGAGGCTTTTCAAAGCAATTACTGTTTACTTAATGTTGAAGTTAATTTTAAATAATATTGGATTTGCTACATTATTTATTTATTTCCTTTTTTTAATTAATATTCAGGTTGTTTTAGTACCAAAAAAAATGCAAACAATCAAGCCAATTAAATATTAATTTGTAATTGTATTTAAATTAAATTTGATCATCCTGCCAGCTATCGTGCAAATGTTTGGGGGGAAATATAAATAACAATTACTACACACTTACTGACTCTCTTTCTTCTTTTTTGTTTTATTCTTTTGACCGAAAAAAAGTTCTTTATTATTTTGTATTGCTGCTATTTGTAAGTATCGCCACTTAAAATACAAAAGGTCGTATGAAACAGTTCGAATGATGAAAACTTTAGTTTTGAATAGCAATGATTTTTTTTTTATTATACTCAAAGAATTAAAGGAAAGTTATTATTTTTTAGTTCTAAACCAAAAAAATTTTGTGTTTATTTTAATAAATTTCTTATTCTACGCATTTGTATGCCTTTTATAAATGTTGCTGTTGTACCGTCCTTCTGTGTTTCAGGTGGCGATATAAAACAAGCTTTTTGTACCTTTTTAATAAGAATATAAAAATATATTTTGTATACAATCAACCTGCTTTTTTCAATGTTTCAGGGCGCCTGGTAGAAAACTTATTTTTTTTAGCATTTCACCAGCAAAACAGCCAACAGTGGGACGACGGAAAATTTAGCGCAAAAATTCAATTTGTTTCAAAATATAATATATGTAAATAAATAAAAAAAATTAATAATATTATTTAAAGACTTATTCAAAAAAAATATTTTTTGATTTATAAAACGTTTATAAAACAGTTTTTCATAAAAAAATTTATTTCAAAAACCTTTTATAAAACAAAATTATTTGTTATGAATAAAGTAGATCCTTACTAATTTCTAAATGTGAAAGTTAAAAATCTGTGGTTATCATTAATAACAACGTATGTTATATATTTCTCATTTCGAGTTTATGATATCAAATTCTTATATTTCAAATACTTTTTAGAAAGTTTTAAGAAATTTTTGAATAACATGGACGCATGACCGTAATTTTTTTCTAAATCAACAACACAACTTTTAAATTTTTATTAAATAACCTCGAAAAAGAACTTTTTTTGGCTCTGCTGAAAAAATTTAATTTTTGGACATACGCTGTTATTAATGAAAACCACGTATTTATTTGTTTGTTTCCTACGCTTTCACGCCCAAACCGCTTGACCGATTTTGAAAATTTTTTCGCCAATGGAAAGCTCTATTACCAGCGTCTTATATATTTTTTATCCGGTTCGGAACCGGTTTTTTATATATTTGGTACGGATTTTTTGTCCAAAAATTACATTCTTGGGCTGGTTAGCATAATTTTCGTCTCGGGTTTGATTTTTAAGGCAGTTTTAAAGCCGGTTGTTATGTATTTTTTAAACAGATTAAAGCAGGCGCGGGTAAAAGCTATAATTCTTTTATCAGTGGCAATAAGGAAAAAGTGCTTAAGGCATATTTTACTAATTTGTAAAACACTTAAATTTTCAAGTCGATTTTCAGAAATTTATATCTTTTGCAGTTAAATTTTAAAACTCGTTGTTAATTTAAATTTTTTTAAACAATATATCGTTCCACACAATACATATAAATAATACATTCAATTTTAAATATCAATATCAAAATATAAGCTGATTCCTTATGATATTTTAAAGTCGAAAAAATATAAACAGCAAGTCATTGCGCTATAACTTCCTCAAAAATGGCACTTAATAATTCCGATTTTTCGAGTATCAAGATTACAGAGATGCCATTAACTCAAAATCAGCTTATCACGACTTAAGCACTTTTTTCTTTTTCCACAGATATTTATTTAAAAAATAAAATAATAAAATTGCGTTGTGTGTGAAAATAAAACATAAAGACCTTTTTTATAACATTTTTTTATTTATCGCAGGCTTATTAAACAGTTTTGCCTACAAAATTTGTTTTAAAAGTTCTTTATAAAACAAAATTATTTTTTTATGAATAATGCTGGGAAAACAACTGGGACGAAGGACGAATTTTTCGGTGCAAACTTTCGTCTTAAAATAATTAATTAATATTTTTTTTGCCTGAGAGGGTATAGCTTCCAATTGGTCGCATTGTAAAAAAAAGTAGGCAGGGACACGCCTAAAAATTTTTTAATTTGATTTTATGATACTCTACTCATGTATTTGATTGCTGTGAAACCTACCAAGCACCCTTGGCTCTTGTAGTTACAGAATTTGAAAGTTGAAAAAATGGGCGGAATAACGCCCATTAACATTTATAATTATATTTCAAATGGTTCTGCTTAATCCATTTTTATGAAACTTACCATACACATTGAGCTCTAAAAAAACACAATCCTCCATTAAAAAAATGGGTGGAGTCATGCTTATTAAAATTAAATTTTACATTTTACATACTTCTTTTTAAGCAAGAGATATTTTTTGTTTGAAGGAGTTTATTACCAGTTTTAAATAAATAATTTTTTTAGCGAGCTATAGCACCCTATAGCAGCTAGCTAGCGAGCTATAGCACCCTATAGCAGCTAGCTAGCGAGCTATAGGCTGCTGTAGCAGCTAGCTAGCGAGCTATAGGCTGCTATAGCAGCTAGCTACTACAGGATCTACAGCAGCTGTACGATCTGTAGCAGCTACAGGATCTACAGCAGCTGTACGATCTGTAGCAGCTACAGGATCTACAGCACCTGTACGATCTGTAGCTGCTACAGGATCTACAGCAGCTGTACGATCTGTAGCTGCTACAGGATCTACAGCAGCTGTACGATCTGTAGCAGCTACAGGATCTACAGCAGCTGTACGATCTGTAGCAGCTACAGGATATATATTTGTTACAGGATCTAGAGTAGCTACAGTATATATAGCAGCTACAAGATCTCAAGCAGCTAGAGGACCTAAAGCAGGTACAAGATCTGTACTACGATTATTTTTTTTTAACACAAGGAGGCAAAATTTCGACACTCAATACCAAACGAAACTTCAAAATATTTCAATAGTTTAAATGAAAATATTTTGCAATTTTTTTTAATATCATTAACTGGGTGTTACTCTCTATTGCGATGCAAAGGAAAAATAGTATGAAAGCGAACGATTGGTACTCTCTAATGCGTTTAAGCAATTGCTTTTCGCATCTTTTATTTTTCCTTTCGCAAGCCTGGTATCACCGCACTCTGTATTGCGAAATCGTTTGTGAAAAACGTTCGACAAGCGATGGGTAAATATCAAACGCAAAGAGAGAAAAACATGAGTAGGTGGAAAAAATATTTGTATTAGAACTGTTATTTTTAGGGATCACATACATACATATCTAAAAATCTAAAATCAAGGTGAGATGTAATTAACCAAACCAAAGAATTTATACGGTTCTTCAATTCTATGTTGAGGTATCAGTGCTTGTTTTAGACCGGTGTAACCGTTTGTAAGTGAGCAAACGTGACATTGACTGCTGCGATAGTCCTAAGGTATGGTCCTGGCCAATTTGATGTTGGTATCCGCCTTGGCCAAGTAATTTTAATGCAGCGGCTAGTTTTATAATAGTTTGAATTCCTGTTGTCGTGTTGAATAGCGCTTAGAACATACAGAAACGCTTTCTTATTCAAATGGAAATTTTGTACAAAGCTAAAATAAAGCAATATATATTTGAGAACATATTCCGCTACATATTTTTTCTTACCTGGGTCATTTGAAGATGGTATATCGGATCTATCTCTTAAGACTCGTTCTACACAGCCGTTTTCCTTATCAAACCATAACGCTACAGAATAATACATCACTATTACACTTCACTTTTTCTTAACTTTCATTCTTTTTTTTAAAAGACGTTTTTAACATATTTTGACATTTCATTACGGGCAATCATTGCCATATTTTCTTTTGCACAGCCAGTGTTGCCCATTTAAAAAAAATTGCGAAAGTAGTAGAGAGTACCAAATTGGCATCTCATCGCATTTAGCTTTCGCATCGCAATAGAGAGTAACTTCCCTGTATTTTTATATGAAAGATGGTTCAAAATTTTAATAATTTTTTATTTGGGGGTCAAGCATTTTCTTTCATGATGCCATTTTGAGGCTCTAAAAAATTTTATTTTGCTTGGAGTCTACTCTGTAATTCCAAATGAAAGAAAATGCCTTCGAATTGTTATTAATAACGTTTAAAACAATTGGAAAGAATTTTCTTTCTTGTTCAATTTAATCATTTTGCATTTTTATTACTTTTAAGGTCCTTAATTAATAAAAAATACAAATAGTCCTTAAAGTTTTAAATATAATTACTGTAGAGATTTATGCGATTGTTGCTTTTCCATGAGAAAAAAATTATAAAAAATATGCTTCATAATCTTATTAAAGCGTATACAATAATACTTTTGGACTCATAAGCCCAAAAGGATGTTTTCTTTTTTAGATTTTTTCTAATTTTCCACAAACATTTAAACACATTTTTGTATTTATTAATTAATTTTAATCCTGTTATAGGCCGAACGAACAAGGGGGAAAAGCTAACACAACAAGTACAGAAATGTGATCAAAATGAATTGATAAAAGCTGAAATAATTTATTTACGAGTATAAATAAGTTGTCTTTTTTAATTTTTTAGAAAACCTTAGTTGCCAACAAATGCCAAGGTTTTCAGTTGGCCCCATGATGTTTATTTTAATTTTTTTTTTTTGTAATTTTAATGTCCTTGGCAAAGTTTATTATTTGTTTAAGAACGTATTACTAAATGCACTAAAACACCTAACACTAGATTTGCAATATAAATGTATTTCTTAGAAGAAACACGTGTTAAAACTCCTTAAAAAAGTAAATAATTTGGTCATGCATTTTCAAAAAAAAAAAGAAGTCATTAAAATAGCTCGTATTAATTACTGCTTCTAATAAAATCTAATAAAACTTTTATATACTTTTTCATTACAGAATTCTTAGACGCCCTTAGAACGCATTAAGTATTTTCTAATGCCGAACGTGGGCAGGGCAGAGTAGCAAGCAATACGTGCGGAGAGAACGCTGAAACAACGTCTTGTTTCTAAATAATTAAATAGCTTATTTATAAATATGTTCATACGTGTATTTATATGTCTTATGCTTAAGACTTTTTTAATTATGATCATATTTTTAGTGTAGTTTTAAAATCTAATTTATTTCTTGCATCAGAAGTGTCCAATAATATTTCACGAAATGAAAGTTGAAAATTAAATGTTTTTTTTCTGGGATAAGATGGAATAATTTAAAATTAAGTTAAATGACAAAAATAAAAGCAAAAAAAAAGTAAAAGCATAACGTTTTCGTCAATTATTATCTGCCACTTCTGATCTTTATTCTTTTATTTGTATAAAAACTAGCTGACCCGGCAGACGTTGTTTTGCCACATAATTTATTTCTAGAGAATTTCCAGGGTAGAAAATAATAACTAACATTGTAAGTATGTGAGGATTTAGTATAGAGGCAGGGAGTGTTGTGAACGATGACGCAATATAAAAATAATAAAACACCAAACATTTATTGTTTTAAATTTATTATAATTTATACTTATGTTAATTATTTTCAAATTAACTCCTACCAAATTTGAAGACTCTTGCTATTATAGCTTTTAAGATATAAGATTTTTATAATTACTTTGTATAGGGGGTACCCTTCCCTTCTCTCTGTCCTATTATACCAATACTTTGAATTACTTCGCTCTCAAAAGAGTAAATAACAAATTTGATGACTCTTGGTATTAAAGCTTTCAAGACATAAGATTATTATTCATTAATTTGTATGAGGGTGACCCTTCCCTCGGCCCTTTTCTACAAATATTTTGAGAGTTCATAACAAATGTGAGGACTCTTGCTATTATAGCTTTCAAGATATAAGATTATTATTAAATTACTTTGTGTAGGAGGTGTCCCTTCCCTTGGGGCCTATTCTACCAATATCTTGAATTACTTCGCACCTCTTTCTTAAAATATTCCATACCAAATTATAAGACTATTGCTATTATAGATTTCGAGATATGATATTTTGTTCGTATGGGCGTGGCATAGCACACTTGGGGGTACTAAAAATAGACTACGACGTATTCTCGGACCTGTCAAATACACATAAAAAATTTAATAAAAATCGGTCAAGCCGTTTCGGAGGAGTTCAATTACAAACACCGTGACACGTGAATTCTATATAGATAATATATAAGAAACGTTTATAAACAATAAATAAAAAGCAATGCAACATTTAAAGTCTGTTCCTCTAAATGCCAACGATAGATTCGATCGAAGCTACAAAAACAAAGAACTGAAATTTGTTTTTGTTTCCAATATAAATATTCGATCGAATCTATCGTTCGCATTTAAAGGAATGAGCTCTTATGTTTTATTTATCGTAACAAATAAGAAATGGTAAAAAAAATCACTAATAAAACTTTTTATTAAAATAATTCTGCCAAAAAGACCGACTCCAATGAAAAGATCTGTTTGAATATTTACGAAAAAAAATTATGGTATTAAACTGGAAGTAAACTATTAAAAAAAATTTTAAAATCTGTTGGTTAAGAAGAAGTACGTGAAATATAAAATTAATTTAATTTAATGAGCGTGCCTCCGCCCATTTTTTAAATACAAGATTATGTGTTTTTCAGAGCTCAAGGTGTGTGATAAGTTACGTAAAAGTCGGTTAAGTAGAGGAGGAGGTTAACAATTCGTCTGTATTTTTTTTTTGTAGCTACGCTATTTATGTCACGATACAGGAGTTCGGACGTGAATTTCGTAACAAAAATAATCGACACTATTACAGTTATAAATTTATTTTTGTTTTTATTTCTTTGTACTTAAAAGCAGAGTACGAAAACAAACGAAACAAATTGTTTGATTTAGTTTTGTGTCGTTCTTTGAAGTGACTGAAGCAAAGAGAAAACAAAAACAATGAGAACGATTGCTCAATTTGTTTTTGTTTTGTGTTTGCACATGAGCACATACCAAAAATCACAGCCGATCGGCTGTAAAGGCTCAGTTAGCCGACGGTAATGTAATGTAACTGTAATGTAGGAAACAGCTGATCGATATTTTTATATGAAAAGTAGGTTACGTTACATTACATCTCTATAACCATTTCCATTACTTTTCACATAACAATATCGATCAGATGTTTCCTACTGTTGCAGTTACATTACATTACAGTCGGCTAACTGAGCCTTAAGCCGGCTAACAGTACGCCGCTAGAAAAGAAAATCATGGGAAATTAATGGAAAGGTTTTGAAATATTTGCGGCGAATTTGACATCATCAGATAATATAATTTTATTGCATTGTTATTTAAAAAATGCAATTTGTTTTATATAACTAAGCAGCGTAGCTACAACCGGGTATCCTAGGACACATCTCTTCTTTTTTTTTTTTTTGACATTGTTACTTCATCACTCGGTACATTTTAGACCGATTGTGGAAGTTATTTCCTTGTCTAAGAGCGTATTGCTTCAATTGTAGAAAAAAGTGGGCTGGGACGCGCCTACAAATTTTTTTATTTGATCTTATGATATTCTACTGATTTGATTTTTGCGAAACCTAGCAAACACATTTGGTTCTTGTAATTACACAATTTTAAAGTTGTAAAAATGGGCGGAGGCATGCCCAATAAAATAAAATTTTATATATCACGTACTTCTTCTTAAGCAACAAATTTTCAAAATTTGTTTTTGTTTGAAAAAGTCGACATCCAGTGAGAAACTGAGTGGATTTTAACTGTATATGGACATTTCCACAGAAAAGTCCACTTTTTGTATTTTGTCACGTTACGTCACCATGCAATTAAGCTTGTATTTTGGAGCTATGCTGTTGGATTGTTTTCTAATTTTTAGCAAATGTAGACCTAATTGCGCTCTACACCGACATGCAAAAAAACGTATATAAAACATTAGTTTGTCTTTGAAGAACAAGGTACGTCACAAAGTCACCGTTTTATGGTGAGAAGAACTTATCTGTAGTTCCTCCATGGAACTTCAATTAAATTAATAGTATTTTATTTCAATTTTCTTTTTTGTATTGTAAAACAGTTGTCCTATTTTAGAAAATAATTTTGTACATAAAACTGGCCATAAAATAAATAGAAAAAATAAACGTAGAGTCAAGTGTATTGATTTTAAATAATTTATAACAAAAATCGATTTAATAAAAGTTTGTACACATGTATAACAAATTGTTGTTGATAGAAAAATAAAAAACACTCCTCATTTTTTGAATTCGGTTAAAAAGGAAAACAACAAGCGGTGCAGAGACTTTTTTTAATAAAAGTCGAGCAAAAGATAAGCAAGCGAAATGAATTAATGCAGAAAATATTAAACGCCCTGAAATTTTGCAAAACAACTTCTTAGACAACATTGGGCATTTAAGTTTCTTTTAAATGTCTTTGAAGTTAGTACTGGAAAAATTAATTTCGTATTTAAATAACTTTTAAGGATAAATCACACTTAATTGCTAATCCGAAAATTTGGCCTAAGTTCTCGGCTGTACGAATAATCGTCCAGGAGAAAATCGCCCAAAATTTTTTTTTTAATTTGGAAATTTGTTCACAGAGTTTGGGTATTTTGACATAATTAAAATTGTTGGTGATTGTTCATTGTGAAGAAAATGCCAAAAAGACCAAAACAAAAAAGAAATTTGCACGGTTGTGCATAAACCTTAATCAAAAAAGCTCTTAAATGTCCAATAGCAAAATGAAGAAGCTCCCAATACAATACAATATAATACAAAACTTACTTAACTAACAGAAAATTTATTTAAAATACCATAGAGGAGAAAGTCCTTAAGCTTGACCGAAGGCCGGCTAGGAATAGAGAAAAGTTTCCGGGGGAAGCTGTTACTCAAAAACGGTCTGTTAATGTAGTCTTTGATTTTATGAATGAATTGAAAAATTTTAAATTATTTAAAAAAAGCCTGTTCGCTTCATATGAAAGATAAAGAAGAACCCACCCGTTTGACAAGGATATTTTATTGTTTATTATTTGCTACGTACGTACTTTTTTTTTTTTTTTTTGCTGTGCTAAACAAATAATCACAAAAAAATTAAATAACGCTAACAAATTGTGAAAAAAATTCAACAATGCAGAAACAGGGCAAACAACAAATAATAGAACACGAGTGTTTTGTTTGTCAACACACTGATAACAAGAGAAGAAGAAAATAATAACATTACACACGTGTGAGAGTGCATGTAAGAGCTTGCCAGTGTAACCAGATCTAAATCGGCTGTGCTATATGTAGGTGGAGCGCTACATATAAGAAATATGTGATAGATCAACTATACAGAATTCAAAGATCCGCCTGTATCGGAATTATGGATTATTTACGTACTAGTCCTTCGAAAGCAGTCAAGGCTGCAGTAAACATTATTTCTACAGAGCCACAAATAATGACCATATCCACAAGCAGTGCTGCCAGATTAGCGGCTTCTGGCTAGTGTAGCTCAGAAACTTACGGATATGTAAAAATCTTAAGTCTAATGAAAGCTTTCGACTATACCGTTGCCTAAAACGGACTTTGATAGAACTTTCAAAGTCCTTCTCTCAGCCAGAAGGCAATGGAAAAAAAATGTTAAATTAATAATTGAACAGATTTTTAAAACAATGCTAAATGCTAACTGGAAAATTTATGGATAAATCAAAATGATAAATATTAAGTTTAGATGCAAAAATGCTCAAATGGACACACTGCTGCTTACCGGAAACTTTTTTGGAAACAAAATCATCATTTTATATGAAAAAAAAACATTTCGCATAATAAAATCATAAATATTTTTTATTTTTATTTAGAAAAAATTACTAATTTAAACATTTTTACTGTTGTGGTTTAAGCACGTCTAGCTGTTTGTGGTTTTAATGTTAAAACCAGGTTTTAACTTTAGGTGTGAAAACACTAATAAATCGCACAAGCTGGCAACTCTGTGTATCTGTGTTTTGTCTCTTTGTTGCCTTCTGCATGTACATATGTATGTATGTGTTTGTGCGAAGAGGTTTTTTTACTGTTTCCATTTAGACACTGGGGGCAAATAAAAATGAATTGACTTGAAGGTACAAAGGAAAATAGTCATACACTAAAATACACACATACACACATATGCAATCATTTGTTATTGATACCTACACACATACTCGTACGTTGGATACACCTATTCATACGTGTCTATTGTATTTCCTTTAGAAATATGTACATACATATATAAACAAGGTAAATTGTATTTGTGTTTTCTTATCGATTGAATGTGTTCAAAATTGCAAATTATAGAAAGAAAGAAAAAAAAGAAAGAATAAGAAATGAACAAATTTTAATTTATTTTGCAAGAGCATCGATCGAGTGTTTTAAATGTAGCAGTAGCGGTGTTGTGGCATGACTGGCCAGAGGCTTTTCTGTTTCTTAATACATTAATTTAATTCAAGTCTTTGGCAGTTGAATCCTTATTTCAATTTCATTACTTCAAAACAAAATATTGGTTTGATTTTAAAAATATATGTACGAGTATATGCCAACATTTAAAGGGGGTTCGAAAATACAGACAAGATTTAAGTGAAATATGTACATATCGAGCCTTTGCTAAAATCGAGTTTGAAGTTTTGAATTTACCAACAATTTAATGGAAGAAGAAAATGTTACCCTTCTCCCAAGTGTTGAGGAGCATATCAGATATTTGTGAAGAACGATATGACGATTAATTCTACATTGTTAACTCAAAAGTTACGTTTTTTTTAGTTATGACTTTATTGTTAGTAAAGGTTCAATACGTACATATCGACCCTTTGCTGCAAAAGAGTTACAGAGTTAAACGTGATATCATATTTGTATTGTGTAAAAATTTCATAAAAATATTTTTTATACACACCTTGTGAGAGGAAAATTAAATTTTATTTTAATTTTATTTTTTAGTTTAAATTAATTTTTTTTCGTGTTATGACTGTCTTGCTGTAAGGGATCGATATGAAGAATATCAAGAATGTTATTCTAACAAAATTGACTCTACTAAAATGAGAATTTTTCGACAAAAAATAATGCGATAAATCTCTGTAAAATAACTGAATAGTTTTTTTTATTAATAGTTTTGAAAAAGTAACTGATTTAACCGAAGTTGTTAAGACGTACGAGAATTACACAAATATATTATTTTAAAATGCCTCAAACAAACACTTTTAAGTTCACAAAAATATATCTATTTTGCTTGTTAATTATGTTTCATTAGTAAGAAACTGAACTCATATTCGTTTTCGATTATATATTAGTTATACTATTCGAATAAGCGAATACAACTTAAAATTTATTCGGTTATTCGATGAACAATTTTTTAATTTTTGTTGATTAAAAATATTTATTTTCATTTTGGTTAGTAAGAACGGAATTAGCATTGCTTTATATTCGAAAAAAAGCTTAACCGGCACATTTTTTGGACCTCGTTTTTTTTTGACAAAATTCGATTATTTACGATAACAAATATGTAATCGATTTTGGTCAAAGCTTAAGCTTTTTTGGCAGTTATGGCACGATATCTTCGATTAATCGAAAACTTTTTATGTTTTTCTTCACTCTTGTGTGCTCTGTGCTTCATACATACATTTGCATTGTGCATACGTATGTGTATTTCTTATACAGGGTGTTTTTTTTAGAGGTATAGAACTTCGAATTGAAATAAAACACAAGAAAATCGTTTTCAATTTGGCTTTATTGGAAGGATAATTTTATGCCATTAACGTTTAAATATGATTTCGGGCATGTGACCGCCGCGGCTGGCTCGAATAAAGCCAATTCTATAGGTCCAATTTTCAACCACTTTTTCGAGCATATGGGGCCGTATGTTGGCAATAACGCCACGAATGTTGGCTTCCAAGTCCCCTCGTTTCTGGTTTGTTGGCGTAGACGAGCGACTTCAGCGGATGCGTATTATCACATAGAGTAAACGTAGTGCGAAAACGATCCATGGTTAACCGAATTAATTGCTCTGTCGACCATAAAATGGACGGAGCTTGCGGTAAACTTCGCGAACTGAACCATTATTTTCGAAATAAATTTGCACGATTTGCAAGCGTTGTTCTTTTGTCAACCTGTTCATGATGAAATGGCAAACCAAACTAAATATTAATCACTTGACAGCTGACAAAAGGCCGCCAGTTAAAAAAGTGATGCCAACTTAAAGTTCTATGCCTCAATAAAAAACACCCAATACTTTTTGTAATTTATGAAGCGAAATTAAATTTTAAATTAAATTTTTTAAATTAAAGTGATATCTAAACTTTTCCTTCAATTTACTTTTAGTCTCGACTACATAGTGAGTATATCATTTACCTTTAACCATAAATAATTTTTCTCATTTGTCCTGTTCTCATAATTTAAAAAACCATTGAAATTTATATGAATTTTTAACTTTCATACATTATTCATGCCTTAAAAAGAACCGAACAAAAAAAATTCCTCGAAAATATTTATGACAACAAAAGTTTTTCCTTCTTTCTACCTTTTCTACCACAGCTGCTAAGGCGAAAAGGACCAAAACATAAAGGAAACGCAGTAAGCAAGTGGTTCAGTTGCTATATTTCAAAAATTATTTGTTATTTATTACAGCACGAAAAACAGCACTAAAATAAAATAAAATAAAATACTTTTAAAAACTAGATTGTTGCTAAAATAACACTACAAAAAAAAAAAATTAAAATAAGTCAGCAATAAAATTCAAATTAGAAGAAAAAGAAAGCCAAGCTGTGCAAAAAAATATAAACGATTTATATTGACATGAATAAGAAGACAATAAAAAAAAGAGGAAAAACTGTAATAAACTAACACAAATAAAAGAGACAAAATTAAACTGTGAACTAAAATATAATATTACAAGCTAAAAGTTCTTAAAAAGGGATTTTTAGACATAAAAAAGAATTTGCCTGTCTAAAAAGCATTAAAAAATTCAAACTAAACAAAGACTAGAACCGTAAATTTGTGTAAATACATATACAAAGATAAATAAATCTGTATTTTATTCATCTTAATCCCGACAGCTTAGCAGGAGGTCTAGAGAAAAAAGTTTATCTGCCAGCTGCCAGCTTTCTTAATTAAAACCAACTTCTTTCTGTTCACACATTTTTAAATAAAAAGTGAAAATTTGTTTATTCGCTTAACCGAATAAGTTTTAAAATGTTTATCGCTTACACGAATTAATAACGCAAATTTACTCAAATAGTGCGAATAGAAAGAAAACAAATAAAAATGAATAAATTAATCAATTAAAAAAATACTCGAATAATTATATATATTTTTATTCGAATAATCGAAAGGGAAGAAAACAGAGCTGTCAAACAAATTTGAAGTGTTCTTCGATTAGTGGTATAAATGTTTTATATATTATTAGCTACACTCGGTGTGTTTCGCTACCCCCCAACCGTCTTTTAAATTTCATTAAAATCGATTTCAAATTTTCGAAAGAGCGGGCCCTTGCTTGCCTTACTTTTAAGAAGGTACATAGAGTGTGTCTCCTTCTAAACGAAGGGGTGTCTATATTTTAAATTTCACCAAAATCGAGTTGAGACTCAGAAATTAATTGTCCTCCTTACTAGTTTAGAAAATGTCTATGGCCATTTTAAGACATTTTAAACGCAGATATATCTATGTTCTAACTTTCATTAAAATCGGTTTGATTGTTTCGGAGGGGCAGCAATTTCCCTCCTATCGCCCTTCTGGTCGGTTTAGTCGCGCATAAGGGACATATATATGTAAGATAATTTGTATGTAACTTCCTTGACTAGTAAAATGAATCATGTTTACATTTTTAATAAAAGCAGATACGGAAATATGTATTTACTTTTGCAAATTGTTGCGTAATTGAATAAATTTTTAATACATTTTTATTCAATTATCCGAATATATAATCACCTTTATCGGGAATAACAGTTCACGTGAGATGTGTTCCCTTTCCCTAAATTTGTAATCCCCAATGTTTGTGTTGTTTGTTTGTGTCAGTATACTATTTTCTAATTTTGTTCACCATTTTTTGTTAACAGGAAATATTTCGGAAAAAAATTTTCGCCTTGTATTGCCTATAAGGGTGAATAATGTTTTTTTTTTTTGGATTATTACACACACTCTCTTGAATCTCCTTCTTTTTAACCCCCGACCAAAAAAAAAGGGATGTTATAAGTTTGTAGTGTGTGTCTGTCCGTGTCCACGTACATACCAAACGGCTGAACGGATTTTGATTTAGTTTTTTCTGTTTGAAAGGTGACTTGATGTTTTAAAATTTTTAATTTTTGTTATTATTCTCAACGTATGAACAATTTTTATTTGCTATTTATTAAATATTACGTATACGCCTTCGACTTTTCATATTATTTCATATTTTTAAAAGGATAAACTTTTAAATATTTTATCCATTCTTTTAAACAATGCAAAACACAGAAAATCCTTAAAGAAAATCTACTTAAATATATTTGAGAAAAAGAAACCACAAAAACCGCAAAACTAAAACCTTGAAAATGTCATATAGAAAAGTGCAGAAAGGATAAATATTTCAGGGCTGACAAACAGTCAATAACAAGTGGTTGAAATGTAGTTTAAATGCATTCCATAGACGTCAACAAAAACATGAAATATTTAAAAGAAAAATAGATAAAAGTTGACGGCCTTACGAGGAAAATTGCAGAAACTTAAAATTGGAAATTTTTAATATATGTAAATAGCAAAAGTAAAATCATGATTAAAAAAAAATATTAACGGATTTTTAAATTCGTTGCAAATTGCAGGCACACACTCACAAAGAAAGGAAAAACTTGCTTAAAGGGGGAATAAATTAATCACAATAAAACTAGATTATGATGTGGACTTAGTTTATGGCTTATCATAATTAAAACAAACCTCGTTCCACCTCCAATAATGATCCAATAGTTATAAGGAAAATTTTTATTGAAAACATTTTTTGAAATACTAAACCATTCAAAAATATTCTCGTATTCAAAATTCTAAAATCGTGATATCCCGTGGTGTCAAACATATTCACCATAAAATTCTACTACATAGAAGTCTGTGGATACAACAAAGTTCTAAATTAAAATTAATCATCACAAATAGTAAAAGCTTGAAATCCGTTTAAGGATGAACCCTTACCTACAGGTGTGGAAAAATTATATGGTACAAATAAATCATACATGTTATTATTAAATAGTAATCAAACTTATATTTTCAATCCCATTTATTGCCACACTGCATCACTTGTATACTCAATAGCAATAGCAGTTTAATGTAAAATGGTACGAGCAACATTTTTGTAGAACATTTTAACCCTCTAACTACTCTCCGCATCGGTTTTCTTGTCCCTTTCTTAACAATTCGTCAAAAAGTACATTTAAAGGGGGATATTACGTACTCGTATATGTATGTTTTAAGAAAATATTCGCCATGAAAATCCACTATTAGCCAGTATTATTTAAGAAAACTCAGTTGAATATACCAAGTTTTTACAGCGGACTTGAAGAAGATGAGGAAATAATTTTAATTGGAATTTTTTGTTAATGATTTCTAACAGCTAAGGATATAAAAATTTTATATATTTTATATATTTTTAAAATCACTTTTTTATCGAGTGCAATTTTAATATCTCAAGATTTCAACACGATTCTGTTTATGCTTCAACACCCATATTTTATGAACATTTATAAACAACACTCAGTCAGTAAAAAATCCATAAACGTTCACTAATAAAAAGCTTTCAACAGGTTAAATATACATAAATGCAAACATATATACATATATATGTATGTACACATATACATAAATACATATATATATATATATATATAGGTTTTTATTCTCAAATTAACGCTTTTTCGATTCAAATTCAAACTTTTTCAAATCAAACTCAATTTTTTTCAAAGTGATTTCAATTTTATTCAAAACAAATTAAGTTATTTTCAACACAAATTAAACTTTTTACAAATCGTATTGAATATTTTTCATTTCAAAATAATTTTTTTTTTCATTTTACATTAAATTATTTTAACTTCAAATTAATTTTTTTTAATTAAACGCAAAATACTTTAAAAAAAATTTTTATTTATACAAAATTAAATTTAAAATAAGCTTCAATTATTTGCTATAATGGATGTAGCTGTTTTTGTTTATACCAGCTATTTCGGCTGATTCAGCAATGGTTTTTCCTTCGTTATAAAACTTGATCAAAATATTTTTTTTTATCTACGCTAATATGGTTATATTTTCCACGTCTTCTGCGATGACGATCAGGCGATGATATTTCACATATATTTTCCTCGGAAGAACTATCTGTTACAAACTGAAGCCGATGATAATTTCGTACATTCGATACACCAGAACTAGCAGCGCGACTACTTTCTTCGCTAGATGACATTTTTTTATTTATTTAGTATTAATATAAGTTACAAAATGAGAACTTCTTTAAAATTGTAAGAACTTTAATTTCACTTTATCTGCCAACTAATTGACTCAGTAGTCATTAACCGACTCATTGTAAACTAAACTTTAAGTTGTTTGAAGTTTTTTAACACTAATCACTGAAAATGAAACGAGGAATTAGATTTTATTCTTGGCAGTTTCAACCGTTGTTTTTTATAATAAAAAAGCACCTTGTAGTATATTAGAGCAGTTTTCAAATGAGATTTTGGATTGATTTCGCTGGAATGGTAATTATAGACTGTTTAAAATAGCTCATAATACTTCACAAATTTCACTTACATTCTCAAAAATGTTTGCGTACCAGTTTTGTGCGTGAAAGGGTTAACCGGCGTTTCCATTATTGTACTGGAAAATATTTTCCAGTATTATAAATAACACAATAATAGAAAAGGAATCACGAATAAAAGAAAAAAAAACAAGTTTTTAAATCTTTCTGCATTGAATTCGTGGAAAAATTAATTTGAAGTGGAAAAAATTGAATTTGAAAAAAAAAATTTAATTCTAAAAGAAAAAAAATTAATTTGAAATGAAAAAAAATTAATATGTGTTGAAAATAATTTAATATGTTCTACAAATAATAAAATAATTTTTTTTTTCATTTTACATTAAATTATTTTAACTTCAAATTAATTTTTTTTAATTAAACGCAAAATACTTTAAAAAAAATTTTTATTTATACAAAATTAAATTTAAAATAAGCTTCAATTATTTGCTATAATGGATGTAGCTGTTTTTGTTTATACCAGCTATTTCGGCTGATTCAGCAATGGTTTTTCCTTCGTTATAAAACTTGATCAAAATATTTTTTTTTATCTACGCTAATATGGTTATATTTTCCACGTCTTCTGCGATGACGATCAGGCGATGATATTTCACATATATTTTCCTCGGAAGAACTATCTGTTACAAACTGAAGCCGATGATAATTTCGTACATTCGATACACCAGAACTAGCAGCGCGACTACTTTCTTCGCTAGATGACATTTTTTTATTTATTTAGTATTAATATAAGTTACAAAATGAGAACTTCTTTAAAATTGTAAGAACTTTAATTTCACTTTATCTGCCAACTAATTGACTCAGTAGTCATTAACCGACTCATTGTAAACTAAACTTTAAGTTGTTTGAAGTTTTTTAACACTAATCACTGAAAATGAAACGAGGAATTAGATTTTATTCTTGGCAGTTTCAACCGTTGTTTTTTATAATAAAAAAGCACCTTGTAGTATATTAGAGCAGTTTTCAAATGAGATTTTGGATTGATTTCGCTGGAATGGTAATTATAGACTGTTTAAAATAGCTCATAATACTTCACAAATTTCACTTACATTCTCAAAAATGTTTGCGTACCAGTTTTGTGCGTGAAAGGGTTAACCGGCGTTTCCATTATTGTACTGGAAAATATTTTCCAGTATTATAAATAACACAATAATAGAAAAGGAATCACGAATAAAAGAAAAAAAAACAAGTTTTTAAATCTTTCTGCATTGAATTCGTGGAAAAATTAATTTGAAGTGGAAAAAATTGAATTTGAAAAAAAAAAATTAATTCTAAAAGAAAAAAAATTAATTTGAAATGAAAAAAAATTAATATGTGTTGAAAATAATTTAATTTGTTCTGAATAAAATTGAATTTGCTTTGAAAAAAATTGAGTTTGATTTGTAAAAAATTTAATTTGAATGGAAAAAGTGTTAATTTGAGAGTAAAAACCTATATATATATTGGGTGTTTTTTATTCAGGTATAGAACTTTAAGTTGGCATCACTTTTTTAACTGGCGGCCATTTTGTCAGCTATCAAGTGATTAATATTTAGTTTGGTTTGCCATTTCATCATGAACAGGTTGACAAAAGAACAACGCTTGCAAATCGTGCAAATTTATTTCGAAAATAATGGTTCAGTTCGCGAAGTTTACCGCAAGCTCCGTCCATTTTATGGTCGACATAATCGTCCATCAGAGCAATTAATTCGGTTAACCATGGATGGCCACCAAGATCGTGTGATTTGACACCATTGGATTATTTTCTTTGGGGATATGTGAAGTCGCTCGTCTACGCCAACAAACCAGAAACGTTAGGGGACTTGGAAGCCAACATTCGTGGCGTTATTGCCAACATACGGCCTCACATGCCCGAAATCATATTTAAACGTTAATGGCATAAAATTATCCTTCCAATAAAGCCAAATTGATGGACATTAAAACGATTTTCTTGTGTTTTATTTCAATTCGAAGTTCTATACCTCTAAAAAAACACCCTGTATAAGAAATACACATATGAAGCACAAAGCACACAAGAGTGAAGAAAAACATAAAAAGTTTTCGATTAATCGAACATATCGTGCCATAACCGCCAAAAAGCTTAAGCTTTGACCAAAATCGATTACATATTTGTTATCGTAAATAATCGAATTTTGTCAAAAAAAAAAAACGAGGTCCAAAAAATGTGCCGGTTAAGCTTTTTTTTCGAATATAATTCCGTTCTTACTAACCAAAATGAAAATAAATATTTTTAATCAACAAAAATTAAAAAATTGTTCATCGAATAACCGAATAAATTTTAAGTTGTATTCGCTTATTCGAATAGTATAACTAATATATAATCGAAAACGAATATGAGTTCAGTTTCTTACTAATGAAACATAATTAACAAGCAAAATAGATATATTTTTGTGAACTTAAAAGTGTTTGTTTGAGACATTTCTTTTCTTGTGTTTTATTTCAATTCGAAGTTCTATACCTCTAAAAAACACCCTGTACATATGTATATCTGCCTTTTGCTTTACATAAACATAAAGAGATTTAACAAATATCTTAATTTATGTTTAATATTTGTTTAAGGCACTAATAATCCCAGATTATAATTTTTTTTTATTAAAAATACATTGAAATTGATTATTGAGAGGTTTAGCTGGATCCTATGGGCATTTCACTGTTGTTAATGCAGATCATCAGGAAACATTTACCCAAAAATTTCTTATTTCTTAAAATTTCAATGTATTTTTAATAAAAAAAAATATTTTACTGAATAAGTAAAATAATAAAATATAATTAATAATTTTATTTTGCAAATTTTTTCACCCACGATTTGAGAGAAAGAAGAAAAAAACTTAGGTGTACACACATATTGTAAAAATTAGAATTTATATTTTATTTCTTGTAAAAATTCTAATATACGTTAATTATCCATACAAATAAGTCTCTTAAAAGATTGGAAAAATTGAGTTAACTTTTTATCAGAAACTTTTTTTCTTGATTTGCGCAAATTTTATTGTTTTTTTTTTTATTTTAAAAATATAGTTTTGTGTTTCTACATTTCAACTATAACAATTTTTGTTTGCACAAATTTTAACAAAGTTTGTGCAAATATTTGCTCAATTTGTGCAAGTTTTTGTGTGTTTTGTGCACGATTCTTTTTAAATCAAAATGCAAAGAAAATATCTAATCTGAAAGCAGAGTTGAAAATTTTTGCAAGCTTGCGCAATTTGTAAATATTTTAAAAATTAAAATACAATACAAATATATGATAACTGTAACTATTTCATAACTTTTAATTCAGCGCAAATTTGGGCGCAGTTTTATTTAATGTCAAAACTCACTCCCAATGGAATGAGAAAACATGATTTTGAAACTTGCAATTTGTGCAAATTTTTAAAATTAAAGCGCAACAAAAATATCTAATTCAATACAATGCCATAAAAATGTATGCTTCATGAAAATTTTACTCAATAATTAAGTCAGCGCAAGGCTTAACAATTTTTTTTCAATATGTTCAAACTTGCCGAAGCAAGAGTCTACACAGTTTGCGCAAATTTCATAAAGAAACTTTAAATAAGAATTTCTTCAGTTCAGTACAAGAAAATTGCATATTTTTTCATACAATTTACACATTTGTTCTGTTTCTCTGATTAAAATATTCATTATATTTTAATTCCATTTGTTTTTTTTCCGTCACTAAAAATCAATATTTTTTGTTATTCAATTATTTTCCATTTTTTTTTTTTTAATTTAAATATATTCAATGAAATTGCATTTTACATATGTTCTTATTCAATGTATTGGATTTTTACACACAACATTTAGCATCAGGAAGGGGAAAAAGAAATTGTTTTCGTTTTTTTTCTGTTAGTGATTATATTGTTGTTGGTGGACAGTGAGTGAGTGAGTGAGTGGCATTGGTGATGATGGCGATGATGATGCTGTTGATGTTGGTGGTAGTGTCGCTGTTGACACTTTTGATAAATTGTGTAATTGAAAATTAAATGAATTTGTTTGCATATTTGTTGATATACTTGCATTGTGGACACTCAAACAGAAACTCGCTGATATCTGGTTTTAGTTTTGTATTGTTTTTTTTTTTTTTTCTTAAAATTGAATTAATGTTTCCCTTTTGCATGCGATGAAAGATGATTAAGTAACAAAATTTCAAACAAAATAATTTGTCAGTTTCAAAATCAGCATTCGTAGTCGAATCGAAATGATGCTGAGTTACTTTTATAGAAATTTTCTTAAATTAAATTCGAAATACTGGAAAACTTTTTGATATTTTAATGTAAAAAAGATATTCGCCAGGGGTTCTACTCTGTAATTCGAAACGAACGCAAATGCTTTCGAATTTTAATGTTAATAACATACAAATTCGAAAGCATTTTCTTTTGTGGATATTTATTGAGAATTTGAATAAAACATTTTCGTTCGATTTGAATTACATACTCGTATACCCCGCGTTGGGTTCTTTCTTTCCTGGAATGAAACTGTCTGTCTTAGGCGATTGAGGCCATTTTAAAACATTTTCGGCAAATTTTACCGAGTTTTTTATAATTTTCGTGTTTCATTAGCAACTAAAATATCCTTTGACAGGTATTTTTATTGTACAAAGTTTTGTACAAAATCGCAAAAATTGTCACACATTTGTGTAAATTTATTTTGAAATTTCTTCTAAAAAATTTTTGCCAAGATGTCACAAATTGTCATAAATTACACCAAATCATCTAAAATTCTCGCAAATCAATATAATATAAATATATTAAACAAATTTTTAATTTGTTGGCAGTTTTTTTTTTATAAATAAAAAAAAACGTTTATGAATGAGCTCAAATTTACATAAATTTGTTCAAATTCAAAAAAATTTTTAACATTTTGTACAAACTCGCATATTCTTATACAAATTTTCACACATTTGCGTAAATTATTACAAAAGTCAAGGCATAAATAAAATAAATGCATACAAATATTGGCACAAAGTTTTTGCAATTTTTTCCAGAGATAATAAAATTTTCTTCGCAAGGCTTCTTTTATCATTAAGCTCTTTAAAAATATTTCCGGAATCTAGTTTCCAATATAAATATCACAAATTGCCACAAATTATTCCTTCTTATTATTCTTCTTATTTATTTATTCTTGCAAATCCCTACAATTATAAAATTATTCTAATTTGCACAAAATGGCACGAATGTCCATAAGTTATCACATATTCACAGATTGTCAAATATTTTCACAAATTGTTAATTTTTTTTTTTTAATTTATACAAATTTTGTACAAACTGTAAAAAACATTTAAAAATTGTTCATGAATTTTGTGCAAATTGTCAAAAACATTGTACAATTTGTTGCAAATTTTGTACAAAATGTTACAAGTTTGCACGAATTGTCACAAGTTTTGTACAAATCGCCACAAATTGTATACAAACTGTCATAAATTTTTTACAAACTGCCACAAATTTTATACAAATTTGTCACTAATTTTATACAAACTGTCTGAAAATTTTTCCAAGTCGTTGCAAGTGTGCTCAAATTTGTTCAATTTAACTGCCACAAATTTTATACAAATTTGTCACTAATTTTATACAAACTGTCTGAACATTTTTCCAAGTCGTTGCAAGTGTGCTCAAATTTGTTCAATTTATTTTTTCAGAAATAGTTGGTTTATTTTTATGATATGTATAAATTGTGTACAATTCGTAACAGATCTTGCACAAGTTTGTGTTACTTGTTGCATATCTGTTAAAATTTGTGTAATTTTTTTCAAAAATAGTTGCTTTATATTTCATAAAATTTCTTACAAATGTTTTGATAAAGAGTTTTGAAACATTTCCCAAGAATGGCAGAAGTTTTTGTAAAAAAATTTTTTATAAATTTGTGCAAGTTTTTGCAAATTTGTTTAAATTTGCGCAATTTTTTTCGGAAATAGTTCGCTTATATTTTATAAAATGTTTTTAAATACATTTGGTTGAATTTTTTTAACATTTCTCAAAAATTTCAGAAAATTTGTACAAATTGTCATAAACTTGAATAAAATTGGTAGTTGTTGCAAATAAATTTATGAATTTGCTTTTTTTCAGAAAATGTAGTTGGTTTATATTTAAAAAATTTCCTAAAATTTATATATTTTGGCAAAAAAAAATAAATAAATTTATATGTATAAAAACCAGCGGAAATATCAAAATTAAAAATAGTCTCATATCAAAGTGCACAACTAAAAATCCTTCAATGTAAAATAGTTGCCCTTTCTCAGCGACCCTTCTTCATTTATTTTTTTTTTTAATTTCCCATTTTTATTACATATTTTATTGCCACTTTATTTACCAAAAACCCCTTAATCTTTAAAAGCGATAAAAAAGTAAGAATGAAATAAAACCGAAAAGCATGAAATGAATTTATTTTCATTACTTTTGACATCGGCATTTTTATTTATGATGTCACGTTTGTGTCTTTTATACTAGTATTTATATTAAACCTTGAAGACAACACCTTTTTCTATATTATAATCACAAGTTTCACACTTTTCCCTACATCACGATAAATTTGACATTGAAGGATAACGAAAGGAAATAAATTAATAAAATTTTATAAATGAAACAGGAAAATAAAAAACATGTGTAAAACTAAATCTTTTTTAAATATTTAATAACATTTTTTATTAAGAAAATTGCCAAAATGAGTTTAAATTTTTCACCAAACATTTGTTCTATCAGAACAAATTTGCTCCGGAGATATTATAAAAAACTTCATTAGCTGCCAATTAAGAAATAATTACTAAAAAGAAAAAGCTAATTTGCAGTGGGAGTTTCACACAAATATAATCTTACATGTTGCAGGAAATTATTATTTGCTAAAAGACGTAAAACACATTAACTTAATAAATGAATATTTGTATTACGACTAAAAGTCATGAAGGACGTAAAGAAAGAGCGAACGATAATCATTAAATATGAAATACACCTACCCGTACCCTCGTAAGGGAAACCAATGTATAGAATATCAAATATTATTTCTTCTTGCATGTCGCCCATATTAGATTAAATATACAAAACAGTATTACGGCATAATAATATTATTTGCTCATAATCCTTATGGCCATAGAACGGCTTTAAGCAATTTGTATTTGCAGATAAGTTCTTTTAAGACGTATTAAATTTGAAATGAAAATTTAACCAAGGTATTTTCACATAGCTATTTTGTTTCTCCCATATATCCTTATTTTACAGGTCATAAACAGATTATAAAGAAAGTTTCGTTACTATTACTAAAATCACCCAGAAGCTTTTTGATAATTTTAACTTCAATTGGCATAAGGACATGGCTAACATACATATATTTATGCTTACTTTATAAAATTGAATTTGAGTTACAAATTATGATCTAATCGCAAATAAAATTCAAGTACTATTTGTGGAATCGCAGGGTGAATTTTAATATAATCCATAAAATAATACGACTGCTTCCCATATATGATTTACTCAAAAACTTTAATTTCTGCTACAAAGTGTATGACTTCGACAAGAGGTTTAGAACTGTTCTGGCCAATAGAAGGGAAGGGGGGAAATATAACCTCGGTGTACCTTTGGAACTGGCACCATCAGGTGTTACACTGATGGCGGCAGAACGCCAGCAGGCTCTGGAGTGGGAGTCGTAGGACCAAGGACTAACTACCACGAGTCCTTGGGAAAATCTCCTACCATTTTTCAATCGGAAGTGCCATCAAAGCACTAAGCTCATATGAGTTTACCTCTAAGTTAGCTCGGGAATGCCGCATTAAGCTAAATCAGTTAAGCAGCATGAATAAGGTCACACTCTGCTGGGTTCCTGGACACGCCGGGGTGGTAGGAAGTGTGAAAATGCAGACAAAATGGCCAGAATGGGGGCTAGTACACCCATGGTTTTGCGGACTCGGATTGGACAAAATCCGGGAAGATATATCGACGGAGATCAAGAGTTATAGGGAACACCTCTGGCTCATCTTCCTGGGTTGATGCATGCAAAGCTAATGACTGGAACGTATAACCAAAATCGTTTCATAGCTCTCATGTCCCTGAGTAAAAACAATCTAAGAATGCTCACAGGCTTCCTAACAGGTCATTGTAGACTGAGAAAACACCTCAGCAGACTTGGCATTGAGAGTAACAGTCTGTGCAGATTCTGTGAGTACGACGATGAAACCCCGGAGCATATTCTGAAGGACTGTGAAGAGTTATGTCACAGAAGATATATCCAATTGGGCAAGCACCTATTGGAGGATTGGAAACTGCCAACACTAGACCCACTGGCAATCCTGAGATTCATCAGGAGAGTGGGTCTGGATGAGGTGCTCTAGCACCTGGCAAGGGATACAATAGATCTACTTTGGTCCCAGTGTCCTGTGTTTCCCGTTTGACTTAATAATTCATTCATTCATACTGCGTAGCCAGTGAGATTTATGGTTCGAAGACTCTAAACTAAATAAGCAGATAAATCAAAGCAGTATTCGTGAACTATGTATGCACTCGTACTCGTATAAGTAAATCTCAGATAGAATTATAATAGTTTTTTTCTGCTATTTTTTATAAGAGTTTTCCACCACTATTGTCACCTTGAGTGTGCACCAGATTTTCATCTTTATGTCATCTGCATTTATTTATCTATAGTAGTCTTTGTTATTTGAAAACTTTCTTTATTGTATCTTTTTTTATTCTCTTAAACAAAATGCAAACTGCATTTGCTTTGAAAATGTGCAGCTAAAAGTGAAGCGTAACAACTTGTTACTTGCAATTTTGCTGCAATTGTCAGGGCCATGCCCTAAAGCTGTGAACTGTACTCGTGATTATGTGTGTAAAAGTTTGCGTGAGAAAAAAAGTATAACTGCAATCGTATTGTTAAGTTTTTTTTAAAATCCTTTCAAAGAAAGTTTGTCTTCTTTCTTTTTTTTTAACAAAAATAAGGGCACTAAAAGTGTTTCTTATTTATTTTCTTCACAGTGCCTGCTGGTGATTTTGATGCAGCATTTTATGCTACTTGCATTGCTGTTGCTGAAATGCAACTACTTCAAGTGCCACCGATATGCTTGAGAAACAAAACGAAACTGTTTTGGACTTTTCTATGGGAAATTTTTCACTTAAGTGAAAACAATTAAGTGTAACTTTAACTTATTTTCTTCTTTTTCTGTAAGAAATAAAAAAACTGCTTGAGGGAACGGACAACAATGAAAAAGTTTTGGTTTTAAGTTTTGTAACAAATTTTACGGATAGTATTTTCCTGCTGCCAATAAAATAAAATACAAGTCTACAAAAGCGGAAGAGCAGAATAATTAAGGATAACAAAATCGAGAGTTTAATAAATTTTATCCCAGAGTAATTAAGCAGCTAACAAATATTTCTGACAAATGCTCAAGCACAAGCGAAATACATGTTTGCTGCTATTGTTTTTTAAGAATCACCACATGTCCAACAAATATGCTTTCTTAAGAGGATACATTTGTTGGGGAAGGTATCACCGATTGAATTGAAAAATTAATATTTTTTTATATTATTTATTTTCCATCAGACCCACTGTGCTTGCTGACCACAAAGGCTCATTAATTAAGAATTGGAGTCGTCGCTAAATATCTGAATTGGAAAAAAACATTTTTTTTCGAAATAATTTTAAAAAGTTTTATATCATTTGAAGTACTTATTGCTGTCGATGGCAAATTATTTTTCCAAGTACAAGCTGGGGTACTTAGAGTTCATAGCAGGTTTAGTGTAGATGTGCACATACTTAAGAATGTGTGTGCGTGTGTGGGTGGTTGTATTGGAAAGCACTTGAATGAGAATATTACGGTGATTTATTTAGTAGTGAGAGGGAGAGAGTTATATATACATAGATGCTCCCGTATTAGTGAAAATATACTGTTATTAAAATTATTTATCCTCTATAAAATGCGTGTAAGTAATCGGAGGCGTATGTTTGTGTAATGCATTTCAATTTCAATTGGAATCAGCGTTGCCACAATTTTTGAATTTTCAAAAATTAAATTTTTTTTTAATTTTTAAAAGTTTTATTATTTTAAGCTTTATTATTTGGGTTTTAAATTTTTTCATAAGAGAAACCTCAAGGTGATTTTAAAATACCTGTCGAATGATACCCATTAGTTTTCCGACTTTTAATTTTTGGGATTTACAAAATGGCGGCGTCTGTTGGCCGCCATATCTAATTTTGACTACTGTCATATCTTTAATGACACTCCCACGATTAACAGAAATCGATTGATGTAAGAATCATCAAAATCAGTCCACGCGTTCGGTTTATATAGTGCCGCAAAGGAACACACATATATACATACATACATACATAAATTTGCTTTGCACAGTCGGTTAAAAATGGAAACTACTACGGTTAAATATTACACCATGCAAAAAAAATTTAACTTTTTGCCATAAAAATTAGTTAATTTCTTAGTTAATTTAGGGTGGCTGAACACGAACATGGCCTTCATTTATTTTTATTTTAAGAAGAGTTTTCTAGATATTCGCGAAAAACTTGTTTTTTGCAGCTTACAAAGATATTTCCAAAAATCTTGAAAACTGTTTATTTAATTTAAAGAAAAGATATGTTTTTCCTTTATTAGCCCATATTTATAATTTGTTGATCGGATAAAAATTCACTGAGTTACGCCCCTTTAGATTTAAAAAGTTTGAAGATTCACTGTTTTAAGATGAGCACTTACGACAAAAAAAATTCTAAAATTTTTTTAACCCTGTATCTTAAATAAAATTTTGTAGCAAACGTATTAAGCTCTAAATTGTTATCATCGGACAAAAAATTAAAAAGTTACGACATATTGAGTTTGTTTAGTTTATTTAGTAGAGCGCACGAGACTTAATACAAAATAAAATTCTAAAATTCGATATAAAATAAAAGAATTTTATTTATTTAACACATACTTTGCAAAAAAAAAAAATATATTTTCCAAAAGAAAAGTTATTAAATCATATTTACATTGAAAAATCATCAATTCTGGCAACGCTGATGGGAATAAAAAAAATTATATCATCAACAACGATGGTATTACAGTTAATTTTTGTTGTTGTTCTCTCTCTCGCTCTCTCTCTCTCTCTTAAAAACAGATGTGCTTGAATTTTACCAAAGGCACATTTGCTAAAGTATTTAATTGTGTGTGTATGTGTGCGTGCGGTTTCCCTTTAAGAAATTTTCTTTGATTTTCTTTTTTTGTAAAAGTATTTGTGTTTTTGAGCATATGTTAAATTAAAATCCTTGCAATAAGCCTTAATTCTACTTTAGTCTGGGAAGAAAAAAACCTTAATACAAATTCCTTTACTTAAGCCCATAATAGTTTATAATATCTTAAAGATTAAGTTAACCATATGTCGACTAAAGTATTAAAATAGAAAATATTATATAAAAATAACACAAGGGACTAAGTTTATCGTTATTTGACCTTTTTCCAAGAAGTAAAAATAAAAAAGAAGAAAATTTATGTGATTTATAAAATAACGAACGCTGTCTGTGTGCCACAAAATGAATCAAGTGTAATTTTTCGAAAGAAAAAAAATATATACATAGTATAATAATCTAAATAAATTCCCTTTTGTTCACATGTCTGGCAGTTATGATTAATTTTTTGTACATGGATATGCAAAATAAAATTTATTAAACAAACATCTACATACATTTGACTTCATAAAATAATAAATAATGTCAAATGTTGAATTTTTGTTCCTAAAAGACACACATTTCGGCTTGTTTCGTTGGCTGAGTGTCGACAAAAAAAATACAGGACTTTGATTTTTTTTTCATTAAAAAAATACAAAATTTTAATATTTTCTTTTTGAACAAAACATTGAAGATTTTTTGTAAGTTTTCTTGGGAATCCTCTAAGTATTTAAAGTTTTATTTTTTTATGTGCTGATTTTTTTAAGTTGCTTTTAATCTGTGTAAAGTTTTTAATATTTTTAAATTCTCTATAAAAAATATGTACCAGGGCCTTTGTATTTTTTTTTGTATATCTATAGAAATTTAATTTAAATTATTATTGTTGCTCAAGTTAATTAAATTTAATATTCCCTTCTGAGTGGTCGGCCACTTAATATGATTTACCCTTATGTGATTATAAAAAAAAATCACTACCGTCAGTCCTAAAAGCTTATTATTTCAAACATACATGGTTTGAAAGAAAAATGCCTAAAAAATTCTAGTCGTAACAATATATTTGTATATTTTCCCCTTGAGGTTTAAGAACTTCTTTCTATCTCAAAGAAAAAAATCCATTAAAAGAAATTAAATCAGAAAATTTTCCTGCTGCCTATGGCCGGACGATCACTAGAAAAATTGTGGGTTCGTTTCACACCAAAACATCAGGTCTACTTTGCAATAAAAAAAAATTGCGTAGAAAAATTATTTTCCCCCTGGGCCTTCTTACACTTTTTTCGTCCTACAAAATTCAATAGAAAATTTTCTGTGAAAAGGCAGTCTACAAATATCTACAAAGCCAGAAAGATGCCATCTATGGGATTATCATCCTCTCAAATTCTTGGTACCCATCTATGTTTTCTTCCACATCGTATTTGAGAATTTAAAATTTTACAATTAACAACAGTAAGTATATTCTTTGATAAACCTTATGAAGTTATTATATTTAAATATGGTCCTTCGAACCGTATAAATTATTCTTATATTTAAAAATGTACTTATTAAACACCAATTCAAGCTTGGCGTTGACGACCGGAATGAAGTCTGATTAATTTATTGGCAGTAAAGCAAATAAGTCGACAAAAAAAATCACTTACTCTTCACTTTCGATTGGATGCACTTCCACATAAGTTTCATTCGTCTACACAGTTTCTAATATTTCGCATTTGAGGATTTAACGTTTATAATTAGAAACAGTAAGTTTTCTTTGATAAAATATATGAAGTTATTATTTTCAAATGTGGTCTTTCGAACCGGATAAATTGGCAAATAAATTCTATTAGTCAAACAACAAGTCCAGGGGTCAAATTACGAGTCGTATCGAATGCCGTAATTTGCCCCCAGGCTGTCGTCACCAACCACAAGATAGTCTGATTACTTTATATAAGTTGACTGAAAAAACTAAATATGTATTCAATTAATTTCCAAATTACTGTCATTCAACTACACAGTTCTTCAGATTTCGTATTTGAGGATTTAAGATTTAGAGCTAAAGACAGTAAGTTTTCTTTGATGAAAATTGATGTCAAAATTTAAATATGGTCCTTCGAACCAGATAAATAACTAAAAAATGGTCTGTCATATCTTCTATTTACAACTGTTCTAATTAAATAACAGGTCAAGCTTGGAACAATTACAAGCTCGGCTGATTAATTCAGTGCCAGTAAAGCAAATAAGTCGACTGAAAACAAAGTAACTCACACTTGACTTAACGATTTTTGGCTTCCGACTTAGTTTCATTTAACAAATTTTTTAGCCCAGTTCATAAATCTATATTCAATTTGATAAAAGAAAAATCAGTTGATGTGTAGAGCAATTTCTTTTAATAGACAGATTTTTTTCTTCTTAAACATTTTCGCTTGTACTTTTTTTATTACAAACTTCGCTGTTTGTGTCTGCAAACTTGAGCTCATGTAGGTTTCAAGTTAAATGGTTGGTTGTATGGATGCTGCTACAGCTAAGAGTATAATACTTAGGAAAACATTCCAACGAAAACCATAAAACCATTCATTCGTTATCTTATTTTATGTTCATTTCTTTATTTTTTTATCCTGCTTTTTTTTTTTTTTTTTTTTTTTTTTTTTTTGCAAGAATCCCCTTTTTACATTCTTACTTTTTTACACATATTTTTCAATTAAGTTTTCATTGCAACTGAAACTTTATGTGGAAATTGTTTTTTAGTCTCCTCTTTCCTTTGGTTTTATTGTTCGACAGTAATAAAAACTTTATCTCGATAAATAGTTTAATCTCAAGTATTATATCAAATGAAGATGCAATGATGCAATAATAAAAAAATTATATGCTAAAAGATATAAGAACAACATTCTTTTTTATTTTCAAATTACCAAACTTAAATAATGAACATTTTCTTCTCTTTTTGTAAAAAATTAAGTTTAGCATTGCGAAATAATCAAGCACTAAGATTTCTTTTATTTTCTTTTTTAGCAATCCATTAAAAGAGCATGTTATGAACTTGTTATTTGAATGAAATCCTTGTAGACACAACACCTATTTTATATGAATGAGCTGGAAGTACGAAAGTTTTGCTTTCGTGTGAAGTGCATCATGTTTTAGCACACAGACAGATTTAATGGTATTTTTTATCTCTCCCTCCAGAGGTATCTGTTCTCTCTTCTCTATCTCTTTTTATCTTCTAATTAACATTCAAGCAGCTATTGTAATTAAAAAAAAAAGCTTCAATGTGGCATCAACAGCAAATTAAATGGCGTGATTTGATTAGTCTTAAGTTTGAATGAAGGCACTCAAGAGAATTCAAAATTTTGCAAAATTTAAGCTTACGACTGATTCTTTGGAACATTAAATAAATACGCACGGAAATTATTTTATATGTTAAAGAGACCGGCAAATAATTAAACAATTTGCAAAATCGAGTTATTAATACAAGTCAGGCAGAGACGACTCATCTAGAAAATTTTTGTGAAAAAAATTAGTGCTTTCTATATAAATTTTCAACTCAAGTCGACCGTTTTAAATGGACCAGTGTGAATATTAGGCCTACACAGGTCAATATATTTACGGACAGCAAGTCGGCAATTAGGGCAATCACAACCGAAAGAGTAAACTCTGGGACCGTTTTAGATTGCAAGAACACGATAAACGATTACGCAGTACATGGCAACATTCGTCTTGTATGGATGCCGGCCTACTACGGCGGAACCGGAAATGAACGTGCAAATGAACTGGCGAAAAAGGCCAGAACGTTACGGACAGTAACTCTGATTAATGCAAAGCCTTTCAAGGCAGCGAAGATTGAGTTACTGTGGGTAATCTATGGGGAGACCCGGACTAAGATAAAATGAGGGGACTATTGAAACTAAACAAGTCCGAGCTAGGAAAGTTGACCGGCATCTTAACGGGGCACTCTAATCTACGACGGCATTTGTAACGGATTGGAGCCACGAATGACAATGAATGCAAGGCATGCATGGGTGACATGGAGACAATGGAGCACTTCCTTTGTCATTGTCCAGCTTTTTCCCAGTCGAGATCCCGTTATTTTGGTGATGACATCTTACCGGGCATTACACATTTTATCAATTACAGCATTATAATTACAACGTTTTTTTTACCCTACCATAATTATAATTTTTTATATCTTCTTCATTTCACACATATAGAAACATATGTATATACATTAAATGTCAAAAGCAATTATAGGTTGGCTTAAACAAAAAAAGCAAACAAAAAGGCCGAGCAAACAAATTACAAACAAAAAGAAAATTATATATAGTCTACCTAGAGGCTGATCAAACGTAGAAAGAAAATACAACAACAAAAAGTATACCACACAAATTAAATTGAGTTGTAAACAAACGAACAAATACATTCACACCTTTCAATCTCAACATGAACCGTTAGACTAAAAGTGTTGCTTTCTACACTCTCAATGTAATTAAAAGAGTAATTTAGTGTATGTGTGTGTGTGTGTGCACTTAACACTTACTGTTGTTTACACTCTCAATGTTTAACCAATCAACAAACATTATACTGCTGTTATTGATAAACTTGTTGTTGTTGATACTCTACACCTTTAAGTGATTTCTTTTTATCATTTCAACGGCAAAATTAGCAAATAAAAATGTAATCAAAAAATTAGTACGAGTCGTAAAAAGGATTTAATTAAAAATTTAAATTAAACAAGCCAGGTAATTATGAGAGTATAAGCAAACCCATATACATATGTATTATCGATGGCTTAATATGCAAAGGCACATTTCAAATTTGTTTCGATAACGCATTTTTAACATTTTCAAGTAACCAACGTACAATTACATCCTGCTTAAAGAACTCACTACGTTACACTTAAAAATAAAGGAACTATGGCCACTTAAAAACACATTTCAATGTAAATGATTTAGTTTTTATTCAGATTTGTCCTTCTCCTATAAGATATCAAAAGTTGGGGTTACGCCTTTCTTATATTAAGGCATCGATATGTACGTTTTTGTTTTTTGTTATAAAAAAATGTCATAACAATTATTTTTTAAAATTCGTTTAACGCTTTCCACAGAAATATTAACTGCCGTATTCATAAAAAATAATTTAGATTTAAACAAGTTTCCATACAAAATTCGTTTTGTAAAGCACAAAGTGTCAAAGTTTGTATTTGTTTAGCTTACTAAGTACGAGTAAATGCAACGAATATGAGGAGTTTGCTGGTTATGCCAACCAGTTCCATAATCTTGGATTAGGACAACGTATTGTGCGTGCGAAAGTTTCACAAACGTGGTAATTAGGAGATTTTAACGCGCTTTTCACCACTTAAATGTTGCGTCAAGTATATCTCTAACTCGAAACTTTATCAAAAAGTTTGAAGAGACTGGTACAAGATTGGAAAAACCAAAATTGCGTTAACCAAAATCATCAATAACGCTAGAAAACTTGGGAAGTGTTAAACCAGTCTATTCGTAACGATCCTACACTTTAAATAAGGAAGCGCCGCAACTGCTTTACAGTGCATATGTCATTACATTGCATGTAAGAAAAAATTCATTCCTACAAAACTCAATTGGTGGCAGAATTAAAATGCCATGATCACTATAGAAGAGGTAACATAATTTGTCCTTCACGCAGTATTGATTTTACCCATAAAGATTTCCTTCTGTTATTTCAAGCAGAAACATTAAGAGGTTAAAGAAAACGTTTTCTATAACAAGTTTTCTTTAAAACAAATAACTGAACAAATTTAGCGATATTAAAAATAATTGAAGGTTCAATAGCTTTCTTTGCAGAAAAGATATTGACAAAAAACTTTTTTCTATTTAAAAAAAAGTAATAATTAGCGCCGGTTGACAACGTTTAACTTGTCAACATCGCACGCTTACATACATTCAAAGCAAAAACAAATTTAAAAGACCTTATTCATAAAAATTAATTTAGGTTTACAAACAAATCTCCATATAAAATTAGTTTTGTACGCCCTTTGTAAACCAAAATACGACAGTAAATGTTTTTCTCTTCCATTATTAACAGGTTTTTAAGAAATTATAATTATACACACACACATACATATTTCATACAAAATAATAACAACACACACAAATATAAAAAAATTTCCATATACTCTCACTCAATCTCACTGTCGACCAAAAGCAATCTTTGAACAAGTGTGTCTTTTTTATGTACGTATAAGACAAATTACCGTTAATTTAAAGTAGTCATATTGCAAAAATTTCAGTCAGCGTTGCCAGAATTGATGATTAATGATATTTTGATGATTTTTCAATTTCAATATCATTTGATGATTTTTTCTTGTACGTGTTGAATCCATGTGTCTTTGACGCCGTATCTTCCAAAGGGCTAGGCCAATTTTAATTTGGTTTCTTCGTTTAAAGGGTGACTTTATCTTATATCTCCTGGTCTATACTTGAAGAAAATCAGTCCAGCCGTTTGAAAGTTATCGGGGGTTCTTAAAACTTTTAATTTTTGTTATAAATTTTTTCAATCATTTCGTCTACAGAGACCTCACCTGTGAAGGTCCAGAACGTTCGCCTTGTACGACCACAACGAAATTCAGTAAAACACTTTTTTACATTTAAATTTATGGTCAAGAGTCCCCATAGTATTTACCAAACTCCGGTTTGAATATTATTTTTTTTTTTTGCAAAAAATAATGCTTAATCCGCACACCAAATTCACCAAAAGTTTTTTCATTTTCTTCTCAAATCACGCGGTAGTCTGCTGAAAATGGTTATCAAACACAAACTTAATGGCGCATCTTGTTCAAATTTTGTCAGTTGCCTGTTGGCAGAAGCAGTGTTGCTCTTTAAGTTAAGAGGTGGGAAGTTCACAAAGTGCTTGTATTTAATCAAACATATCGAGCCATAACCGCCAAAAAAGCTCAAGAGGTATATTTATTCAAACTTCCTTTGCGATCGTAAATAATCATTTTTTTTTTTTTTTTTTTTTTTTTGTTAAAAAATTAAGTTCAAAAATTACATATGGGCAATTTCCAGGAGACAGACGCGACATTCGTACACTTTTAGTTGTGTGGAAACCAAAAAAGGAATGGAAAGATCCAATATATATGTACATACATATGTATCTTAAGTGTTTTAAAGCAAGAAGGAGTGTATTTAAGAAAAAATGTTAGTCGATATCAACAATATAGTAAAAAGATATAAGCAAATGTCAGCGAGAAACGGACGCGACAAAAATAGAAGTTATTTTTGTGCACTTCTAGTAATATACATAATTCAGCGAAATTTTATATCGATTTGCTTTTGTGAATGTGGAAAAGAATGTGAAAGAAAGATGATCGTTTATGTGTAGATTTATGGAATATGAAAATTTTGTTTTAATTTTTTTTTTTCGAAATGGTTAAAGCGCAAATACGGACGCGACAAGGCGGAAGCGCCAATTTTTTTCCACGAGAACTAAACGGAGTTTCTTTGCTAATATTGCTTGAACTTTAATTCAATAGAAATTAAACAATAACAAATGCTTATTTACTGCTGAAAAAAATAATAAATATTGATTTTAAGCGACGGATGCGACATTAAGGCATATGTAAGTGAAAGCAAACTCAAAAGCTTCCCTTATTACTCCGTTCTCCTTAATTTATATTTATTTTATAAATTAAAAAAAAAAAAATTTTTTTTTTAAGTCGCATATTTCGGTCAAAATTTTTCAAAAATTAAAAATACTTTTACATTTATAAAGTATAGACCTTTCAGCTTTATTATTAAAAGCAAAACAAAACTTTTTGAGCAAAAAAAAAAAATTGTATACCTTTTTCTGGAATTACCCATATGTCGCTTAAGCTTTTTTGGAGGTTATGGCACGATATACAATTAAAGTTTTAACAATAAAAATTAAATGTTGCAATTAATTTCTTTTTTTTTTCATAAAAAATTAAAGCTTTTTTTATTGTTTGTTTGCTTAAAATATGAAAGCTTTTGGCAACGCTGGTTTGAGTGTGTCAATGCGTATAAGTAATTTAATACACAGACGTATGAGTGACGAATGTTTATCACTTGCGTGTGTGTATGTGTGTGTGTGTGTGTGTGTAAATAAAGTAGTCTCTCTGTGTATGTGATTTATTGTTTATTATTTTAATACCGTTGAAAGTAATTTATTTACTCTTAAGCTAACTCAAATGTTGTCGCAGGAATGAAAAAAAAGTTTGGGAAATGTGTAAATTATAATAATTGATTTTATTTTTTTTTTGTAAGTACTATACATGTTTTAATGTATGTCTGCATGTAATTTTATAAAAAAAAAAGAAAAACACGTGTCAGTGTCATTCATTTTGTCTCATGTAAGATTCAGATTATATTAATTTTACACTTTGCTAGAATTTATATTCAATTTGTTTTTATTATTAACAGTGCCATTTGAACATAAAGCTGCCTTAAAAAAACCAGTTTTTATTCAAATGTGTATCATTAAATTTATTTGTATTTCATGCTCTTCGCCTAACTGTGGATTGGTAAAAGTAATATTTTTAATGTATTGCTTTTAGTATTAATTTCTTCGTGAGTTCTTTTTGTTTACTTAAGACTTATTGAAGATGATTGATTTGCCCATATACATAAATACATATATATTTCATTGACAATTTAAACTTTTAAATGAACCATATTAAAATAAATTGCTGTATTAAAAAAGTTCAAAGAATATGAGGGGGAACATTTTTAAAGAAGTACAAATTAATGATACAACTTTTTAGTTCGGGAAATGTAATAAACAAAAAACTTACTTTTTCTTAGTAAGCAAGAAACACGTTATATTTAATGATGTTGAAGAAATCTTTAAAAAAAATTGTCAATAACTTGAAGAGCAACGTAATGGAGAACTTTTTTTTCAAGAGGGGCTGTCCGCATGTTACAGGTTAGAAAATTTGTTCTGAACATTTAAAAAAAAGCCTTAAAAAGGAGGGTAGGGGGGGGGGGGTTTGCAAAAACTCCGAAAATAGCGTTACGTAATATGTGAAAGGACCCAGAAAAGATATCAATAAATTTCAAAGTTTTCAATCAAATCCAATTACTGTTAAGTTTTTTTACAAACAACAAAAATTATTAAAACCAAGAAAGTAAAAAAAGCCAAAACGTTTATATTTACAAATACCAATTTATCTTCAGTCATGACAACTATTAAAGTGGCGGGCTATTCAAAATGAAACATCTTGTATATATAATTTTACCTTCATTTGTTGTCCTAGATGTTGGCTGGCTAATAAAATTAATGCTTGACCTTCACATTTATGGCTATATAGTGTACTCCTAAGTTGCCGTAGTCGTAATTATTATTTATAACAGGTGCACGCACGCACATGCTCCTAAATATATGTACGAGTATTCACAACATTATGGATTTTATATGAGCAAACATTTATTGATAAAATAAACCAAAATGCTGCCCTAAAATTGTATGCCTTTAATAAATAATAAATTCAATTTCGATAAAAAAAAGAAAAGAAAAAATAAATGTTGTACATTTTCCAAGCAAACACTAGCATACAAAAATGATTAAATATTTGCTAACAAATATTTTGCTTAAGTTAATAATTTTTTGGAATACTAAGTAGATTCCTGTATTATAAAAGAAATACGACTGACTGACTGACGATGATGATGATGTTTGAAACAAAAAAATAAACACAAGCAACTTTATGCTTTTCATTCAAACACACTAAACACACAAAATATACGAAGCAGTCATATTAATTTTCTGCAACAAAAAAGTCATAAATATAAGAATAGGAAATTTTCAGAAAAACCTTTCCCACCACCCTTTTTCAAGTTAATAAAATCGCGTTTTAATGTTATATAAACAATAAGAGGAGATTGCATGTTGGTCTGCAACTAAGGCAAAGTAATAAAATACACTGTTTGTATTTTTAAAAGCTTAAGGAAACTCCCTTCAAAAAAATAAACCTGCCACATTATTCAGAAATAAAAGACATTATGTAATGGCATTATTAACTAAAATGTTACAAAACGCTAGAATTTGTATGGATTATAAACATTTTTGTTATTCACATAATTTTTTCATTTTAAGAAAGAAAAAACAAAACCATGAAAATAATGCCCTTAATTTTCCTTTTATACACTGCTGTTCATTAGGATAGAACCAAGTAATTGTTCAGCAAAATTTGTTTAAACATTTCAATTACAACAAAAATAAACAAAGTTAGATTTGCAGAAAAGAAGAAGAAGAAGCCTCAAATGCCAGCTTAAAGAAGAAGAAAAATCAAATAAAAATGCATTCTACCGGCACTTTCTGTCATTTGTTTGCAATCAAGTGAGGAACTCCTCATTTATTTTTGGTTCATCAGAATAGAAAAACCTTCAGTTTATAGTTTTTTATAGAGCGATTGGCGAAAATAAAAGTTGTAGCCATAGGGTCCATTTCTTCTTCCTTTTTTTACTCAAATCTAACTTTGTTTATTTTTGTTGTAATCTTTGGTAACAATTACTTAGCTCTATCCTGATGAACTGCAGTGTGCGACTCAGAACAGGAAAGTGAGTGCTCCAATTTTCGTTAACTTTTTCAATGATTTGGTCTAGGGCCGCGCAATGATAAACCTATAATTAATATAAAGTTTCTCGAATGTTTGCATAAACCAATGACTTCAGGAAACCCTAGAGAATGATCAACACGGAGAAGCATTACGTTAAAATGTAAAAATCTGAAGAAAATTTTTACCTAAAACTGCCGAAAGCAAGTGCAACTAAAACTAAGTACGAATTAAATCTTTAAAAATTTTCCAAGTATTGACTAATTTTGTTTAATTAAATTATTCACAAATAAAATTTGTTACAAGTAGAAAGTGACAGAGATTTTTTAACAAAAACAAATGAAATATTTGCTTTTAAAGCTAAATCATTTCCTATAAATATGCATTGCATTTTCCTAATTTCAATTAAATTCGAACACAATTTTAATTTCACTATTTTAAATTTCTGCTTTTTAAATTAGTTTTGTTTTGTTTTTTTCGCGTAAACATTTTTTTTAGTCGTTGAATGACCGTGACTTTGAGTAACTTGTTGCATGCTGACATTAAAAATATAAATTGTAGAGCAACAGCATTTTTAAATGGGGATGATTTTTTGAACTTGTTGGTTTAACATGACGTAACTCAAGCTGCTTAGCAGCAAGAAAAAAGCAACAATTACACAGCTGTTGTATGTATACAGTCGTTGGTTTTATTACTTTTCTTTGCCATAAAAATTTTGTTTTTTTTTAAGTTTATTTTTAGAACTCTTTAGACTCATGTACATATGTATATACAATGACTGCCAAAAAAGTATTGACAATTTTACGGCAGACACAATGAGGACTACAGAGTAGTTAGAAGCCCAGGATGGTCTAGACTAGAGCAAACTAAAGTAAATTTTACAAGACTAGACTAGACTAGACTTGACTAGACTAGACTAGACTAGACTAGACTAGACTAGACTAGACTAGACTAGACTAGACTAGACTAGACTAGACTAGACTAGACTAGACTAGACTAGACTAGACTAGACTAGACTAGACTAGACTAGACTAGACTAGACTAGACTAGACTAGACTAGACTAGACTAACCTAGACGCGGCTGGACAAAACTAAGCTAGACGCGGCTGGACAAAACTAAGCTAGACCGATAAAAAAAAATTAAATCCACCATGAAAATTTTCCTTTTTCCAAAAATATAAGCAAATTGAAAATTTAAAACTAATTTCTTATACACTGTTTAAGCGAAAAAAAAAAATATTTTTTAATTGAACTAATAAACTTGACCCCCTCTGCTCGTTTTTTGTTTTCATTTAACTCCTTTAAAAATGACTTCAATTAATTAGTACTTTGTTTGAAAAGGAATATAATTAACTGTAGCTTCTAGCTTCTATGTAAATAAGTACATAGTAGATATATGTATGTATGTATCGTCTTTAAATTAAAGCTAAAATTATAAACAACTAACTCACCGGTTGCGCTATTTTCTCGACCATTAACATCCGTTTTATCATTTCCGTTTTCCGCTACCAAGACCGATGTTAAACCTGCTGTGGGTTTTCCTGTGCCATTTTCAGTTTTAACAATTTCTACATTGTATTTCACCATTTTGCTTTTACAGTTGTTTTGGGCGCGTACAAAGGATGGTGGAGAGTGGTGAGAGAGTGGCGTGGGGTGAAATTATTATACTCGTAGATATATTTGTATATTTTTTTGGGACTTTTTTGTTGTTGTTACAATAGTAAACCGTTAGTCGCTTTCATTGCGTGTCTTTTGTTTTTGTGATTGGGGAGGGGTTTCTTTATTATTATTGTTGTTGTTGTTGTTGCCTTTTTATGTTTTGCGTTTTTATTGTAATTATTTAACTTTTGTTGCGTGGCCAACTCTTAATAAGAGTTTATGACACAGCGTTAAACTGGAAATAGAAATAAAAAATATATAAAATTTTTTAGCTGAAATACATATCTATTTATGTATGTATGTACGAGTATGTATTTTTGTATGTTTGTATGCTGTATAATTAAAATTATGGAAATATACTGGCATATAAATTAAACTTATAGGTTTAACATTTAAAATAATATATGCAACCACCTGATTGGGTATAAAAATAATTTTATTATTTCAATAAAATTTATTGAAGCTAAGCCTACAGCAATTTTTAATATGAATAATTTAAAAACTAATTCATAATTCATATTTTTACTAAATACATATGTATGTACATATATGTATATGTACATATGTATGTTTGTATGCATACGTACGTATATGTACATATATGTATGTGTATACATGTCTCGGTAGCTGAAAAATTATTATTAAAAATTAAGCAAAATAAAAAATTAGCTAAATTTTATTTATAGTTCTTTAAAATATCTGTATGTAGATTAACTTTTGTTTAAAATATAAGTTATGTATTAGGTGTTTTTTAAATTCTCATCTTTAAAATTATACAGCCTTATTTATAAAAATTATTAAGATCTTATAAAGATTTCCATACGAAATTTTGCTTACTAAGCCTTTATAAAGCCTTAATAATTTTTATATGTAAATAAGGCTGATAGTATATGGCATAATAACAACAATAATCGAAAGTATTTATTTAAGTTGCCAATTACAATAAGTTAATTAATTAATGACTTTTAATTGACCATAAAACGTTAGGCGCATGCAGATGACATGTTTATTAGTTGCCTCTTTGTGATCAAACTAAAAGATGTTATCAAATATTCTGCACAGAAAATAGCAACAGCAAAAAAATTAACTAAATTGATATAATACTAATCACAAATTCAATAACAATATGAATAAGATTAATAACAGGATAACTAAGCTAGTTAAACACGACTTATTTTACTAGCTTAAGCCCAAATAAGAGATGGAGAGAGAAGGTGCTCTAAACCTTTTGAAAAATTATGCAAACGAAACTTAAACTAAAACAAGTTATTAAAGGCAAAGATTGTTAAGTCATTGAATAAGGTCAAAAAACTGTTGTTTATATTTTTAAACATTCTGCCTGCAGAGAAAAATATTTAAGCAGAACCATATTCAATTAAATTTTGTTTATTTATGTATATATACATACATAACTAAATACAGTAGAATCCCGATAATTTGTATTCCATTATATAGAAATCTTAATAATTCGCAACAGACTGATTATCCTTTTAAATAATCGCCTTAAATTGCAATAGATCGATACATTTCGGTGCCCTCGTTAATTCGTAGTTCTTTTTTTCAATACAAAGTCTGTTTAATCTCTTATCATAATAAGCTCTTGATAATCTCTTATAATGAGCAATCAAGAGCAAAAAATCAACATCGTCACTTTTTTAACTAACTGACATCATTAGCATTTTTTAAATTTTACAGGAGAGCAGATTATTTTGATTGTTTTATATGTACATGCATTGTTATGAACACGCCTGAAATATTTTTACAGTAACAATCATAAAATAGACAAGGCTTATTATGACTTATAAAGTCTAGTAGTAGTCTTAACTCATTTACAAAAAAAAAAAAAAAAATGCCATTAAAGTCGGAAAAATTGATGATTCCTTGCGTTTACGCGCTATCAGGTTTCCACTGTAGTGTTTATTTTAATATATTTAACAGCTTTATAACATTTTACTTAAACTGCTGCGCAATCAAATCAAACAAGTTAGGAGATTTATATACTTGAAAATTTTAATTACAATTGCATACTAATGTATTTTGTTATATTATAGCTAATCCTAATTATGTTATGATAGATATTTTAGGTAAAAAGTAGAAGATAGTAAAAATATTACATATAAAAATGCATTAAATAGTTTGAGTTGTATAACAGTTTAATTATTTATCATTCCTAGATGTTTTATGTGAAATTATAAGAAATGAAATAGTTTGAGTTTTATAACAGTTTTATTATTTGCCATTTCTAGTTATTTTATTAATTAGAATTTTAAGTTTATTAGAAGATATTAATTATTATTTATTTTTATGAAATACATATAAGTATAACAGTTTTATAACAGTTATATTATACACACATTTACATCTACAAACATACACGTTTATATAATAGATAAGTAAAAAATGTTCTTGTAATATTTAATTTTTATTACATGTATTTCCAAGTATGTATATAAAAGTTTCAAAAGAAAAATCCTAATCAGCTTTACTTACAAAATATTCTAGAAATTGTTTTAAAGTTCTCCAAATTGATTTAAAGTGCTTATTTGATCATATCTTGGAGAGTATAACAGTTTTATAACAATTATGCTTAACTGTTATACATGCAAAAAAAACTAAAGAAATATGTCTAAAAGTGCATAAATGAAGATATTTTTTTATAATTTATAATATTTCTAGCTATATAAAGTAATTTCAATAGGTGCAATCGCCTGTAACACAATTTTTTGAAAATTAAAAAAAAAGAGTTAGAAAAATGTAAGATATTATAACTGTTATATTGTATACACATGCATACATAGCACTTTTATATAAAGGGTAAGGAAAAGTTTTTTTTATTTAGAACTTGTAGTATTTAAGTTCTTATTATATTTCCCAATATATAATAATTTTAGAACAGCAACTTTACTTACAAAATATTAGAGAAATAATTTTAAGCTTGCTCAAATTGATTTAAACTGCTTATTTTGTCATATCTTGAAAAGTATAACAGTTTTATAACAGTTTGGCTTAACTGTTATACATGCAAAAAAGAAGAGAAACCCGTCTAAAAGTGCATAAATAAAGAAGTTTTTTTCTATAATTTACAATATTTTTAGCTATGTACATATGAGTAATAATAAATTTTTCACAATTAATTTTATGTCCACAATAATCTTCCTTCAATAATTTACATTGAAAGCAAAAAAAATTTCTTATTTTATTGATATTTTCAAAGTGTATTTTAAAAAATCCTTGAGTGTTGCACATGTAAACATTAAAATTTTGAAATTTTATTATTTAATATATTTGCTTTGTTATTAAAGCTTTCATCTTTATTAACATTACGTAAAAGAAAAAAAAACGGGAAAATTTTCGACACTAAAGCAATATATATATGTATATGTACATATATATATTTTTTTGTCTTTATTTGTGACATCATTTTCCGGTCATCATTATTTTTTTTTTTTTCTTTATGAAACTATGTAAGTAAGTCTATCGCGGTATATTTAAAAATTTGTTTATATAACGCTTCACTTAAGCTTTTAATACTCGTATCTGTTTATAAATACGAGTACTTATTTCAGTTAAATTATTTTTTTTTTTTTTGTTAATTTTATGTATAGTTTATTTATAAAATTTGTTTGCTTTCAACAGATTTCATTTACCTGCCTCTAACATTCTATATCCAGAGCCTGTGTACTTTGAACCGTAGCTTTGTAGACAGAAGAGTAAACAACAACAAATAATTTACCTCATAATTCTTTTCACCTTTCCTCTAACAAAAAAAAAAAAAAACAAAACAAAAAATAGCAATAAAAAACTAGGGTATACGTACATATGTATGAGTGTTTGATCTTTAGCAGCACGTGTATTTACATCGAGAGACAAGTTAACAATTTATTTATTATGCTGGAATTACTGTAAACGTTTTATACTCGTAAAATGTAAATGCGATTTTACATGAAAAAATTCCAATAATGTTGCGAGAATGAAAACTTGTTTAAAAAAACACAGCTGAAGTAACGGGTGTTTTTTTCTTTTTCTGTAGTACTTTTTCAGGCTGCTAATGGACAAATTGTATGATGAAATTTTTGTTACCTTAGAAGTGGAAAAAGCTATTTCAAAGGAAAGGGAATGGATTTTCCTTGCACCAAAGACCTGATCACATCAACTAAGTGATGCCTGCAATTTTTCTGGGCGTTTTTAGGGGTGGCGTTGGCTGAAGTAGTTAGCACGGGTGTTTCTAACCCGGTGTCCGACGAAGTCATTAAATAACAACACCATGCATTTTTCTGATGTGCATCAGTATCCCTTTGTATCAGCTGTTGTAGGAAAGTTCAAGTGATGAAGGCATTGACACTGGTCACTGAACTACACCGGCTTCAGCGGATACTAATCCTAATGTAACATCAGAGCGCCCTCCTTGGTCGGTATTGTGTAGCAGAATCATCGAGGAAGTAAAATAACCAATAAAATGGCTATTAAGCACAGCTTTGGAAATTTAATATGCCTCATTGACACCAGAGACGCTGCAACTCTGCATTATTAAAAACGTGCAAAAAGCAGAGTTGTAAAAGAATGAAGCTTTCCTCCATCTCTTCCTTCGCCACCAGTCTTCTCTATCACTATCCCTTTCCTAAAGAAGGTAATACCTAGTAATATCAGTAGGCATTCACTGCCTAAGGGTTACTTCTCTTTATAAATAAATAAATAAAAATAAATATATATTTGCAGCGTTTGGAAGATATGATGATAGCTCTTGCCATCATAACGGCTGAGATTTGAAACTCCTGATTTAAAGCGCATCAATCATATTTAATCTAATATACATACAACAACAATATGTTATTAAACCAGCAACGCGCAAACACACATCATCACAGTCGTAAAGCAGCTCTGGGTTGGGGAACAGCTCTCGCGTCATCGTAACTATTTCTTAAGTGCGGTCAGGCTTGTGTGTGTTGTTTGGCCTTCGAGAGTTTTGCGTCTCACTCGCACTTGTTAATGGGTACCGCAACTAATTGTATCGTTTACAGTTAGTTATTTTTGTGGTATTTTCCATTATCAAGAAATAAGATTTAACTGGTGGAGACCATAAAAACTCTAGGAGTAGATCTTGGAAACTCCTACTTCCTATACGAAGGTATAGGTCGTTCGCAGCAACCGAAGGAAGCTTCTACACGTGGAATACCCTGGCTCTTTGGCCACGTGCCTTTGCCATTTTTTGTTCCATTTGGAACACAGAATACAAAAAAAAACACACATCATCTGATATTTGCATTTAAGGTAAAAAGCTCTTTGAAAGCATTGTTTTCGCAGAGATCTGATTGGCTGTTGTACTCTCGTCGCTGTGAAAGCACAAAGCTCTTTTGTAAAAGCTTGCACAGTGCTCATATACGAGTACATATGTATATGGCTTAGACGTAGCTGTATTAAACTACAATATTTACGATTCTAACAACAAAAAAACCCCCGCTAGTTGACTAAAGGAATTTTTAGTGAATGAAAAGAATCAAGAGTGTTATTATTATTATTAAAATACAACATCTTACAATATTTTATAACAACAAACTTGAATGTTTATGCTTAGAAAAGTAAATAAAAATAATGGAATTTTTTTGAGGAGTCATCAAAGAGACCTGAAATTATTTCTTGTATTTGTTATTAATTTGTGTATTGTATAGAAAATTTTTGACATCAAAATTTAAATGATTTCCTAGAACTATATATTTCAATTTCAATAAACCACTAAATAATTTATTATAACTAGGAAAAATCTCTTAAAATTTCCAATATAAAATATTTCATTTGGTATTATACACGTTTTAAAAACTACAAGTTAACATGCCATATATACATACATATTGCTCATTTACTTAAACAACGTCATAACTCCAAAAAAAGCTAGTTTGCCAGAAAACGAGTTTAAGGTTTTCAATTTACTTGCAACTTAAAGGAAAAAGAAAATTTTATTTTACTTTCAAGAGTTGAGTAAACAAGATATTTGTACGAAATTTTTACGCAATATTAAGAACGACACTGAGGATAAAAATTCAATTTTTTGAGTTAAGACGTTGTTTGAGTAAATGAGCGATATGTATGTACATAAAAAACATTTTCTGTTAACTGTTATACATACACATGTACATGCAAAAATTGAGATAACATGTTTAAAGATTACTAAATTTAAAAAAAAAATTATATTAACTGTTATACTGTTATAACCTACATACATATGTACATACAAAAAAACTTTCCTAAAACTGTTATAACTGAAACAAATTATTAAAACAAATACTTAATCCCAAAACAAAAATTTGAAAAAATCTTTTTAAATTGCGAGCTTGAAATACTTTAGTTCTTGTCATGCGCAGTATACCGAATACACATAAAAAATTGCATAAAAATCGGTCAAGACGTTTTTGGAGGAGTTCAATTACAAACACCATGACACGAGAATTTTATATAAAGGGTTAGGCAAATGTAAGGTTAGGAAGCAAATTGACTTAAAGCATACACTTTTTTTTTGGCAAATTCAGTTTTATTGATACCAATGCAAAGTAGAAATATAGGAATTAATAATGGAGCAAATGTCCACTCAACAGTTGTTCGTTCTTTTCACAAAATTTTGAAACACAGTTTGCAATAGAGCTTCGCTTATCTCGTCAATACAGCGCCGAATTTCATCCTTCAGAGCGTCCGTTGCTTCTGGTTTGTTCACGTAAACCCGGTCTTTCAAATTAAAATTCACAAATTTCACACAATTAAAATTCTTTGTTCATGAGTGTAGCGTTCCAGGCTTAAAATTTCCCAACCTTTTACTAAACAAATGTCCAAGGATGACAGCTCAATTCTTGACATTTCCTCATTTGCCAGCCAATTTACTTCCTAACCTCAAATTTGCCCACCCTTTATACACATAAATAGATTATTTGAAAAATAAGACCTTCTATATCTATTGAAAATTTTACTACATTTTACATTTTCTTTAATGAGCAAAAGTGTTCTATTAAATCTAAGGTAAAAAGGAAAAAGTGCTTAAGTCGAGATAAGCTGATTTTTAGTTAATGATACCACCGTAATCTGCACGTTTGAAAGTAGCCCTGGGCAAAAACTCAATTAATTTGTGCAATTTTTCAAGAAGTTATAGCATTATTAACTTCTAATATTATTTGGAATAATGCCTTAATTTAGGTTATAATACTTTGGTATAATTCAACTTGAGTGTACTATTTACAGTGTGCAGTACGATGTTTTCTTCTTAAAAAATAAAAGCTAACAGAGAATTTTCCAATTTAACTGTGAAAGAAATAAATTTCTGAAAATCGACTGGAACGCTTAAAAGTGCTCTATTGCAAAACAGTCAAATATGACTTAAGCACTTTTTCCTTATTTTGCCACAGAAATTATGTTTACATGTGTAACACATTTATAAAACTTTTCTCCTCTTCTTGGTCTTCCTCATACCCTTTTTTTTTTTTTTTTTTTGGTTTGTCTCATTCCATTTATACTCTGGATCATCCAAAGATTTATTTTTATTACATAAACAATAGTAAAAAAAAATCTCAGTATATGACTACAACAACAAAATAAAATTTAACTGCTCGTATCTACTGTGTATGTATGTAAGCATGTAAGTATACAACAACAATAATGTGAATAAATGTAAATTAATGATAATTGCAGTAAAATGCCATAAAAAATATGTACGTAATAATAACACCAAAAAGAAAATAATATTGTATACACACACACACACACACACACACAGTAGATGAAGAAAAAGGCCCCGCGAACACACTATTTGAGTCAATGTTAGAAGGAAAGCAAACAAAAAATAACAACAACCTACAATAAAAAACAATGGGGAGCAAAAAAAAATATAAATACAATCCATACATTTTTGCGCAAATTTACATAGATAAATGAAAATTTACAGGAGTTACCAAATGTAAAGAAAAAAGCAAAAATAACTAAAGGCAAAATTAAAGCCGCAGTCAGATCATAAAATTGGTTTTTTTATTCAAGTTCGTAATTGTAAGCAAAATAAAAGTCACTCTTACACAGAAAAAAAAATCCTGCTACAAAAAAAGACAAAAATCAATTACAAATTTAATTTATTTATTTCAATTAAATGAAATTTTTAAACAAAAGTTTTATTGACTCAAGTACATTTTTAATTGATTTTTGTTTTTTTTTTTTAATGCAGCCTTAATTGAATTAGAACACTTTACTTACTAAAGTAGTACTTACTTATCTTACGCCTAAAGATACCACACTAGCTTACAATTTCTTTAACATTTCACAACTGCTTGGCAAGCCTTGTTGCCAATTCAAACCTATGCAAATAAATATTATTATAAGTAGCGACATGGTGTCAACAAGATACAAACATTTCAAACCCTCAATCTTGATTAAAGAAATAATAAAAATCACAAATATAGCAATTCTTTTTAAAAAAGCAATTTTGCATTTTATGCAAATCAGGCTTTATTTTGTGCTGACTTTATTTCACGTTCCTCTATTTTGTCGTGTGGAAACAACAAACAGTATATTCATGAATAATTTCAGCAGAGATGAACAATTTAAGCACAATTTTTTTGTGTCTCTCTCTCTCTCTCTCTCTCTCTCTCTCTCTAGTCAAAGGAAATTAAGATTAATAATGATAAAATCGTTTTTCTAGTCTTGTTAAGCTATATAAATGTTCTAGAGTTAAGTAGTAAATTGTTCCAAGAAAAATTTAACCCACAAGCCGATTTAAAGTTAAGTTTATGATGCAAATGAAAATTGAGCGATTTGATTAATAAATTGTTGAATAAGGCCAATTAAAAATAAATTTTCTCTTAAACAAACAAACAATGCATCTAAAAGTAAAAGGTAATAGATTTAAGTGTTGCTTATTATTTTTTCCAGCAATTTAACAATTAAATAAGAAATATTTATTTTTTATTTTTTAATACTAAACGGATTTTAACGCTTCTAATAAAAGTCGACACAAAAAATTTTCAACAGAAATCAAAAGTGGAATTTGCCACTTCAACTTTCTTTATGGTCCTTCGAAACAGATCATGGTTGCCACTACTGTTTACATTTTTTCAATCATATCTGATAAACCATGACACACTGCGTCTCCTAAGACAAAAAAAAAATGGTAATTAGTCCGCTTCTTCTGAACTACACCCCGGGCGATCCGGTGATTTTTTAATATCGTTGTTGCTAGTGAGCGTAGATTTGAGATTCTGAGAAATAGTAATAAGATGCATAACAAGGGAAACTATTTTGTTGTCCGTCCGGTTTTAAATGCATAAACTTTCATACTAATGTGTAATGCCCTAGTTCTGTTCAACGATTGTGTTGTTTTGTCTATGGATGGAAAAAGGCCAAGTTGCGATTCTTTAAGACAATTATTAGTTATTGTCTGTGGTAGAAGGTTTGTTTCAAACTATTATATCCCTCACATATTTTTTCATATATTTTTCAAACTTTCGTATCATACTTTAATTTAATTTTTATGTTTCAAAAAACATGTTAATCATATTTTTATTTTTCATTATAAAAAAAAAACCAAACACTCAATAATATTTTCCAACAAAAACGTCCTAAATCTTCTTACTGAATTAGGGCATAACAAAATGACATAATTTAAATAAAGAAAGCTCCTGAAGAATTTGGGAAAAAAAGCCAACGAAACGTCGAGCAAATAAAGATGTGATTAAGACCTAAAACTAAAACTGACCAACAATTTCGCTAGGGAACTCCCCGCCCAAAAAACTATACTTAAATTCATGTTGTTTCATCGTGAAATAACTTTCAACATACTTCTTCGTAATATTTCAGTGTCGAATTTATGTTGTTTTAACTTGAAAAAACTTTGACTCAACATGATTATTCATTTTGATTTAACAATACTGCAATATTAAATCAACATGAAATAAAGTTATTTCAAAAGGAAAAATTTTCTTTGAATGTTATTGTAAATCATATTGAATTAACATGAAACACATGTGAAGCAAAATTATTGCAGAAAAATGTTAAATTAACCTTGTTTTAGTAGATTTTAATAAGAATTTCTGCTGTTTTTACTCGTTTTACATAACGATATTTTTCTTATATGCTTTGGCAGTGATCACAACATAGTTCAAATCAAAGAGGATAGAGAAGCTTAGGATAAAATTTTAGAATATTAAAGGCGAAGAAAGACGTCATTCCTACAACTTCAACTATAGCAAAATAAATTTTAATCAGTTTTGTTTATAACTTATCAAATATCTTCCGCTGGAGATGGAAAAAGCCAAGGTATTGAAAGACTTAAATACGCGGCTGTCCAACTATCGAGAGTTGATTATAGCGCTTTAATCACAAACTGACTATTTCACAAATTACGATTGGAATTGGAGTCAATTAGGCAGGGACCAAATTGGTACTTTTCTTTAACATATTCAGAATTCAGACCAGCATGTTCGGGTGGTACTTGTTCGGATCTGATCTGAAACCTGGTTGTTATTCTGCTCAATAAGGTCTTGTTTAATCAAAATGGTGAATATATGCGTTCTTACGTTTATAAGAGGGCTTTCTGGAGACTACAGATGTACATCTTGCAGTGAATGTACATGACAGTGACAAAGGCTGTTCTCACTTACATATCTTGGTCTCGTCCGGTGGTCAACAAGAGTACACAACTCTCTAAACTAGGCGAGACTGTCATGTCTTGTCTCTCAATCATTGGTGCGATGAGGTCAACTCCTCAGACTAATTTGGAGTCCTGACACGGCCTTGTTTGGTTGGTTTGCTTATGTGGCTGACTTCTTCACGCAGGCATTCAAGTAGAATCTACATGATTACTTTTTGAAAGGATCACTCCATTCGTCGTTGTCAATCTATGTAGAACCGTATCTCTAAGTATTCGGATACGGTAATAGGTACTAGATCCAACCCGTCGCTTTGAGATATCTGATAAGGTCACTCAACCCAATCTCAGATAAATCTGAAAGATCGTTTAGTACATGACTGCCTAAAAACTTATGTCTCGAGAGATGCACGGCTGAACATTCGCAAAGAAAGTGGAAGATAGTCTCCTCTTTGCTTTCTTCTCAACAACTTTGGCAGAAAATGTTAACAGTATTTTGTCTCTCCTGTAACATTTGGTGGAAGTGAGTTAGCAGGTTTACACTCTAAGCCGACGATATTATATCCTTTAGTTCATATTAGGAGCATAAGGCGTGAAAGTGCTACTAATCGACCTGTTAGACTTTGTGAAAAGTTCTCGGTATTCTCAAAATCCATAATCATCACGAACACGTGTTGCCTCACCTCAGGGGCGGTCATGGCCAACTCAATCGAAAATTGAGACATATAAATAATGAGTGCGTAAGGTTTTAGGAATTGAAAACACATTCAGCTCAAGTTTACAAACTTGTGATACATTGTGCAAACACAATGAACGCCTTTAAAAAGTATTTCATTAAAATGCGAAAGTTTAATGATTTTAACCTCTAGACCAGCTTTGTTGTCACCCGCCTTCATCATGTTTTGTTAATGGAAAAGGTTTAAATTTTTTTAACTATTCCATTATTAATCAAAATTGAAATTGTTTTCCAAGTTCAAAAAAATATTAATAATATTCGCATGTACATATGTATGTATTTATATAAAATATTAAAGATCCAACAAAATTATATATAAAAAACATTTAATTACCAGCAACATACAAAAAAGTTTATATGGCAAAATGTGCATTTTCTGACACAACAAATAGTACTGAGTTAGAAAATTGGTTAGCGTAATAAAATTAATGATTCAGAAAATATGAGACATATTTTTTTCTAATGACAAATTGTTTGTAAAATATTGTAAATATTGTTTGTTTATTTGAGTCTAGGAAATATGAAGTAATTTCGTAATTATTTTACTTAATTTTGCTAATTAAAATTACACGTTCGCAATTTTTGTTTAAGTAGTACAATTAAATACAGAATATGATTTCAGTATAATAAAAATATATAATTAAACGGACTGACATGTGTGTATGCAATAATTCCTTTATAAATAATTTTTCTTTATATTATTAATCGCTCTGCTCTCTCCCCGCCTTCTCATAACGCAATTATTAACAACCTACTGGCAAGTCCCTCGTAAATAAAACCACGAAAATTTGTTAACTTTGGCTGATGACTTGGGATATGTATTAATAATAATTATGTAACTAATTCAGTCGCAAGGATGATGTTTTCAAAATAAAAAAAAAAATTTGTATTGGCTTTGTAATGAAGCTCAGGAAGCCGGTTTATTGGCTTAACCTTTAGATTTGAGATAAGCCCACATGAGTTAAATAAGAACTGCATGTATGCCAATTTATGACACCTCTCTCTTTTATTTGCTTCCCAAGTCAGTTAATTCTCCAATCACTCTCGTATTTTCCCATCTTCTAAATCTTACCTTCAGCCACATCCATACATACACAAATACATATTTATCTCTTCTGGGTTGTCATTTCATCATGATATCAGTTTTGTTTTTTTTTTTAGAATTATCAACGAAGCATGAAATAAGTCCATTAATATATTTTAATAATATTTTTTATCTTTCATTCAAAATTTGCTCGATTTTAATTGAGAGAGATTAGTATGTTTTTTTTTAAGTTTGATGTTTTCGCATTTATTTTTAGGAACAACACCAACCAAAAAAGCACACACACACACACACGCACTCAGCACAGATTTTACATTGTTGTTGGATTTCTATAAAAGCAAATACCATTTATATCCATTCAGTTTTATTACATTTGATTCGATTTGAATTTGTTTGCTATAGACTTTTCAATGTTAATGTTAAGAATGTTCTAAGCAAATAGAATTAAGAACATTTTCACTTGACATTCATTTTTATTAAGATAAAAATTGTGTTTTTTTCATAATGAAATAACAAGGGGTTAACAGCAACAAAAGTAAAAAATTTAAGAAGTATGGAAAGCAAGACATGTGTATTTAATAAAATTAATTTTTATTAAATATAAAAAACATTGTTGAAGTTTTTGCATCATAAAACTAAAATAATCTCTAAAAATTTGCACTGGCAACTGAAAATTTTTTGTTTAAATTAATTTTAGCTCATTTAAATCTACGACAAAATGTACTCGAACACAATTCTTGAATTCCCAAAAAAAAAAATTCAAAAATACCTTTTTGGAAAAATTTTAAAAAACTGGCTAAAAATACGATTTTTTCATCTCTTTTATCTGGGTAAAATTTTAAACTTCAAAGAAACATAAATGAATTTTTAGCTTATCAAACAGTGTGTGTCTATTCTCTTTTTGCACTGGGAACTGAAACTTATGTGTTTAAATTAATTTTAGTTCATTCAAATCTGCGAAGAAATGTGCTCGAATACAATTCTTGAATTCCCAAAAAAAATTCATAAATACCTTCTTTGAAAATTATTTAAAAAATTGGCTAAAAATGCGAGTTTTTCATTTCTTTTACCCCTTAACTTCGAGGTAAGCTAAATTTTTAAGTTTTTTTTTTCAACTTCTTTAACAAAAGATATCTGATTTAAATTTGTTTTTATTTTTTTCAAATTTTAAAAATTTAAAATTTTCATTCATCGTGAATAAAATGAGAAATTTTTGTTTAAATGAAGGGAAATTTTAAATCCCGAATTTTATGAGAACTTTTGTTTCCGCTATCAATGCGTAGTGAATGAATGTAAATAACGGTAAGAAGACTTGTACAGCTTAAAAATTAATTACAAAGCAAAAAAAACTAAGTTTAATAATAAGAAATATGTACACATTTTTTGGGTTTCAAATGAAATGTTTTTAAATACTCTAGCTGCTGTGAAAAAAAATTCTTTAGTATACCACCGTCATAAATTGACTGTATGCGAACCGAAGAGGTTCATACTCCAAGAAAAAATTAGTTGCAGGGAATTATTGTTAACAATCGTAAATTTTATTTACTGATCTTGTTAGTAATTGGAAAGATAATATTGAAATTACTCCATGTATTCATTCAGTTCTGCAAAAAAAGTGAACAAAACAAAGGGAAAAGTGAAAAAATCCATGCAGGAAATATTATTCACGATAAGAGGAATCAGAGAAGGGAACACATTACTAGAGAAAAATTATTCACGATTGCAATTTGGGGAAAAGGGAAAATATTTCGAGGCGAAAACTGTTCACGATAGGAGTGATTGAATTTTTAGCTTATAAAACATTTTTTTATGCCTAAATTCCCAAAAAAAAATTATAAAAATCTCCTGCCTCTAGAAAGCTTAAAGTTTTTAGTATGATATTTTTAATTATCTCTATTTTATTTAACAAAAATTCTGAATTTCCAAGAATTTTATACAAATATTCTGCCTCTAAAAAGCATAAATTTTGAAGAATTTAAAATTTTTGTTGCTTTTTCAAAAAATATGCAGAATTCCCAAAAATTTTATAAAAATCTCCTGCCTTTAGAAAATTTAAATTTTTTGGAGAATATCATATATTTGAAATTTAATACGCTTAGATTACAAAATATTTCTCGCAAATAATAAGTTTTCTTAAGTTTCCACAAAGCTAAGATAAATTCCCAAAATTCCAGAAATCTAATAAAATATGTATGCTTTCCTACATTTTAAATTTTAATAAGATAATGCAGTTCTAAAAATAAAGCAAAAAAATTCATTGACATATCTAAAAAAAAATTTGAGTAAATACACATGGGATTGAATATATTGACATGGGAACTAGCTATACCCCTTAAGGGTTGTCTTCACTATGCTATACAATCATACGACTTTTGAAAAAATACAACCCTGATCTAATGAATTATTTCCTTTTGAAAATTTTCATCATACCAAGGTTGCATTTTCTCTAAAAGTCGTTCGACTAAGTAGGATTATGAATATCAGCCCTTAATAAACTATTTCAGTGTATTTTTGATAATAAAAAATATTTTACTGAAAAAGTAAAACACATGGTAATTTGAAAAATTTAGTAAGCTGGCAAATACTAAAATTAAGTGAAATAATTCCCAAAAAATATACAAAAATTTCGATACAAAGATTAAAAATTCTTTCATTATAGAAATTTTCTAAAATCCCCCTATTTTACCTTAATATGATATTGTTATTTAAATTTATATATTTTTAAACTTAGTTCTCTTATATTATTGTAAAATTATATTTATCGATCTGATTTTTTTTTTAATTCCCAAGAACAACAACGATATTCCCCGAAATTCCTAAAATCTTAACAAAATTGTGAATTTTCTTCTTGACTAAACTTTAAAGTTAAAAAAAAAAACGCTAATTTGATGTGTTTTGATTCCGATAGGAACGAAATAGAAAGTTTTCATTTACTGACAAAATTTATTTAAAACAGCCACACTGCCCCTTGAAGAAATATAAGATGTATAAAAGAAATAAAATACATACACATGTTAATATTAGATATCTACCAACTCTTATAAATATTTATCTTTTAATAATGCACACAAAAATTATTTAAACAAATAAACGAAAACATAAGAAAGATTAAAATAAACAAGATATCGTGAAAATATTGGCAACGCCCGGCATTGCGCCTATTATTCAGTTAAACATTTTTGGGATTAAACAAACAAACAAACAAATAAATTTGTTTGAATTACTTGCACTTTACAATTTACACTCACGTCTCTATTGTAGCTTTTTCATTTTCATAAACTAGATATTTAAACTAGATAATAAATTTTCTTTATATTTCGCTTGTTGAAAAGTGTTAAAACGTGTTTATCTTACAACTTTTCGGTCAATATTTTTTATTTGTTTTTGTCTAAGCAATTTAAATTTAAATTTCTTTCTATATAAATTCATGAAAGGGAATGTAGGGATTATTTATTTGTTAACACAAGACAAATTTATCAATTTTATATTATGAATAAAGAATACAACTGATAAATAGGCGGCAGCACTGCTTTAACCCTTCAAGGCAATTTCTAAGCCGAAAAAAAGCTGGCCATACTTATTGAATCACTGATATATTAAATGATTTTGTCAGTATTGCAGAAATATAAAATTCGTGCTATACATCAAGAGTTGAACGACTTATTTTAGAAAATAATAAATTGTATTTTAGAAATCAGCTGATTGCGAGGTAAATTCGTTCATGACTAAAATTAACTCTCTGAGGGGTGTTCTTAATAGTCTCAAGTGCTATTTCATGTTCTCTCCGACTCTTAACTTACGCAACCAAGGCGTTGCGTAAGTATGATTCATTATAATAGTTTGTCTAATTATTCTTTAATTTGTTTTAATTTTATTTCATTCTAACTAAAATTCATGCTTTGAATGAATGCCTTTAATGTGTGTGTGTGTTATTTAAATATATGTATGTACATCTTTAACAAAACTGCTAATTATAATAAACATGTTTTGTTTAAATAACGAAACGTCATTTATTTTAGTTTGATTTTGAAACTAAAAAGATCATCTCATGTATTTTAATAAATAATTTTTATTTTTTTTTTTAATGTATTTGCCAATTTTCTATTTAAAATTAGTTTTGACATTTATTGGCTCGCAAGTGTTACAAAAATTGTAAGGAAACAAAAAAACAAACAAACAAAAAAAAAGCAGATTATAATTAATTTATTTTCGTAAAGCTGCTTAAATTCAATTTTAGCCAAAAACTCAGATTTGTGTGTTTTAAATACATTTTCATGTTCGATTAATAAATAAAAAAAAAGTTGGGAAATAAATCATTATTAGACATGAAAAATAGGGGAAAAAGATAAAACAAAATGGCCACACCTATTACACTATTGTGGTAGAAAAATACAAAGATAATAGAAACGATTTGCGGAGCATGATACAGAGTAAATAATAACAAACAATTTTTAGAAAAAAACTATCATTTTTAGTGCTAAAATACATATAGTTTTCAGTACAAAAACTCTCTTTCAACAGAAAAATATTTTAAAATGCAAAAATATACCCACATATACACACACACATACATATTAAGCAGAGAGATATGTATGTATTTTTAAGCACAAAATATGTTTTAGTGGAAAATTATTTCCCAGTATAATATATATATTTTAGACCAAAAATTTAGATTTTAGTATAAAATTACAGTTTTTTACAAGACAATTACGTTTTAGTACAAAATTGTATGTTTATTTTCTTATGAAACCGTATTTTTTTCTGCAAAGTATATACTCGTAAACATGTATTCTTTTTAAACAAAAATTAAAATTGTATATAGAGCTATAATTTTTAGTGAAAAATTAACTCTTAGTACATTATATTTTAGTACAAAATTTAGTACAAAATTATACTTTAGTGTAAAATTATTTTAGTTCAAATTCATATTTTAGTACAAAATTATATTTTAGTACAAAAATAAATTTTAGCACACATTTTAATTTTCGTACAAATGCTTTGATACAAAATTTTATTTTTAGTACAAAAATATATTTTAGTACAAATGCTTTCGTAAAAAATTTATTTTTACTACAAATATCTTTTTAGTACAAGTAATATTTGTGGCACAAAAGTATATTTTTAGTACATATTATATTCGTGGCACAAAAATATATTTTTAGTACAAATTATATTTGCGGCATAAAAACATATTTTAGCAAAAATTATATTTGTGGCATAAAAATATATTTTTAGTACAAATTATATTTGTGGCACAAAAATATGTCTTTAGAACCACAAACAAGAGGTTGTGGTTGTGGGAGTCATATGTCAAACATTTGTTTATACACAATGTTTTTATTGAAATTACCCACAATTCTTGTACGATCTACGACTTCCACAATTGATTTTGAATTCGGCAATAGTAGTAGAAGTTTTTTAATTAAATTTTATTATTGTATAAAAAAGTCTATATTTATCTTAGAACCAAAATTTTTGTGCTAAGCAAAATACTTAAAACCGCAGAATTTATGACTCATTCTATTACAAAAATTGTAATACATACTTATTTACAATAATAAGATTTAATTTCATAGTTTCCAATTAAAACGAACTTTTAGTACATACCATATTAAATATCATGTGTACAATTTTCTAATAATGAATGCATCTCCCCTTGCTTAATTGCCTTTTAATTTAATTCTCTTGCGTCATAATTGGATTAAGAAAGCACGCACTAACACATGCATACATGCATACATACATGCATACATACATTCATATAAATACGTTAAGTTGAAAACACAACCGAGTTAGCGAAACTTTAATCACTGTTTCGCAATCGAAGTTAAATAAATAACTAAGAGTGTGAAAGAAATAATTAGGAAAATTTGTTTAGTGGCGTTCTGCAGATGTTTGTAGTTTTATTAATTGAAAAAAAATCTTGTATGGCAAGTTAATGAATACGAGTACAAAGGAATTGTATAGTTTTCTTTTTAGCTTACGAAAGCCAGAAGGAAAGAATTGATTTTTTTATTGTTATATTTTGCAATCCAGTGAATGAGAAAGTTAATTACTTTTCAGAGTTGATTTTCATGTATGGAGTTATTGGTTTAAATAATTTTTTTTTTTTCAAATAAAATTTAAACAAATTTTCTTTTAAAAACTGTTGTTTTTTTCCTGCATATAAAACTCAAACAAATATTGAATAATTCCCTTGAAAATTTCAATTGTCATTATATATTTGTCTGCGGCTTTTCTGTATGTGTTGCTCTATGTCTGTGTTTTTGTGTGTTTGTAGTCCCAGCAAACACAACGTCAAATGTTTTTGACACTCAATTTCATTAGCAAATATAATTTTTAGGATTTTTTTTTCATACAACTCATTTTTATACTTTTTTTTTTGTATATAAATAAATATATACGAAATCGTTGCCTAAATCGTTTGTAGCGGAAGTATTAAACAAAAATATAAAATTGTGTTAAACACAAAATAATATAACATAACAGATCATAACATAACGTAAGCAACTTCGCATAACACACAGTGGTATTTTTTCGACCACTCTATTTCAAAAATTTACTAAGAAATATGAAATGTTCATTTATAATTTTTTTTAGATATATTACATTTTATTTTTGAAGAATTGAAGTTAAAGTTCAATTAGACTTGACATGGCCATAACCATACAAAACAGCTGCTCGAAACAACCTTATGGGCAACACAAATAGCCATAATCATAACCATAGTAGCAAAATGAATTTTGGTTTTCAGCCGTAACCATAAACAGCTGTTTGCTGATCATGCATATTTGTTTTTGTAGCTACGCTATTTATTGTGCAATACAAGGAGTTAGGGCCAGATAACGAGTCCGATCGACTCACAGCCGCGCCGCCGATGATTTTCATAATTAGTTAGCCGCAGCCGAAGAGTGTGGCAATGAATTGCCATAGCAATGCCCATCGGTCTCAGCCGCCGCCGATTTGTCCGATTTGGTCTTAGCCGCCGCCGCCCAAAATTATACATCGGCTACGTTCTCTGGTTAGGACGTAATTTTCGTAACAAAAATAATCGACACTATTAAAGTTATAAATTTATTTTTGTTTTGATCTCATTGTACTTAAAACCAGAGCGCGAAAATAAGAGAAACAAATTTTTGATTTTCTTTTGTTTCGTTCTTTGGAGTGATTGAAACAAAGAGAATGAGAATTGGAATGTGACGAAAATATGATAAATGAAGAATGAATGAAGATTTTTCTCGAATTATAAACAAACTATTTAAGCAAAAAAAAATTATTTTATTTATTATTATATTTTAATGAAACTTGGCATGTTTTTTTTTTTATTCTAGAAAGGGTATGTACTAAATTTGAAAACTTCTCTTTGGCTAGGAAAAACTGTATGCAAAGAAAATCAATTTGTATTGTTGGGGCGGTGGGAGTTGAACGTGGCCGATTTTGATGATATTCCATTTTTTCTTAATTTAGTCAATATAATGCTCGGTGCCCACTCTTTATAGATTTTGCACAAAAATGTATGCAAACACTGCCACTGTGCGACACCGTTATTTAAATTAATAACATTGAATTAAAAAATTAGCAACATATATTCTAATTAAAATATTTCACTGAATTATAATTTAAAGCAGTTCAAATCAATGTCAATTGCAAATTTAATATCAAACACACATGTTTGCTGGGCTATTTCTATTATTTTTAGTCTTGCCTGAAGGTTTTTATATCTCGTATCGTTGCATTGAAATTTGCTTTATGATTACAAGACCCGTAGGCGGGTTGGGTTGTCTGAAACAATTCAATATAAATGTAATTATTTTGATTAAAGAACCTTATTTTACAAAATCTGATTTGACAATAAGTTAATTGTTGGCGACTGATGTTCTCAAAGAGAAAATAACTTAGTTGCTTGGGGAAAAGAAAATTGCTCAGCATAACAAAAGCAAAGTAAGTAAAACTGGAACTAAAATACAATTTTGTATTCACTTATTTTTCATTTGCTAACTTTTCTACTAAAATTTTAATTTTTGCTGAGCAGACATATTGTGAAGGTGTACTAAATTATACTTTTTAAGCAATTTTCACTCTTAAATTGTGTTTAAATTAAATACATAAATTTAAATAAAAATCTGTTTTTATATACACCCCCCCCCCCCTTTTTTCTCAATATTTTGCATTCTTTGTAATTCCCTTCTTATTTACGTTTGTTTATTTTACTTAGCTTAAAAACTTGTCAGTAAATGTGACATTTTGACAGATGGTATAAAATGAGAAGTAGAAATAAACATAAATAAGAAAAATTCTCTCAGCATGTTTGATACTTTTATTGTCAACTGGATTGTTTATGTAATTTAGTCAGCTTGTACTAAAATGTTTAACACAAACCAATGTTAATCAAACTAGTTTCGACAAAACAAACAAACACAATATAATTTATGGCTATAAATGAAAAAAAAAATCACTTGGCCATAACAGATATAAAAGGTAACACTCACTACTAGTGTTAATTAAACAATAACACACTCGCTCGCAAATGTATGTTACTTTGTAGAAAGAAATATTTATGCACAGACATACATATGTAAGTATACAATTGAGTTAATTTGTTATACGATTTTAATGCTTGACGGCAGTTACTTTTCATTTGAAATACCACCCATGGGTTTTAGATCCATAAATAAAAAATCACATTGCAAATAAAAACATTTGGGTATTCAAATGGTACTAATAAATTAACACGTTTTAAAGTAATAACGCGAAAAAATATGACTGCTGTGAGCAACCCTTCATAATTTACAATTATAAATATTGTACATACTTATTTGTATTTTGGTTTTAGCACCTTTGTACATTGCTTACTCTCTCTCTCTTTCTCAATTCCTTTGGTAAAATCTCAAGGCTCAGTTAGCAGACTGTAATGTAATGTAACTGTAATGGTAGGAAAGAGCTGATCGATATTGTGATGGTTATAGATATGTAATGTAACGTAACCTACTTTTCATATAAAAATATCGATCAGCTGTTTCCTACCATTACAGTTGCAAAATTTTAATTTTGTGGTAAAAAATTTATTGTGTGCTTTCAGCTCACTTGGGTCCAATAACAGGTCCCTTTGTAAGAAAGGTATATTGTAACCAATTCGTACTAAAAAAATTTTAATATTGTAACCAAGGTTTTTTATTTTGTCCTGAAATTTAATCATGTACTAAAAGTTCAATTTTGAATTAAAAACTAAATTTTGTACTAAAAATTTAACTTTATACTAAAACATCAGTATTGTATTGAAAAGTAACTATTGCAGTCATTTGCTTTAGCAAATATAAATGTTTCACTTGTACTAAAAATTTTATTTTGTACTAAAAATGTATTCCTATTGTAGCAATCAACTAATATTTATAATATTAACCTGGGTTTTTACTTTTGCGAATTTGTATTTTTTCTAAAACAACTTCATTAGATATCTATATCATACATATGTATGTATGCATGTACATAGATACATATGTTTTTTTGTTCGTTTTCATCAATCAATCCATCATTGCTTATTTATTAATTAAATAATTTTCTACTAGATTTTCGTTTTTCTTTTTTAAGAAAAATTTTCAAAATGTTCAAAAATATACATACATATGTATGTACGTGTATGTGTGTGTGTGTATGCATGTATATACATTTGTGTTTTTTGCCAAAAAAAAAGAACTTTCATAATTTTCAATGTTAAAATAAATTGTGTGTCTCATTTTCATTACGTTGTTATCAAAGCCAAAGATATTATAATAAAATAAAAAAAATAGAAAGCAAATGTCCTCCGTCGCTGCACCTAAAATAAAGCTAAAGTAATATTTTCACAACACTTCGGAAGAACTAAAGAAAGATATACATACTACATATGTATTTGTTAAATATGCATATTAAAACAAATGAATACTATTTCTTTCTTTCGCTATTTACTATTCGACCATTACAACAAATGATTTAGAACTTTAAGGTTGTTAAAAATTACACATAATTTTGCTGATAGACAAACAGCAACCATATACTATAATAAAATTTATTTATTTTTTATTAGATGACATCTAAAATTTGCTGCGTTATTAATACTAAACACGCACAGCATGTCTGCCTGTGTGTGTTTATTTTAAAATGTTCTATGTGATTTGTGTCTTGGCATTTTCGAAGGAAATGTTTTATGATAAACACACACAAAAAATATATTTTTACGCATTTCTCGTTTTTTTTTTTTGCCGAAAATAAGACGCAAAACATTATATTTTATAGGTTTGATTAAATATCTGCGAGGGATAAGTAATTTTACAACAAAAACCAAATTTTTTAATAAAAATTTACTTAAATTTTTTTTTATAATTTTGTACTAAAAATTTATTTTTGTCCCTGTGACATGGAATCTTTTAGCACAACTTTTTTTTTGTACTAAAAAACTTTATATTTATGCTGGAAAAAAATTTTTTGCCTTAAGGTATGGCTTATTAAAAATTACTTTATATACTAAAAATGTATTATCATACAGAAATATGCATGCAATATTTATAGTTATTGAATTTTTGTACTAAGACTTTTATTAGGGATAATTTGTATATATATAACAAAATTTTTATATATATAACAAAAACCATTTCCCGTATTCCATTTCATTAAAAGCTCGAAAATTGTGGTAAAATCAGTAACTTCCTATAGCGGGAAGTTAAAAAATTAATTACGTAAAGCAGTTCTACAAAATAATTTTGTAAAACCAGCAACTTAATTTCAGGCAAACGATTTTATCCTAAATATTAAGTTTTGCAGTCAAAGATTCTTCTTAAGCTAAAAACTTATTTCTTGGTAAAATTTCTTTGAACTACAAATTTATGTATGTTTGTACTAAAAATTTATTTTTGTGCTAACAATTTGTTTGTACTCAAATTTTATTTTTTGCCTTAAGATTTATTTTTTGCCTTGAAGATTTATTTTTGTGCTAAAAATTTATTTTTGTGCCAAAAATTTACTCTTTTTTATATTACATAAGTTTTTTTTCACCAATTCTTATATTTACTTTTGCATTAAAAATGTATTTCTGCGCAGGAATAATTCCTTAATCGGGCTTAAGTTCAGTATTTTCAATTCTTATTGAATGAAATGCACACAGAAAAATCTGCATTTCTCCCAGCTAAAAAGTCTAGTTTAATTATTCTTCTCTTCTTTAGAAAATCAGATTAATTAATAAAAATATTTATTCAATAAAAATTTAAAATACTGAACTTAAGCCCGATTAAGAAATTATTCCTGATTGAAATTGAATCTAGTTCAATTATATTTAATATGTATATTTTATGATAAGGTAATAGTTATTAACGCGCAGAAATACATTTTTAATACAAAATATAAATTTTTCGTGAAAAAATTTTTAATACAATAATAAATTTTTAGAACAAACTAACAACAAATAGTTTTTTAAATTCGTACATCAATGTAATTTTTTATTATTTTTAAATCGACTTCAATAGAAGGACGGACGTTGGCAATTCAGCTCATAATTCTACCATTTGAAATATTTTGATTTGTGTCTTTTTGGCTATATCTTATTTATTCCTGGGTTAAAAAGTTACTTTGAACTAAAAATTTGTTTTCGTCATAAAAATTTGCGTTCATTTCAAAAATTTGCGATTGTACTAAAAAATTTTTTTTGTACTAAAAATTTATTTTCGGACTAAAAATTCAAAAATTTAGTTTTGCATTAAAAATTTATTTGTGCACTAATGATTTAATCTTATGATAAAACGTACACTTCTACAATCAGATTCAGAAAAGAAATTAAAAAAGTGGGCGGGACTGTACCCATTAAAATTCCACATTTCATGTAGCACTATTCAATCGACTCTATTTTCTAAAAATAAACAAGCAAAAATAAAGTTTTTCGGAAAACAATTTTACCGACTTCCTAGACTAGGTACTAAAAAGTTGCAAATATGTATTTAACATATACATACGTATTAAGTAAAAACTTGCTTCGAATAAAATTGACTTAATTTAAAAAATTATTCAGATATAACACACACTTACAATCATATCTTTTTTTTTTTTGTTGCTTTCATAAGTGTTAGATTTTCTTACGTCTTCTTTTGTATTTTGTTTTATTTTTTAATTTTTATACACTTTGTTACTTTTTTCTAAATTTATGTTTCCACTTAAGCGTAGTACACAATAATGAAATTAAGATTAGATAGATTTATTTGCATACAGAAGGTTGTGCTTCTACAATTTTTTCATATTTTTTTTTATTTTTAAAATTTTTTTTTAAAAAAAAATAAGATTTTTGTAACATTTTCTTAGATTTTCTTATAAGAAATTTTAATGATAATTCCCATAAGTTTAAGTTGTGCTTTTGTTTATAAAGTGTTAAAGTTTGCAGCTTCATTAAAAGTGAACAATTTTTTAAATTTCAAGATTATATTAATCTTTTATTTTTTAACTTAAGCAATTTGCTGGAAATCTGTATTTTCCTAAAGTGGTAGTTTTCAAAACCAATGAATTTTTAATAAAATAAGTAAATAATAATTTGGGATTATTAGTGCGTTAAAAACTGTTAAACTCAAATTCTAAATGTTTCAAAACAAAAATGAACTTTTTAAGAAATATATTCAAGAAGTTTTCAAAGCTTTACATTTTTAAATTGACTTTTTGCAATTCCAAATACAAATTTTTTCACAAAAATTTGAAAAAAAATTATTTAAAAAGGAATATTTTCAAAATTTTCGGATCAAAGATTTGCATATGTAATTTTTTCGAAAATCTACTTTTTTTATAAAAAAAACTTCGAAATTCCTCAACATTTTTTGCTTTCATCGAAACAACCAACAATCAAAAAAGATATATAAATTTTTTTAATATTGTATTTTTCCCCAAAAAATTTTTGAATTTAAAATAATTTGTTTCAAAAAGAAATCGATTTAAAATAAATTAAACAAAATTTGAGAATATAGTAGATATTAAAAAGAAACGAAACTTTTATAAAACTTAAGCAGATAACATATAAAAATATGTACATATGCATATATTTTCCTTTTTTTATTTTATTTGAATAAGATTTTGAAGCAGCAAAAATAACTTTTAACACTTTTTTTAGTTTTTTTAGCCATTAAAATTTTCAAATAGCTTGAAATAATCAAAAGCTAATTAAAACGAAAAAAAAATATCTATAGGTATTATTAATTTATTTTTAACAACAACCACTTGTTTTGTTCAAAATTTCAATATAAATATTAATTAGCTGTTCGAAATTTCGAAAAATGCTTTATTTTTATCCACTTCTTTATTGTAATTATTTTCTTTTACGAAATTCTTTTATTTATTTTTATTTTTTATTTACAATTTGATTAATTCACATTCTTTATTTATGTATTTATTTTTGGTCATTATTATTTAATTTTAACTCTTTGTTATTGTATTTAATTTTCTGGCGTTTCTTTTTTCACACGTACGTATGTTATTCGTAATTTTTCACTTTAATATTGAATGAAAGAAATCAAGCAAGCAAACAAACACATACACACGCTCGCACCTTTAATAAAAATTTTAATAGATTCTTTTTATTTAATTTTCCGTTTAGTATTTGGTAATACACACCGCTGTTTAGCGAACGCCACGATCTACTCGTTAGGACGTCGCCGTCCAAACTGAACACAATAAATTTATCATACACACGTCCAACAGGCGTTTCTTTTTTATTTTATTTTATTTTATTTATTTCACGAGCGCGTGTTTATGTTTAACACATTCGGTAAATGTGCGAAATGTTTCACCAGCCACAACAACAACAAATGGGGAGACTTATGACACACTGTTGCTTGTGACCCTTATGTTGACAAAAAAAAACAAAAACAAAAAAGAGGAAATACAAAAACCAAAACACAAACATGCTTAGAAGAATGTTTTTACTTTTGTTATTTACATCTCTTGAGTTTAATAAATGTGTGAGTACGGAATAAAACAAAAACAGAGAAATTTTAGATTTGTTTTGTTTACAGTAAATGTGAAAAGAGCAAAGGAGAGAGAGAGAGTGAGAGCTTTTGAGCAATTTTTTTTTTAATTTTAACGTTTATTTCTGAAGAAAAGAAATTTAACGGTTTTTTAGCAAGAGTTGTGCGGCATCGATACAGAAATGCGTATGAGTAATATTTTACAAAAGTAACAAATGCATTAAACATACGTAGAAACGCAAACAACTAATATTGGATTGTTAAAGGAAATGGGCTGTACATAGAAATGTTAAAATATGTACGTTCAGTTTTTTTTAATAATAAATTAATTTGGGGTGTAATATAATCGAAGAATGAAAAGCTTTATATTTTTTTATTCTTTTATTTTTATTTAACACAGTTTTCTAATGTCTTTGTCAGGATCGAGAGTGTAAGGCTTATTTACAAAGAAAATAATTGATAAGGTGATCCTCTCATCCTAATTTTCTGTTTTGTTAGCAGAAATCAATCACGTTACATAACCACTACGAAAATTGTCCATAGAATCGAAATCACGGTATTGATGCCCAAATAATGGGACTTTTTTAGAAAACTATTTTCCCTCAAAGGCAAAAATGCTATCGTGAATCTCCCCTGAAAAATATTTCCCGCTGTCAGTTCGCAGTGAATATAAGAAACGGGAAGAAGATTTGTAAATCTTAAAAATTAATTGATAATCAAACAGTTTTAAGTTTAATAGGGCATTTGCACCTGCACGAAATCTAACAAGTTTCAATTAAAAACTTTATGAAAATCTATACCGTTTACGTCAAGTCTTTTTGACATTTGTCAAAGTTGTTTATCCAAAAAAAAAAAACTCAGTAGATGAAAATTTTCCAAAACCACAACCAAACAACTGCAATGTAGCCAATGAACACACCTTTTTATGTTCACAGCTGACTTTTTAGCATAAATTTGAAAAAAAAAACTGGCAGCAGAAAACACCCATGGTGGGAATCGAACCCATAACCTCTGCACTGAGCCACAGGCGCACCATAGTTGCAGCACTAAGTTCTACTAGATTTTAAATCTAGTGACGAAGTAGATTTTGTTTTGTATGGGAAATCTACCCGATTTTACTCATACTTTGTATGAACCAAAGAGATACATACTGCATGAAAACACGTGGTGCAAGGAATTATTATGAACTTTATGTACTAATCTTGTACTAAAAATAAATATTCATAACTTTTATTTTTTAATTGAAGGAAAATATCGAAATTATGCGATGTTCGCCTGCAAAAATAAAGTGAAAAAAAAACCAAGGGAAAAGTGAAAAAATTTCCGTGAAAAATATTATTTATGATAAGAGGAATCAATAATTCTGCCAAACAAAAAACGTCTACAATGCAAAGATATGATAGAACATTTTCGGAAAAAATTATGGGACCAAACTGTTGGTGAAATACAAAATTAAATTTTAACGGGCGTGCCTTCACCTATTTTTTAAATGCAAGGTTGTGTTTTTCATAGCTCAAGTTTTGTTAAAATCGGTAAATTAGAACCATTTCAAATAATATTTTAAGTTCTAATAGACGTGACTCCACCCATTTTTTAAATGCAAGATTGTGTCTATTTTAGACCTCAAGTTTCATAAAAATCGGTTAAGTAGAACTACGTAATATATAATAATATAATAATAATAATAATAATACCCATTTTTCAGCTATAAGATTGTGTAATTAAAAGAACCAAAAAAGGGGAAATAAATCTTAAATAAATCGATTGTTTGACGCGGTATGGCAAATGGCGCTACATGTTTTCATGAACAGCCCATCCTATTATCAAATAACCCCATATTAAGAAAAAAATTCCTGCAATAAACGTTTAATTTGAAAAAAAGAACAAAATTCAATTAAAAATTTAATTGAGTCAAATAAACTTTTGTTTAAAGTTTTAATTAATTACAAAGTTTCATAGACTCAATTACATTTTTAATTGATTTTTGGTTTTCTTTTTAATTAAAATTGTTTATTGTAGGACTATTTTTTTTCTGTGTTATATGTACACAAAAATAAGTTGGAAACTTTTACAAAGTTGTTTCTTTCCCTTTCAAAACACTTTGCAAGACTATCTGCTATGCTGCTGTTGATTTATATACTTTCAGCAAATTTTTGTGCAAAAAAAGTATATGTTTTTCAAATAATTAGTCATACATTTTCATTTAATAAAAAACAAATGAGTTAAAAATTAATACTCAAGTTTTTTATGGAAAAAAATTATATTCCTTCCCAAACTTACAGCCTACAAAATTATACTTCATTCCATTACATTTTGAGACCAAAAAAAAACTAAAATCTTCAATGTTCATATTTGTGCGCTTTGTTTACAAACATTCTACACGTGTTCTGTTTAATAGCTCAATCCCACAATTGCACAGACAATCTAAGCAAAAGCTCGCTCTCTGCCTCTATCTATCTCCCTCTCATGTAGCCAGCGTTGCCAGAATCCATCTTCTATCAATTTTTTATGATTTTTTTTGACACAAATATAATTTGATGATTTTTCTGTGATATAAAATTAAATCTTAATGTGTACTTTCCAGAGCTCAGAGTGTGTTTTAAGTTTTGTTAAAATCGGTAAAGTAGAACCATTTAAAATAAATTTTAAATTTTAATGGGCGCGACTCCGCCCATTTTCTTAAATGCAAGATTGTGTCTATTTTAGAGCTCAATTTGTGTGGTAAGTTTCGTAAAAATCGTAATTTCTTAAAAATAAAATATTACATTTTAATTGGCGTAGCCCCGCCCATTTTTTTAACTTTAAAATTGTGTAATTACAAGGACCAACAGTGTTTGCTAGGTTTCGCAGCAATCAAATAAGTAGAATATGATAAAATCAAACAAAAAAAATTTGTTGGCGTGTCCCCACTTTTTTACAATGGAACCAATTGGAAGCTTTACCCTTTCAAACAAAAAAAGAATTTTTACAAACGATCTAAAATGTACCGAGTTATGAAGTAGCAATGTCAAAAAAAAATACAAACGAATTGGTAATCTCGTCCTTTTTTTTAAGTCGGTTAAAAAATAAATGTGCCATTAAGCAAAACAGCTGACTCCGAAATTCTGTTTTCACTCGTTTTTGTTTTTCATTACCACGTAATTTATAATTGAAGGAATTTATAATATAGAAAAAGAATTTCCTTCCGCGAGAATATCCATGATTGCCCTGATTATAAAATGAATTTTTCAATAAAAAATGTAAGATGTTTATTGATATGATGCCATAATTTTATTCCCAAAGATTCTGGCAACGCTGTTGTTTGAACTAATTATTATAGCAACATGTTGCGAGGCAATAAAAAGGTAAACATGCACTTATAAAAAGCTTTTCAGCTATTTTATACAATCAAATACACACGAGTACATACAATTATACTCTTTTTAACTTCCGTTTCCTGCTATTTCAGTCAGATGAATTGGGAATTTTAAATTGCATACAAAATAAAATTAACTACCTGTTTAACGAAAGAATATAATTAGAAAGACAAAAATGTTTGGCAGTAAATCATTTTTCATAGAGTCTACATTACGATAATTATATCTGGGCGATGTCATTTTTAAACACAAACATATCGTGCCTTAACCGCCAAAAAAGGCTTGAGCGACATAATTTTCAAACTTAATTTTTTGTACCAAAATCGCTTAAGCTTTTTTTTAGCGGTTGTGTTACGATATTTTATAACTTTTTAAATAAAACTATTATCATTTATAATTTATTAAATTTAAATCACTTTATTCACAATTTATTTGTTTCATTTCGTGGTCTCACTTATTTTTAATTGCTTTTCTGTTTATTAACAAATATATAATTGTTTCTTTTTCTTGAGAAATTTTTTTACATTAAGATAGATAAAATGTTTTAATTGTCTTACATAGATTTATATTTTTGTTTTCATACTAAAAAAAATTACTTATTTTTCTTTAACATTTAGCTGAAGACAAACTTGGGTATGTACTCGTATATTGCTCTTCAAGTTCGAAATTGGTCGAAAAAACAAACGCAATGAAAATGGAAGTTATTGGTATAATACGTGCGAAATATATCAAATGCATTTCTGTACAGAGAGGAGCAGAAGGTGGAAGAAAGGCAGAGTTACAAAAAAAATATTCAAGACAAATTAACAGATGAAGTTATTTTTTATTTTCTTTTTTAATGCAATAAAATGTTTAAAGAACGAATGAGGGGACTGACAAGAAACAATGGCAGACTTTAAGATGAAAATCGTTCGTAGAGAACTAATATTTATGCAGAGAGGATTCCTGATCGAAAAAAAATTTTTTTTTTGTAGGACACAAACTTTTTTTCTTTTACAATTAAAAAAAATATTCTGCCTAATGTTGTTTTTTTATGAAATATTTTTAACAATAAACAATATTCTGTTCAAAGGTGAGTTTTTTACGCCCCTATTGCCGTTCTCAACTCAACTCAGTTTGGACTGCTGCAAGCCAACCCAACTTTCACGCAACCCAACTATTTGTTGTTATTGTGAATCACAACTAATTTTTACTTGAAAAGTTTTTGGCATAAAACTAAAAACTTAAGCTTTAAGTTAAGTTGTGAATGGCAATGCCAATGTGTAAGTAAGATTTGAGAGTCAATCAACCAACCAAACTGAGTTGAGTTGAGTTGAGTTGAGAGGCTTTAATGAAATTTTCTCTTCAATAGAAGTAAATTTATCTAGACAATATAATTTTTTGTAGAAAACTTCTCTCAGACCATCAACCCAATGATTTCTCACAGAAATTAGTCTTCTCGGGAATAAAAAAGAAGTAATAAGTGGCATCACCATGTCATTTTCTCCCTTCTTCTTGCGTGCAAGCATACAGAAAATTATTGAAATTCAACAACTTGAAAAATTTATGAAAAAAAGTTTACAAATAATGTATGTGAGCAGTATTGGTGTTTTTAGAAATATAAGGACTACAGAATACTATTTTATTTATATAAATTGTTTGTAAACTTTCTATTTGGCGAGGGGAAGATTTTTAGTGAAGAAAAAATCAAGTTCAACTGCGTTGATTATATGTACACCTACTTTTTTGATAACAAAAGCAATTTTTTTAAGAATTAAAAGTCTCTCACCCCCTCTCTCTCTCTTTATATCTCTATCTGAAAGAGAAATTTCATACTTTTTTAATTTGTAAGTCAAGACTTTGCAAAGAGCCCATTTAGATGAAGAGTGACGTAGCTGCGACAACGCTTAGAGTTAGAGTAGTTACAAGAACCAAGGGTGCTTGCTAAATTTCAAAGCAATCAAATAAGTAGAATATCATAAAATCAAATAAACAAATTTGTGGGCGTGTCCCCGCGTAATTTTTTTACAATAGGACCAATGGGAAGATATACCCCCTCAGACAATAAAAGAATTTTAGCAATCGGTCTAATATGAACCGAGTTATGAAGTAACACTGCCAAAAAAAATAGAGACGACTTGATAACCTCCCCCTACATAGCGTAACCAGGTTTGTCAATATGGCGGTTTCTCACCAAACGTGGCGATTTCCCAACTTGGTTGGGATCTAAATTTTTGAGGCGATTTTTATGTTTATTTTTGTGGTTCAGCAAAATTACTCTTGGCGTTTTTCTGCTAATTTCTTATGCGATCGTTCTATAAAAATTTATATAAAGTAAATTTATTATCAAATATAAATTAAGAAAAACTACATAAAACTGATTTTGGCGACTTTTGGCGATTTTTAAAACCAATTTGGCGAAATATGTCGAAAAAAAATTAGACAACCCTGAAGTGAAGTAATGTTTTTGCATTAATGTTCTAGAGAAATGTGCTCTACAAAAGTTTTACATTTTAAAGACAAAGAGAAAGAAAGAGTTATTGATTCTTGAGCATTTTTTTCTTTTTTTTTGGTGAAAACTTTTCCTTTGAACAAGGAATTTTTCAGACAATCTGTATTTACTTTTTATATGATTTTTGAAATTAAATTTATGACACTTTTGATGATTATTTGAAAATTACATTTTATTATTATAAGTATTATTACTTTATAATTCTTTTAAAGGCAATGTTAGTTAAATTCTTTTCTTTAATTTTTCTTTCTTTTTTTGGTTATAAAAGAAAATTAAAATAAATGTTTTATCAAAAATATTTATTGATTTTTTTTATTTTTTAAAATAATTTTGGGTGAATTACAATATAAACTCTGGCTTTATTATCAAGGTAATTTCTTTGTTTTTTTTTTTTAATTTACACAAAATATGCAATTGTAAATCTTACTTTAAGAGAAAAATTAATACATTTAATGAAAGAAATACATAGAAAAACATAATTTCTATAGAATATTTTAGGAAAAAAAAATATAATAAACAAACGTACACAACACAACCTTAAAGAAAGTACATATTGGAAAAACATTTAGATTTAAAAAATAATAACTATGTAAAAAATATTTTACAATGAAAAAAAAAGAACAAAAAACAGCAGAAATTATTTAACAAATATTAGAGCACATATTTTTGGCAAAAAGAAAAAAAATAATTGTAATAAACAAAATATTGACAAAAAAAAATTATAAAAATCTATAGTTCTAGAATGCTTAAATTGTTTTTGGGAACTATAAATTGCTTTCTTAAACTTACACTAAAGTTTTTATTTCATTGAAGAGATATGTTCTTTGAAAAAAAAGAATGTTTTTACGCATGCACTCTAGAACTGGAAAGTCATCATGTAGTTAAATTTTTTAATACAAAAATTAATACATTTAATTATTTTTTTCATGAAATATTTGTTGAGAATACATGCATGTAAAGGGTGTTTTTTATTGAGGTATAGAACTTTAAGTTGGCATCACTTTTTTAACTGGCGGCCATTTTGTCAGCTGTCAAGTGATTAATATTTAGTTTGGTTTGCCATTTCATCATGAACAGGTTGACAAAAGAACAACGCTTGCAAATCGTGCAAATTTATTTCGAAAATAATGGTTCAGTTCGCGAACTTTACCGCAAGCTCCGTCCATTTTATGGTCGACAGAGCAATTAATTCGGTTAACCATGGATCGTTTTCGCACTACGTTTACTCTATGTGATAATACGCATCCGCTGAAGTCGCTCGTCTACGCCAACAAACCAGAAACGTTAGGGGACTTGGAAGCCAACATTCGTGGCGTTATTGCCAACATACGGCCCCATATGCTCGAAAAAGTGGTTGAAAATTGGACCTGTAGAATTGGCTTTATTCGAGCCAGCCGCGGCGGCCACATGCCCGAAATCATATTTAAACGTTAATGGCATAAAATGATCCTTCCAATAAAGCCAAATTGATGGACATTAAAACGATTTTCTTGTGTTTTATTTCAATTCGAAGTTCTATACCTCTAAAAAAAACACCCTATATATTTACGGCCTTATTCATAAAAATATATATTTGACTTATAAAAAGTGTTTTATTTAAAAAAAAAAATTTACATAAAAAATTTGATTTACAAACTTTTTTAAAAGATGAAAATATTTTTTTATGAATAAAACAGTTACAAAGTGTCCCACGATCCCTCGATACAAAATGTTTCATCGATTACTTATGTATGTTGAAAACAGAAACAAATTTTCTTATTTTATTGTCGTTTTCAATACAAGTTATCGAACGAACGTTTTCTGCCGACATCGTGGGACAGGCCAGGCCTTTTTTTTCTTAAAATATTATTTGATTTTAAAAATTGTCCAACTTACAATTTAATAATGTAGAAGCCTATTTCACCAGCATATTTAAATATCAATTAATATTTAAAAAAGTAATTTTTCCATACAAAAATTAATGAAAATCGACGTTTAAAAATGCATTGATATTTAAATAGGGTTGGTGAAATTGGCCCTAAGAGTTGTATGTTGTATCTAAAGCATGTAAAAAATCATATGCGCATGTGGTTCTGACGTAATTTTGACGGCATCACGAAGTACATGTAGATATTCACATGCTTCCAGATGATGTGCTGCCTCAGAAAATATGTTCGATTCGGCTACATGTGCTACATTTGTATTTTGGAACAAAAATACTATCAAAATTTTACGGCATGTAGCCACTACTAGTAATTTAAAAAATGCAACCAACATGCTGAAGATTACCGTGACGTCATCGCCACATACGCATGTGGCTTTTTACATGCCGTGTACTATAGGCTTAAGTTGTTGATTATTTCTCTATAAACATTTGTTTAGCAACATGTTTATAAAAAAAATTACCAACAATAAAACTCTTGCCAATATTTAGTTTGCCAGTTGGACAACTATTTAATTAATATATATTTTTAATTTATTTTTTTATTAAATAAATTTCAGCACTTTGTTTTTTCTTGTTGTTCTTTAAAAGTTGGATTTTTCAAAAATCAAATTTAGAAAACGATATTGTTTGGGTAATTTTTTTTTTTTTTTGGTACATAAAGACTTAATTTTACTTAATTTGATTAATAAATTTTGAATTTTGTTTCAATTTAACGGTTGTTTTGATTTTTCAAATTTATTTTTTTTATTAAAATTTTTAAATTCATTTTATTTTTTCTATCCTATTATTCATCAGTTGTTATTGCAGCCTAGTGTTTGTTGTTTGTTTTTTATGTTTTTGTGGGATAGAAAATTTCTTTTATTGCTGTTTGTTTGTACTTATTCCCAATCCTTTTTTATTTCAAATGTCCAATCCCATTTGAGATGAATGTGTTTATCGTCATCGGTGAAGAGTGATGAAACGGAATAAGTACCTCGTGCCATTAAACCAGAAGGCGCCTCCTCATTAGGTGTTATATAGCATTGGATTTCCTTTTTGGGTGGATAAGAACCCACCATATGTGTCATTTTGTCAACTAATAAGAAATGGAAGACATAAATGAAATAAACAATATCTTTCAGTTTTCTACAAAAGCAAAGAGAAATTAACATAATTATTGTTAGTTAAAAAGAAAATGGCAATGAAACGTTAGCTAAAACTGTTTTTAAAAGAGATGATGATTGGTGAGGTCAGTTATTTTTTCTAAAAAAAAAATATATATATATACACTCGTATCTCTGATTATAGAGTTAAATAGGACATCCATGTCTGCAAAGTTTTTCAAAAGCTTTAGGGCCCATTTGCCCAACTCTGTTTAAACATCAATTCATACTTAAATGTCGATTTTCATGAATTTTTATATGGAAAAATTACTTTTAAATATAAATTGATATTTAAATAAGTTTGTGAAATTGGGTCTTAATATAGTTATTTTATTACAAAATTACTATTAAAAAAATTTGTTCTCTCTCTATCTCTCTCTCATAAGATTTATTATTGACAACTATTGATATTAAAAAACTTCGTTCAGAAACGCTTAAATAAATAAATAAGAAAAATAAAAAAATATATATAAGTTTGTATAAAAATAATGATAAATTTTTTTTTAATAAAAAAGTCTAATGAAAAAATTTTATTTTTAAAAATTGATATAAAAGCATTTATTTACAACTCTACAAAAAGAAAATTGTGAAAAACTCATAAAAATAATTGTATTAAATAAATAAAATATGTATGCATACACATACATCTCGTTACCTTAATATAGAAAGGCCCTAACTAATTATTTTTTTGAAATCGTGATTTTTGAATTTTTCGATACATTAGATGTTCTTCTATTTTTATGCAAACATTGTATGAAATAGTTAATTTTAATTATTATTGTTCGAACTTCATTTGTTTCTAAATTTATGAGTTGATCAGGCTAAAGTTCGTATTGGTATTGTGTTAAAGTGACGTCGATGTCGACAACTGGCATAAGGGTAAATATTTAATAACAAAATGTTCTTAAAAAATGTTGAGAAAATTAAAAAAAAATTATTAAAAATTTAGAAAAAAAAAAATTTTGGGAAAATTATGAAAAATATTTATACAAATTTTAATGCAAAAACATAAATAAACAACTTTATAAAAAAAAATTATAAAAAAGATTTATAAAAATATTTATGAAAAATGTTCATACAAAAATATTCATAAAAGATGTTTAAAAAAATGTTTGTAGCATAAAAAAAGGAAATTATAAAAAAACTTATGAAAAAAATAGCAATTTTTTCTCAGCCTTTTTTAATTTTATTACAAAACCTTTATGACATATTTTTGTAAAAACAAATGAATTTTTAAAATAATTAAATTTTTTGTAATAAGGAAATTTTGATATTCCGATTTTAAAGGGAGAATAAATGTTTGGGAAATATTTATTCCGCTTAAACATTTTATTAAAAAAATTTAGTTTATTTTACTGGAGAGAGAGAGAGAGAGAGAGAGAGAACTTCGAAATTGTAAACTCTTGAGAAATTCATCTTTTCAGACATTGAATGGGAGGGAGAAGAGAAAATAATTAAGAGGAGATGGATGCATTATCCTTTCATCTCTCTACCATAAACTCAAAAAGTATACTTCAAGTTAAAACATTTACATTTCATTGTCATTTTCCTTAATGGTAATTTTCTTTAAGTATTGCTTTTCAATATGTGATATCTTACCAGCTATTTCTTAAAGTTGTTAGTAGATGTTTTTTTTTTGTTTTTTGTTTTATTTTATTTTTTGGTTTTAGAAACACACACATTTATACAACACATACACAAATGTTGAGAAAATAAATTAATTATCTTAAAGAAATTATGTATTATCAAAAAAACACAAAAAGGAACGTTTCAAAATTATGTAAACTCAAAAACTTTTGGTGATAATCAAGCTTTTAGAGTTAAATTAAAACACTATCAGAATGGTTATAACTGAGGTGATCAATAAAATATAAATTAATCCAAGCATGCCGAAAAATATATTCCAAGCAATAGATTCGGTGAACATTTTTTTTTAAATAATACACAACGCCAATGAATTTGCAAAAGATATAAATGCTCTTAGACTTATTGCAATAAACTGAATGGGCAACAGAAATTAAAAATAAGCATTTACAAAAAAATCATGAATGAGCAAAATATATGTATGCATATGTATCTTTTTTACCAGAGGGAAAACATAAAAATATTGCAAATAAAATAGCAACTTTAGGCTCTTATTAAAAGTATAAAATGAAGAAGAATAAAAATTGTCAAAAGCAAAGAAAAACGAATTTTTTAAACACTTACCAGGGACACCTAAGCGATAAGTCTTTTGTACGTATTTAAGGCCGTGCACAATTTCTCTTTGAACAATGAAATCAATTCGTACTTTATACTGTACGCCTTCTTTAATAACAAAGACCTGGAGAAAGAATTGAAAAAAGTATATATAAATAATTATAGTAAGAAAAAGAATTAATTTGATTTAAACCTACTTGCTTTTTAAGCTGACTTAGATCACCAGTTAAATCTAGTTCCATATCATCACGTCCTTCCACAACCAAAGCCAATTTCTTAACAATAACTTTACGAGAATCATTGGGTTCTTTATGTTATTGAAAAAATAAAAATCAAAAGAATTAAATAAATAATTGCAAACTGCGTTTCAAAATTTGGGCTGATCTTACCAACAATAATCTTCTCCGCCTGGGCTTCACCCAATAGAGTTTCCTTATAACGCCTTAAACTTTCATCTTCCTGATCGGCTGCCATAATTTCCTCAATAGTTTTTTCTGGCGGTGGCTGGTAGTTGGCATCATGAACATCCTCTTCATGCACCTCCTCCTTGTGCACCTCATTTTTTGCAGCTACAGCATCGGCAGACATGTTGATATAGTTTGCTTCTTGTCTTGTAAATAGATATGTGATAGTTTTGTGTAACTATTCAGCTGCAGTAGATAAATAGTTGAAGACTAAATTTTGCGTTGATGAAATTAAGCAGTCTGCCAAAAAATAAAATATATACACACATATATGAAACATTTTGATATTTATTGGAGATATGATATTTTAATGGAGATTTTTATTGATAAGAAATTTAGTTTCTTAGTCCTAGTTTACACTATGCAAGTCTTATTGCTAAGCTGATTAGTTTGTTAGGAAAGAGAGACGAGGGGAAAAGAAACGTTACTGTTCCCCTCGTCTCTCTCTCCTAACAAACTAATCAGCTTAGCAATAAGTAAATATGGACTTAGAAAAACTTATATTGGTCTTTCTTTTATATTGCTTCTGTACATATCACTTTCTTATTACGCTCTATTTTTCACTTATTTCACTCTCTCAGGCTCCTGTCTTACACGTATTTCCCGCTCTCTCTCTCTCACGCCTTTCTCTTTCATCCCCACCCACTTCTCTTCTACAATCTCTTCCCCCTCTCACTCTTCTCTTTCACTCATATATCTCTCTGTCTTCTCTCTCACTCTTCTATTCTCTCTCCCACTATTCAATTTCATACTCTTCAATCTCTCTCTTCAAACTCTCACACTTCTTTCTCTCTAACATGCTTCTTGCTCCCTCTTTTTTTATATCTCTTCTTTCTCTCGCTTCATCGCTTTTTTCTATCTATAGTTTCCTTCACTCTCTTCCTCTTGCTTCTATTTTCGTATCTTTCTCGGTCACTCTCTCCCTCTCTCCACTTTCTATTTTCTTTTATTTATTTCTTGCCCTACCTCGTTTTTCTCGCTCTCCCCCACAACTTTCTATCTCTATTGCTTCTTATTTGATCTTTTACAACTTCTTGCTCCTCTTCGTGGCTTTCTCTTCTCAATATTTTCCATCTTGCTCCCTTTTCTTTTTCGCTATCTCTCGCTGACATATTTCTTACTTTTGCTCTCACGCTTTTCTCCCTTCTTTCTCCCTCTCTCTTATATTCGATCTCTTTCAATTCTTGCTTGCTTGTCTCGCTTTTCGTATCTCTCTCTCATGACTTTCTAGCTCTATCTAATTGCTTCTTACTTGCTCTTTTATGGTTTCCCGCTCTTCTGCGTCACTTTCTCCTCTTAATTGCTTCCATCTTGGTCCTTCAACTTTACCTTTTCTCTATCTCTTGCTTTCCTCTCTTCTTTTTCCCTCTATATTTTTCCTTGTCTCCTTTAGTCGATCTCTTTTACTTTTTTTCTTGCCCTACCCCATTTTTGTTTTCTCTCTGCCATAACTTTCTTGCTTTATTGCTCCTTATTTAATCTTTTATAGTTTCCCGTTCTTCTTCGTCGCTTTCTCTTCTTGATCGCTTTCATCATGCTCCCTCGTTGTCGGTATCTTTTGCTAGCTTATTTCTAACCCTCTCTTTCTCGCTTCTTGTTCTCACATCATTCTCGCGATCTTACTTCTCCCTTACTCTTTCTCTCGCTATTTTCACGCTCTCTATTTTTTTCTATCGCTTTTTAGACTCTGCGTTGTGTTATACCTCTTCGTTTATCCTTTTTTCCACTCACACATTCGTTTTTCTTTTTTTTAGCAATTAAAAAGCTTTTTTAAATAGTTAAAGCACACCCCGAGACTTTATTTGACCCTTTTCGCACATGCAAACTTTAATTTTAATTTAATACCCGCAAATTTGCTTTATTCTTCGTGCGTTTCTTTCGTTTTCTTTTGCCTTACGTATATTTACTTTTATGGTATAGAGAAAATTTATCAAAGTAGACTCTGTGTGTGCAAAGACTTTGTCAAAGCAAACTTTATTCAGCTTTTGCTTGTCATACAAATCTTCATCTTTATCTTTCTGTTCCTTGCTCTTTTCTGTATTTGTATTTCTCTTACACACATTATGCTCTTTCTCTATCGCTCTTCCTTTCTCTTTTTCAATATATGTATTTCAAGGCAAATCCATAACCAGCTGGTCTTATTTCAGCCGATTAAAGTCAGGTCCGTGTTATTTTTCTTTTTTGATAGAGGCAAATATTAACTCTAGCAAATTTTCAGTTTTTTTACTGCAATATTGCATTTGAAATCATAATAAGTTCTCTTTGTTAATATCGACCGATATAATGGGCCTAATTATGAGTGTCGTATTTCGACTAAGACTACGACGATTTTGTAATTTTAAAGAAAAAATGTTGCAATCTTCTTTAGTCTAGTACAAAATCGTCGTAGTCGTAGTCGAAATACGACACTCGTAATTAGACCAAATATACATATTTCTCTACTTTCCTTAAAAATATGTTTCTCTTTCCTATTTCAAGAAGAGAGCGTAAAATTGAGAACTGGAAGTTAAGGGTCCAACCCATTTGGGTCCAATATCCCTTTGTGCTACTCTGGAAGATAACACTGTTTTAAAACTTAAAAAACTTTTCAACAAATATGAAGTATTTTGAAGTATTATCTGCTGCTTCAAAAGCAATATTTTCCAGAAGAAGTTTGTTCCGAATTTTTTCAAGACAATTTTCTAACCTTGCGGCTACACGTTCAATAAGTTGCTTTCAATTTTTTCACACATATCGTCGCTGTTTTAACTAACCGACATAACTGACACTTTTTTGAAAAATTAGTTAAGTCCTTTACTAGACTATATAAGTCATAATACACCTTGTCTACAATTTTCATGACTGTAAGTATTACTGTTGTGCCTATATAAGTAAAAAGATTTCAGACCCAGCCATAAGAATGAATGTATGTATAAAACAACCATAAAATCTGCTCTCCTGTTAAATTTTTAAAATGTTTAAAATGTGGTTTGTCAAAATTTGCTAAAATTGAAGTTGTCACAAGCAATTTGATTTGCAATTTTATGTTCAAAATGCAGTCGTCGAGGAAACAATTAAAAATTTTCGCCTCACTGGAGGTACTTTATGAAATAAGTGAAATTGTGTTTTAAGTGTTTTAAATTTTTTACAAACACAAAAATTATTTTAAAACAGCTGATAAATTGAAAGAAAAATTGAATGAAACGTTGAAAGAAAAATTGAAGTCCACCTGGTATTCAATTCCCAAATGTACGAGTGTGGTAGTAAAAAAGTGTGAATGGATTGAACTTTGAAACAAAAATTGAAGCAAAAATTGAACGTGTAGCCTCCAAGTAAAGCAAAAGTATTTTTTGTAGAAACAAATTGTCAATTTTTTTTTTTTTTTTGCTAAACACTTTCACTGATATTTGTTTCCAGCTACTTCTTTTATATATTATACAAAAAAAAAAAAAAAAACCTTTGTCTATGGGCTTCTTATCAATAAACAAAAAATATATAAAAAAAGCAATTTAATAAATATTTTGCTGTGTTTATCAGTAGAATATTCCTTTTAGTTTTTTTTCTTTTACACTCTGTTCAATATTCATGTGTTTAAAAAATCGATTATACATATGCTGAGTATTGTAGAGGTATTAACATTTTGTTACGCCTATTTCATAGATATTAATACAAGCAAGGCAATCATTTTATATGGCCAATCAGGGAGAAAGGGTGTGCTGTGCAGTGTTGTGATGTGGTTTAAGTGTTCTACCTACAGTTTTTGACGTGCAATAGATAAATCATTGTAGGCTTTCTATTTCATACTTGTATTCTTCCCCTCAGAGATTTTTTTAAGGCTTAAGAATAAGAACAAGTTAATATTATGCTTTGGTGTGTTTTATTTATGCCTGTTACTAAAAAAATGTATGTTACTAAAGGATTGATGATATATTGAAATAAATATATGCACTGGTCTAGTGTTTTTTTTTTATTCGCTTTTTAAGAGTAAACAAAAAATCGATTACTCTTGCTAGTAAAATATTATTGCATTAATAAATTTTTATAGATCAACATCTTGGTATTCTTAAAGTTTATTATGAGTGTCAGTCATTGCTATTTATTTTTTATTAAAAAAAATTGTGGTTTTAACCTTTTTTAGAACACATGACTAAATTTTTATTTTCAAAGCTGCAATAAATGCTACTTTATGAAAGAATTCAAATAAAAAATTATAAAAAACAGTCACTACGTTACTTTGACGATCAGTTCATCAACCGTAGAATAAAGTAGGACACCTTTTAGACACGTAAAGTGTACTTTGCAGTCTTAGGGCCAATTTCACGATGTCGACACCGTTCGACTTGTCGCACACTTACATTTGAAACAAGAACAAAATATGAAAATCACACGTTGTCGACATCGTGAAATTGACCCTTAATTCAGCTGGAAGAAAGACAGAAAGAGAAAGTGTTTTTCCCTCTGTCGTTCACCCACATGAATTAAGATTTTGCAAAGCAAAATTTTAGTGTCTAAAAGGGGCGTAACTCATGCGTGACTCATGCGTTAAGTACTAGCGGAAGTCGTTAAGCGATTATTATTCTGAGGTGCAACGATGCGCTACATACATTTTTCTAAAATAACTCTTATTTGTTCAACCTTTAAAATAGAATTAAGAACTTTATGTTCACTTAAACTGCGAAAATTATTTTTTTTGCCTGCACTTTGAATACAAACACTAAAAACAAAAGCTTTTCCACAAAAAATATTGGTAACAAATTTAAGCAAAATATTTATGTAAATAAAATACCTGAGCTTGATGGTTTCATGGTTAGATTTATTACTTTTTCAAAATCACTTAAGGTAAATAAGATTTAATTGCCCAAATTTTTTAACAATTTTCTGCTTATTTTTTCACTTTTCTTTCACAATGTTCAAATTTAACGCGTCCTTACATAAGCACCGTTACCTACTTTTAATTTATTTTTATCTAGTAATGTAGAATTTTAAGGCAAGTACTTTCAGTTTTCACGCTACTTAAACTTTTTTTTAAATTAGTTCGTGTAATGGTCAGCATTGGCCCCTATGCGCCTGTAAATATCAGCAAAATTAATTTGTTAACATTTTTTGTTAAATTTTGTCATTCATATTTAGTCAGCTGTTTCTGGCAACGGAGCAGTATTTTTAACAGGCAACCTTGCAGATAATATTGAAATAAGTGGTTCAATGTAGATGAAACAGACTACATATTTACATCATGGTCCCATGTAAAGCAGTTATGGATCATCTCGTTTTAACACAAGCATTCGATGTTCGATGATCGTTCTTCCAAGACAACTTTCAAATTGTATGCGAGTACTCCATAACTATTCTATATAGGGTATTTTTGTGATTGGTCCGGTGTAATGCAAAGTTTTACTATGTGGTCCAGCCCCAGGCCATTGCAATGTTAAATCGACCCTGTTTTATCCATACATTTGAATAACCCAGGTACTTTAAGAAGTAGGCAGGGAAATTGCATAAAATGCTTGAGGTAGGGATGAATACACATATCTTATCAATAAATCTTTTTAGAACGGGATTGGGAAGAGGCGGAAATCAGGAAGTCTTTTAATAACATTTGGCAGCAAATGCAAAAAAGTTGCTAGCATTCATTTTGTTATGGTTAGATGGGACTTTTATGTATGTAGATATTATTAATGAACTTACAATTTGCGTTCCAGAAAGTTTAAATTTATTGTGGTACATACATATCTATCTTGCTTAAATGCACTAGAGTTTTATAAAAACTCTTGGAGGTCTACTGTGTATTTCGAAACGAAAGAAAATGATTTCGAATTTCTATGTTCATATCATGAAAATTCGAAAGCATTTTCTATAGTTTCGAATTACAGAGTAGAACCCCTGATTAAAAACTATCTGCCAATGAGAACTCGATAATATTAATGTAGGGTACCAACCTACTTGCATACATATATACATACCCGCTAAAAATGATACTTATTCTTCAAACAAAACCTTAAAAACGAGACTTGTTTGATATTTCCATTTTGCAAACGCTATTTGTTTTATTTTATCCTTTTAATAGATAATTTGATACTGTTTAAAACTTTTTTGTTTGTTTTAAACTCCCACGCACAATTAAAAACAAACTAACATTTCCTTTTTTTCACTTGAAAATTTTGCTTCAAATCACTCACACAGAATATGAAAACTACAATAATAATAACGATCAGTGTTGCCACAACTTAGGTATTAATCCCTATTGGGCTGATTTACACGGGCGTAATCAAGGCACATTAAATACAGGTACACGCATTAGGTGCAACTCTGTGCTTCTCACATAGTTTTACAAAGTAATTGTCAAATGAATTCTTCGTTATAAACGTGTAAACAAAAAATCAGCGGATGAGCAATATGCCTGATGCGTGTACCTGTTTGATATGCCTTGGGCATAAGTGTGCTGGCGTAAATATCATGCCAGTTTGTAGGTGAGAGAGGCAGAGTGGTTTTGTTGTTGGCATAATTTTTCAACCAGCTACATGCCCGCATTAGCAACACAAAACCAATACACATACAACTTAAAAAACAGCAAATGTTAAATGAATACGAGAAACACTAACACACACAAAGCTGTGTATACGTATGCATTTTATGCCAGATGAATTAGTCTCGTGAAATTTGGAAAAGAGCAAAATGCAAATTGTTAAGCCGAAAATTTTTGTTCTTTCGAGACAAATTGGCATGTTATGACAGACCAACCTCAGGGTTGTCAGAATGGCGATTTCTCGCCAAATGTGGCGATTTTTAAATTTGTTTGGCATCTAAACTTTTGATTTTGCGACATGACGCTTTTTCCGGTGATAATAAAATTTGTAGGCGATTTTTCGATTTTTATGGTATTTTTTTAACAAAATTGAAATTGTTTAAAAAATAAATCCTACCTAAACTCGGCTGAAAGAAATTAAAACAATTTGACTTTGATGATTTTTCTTATAATAATCATAGTAATTAATGCGTTTTGAATTTGGACGAGAAAAATTTACAAGAAATAATTTTTGGCTATTTTATTTCTACTTTTGGCAATAAATTTTAATACGATTATTTCCTAAAAATGTATCTAAAAACTAATTTAATATCAAATATTTATTAAGAAAAACTACATAAAATTTATTTTGGCGATTTTTAAAATGATTTTGGCAAAATATGTAGGTCGGAAAAAGTCTGACAACCCTGGGCCTACCGTGTATGTACTTCGAAACGAATGAAAATGCTTTCGAATTTGTATGTTAATAGACCCCAAGGTGTAATTGAAAATTATTTCCTTTTAAAAACCTTCCATTTTTAGTATTTCCTTTTGTTTTAATTTTCCAACACTTAAGCTTTTCTATAACGCACTTAATATATATGTATAAAAAAAACGTTAAACGCTCAGGTGTAATTTCAGCTAATCGGGTAATTATTCTTCATTTCAAGTGAATTTTTCTGCTGGTAACACTGATAATGATAACCATGTTGTTAAAACGTAAAGAACAATTAAACAGAACCCCCTCCCCAACCCTTCAATTTTTCACATTCACATTACACTTGACCTGATAACCAAAATTAAACAAAAAGAACTAAAACAAACTAAACCAAAAATAAAACTAAAACAAAATACTCGCTAATAGCTGGACAAAAAAAACCACCTAGAGAATAATAAAAAAGCAACAAAATTATCAATACTTGAATGACAAGTATAACAGAGTTACCAAACTTGTAACAAAAATTAAACACTCGAAAAAAATACCATTCAAAAAATATGAATCACTGATTAAAAAAAACAACAAAATGCAACAAAAAAACACCGGCAAATAAAAAAAAGGAATGAAATATCAAAGAAAATGCCAAACTAGCAGATAATTATTATGATAAAATAACGATAATGACAATGATAATGGCACTGAGAAGAAACAATGGGAACAAAATAACATCACAGAAATAAAATGAATGATTTATTTTACAATTAAAAAACGGGAAATTGATATATAAAAAATTAAGCCACATTCTGAGTGTAACTACCGGTTGTGAATAAAAGGCAAAAAAAAAACACAGCAAAAACAAATGTGGGTAGGGAAAAAATAAGCAGACAAAGGAGATGAATGACTGACTGCTCATTTCAAGAGCAGCATTGTACCCCAAGGGTGGAGAAACAAGGAAAACGCCAGCACTCACTCATCCACCATATATTCATATACCTGCATACATATAATACATACAAATTTGTGTTGGATGTACATATGTATGTATGTATGTAAGTTTTTAACACTTTTCCATATTCCTACAAACATACATACGTAATCGAATTATGTGATTGAAATTTTAAATATAACTTGGAATCGATGAGTTTTTCATAAGCTTATTCTTGTTGTCGATGCAAATTGTTCAACGAATAGGAAAATAATTGTTAACCATAAACAGCACCTTCGTTAGTAACATGGAATCTGCCTAGTCCTTCCTATCCATGATACATAAGTACATGAATAAAAAAAATATATACCAAATAAAGCCATTCACTTAAATTTTTATGTTAGAAATTTTTGCTTAACACTCAGCAATCGCCACAGCCGCTTTAGCTTAAAAGGAACAATAAATACAATTTAAAATGAGTCCCCACCCTTTTTTAACGCAGGCAATCGCTTTTTTTCAGCCAATTTCTAGAGTGCAGCATATAATTTTTTTTAGAATCAAGTTCATTATCTTTTTAACAAAATTAACAATTACTCACTTTTCTAAATATAAAAACTTAGCTTTTCCTTATTTTGTCTTGTTTTCTCAATTTTCTTTTAGTTAAGAAAGAAATCTTTCCTTTTTAAAAATGCAAGTTATTTTTCTAAGCAAATAAATTTTAAGATGAAATAAAATTAAACCGCTTTTCGTGTTTGTGTGGAGGAACAAAATTTCTTGAACAAATGTCGCGAATAAAAAAGACAATGAAAAATACCAACTGTGCTGCTTTTATTTTTATCCAGCAGTGCTGCCAGAAGATAAAAAATCGTCTGAAGTCCTATTTTCAATTTCAATTTATTCATTCATATAGTTTTTTAGATAATTCTAATGAAAATAATATTAATTTTACTGCATTTACACGGAAGACTTATTTTAAAATAGAACTATTTGTAAATAATGAAGTTACTGCTTCATCAGGAGTTGTTTTTGTTAGTCAATTGCAATACAAAATTATATGGCAGCAAATAAGGTGTGCGTATAAACGTAGTAAAAGTTTCAATCATGAACACACAGTTGCTGTAATGTGTAATGATGATATACAAGGAACTACAAGGTTACCGTACTTAATTTAAAAATGTTTAATCACAATCAAGGCACATTTACTACAGGTACACGCATTAGAGAAAACACTGTGGCAACTCTGTGCTTCTCACATAGTTTTACAAAGTAATTGTCAAAAAATTGTATGCATCAAACAAGGCACAAAAGTATTTGTCAAATGAATTCTTCGTTATAAACGTGTAAACAAAAAATCAGCGGATGAGCAATTTGCCTGATGCATGTACCTGTTTGATATGCCTTGATCACAATCATACTTTAATAAAAATACAAAATTATTTTTCTATAATACTCGCACTATTGTCATGTCTCACACGCATCAGTTATTCTTGAAGCTAGTCTATTGAATTATGTTTTAAAATTTACCGTTTGCTTACACACAGACAGTATGTTTGTTCAGTTTTTTTTGATGTTTTAATGCAGGGAAAGAAATAACAAAACAGGCAGTGATTTTGGAATAAAACACTTTATTATTGTACGAAATGTCAAATGTCACCATATAAAATGCGGTTATAACATACAGTGTGTTCAATTGGCGCTCCTTGAAACACTCCGACGATCTGGCATCCTTTAGAGATAAACATGTCTTTAAAAAAACAACGACCTGAACGAGCACAACGTGCATAGTATATTTATAGAAGGTACATGCACAAGCCCAGCCTGTTAATGTATACAACAGAGAAACAAGTCGATCGGCTCGAAGCCGACGGCGCGCCGCCGCCGGTTATTTTTCTGTTTATCCCGCCGCGGCCGATTGTATCGGCTCGCATCGGCTCCAAATGAGCCGAAATTTTATTTGTTCAAGAAGACAAATTTCGGAGAAAAAATTATGAAAATTTTCAATTTCTAATTTTCTCATTAAATTTTCATGTTTATATTAGCCGCCGAAAATTCTCTCGGCGCGCCGCCGCCGGTTACAAAATTAATAATTTTGCCTCGACTTTTTTCTCTGGTATACAATGCAGTTGTCAAAATTTGTTTACAAGCTACAAAATGTCGGTGTGTGTGTGAATAAAATGATTACAGTGTTGCCAATGAATTTGCACAAGAAAAGTTGTACAAGTTTCCTTTAATCTATTACAAAAAGGCCAAGATTTCTAACGTCAACGGCTTTCACAAACTAGGGGCTAGTTTTTTGTGTGTTTGCGGCAGCAAAAGTAAAATAAAACAACAGAAATAAACGAAATAAATAAAAAAAAGTTGAATTTAATGAATAAAAAAAGAACCAACCTATTGAAGCTGTTCAAATACTTCCGTATATAAAGTACTCGTTGTGCCAACATTCTCCGTCGTTGTGTTAATGGCAAATTAACAAAAGAAAAAAATAACTTTTAACGTATGACGGATTCATTGTGCCCCGGCCTAAATACTAATGTATGCCTGTCACAGAGGAGAAACATATGTCTCTATGTCAACACTCTTTGCTCTAGCGACAATTGTTTTTCTTTTTTATTATGCTATGCAATAATGTTAAAAAAATACATACATATGTATGTATTTAACTTTGTTGCCCCAACACTTTTAAAATTGTAGACAAGGGCCACTAAAATGTACTAGTGAATCTTTGGTGCCAATGTCTCCATGTGGTCCCAAAAAACTACTTAGTCAGTAGTGCTATAGTCTAGTGGTGGATTTTCAATGACAAGCTAATGTTAAATGTCAATAGGTGATTACATTGGCTAGGGTACACCTGGGTCAGTAATGCTACTGACAATGTCACTAGTAAATCACATTTTCACTATTCGCATTTTCTGCAGGTTATGTATGTACATACATACATACATATGTATATGCTTGTACATACATATGTAAGTATATGCTTGTACATACATATGTATATGCTTGTACATACACATGTATATGCTTGTACATACATACATATATATGTAAAATTGAGGATATTTAATTGACAATGTCACCAGGGCAGCTACCAAAAAAGTGGTGGCTTGGATAGACTTGACTCCAGGTTTCTAGTTTACTTTCTATGTATTGTCACATTTTGTGCTATTGTAGCGATCATGTTTTCATACTATATATTACACCTCAAAGCTGATTTATTTTATAAAAATAAAAAACTTACCATTTTGTATCAGTTTTGTTTGTTTTCACTTGTAAAAATAAATTGTAAAACTCACTAGGGCTGTGTCGTTCATGAACGAACGAGTAAAATTGAACGAATCACTCAAATGAACGAAGTGAGCCGGTCATTTTACTGAGCTGTTTTGGTTCAGTAGTACTGACACATAAAAATAAATTAAACGAAATTAACGACCGATGACCGAGCGCAATTGGCTCTTTTTTTTGTTTTGTTTTGCTTTTTCATCGTTCATGTGGGATTTTTTTTGTCATTTTCTCGTTTTCATTTGCCTTCTCACATACGCAATTAAGTTATTTTCGCTCCTGCTTTTTGACTTTTATTCATTGGCCATAGATTTATTTACCAGCAGAGACTTAATTGTGGCAAAATAAAAACACATCTTGAACACTTCTTAATGCTATTAATATTTTCCAAATTCCTTATTTTATGTCACACAAAAAAATACTTTAATATTGCAAAAAAAATTTACTTGCTGATTTTTTCATTGTGTTATTTTGTTTGTTTTGATCATTTTGCCAAAAAATAACAAAAACATTGAATTTGTCTCTTTTTATTGACCGAATCAACTGTTTGTTTTTTCATTTCGTTCTTTTTCTTGAAAAGAGCGGATGAACGAAATGAACGAACTCGTTCTTTTTTACAAAATGAACGAAAATGAGCGGTCACTTAAATGAACGATTTGGCACAGCTCTAAAACTCACTACTAAATGAAACACGTTTTTGCTAACTTTATTTTTCTTCTTCTAAGCTGTAGGCATTCACACCAGAGTGCTAGCATGATGCAGTTTACATTAAGCCGCATTTACACTGTATGTAGTTGTAACAAGCACATTTCAAGAGACGAATGGCAGAATTTGATAAACGTTTGGTTCGCCCATTTCGAGAACAAACAAACTTTAATTGAATATCTTTTCGTTTTAAATTAAATAAAGAAATTTTTAATCAGAAATAATTTCTTAGTCGGGCTCAAGTTCAGTAATTTCAATTCTTATTGAATGAAATATTTTAATTAATTAATGTGAATTTCTAAAGAGAAGAAAAATTAAATTAGACTATAAGCTGGGGGAAATACCGATATTTTTCTGTGCAGCAACGCACTTCATCAGCACCCAAGTCTATCTACTGGGGTAGAGATTGTTATTAACATCAGCTATTTAACGCAAATTTTCAATGAAATGGAATATGAGAAATATTGTGTATACAATTATTGATTTACCTTTGGCAAACACATTTGTAAGTATCACTATTCATTTTCATTTTTCTATTCAGGTTAGCACGAAGTTATGTCACTCTACCTAAGTATATTTAACTATTCTTGCTTATCTTTTACGATCATCACATTAATTATTTTTACTTATTCGATGTACCGTCGGTACATACATGTAAGTATTAATGTAGTGGATATTATGTTACATTACATAAAGAAATTTTTGATTTTACAATAAAACATAAAAATTGCCTTTATTTACTTACATTTTTTTCATTTTCTTTGAAAAAAATATGTATTTATGTGGATTAAAAATAAATTTCAAGTATGTATATCTGTACTTAAAGGGTAAAGTGTTTTAAAAACAATAAATTAAATCTTAATTCCATACATAAAATCATAAATTTTCAGTAAATATGTACTTAATACTAACCTTATATTTTTATACATACATATATTATATGTTAATAGAGTGGTTTAATATTTGTTTACAGTAAATGATGGTCAAAAGGTTTACATTATGAGATTCTCTTATTTATAAGTGTTATCTAATTTATTTATAATTTTACATTGTTTTGAATTTGGCGTTGCAACCGTCACCTTCTAAGTTATAAATATCTAATTATCGACTTGTAGAGACTATCTAAAAAATTATTTTTCCGTAGAGATATTGAAATTCGAAAACGTCTTGCCATTACTTATACAAATATGTATGTAAAAATGTATATTAAAAAATTTAGCGCCATTTATTCACATGTTCACTGTGAAATAAAACATACATATATACAATGTAGGTATGACATTACACAATGCAATTTTGAACTATTTATGAAACTTATGGAAACAATGGTAAAATTAGTACTTGTACTATGGCAAGAGCAAGTTACGGAAGGAATAAACAAATTGTCTAATATTTTACTAAAAAAGTTATCAGAAGCACACTAAATTATGGTTAATTTTCATGCAGTGTGACTTTGTAAGTTAGAGTTCAGCCCAACGGCGGTTTAGGCAAAACCTGAATTTTAGCAAAGTCGAAAAAAGATTTGTTTTATCTGTAAGGAAATAAAAAAAAAATTTCTACGGAAAGACCAATCGATCTTAAAGTGATTGCAACACCACTAGTTCAAAATATGTACATAGATTTGTACTTTATAAAAGAATCTATTATCATGTGAACTTAAGAGAACAACTTATTTTAGAGCAATTAAAAAAAAAACTTTTATCGCTAAACTTTTTTTTTTATCCTTATAACTAGTATATATTTTGATAAAATCTTTTCAATATTTTTTTTTAATTATAGTACATTTTATAAATAATTTTAATAAAATATTTTTCTTAAATTTTATTTACTTATTCGCCTCTAAATTTATAATATTAATTAAGTTGCATTATATTTTTTATTTGCTTAATTTTTCTTTTTTATTTTATTAAAAAAATAAAGATTTTCTTTTGTTTACCTATTTCATTAAATAAATAAAAAACTTTTCATTTATGTAAGAATGAGCAATGAAAGCGACATAATGAAATTTTTTAATGAAAATATGTGTACATACTCGTATATTTACAAATCAAACGAAACTCTTGTAATTATTTTAGAGTTTTCATGAAAAAAAAGTATATGTAGCAAGAGATTTAGAAATCTGCACATTATCAATTAATATGCTTTTTAATTTAGAATTGCATGATATTCATATTAAACTACTAAGCTCAGTCCAAAAATTAAAAAAAAAAAATAAATAACGAATTGTTAAATGAAGCATTAAGGCTGATTTTCGATCAACAATGTAATTAAAATAAAATTAGTGTCAATAGTACAAATTGAAAAAAAAAAAATTCTTAAAATGAAAAAACAAATAAACAACTTAGTTGAATTATAATTTTTAAAAAATATATACGATATATGTAAATAGTCGTATGTATGTGTATGTTGCCTTGACTTAACTTACTTATTTAAATTACTTACGAGAACTATAAAAAAAGAACTTTTTACATCCAGAAACTATTTACACAATTCTGTATATTTCAAAGGAATTGTCTTTACAAGAAGTTTATTTTGAATAAAGTGCACTTTTCACTTTAACTTTAAAGCACTCATTTTAAGTAATACTAATGAATGCTTTAAAATAAAACACTTTAAAGAAAATATTTTTTTAATGCATTTTGCAATAATAAAAAAGCTCATCAGAAGTTCTTTTTCTAAAAATACATACTTTAAAGAAAATACCTGTTTCAAAGTGGGCTTTTTTTCATTCTTTAACTTCATTGCAAATAAACCTCTTCGACTTCTCCCTCGTCGTCCTCCAGACACTCGGTCTGTTGATGCCCTTGCAATTGCACCGTATGCAACTGTTGTATATGATGAGTTTCCACCACCTCTTCAACATCTTCAGCATCTTCCACAGCCATGGCGGCCTCCACCACCTGATCGACGTTACTCGTACTATATTCCAATAACTCATCGTCGTCCATATCCGCTGAGGTGGCTTGGGTTTGGGTTTGTATGGACATGAGATGAGGTACACTGGTTTGGTGATGGTGCTGAGGCTGGTGATGATACTGAATTTCTTGCTGTTGTTCCCCTTGGTTACCATGATGATGTATTATGACTTGATGATGTTGCTGCTGCTGCTGGTGCTGGTGGTGGTGCTGCTGCTGGTGATGGCGCTGCTGTTCTGTATGATCTTCTATTTCTTCTACTTCCTGTAGCTCATGTTGTTCCATTTCGGCCGCTGCATGTGTGGTAAATACCAACGGTGGCGGCGACTGTGAGTGTATGTGTGTAGTAGAGCTGGTGTTTGTTGCCTGCATACTATTTGCTGGGGTAGCTGTTTGATGGTGATGATGATGATGTTGTTGTGGCTGTTGTTGCCTTATAATATGACCTGCGTTGTGTGCTGACTTACTTGATCGTTTCAAAGTGACTGTAACTTCAGAGCCGAGTCCTGCCAAAGAAACCGGTGTAGCAGTTGTGGTAGTGTTATTTGAGCTGTTGACAACAACATTGTTAGTGCCACTACTATGATGTAGAGCTCCTCTGGTCTGTATAATTCTACGTGTGGTAGCATTAGCCGTTGTTGGAGCTTGTACTATGGTGGCATTGGTGGTATTCACTGTATTGTTGGTCGTTGAATTAGGTGAAATGTAATTAATCAATAACACCCTTTCGCCAGACGCAGTGTGCGTCGTATGGCCTCTTAGCATGCGCCTTGTGGCCCGGTTTAAAGGTTGTGCTGATCTTATTTGTACATTGCCACCATGACTGCCGCTAACGATTTGTGCTAAATCTGCTGTACTGACACTCAATACTTCATTGCCACTGATTACTGTGGTTGCATTTTGGTGGTTGTTGTTGTTGTTGCTGTTGCCGCCACTACTGCTGTTGTTGTTGGTGTTGTTGTTGCTGTTACGGGTTTCATTGGCTGTTGACGTTGTTGCTGATGTTGTTGCCGCTACGACCTCGACTCCTGTGTCCACTGTACTACCCTCGGAGCCGCAGATCATATCGTTGGATCATCATTACGTATTATTACTGCCTTTTAAAATGAAAACCTTCTTTACCAAAATGTTCTTATTGTTGCCCTATTTGTATGATGATTTTGTTTTTAAGCAATGATATGATTGGTTGGGTTATTTTGATGTTTTTTTTTTAAAGTGATTTGTGGTTAGTCATTTCGCCATCATTTTTTTATTTTTTATTTTTTGTTTTATTTGAAAACATTTTCGGTTAATTTAACATTCATTTATTGTATAGAAAGAGAAAGAAGATAAAAATAACAACATTTATTGATTAGTGTTTCATGATTTCTTTTTTAAAAACAAGAAATGTGAATATATGTATGTATAATAATTTTATTATAGCAGTTAGGAAATGATCTCTGCAAGGGAAGATTTTGTTATTTATATTTTGGGGCCATTCACATATTACGTAACGTTATTTTTGGAGTTTTCATACGCCAAATTTTCAGTATAAATTTTCTAAACTGTAACAAACCACCCCCATTACCACCCTCCCCCCCCCCTCTCTGGATTGTTACGTTGTGACCCTTTAGCCGGCACAAAAACATGTACATATGTACATATGTGTGTCTATGTAAGTTTTTAAGTTCTACCTTTTTATTAATTTCATAACATTCGTTTTTGTTTTGAGCCATTGATGTCAAAACTGCGAACGTGGTTTAGTCCTAGTTTACACTATGCAAGTCTTATTGCTAAGCTGATTAGTTTGTTAGGAAAGAGAGACGAGGGGAAAATAAACTTTACTGTTCCCCTCGTCTCTCTCCCCATCAAACTAATCAGCTTAGCAATAAGACTTGCATAGTGTAAATATGGACTTAACAAATATTTTAGACACGCAAAGTTTACTTTACAAAGTCTTAATTCAGCTGGAAGAAATACAGAAATAGATAGTATTCTTTCCTTTGTCTTCCACTCAGCTGAATTAAGACTGCAAAGGAAACTTGGCGTGTCTAAAACGCTCAAATTTTTTGGTACTGTATTGACGTGACGCTGATGTTGTCAGCTGGAATAATAGGGAATATACATAATTGTTTTAATTTTTCTCGATGCGAAAACTGCTCACAAGTTACACTCACATATTTCGTTAAAATTTAAAATGGAGTTTCTTTCTTGCCAAAAAAAGAAACTGGGGGCAATTACGGCACTTGTTATCGAACGAAATTACGAAATATCTCAATAGAGTTTATATGGAAATATTTTTAAATTTCGAATCGCATCGAATGCCGTAATTTGCCCCCTGGTTTGAAGTTCACATTTAAAAAAAAAATTTATTTTTAGAAAATAAAAATAGTATATGCAAAAAATTTTAAAATTTTAAGCCAATTGAACTTAATAACCAATTGAACTTTTAGATTTAAAGGTTTTATACAATTGTGGAAAGATATGCACATGTTTATTTAAGGGAGGAAATAAAGCGGGGAAATAAAGCTGTACACCAAAATCAAAATAAAAACTAAACCGCCATTTTACAGCAACATGCAATTTAAAACATGCCGAATTTTAAATATTTTGTTGTATTCGTGATAACCAAAATCCATTGTTGTATGTAAATGCAAAATTAAAATCTATACGGAGGCATATGTATGTATATATGATGCAGTTGAAGAAATAATACACCAAAGTTTTTTTTTAAAACAAAATTGAATTGAATTTTTTGTATACATTTCAGTTAAGGATTTACAAAAAAAAAAAAAAAATAAAAGTAGAGGTTAGTATAAAATTTTGCTTTCATTTATTAAATAAAAATTTTGTAGTTTATTCAACTGTATGTTTAATTTCTTTTTCTTCTTCTCAATTTCAATAGAAATTTACTACATATGTATGTTTTAGAAATAAAAGTAAGAGTTTAGATTATATAATTTCTTAACTACAACAGAAATAAAGTTTATAAAAAAAAAAATAAACCTAAATGTGTAATAATAGTTTTAACTATAAAAAATATAAGGACAACAATTAAAAATATGTTTTTGTGTGTATTTTATTACAAAAACTAACAAAAAATTATGCAATACAAATTTTTTGTTTATGCAATACAAATTTTTTGTTTACATCAAAAACAAAGTATGTAAATCAAATTTACAATAATTGTATAAAAATGTGTTTCTATGAAAAAAAAAAACAAATCTATATCTATGCACCACACATCGCTCATTTACTTGAATAAAGTCTTAACCTAAAAAAAAACTAGATTTTCGAGTTAATAATGCAGAATTAATATTCATATCGTTATTCACAATGTGCAAAAATTTCATACAAAAGAAAAGAAAGACAAATAAAACTATCTACAGCTTTTCCAGTTGTAATTCAGAAAGCGTCAACTTAAATTCAGAAAGCGTCAATTGTAATTTAGATTTGTCAAGTTAAATTCAGAAAGCTTCAATTGTAATTCAGAAAGTATCAAGTGTAATTCAGAAACCGTCAATTGTAACTCAGAAAATAATAAATATTATAAAGAAAAATACTACATAAAAATTGTCTGCCCAAAAATTATTTAAAAACATGCAATGAAAATGAAAATAATAAAGGGTCCGCCATCTAACGTTTTTTTTTCAACTAGTGCTAATTTCGTGAATGGTAACACTTAGTTCATTTCTGATTTGACAGATAATTAGTTTTATTCTTCCGCTGAACGAATATGGTTGTGTATACGTTTGAACAACGCTGGGAAATATTGCCTGCGATCGACTTACAGAAGATGCCGATTTTGCCAAAAAAAAATAATTTTTTCACATGAAGCTCATTTTGATCTTGGCGGGTATGTAAACAAGCAAAATTGTCGCATTTGGGGCACAGAAAACCCGCACGCATACATTGAAAAGCCGACGCACCCAAAAAGAGTTTTGGTCCAGAGGCATAATTCGAAAATGAGCAAGGAGTGGCCGTTACAGTCAATGGCGATCGTTATCGGGGGCCATGTTGAACGAATCTTTGTTCACAAAAATTGAAGAGGAGGATATTGGCAACATTTGGTTTCAACAGGACGGCGCTACGTGCCACACAGCCGAAGCTACACTCGATGTTTTGCGCCCTGTTTTCAAAAAAAAAAAAAAAAAAAAGTTATCTGGCGGACCCTTTACTACGAGTCAGCATTGAATTTGTTTTTGTTATTATAACTTATTAATTTAAAATAAAATAAATATTTACATAGTTAATAAAATTTGTTTTCCTTCTGAATTACAATTGACGCTTTCTGAATTACAACTGGAAAAGGTGTAGTAAATTAAAAACTTTAAATTCGTTTTCTGTAAAACTAGTTTTTGTTTCAGTTGTGACGTTCTTCAAGTAAATGTGCGATACGTATGTGTAATGCACGTCAAAGTGATAAGGCTACTTAATTTTAGTTTAACTTCAAAGAGCAGACTACTTTACTTTACTTTAAAATATTTGTTAATAAATTATTTTATGCAAAATGAAATAAAAAAAAGTATGTAATGTTTTCAATTTGGCGCTCAGCTTGTAAAATAAACCAGCTACTATAACCAAATTTTAATGGAAAAAACAACTAAATTCAAACTTAAAAAAAATGTACATATTGCTAATGAATTTGTTTTTAAACAATAATTTTGGTGAATAATTAACTAGAACACTGGCCGTTAACCAAATTATTTTTAAACGGGATTTGTTTCTTTAAATAAAATTTTTTAACTATATTTAAAAAAAGAAAATAAAATAAAAATTTCATATACATAAATATGTATGTATGTATCTAATTTTTTTTTTTTTAGTTCTTTGAGGCCATTAGAATGAAGTAAAACTAAAATTAAAAAAACTTAAAAGACAAAGTACAACTAACCGACTTAAAGCTACATACAGTACAACCAAGGAAGTAATATTTAAAAAATAATTTAAATACAATTAAAAAAATATAGTATCTAATGTAATTAAAATTATATATGTATATATATTTAATTAAACTATAATTATATTGTTATATGTATGTACGTCAAAAATCAACATTTGAAGAATAATTGTTAAAACACAAGCATTTAATCAGAGAGTCTAAGCAAAAATTATTTTGGCAAAAATTTGCTTTGTATTGCCCAAACACGTACGAAAATCTTTGCTTTCTTATAAAAATTATAATATGCATATTACATTTTTTTTTGGCAATCTACTTCTAGAAAATTTTTTATATCTAAAATACTAAATACATATCGCTCATTTAATTAAAAAGAAACTTCATAACTCACAAATCGTAGGGTCGTTACTGGTTTGCCGCACAGAATATTAAGAATACATTATTATTGCGTCAAACCACAATTATTCCTCATATATCGTTATTCATATTCACCTCACATCGTGAATAACAAGTGGAATTTTTGTTTCCGTGAAATTTTCATTCCTCTTGAAGAAAAAATTTGCGTGAATCTCCCGTGAAATTGTTTTGCTCGCTATCAGTCCCAGTGAATGTAAAAAAAGGTGAAGAAGATTTGTAAAGCTTAAAAATTAATTGAAAATCAAACAAATTTAATTTTAATAATAAGAAATACACAAACTTTAGGTTCCAAATGAATATTTTTTAACTTTAAAGTTGTGTGTTTTAAATATTCCTGCGGTGTGTGAAGAACCAAAGAGATTCATACTCCATGAAAAAACGCGTTGCAGCGAATTATTGTCAACAATTGTTAACTTTATTTAATAATCTTATCCTAAAAATAAGTTTTTATAACTTTTAATATGTATTTAATTTAAAGGAAAATATCGAAATTATGCGATGTAATAATTCAGTTCGCCTGCAAAAATAAAGTGAACAAAACCAAGAGGAAAGTGAAAAAATTCCCGTGAAAAAAAATATTTTCGCTATTACAATTTGGTGAAAAGGAAGGAAATATTTCGAGGAAAAAAATTTCATACAAATATATTGTCTACTCAACTCTTGAGAGCAGATTAAAATTTTCTTTTTCCATTAAGTTGTGTGTAAATTGAAAACTTTAAACTTATTGTCCGGCAAACTAGTTTTTTTTTCGAGTTATGATGTTGTTTTAGTAAATGAGCGATATATTTACTGTTTTCTGAGACATTTTCCAAAGCTTTGACAACCACAATTCACCATAACCTAACATATAATCCAAGGCGAATTCACATCAGGTGATCTTAATTCACCAGCTGACATAACTTCTTTGCTGTCAATCAATGCAAAACGTTAGGAAATATTCTGACAGCAGGAAATTTTACACTAACAAATATACATACAAGGCGAATCTGCAGAGTTGCAAATTAAGACCACACCTGGTATCAATTCGCCTTGATATAATGAATCCTTCTTTTATTTTTTTATTATTCAAATTACTTATGTATGTATGTATGTATGTACATACTTAGTTGAATTTTTTCTTTTGCATTTATTGATATTTGAACAGAAATATTACTAGTACATATAAGCAGGAACTCAAAACGTGGTAGTCAAGCCCATACCGATGTATGGTGCGTAAGTATGGTGACATCCGCTAGAGGAGGCTACTTACTGATGTATTATGGGAACTCTCAAATGCGCTATTCATAATGGTGCATGACCAAGCAGTTGGTAATGAACTCAAAAATCACGTTAAAGGCGACTGCTGCATTGAAAAGGGATGTCACTACTAGGACTTGTTTGTTTGTTCATTGTTCAAAAGTGAACCAGATCGTTCGCTCTTTCTGCTCTTGAACTACAGTGCTACCAGACAGACGGTATTGTGCAGGCAAGCATACTATGCAGTTCAACTTTGGTTTCTTCTGACTTGTTTTGTTGGTTGCTGAATGAGAAAGCACTTAAAGTTTTCCATGTCTATCACCTTTAAAAAAAACGTTAATATTATTCTTTTTCAGATAAGCACTCATTGATTGTATGTACAACAACACTGTACAACACAAAAGAAAGATAACAATGTTGTAAAACATTGCTGATTTTGACAGAGGATACCCAAAATATATATACATACATACATGTATGCATTTGTACATTTATTGGCGTTTTGATAGTTTACATCTGAACCTATTGTGAAAGGAGACTGAAATTTACACTTTAATTCCTCTTCACACCAGGGGATTTCTGCACAATTTTATGAATATTCCGCCATTTTGATAATTCACAGATTACAAGTAAAGACTATTCGTTGGAAAACACCGTATAATCACAATATTGTGCTAGAAATTCAGAGGCCCATAACTCGGAAACTAAGCCTCGCCGCCAATTTTTTTTATTTAATTTTTTTTTTCTTATTTTTCAATTTTCTATAGGATAGGATACTTTCTTTAATTTTTGAGAGGTGCCCCTAAACTTGATTTAGGCCAAAAAAAAATTGATGTTTCAACAACGCTTTGAAATTATTAAAATTCACTAGAAAAATTTTGAAAATTTCGCGGTCACAGTTCGAAAAACTAAAGAATTTTTGAGTCGTCATGAATTACATTCTCGACAAGCAATTGTGCAGCAACTGGTGGAAAAATTTAAGCTGTCAGGACAAGTTAGTAATGTGAAGAATCGAACTGCATAGTGCACGTAGCTCAAGAACAGCTGAGAATATTGCTTCTTGTAGCCCATAGTGTTGAAAACCCAGGTTTGTCCATTTCCCATCGAAGTTAAAAAGTTTCCTTCCTCACCACCAAAACCTTGTGATTTAATACCTTTAGACTGTTTTCTTTGGGGCTGTGTGAAGGATGCCAATGGCCCACAATCATTTCAAGACCTCAAAGATGCAATTCGCGAAGTTATCGAGTAAATACAGCCGCAAATGTGCGAAGGAAGGTGTTGAAGGAACATTTCCTCAAAAGAATATGGCTCTGCAGGCGTATTTGTGGAAGCTATTTCGCTGATATTCAAGCTTGTCCTAAATAAAATTTCACATGAAAATTTCCGAACGTGTGAAAAATCGGTATCAAAAAACATCATGCGATTGCGAAATAATCTGACAATTTATGAAAAAAAATCATTCACATAGATTTGTGTGTTGGAAAAGTGGTTAGTTTTTAATTTTATTGGAATTGATTAAACGAAATTAAAATCCTTGTGAACGAAAAATTTGATTCGGACATTTTTACATGTGAAATTCATGATAAGGCTGATTATTTTCCATTATTAAGTCCTAGTTTACACTATGCAAGTCTTATTGCTAAGCTGATTAGTTTGTTAGGAAAGAGAGACGAGGGGAAAAGAAACGTTACTGTTACCCTCGTCTCTCTATCCTTCAAACTAATCAGCTTAGCAATAAGACTGGCATAGTGTAAATATGGACTAATGAAAGACAGTCTGCTTGTTCAAGTTTCCAATTGTTTTAATGCAGCGTATGAAATAACAAGAGAATTGAAGAAAACTTTCGGTACAAGCAAGTCTGTATCCCTCTCATTCTTCTGACCCCATAAACCCAGACTTGCTTCAAGAAAAACTGATGTATCTAAAACATGACTAAAAATACTTGTTTTTTTTTTGCATATCAAAATGACACCTCTTATTGGAAGACAGAACCTTTATTGTGGATAGTAACCCAACTTCAATTTGGTTGCCACTCAGCAAACCAAAAATTCGTGCTTGCTTGAAGACAACCATTATCTATGAAGGGGGGATCAAGCTCCCCTCCCCTTTTTACAATAGCATCAGATATAAACTTTCAAAAAGTTTTGTTATTTTTTTTCTCCTGTGCCAGAATCAATTCTTAGAAACCTTGTTATGTTGTACAGTGGAATCAGAAAAATTTTTAAGTCTATTCGAAATGACAGAAGAACAGTTTGTAAGAAAATCTGCAGATCCTTAGAGGCGACTAAACTACAAAAGATAGCATAAAGATTGTTAACATTTTATTTTGCATAAATCGCTCTTATGCATATAAGCTACAATTTTCACATCTCTAACGTAGGTATTTTATAATTATGTATCTATTAAAATAATACCTCCTCAAATGTCAACTAGTGCCAGCTTGTATAAACACTTAACTTATTGCTATTCGTAAACCATTTAACTGATTTTATTTCATATAACTACTAAATAAAGGATTAATTTTTAAAATTTTAGCATTTACCATTAGCAGACTTAGAAAAGAACTTCCAAAACTTATTTACATATTTACTTTTCAAAATACATACATATCGTTAGCTGAAATGCAAAATGACGCAACTACACTTTTTTAAATTTTAAGAGAGAGAGAGAGAGAAACAAATTAACAAACTTATTCAAGTGACTGAAGTAAAGTTTTTCTGGTTTCACTTTTAATTCGGCTGATTGCTATGATAAAGGTTTGAAAATTTTTAGGTACATGTGTTTCAATTTAATAACCAATAATTAAATAAAAATGCGATTTTGAATTTTTTGTTACGTTACGTGGTTTTGTATTTCAGCTGACGATACAATATCGTCATATCGCATTGCATTTTCATAATACTCTTTTCTTTAAACTTATTTATTTACTTTACAAAAAAAAAAGAGTCTACTTAATCTACTACCACAACAAAAAGAATATAAACATTTCTGTACTTTTAAAAAGTATTAAATTTGTATGTACTTCTTACTATTCCTTTGATGCTAAACTTTTTAAATCTGTTACTTTTGAATAATTTCGCTTCTGCTTAACAAAACTCATCAGTAAATTTTAAACCAAAAATTATTCGTAAAGCCACAAACATTTCATACGAGTATGTTTATACAAAAACTTCCAAAACATTATTGAGAATTGCTAAATGTACAAACAAACAAAAATTTAAAATTTAAAATTATTTGCTATTTAATTGAATTTTTACTAAATTTTTACTTTTCTTGCAATCTTTTTACTTGTGACTTGTTTTTTTTTTTTTTTTTTTTTTTTTTGTAATAAACCTTTTTTAAATTCTTTGTTTATTAATTATAAAAAAAGAACTATTAATTTGGTTTAAATTTAATATATAGAGCCACTTTATGAGTTCGAAATTAGAGATTACATTAACTGTACTCTTTGTTTGGTTTTTGAGTTATCGACCTATGGCGGTGGTTTAATTTTGCATTAATACTAAAAACTTATACCGTTTTTAGAGCTATGCTCTTTATGCCAGCCATATGCATGTAGAAGCTAGAACGTGATTTTCGTAACAAAAACAGTCGACACAATTACACTCATAAATTTAATTTTGTTTTGATTTCTTTGTACTTAAAACCAGAGTGTGAAAATAAACGAAACAAAATGTTTGATTTTGCTTTGGAGTGAGTGAATCAACAACAAAACAATAACAATCACTCTTATTCCACTTGTCAACATGAAAGCAAAAAGTTTTTGTTTTGCCTTGTTTATTTGAAATTGATATTCCAGTTGTCGTTATTGAAGATTATCGATGACTGTCAACATAGAATTTGACGGCGATATTGTTTTGAAACGACTTGGAATTTGTCGTCGTCATTTTTCATAACGACTAGACTAATTAAAAATGCAAAAAAAAAGAAAAATTTAAAATAACCACTGCAACCAACCAAGTTTGAGAATTTAGTGGAAGGGTTGCGGAAGTGAGATTTCGTAGAGGCACTCTTCCAAGTACTTTTAAAAGTATTAAATTCTCATGAGAATGAGAAGACACCTTTAGGAGATGGATGGCAAAAGGTAAGGAACAAGGCGAATTGACACCTTGGTAATGTGAATTCGCCATGGTAAGGAAATAATGAGCGTAAATAGTGCAATATGAAAATAAAATTTTGGGATAGTCCCAAGTTGAAATCGTTACCAACACCTAGTTGGTATAACCCTTGTGCCAAAAATCTTAAAGTAGCTGCCAACTTCATTGGAAATGGAAATGTATGTTGACCTTACCCCGCTTTTCAAATTGGGTGTTATTGTATCTAAGACATATTTAAAAGCAATCGTGTTTACTTTCAAAAAAATTAATTATACAAACATTAAAGCAATACACTGAAATTGTTGCTCACTTGCCGTCCGGTAGGTTAAATATGTTGAAATGCTGTCCCAGAAGCTTCCCTTCTAATATGAAGTTTTGTTTTATTGTATTTTCATTATCATTCGCAAGTAAAAAATATTTTTAATTTTTAATAAAAAGTTTTTTTCAAAAATAGCAAAACAGCCCAGCAGCTGACTCAAATATTTGGAGATGTGTTTTTGGTATATTGACATAAACGATAAATAGTCAACGTCGTCGTCACCTTGTTATAGAATGCAAAATTGTTATTGAATTGATGATGAAGTTGAAACAAAGTGATGTTGACACTAAAATGACGGCGACGTTGACGACGACAACTGGAATAAAAGTGAATGAGAACGATTGCTCAATTTGTTTTTGTATTATTTTTGCACATAAGCACAAACAATGCATTAATTTCATCGTACGCAGCTACAAAAGAAAACAATGGAAACTAAACGGAAACGTTTTAAAACATTTGCGACGAATTTGACATCATCATAACACATGCAATTTGTTTTATATATGTAGCTATGCAGCAAAGCTCTAACTGGGTGTCCTAAGACATCTCTCTTCTTTTGCAAAAAGAATATATCTGTGACAATCCTGCCTGATTTGTAAATCGAGTCGATTAAAAACGCTTGATTTAGACAAATTAAATCCTTTAATAGCGTATTTGCTTAAGACTTTTTTGTAGTTTTCTATTTTTTAGAGCTTAAAATATCATATCTGAAATTAATCTAGTATGTATGATTTAAAACACATCAATGGGGCCATTATTTATCTAGGGAAAACGAGAAATTTACTCGGATTCGATTTACAGAACATGGCCGAATATGTAATAACAGCTTAAGTCGACTCAAGCAATTCATTATTTTTCAGAAGTTTTGACGCTATCGCTAAGACATTAAAGGCTCCGTTAGTCGACTGTAATGGAAAGTAACTGCAACGGTGGGACACAGCTGATCGATATTTTTATGTGAAAAGTAGGTTACGTTACATTACATCTCTATAACCATTTTGATTACTTATCACATAACAATATCGATCAGCTGTTTCCTACTGTTGCATTTACATTCCATTACAGTCGGCTAACTGAGCCTTAATGGAATGTAACTGCAACGGTAGGAAACAGCTGATCGATATTGTTATGTGTTAGTTTACTTTGCAAAGACTTAATTGAGCTGTGTGAAAGACAGAGGGAGGAAAACTATCTATTTATGTCTTTCTCCCAGCTGAATTAAGGCTTTCCAAAGTAAATTTTCCGTGTCTCAAAGGGGTATTACGATGACGCGTTAGTTGTTCCCCAGCCCAGAGCTGCTTTACGAATGCGAGTTTTTAACATTTATTCTAGTGTTGCCACAATACTATTTTTTAAATACATTCACATACAGAGCAATTATGAATAAAATTCCGCGAGAAATTTCTCCCTTTTCCAATTAGAATTTTTTGTTTTGCCTATTACTTGCTATTAGTTGGAATTGTTCCCCGGGAAAAAATTCTCGCGGAATTTTATTAATAATTGCGCTCATAATATATGGTGCACTGACTGAGCGCTGTTAAGTTTAAAGTACATATCGATGGTCTCAAGTAGAAAGACCCTAACCCTATTTTTTTAAGAAATTGAGTTTTTCAGTGATTCCAATACATTTCACACAAATACATATCGTCACAAAAATTAATTTACTGCAATAGTGTACAAAATAAAGCTTTTACAAGCAGTTGTACAAAAAAAAAAAGTTACAGATTGAATATTACAGTTTCTATTATGTTTTTACCTTCTCTTGTAAAGTTACAATTATTTGAGTTAGGACGGCCTTTCTACTTGAGACCAACAATATACATATTTATTTATTTATTCATTTCATAAATACTTTACAAAGTAAATTTGTAAAGTATTGTTGGACAAATATGGACGGGGTAACTAGACCATATGTCCAAGATGGTATTAACAGTATTTTAAAAAAGTTTTTGTGACTGACTGTACACGACCTATGCCTTCACATAGGAAGTAGCAACGTGGTTGTTAAAGAAATTGCACAAAAGAACCGCAAGAATATACGGTTATCCGTGGCAGATCAGTCAACCAGTGCGAGCGAGACGCAAAACTCTCGAAGGCCAATAAACAACAGTGGCCTGGTTGCACGTAAAAGATAATTGCCAACGACACTTGATGTTGACTCGCCCAGAGCTGCTTTACGACTGAATATATGTACATACATACATATGTATAGTCCATATTTACACTATGCAAGCCTTATTGCTAAGCTGATTAGTTTGAAGGAGAGAGAGACGAGGGGAACAGTAACGTTTCTTTTCCCCTCGTATCTCTTACCTAACAAACTAATCAGCTTAACAATAAGACTTGCGTAGTGTAAACTAGGACATACTTTAATTTAGTTCTACTAGGGTTTTAACTTGCACTGATTTATTAGCCTTAAAAATGTTAAACTCGTCCACACTATGAAACAATTGCTGCAAAACTTTTCAGTTTGTCGATGAAGAGGGAAAGAGGAATGGAAAAGCGTAATTTGTTGCATTTACATGCAGTTCTTGTTCAGTATATCATTCTCTTCTCATTCTCATGAGAAATATATGAGGAAATGTATTAAGCTGCAAAATAAAAACTTCACAGTGTGTACACGAATGCAGTTTCAAAAGAGAAATCAAAAATGTTTTGCAGCAAATGTTTCACTGTATGGACGGAGGCTTAATGTTGGATTAAATAAATTTTCGTCTTAGTTAATTAATTAATGAGAGAAATTAAGTTTAACCTCGAACCCAAAAATTGGCACTTAATGTTTCTTGTTCTAAACGTATTTCTTCAACAAATTTTTAATAAAACTTTTGATGTTTTCGTCAATTTAATAAAAAATAAACTAACTCTAAACTAATTTCATTCCTTCTAACTATGTCCATATTTACACTATGCAAGTCTTATTGCTAAGCTGATTAGTTTGATGGAGAGAGAGACGAGGAGAACAGTAAAGTTTCTTTTCCCCTCGTCTCTCTTTCCTAACAAACTAATCAGCTTAGCAATAAGACTTGCATAATGTAAATATGGACTATATAATGGGCAAATTTGAGATTATGAACCAAGTTGGCGGTTAAATAGTGAAATGTCAGTATGATTTGAATTTATAAAATATTTCCCTATCTAAAACAATTTTATGAATTTCTATTTATGAACTTTTCTTTGTGCGAGATTCTTTAAATAACGCTTCATTCGTTTTGTACTCATTCGTCTTAACAATTATTCTTTAAATGCTTAAAAAAGAATTAGAAAAAGCAGAGATGTATTGCATTTAATTAAAAAATTTAATTAAATATGTATAACAAAATAGCATAACTACAGTTTTAGAGAAGCAACCAAAAAAACTATGAACTTGAAATATACGAAGGCTGTTCGAAAAGTTATTTTTTTATTTTATAAAGGGTGTTTTTTTAGAGGTATAGAACTTCGAATTGAAATAAAACACAAGAAAATCGTTTTAATGTCCATCAATTTGGCTTTATTGGAAGGATAATTTTATGCCATTAACGTTTAAATATGATTTCGGGCATGTGGCCGCCGCGGCTGGCTCGAATAAAGCCAATTCTACAGGTCCAATTTTCAACCACTTTTTCGAGCATATGGGGCCGTATGTTGGCAATAACGCCACGAATGTTGGCTTCCAAGTCCCCTAACGTTTCTGGTTTGTTGGCGTAGACGAGCGACTTCAGCGGATGCGTATTATCACATAGAGTAAACGTAGTGCGAAAACGATCCATGGTTAACCGAATTAATTGCTCTGATGGACGATTATGTCGACCATAAAATGGACGGAGCTTGCGGTAAACTTCGCGAACTGAACCATTATTTTCGAAATAAATTTGCACGATTTGCAAGCGTTGTTCTTTTGTCAACCTGTTCATGATGAAATGGCAAACCAAACTAAATATTAATCACTTGACAGCTGACAAAATGGCCGCCAGTTAAAAAAGTGATGCCAACTTAAAGTTCTATACCTCAATAAAAACACCCTATATAAAAATTTAAACTCCTCAAGCAACCTCCGCATAGCCAACACTCAAAATATTTCACATATGTAAATAATAATATAAAAAAACTATTAAAAAGGGTTTTAAAATAACATTTGAAAAATTGCTTTCTATAAACAGGGTTAGTTAGTATCAAGACGAATATGTATTTTACAAGGTAACTGTTGTTGACTATACATACATATATGTGCATACATATGTATGTATGTTTTGCTGCACCTTGCTGGTGTCAAAACTTTTCGTTAATTTAATTAAATTTTTTTTATATAAAAATTGCCAACCTTGTAAAATAACTTCGCCTTGGGTTTAGTATAAAATTTAATCTACATACATATGCACATACATATTAAAAAGAATTATGTTAAAAATTGGAAGGATATACATACATATGTATAAAATAAAATTTAAATAAAACTACATATCTATAACAAGCTATAATAGAAGAGTCAGTGTGTAAAATTATTTTAAATGAAGTTGCCCAGATTTGTATGTATTAAGAGGTTTTCATTTGTAAAGATGTTAAGGAAAAGTAAGGATCTTTTTCCAAATTAAATTAAAAATATTGCATATATGTAAATAGGTATAGTTTTTCTTATCATAATTTTCATCATCACAATGTTGAATGTGTTTGATAATCAGTCATATTCACCTGATTGATATTGCCCAAAATCTGATGACCCTGCAGTGTTTGGACTTGAGCAATCGATAGGGATGTGGTGCCGTCGGTGTTCTCAGTTTGTGTTACAATTTGTTGCCCCTGTTGCTGCTGTTGATTTTGTTGTTGCTGTTGTTGAGCACCAGCTGTGGTGGTAGCTGTCGATATATTGCCGGATTGATCTATAATATGATGCTGTTGTATTTGTTGTGCCTGTTGTACTTGTACTTGTTGTACTTGCTGCTGCTGTTGTTGCTGCTGTTGCTGATGTTGTTGTTGTTGCCCATTGTTTGTGGTTGTCACTGTCAGGGTTTGCTGTTGATTTTGTGCATCAGGATCCTTTTTAACTTGTACGGTTTGAAGTGTATGCAGCGATTGGACAGACTGTACTTGCGGTACAGTACTCACGGTTGTCGTGGTCACGGTTGACGCCCCAGAAGCGTTTGTGGCGCCGGGCGGTACTGCCATGGCGGTTTTCTTGCCGGGTGCTGTAAAGATATAATAAATTATGTTTAGCAGTAAAGTAAAATACGGATTATTATTAAGCATTGCCCGGTACTGACTCTGACTCCGGTATTCATAAACGATTGTTAAAGTTTAAGTAATCGGTAAACCGGTTTTCTCATACAAAACTCCTACCTTAAGCCAACATTAAACATAATAATAGTTTATGAACATTGGCGCGAGAGTTTTTCTGGTTATAAATCTCATTGTTCAAGTAAATTTACGTTCTAAGCCTCACCCTCGACTACCCTGACTATAAGTCGAATTTATTCATAAACTTGCTCATAATTTTGGTGACAGTTTAGTATTGGATATGAAGAGCTAATAAACAGTGGTTCGCAATATCATATTTGGATACCAGAAGAGGTCACTGAGAAAGAATAGAATGTGAAGATTTACAATTCTTTTAAAAACGTGTCCGCGCAAAGTTTTTCGACGATACTCACAAGCATAGAGGCTTAAACAGCGTTTGATGACTGATTGCAGCTCCGTTTTTATTCCAGCTGTCGCAAGCCAAGTTTCAAATCTCTGCTCTTTTAATGGCAAATATCTCTGCCTGTAATATGCTACATTCGTCCGAGAGTCTGAAGGACATTTCAATTCCGAGTTCTGGAATATATGCGCTCCCTACGACACTCCCCTTGCGTCTTGAACCATCCGTGAAGACCTGCACGGCTCCGTCCCCTTTACGGAGAACCCTTCTGTCAATAAAATACGAAAATTTCTATTGAAGTAGGGTTTGGGAGTGCAGTAGTCAGTGAGATCATGTATGTTGTTTACTCTACTTATTAGAAATGCTAACTAGCATGTCCCCATGATCTACAGTTCCATACGCGTGTTGCATTTAGTCTAACGGCAGTACGCAGAGCTAACTTCCTAGCCGTTAAGTTTACTGGAAGCCAACACAGCACAGCGAAGAGCGCCTTTGTCTTCGTGGATCTAAGAGCACCTGTTATCATAAGTGCCATTTTGCGGAGAATCAATTCCATACGTAACTGATTGCTCGCTTTCCATCACAATGAGAAACTTAAGACTTGCTTCAAGAAAAACTGACGTCACTTTTTCAAGACAATACCAAAAAATTTGGGCTTGTAAATATATTGTCAGTAGCACAAAATCAGTAACAAAAAACAAGTCCCAATTTTTTGGTATTGTGTTAAAGTGGCGTCAATGTCGACAACTGGAATAAGGGTGAATGTAAAGTTTAATTCCAATTAATTTGAACGTGTAAGTCCCGGTCCAGACTTGCAATTTTTGTTGCCGCAACTTTTTATTTTTTAGTGAAAAAGAGTGAGAGAGAAATACAAAATGTATGTACATATATACATATTTCTATTTTAATACTCTCCCACCCACACACATTTAATAATTGCTGCAACAAAAATTTCAAGTGTGGACCAGTAATGCGATTCAGTAGCTTTTAACGATCCGACAATTGTTACAATTTAAGTTTAATTTTTTTTTAACGCACTAGTAATCCCAAATTATTATTTTACGTATTAAGTAAAATATTTTTTTAAGAAAAATACATTGAAATTGATTATTGAGAGGTTTAGCTGGATCTTATGCGCCTTTCACTGTTGCTAATGCAGATCATCAGGGAACCTTTACCCAAAAATTTCTTAGAACAACTAGAGTTAATATGTTAAACTTTCATTTAAGCAAATGAGAAGCTTAACAAATAACAAAGTTGAAACAAGAACTCAATAATCAACATGTTTTTTATTTTCTTACTTTATCATTACTACATTTGGGTAAAGGTTCCCTGATGATCTGCATTAGCAACAGAGAAATGCGCATAGGATCCAGCTAAACCACTCAATAATCAATTTCAATGTATTTTTATTAAAAAAATATTTTACTTAATAAGTAAAATAATAATTTGGGATTACTAGTGCGTTAAAAAAATTTAAACTTAAATCGTAATTTTTGTCTGCGTGATTCTGTAACTTCCTTTTAACGATAGGACGCAGCTGATATTTTCTGTTGATTTTTGTCGATAAAAGTAACAGCACATAAATTATTGTCGCTTAAATAACGACACAGCTGACATTAATCTACAGCGAATATCGTTAAAAATTTTACTGAATTTGCTATTCGATAAATGTACGTTATAATTATTTTAACGATACGATTATCGTTAAAAAAAAAATTAGTGAATCGCACTACAAGATTAGTCCTGCATAATTTATCGGAAGTTTGGTCAGCAACGACATTTTCTAATGGTCCCATCACAATAGTATCGAAATTCCCGTTGCGCGGTAAATTTTCTGCTGAACTGTATTTTGATGTACATATTTTAATTTTATTTTTACATCTTGTTCTTTACTGTATATAAATAAAAGAGTATTGAGGTGTTTTGGAGCAAAAAGAAAGAAAAATATGTTGGCAATCCATGTGCACTCAGCTTGACTTTATATGAAAATTATTTAGAACTACAAATTCATTTAAAGTTTTACGGTCTAATTCATAAAAAATATTTTAGGTTTATTGCAGGTTTATTTGACAAATTTCCCGTAGAAATATGTCAAATAAGCGCTTAATAAACCTGAAATATTTTTTATGAATAAAGGCTTTAAACAACAGCAACTTTAGCAATTGGGTTAACAAGTGTAGGGAAAATTAAATCCTTACTTAAATTGAAATAAAATTGGAAAAGGAAATCGTGTAATGTGTGTGATAAAAATATTTAACATTTTTAAAAATCAAAAGCAAAACACAAAAAAATATATTTTTTAAAATTAATTTACTATTAAAAAATAAAGAGAATATATTTACAGAAAAAAAAACCAAACAATTGCATATAAATTTGTAGTCTAACTTCATTTGAGGCTTGTTAATGAAAATAATCACACAAAAATTATACTAAAATCAAGAACTAACTACGAAACATATAAATTAATTAGTAATAACCTTTTTAAAAGGATAAAGTTTTTTTTTTATTATTAAAAACTCATAAAAAGAAAACAAACTCATAACAACAAAAGTTTGGCTTTTTTAATATGTCCACTTTATTTATTAAAAAAAAAATAATAATATGTAATAATAAATAAATTTAAGTAAATTATAAAAACTAAAAATTTTTACCAATAAATTGACGTCTAATAAAGAAACATTTGTATGTATGTATGTATTTTAGAAATTTGGAACATAATTTTGAGATTTTTGTCAATTTTAGTTTAACAAGAGAGAAAAATGCTTGCTGGGTGATTTTGTTAAAGAATTCAGACTTAATTTTGTTTCAATTAATAGTGGTTCAAGAGCGCATCTGAATGATAAGATCATTTGATTTCTATTATTATTATTTTGTTTCACTACATAGTCCGAAAACGACCCAGTGTCATTTGCTTCTAGAAAATTTAATTTTAAAAAGTTTTTCGATGTTTCATGAAATTATGTACATACATATGTATCTATTGTGTATCAATTTTGTTTAAAAAAAAATAATTATTTTTTGTAACTATTTCGCATACGAGTATAATAAAAAATTTTCAATTATTAACATTATCGTTATCATTCATTATTTTTTTATATTTTTTTCTCAAACCAAAAAATGTAAAAAAGCACGATCTTATCACTTTGAAGCGCACACAAGATTCTTTAATAATTAAAGTGAATATTTGTTTGTGTTTTTCTTTGATACTCTTTAGCTAAAACTATTTAACATAAAAAACTATGGGCCTAATTTTGTAAAAAGCAACGCCTAGCGTTGACAAATTTTTTATGTATTTTGTTTTTGTAATTTAAATTTTTTCCATATAAAAGTTTTCAACGCTTGACGTTGCGTTTTACAAAATTAGGCCGGCCCTATATTTTACAAAATTAAATTAGATATATCATATTATAAAAATTTAAAAAAAAAATTTATATTAAAAAAAAAAGAAATTAATGTATTTAATTATGTATATTTATGTATTTATGTATGTATGTATTAGTAATGAATTGTATGTACAAAATTAAATTTAACTTTTTCTTAAAGCGTTGATTTCACTTTTGGTATGCAAAATTATTTAAATAAACAACAACATAATGGTTAAGGAATGACTTCTTAAATAACGTTGAAAAAAATATTTGAACTTAACAAATGTTTAAGAAAGATGCGAAGCTTTTAGAACAAAAAAAACGGGGACAGGGTGAAAATGATAACAAAATTATTGCTGTTGTTGATGCTGTTGTTGCTGCTGCTGCTGTTGTTGTTGTTGTTGTTGCTGCTGCTGCTGATAAACCTCCTCACTAACTATATGTATAACATTTTGCATTTGATTTTGTGTCACTGTCACTTGTTGGCCATTGGCAGTTCCCATTATACAACTAACGCCCGGTTCCTGTTTTAGAGGTATTTGTGTTATTGTACCACCCACATTTAGGGCAGCCCCACTTACTATTATGGGTGTGGCAACCGAGCTGGTTGTTGTTAAGGGGGACGCCGTGGCCGTGACTACAACACTGCCAGCAGTTTGGGGTGTGCCTAAAATTGTACTTGTGTCACTGTTGAGTGTGGAGGAGGCCAACAGTGTTGTACCATTAAGGGGATCGCTTGCACTTGAATTGGCGGCATTAGCGTTGGACTTACTTTTCTTTTCCTTTTTAACACCAGGTTTGGCGAAATGTCTCAGTTCCAAGTGACGACGCAAATTACGCGACTGACGTATGACAGCATAACAGATGGGACACGTGGCCGGTTGTTCTGATTGTGAGCGTGAGCGGGGTTCTTAAAAGGAAAATTAAGCATATTATTCCAAATACATATAGTGCAAAGGTTAAATTTCTATATCTCTCACTTACTTTCACCACTGATATTCTTAGTACGCTTGACGGTCTTGTTGGGCGTCGTTACCATGGTTACTTCACCGCTGCTGTTGGCGTCCATGGTGACAATAGTGTCCACTTTTGTCACTTCACTCTTGATAATGGGTGTAGAAGTAATGATTTGAGGTTCGTTGCCATTTTCAATTTGCTGCTGTTGTTGTTGCACCTGTTGCTGTTGTTGCACCTGTTGTTGCTGCTGCACCTGTTGCTGTTGTGTCGTTTGTACCGTGGCCGTGTGAGAAGAAGTTGGTGTGCTGATTATGGTTTCCATGCCTTCAACTTTGGTAATTTTGGGAGCCGTGGCTGAAAAACAGGATGAAAACAAAATAATTTCTTTGCAAAAATAAGTGTACATATTTATTTTTTGGTAAGTGGGGGTATTGTCATCATCCTATTCCGATATTAGGTAACGCCATTTTCGGAGTTTTCATCCTCTCTCCCTCCCCCCGCCCTCCTTACCACACTATTGGGGGTGGGGTGGAGATAAGCTACAGATTTCATTCAAACTTAAGGCATCCGATACACTTTTTGATTTTATAAAAAACCTGCGAATATCTAAAATCAATTTGGCCAAGATTTTTTAAGTTATTAGAAAAAATAATAATAAATAATAACGATATCTCCCGAACGAATCACCCGATTTTAGTGTCTTTGTAGTTAAGAGCCGATTATATTTCAAACTCGATCGGCTTAGTAATTGAAATTTTTTAAGCAAAACCGTTTTGTTTTATTTTTGAAAACTTTTGAAATCTAGCGAATCGAATCTATTCTCTATCTTACGAAGTCTTTCAAATTCGGCAAATTTACGTTCGATCAACCCGTGGGGTAGCGGGTTAGAATTCTACCTCAGTGGTTCGCTGCTTGTCGTAAGAGGCGACTAAATGGGATAGCGGAGATTGAGGTTGACAAAGAAAGTTTATCGTATACCCAGTGAAAACGAAGTTTCAAAGCGGGTGCTGTTGTTCAACACACGCACACAATGGAGAACAAAGATGGAACGAAGCCTTGACGCAGGCGTCAGAGTCGATACCAGTAAGATTTTGATTATTGTGTACTGGATTGCAATATACCTTCGAATATGGACGGGAGTGAAATTTGTTCGTATTTTTTATATCATTAAAATACGAGCCCTGATTATAACCCTTGTCTTATGTTGGCATAATCATAGTATGATGAATATGATCATGATTGTGTTAATATGCTGGGGAGTTATTGTGTATATAATTCGATTTCAAAATAAAACTGTTCGCATTTGTGTATGCTTTTAATATTACAATTAGAAAGCAGCATTTCCGTGCGATTCGGATTACATAACAATCACCCTTGATTATTATAATTCAACTAAAGGCATAATATTGTTATACAAAAGGTTGTTAACAATTTGTCTTCGAGAAAATTTCACTCAACTCTCAGTATATTTACATACAAAGAAAAATCAACTTACGTGACATTTTCTTTACTCTGGGTTTACGTTTACGTGCCGGCAAATACTGTTGTATAACATCCTTGGTAGCGTCTGTGGTCAAAATGGTTTGTTGTTGTCCGGTAGCAGGGTTTGTTTGCGTAGTAGTCGTTAGAATTTGTCCAGCCTGGTGTATATCATCGACAACTTGAGCGTGTACAGTTTGTTGGGGCGCAGTGGCAATTGTAGCAATCAGTTGATCTTGTTCCTATATGAAGTTTAGAATGACAAATTAAAACTTATTATTATGATAAACAGATGGCATATTTTATTAACTATTAAATTTACATGGTGGTGTTGTGGTATCATATGTTGCAGTTGTATCGAGTGCGTTGTGTAGTCATCTTTGGTCACAGTTTGTGGCGCCAATCCTTGTATGTTCAGACATTGGGCTGCTTGCAATAGTGAGGGCAATTGAGCGTGATCCACACTCACCTCACCACGATAGACGAACTCAAGCAGAGCTTCCAAGTCGTTAGCATTGACACCGGCCAACATAACTACTGGATGTTTGCAGGGAGTATTCTAGAAACAAATAAAGGACAAAATTAGTTTTTATTTTAGTAGTTTAAGCGAATATTTTTGCATGTATGCACATTAGGGTGCTTCTTTAAAAAAAACAGTTATTGGATTTTGTTATGGGCCACCCAAAATATATATTAGCACAGTGAAAAAATGACGCATGATTTTTTTCAAATTTTTTTATTAGGGTTTAGCTCCCGAAAAAGCTCGCTGCCCTTATAACTTTTTCCGTGGTGTGTATTAAAAAATTATAAATTTCATTTACACCATTATTGAATGAAGATTTGTCAAAAATATGTGCTTGATTTTTTGTGAGACGCTTTCACTTTCATTTCATTTATTTATTTCGACTTTTTTTAATTTTTCTTTCGATTGTAATTTTAAATTAATTAGCAGGGTATAACACTGTGTGACAAACTTTAATGAAATCAAAATACCTGGACATGTTACTATTTTTCTGGTAGGTACTGTCGAGCATAAGAACAATCTATACCTATTTGAAATATTCCAAATTCTTTTTGGCAGTGTTACTTCATAACTCGGTTCATATTAGATCGATTGCAAGTTTTTTTTATTGTCTGAGATAGTAATGCTTCCCATTGGTCTCATTGCAAAAAAAAAATTGGGCGGGGACACACCCACAAGTTTTTTTTATTTGATTTTATGATATTCTAATTATTTGATTGCTGCGAAACCTACAAAACACCTTTGGTTCTTGTAATTACACAATTTTAAAGTTGAAAAAAATGGGCGGGGCTACGCCCTTTAAAATCTATTATTTTATTTCACGTGGTTCTACTTAAGCGATTTTTACGACACTTAAAACACACTTTGAGCTCAAAAATTTACACAATCTTTCATTTGAAAAAATGGGCGGAGTTACACCCATTAAAATTTTATATTTCATTTCTACTGTAACGATTTTAGCTGAGAAAAACACAAAAATGAGCCCCGAAAAACACAAAATCTTGCATTAAAAAAATGAGTGGAAGAACGCCCATTAAAATTTAATTTTATAGGTATCCCATAAAGTTTTTTCGAAAATGTTCTAGGTATCAGATCTTTGAATTGAACTCGTTTTTTTTTTTTTGCAGAATTATTAAATTAAAATCAATTTGGCGAAATGGGTCGAAAAAAATCTCACAACCCTTCTTCAGCCAAATTCACTTCGCTCTTTGCTTGAGATTTTAAATAAGCACATTTTTTATGCGAAATGGCACTAAATAAAACATCTCACATGATTGTAGTTAATTTTCATCTGAAGCATTAATTAAGTAACTACCGGTATTTTAAAGCTCACACAAATAGACACATGTTTTATTGTTACACTCTCCATCTCTAAAAATAAAAAGTAAACAGAAATTCTTTTAAATAAAACCTAAAATAAAAACATATCCATAAGCAAACAAGAGCACTTAAAATTCAGAGTGAGATTTACTCTAAAAAAAAAGATACAAATTCTATGCCACATACTCACAGACTTAAAAGAATTACAAATAAAAACAACAATAACATACAAACGCATATTTTAAGGGAAAATATATACATATATATGTATGTATGTATGTATGTAACAATATTAAATTCAAAATACATATGTATGTAATCAATAAGCATTATTACGCTCAGAGTTCAAATATGTATCTGAAATTTATAATAAAATTTAAAGACTAACGTTTTCACGTGAAACATCATCAATGAATGGAAATGTGACAGACAGACAAATAACAACAACGTTGAATATGTGGAAAGATGCTCTTTATAATTTATTTTTTTCTTCTTTATATTATTAACAAGAGATATGGACTCGATTTTAGTTGCTATTGCATTCCCAATAAGAAAGAGGGGTCATAATAAAGCTGTTGTTACTCCCGCACTCATTAGCGCAACGCAACGTAGTTTCAGATATGAAAACAATGAGTTTAGAGATTTTTAAGCGAAATTAATGAAAAAGAGGTAAACAATTGAGGGAGAGTAAAACGCCATTAAGAAATGTGGCCACAAAAAAAAAAACAAAATTGTGAAGAGTTGATTGAACTTGGCAAGTAAATAAACAAAGACAGATGGATGGATGGGCAATTTAAACTGAAAAGTATGCATAGACCTAGCCTAGCACAGACCTGTGTTCATTTTTATATTTTCCAGAGCTGTAAATGGATCATTCTGTTTTTATTTTAATTCATTACGAATTAGCTAAATTTTGGATTAATGCTCGTCACAAGAAAAAAGAATTCAATGAAATTTAAATCAATTCAAACGAATTAGGCAGAAATTAATTTCAATTCGTTTTCCAATTCAAATAAATTAGTAGAATGAGTTGCAATTCGTTTTCAATTTTAATGCATTTGTTAAAGTGAATTGCAATTCATTTCCGATTCATTTAAATTGAATTGATTTCGAATACATTCAAATTAATTAGAACAATGCATCCATTCAATTCAAATGTGCTAATTATTTTTTCTAATTCATTTGAATTAATTCAAAATCAATTCAATTCAATTGAAGCGGAAATGAATTGCAATTCATATTGACAAATTCATTTGAAATAGAAACGAATTGCAAAATTCATTTGAAATAGAAACGAATTGCAATTCATTTGAAATAGAAACGAATTGCAATTCATTTGAATTGGAAATGAATTCAATTCATTTGAATTGGAAATGAATTGCAATTCATTTTTACCAAATTCATTTTGAATTGGAAATGAATTGCAATTAATTTTTAACAAATTCATTTCAATTGGAAATTAATTGCAATTCATATTGACAAATTCATTTGAATTAACACGAAATTTCAATTCATTTGAATTGGAAATGAATTGCAATTCATTTTTAACAAATTAATTTGAATTGGAAATGAATTGCAATTAAGTTTTACCAAATTCATTTGAATTAACTCAAATTTCATTCAATGCATTTTTTGTGTGAAAAGAATTAACTCAACATTTTGCTAATACAGTGCATGAATGATTCGCGAATTAATTCAAAAATTAATCATTCATTTACAACTCTGATATTTTCATGTTGTTCAAAAAACAATACAATTTAAAGTCTAACCAGATACATATCTGAATCAGACAGTTTTTCATTAGTAATTAGTGGTTGCGCTTTTTTGGCTTACATGTATGCCAGATGTGTACTCGGCATAAGGAGCGTTTACGAGATGATTGTCATTTAAATCAGGAGCAAGAGTGTATGTTGTATGTATGTACATACATGTATAATTTATTGTTGTTTGAAAGAGCGTGGAAGAGAAGTGGGGTTAAATAAATTTCATTTATCTTATTAGGATGGGCATTTAAATATTGGAAATTCTTTGGCACTCTTTTTCTGTTTAAGTTAAAGCCTGAGAGAGTATGATGTGTGTGTAGGCAGGAGAAGAATTTGTAGTTCAGCGAGAAGTGTGAAGAATTTAATAAAAATTATATGTACCTACCTAATACCTATAGAATATATTTTGTTTCGTGAAGATACAACAAACAGCAAAAGAACTTATTGAGTTGTTTTAAATTACTGTAAATTAGTTTGTGTTCTCTGTTTACATCTGGTTAATTTTTGCGTGCTCCTAATGCATTTTTGTTTTCTCTGTTTACATTTTTTTTATTAAAGGAAATTCGAAAAGAAAATCCTTTGGGGTTATTTTTTTATATATACATACATACATACAGTCAGAGACTAAAGTTTAAGCACACATCCCAAATCTGTAGTTTATAGAAAGCTACTACATGTTTTTTCAAGCAGTTTAATTTATCTCCATTGATAATAGGCAGGTGGGTAGGTTTAAAGAAAATTTTAAAACAATTGTAATTTTTAAAATAATGTAGGTACCTACAATGAAATTGGATTTACAAAAGTTTAAATAGGTACATATGTATGTATGTACATACTACATATGTATATTTGTACTACATATGGAGGTGGGCATGTATATTTAAGGTTTAAAGGGCAATGGCGCCATTTGCGATAAATGTTTTAAATTCGGTTTCCATTTTTTGAGTACTTGGTACTGCAAATCTCAGAATGTTGAAACAAGTCAACGACCCCAAGCATATTGCATGTATTTTTTCATATATTTTTGTTACCATATTGTTGTTATATTAATTATACCTAAATGACTTTATTATTTTTTTATAAATATATTTATAAGCACTCAAAACATTGGCATAATATATTTTTTAAATTTCTTCTCAATTTTCCTCAAACCCGAAAAATTAGGGTTATACAAATAGTTTTGTCCTTAGCTGTAGGTATTTAGTTATAAAACCTGGTGATCTGTTGAGCATTTCACGTGAAACGCAAAAAGCATATGAAATGTGTCTTCAAAATTTTATGTTTTCATGCAAAATTATGTCTTGTTTTAGACTCGGCAGTTTTTCTTGAAGCAGTTCTCTATAATTCTCTTTTAAAATTGCTCGTTTGTTTACACTCAGACGGTTTCTTGTTCAATTTTGCTGTTGTTTTAATACAGCGAATGAAATAACAAAAGAGAATTGAAGTAGTAACTTTTCTGTACAAGCAAGTCAGTACCCCTCTTCTTTCTTCTTTCCCTCTCTACTATAAAGTCAGACTTGCTTCAAGAAAAACTGCCAAGTCTAAAACATGACTATCTTCCTTATCGTGGTTGACGTAGGTATTTAGAATTTTACTTAGTACGGCGTTTTTTGTAATAGATTAAAGATATCCGCAACCACACAAACGTAAGAAACTGCAGCGAAATTTCAACTAGGCTTAAGGCTCAGTTAGCTGACTGTAATGTAATGTAACTGCAACAGTAGAAAACAGCTGATCGATATTGTTATGTGAAAAGTAATGGAAATGATTATAGAGATGTAATGTAACGTTACCTACTTTTCATATAAAAATATGGATCAGCTGTTTCCTACATTACAGTTACATTGCGTTACAGTCGGCTAACTGAGCCTTTAGGTTGAGTACACATCTGGCATTTGTTGTTGCGACTAATACACATTATTGTTATGTCACAAAATGCCATAATATGTACTGGCATTAAAGATAAATTTATGGAAAATCGCAAAAGAAACCGCAAGAGTACTTGCGTTATTTTTCTCGATATTGAAAAATCTTTTGACGCAGCAATATTTCATACATACATACATATGTAGGTATTATAGAAAAGCGCTTATAATGCTGAGCACAAATCTGGCATTTCTTGTGTTGTCATTTTGAAAATATGTGCAACGCCGTTCTTATGTTTTTTATAACGAAAACAATGCCCCACAAAGAAAAATATCGGAAATGACTAAGGCCGAGTAGAGCTGGGTCCAACTCGTTCATTCGTTCATCTTCGCCACTAACCTGTGATCAAACCAATTTAAATTACATGGGTTTGATCATAGGTTTGTGGCAAAAACGAACGAATGAACGAGTTGGACCCAGCTCTAAGGCCGAGTGCTTTTTTGGGCGCATGGCACACAGATGTAAACTCGGCGTAACGGTGCCACTAGTACACACATAGTGGGTACGCGGCATAAGTATTGTAAATAAAAAACTTTAATTTAAAAAGATAGGTACCTACATACTGTATTTTTGAATTGAGTAGGCTAATAAAAAATTTTATTCCCCCTTATCTACGACTATGACGTTTTTGTAATAAATTAACAACGCAACATTTTTTCTTTAAAATATACCTACTACCAAATTAAAGAATTAATCCACTCCTCCGCATCCAAAATTAGATAACCAGCTTTAGTCAAAAACGGCGACGTCTCAAGCAATAACTTATACAAATATGGGAGTAGATATTAAAAAACAAAAGAGCATTTCCCCTTCATACTAAAGTTCAAATAGAAAGAGATGGAAAGAGAATACAATCTTAAACCAAAAAAAACTCACGAGTATAACGTCATCAAAAAGTCTTTACGGAACAAAAGTCTTCCCTGAAAAACCCCAAATGCATAAACATATGTATATTTATTGTCTCTCACTCTCTCACTCAACAGCTCTTTTAATAGAGTGAGATAGAGTAGAAAAACCAAAATTCTTTAGAAAAGCTGAGTTGGCAACAATTACGGAGCTAAAATATCTACAGCTCTTTTAATATAACAATTTGTAGCCGTCATGTGAATGTATGGGTGCGTATGTATGTACATATGTATATAGAAAAAATCAACAGAGCATGAGCAGTATATTAAATAATAAAATATTGGCTAGGAGAAATTTTGTTTGGCGTAGGTTTTTTTTTTTGATATAGAACTAACAATGAGGAATTAAACAATTGGAAGCTTTCTCTTGCTCTCTCTCTCGCACTCTGCCAAATCTTATTAGTATTTTATGCTCCTCTTGGTGACCTTTGAAAAGGCAGTCTACAAAAATAAGCTCTTCTCTGTTGCACTCATAATAAAACACAGCGAGCAAAGTATGAAAGTAAAAAGTATACATACATATGTATATACAAAATATGTACGTGTTCACACATAAAACATAGAAATGTATGCATGTATGCCCATAGGGCTAATTTGCTTGAACAAAGTTACAAGTCAAAAAAAGCTAGTTTAACAGAAAACAAATTTAAAGCCAGGTTTTGAGTTCGACATTAGAGATTTAATTAACTTTTAGGGTTTGTTTGTAGTTTTTGAGTTGTCGATTATATGGCTGCGCCAAAGTGTGCCAATAATAAGTGGTCTTATCATTACAACAATATACCTGCATACAAATTTTTTGTAGGATTATTTTTATTTGTACCTATATTGACAGTTCGGGTTAAGATTTTATTCTATTTTAAATGGAATTTGACGAATGGGATAGTCAGCTGACGATCAGCTGCACTGATAAGGCCATTATAAGGGAATCCAAGTAGGTACACTGAAATTGTAACAAAAAGGTGTGCTATTGAAATCAGTTCATAATAGGAAGAACTTCGTTCTACAAGGGTCCACTATAGAGGTTCGGCGTTATACTTATGTACATACAAGGTGGGTCAAAAGAAGTCATCCGTTGTTTGGTTCTCATTTTGTTTTTCGTTTTTTTTTTTTTTTAATGAAAAACTAAGATACTGTTTTTTGATTATATTTATTTGAACCTTTATAATTTTATTGGTCAAGTCGAGATGATATCGGCCAAATGGGCGTTGTCCCAATTGATTGCTATACGGGCTCGTTTTATGGCATTTTTCATCACTTCGGCGAGAACTTCGGTTGACAGATTCTGGCACTAGTGTCGAATGTTGGCCTTGAGGGCTTCCAGGGTCTCGGGTTTGTACACGTAAACACGGGACTTCAAAAACCCCTACAAAAAAAGTCAGAAACGGTTAAATCGGGAGATCTTGCGGGCCCGTGTAAATCGCCAAAACGACAGATGAGGCGACCCGGAAAAAAATAGACACGATTATTACGCATTTTTGGGGATTGTATCGCTCCATGGCTTGTTCACTTGTATTCTACATCTGTCTAGTTCACAAATGTCAAAACAGATTTGACATTGGCAGCCATTTGCAAAAATAAGAGCATCTTCCACTAGGGTAATTTCTTTTGGCCCACCTTGTATGTACATATGTACATACATATGTATGAATGAATGCCAAATTGTTTTTCATTACTAACTGTAAAATTGCATTTTCTGAGTTATGGAGTTGTTGAAGCAAATGGATTGTGGTATGTACAGTTAACGGCTAAACTCTGACAACACCTGGCAAGAAATTTATAAAATAAATTATGCCAATATTTATGCTGCTAATAAATATGTTTAAACCAAAAATAAAAAAAAGTAATTCATGATAGGTACCTACAGTGGCATACATACATACATACTCGTACTCCATAGTTTTTTGTTCTTCTAGTTCATAAAAAACATTAATATTTTAATATTTTGTTGCAACCTCCTTTTTTGCAAACTCCTTTGCTCAGCATTTTTCCATGTCTTTTGCTACATCAACAGCAGTTGTCCTGAAATTTTTTTAAATTTCTTTCAATATGTGTCGTTTTATACGTGGAGTAATTTTTGGCGGAGGGCCATTAACACTGTGGTTCTTTGTATAAATTTTTAAAATAAATTTTACTTTTACTAGACTTTCGCTGCAAAACAATTTCAGAAATTTCGCGCAACGATTTTCCATTCTTTTAATGCTGCACAATCATATTTCTAATATCGCCAATATATTAAAACATTAATTTCGTAATTACGTTACAGATACTGTTAAATTTTAAATTCAGTAGGTAACGTCTATCGTAAAACATAACAATTATATTATTTAGGAAAAATTAAAAAAGTGTTTACATTAACATATAAATACCGGCGAAAAAATACTTCAAAATAACTTATTTTAAAAGATCAATCTAAATTCGATAAATTGAAAATCGAGAACTCGTGCAGGCTTTTTGGTGCTTCATTATCAAAATTAAATGTTGGTTCTAATTTATAAAAGAAAGTTTTCCCCATTATATTTCATAGACACCAAATGAAATTTTGTGGTCCATCATTTTTTTTTTTTAACTTCTTGAATATAAGAAAATTTTGTTTGAGATAAGGAGTTATGACATTAAGAAATATTTTATGTTATAGAAAAAATTCTTTAAATAAAAAATTTCATATTTTTAACACTATTCTATTTTATTGTAATCGTGAAAATGTAGATAAAAATATCGCCAAGTAAATCGCCAGTGGCCATTTCAAAATTTTCATCGCCAAAACCACATTTTTGTCGCCACGTTTGGCGAGTTATCGCCATATCTGACAACACTGGGGGAGTATGTACAATTTTCTGTGCAGTAAAATTAGATTTTCTTTATAGTATATTTTTTCAAAAAATTCTTGTTTTTAGAAAAAGTTGCATTTTCTTACAAGAAATGATATATGTAATGAAGTTTTTGTTTATAAAAAATTTAAGGTTTTGCGTAAAATGCTTTTTTTTTGTGGTATGTAGAGTTTTCTGTGCAACTGTATGTCTGCTTTACAAGCAGAAAAAACTTTAAAATTTTTAATTTTATTGCAGTGCCGTAGGTAGGTAAGTATGCATGGATGTACGCAGGTAGGTAAACAGAAAACGAAAATTTCTGATTCTAGAACTTTTAGTTGGCTTAATTATTTCTTAATAACGATTTTTAAAAGCATTTTAAGCTGTGTTTACTCTATTATGTTTTTAATTAACACAGGTCAGTTAAGCACACAAAATCATTATGAGCGTTTGCAGCCTTTTGTATGAAAACTTCCTCCCTTCTTTTCTTTTACAAGAAAGAGTGTTATTTAGATGAGTTTAGTTTTAGTAAAGTGCTCTACTAGGGAGACATTGACTCATTTGCCTCAATTGTCAATTGAAATCTTTAAAAGAAATCTCTAAAATTCTGTCTTGGCGAGTGTAAGCCTCCTTAAAACGTACACACATCCGTAAGGCGCTATTAACAACTGAAACACACAAAAAAAAAATACTTTTTTAATTGTGCATTAATAATTAATAAAAATTAAAACAATGATTTAAGATACATAGGTATTTATATAAATATGTGTTTATGTATGTATGTACATCCAAACAAATATATTTATGGATATACATATGTATATATATGTATCTATACCTGACCAAACAATCTGCACTGTAGATTCTTCATTAAAAAAATTCCCATAACATTAATTTATATTATGAGAGTAATTCTCACGCTATTCTTGTTTCAAAGTTGGTGATAATAAAAAAAAAGCAAATGCAAAAATTTGTGCATGGATTTGAAACAAATTTTATTACTTTGTTTACTGTTGGTTGGTGGTTTTCTTTTATTATATTAAATACCTACATATTGAGAGTTTCTTTTTTTATAGAGAATTTGACTACTCGGTTTCATTTTGGTCTCAGCAGTCACTTACTAGTTTAGGGAGACCTTTTTGTTTGTAGGTATAAAATCAAATATTTATCTCTGTTTACAAACAAAGCGTGCTTACACCGGGTAAGAAGCATACGCATACCTACATACATACATATGTACATACATACATATGTATGTACATATTTCATCAAAATATAAGATAAAACTGAAAATTTTGAAATAATTAGCTGGTATACACCTACAGGAGGTACATATGTATGTATGTATGTATGTATGTACAGCTAAGGACACCGAAATAGCCCACCTAAGAGTGTTTGGACATTATTATAATTCAACTAAAACATTCCTTGAGTAGTGTTTTTCATACGGGATTTCCCGGGATCCCGCACAATTTCCGGGAAAGAAATCTCGGGATGTATTTGCGGGAATTCGCGGGATTTTTTGTTTGTTTTGATTTTATTATGGCAACTTTAGTTCATATGTAAACATTCCTTGATGAGTGTCGTTATTCACTTATGAAGGTCATGGTGCTAGCACAATAGCTAAAATTTTACAACAACAACTTATATTGTGTTGATTTTGTAGTAAAGAAAACGCTGTTTCGATTCAAAGAAAATTATTTTCATTAAAAAAGGAATTGCAATTTTTTGAAGGAAGTGGTGAAAAAACTGAGTGTCCAGATATTATATAATGCTCTTCTGACTATAAGGCCAACATCCGTAGAAAGTGGACGTATTTTTCATTAATAGTAGTTTTTCTTAAATAAAATTAGAAATAAACTGTCGAACGATTCTATTAATGCTTATTCTGTACTAAAGTCCTATTTTCAAAGCAACATTTTGTAATATTTTTTTAATAATGTAATTTGTGTTTTTGACTTTCCATACTAAAAATAATATTGGTATTTATGCATTACTATTATATAAAGAACTGAAATTATATTAGTTTTTCGACTTATGTGTTTATAAAACGTTATTGTTATTTGTTTTTTGTCGAATTAAATTAAATTAAAAAATATTTTGTATAGTTTTGCACTGGGCTGGAATTCCCGGGAAACTGAAAAGTCGTTCCCGCTTTCCCGGGAAAACAAAAACTCTAATCTTGAGGCATCTTTTATGCATGAACTATGTAATAAAATTTATTTACTTATTAACAAAAAAGCAGAAAAAGGAACTCACTCAGGTCAACATTAATTAAAAATTCGATTAATTAAATTTTTACCGCAGTCTCAGTTGGATACCAAAAATGCCAACTTAACACCACGTTCAGCTGCCGCCGTATATTAAAAAAATTACCAGTGTGCCAAAATTGTTTTTTTTTATTTGTTTGTAAAAATTCTCGTCTGTTTATTTATATTGAAAACAAAAGCAAAACGCTCAAAATTTGTTTTTGTTTTCAATGTAAATAGCCCGACGAGAATTTTTACATGGCTTCAATAAACTGGCAGTTAAAGTGTATTTTAAGTGTTAGTGAACCGTTCTGTGGCTTTAGTTTCAGGTTTGCGTTGTTTTGTGTTTTTGTCAGGCGGCACTCAAGTGTTACAGAAGAGCACATGGTGCCATGTGATCCATTGGTGGTCACGACGAAAACAGTCTTATAATATTATGTAACGTTTGCCCCACCGGTGGTGCACATGGCCTCTCGGAAATAATTCGTGTGAACCACCGTTGGACCACATGGCAGCGAACGTGTTAATATTATGTTGTAGGATCTTTTGAAAAGCAAATGTATTATTATAAGTTAAATAAAGTAAATTTACATTTACTTGCGCGGTAAACGTTCTGTTCAAGTTTGGCATAGATCCTTTCGAAAGTTCATCACAATTCTTAAAATCGTTTTTTTTTTTAATTTTTACGACATTTCACAACTTTTGTATGGGGATTAAGGTCTGAGTCTTGTGGTAGCGATTAAAGAATTACAATAGTTTCTTAACGAATCAAATATTTTACCAACTTCACGGTATGTTTGGAGTCAGTCAGTGCATGAATTTACAGTTTAAAGGCATTTTCTGGAAGCATTATTGTTCCATCGAATCCATTAAGATGTTAAGATATGAAAACTTATACACATTGGCATTTATTATTACCAGGGACAAGGACTTCATTCACTTAAAAAAGGTATTTTAGGCGCTTAAAATATGTCATCAAAAACGCAAAATATGCATTAAAAACAATAAAATATGCACATAGTTAAAAAAAAAAATTTTTATTCAAAAGAAAAGCTTTCAATTTACATACAACTAAGGTTAGGTTAGCAGGCTGCTGGTAAGGATATTTGAAAGATAAGAGTCCAGCTCACTTCGGTCTTTGTGCTACCTGTATAAAAAGGATAAAGAACGAGAGAGAAAGAGAAAGGAGGGTGAAAGGGATAGAGGTGAAAAGATATGACAGTTATATATAGAGGTTAGGTTTGGTGATAGTGGGTCCTAGTTTGGCTAATGGGGGAGTTAGCGGCTATACCAGCCACTATTCCTTATATAAAGGCTCAAGTTTTTGAGCTCAATTTCCGATAACTCGGATAGACTGCAGAAGGATATTCTGCCAAAGAGGTGAAACCGTAGATCCTCCAGAGCGGAACAATGACACAGGAGGTGCAGGACATTTTCCTCCTCTTCCTCGTCATTGCAACTATAGCAGTAGTCATTATAAGGGAGACCAATACGTTTAGCATGGGTTCCGAAAGGACAGTGACCAGTGACCAGTCAACGTGGCCACGAGGTTTCTCAAGTGCTTACTATTGAACATACAACTAAATAAAGATATAAAAATAATTTTAATACTTTCGAATGTGAAGTTCAATTTGTTTTTAGAAAGCTTTTGTGCATTGAAAAAGGCCTTGTAACGTCTGTGGATGTAATCAGCTCAAATACAAATAATTATTTGTATATAATGCTGTATATTTCTTTAACTCAATCGTAGAAAATTAAAGGGGTTAAGCTTAATTTTTCTTACCATAGCCCATAACGTTTTTCGCGCCGGTTTGTTTTGTTCCTTTTTCTTGCTGAGCAAATTTATATACATACTAATATGTACGAGGACATTTGATTATATTGTAAACCATTTATTTAAAACAGCCAATTAATTATTTGAGAGATTTCAAGTTGGTTTCTCTTTTTAATAAAGGTCCAAAATAAGTAAGCAGTGAGCTCCTCCAGCAATTTGTAATTACAAAATGTGAAATTATAATGCATTAAACTTAAAAAACTTATGGTCTAATTCATAAAAAATAATTTAGGTTTATTACAGGTTTATTTGACAAAGTTCCCATAGAAATATGTCAAATAAGCGCTTAATAAACCTGAAATATTTTTTATGAATATGGCAGTTAATCTTTCCACAAACAAACATGTAAAAAGATTAATGGAAATTTTACATAAAATTTCAAGAGAAGTTAAGTAGTAAAACAACAAAATTGTTCACATACCTACGTATTAAATATCAAATCAATTTATCAGAAACAGTAAGCTGAATGGTAGACTTCTTGTGTGCACTATTTATTTGTCCATAGCTGTAAGTACATATGTACATAAATTTATAAAAAAAAAGCAATTTAACCGGTACGGAGTTACTTAAAAATTTTTTGATTTTCGCAGATTATAGGTATTAGATTTTTGTGAACAAGCAAGTGTAAGCTGATTCGTAAGTCCCCGTTCATACAGTGAAACATTTGAGTTTTTGATGAAGGGAGAAAGAGGAACGGAAAAGGGTACTTTGTTTCAGGTACATGCAGTTCTTGTTGAGTACATCATTCTCGTCTCATTCTCATGAGAAATACCTATATGAGAAAATGTATTAAGCTGCAAAACAAAAACTCCACAGTGTAGACTCGAATGCAGTTTCAACAGAGAAATCCAAAATGTTTCGCAGCAAATGTTTCCCTGTATGGACGAGGACTAACAGAACAGAAACTAAAAACTAATTCTTCCTTTAAGGAAGTTCACATTAACAAAATTTACAATAATTTCTGTACGTAAAAATAATCGTGTAGCGTTTTGTAAAGAATTATGTTTGCATTACACACAAATTGATTTATTTTTTAATTTGGAAAACACAAAAACACTAAAAATTAATTACAATACATACATATGTATGTAAGTACATATCGCCCATTTACTTCAATAGTGTCATAACTCAAAATACCTATTAGTTTTTTTTTTAATTAATAATGCACAATAATGCGGCATTCCGTAATTTATCTTGTGTAAAAATTTGATATAAACACATTGTACCATCACCTCCTGAGAGAAGAATATTTGTTCATGTCTTCATTGAGTTGTATGCAAACTGAAAACTTAAATCGCGCTTTCTGCAAAACTGGTTTTTTTTTTAATTGTGACACTATTGAAGTAAATGAGCGATATGTATTTAGGTTCCATAATCTTCTTTCACTTACCTTTAGCAAATCCAGTAGAAATGGTGAAGCCGCACACAAAACTATTTTGTGTGCGGGAAAACTCCGACCACCAGCTGCTAAAGTACAATCCACAAGATCGCCATGACATCGCAGCAGTTGTATGGCCGATACCAATGAGGTGCCATAGTCGCCCCATGTGAGCGAATATAACGAATTCATGGGCAAGGCCATCATTGAGTCCACCGATTCACCAACAGCACAAACGTCCTCAATGGGCTGTTGCTGTTGTTGAATTGGGTGGTAATAGTGGGTAATGGTGGCGAAATTTACTTAACACCGTGGATATAAATAACAATTTTACTGTTTTTTTTTTTTTTTTTTGTTATTAGCACGTTGCACACTAAATGCTTATATGCTTTTCTTTTGCAATTATTTTATTTCTTAATTTTGTACGTAACAATTTTCTAATTTTACATTTATTTAATTTTATTTATCTAGTCAGCGTTCGTGACTACTTGTTTGTTTGTTTGTTTGTTTGTTTTGCTTTTAGTCACTTTATTGTAAATCTTTTAATTGTACTCTTTTGAGAGTGAGTATGTACTGTTGTAAAAACACAAGTTATGTATGGAAAGTTTTTTGTTTCGTGCACTCATACATTTATAAGCAACTGTAAATAAGAAAACAAAAAAGTATTTACTAAAGAGGGGTAACAAGTTTGGTCATACTCTTGTTTTCTCTCTCTTACTCATTTCAACACGGAGACAATATATACTCCAAAACTGTTATTATACGAGTATTTATTTGCTAAAGGCCTTTACGCAAAGCAGCAAAGAGGAGAAGTGAGAGAAAGAGAAAGGAGAGTATATTAAATCCAAAAATCGTTTTTAATTAAAAAGAGTGGGGGGAACATTTGGGGACTTTTTCATTAGGAAATGTTATAGCAAAATTTTTTCTTCTAGAAGTACTGCGCAGTGTTGCAGAAAATTTATAAAATTTTCAACATTAAAAATTAATTTTCAACAGTATGCTATTGCCAAATTTTAAATTGAATTATGAAACTACTAAGCTACCAAATTTATATTATTTTTTTTAGATTTAGATTTTTACACCACAGCACTTCAGATATGTATCCTTGAAATTCAGCAGAAAAAGATTTTATTTAGTATGGTGAACACTTTTTCTTTTATAAAATTAAACACTATTATTTTATTTAAAACAATTCCCGCTTTTTTAATTCATGTTTACTTTTATATTAAAATTCAAATTGTGTATTCTTTTTTATTCTCACGAGTATGTACTCAGAAATCACTTCACTAAAATATCTTGGAATATACATAGTACACATTTTTCTACCTTTTGCAGAACAAAAAATAATCTCACCGGAGATTTAACTATCGTGCGCTCGCAACTACTCGCCAACGTTGAAAATTTTCTACTAAAAATTGAGTTTTAAGTAAATTCCCTGGAAAGTCATACGATTTTTGTGCTCGTTCGTCGTCTCATCATCGTCACTCTATTATGTGTATTTCGTTTCTTGTTATTGTGTGTATGTATATGCCAACCACACTGTTGTTGTTATTGCTATTGTATTTTTAATGGGAGCAAGATGGCTGACGCTCTTCATGGCAATACCAACAACAATAAAAATACAAATTCACTGGTGTAAAATAAAAGAGGTACAGTCAGTCAGTCATTCATATTATAGTGGTGCTTTTTTTGCATTTTTTTATTACAATGTTGTTTTTGTTGTTTATATTAAAATGTAGCATTGCCAGTATGGATTTTTTAAAGAGAAATTTTTTTTAATGTCAACTCTAAGCAGACTTTACCTTGTTGTTTTTGTAGCCTGAAAACACGTTGAAATTTTATTATTAAATTCATGAGAAGAGTGAAAATGGTTAGTTTTATTAGGTTAAATGTGACTGACTCGCTGGCTCTGGCTCTTGATTCCTTTTAGAAATCTGCTTAATATCTATCTTTTTGTTTTTGTTCAGAGCCATTAAATTTGATCTCTTCTTGTTTTCTTATCCGGAGAGAGTAGAGTTCATGTATGATTTTCTGTTATTCGGTTCAGTTTGTTTGGCTAGAAATCGGAGCAAAAAATCCAACTGTAACTGGAGAAATTTGTCATAATGCTTCATAAGCCGGTGAATTTGATAAGTTTATCTCAATTCATTTCAAAAATCTCTGTTTACATATTTTGTGCGCGTTCCTTGAGCACATCCAAAATAATTTTTTATGAATATCTACTAGGCAAATTTTAATTTGTGTTATGTCCAGTTATTTAATCTCATTTATACATATGCACACATGCATACATACATACAGAGCCGGACAAAATTATTCACACATTGCCTTTGAATTACGTACAACTACAGTGGCGAGCACTTGTCGATAAATTCTTAACCAATGCGACATAAAACCGGAGTAAACCCATAAAATAATAAAATGAAAAGTAATCCAGTTTTTTATTTAAGCGATTCAGTAGAACAATGTTTGAGGGAAACAAAATGAAATTCATGAATATTAAAGGCCTTATTCATAAAAAATATTTTTGCTTTATACCTAAAAGGTTTATGAAACTAATTTCCATACAAAATTTGTTTTATTGAGGCTTAATAAGACAGAATTATTTTTTATGAATAAAGCTGTAAAAGTTAAACCTAAGATTGGAGTAAATTTTATGAAAAAAGTCGACGCTTTACACGCTTCAAAAAATTTATTCAAGTCGAATTGTTGAGTATTTTCCCAAAGCTTCTTTACTTTTATTTCGTTTTTAATGCGTTAAAGTATAATAATGTGCTAATTACCTGGGTAGGATACAAAAATAGTTTTCCTTTCACTGGTGATGAGAGGTTTACATAGTCCATATTTACACTATGCAAGTCTTATTGCTAAGCTGATTAGTTTGATGGGGAGAGAGACGAGGGGAACGGTAACGTTTCTTTTCCCCTCGTCTCTCTTTCCTAACAATAAACTAGGACATATATTAAGAAAACTAAAAAATAGCCAACCAGCCAAACATCAATTCCAAAAATATGAACATACATACATTCATATGTATGTATGTATCTTCGGAGCTTAAACTTATTTGAAAAAAAAGGAAATGAGTGAATAAACCATTAGACTCCTGCTCCAAAAAAAATGCTCTGGTATGGTCCAATAAGCAGAGCGTTTGCTGAACAAGTTTTTTCTTTGCTTACTGTACATACTTTGGTGCGAATACTTTTGTCCGTCTCTGTAAACAGATAAAGTACATGCACACAGACTCTTTTCTAAAATATATACTGGGATATTCTATACGTTGCATAGGTTTTTATATTCGAGTGTAAATACCATACCCAGTAAACATTTTTTGTCGCAACTTTAGCAGAATGTCTAAAATTTCCTTAAAAATTTAACAGTACATTCAAAATATTTTCGATACGCTATTTCTACATAAGCGGGATCGAAATGCATATAGACGTTGCTTTACCAAAAAACAGCACAAGCAAAAATTTCAACAAAGAGGAAATATATATGTATTTGTATGTAGTTTCTCGACCTTATTTTCAACATGAATTAGTGTAATTTTATAGATATTGTATCTATTCAGGCTTTCAATGTCATAAATTTTTTTTAAATTTAAATAAAAGACGTTTTTTTATTTCATTTTTAATATATTTATAGTCCATTCAGCGTGCCAGGAAAACAAGCAATTTCATGATTTCAGCCGAAATCAAGTTAATTAAATAATTTCCCATACATTTTGACATATCCCAAATTGAACTGATTTTACTTAATTTCAACGAAATTAATATGAAATTACAATGGAAAACCTCCTTTTTTCCAACCATTTAGATATTTACAACCAAAATTAACAAAAAAAAATTAATGCGTCAATTTGATTAGAAATTGTTATTTTTTAATTTAATGTAAAATAAAAATATGTGTAAAAACCATTATGTTGAAAAATATTGTCATGTGAAAAGCTTATTTAAATGTTAAAAAGCTTTATTCAATCAGATGTTTGCGAAGTCAACTCAAATGTCATTTAGTGGCACGCTGAACGGGCTATTAATTTAATTTAATTTGTATGCTATTTATCTAAACTTCTCTAAGGACACTTGTCTGGCATGTGTATGTAAATATGAATTTATATACATAACTACATATGTACATACATACCTACTATGTATTTAAGCTTTAAAAAGCTGCTACAAGACGAGAGCTTGAACTTTTCCTAGAAAGTTCCTTCTTGAATTAACAATTACTCAGACGCGAATTCAGTATTAAAAATATTGAAAATAAATTTATATCCTGATCCAGTTTTTTTTATAGAAATATTTAGCCTTAAATTTTCTATAATAATCTTTCCAAACTTTTGAATTTTCTATATTAATCTTCAAGTGGTCTAAAGAAATATTTGGCCAGCTTCAGGTTTTCTGTAGAAATCTTTGGCCAGCTTCAAGTTTTCTGTAGAAATCTTTCACCAGTTTAAAGTTTTCTGTAGCAATCTTTCGCAAGCTTTTCAAGTTTTCTGTAGAAATCTTTCACCAGTTTAAAGTTTTCTGCAGCAATCTTTTGCCAGTTTCAAGTTTTCTGCAGAAATTTTTCGTCGGCTTTCAAGCTGTGTGAAGAAAATTTTCACCACTTCAAGTTTTATAAAGAAGTCTTTATCTCTTTTCTGTAAAAATATTTTGCCAACTTCAAGTTGTCTAAAGAAATTTTTCATCAGCTTCAAGTTTTCTGTAGAATTTTTTCGCCAGCTTCAAGTTTTCGGGAATAATACTATACTAAATTTAAATTTTTGAAGAAAGTTTTTAATTTTTACTGTAGCACTAACTATCGAAGAATAGTTTAACATGAAAATGTTTCTCTAACTATGTATTTCCCTCCAAAATATTTACGTAATATCAATACATACATATGTATGTGCATATACTACATGTAAATATTTCTAAATGTATGTTCATACATATGTATTGTGTATACTTCGCTTAATCGATGAACTAAGAAAAATATTTTCATTTGAAAAATTCCGTAGCGATATCGTGTATTGGTTGGATGCCCAGCCAATACCAAAAATAAACTGTGTGTGCGATTTTAACCAAAACTCATAAATGTTTACTTTATCAAAACTATTCTAAATTTAATGTACGAGTATTTAGTGCTCGCATGAGGTAAGAGGTTTATTTCTGTTGCCATTAATATTCCAATCTCATTTTGAGGTGGTGTTTTTTGTTGTTCTCGTTGTTGCTATTGAATCTCAATCTACTCGAAATATTTTTACAAGCAAAATTAGTTTTGCAATACACACGTCGCTCTGTTTTATTAATGCCATTGAATTGTCTGAGTTTCTTTAAAACTCTTCTTTATGTACATACCTATATACTTACATATGTATGTATGTATGTATGCAGAGACATACTTACATAGTTACATCCATACTTTTTATAATATACTTACCTACCTACAACGAAAACATTTCTGAGGAATATGAAGCCAACAATTTCAGCTAAAATCAGCCTACACTCACCACATTTCAACGAGATTCGAGAATCAGAGTCGACAACAACAAAAACAACAGGGAGTATAAAAGAGGGTTCATACTGTAGCTCCGGTTGAATGGCAACAAAAACATTTTAGATTTTCTCGCAGCCAAACGAAGGGAAAAAGTGTAATGAATGCATGAAAAAACCAAATTTAAGAGGAAACGTCGCATTTCAACTCTCAAGAAGTGAAATCTTATAAGAACGTTTTTATTTAATTTTCGAGCATTCAATTCAAAATGCAATCATTTTGTGTTGCATTTAAAAATAACATTAATAACCCTCAGTTCAGAGAATGGAGGACGACGTGTCCGTCCGTCAATCTCATTGTATCTACAGATACAAACATACATACATACAAATGTATCTACGTACTGTAACCATAAATAAATTTTTTGTATGTACACGAGTTGTTTGCTGTTGAACGCTCGATGTAGTCGTTGGAAATTATTTAGAAACGCACAGCTCTTGTCTTAAAAATCACGTATAAATAAAGAAACAACGGCACGGCAGCCAGTGAAAAGATTTAAAAAAATTATAAGTTGAAGCTTTAAAAAGTTGCTTTGTATTTTTGCAAAAGTGAATGCACTAATAGTACAAAACATTTCAGAATGCAAAATGCAAACAGTGTGGCTAACTGATGCCGCCAACACCCCTTAAAAAAATTCGCACTTGCAAATAATATTTTGTGAAATTAATAGTTTTCAATCACCCAAACGAGCTTCCACAAAAGTCAATAATATTGGAATTCTTCTATCCGGAAGCATTATATATTCTCATATTTATTAATGAATTGCATTTTGGTTACCCATTGACTACTTACATTGTATTCACGATGATGGAAATAAAATAATTTTCGACGGAAATCGATTTAATAACTGAAATAATAACTGATAGTCGATCTTCATTCACTAAACATAATAAGGTAAATAAGCTTAAGGCCCATTTGTATATAAAAACAGAATTAACAATACTATTTTATTCAATATTTCGCTGCAAGTTTGTGTAGCTTCTTCAGGAATAAGATCTAGTTAGAAGTTAGTAGTATGGGCTAAGTTAATTCGAATTTCGAGCTAATAATTAACTTTAATTTTATCAGCATGGCGGGAGGTTGCAGAAATGGTGCAATAAATTCCAGCGGCGATTACACTTCATCCAACAATAAACTCTGTCTTTTCTAGATAATAATTTTTTATGCTACATAAACGGACTAGTACAGCCGAACTCTATTCTCAGGATTATATTTAATCAAACCAAACAATATCTATTTCCTGAAGAAGCTACACAATGTTGCAGCGAAATACTGAATGAAATATTATTGTTAATTGTTTTTTTTTATATAAAAAGTCGACCTTAAGCTTATTTAATAAAGTGCATACATATAATAAAATATAAAAAGTTCGACAAATTTTATTATTAAATTATAATAAAATAAAATTAATATTAACATATGAGCGTTCTACTAAGCATTTTTATGCCCAAATTATATAGTACATTATGGTTATAGGCCGCTGAGAAAATGTTCAGCTCGTTTGAGACCAAAAGCTAATTCCTTGTGATTCTTGAGAAGAGCGAACAATGGGACAGAGAGAGAGAGAGAAAAGAAGTGGGATGAAGTTGTTATACCAGGTGCAAAATTGCAAAGGGAAAATAAAAAAGTATGCAGGATGTGGCCTAGACAAAATGACAGTAAAGAGTAAAATTTTTGACAAAGTGCTCACTACCTTGTCAAAAATTTGATAAACAAAAGCTAAATCAGTACGAGAACTCTGCAATGTTCATCTATAAGTTAATAGTTAACAGATCTCTAATTGATGATTCTGAGAGGCAATTGAAATACTAAGGGTAGGACAGCACTTGTGGTGAGACACTGCAACAACGAGACATTTCTATGTACATATGAATGTATGTATGTAGTATATATTTCATGCACTTATTATCTGCAGAAATCAATTAAGAGAAATAATAGTCCTTGTGGGGAATGTTACTCTTCTCAGAGGTGCAAAGTTGCTGATTGCCACCCACTTGGCCGAGGTCAGAACGATTCCTTCGTTGATTTCAACCAGTAATAACTTTAAGGCAACCGCTTTAAAGCTATCTAGAGTTAGAAGGCGCCACAGCCATGTATCCCGAGGGTCTGAGAGATGTCTCTTCTTCCTGAAAGATGCTACAATTGTTAGTGAGACGTCAAGAAATTTTATGGAAAATTCTCTTTTCTTTGGCAAGTCGTATAGCATAGATATCTACCTGAAATACAATGTACTGTCGATTGCTTCTGAATGTAATATACATATTTAATTTTCTTTAAAATCGCTAAGTACGCATAAATTTTCGTATTATTTAAAAAAATATCATTACCGTACCACACAGTACATTCATTCCACTAATTACATTTACACAAACGTTTGTATTCAAATGCATATATGTATGTATATTGTGTTCATAAGCACGTACATACATATGTACATACACATGTACCTAAGCAGATACATACGTACATATATACTTATATAAATGTTCAGATATATCCATGTAACCAATGAACATTTTTATCAAATTCTGTTAGACTCGGAAAATGAAATAACTTGTTTTGAAGAAAATATATGTAGCTTTTTCTATAACAAAAATCTATACGTTTTAAGAAATGCTCGTTTCTGTATGAGGTTTTTATAATATACTAATGAACACCAAAATTTCTTTTCTTTAATCTATAATCAAAATGTCATAGTCGAGGTCGACATACGCCAACCCCGATAAGGCCCATCATATTAATATTGTTATTAGAACAAGATGCTATATTGTTCCATTCAACTAAGTCCACATCCAAATTATAATCGAAATATCTATTATATTGAGCTTTTGTAAATACGTTTCAGCTTCTCGTTCCATACCTACTTTAAATTATATTTAATACCTATAACTATTTCTTTCACTATTGATGAAAATTTTGGAATAGGTACATACCTACATATATATTTATTATTATTTTTATAATTTCTATTAAATTCCACGTACATACTGGCGTACTCCTTTGTCAGCATTGAAACAGAGTTATCGGAGAAGTATGAAAGTTAAGTTTACATAATTACTGCCTGTAGTTACTGAAAAATAGTGCGATATTTTACGCCAGAGTCATTGAAACACTGCCCTAAAAATTAATTAAAGCCCGAAGTTGTCTATGAAAATTACTTTTAAGTTTTGAAGATATCTATGTAGTATGTATGTATGTAGGTCAGATTGGGTTGTTGAAGTTCTTTTTTCTTTCTTTTTGTTTATTATTATATTATAATTTTCAATAAAGTGTTTTTGTTTTCTAATATACAAAATATAATATAAAATAAATCATTTTACTCGAATAAATACCATAATTAATTCAATGATAGGCTTCATTTGCCTTTAAAAATATCGTATTGTATATACCTATTGGCTGTTAGCATTACATTAGGCACGTCTTCAGAAAATGTTCGCTGGGTAGACATGCATGTACATATGTATGTATGTATGTATTTACATTGAACCGACCGCTAAGCAGCCAGCAGACCATTATTAAAAAAATACAGTACTTTGGCCCCATCATACTAAACAGAGAAACTGTTGTTAACGAAACAATCTCTCTACCAGCAAAATTTACCTCGCTCACAAGTAGTGAACGACAAAGTAAAATTAAAAAAAACCCAACCTTAATAAAAATAAATGAAACAAAAGCAAAAAATAAAACAAGAAACTGGCAGGCCATACAAAAACAAAACATTTACACGCACACAAACGTCCATTTAAAAAAAACACACCAACACAAACAAAATATATACAACATGTGCATACATACCAAAGAGATATAATGAGCTATAGGTACAAAAGTTTAGTTTATTGTTGTTGTTGCTTAACAGTCACGAATTTTTAATATTTTCTTTCTTTATTTATAAGGGTTGCCATCGCAAAGAAATAATAGGTGGTATAGTGGTTGGCGTACAACTATGACGATTTTTCCTAGATTAAAGACATTTTGCGGTGTTTCTCAATCTAGTACAAAAACATCGTAGTCGAGGTCGCAATACCCCACCCATGATAAATGGAACTGTAATAAAGTACATTTAAACGTATAAAATATTATTTGAATGTACTGAAAATATGTACCCTACTGCTAACGCAACGCTCTAATTTAGGTTTGACTCTTAGTCTCTACCAGAAGCCTGGCCGACTTCCTAAACGTAAGTTGCAATGCATAATTTCAAAAATGCGTATGCAATGTTAAACATGTGTTAAGTGCAACCTTGCGTTGCAGAGAAATTTTTTGAATTTTATCGGCATTTAGGAACGAAAATACTTACTCAGCCATTGAAGCTCAAATGATTGCATACAAAATAAAAATGATGCGCGATTGCCAGAAAGTTTACATATGCGTTTACGAAGTGTATGCATTGTAAATAGTCATTGCAACTTGCGTTTAGGAAGTCGGCTCCCATCTAATACGCTGAAAATAATTGGATCCTTATGCTTAATTAGATTTACAGAGTTTACATTTTTTATTCTTTTTGTTAATAAAACTTAACAGATAGGTACTTGCTTACGAGAATGTGTGAATTTTGACTTTTCTGCTCCAGTTCTACTTCTTAAGCCTACGGTACAGTGTATGTAAAAAGCCACATGTGCATGTGGTCATGACGTCACGAGAATTTTTAGCATGTTGGCTGCATTATTTAAATAAGTTTAGTGACACATGAAGTCAAAGCGGACGAATACTTCATCTCTGTTTTTTAGATTTGGGTGTAAAATTTTTTAAAACTTGCAATAGTACCGCAATGTTACTAGTTAAGTTTTAACTAGAATGGCGTCATTTGTGATAAATATTTTAGACTGTTTCAGAGTTAGTGTCAAACCTTGCTATTTTGTACCTACATATGTACATACATATTTTTTCATGTACTTATAGACTTTCGTCAAATGACTTTTTAATATTATTGTTGCTATGAACAATTGCTTGTTATTACATATAACAATTCCCCCTTATCGTGGTTGGCATATTACAACTTTGACTACGACGTTGTTGTAATAGATTAAAGAACACCGTAACATTTGTTCTTCAATCTAAGACTAAATTGTCGTAGTCGAAGTGCGAAATACGCCAAACATGATAACACTCATTAATTTTTTTTATTTTTTGCATAAACATTTATTAGCACCTTAAATATTGGCATAATTTATATTTTAAGTTTCTTCACAAGTTTATTCAAACCCAAAAAATTACGGGTGTATGGAGACTTTAGTCCATAACTGTAGGTAATTCTGAATATTCAATTTATTTTAAGGATATTACAATTTTCCCGCCAATTCCAGTGTTTTGGTTCTCATTTAAATTGGAGTGAAACATTTTTACGAGTTGTATTTGTATGCATGCATACATCTGTATGTATGTATACAAATGTATATGTAGATATGTAAGTACCTGCATGCTTTCAAATGAAACATACACATGTATGCACATATCGACATTTACTCAAAAAACGTCATAACTCAAAAAGTAGTTTGTTGGAAAACGAGTTATAAAGTTTTTAATTGAGTGTAAATTTTACAAACAACTTAATGGAAAAAGAAAACTTCATTTTGCTTTCAAGAGTTCAGTAGACAATATACCTATTTGTATGCAATTTTTACACAATATGAAGAACGATGTGAGGATTAATTCTGCATCATTAACTAAAAAATTAAATTTTTCGAGTTATGACGTTGTTTGAGTAAATGAGCGATATGTAGGTACACACAAACACCCGACGATACCTTTCATGTGAAATAAAAAAAAACACAAGCAGACTAGTTACAATGGCCAAACTTACCTTTTAGAAATTTTACAAAACGAAAGAATCTTCTCCCTTTGATTTTCCATATGTAATTACAACGCAAACACATGTTTGCATATTTATAAGTTTGTACCTGCATATTTCTTCAGCAAATTTTAATTTAAATTTTAAATGCAAACTAAACTTCTTTTCTGCATAAGAACTCACGCACGCAACACAATAGATACTAAGCAACAAAATTACAAAACAAAGAAAACTCGAAAAAAATGAGTGGAGTCTGGAGTAGGAGGATGTTTGCTATTATGCATATGTATGTTTGTATGTATCTCAAAAAACCTGATAAGAGATGAAAAAAAAACATTTGTACATACATACATAAGATTTTTATAAAAAACTTCTCGCATGCAAAAATGCATTGCTCCGCTTAAAATATCCTCTCCTACTCTTCATTTTAAGTTCTTTGGTTCTGTTTATAATTTGACTAATGGGTATTCATTTAATCGGGGTTTTGCTCTAATCGGTTAATCTGTCGATTAATTAATCGAGGGTTTGGCTTAATCGGTTAATTTCGGTATTAACCGGTTAACCGATTAACAAAGTTTTTTCATAAATCAGTACTATTGGCTTTTATTAAATTATTAAACAAAAACTTAATAATTCATTCTAGTTCAATTAGAGTAGTAGACTTTGAAGTTTTACTTAAGTTAAGACCACTGAAAATATTTCTTTGTATACAAAATAAATTCTATACACATACCTTTTGTATATGAGACTAAACAAATAATTAAACACACAAAATAAGTTATACTACAAATCGTTAATCGGTTAATCGACTGAAATTAACCGGTTTAGCCGTTAATCGAAAAAAGCCAATTTTAAATTAACCGATCAGTTAATCGAGTAGTAGGTAACCGGTTAACAAATTTCTATGGACACTCATATTTAGTAAAAAAATATTTTGCTTTGCTTACAATTGTTCGTGATTTACTTTTACAACAAATATAGTAGCTTCAAGCATTTTTAATTTTTTAATTTTCACTTTTTATTTTAATTTAGAGTGTCAAAAAATAAACAAACAAAGCAAAAATATAAAAAGTCAGCTGTTTCCTCGTGTTTTCGAAAAATTAAAAAAAAGCCGAAAACCGTAAAATCACGTGATGTGCAGAACAGCATAAAATCGTCTGCGTGATTTCAAATCGTTTAGTGATTTGAAACCACGTGATTTTCAGAACAGGCCTGAATATTTATGTTTTTATGTACATATACGATCGGATGATTTACGAGGCAAATAAAAAAGAGATGGGGTATTTCAAAATATTATCATTAACCATGGAAAGTTTGAGATTGACCGTGGAACACATAGGAACTAAATATTTAATCATAGATGAAGAAAAAGAAAAATTACTATGCGACGATTATCTAATATTAAAAAAAGCATTTGAAGGCCTTCAATGTGTTGGAACATCCACCACCTCAAGAGATAGAACAATAGGCCTAATTATGAGTATCGTATTTCGACTGCGACTACGACGATTTTGTACTAGATTAAAGAAAAAATGTTGCAATGTTCTTTAGTCTAGTACAAAAGGGTCGTAGTCGAAGATGACATTCGTAATTAGGCCCAATATTCCGTCCTTGTTTTCGTTTTTGAAATGATCAGGGGTGTTCTGTAAACCGCACGTTTTGAAATCGCCTAATTTCCAGGAAAGAACTTAATTAAAAAGGTGACTTGTTGCAGCTTTTAATTGGTTTTAATATTTTAGATGCTTAAGATATTTTATACGAACTGACCTGCGAATGCGCTAAGTCGTCCGATCAGCAGATCACTGTTTTTCGTTTTTGAAATCGCACGATTTCAAATCGCGCGGTTTGCAGAACACCCCTGGATATTCTTATTTTATTTTTAGTATTAAATTGTACACAAATATAATTTGTTTTCTAGTGTTTTGATTTGAATGTTACGATGGTGGATTTTGCAAATGGAACAATAAAAACATCATTGTTCTCACTAAAACGTTTCATATTGCTCTATCGGGCTCTGAAACGTGACAGTTTTCCTTAATCGAAGTCGACATACGCCAACCACGATAAATGAGAAAAATTTTTACTGCCAAAAATTCATATAAATCAAAAATATTTTTTCTGCAGAAAATATGGCTTTGTGAATATCTATGGTAGGTATATTTGCGGTTCAAAACGAACTAAACGGTGTGGAGATTTATCCAATACTTTCTTGTCTGCTGTCTTTGCTCGGTGTAGTAGAAGAGAATCGAAAAATTCAACACCGTAGTGAAGCAAAATAATCCCCTTTATCGTGGTTGGCGTATTTTGACTTTGACTACGACGTTTTTGTAATAGATTAAGGACTTCAACAGAATGTGTATGAAGAGACGCAACATCACAATGGTGGATTTTCCTATAAATTGAAATAACTGGCAATGCTGTGAAAAATAAACCTTATATTCCGAAATCATCTATGAAGGATAAAATAAAATTGAAAACGCTAAAATAATAAAAATTATTCAATGACAATAAAAAAAAAATCTCACAAATTTATTGATTTATCAATAAGTCTTGACTTGTTTTTAATAACTTTTCGATAAGTTTCTTTGAATGTATCATAATTTTTAAATGAATGTGAATCTTTATTTTTTTGAAGCATTAATTATAGTTGTGTACGAGAGAATGTGTATGCACTTGCACAAGTATTAACAAGAATCGTTTATAAAACACACACTGATTATCAGCAAAAATGTTTTTTTTTAAAGCAACTTGAAGCATACATATTATGGCAATAAAAATAAATATACCAACATACATATATGTATGTAGGCATGTATGGATGTACAAATTAAAGTTGTGGAGCTTCAAACACTCCAGTGTGTTTTAGTTCTTAAGATAAATTGAAATTTTGCGTAAAGTCATATTCTATTGTAGGTATAACAGTTTGTACAAATTTTAAAAATATAATCAAGTATAAATGCACGCCCAACTCCCCGCCACCCTCCTCAACCGTTTGTATAATTTTTTTCATTATATCGGCATGACGACAAGGATGGACAGATGCCATATTGGGGCCGGGCAAATGAGGATGTGATTCCATCGTAACAGTCTTTTTGGCATGATCCTGAGAAACATCCTCATACATTTGTTCAACTGTTAAAGGTTTGCGATTCTGGAAATGTCAATTTCCACAGACATTCAAACAAAGTTTTGTTTGAGTAACACATTAATTGGACTAAAAGGAAAATTAAACTAACCTCATCATAACCCACCACCCATAGACGAGGCGTCTGGTAGTATTTATCATAAGTAATGTGTAAATCATAGGTACGAGTATGTAGCACCGAATCTTCTGAATCTACAACTGATGCTGCATCTGTTTTGCTCGTCCCTGATTTTTCAGATTTCCTGGTGGTAAGTGCTACTGCTGGATCAACTAAATCTAACATGCCACTCTCTTCAAATTCGTCCATATCTAAAGCCTCGTCGTCATCTTCTTCGCCAGCTGCAGGATCATTCATATCAGCCGGTTCACTATCAGGAGTATTAATTTCGTCCTTTAAATAAAATTTAATTGAAAGACAATTATATTTTTATTGAATGATCTGTTTTACCTTGCTCTCATCCAAAGTTAATTCACATATTTTATCTAACTCCTGGGCTGTGCCATCTTCATTCAATTGATGCGTTTCTACCCAGCCGCCATCACCGCCTTCCTCTTCGACAACCGTTTCTTCTCCAACATATTCCATTTGTTTACATCTTCGGTAACAAGGTACATTACGAGTGATAAGAAATTGTTTGTCTGTTGGTAAAACGAATGATAGAATATGTAGGTATGTTATAAAATTTGATTTCGCTCGTATTCTTGACTAAATTTTAATAGATGCACCTTTAGGCAAGTATGTTTTGATTTTATTGTCGTCTCCTGCAGCCCATTGCCACGTTGGGCAGTGATGCACTAAATGATCTCCGGCCGCAACAAATTCTTCAGGCGTCAATACACCAGTCTCCCGAAATTTCGATTCCTACAAAAGATATACTTGCAATCAAAAATATCTGCGCCAATGACTCATAGTTTGCTTTTAAAGAAGATGTATATGTATCAACGCTAATCCATCAATCAAACGCCACCCAAAAACAACTACCACCCACCTCAGTCCGTATGAAATAGATTTTCTAATTTTTTTACCTTTAAAACTGGTGTTAAGTATTCAGCTACATTCAGAGCTGTTCCCTTCACGCTATTCAAAACACTTTGCATGTTTTAAAATCTCACTGGTAATTTAAATTTTATTTATTTCTTCGTTTTACTTGTTTTAATATAGAAATTTTCTATAGAGACACTGATTTCTAATTGTATTCTATTTCTTTCTTTTAACTTTCTATTAATTTCTTCTAATTGTATTTAACAGCACGGTTGTATGAAAACAGTACCAAACAGTGCTAAGTAATTCAGTTCTCAAAGTAACAGGGTAGCACAAAAAAAAGATTACCGTTGCCTTTTGAGCAGTATCCTTTCAGTCAGTTATTTAAAGTTTCATGTATAAATTTCTATTTTATTATAGTCTCTTATATTTTATTCATATAGATAAATTCCTTGTTATATCCAACCCTCAGAAATATCGAAAAACCAGCTCTGCCCTACTGCTACTATTTTGGTACTTTTCTACTACAACCCTGTTATGGCAATTGAACCGAAACGAAAGAAAAAAGAAGAGGAAAATTTAATGCGAATCGGGAATTTAGCTCAGTTTTCTTGTAATTTTTACACAAAATAAGCAAGTTACAATAATTATTTGCAAATAAAATTGTTACAAACCCAAAGTGAAATGTTTAAATCAACTAAATCATATAAAATACTTGGAAACTTCTAAGGGCAAATCGTTTTAAAATTGTGCTAAAGAAGTGTACATAAAAATTAAGGTGTAGTGAGAAAAGAAAACGAACAACAATTATAGATTTTGTTATTACAGGCAAAGTACTTAATATTTGGAAACGTTTTTAGCTTTTACATTTGTTTTTATCTTTTTATTTTTGTTAAAAGAGAAGCATTCAAATTTACTGAAAACTTAATAAATTGTTAATATTTTAAACAATTGTACAGTACACACAAATGTTACTTTAAAATCTAGTGGAGGAAGCAACGAAAATTGCATTTTCGAAAGCTTCTGCCTATTGGGCGAGCTGGTGGTGCTGTGGATTTGTTGGTTTTCCTTTGGAACAAAAAGACGCAAAGGTAAGAGTGTGCTTGGAAAGTTGGTGGAAGTCAGAAGGAATTTGCAATATTGCAATTCGTCAATAACGAAATATTTAATTCATTTTAAAATTCTGTATTAAGAAACAAGATTAAAAATAGTAGTCTATGGCCTGCAGTTGTTTTTTTGATGCACCATTTTTGATTGACTTGATGTAGACACACTATTCAATGGTGTGTATATTTTACTGTAGTACGGAGTTTTATTTTAGCAAGTTTCATCAGATTTTCCCACCAGATAATGTGTTTAGTTTTAGAATTAGTATATAGTACTTTGTTCACGTGTTTTTATGGAAAAATTTTATTTGATTTCATTATTATTATATATATTTTTTTTTGATAGTTTGAATATAGGTCAGGGAAGGGCATTTTTATGTAGTTATGCATACTATATGCATGAGTTAGGAGGGGTTACCTTTTGAAAATCTAAACTTATAGGTATCAAGGTTAAAATTAATGTCACTTTTAAACTTTTTTATGGTTCAGTGCTTTTTTTTTGAAGAGTTCTACTTGCAAATGCAGATAAGAGTCCCAACTTGGAGGTTTTTAAGGTTGGGCAGTGCAACATACAAATGCATGGCTGTTGAAGAGAATTAGCTAATGTGGCTTGTGCATGTGCATATAGAGATTACTTTGGATATGTATTTTTTGTCATTGAATCCTATAATTAAGAAATAAAAAGGATTTTGTTGAGCTGGCTTGATTTAGTCGACAAAATACAAGGCAGGTATTTGAAGAGAGAATAGGTACGAAATTTCAAATTACGAAAGCGTAACAAGACCAATGTTTTTGCTATATACTTTATACATAAGTATATAGCCAAATAAACCAATTTGTCATGTATGTATGTACATTGAAAAAAAAAATAATCCTTATATGAATCATTTGAATGAAGTTAAAGTTCCAAAAAAATTACTCGAATACAAATTTATTATTCGAATTATATATCGAACACAAATTATGAGAATATGTCTGTAATTAAAAATAGTTCTGCCAAAAAAACCGACTTCAATGCAAAGATCTGATAGAGCATTTTCGAAAAAAATGTATGGGACCAAGCTGGAAGTAAACACCTCCAGAAAAAAATTTTTTTTGGAAAATCTGTTGGTTAAGCAGATAAATATAAAATTAAATTTTAATGGGCGTGCCTCTGCCCATTTTTTTAAATGCAAGATTGCGTGATTTTCAAAGCTCATGGTTTGTGTTAAGTTTTGTAAAGATCGGTAAATTAGAACCACCTTAAATAAAATATTAAATTTGAATGGGCGCTACTCCGCCCATTTTTTTAAATAAAAAATTGTGTCTATTTTAGAGCTAAAGGTGTGGTAAGTTTCGTAAAAATCAATTAAGTAGAACCAAGTAGACCAAGGGCAGAGACTACGCGATGGTGCATCCCCATGCTAGGCGAGGTGACCCGTGGTTTAAAAAAATGGAATGGAACCTAACGAAGTGAAAATTATGAACAGACTCATGAGCGGACACTCATTCGACAAAGCGACCCTCGCAAAAATGGGGTCTGCGATTCGGACCTATGCGAAGTCGACGACGACTCCCATGTCATTTTTGAATGCGGACAGCATGACGACATAAGGATAAAATATCCACTCATCCTTAAATACACATCTACAACGGAATTTTTCCGTCAAGAAACGGTAGATAATTACTGCAAGCTGACTGATTTCCTTAGGGAAATAGGGGCAAAACTGGGACACGACAACTCGTGTGAATTGGTGGTGGCGAAATAGTTCTTCGAACTGGCCAAATAATTCTCCGAGCTTTTAGCGGGAGTAACAGAAAAGGGGGGGGGGAAATAAGTAGAACCACGTAAAATATAATAATCCGGTATGTGATGAAAAACGATTTAGACACAAAAACAATATGAAAACGATGAAAGGTGTGATGTGTTTCCTATAGTCGTTTTGAAACGATCGTTTTCCATCACATACCTGAATAAATTTTTATGCGCATTGCCTCGCCTTTTTTTCCAACTTTAAAATTGTGTAGTTACAAGACCGAAAGGTAGAATATCATAAAATCAAATAAAAAAAATTTGTGGGCAAACAATTTTTAGTTAAAAACAATTTAAATTTAATTTAAAAATTTAAACCAACAACAAATAAAAAAACCAACTTCTTTCTGTATAATAAAATATTTATTTTTTTACAGATAGACGCGGTGTGGGGTTGGGCTTCTGCCCCGCTGCGTTTGGCAGCCAATAGAATGGGAGATCCTTTACTGCCAGGCAGCAATGGCGGTACGGGCGCCTTAGCTGGCGGTAGTGGTGTTGATAGACCACAATCGCCTGCTCGTATGGCCCATACCTCCGATAAGCATCCCAAAGTGACACTATCCGAATTAAATATGTTGCGACGACATCGCGAACTTTGCGATGTTGTCCTTAATGTTGGTGGCCGTAAAATATTTGCCCATCGCGTCATACTCTCAGCCTGTTCGCCATATTTTCGTGCCATGTTTACGGGCGAACTTGAAGAGTCTCGTCAAACTGAGGTCACTATACGAGACATTGATGAGAATGCCATGGAACTTTTGATTGACTTTTGTTATACTGCTCACATTGTGGTGGAAGAGTCGAATGTTCAAACTCTTCTACCAGCGGCTTGTTTGTTACAACTTGTCGAGATACAGGATATATGCTGTGAATTTCTGAAGCGTCAATTAGACCCGACCAACTGTTTGGGTATACGAGCATTTGCCGATACGCATTCATGTCGTGAATTGTTACGTATTGCGGATAAATTTACGCAGCATAATTTTCAAGAAGTTATGGAAAGTGAAGAGTTTCTTTTGTTGCCTGTCGGCCAGCTGGTCGATATTATATGCAGCGATGAGCTGAACGTGCGCTCAGAGGAACAAGTGTTTAATGCGGTAATGTCATGGTTGAAATATAATATTGCCGATCGAAGACAACATTTAGCTCAGGTACTTTTTTCTAAAATAATTTTAGTAGACCACTTCGGAATTATGGATATTTTTTGTTTTCTGCAGGTTTTACAACATGTCCGTCTTCCACTTTTATCTCCCAAATTTTTGGTTGGCACCGTTGGCTCCGACCTGTTGGTGCGCTCTGACGAAGCCTGCCGCGATTTGGTTGATGAAGCCAAAAACTATTTACTACTTCCCCAGGAACGACCCCTTATGCAGGGACCACGTACACGTCCACGTAAACCCACCCGTCGTGGTGAAGTTTTATTCGCCGTGGGCGGTTGGTGTTCCGGTGATGCAATCGCCTCTGTTGAACGTTTCGATCCACAAACGAACGATTGGAAAATGGTTGCTCCCATGAGTAAAAGACGTTGCGGTGTTGGTGTGGCCGTACTCAATGATTTACTTTATGCTGTGGGCGGACATGATGGCCAGAGCTATTTGAATAGTATTGAAAGATATGATCCACAGACAAATCAGTGGTCCTGTGATGTAGCACCAACTACCTCATGTCGTACAAGTGTTGGTGTGGCTGTCTTGGACGGTTTTCTGTATGCGGTAGGCGGCCAAGATGGTGTGCAATGTTTAAATCATGTTGAACGCTACGATCCCAAAGAGAATAAGTGGTCCAAGGTCAGTTTAAAGGTTTATTTTAAATATTTTTAAGAAGGTTAACAATTGCAAATTTGTGTTTAAGGTGGCTCCAATGACTACCAGGCGGTTGGGTGTGGCAGTTGCTGTTTTAGGCGGTTACCTTTATGCCATTGGTGGTTCCGATGGCCAATGTCCTTTGAACACTGTTGAACGTTATGATCCTAGGTCGGTGGTACATATTCTTGTTCATCAAAAATTGTTCGTAACTACTTTTTTTGTTTCTTTTAATTTAGACAAAACAAGTGGGTGGCTGTTAGTCCCATGTCCACACGCCGCAAGCATTTGGGCTGTGCTGTTTTTAATAATTATATTTACGCTGTTGGCGGTCGTGATGACTGTATGGAACTTTCTTCCGCCGAACGTTATAATCCCCATACAAATACTTGGAGTCCTATAGTTGCTATGACTTCCAGACGTAGTGGGGTAAGCAAAATTTGTTTTTTTTATTATATTTAAAATTTTCGCCATAATTTAAAAAAGCAAAGAATTTTTTTAAAAGCTACTTTCTCAACATATTTTTTGAAGTTTATTTTTAAGGTCCTTTTTAAAAGGTTAATTTCTAAGACCCCTTTTCCACACCCAAATTTCACTTTACAAAGTTTTAATTTAGCTGAATGAAATACAAGGCAGAAATACTTTCTCTTTCTGTCTTCCTCCCAACTGAACTGAGCGTGTGAAAAAGGGGGTCTAAGATTAATTTTTTAAAATGTGCTTATTTGAAAGGTACCTTTTCCAAAACCGGCAATAAAAAAAAAACATTTTGCTAATTTTTAACGAGCTTTTTTAAGGAGTGCATTTTTAGATGGTTATTTTCTAAAGATCACATTTAGAATATGAAATATGTGAAGTTCCTAATAGAATTTATAAACAATTTATATTATTTTAAATGTTGCTTAAATAATAGAAAACAAATATCTTTATTAGGTCGGTTTGGCTGTTGTGAATGGCCAATTATATGCAGTTGGAGGTTTTGATGGTTCTGCCTATTTGAAAACCATTGAAGTTTATGATACTGAAACAAATCAATGGCGTCTTTGCGGTTGTATGAACTACAGACGCTTGGGTGGTGGCGTTGGCGTAATGAGAGCTCCTCAAACTGAAAATTATATGTGGTAGGTACATTTAAGTTTAACCAAACTTTTGCACATACTACATATTTATTAATTTATTTGTTTATAATTATCGTTTTGAAAGGATACGTAAAGACTCTGTTGTTTGATTGGGTTTGGATAGTGACTCTAAGAATCTTTATATAACAAATCTATATAAATAGTTCTTTTATCATTAAGAATTGTTTAAAAATTGATTCAAAGATTTGTTAACAAAAATTGTATAAACGAAAAACAATTAGAATATTTTTTGGCACCCAAGAAGCAAACGCTATAGAGAAATTGTTTTATAGCTCGTTAGCAGCACAGCGCAAGCAATAACTTTGAATATTAAAACAAAGCATGTTGTCTTTGAAAGAAAAAGCCAAATTTATATTCACTACAAAACGGTTTAGCATGTCCCGTAAATGAAAGATTATTACATGCAGTTATTGATTCTTAATTTTACGGGACATGCTGGATAATGTTTTGTAAGTATATAAAATAAAATGAATGATGCACTAAATGTTGATGTATTTAAGTTATAAAAAAAAAAAAAAAAAAAACACACACACACATATACATAAAGTAATATTAAATGTATCTGAACTGCCTTTTCCTTATGAAAATATATAAAAAACGAAATTCTTTAAAACAATTAATTAAATACCTAATGGAAGATATTTCAATTGTAAATTTTGCATATTATTTTGTTCATTACATTTGTTTAGCGCTACTCAAGTGAGAGCTTCACGTTCATATTCTGACAATCACATAAAGCATTACAATTCTTCTTGTATTCGCATAACACCTATTTTGGAAGATAATATTTCATCACTCTTGTTTTTTTCCCATACAATATACCAAAGTTCCACCAACTGTTCATCTATTTTCTCCACAAGTCTACATTTAGACACAAAAACATTTTTTTTTTTTTTACAAACACACAACCCGCGAAGCGAGTTGCATGTCTGCAGAAAACAACACTCAGGGTCTATGGCGGGAATCGAACCCACAACCTCGGGACTGAGAGGATAGCATTGCTACCACTCAGCCACAGGACCACCCAACAGGAAAACATTTAGTTTGGCAGCAATTTACGGGTGGGGAAGAATAATTTTTGTGTTCGGTACTCGGCGATGCGCTTTGTTTTCATATTCTTTGCTACATATATGTACATACATACATACATGTACAAATATGCTTGCTATTATCCAATAACATTGGAATGTCGCCGGCAACATTTTCGTCTGGAAACAACAAAAGAGAATCCAGATGTTTTCCTTCCAATTGTTCGTCCGTCTAAGCTCGGACTAAAGGACATTGCAACAGTTGACTTTTCATATACTAAAGTGCATAAGACATAAATAAAGCCGATGAATCAAAACAATTCACATATTCCATTTGCAAAAAAGTTGCATATATAAAGCAGAAATTTACATCAACTGACACCACACACAGTGGAGCACACACAAAAGAACGCTGATGAGGAAGATTTAGTGGCCTTCGAAAACAGCCGGTTGTTCCGTTCAACTATGTGTTTGTCAGAATATTTACAACTAACTATGGTGTTATTTGTTCATTAATAATTATCACATGTAATTTGGCTTACAAAGCGATACGAACTTTAGCCTGATCAAATCATAAATATAGAAAACAAATGAAGTTCGAATGATAATAATTAAATGCCGGCATAAGTTAAGCCGCAGCCAGTATTTGAAAGCCAACACGACAAGAAGAGCGTTCAACTTTTTAAAATGTTTGCTTAAAATTTATGTAAATTAACTCAATTTAAACTTTTATAAGATTGTTAACAGTTTTCGTGAACGCTCTCAGATGTAATTTTAACGCCTGTTGGCAGTTTTTTGGATGCGCGACCGCCATGCAACTTTTCAGGCGCGGGAGTTTAGTTGTTTTGATTTACACAGGATTCAGACGATGAAATTTATGACATCTATTTTTCTTAATCCCCTTTTGAAGTTGCTACCAACAATTCCTTGCATTCATACGATGATTTTTTTTTACCTCTAATTTTACTTCTCTCCAGCCATATTTTGTTGTATTCTGTGTTCCAAATGGAACAAAAAATGGCAAGGGAACGTAGCCAAAGAGCCAGGGTATTCCACGTGTAGAAGCTTCCTTCGGTTGCTGCGAACGACCTATACCTTCGTATATGAAGTAGGAGTTTCCAAGATCCACTCCTAGAGTATTTTATGGTCTCCACCAATGAAATCTTATTAAAAATGTTTGCACTTGATAATGGAAATACCACAAAATAACTAACTGTAAAGTCCTAATTTACACTATGCAAGCCTTATTGCTAATCTGATTAGTTTGTTAGGAAAGAGGGAGGAGGGGAAAAGAAACGTTACTGTTCCCCCCCTCGTCTCTCTCTCCATCAAACTTATCAGCTTAGCAATAAGACTTGCATAGTGTAAATATGGACAAACGATACAATTAGTTGCAGTACCCATTAACAAGTGCGAGTGAGACGCAAAAACTCTCGAAGGCCAAACAACACACACAAGCCTGACCGCACTTAAGAAATAATGACGATGACGCGAGAGCTGTTCCCCAGCCCAGAGCTGCTTTACGACTGTCTCCAGCCATATAGCCAATGAGCTAGAGGAGTAACAATAGAAAATAACAATAAGCTAGAACAGTAAAAAAAAATTAAACGTAATAACAAGAACAACAACTTCATAAAAGTCATCGTGTGAATTCTGTGCTAGTAAACAAAACAAAAAACAGCTGTTTTTTGTGCTGCAGCATAAAGTATACGAAATTTCCATTTCATATGTTTTATTCTTTCTGCACTAGCGACTTGCAAGAAATAGTAAGTTCCTGCAATATTTTAAAATAATTTTGATTAATAATGTGGCAGACACAAGAGAAATTGTTAGTTTCCTTATTTCTGAACTTGCTATAAATAACCAGCCAGTCTTAGGAGTACTAAAGTCTTGGGCCTTATAGCGGTTGGCGTATTTTGAGTTCGACTATGATTAAGTAAAAAAAATCGTCTACATGGACCTAATTCGTCGTTCGTCCCAGTTGTGTTCCTAGTATTATCATTCCGCTAGTTTTGTGACGTAGAAGTAGACTTTTGTTACGATAGCAAAATTCTTATACAAAAAACATTTATCGGTTGTAAGAATAATATTTGTGCTTACTGCTTTATGGTTAAACATATGTACATATATCGCGTGATTGTTAGAACATGAACGTGTCAACAAGAGAGAGAGAGAGAGAGAGAGACAGAGATGTAGTGACAGCATAATAGCATTATGTTGCTGCAATTAACTGCTATAAGTCCATATTTACACTATGCAAGTCTTATTGCTAAGCTGATTAGTTTGTTAGGAAAGAGAGACGAGGGGAAAATAAACTTTACTGTTCTCATCGTCTCTCTCTCCATCAAACTAATCAGCTTAGCAATAAGACTTGCTTAGTGTAAATATGGACTAAATAACATTTCTTTCAAATTAACTGCGCGTATCGCTCTTAAGAAAAGATCTCGCTCACCCTCATCAAGTTTTCTTGCTGAAGTTTTGATTTTATATTGAGAAAGAAAAGACACGTACATACATATGTATATATTTCTTTCCCATCTCTTTCATACACAATTAAAACCTGAGCTGGAAAACTTGATGTGTATGTGTGTGTGAATTAGGTCCAAACAATTTGAGTTTTTAAATCTTTGTTGGTTTTGTTGTTAGTAATTTTAGCGTTTAATACAAAGAAATCACTTAAAAACTATTGATAAAAATTCAATTAATAAGATATAAAAGAGAAAATATGACAAAATATGGAAATGCAATACATATTACGATCGAATATAGCAAAATATCAATTTAGAATCAAGCACTAAGCAAAATAAAAAAATAAAAAAAAAAACATATTTTCTAAATTTGAACTTCGCTTTTTATTTCGAAATTCGACAAAACTGCAACTTGGTGAATTAGTGATATTTTTTTTAATTGAATTTTTTTAATATCTAATTAGAAAAAATATAACAAAAAAGAAAAATTCGAAATTAACTTCGACTTTTGCAAATACTATAAAAAAAATTAAAATAAAATTGATTTTAAAAGAAAAAAACTCAAACAAAAATAGAAATAAAATATTTCAAACTCAAAATAAAGTAAATTTTAGGTGAAAATAAATTGTCTATTTATGTAGTAATTTCGGTATTTATTATATTTTTTAATTTTTAACTGCCTTATTCATCAAAAATAATTCTGTTTTGGAATTTTGGAAATTTGTTTTATAAACCTTTTTACCTTTTCTAAATCAAAAATATTTTTTATGAATCAGGCCTTTAGTATATATAAAATTAATTTCGAATTCTTGTTTCTTTGTTTTAACTACATATACATATTTATAATATGTAACTGAAATACTAAAACAGACTAAAAAAATATATGTATTTTTTTTTTGCAAAAAATAAATAGTCTTCTTATTTCATTGCATATTCAATGATAAAATCACTTTACATTTTTTCAAATTATCAAACATTTTGGCAATTTCAAAAAACATTTGCTTAGCGCGGTAGAATCAAAGGAGTGTAAAAAAAACTTAAATTTAAAACTATTTCTTTTCAAAGAGTCTTCAAGACGATATTTCTATTATTTTTGAGCATAAATGTTCAAACAGAATAAGCGTGCAACTTCAGGCAAATTCGTTGTCAAATTAATAAAGCCCATAATAAAATCTACGGCAGTAAGTCCATATTTACACTATGCAAGTCTTATTGCTAAGCTGATTAGTTTGACAGAGAGAGAGAGAGACGAGGGGAACAGTAACGTTTCTTTTCCCCTCGTCCCTCTTTCCTAACAAACTAATCAGCTTAGCAATAAGACTTGCATAGTGTAAATTAGGACTAAGTAACTTCAAATGCTCTCTAATTTTTGTTTTATTTTCTTTTGGGCTTATTTTTCTTTGTAGTTTTGTTTACAAAATGTAAGAAAATTAATGGAAAGTATGGCAGCATTTTTGATATTTATATATTTACTTATGTATATTTGAGAGCATACGAAAAAAAAACTGTCAAAATAAAATAGATTCTATCTCTCGACTGCTTTCTGTTACAATCTGTATGGAAAATGTGTTTGTGCCGCAATTCTGTTTGATCATTTAGTTTATAATTATTATTTACTTAAATTTTTTTCTTCTCCCAATTTTGAATTCCTGAATTAAGTTTTTAGATGAAATGAAATCCTAATTTATTAAAGTTATTGTAAAAATGAAAAATTAAATATATAAACAATAAAAACTGTTACAAAAGCATAGTTTTTAAGTCTAAATTATAAAACTAAAAAGAAAACAAAATTATTATTATTAAAAAAAAAAAAAAAAAAAAAAATCATTAAATAGAAGTGAATGTAATAATCTTTAGTTTTAGTGACTATTATTAATTTATGAAAAAAAATATATATACGTATGTATGTATTGTATAAAAAGGTTATAATAATAAATACTAATGCTAATAAGAACAAATAAAAAAAGAGACAAAAATATTGTAAAAAGCAAAAACCACAAAATTTTATTGAAATAACGGATGTATAAACCGAATCGGCTTCTAATCCGAAATCTTAACAAGCCCTGAGAAGCTTGCAACTGAGATTGGTAATGTAAACACACTAAAAATATAATATTTAGCGAACACATAAATAAATTAAATTAAATTAAATTTGTTATGAGGCATTAGCTAGATCCTATGCCGATGCAGATCACAAGGGAAGGGAACGTTTAACCAAAAATTTCTTACAACTAGAGATAATCAGGGCGTAAAGTACACAGAGTTGAAGAAAAAAGCTAAAAATCATCTGTGACACAGTTTCTGCGAGAAAGGGACAACTTTAGTGTATTTATAATTAAGTTGTTAACAAAATAATCAAAACAAACAAGAGAAAATGTGTATTTTGTGAAATGAAGAAAGTGAACATGTTTAAAAAATTGAATGAAAGAAATGTGAAAAATATTATTACCCAGCAAAAAATAAATGAACGCGTTCAAAATGAAATGGCGTTTCATGATTTCTTGAGCATTTGTTTCTTCGAATGCATTCTGAATGTCATCACAAAATGTAAATAATGCTAAAGTGTTTTTGAACTCATTCAAAACGCATGCGATAAACTGGGTAATATATTGAAATAAATATCCAACAAAAAAGGCATGCAAAAACGGAATTAAATCATCACATTGACACATTTTCATAAAACAAGTTTTATCTCCAACAAATATCAAGAATACAATATATGTAGCTCAGCGGTAGAAAGTATGTCCTGTATTTACGTGAAAAAACGTCATCGAATCAGGGAACTTGCTTGCATGGGTTCTAAGCACTCATTTAAATGATGAGCAGTTTTGTTAAATGTGAACCCATGCTCGTCAATGACACCCCTGTGTTAAAATCATGCGTTCTAGACCTCAGTTGAACCAATTCATTTGCAGTAGAACCCATGCATTAACTATTTCTTTTGCATGTATTTTTTTGCTGGGTAGTATTAAAAAAGCGATTAACAAATTTATCTGTTCATATACGAGTATGTAGGTATCAGTCGACAGTCCCTGCAAACAATTCTGCACAAAAATTTGAGTTTGCTTCCCTATATCAAGCAAATTAAATCGCAAATAATTGTCTATCTATGCGTTTGGATTTTTTCCAGAGGATTCTACGAATGGGGGAAGAGGACGAAACCAATTCAACCATATCTTTATGTCAGACAAGATCTATTCCGATCTAAACGATAATTTTAATAAATTAATTCAATAAACTTTTCAAGAGAGAGAGAGAGAGAGAGAGATACAGAGAATTGCACCCAGCTCGAGTCAGTCCTCTTTCACACACGTTAGGTTTACCTGATCAGTTTTTGATCAATTTTCTTTTAAACCTGCATTCGCCAAGTCATAGTCATAGTACCTTTTTAAAAGCGTACCTTTAAAAAAGTACATTTTAAAAAAGTACCGTTTAAAAATGTACTTTTTAATACAACCACATTATCAAAAAGTACCTTTTAAAAAAAGTACATTCATAAAAACACTTTTTAAAAAGGTGTCTTTAAAAAGTACCTTGTAAAAGAAGATTTTCCAAAAGAGAATCTATCAAAAACGTACATTTTACAAATGTATCTTAAAAAAGTACATTTTAAAAAGGACCTTACAAAAAACTACCTTATGAAAAAATTACCTTTTAAAAAAGGGACTTAAAGAAATTACATTTTAAAAAAGTGCGTTTAAAAAAGTACATTTAGAAAAATATACATTTAGAAAAATACCTTTTAAAAAGTGCCTTTAAAATGTGCCTTACAAAAGAAGAATTTACTAAAGAGAATCTCTCAAAAATGTATCTTTTAAAAATTTGTCTTAAAGAAAGGTACTTTTAAAAAATTTACATTTTAAAAAGTACCGTATTAAAAAGGAACTTACCCTTAAAGTACCTTTTAAGACAAAGTATCTCATAAAAAGTGTGAAAGAGTGTCTATTAAAATAGTACCTTTTGGAATAAAGTCAAGTTTGCTTCATCAATTTGCGTTGTTATAGAGTATTACGAATGACAAAACAAAACGAAAAAACAAACTTGACTGGTACGGTCAAGTCTGTACTCCCCTCCATTCTCTTCTCCTCTCTCTCCATAAAAACTCTAAAGGCTCAGTTAGCCGACTGTAATGTAATGTAACTGCAACAGTAGAAAACAGCTGATCGATATTGTTATGTGAAAAGTAATGGAAATGGTTATATAGATGTAATGTAACGTAACCTACTTTTCATATAAAAATATCGATCAGCTGTTTCCTACATTACAGTTACATTACATTACAGTCGGCTAACTGAGCCTTAAGACTTGACGAGTCAAACCTGACGTGTGTATAAGAGGACTCAAGGCTCAGTTAGCCGACTGTAATGCAATGTAACTGTAATGTAAGAAACAGCTGATCGATTTTTTTTTTGTATGAAAAGTAGGTTACGTTACATTACATCTCTATAACCATTTCCATTACTTTTCACATAACAATACCGATCAGATGTTTCCTACTGTTACAGTTACATTACATTACAGTCGGCTAACTGAGCCTTCACTCACTGTGTGGTGTGCAGTTTCATCACGCTGTATTATCGGGCCATACTTTTTTTTTTTTGAAGAAGAAGACAGTCGCACTGTATCGATCACTGGAGATAAAAATTTAAATTTAAAAATTTTAGAGGAATTTTTCTTTCCTGTACTACCCGAAAGAGAATTCCTTACAGTTCTGTATGTTTTCAACAAGAAAATTTTCAAATAAAATTATTTCAAGAAAAGTGAGCCGCTCTAACGTATCTGTGAAATGCATTTTTTTAACACAAATAAGGGAGAGAACAGGAGAATAACAGCTGCAAGTCCACTATGCACCTACATACATATATGGGCATTTCCACAGTAATGAACGTTATGTTCATATGCATAGAAAAATTACAAAGAAATATTGTGAAAAAAAAATGAAATGGAGACAACCATTTGCTGATAGTATGCTCGAATAGAATAGGGGAAAGACCTTGTCCAAGGACCGGCACTGCGACTCCTGATGTATCTCTTGTGCCATGTTACTATGCATCACTGTTCCTATTGCAAAAAGGTTGGTTTTGTCGATTCTCTGTTTTGTTTAGCATGGCAAACGTTGCAAGAAGTATAACTAATTTTTAACTATTTTTGAAGAAAATTTCAAAATGAATTAAAACAATTCACATATTCCATTTGCATTGAAAAAATACACATGTATATGTATATAAGGCTGAAATTTGCATCAACTGACACCACACACAGTGGACCAAACACAAGAACGCTGAAGATGCCTTCATCATGTGTGGTGGCCTTTGAAAACAGCATGTTGTTCCATTCTGCTAGTGTTTGTTATAATAACTTAATTGTTGTCTTTAGTGCAATAGAATAAAACAAATTTGAGCTCTCAATAAAATAAGCAGAATATAACTCAGTGTGTAGAGTTTGTCTTAAATTCTCAAGAACGCCTCGACATTGGATGAAGAATTAAATGCGCCAATTAGAAAAGCTTCACGATGGAAAAAGGTAAGAAATATATGTATATTGGCATTTCTACAGAAATGTCAACTTTTTGTAGCGTGCGACACCAAATAAATATGTTTGTTTTTTCAAAGAAAACGAAACTTTTTTTTACTTCTTTATATATTTGTATAGGGCGTCAACAGTCCTAAATTAGATAAAATTTTAAGCAAAATCGAGTAACATTCAGGTCAATCATGAATAAATAGGAAATAGGAATAGGAAAAACAAAAATTCTAATTGGAAAAGGGAGAAATTTCACGCGGAATTTTATTCATGATTGTTCTGAAACGTTAAGCTTAATTGCTTGATGTCGCACGCGACAAAAAAGTGAACTTTCTCGTGGAAATGCCCATATATGTATAAAACACTTCAAAAATATTTGATTTCAACTTTAATTTTAATAGGTTGAGGCTGATTTTAAGATTGTGGTAGAACAGTTGGACGAAGTGCCGTTACAAGACTTAGATACGGAAGTAATGGCTGATTCGGAGGTCGTAGCATACATACATAGATACATATGTACTCTATTGTGATAGTAATAGTAATAGAATGTGGCAGCTTTTTGGCGTCAACGATTTCTTCCATTGACAGCTGAACGTTAAATTTGCAGCAAACCATAGTGAAAAGGAATCAGTTTTTGGCAAATAGCGCAACTATTTTAAAAATTAAAATAGATGATTATAAAATATAATGTAGACCACAAGAAAAAGTTTTAACTTTAAATTTGAGGCTGAACGTTTTTTTAATATAAACTACAAATTCCCGGCAGCTTTTTTTTCTATTTTCTATATCCTTATTTTAAATTTTGTTGTTGCGAATTCTTAGGTAAATCAAAACAGCTGACTTTGAAAATTAAAATTCGCTCTCCCTTTTGTGTTTTTCTCGACATCCGTTGAGAATACTAGGATTTTGTTCTGGAGAAATATGAGTTTCGCTGGAATAATTTCCCCGAGGAACAATTAGAATCGGGCCGTATATATTAAACGAGATTTCATTGATTAAAAACGCTCGTTTTATTGACGAGAAATTTATCTAAATGTAAACACGTGCATCCTCAATGAAACGTTAATATTATTAAAATCTTGAGTTTTTATTAAATTGAACCAGTTAATTTTCAGTAGAACTCATACATTAACTGTTTATTTTCAGTTAAAGCCAGTAAGTATCGATATGAAAAGAAAATGACAGACATAACGATTGCAAAAAGCGATTAAAGGCTCAGTTAGCCGACTGTAACGCAATGTAACTGTAATGTAGGAAACAGCTGATCGATATTTCTATATGAAAAGTAGGTTACGTTACATTACATCTCTATAACCATTTTCATTATTTTTCACATAACAAAATCGATCAGCTGTTTACTACCGTTGCAGTTACATTACATTACAGTCGGCTAACAGAGAATCTCAACATGAAAAAATAATTATACATGTATGTATGTACATATATGGAACTGCCCATATGCACTTAGATTATTATTATTTTTGCTCTTGGCAGAGAACCACTTCAACTTGGTAGACTTCCAACAACAATTGAAAAATAAATGAGAAAAGCAAAAGAAAGTCAAACAAAAACATGTTCATATGCATGTACATATGTACATACATACGTATGCATGCATACTACACCAGACGACAATTGTTGATAACTCAGTTACTATAAAAAATTAACAAAAAAAAAAAAAATTTAAATTAAAATAAAATACAACAAAACAGTTCAGTAGTTCATTAGTGATCGTGTGACTCGTTAGGTCTTTGAACGATGAAAAAGAAAATGAATTAAAAATAAACATTAATTTAATTTAATTGAAATTTCTAACTCAACAAAGTTTTCATATGTACCACAATGAAATAAGAAAAGTTATAACTTTGTACTTAAAATGTAAAGATAAAAATATATTAAACATATTATTTATTTAAATAAATACATAGAAATGAAAACGCACTAATTTATTTAGAAAAATTCAAAGCACTTGGGGTTTAATAATAAATAAAATTAAATGCATTTGTACATGGATATTTATGTTTACATATGTATGTACATAGTTACAACCCACATACACACATATGTATGTACGTATGTGCATGTGTTTGTATGTATGGATATTAAAATGGCTTGCCAGTCTTTTAAATAAAATGTTGTTCAAAGTACAAACCGGAATTCTTCTAAACATGAAATTTCTTTGTTGACACGCATAATAATAAAACTATAAATACGTCTATACATACAAAAGAATTTATGTACATACACGTATGTATGCACACACATGATGCATGCATATCAAAAGTGCATCGTATCGAATAGATCATGATACAAGGTACTTGCACAAGCCCAGCCTGTTAATGTTTACAATGCATATAGTTGTCAAACTTTGTTTGCAAGCTGCAAAAATGTTAGTGTTTGTGTGTGAATAAAATGATTACAGTGTTGCCAATGAATTTGCACATAGCTGTGTCTCCAATTATACATTGAAGAAAATTACACTACACATCTTTTGTGTGAGTTAAAATTAAAACCATAATAAATAAAAATAGAATCCAAAGTATAATTACACACAGATTATACATGAATATCATTGCATGGCCCAAACACATGAGAGTACAAATTACACACTGTGTATTACATACATATTTGCAACACTGAATGACCATAATCATGCATGAATGCCGCGTCTGCAATTGTGCTTTAGTTACCCTGTGATTGCTGTTTTTAAAAACAAGAGACATCTGTTTCTGACAATTTTACGTTTGTTTATACCAACAAAATACGTGTGTTTCTTGGTGTTGCAATTTGGTTGTAGTCGTGCAAGTACCTTGTATAATTATATCATGGAATAGATCAAGAAATGTTTTTATTTTAAATTCATTGGAGCAAAACAAAATATACAGTGGCACAGACAACAATATACATATGTATGTACATATGTATACATAACCCTTTGACAAATTTTGTATTTTTTAATTCCATAATTTTTTTTTAATGAAAAAAAATGGCAACAAATGCAGTTTAATGAAGCAGCTCCAAATTGAAAAATAGGAAAAAAAAGTTGGCCGCGACGAATATTTTCCCAGTTAAGTGAGTTTGTTTGTTTTGTTTGCTTGCTACACTTTAACGACCAAATCGCTAAACCGATTTTTTTTTCACCAATGGAAAGCTACATTACCAGCGTCAAACATAACTTATTTTTTATCCGGTTCGGAACCGAGTTTTTTAATATGGTACGAATTTTTTCCGAAAAACACATTTTATTTTTATTTATTTGTTTTCTTATTTTATTCTGTTTTTTTTAATTTTTTATCGCCTTTTTGTGTTTTTTTTTTACATTATCAGTGAGTAACAAATAAAAAAACATTCATAAATTTTAAGTATAGTTTTCAAAATACCAGATCAACGCGGAGCCGAGGGTAAAAGTTACCCCTTTTTTTCAAGGGGTATGTATAGTTTTCTGTGTCACTATATGTGACGCGCAAAATAGAAAGGGAGCTAAGGGTAAAAACCGGTTTTGTTCAGGAGAGCCATTTTAAAGATTTAAATACGTGTATCTTTGGTGTACCATCACTGAATAAAACGCGCATATCACTGGGAGGGAACACTTTTGGGGCATGGGATCGGTCTCATTCGATGCTCAGATGTTGTCCAAATCAAAAAAAAAAAAAAAAAGTGTAAATTGATTTTTTTTCACCCTTAGGCCCCTTTCTCTATGCGCTGTCACATATGTAAATAACGACAGCAAACACTATCGAGAACAAATTAAAATAATATCAAGAAACTACTAATAATAGCAATTTTACAATTGTTTTACAATCGATATCAACAACTACAACAACGTTCTTAGCTGAGTTTATTAACAAACATGTCAGATAAAAATTTGTCATATGGGCATTTCCACCAGAAACTTGACTCTTTTGTCCCGTGCGACAGCAAGCAATTAAGCTTATATTTCAGAAAAATGTTACTCGATTTTGCTTAAAATTTTACCTAATGTAGAGCTGTTGACGCCCTATATAAATATACAAAGAAGTAAAAAAAAAGTTTCGTTCTCTTTGAAAAAACAAATATATTTGTTTGGTGTCACACGCTACAAAAAGTTGACATTCTTGTGGAAATGCCAATATTTATTATTGTTGTTGTGTTACACTAAGTTGGAGTACAGTTCTTCACAATTCTATGAATGGTATATTTACATCTTGCCAAAAGGATGATGATGAAACGCTCAAACACTACTTGTGGCACTGTCCCGTATTCAGTCAAATTAGAAGACAAATCTTCCATCTGGAAAATATACCAGATGTGGAATATCTTAGGGAATCAGAAAGGAAAAACATAACAAAGTATATTGAGGAGATAGTTTACTCAGCTGACTAAGTTTGATAGGTTTTCATGGTTTTTATTAGATGTCTCCCCAATATTTCTTATCAAGAGCTCACAACATATTTATTGCGCCTCTTTTCAACCTGACCTAAACTAACCTAACCGATGAAAAATTTGTATGGAAATTAAGATTTAATATATGATTATGCTATGGCTATTGCTTATTTTATTGTTTTATTGTCAGTTTGTTTTTGACAGATAAAAAGGTTAGTCGTGTTTTGGTGTGCTCTTCGATTTTTTACTAAATTTTGCGCAAAAACAACGTCGCATGGACATCGCTCAGGAGCTGTTGAACATCGTCAACGACGATCCATATTTCCTCAAAAAGGTCATAACTAGTGACGAATCATGGGTGTATGGCTATGACATTGAAACCAAAGCCCAATCATCCCAATGGAAGCGTCCAGAAGAGCCAAGACCGAAAAAAGCACGTCAAGTTTGGCCAAATGTGAAGGTTTTGCTCACTGTTTTCTTCGACTGCAATGGCGTGGTGCATCATGAATTCTTGCCACAACGTCGTACGGTCAATAAGGAATACCACCTTGAAGGTATGCGCCGTTTGCGCGAAGCAATTCGTCAGAAACGCACAGAATTGTGGAAAAAACAATCATGGATTTTGCACCATGACAACACACCAGCTCACACATCGATGCTTGTGCGTGAGTTTTTGGCCAAAAACAAAACCGTTATCATGCCTCAAACACCGTATTCACCGAACTTGGCCCCCGCTGACTTTTTCCTCTTCCCAAAACTGAAGACACCGATGAAACGAAAGCGTTTTACTACGATTGAGGAGAAAAAAGAAAAATCGAAACAGGAGCTGTTGGCGATACCAAAAAGCGCGTTTGTATATACCCTTTACCATATTTGATGAAAGGTATAAAAAATTGTTGAAAGTATCGGGTGGTTAGGAGTAGTGAGTTAAAAAAAGTATCCATTTATTTATAAAAAGTAATAGAATTTTTCGACACTATTCATGAAGGATAAAAATTAATGACCTGTTGCTTACATACAAAAATTTACTTATCTGCATTTTATGATATTTAGATCAATACATAAACATATACATAAATAACTAAAAAAGATTAAATCTTATATGATGTCTATTCTTATGGATCAAAGGGACAATGCATTAGCTTCCAGAAGCACTCAGCAACGGCGGAAAGCTTAATTTTATTAAATCTTACAGCAGTTCTTTCATGATCTATATCTTCCGCTGCACACAAAACAAGCTCATCTTGAGAAAGTTGGACAGTTTCATTCTGTAAAATTTTAAGACCCCATTTATAATTTTGGGGGTTTTTGGCGAGGTTCGTACCCACTACCCTATTTGTGGAAAGTTGCCTGTAGTAATACGTATTGTAATATGTACCCTTAAGTGCAATAGTCATTTCATTTTTATATGGGTCCTCAGCATCTAAAATTTCGGCAGTAATTCGGCTTGTTTTGTCCAAAGATTCTTGGTCAAACCACAGCCAAATCCTTTGCGCGTTTGTCTGTTGAGTATCGTAGTCCAACAGAGCAGTGTAAATATAAGTGTTATGTTTCACATTTAGGAGACAAAAGTGGTTTTCAAAGTACAGCAATCTTAAAGTCTGATCCAACTCATCTCTTATCAGGTTTTCTACTTCCAATTTTAGCAAGGAATCAACTTTTTCATATAATGCATGCTGCTTAACATCATATAATACTCTGGCAATTCGGAGCTTGTTCTTAGATTGTTTCCTCAGACGTATTTCAGCGCTCAACAGAGTTTCAAAAAGTGGTATGAAATCGGAATCCTTCAGCTTCCATAACTCATCAAGATCTGCGTGAAAGTTAACATCGGAAACAAATTTATCTGCTGCTTTCTGCAACAACTCTTGAACCGCTGCCTCATTAAAGATGTCCCGTAGTTTTCTTAAAAATGTATTGTAGTCGCCGGTATGCTTTGAACTGATGGTCCATTCCATTGCTGATTTAGCAAATGTATCAAATATACGTTGCCTATTTTCTGTATAGTTGTAAAAGTCCTTTAGGGCAAACTGCTTTTCTTCAGCTTCTACAAAATTGTAATAATCCTTTTTGCTTAATTTCACTTCCTCAGAATATGTAGTGGGCACAATTTGTAGCAAACCGCTTAGAAGAACAAAAAAGGGAAAGTTATGTGCTTCCATTTCAAAAACTTAGTTTAAACTGATCTAACCATTTAACATACTGCCATTTACTCGTATACCTACCAAATTTTTGGTGAAAAATGTCTATAGCAATACAAATACAATTCATTTTAAATTTAATAAATTTCTCATAGTTTTTTAAAGAATGAAACGTTTCAGTATTTTTTTATTCATACTCTCTCCCTCGAACTCATCTCATCGTCAAGTTAGTTATAACTCCATGAATTCATATTATTTATAGACATATAACATAAATAAATATGTACGTATACATGTGTGTGTATATCTAGTACATACCCTGCAGGAGAGTAGGCGATAATTGTCTAAAAGCTACTAGTATGTATAATTACTAGAATAGCAAGAACTGGTCCAAAAAGGGTTAAAGTTATTATGTAAAATTATTAAATCAACAGCACTGGTATATGAAGTAGTTCCAAGGCCCCACATTGCCAAAGAAATATTGACTGTCTAACGGAAAATTTATATCATAAAATTATTGAAATTTTAGGTTCATCTAAAAATAATTATAATTAAATAATTATAATTATCTAATTATAATTAAATAATTATAATTATCTAGCCTTTTATTTTTTATTTTTGGAATTTTGATAAATAATGACGAATTTTAACTAGCAGTTGTCACCGGGTAACAAAAGAATAAAACCACCAATTTTATGGAAGTTTTCTTCACAAAAGAACTGATAATAAACTAGTCCTAAAATGGTACCAATGGTACTAGTAGTTTTCTAAACACACTCAATGCTAATTTGAGCATTAAGATGGTAAAGGAAAGTTTACAGTTGGGAACTAGTGGCAATGATTGCTGTACTAGTAGAATACTACTTGGACACTAGCTCAATCTCCTGCAGGGTATGTATAGGTACGTAGATACAAGCTAGCTTTTAAAATAAAAGCAATTGTACATACTGTCGCAGTGTCGGTTTTTGGACCAGATGTTTTCCCTATTCTATTATTTTATGCACAGTACGTAGTACACCGAGAAAAAGAGGTTTTAGCAAATGATTTCAATCTTACCCCAAATAGACTTTTAATTAGACTTTTAGTTAATTAACATGGATCCTAACGAAATTTTCGTGAATTTACATAATATATGCAAGTACTCGTATAACATAATTTTTCTGTCGTCTATATTTGTGTCCAGTTTTGTTGAGATATATTCAATGGATCATGAGCTGTAGGATAATTTCCCAACACATAACAAAGCTTATAATAAGCAGGTATGTGAGGTTTTGATCTTTTTATTATTAAATGATACATATTTGGTCCAAATGCAATAGGGCTATATAATCTACAGATCTCACCTTTGAGGGTGGCGTTGGCTGAAGTATTTAGCACGTTGACTACAAAACCTAAGGTCCTGGGTTCGAGCCCGGTCTCCGTCAATCATTAAAAATAACAACACCACGCATTTTTCTGATGTGCATTAGTTTCCTTTGTATCAGTTGTTGTGGGAAAAGTTCTAGTGATGCAGGCATAGGGCCACTGGCCACTAAAAAAAAATACACCGACTTCATCAGATACTAATCCTAATGTAACATCAGAGCGCCCTCCTTCGTTGTGTAGCAGAATCATTGGCGAAGTAAAATAACCAATAAAATGGCTACTTAAACACAGCTTCAAAAATTTAATACGTCTCTTTTAACACCAGCAGGCGCTGCAACACTGCATTATCAAAAAAAAAAGCGTGCAAAAAGCAGAGTTGTAAAAGAATGAAGCTTTCCCCTTCCTTCACCATCTGTCTTCTCTATCACCATCCCTTACCTATCAACCTCTCTCACTATCATCTCTTCAACTTACAGGTAGCTTAAATTGATCATTGTATTGGACCCAAATGAGCTGTACTCTAAATTTCACCCTTCCTTACCAGCAAGCAGCCTGCTAACCTAACCTAACCTACACTAAGTTTAGATCAGCAATCCCTAAAAAAAACTCACACTCTCTTACTAGTTAGTCTTGTTTTAGACTGGGCAGTTTTTCTTGAAGCAGTTCTCTTCAATTCTCCTTTAAAATTGCTCGTTTGTTTACACTCAGACGGTTTCTTGTTCAATTTTGCTGTTGTTTTAATACAGCGAATGAAATAACAAAAGAGAATTGAAGTAACTTTTCTGTACAAACAAGTCAGTACCCCTCTTCTTTCTTCTTTCCCCTCTCTCCCATAAACTCAGACTTGTTTCAAGAAAAACTGCCAAGTCTAAAACATGACTTATCAATTGAAAACTATACCCTATCGGAAATTCCGTTAACTTTAAACTAACTTTAAGCTAACTATTTTGCAACTAGTACTGACTCACACTTGGATTACTTTTCAATGTAATCAACTGACTATTTTAACATTGCGATGTCCTAGGCTGTAGTCAATTGTCTCATTCTTCATTACTTTCAACTAACTTCAAGTTGGCTTTTTTAAATCACCTGGTAGTCAGTAAATTAAAAAAAATTTTCTGGGGTTCGCATATGTATCATCACACGTTGTGTACTCAACGCGCTAACTATCCAGCCAAGGTACCATCTAAAATAATAACAGCAAAGTGTTAATACAAAACTCTGAAATGAATTTCAAAGTAGCTGAGAATAAATTTGTTGGCTCTCACCAAATTCGATTATGTACTCAACTTAAGAATTAAGTTGGGATTTGTTTTGGATGACATTGCAGTTAGCTTTTAGTCAGTCTAAAAAAAGTTAACTATAAGTTAACTATATTATTCTCCGACAGGGTAGTTACATACATATGTATGTATGTATGTATGTATATGTATTGTTAAGAGCAATTCCCATGCGCCCAGTTTTGAGGTTACTTCCCTGCAGTCGGAGTAGCTAACAAATGTCTAGTTATTTCCTTAACTACCAATCGTTATCATCAACTACCAGCCTAACTAGTAGCAACGCACATGGCTGACGATTTTAACATGGGGATGACATTGACGGTAGTCAATTGCCACCATCTGCATAACCCTTCGTCAGTGATTTCGCTATGCAATGCAATTAATTTTTCTATTGATAAAACAATTAATTGTTAATACATTTTTCAATTAATTGTTCTTTTTCTTTTTTTATGCGACGTTTTAATTGACTTCTGCTGCTCATTTTTTTGAATGTCTAAAAGAAAATCACCTCTTTCACTAAAAATTACACGTTCACTGACCACGAACTTCCAATTGTAACTGACGTGAAACATAAAATCAAAATAATTACTTAAAATAATATTTTTCTTGTTGATTTTCTTTGGAATAACAGAACTAATTTTTTCCACTCACAAAAAAAAATAAAAAATTGAGGTTAAAGGCATTAGCATATCCATGAGTGAGAGACTCAAAAGGCGAACTCTTGCATTACTTGTGGCAACTGTAGTAGGTAGTCGAAATACCTAATGATTTTGAGTCAATTTCTACTTTTAAAACTGCAGTGTTGGTTTAGCTTGAGAGTATGTAAACACTCACACAATCTCGTTTAAAAATGAGCGACAGTTAAGTTAAAGAAGATTGCATTTTGTAATTAAAAACTTGTGATCAAATTGATTTTTGAAGAATTTGGAGCTGTTTTATCAAAAAAGAAAGAAGTGATCTATTTTTTTTTTTTTATAATACTTGGTGAAGGTAAAAAATTTAACGAAGCAAAAAAAAAAACTCTTAATAAAAAACAACAAAGTATATTTTATTTCGTTTAAGTGAAATTATAATTTCTAAATATGAACTAGTGTGTTGTTATAATGTATGTGCAATTAAAAAAAAAAACATTATAAAATACAAACAGCCAGTTTGTAGAATACGCGCTAGGACTGGCTTCACACACTATAATTTTAGTTGAGCTACTTTTGAGTTTATGGAAGAGAGAGAGAGAGAAGAGAAAATAATGATTTATTAATATTTTTTCCTTTCCCGCCAATGCAGTAAAAAATTGCTCAACTATAATTGTAGTGTGTGAAACCAGCCAAACATTTTACAGTTTTTTTTCTTTTTTGGGTTGTAGATCGCGATTGTGGATTTTTTTTTATATTTTTTTTTGTCATATAATGCAAGAGCTGTCAATTTATTTTGGTTTTTGTATTTAAATAAATCTTATTGAGTTTCTGGAAATTTTGCGAGAATACAAATTCTTCTTTCCGTTTCCCGTGAAGTGAAAACCCTACTCCCAGCCTACATATACACACATCCCTAAATGGCAACAAGTCTCGTTTAACAGCAATCGCATGGTATCTATACTCGTACTTTGATAAATCTACTACTGATAAATGTTTTTATGTTCTCATTAAATTTCCGTTGATAACAAGACCTCGAAGATAACACAAGCAGTATATTGATGTGTGTTTTAAGAAGCTCTTAAAAAAGCAAGTTATTTGTAGGTTGTTGCGGCCGAAAAAATAGAAAATTAATTTATATTTCAGTTTAGTTAACCAGCTGTTTTTTTTCGAAGTGTTTTCTCTCCGAGCATACACAGTGAAGTTTGATTATAATGTAATGAATTAATATATAGTGAACAATTATTTGCTCCGTTTGTAACGGACTCACCTACAACGAATAAAATTTACAATTCCCGCGTAGTTCGCTATAACCGAACTCAAGTGTAATTGCTTTGCAGCTTTAAGTTGTTTATTTCACTAAAAATATGTATATTGCAATGAAAGCTTTCTTCAAAAGCTTCTGATAGAATGTCAAAAATGTTCAGCGCTTTAGCTCTTGTAAAGCAAACGTTTGTTTATAACTAAATAAAGAGCGTCGAGCGTTGCGTTTGCAGCAGGTTGTATATTTACAAGTAAATTTAAGCATATAAAATAAATAAACTTTGAATGTCCTGCAATTACGTACCCCGCAGCTGATGCAGCACTCTAGCAACAACATGATCCAATTACGAGTATATCTCAAACAAACAAGTAACATTATTTAAAGAACTTTAAATATCATTTAAATAACTTGAATTTAATTTAATTTTTTTTTTCAAATCTTTTTCAGCATGCAATAAAATTGTTCACAAAATATTTCTCTGTGCTGCTGCTGCTGTTGCTTAACAAACCTGTAAGTCCTGCAAAGGACTTAATAGCAACAACAAATATTAATATCGACCAAAACACACACTCAACTAAACAAGAATGGACAGTGTAAATAAATTTCTAAAACGTTATCGAACGCAAAAAATTCCTGCACAATTAGATGATGGTTTGGAGACATTAGAAGAGTATTGCATGAGATGGCGCTCGATACGTGTGATATATTTTACCATGTTCTTAATGTCTTTGGGTTTTAGTATAATATTAACCGGTATTTGGCCATATCTGAATGAGGTAATATATTTTTGTGTTATGAGCCCTTTAAATAATCAAATATTTTAACTTAGCTAGATCCTTCTGCTGGCAAAGAGTTCATGGGTCTTATAGTGGCTGCCAATCCTTTTGGCCAAATGATCTTTAGTCCAATTTTTGGTTGGTGGAGCAATAAAATTGGCACCATACGCTTACCTCTGCTGAGCTCTTTGGCCTTGTTTACTGTGGCCAGTGCTATGTACTCTTCTTTGGAAATGCTGCATACGGATTATGTTAAATATTGGATGTTGGCTTCACGTTTCCTAATTGGCGTGAGTTCAGCCAATATTGCTGTTTGCCGTTCCTATTTGTCGGCGGCGACACGTTTAAGTGAACGCACAAATGCAGTTTCCATGGTGTCCTTGGCTCAGGTTTTGGGTTTTGTTATAGGACCAGGTCTACAGGCGATATTGACACCTTTGGGCAGTGATGGTTATGTTTGGCCGTGGATCGGTCTGGTGTTTAATATGTACACCGCTTGCGGCTGGATAAATGTTGTTATGGGCATAGGAAATTTTATAATGTTTTTGCCTTCAATATTTGAGGTAAATTATGGAGTTTTGTTTTTACTATTTATTATCGGCCATGTCACAGAGTTCAATTCCGTTCGGAAACGGAATTCAATCCAACCCAATTTTTGTAGCAGATGGTGTCTAAAAAAGAAAACTTAAATACAAAAATTTGTCAGGTGCGTCCAGGCTGTTGGGGGCGCTGGTATGCTGAGGTATGCTCCGGCTAGGGCTTGACATGTTGAGGTGGAATGAATTCCGTTTTCGAACGGCATTGAACTTTGTGACACGGCCGTATATCTACTTATCATTCAGGAGCGTAAAGTGGCGGCCCGTGAGATAATGATAATGCAGGGTAAAAGCTCGGAAAAAGAAACCTGGCAGGCTATCAAACCTGATTATGTATCAGCCTGGACACTGATTGTGGCCTTTTTTGTATTAGTGTTTAATTTCGTTTTGCTGGAAACGTAAGTTTTTATGAAACACAAGCAAGTTTTTAAGGCTTTTCACATTTTTCTTCTCACACAGTTTGGGCACTTCTTTGACCATGGACCAGTTTGCCTGGAGCAAGGACGAAGCTTTGCAGTATATGGGCTTACTCATGTCGGTGGGTGCCATAGTGGCTCTCATAACATTTGTGGCCATCAATCCTTTGTGTAAATTATTTCCCGAAAATCAAGTTTTGATATGGGGCGGCTTTTCTTTAATGGTTTTGGGACGTGTGCTCTATATACCCTGGGGTGATGGGCCGCCGAAAATTGCCGAAGTCTATAACGTTACCATACCATTGACGGGTAATTCAACTACCGATATAACGCCAGATAATGAAATTTTCCTGGGCTGTCCCAAGACACAAGAATGGTGTGCCACTACACCGGCCATCACTTTGACACAGTTTATAATTGGTTATGGCTTCACCTCGATTGGTTATCCCTTAGGTGTAACGCTAATACAGACTATATTTTCCAAAATTTTGGGTCCCCGGCCTCAAGGTGTCTGGATGGGTTTGATGACCGGTTCGGGTTGTTTGTCGCGAGTTTTTGGCCCCGTTTTTGTGGGTTCCATATACACCCGTTTGGGTACTTATTGGACTTTTGGCATAACTTCCATAATGATGTTCATTTCCATGATATGGTTGTTAGTTGAAAGGTAATCACAATATCTAGTCATATTTACATATCTATTTTTCTTTCTTTATATACTCGTACATATGTATGTATTTTGAAATGTTTTACTTCTTTTCAGAAAACGTTTAATTCCCCCCACCTTTGATGTCAAAGAACCAGTGGAATTAAAAAATTTAAGCTCTAATAAAGTGGACCAGACTACTACAGAAGCGCATAGAGATTTTGAAGCAGAGACCAATGGTCATATTGAAGAGGACTCTAAATTGTTGCATAGTAAAAAAATGCCAATCATAGTACCGATTGAAGGACAGTGACATTAGCAAAAATACTTTTATTGTGGGGGCAGGGGATGTCAGCGAATTAAAGTACTTCAATTTTAATTATATTAAATAGTATTAGCAATATTGATTTTTTTTAATTTTTGATTGCTTACTTATTTGTTTGTATGTGTGTGCATATAAAAACTGCCTTTTTAGTTTTATATATAAAAAAAATATACAAAAATAAATTTTTTAAGCGAATTTTTTTACAAACAAACAAAACAATGTTAGAAACACAACTGGGACGGACGAGGAATTTCCCCAAACACGCTGTGAAGCACAATAACAACACAACAATTGTTATAATTGATGAAGTTGTTTACTGTTTGTGCAAAGAAATAAAAATAAAATAAAAAATAAATAAAATAAAAAACTCAGTTTGGTCATCTGAGAGTCAGTCAACCAAACTTTCTACAAACTCAATCGTTATTTAAGTTGTGTATGACAAAACCAATGTTTGCTGGGTTGACTTTCGGACAAGCAAACTGAGTTGAGTTGAGAACTATAATAGGGGGTTTTAGAAATAAATCTATTTCAGAGTTTCGCTGCGTATGACGAATTTCGGCCGGCGCCATATTAATTTTTGGCGACGAAAAATAGCGGCCAAAAATTCGTCGTGCGAACCAGTTGTGTTCCTAGAACAAAATTCTATTTTTTTTCGTTTCAAACCAAACTTTATCAATTGGACATTATGACGAGGAAGCCGCTTTAAGCTGAGACTAAAATCAAATACAATTTGTTTGAAAATTTAGTAGGAAAGTAAACAAACAAAAAAATGCGACACGAAATTCCACGAGCAACGAAAATTTCGACAGTGTTGTCATTTAATAATACTTTTTTTTTTATTCCACTTTTATTTGCAATCTATTTTATAATATTTAGCAAATTCGATAAAAATAAATATCACATGAGTTATTAACTACAATAAGTTAATAAACTATATATACATATGTATATACATACGTTTGTTAAATATACATAAAAAGTTTAGTGTGTTTAACGCTTAATTTTGTGTTTCATTTTCTATATTGGAGATCTAATACATGAAACCTATTCAGTCTTCTAATTTCATTTGTTTCATCTAATAAAGAAATCGCCAATGGGTTTTGGTGGTTGCTTAGCCTATTTAAATACCTAGAACTAAATCTGTTTAATTCACTTAATATAAAGGGTACTTTTAGATCTCTATGAATTTGAATGTTGGTCATAAACCATGGAGCGCCGGAGACATGCCTTAATGTTTTGGACTGATAGCGTTGTAATATTTCAATATTTGAAGTACTGGCCGTTCCCCACAGCTCAATGCCATATGTCCATATGGGTTTTAAAAGTAACTTTACGAATGAGATATTCGAAATCTTTGTGTCACTTTCTTTGAGATTTTTTAGTATATGTACATATAACAAATATAATATGTTAGAAAATTTTACCAAGAGCACAGCTCAGTTATATTAAGGAAAATATCGAAACGTCAAGATTTTCACACATGAAATTCGGGGGGTCTACGTCGGGAACTCTGTAATTCGAAACGAAAGAAAATACCTTCGAATTTGTATGTTAATTACACGCAAATTCGAAAGCACTTTCATTCGTTTCGAATTACAGAGTAGATCCCCAGATACTCTTTATCTTCAACAAAAATATCGCAGTTGAAAGCGACACTCATAATAAAGCATTATAACAGAAATTATATCCCTAAAATTTGAAGTTTCAAAAATTAACCCCCTGTTTACATAAGCCGGGCAGTCGACTCGTCTAACAAATTTGTATGAAAAACACTCAGAAAAATGAATGCTTTTCATATAGTCGACCGTTTGGGTTGTGGAAAGAGAGGATAAAAAAATACTGCCAGTTTAGCGAAGGCAATCAAAGATTCCCGGTTGCCTATTTATGTAAAAAAAAATTTAATTTGATTGCTTTGTTTATGTTTTTAATTGTTCAAAATATGAGTTTCTGTTTCGTCAAATGATGATTTTATTTGTTTTCGAAAAAAGTGTTTGTACGAGTATTTTAGTGCTCCGTACTTTACTGTCAAATCGATTTTTAATTATTTTGTACTTAAAAACTGTCGAGAAGTTTCAGGGATGGCCTGCAATTCTCACATTGTTTTATATGTAATTGATCTCTCTCTCTCTCTCCCTCCCTTTCTCTCGGTTTTCTGTCTTTCTCTCAATATGAGACTATATATGAAAAAAAATTTTGTACCAACAAAAAATGTTTTCCAAAATTTACGGTTTACCTCGCACTTCTTTTAAAATTTTCTCGCTTTATAGCATTAATATGGGTAATTTTGAACTTACCAGCATTAAATTTTTGATACGGCCAAGTTTTATTTGATAGTCCAGTCGCACTTGCTTAGAAACTTGTGGCCAACTCCAAGCACAGGATTTTATTAGAAGATCAAAATGTTTGTGAACGATTACTTCTTTATCAAAGCGTTTAGTAGTTATTTAAGTAGAGCAGCTCGAAAACAATAGCAGTGGGTTTTTATTTTTTACGCCATCTATGGAAATGAAGACGTGGAAATAAATCTAGAATTGTAGTTCAGGGAGTTTACTCTGTATTTCGAAACGAGACAATATTCTTTCGAACTTGTATGTTAATAACATACGAGTATAACATAACGAAATGATTTTCTTTCGTTTCGAATTACAGAGTAGATTCTAAATGTAATAATTTATTTACCTCCTCAGCACAAGCGAGTGCAGCTAAACGAAATTTGTATGCAGTAGTTTGCCCAATTGCCAGCAGCATTGCCTTGAGTGTTGAAATCCTTTTGGCTATTGTGGAAAGTGGAAAATTTCAGCAACTTTCTAAATTTGCCATACGTAAAGCAAACGGAAACGGCAAAACGATATTTATACTGCAGTGTATTCAGTAATAGCGGGACGGCAATATTCAATACAAATGACTTCGAAATAGGCCAAAAAACCAATATATAGTTGTTTTCGTTCAGTTTTACTGCAAACTTAAGAAAGAAGTAAAGATTATTATAAAATAATACTGGCGCACACGACAGACGTTGTTCTATTCTTACGTTGAATACTCTTACCCGAAGACATACAGGATGGAGTTTTTCGAAAAAAAACTTTTTATTTGATACCCATATCATAACCGCTTAGCCAATTCGGTGTATCCTCCATCTTGGATTTAGTATGACGTCAACTAATTACTCTAAATCCTTTTATTTGACACACACATTCAAAATGACGCCAATTAATTTTTCGAAATTTGTTCAGCAAACTCTTTCATTTGATATCGTTATCATGGAGTTGCATAGAAAAAAAGAATTTGTCCACCAGCTTGGATTATGATTGTAGCACCATATATCCGGCCCAAATATAAATCGAAATCATTGATGGGCCCACTTAAAAGAAAACACAGATTTCATTAAAATCTCTCAAGTCTTTTAGAAGAAGTTCAATTTCAAACATACATGCATACAATTTCTAATGACGGCTCGACAGGTAAACTCTGTGATGGCTGCTATTTCGCGACTGGCATTTTATTTTAAAAGCGCTAAGGAAGACGTTTTATTGACGTAAATTCTAGATTTGAAATAACCCCACAAGAAAAAGAACACATGTGTTAAATCAGGAGTGCATGGAGGCCAATTTATTTCACCTCTTCTGGACATACATTTTCCAGGGAAGTCAATGGTTTTCTGGTGCTTTAGTTCTTGCATCAATTAAATTTTGCTCGGTTCCTAATTGAAAGTGTAGGATGGTAGCGAAACAGATTGATTAAAATTTTCCACGTTTTGTACCGTTCTAGATGATCTTGATTTTTCCAATCTTGTGCTGATCTCAACAAACTCTTTGATCCATTTTAGAATGAGAGAGATTGCAGAATACACTCCCCGTTGCACCGTCCCCGAGAAACGCTTCATAGCGACTGAATTTCCAAGAGCCACGCTACCGATATATATACTCGTACATACATACACCTCACTCTCCTGAGTTTCGTTGCATTTACCCAGTAAACTAAATAAATATTAACTTTCTTTTGATAAATTTTTAATAAAGATCAAAAGTATGAATCGTTTACTTACAGTTTGGGAGTTTTTCAAAGTGGCGTCTTTAGCTAAATTTTCTCTTTCCTCATCTCCGCGTTTCCCAGGTCATTATTCAAGTTGTACTTTATGAGAGAGAAATTCTCTTTTCTCTCTTCCACGTTTCCAAGAAGGTGGCAAGCAACCTAAAGCTGTTTACAAAATTAGAGGCTATTGCGCAGATGCAGATGATGGGATGTCAACATAGTATTATTGAAGTTAAACTTCATGATAATTTATAATTGTTTCCAACATTAGAGGATATCGCGCAGATAAGTGGAGGACTGCATGGTATTCTTGAAGTTAAACTCCTTAAGATCTAGTAGCAATCCATGAATAATTCCGAGGAAAGTAAACGAGCTATTTTAGCTTAACATTGAAACTAAGAATACAACAATTCATTGGCTGATTGGTTTCTGGTTCCTCTTCATTCCCGCACATCTTACAGAAATCTGGAGTGAAAGTTTCCCAAATGCTGGTTCTTGCTCTGACCGAGCAGTGACCAATCAACGCACCTATAACGACTCGCATCGCCTTCCTGTTCATATCCAGTAGCAGTTTGGATCTTCCTGAGTCAAGTTTTTGCCACATAGCCCTCGAGACTGTACAATCCTCTCTACTTCGCCATGAACTGTTGGTCCTGCTCTATACCCAATCAATGAGTTCCCTTTAGTAATGAGCTATCGGTAATTTTACCGATCTCTCACACATTCCCCCATCTAACGCCGACCCTATTCTTGCCAGCTCATCGCCCATTTCATCTCCCTCAACAATGCTGTGGCCAGGAACCCAACATAGTCTGACACTATATTTGTCCATAAGCAAGTTCAGAGCTCTCCTACAGTCACTAACAAGTTTCGATTTGACATTGTGTCCCTTCAAAGTTTTTTGCGCTGCCTGGCTGTTGACGTAGAAAGTTACCTTCTCACCTTCAGCTACATTCCTGGCCACTCAGCTTGGAAAACGCTGCATTCATTGGGTAGTCTGAAAGAACTACGAATGTTAGTTCCCAAGATATAGACTCCAGCCCCTGTGCCTTCCCCCATCTTGGTTTACTGTAAAACCAATGAGCGGAATTTGAGCACCCATTTTCGATTGTTAATAAGGATTTTCTGAATTTTTTGTGAAATACTAAATGAAACTCGGCCCAACCTTTGGCTTCTTTGACTTGTAACTCCTAAAAACTTGGATTCAAATTTTTTTTTTTTAATTATGGAAATTGATTTTTGGGGAGAGTAGAGTTTTAAAAACCAAAAGCAAAAGCAAATCAAATTCAAACTTGTCAAATCGTTGACTGCTGAAAGTACTGCGCAATTGGTCATAAATCGTTTTGTGATTTTGCTTTAACTGAAACTGTTGTATTTTTCAAAAGCGAAAGCAGAAGCAAACTCAAATGAAATGAAAATCATTACAGTTTTTTAAACACTAGAACCGACAGTGTTGCCAGCTTATAACAATAATTATTGCTAATGAAATATAAAGGGCAAATGAACACAAAAACTTTTTTATTTTAAACACTGAATAAGTTTTGTTGTATATTTCTTTCTTTTAATTTTTTGTTTATTATTTATTGTTGTATATAATTAAGGTTATATTAAAGTACATATATGTACATATACTAATTTTAGTTTACTCATTTGTTTAATTTTTTTTTTTTTTTGTTAATATTACAAAAATATTTACCTGTACGTTTACAATTATTTCTTTTTAGTTTTTTCTTTTACTTTTAATTTATTTTGATAAGAAGTCGCATAAAATTTGTTTCTCTCGCTTGTGTATCTATATATCAATTGATATTATTAATATTTAAAATTGATTTAAAAATAACAATTTTTTTTTTTTGTAAAACTTTAAAGAAAACTAGTGCTGATATTGTAAACGTAAAAGAAGAAACAAATCTAAATAGTAAAACAATTTTTATTGCAATTTAAGCAAATAAAATAATTAAAATATATAAAAAAAAATAAAAAATAAATTTTTATTAAGCAGACTTTATTTATGAGACCTAGAAAAAAATTATAATTTTGAGTGACCGGATTCATAACTAAATAACAAACAGTTAGAAAGTGAAATTGTAAAGGGTCAAAATTTTAAAATAACGAAATATAAAATGAATAACGAATTTGCAGTACGCAGTTATAAGATAAGAAAGAAATTTGGTGAAAAATTGTAATAACTCAGGGTAATCCCCTGAGTGCTGGTCCTATTAAAAAAAAAAAAAAAAGTCACAGGAATAAAAGTTAATTTTATTATTATACATTAAAAAAAATTATAATAAAAGTTTTAAAAGTAAAAAAAAAAAAAAAAATAAGAACCAAAAACCTTATCTAAAAAGTCTCAGTTATAACAAAATCAAGTAAGCATCAACGTTTTTCAGCTTTATTACTTAGAGGCAACGATAGACGTGTACGCAACGTGTGTGTAGTAGAGCCCGACGAAGCTGCAGCTTTGCCCGCACTTCTGTCTTGCGTTTTTCCACCACTACCCTCTTTGATATCGGAGGGCAGACCAGCTAAAGATTGACGCCTATTGGCTAGACGCTTTCCCGTCGTTGTTGTGGCTGTTTGAGGTGTTGTTTCCTGTTTTTGATTTAAAACATTTTTCTGGTGCGCATTGCTATTATGATTGTTATTGGTGCTGCTGGTGTTGCTATTACTGTGGGCAGTATTGGTATTGCTGTTGTCACTACGTTGACGTTTTGAGGCAGGTTGTTGTGTATCTAAAGTAGCGATTTTTTTTAAACAGTTGTATGAGATGACAACACGATTAAGTTAAGTGAAGGAGGAGGAGGAGAATGGAAAAAGTAATTTATATTTTTTTTATCTGTGTACTTTTTAATATATAGTATTTTTTTTACAAACGATTTTCACTACAAATTTTTCATATCTCGCTAAGAATCTGTTTAAGTTTAACGAATATATATCGCTCATTTATTGTAACAACGTCGTAACTCAAAAAAAAAAAAAATATTTTTACACAAAACGTGTTTAAAATTTTATTTTTCTCTCAAGACTTGGTTACAAGATATTTTTATGAATATTTTTTTTTTACACAATGTCAATAACGATATGAGCACTAATTCTGCATTAGGCTGAGTACACATCTGGCATTTCTTGTGTTGTCATTTTTAAAATGACAAAATGTTTTTTACATGGATAGCAATGCCACACAAGAAAAAATATAGGAAATGACAAACGTTGCCACTTGTACACACTATTAGGATGTCACAAAATGCCATAATGTGTACTCGGCATTAGATATTAACTCAAACATTTTATATTTTTGACTTATAACGTTATTGAAGTAAATAAAGCAATATGTATGTAGATATCTTGTGTTTATATATAAATTATACCATCGCCAGGCACACAATTTTGTAGGAGAACAAAAAATATCACATGCTTGCAGATGGCACAATTTAATTATATAAACTCTCGATATTCAAATAGCGAAACAATTTAAAACAGTGTTAAAGAAAATGTTCTTGTATTTCTTTTAATAATAAAAAAAGTTAACATTCAAATAAGACTTTTTATATTATTTGATAATTCATTTTTAACTTCCGGCTATAGGGAGGGAGTTACCGAGTTTACCCCAATTTTCGAAAATCAAGTTTTCGTCATATTTTGACGTTTTGACGTCCTGGTAGTCGATTCTGACTATTTTGGCGATGATGTCCGTATGGATGTATGCATTTGTGTGTGTGTCTACGTGCCAACGGATCGGAAGCAAGATTTCGAATATTAAATTTTCACAAAACTATATTTTTTTTTTAAACAAATTTTAAGCTACTTAGCGGACTAATTCAACTTCAATCGGGTAATTCTTTCGAGAAATAACGTCGACGAAAATTAAAAAAAAAAAGATTTTTTTTCTAATAACTTTAACTTTAACTTCGTCAAATCGATTTTAGATATTTATTGCAAATTGGACCAAAATCAGTAGCTTAGGAGAAAGTTTCGGGGACCATTTCCATATTTTTATAGGATAGTGATGTCTGTCTGAGCTTGAGCTTCTTGAGCTTCTATACAACATTTATTTGCTATAACTTAGAAATTTGGAGATCAAAAACAACTGAAACAAGTTTTTTTTGAAAGTACGGCATTCAATACCGATGGAAATTCTAAAATACCTATTTCCATATAAATTGTATTGAAATATTTCGTAATTTCGTTCGAAATCGGGTGCCGTAATTTGCCCTCTGGGCTCGTAGCCCAATTAATTAACAAATTCATAATTTACGGCAACACTGCACCGAATGGATAAGTAAGATACATACATATGTATATAAAAACCGTTATTTGCTAATCCTATTTTACATGCAAGAAATTTAAAGTCAAATAGACAGTTTCATTCAATATAAAATATTAAAGCAGTCGTAAAGCAGCTCTGGGCGAGTCAACATCAAGCGTCGTTGGCAATTATCTCTTAAGTGCAACCAGGCCACTGTTGTTTATTGGCCTTCGAGAGTTTTGCGTCTCACTCGCACTGGTTGACTGATCTGCCACGGATAACCGTATATTCTTGCGGTTCTTCTGTGGAATTTCTTTAACAACCACGTTGCTACTTCCTATGTGAAGGCATAGGTCGTGTACAGTCAGTCACAAAACCTTTTTAAAATACTGTTAATAACATCTTGGGCATATGGTCTAGTTACTCCGCCCATATTTGTGCAACCATATTATGCAAATTTACTTTGTATCATATGTATAAATAAATAAATAAATAAAATATTAAAGAAGCTATCAAAATGTTTTTTGTTTTTTGAAACCACAGATTCTGTTGATTAAATTCCAAAAGCAAATATAAAAAAATTGTATATTTAAAAAGCGTGACAAGTACCTACTTTAGGTTTAAAGAAATTTAAAAATAGAATTAAAAAATACATACATACATACATAAATCGTAAAATACACAAACACAGCGGGCGCTAAATTTATAAAATTTAAATGATATTTTGTTCGGGTTTGAATGCCATAACTTGCGTCCAGGGGATCAACTCAGCAATTCAAAATGAAAGAAAATGTTCAATTTAATAAAACATTTAATTAACATACAAATTCGAAAGCAGTTTCTTTCGTTTTTAATTACAGAGTAGATCCCCAGAACTTAAAAAATTTTCAACCTGATAAAATGTTGATAATAATTATCACAACAAAATAAAGTAAAATAGCGTTATTTCTCTGCTTCTTCTTTTGCAGGAATAGGAACCATGATCAATGTTGCCAAGCAGACAATTTTGTTGGGTTATATTGGTTACTCAATAAACTTTTTGATAAGTTCTGTGAAATTCACCACCGATCACAGTTATCACAGCACATTTAAATATTTCTAGCAACAATGATATGACAATTCCTACAAACGTTCGGAACTCACATGGAATACAGAACATATCGCTCATTTACTCAAAGAACGTCATAGCTCAAAAAATTTAATTTTTGAGTTAATGATGCAGAATTAATCCTTAATTAATTAATTCTTCATATTGTGTAAAAATTTCATACAAATATCTTGAATACTCAAATCTTGAAAGCGAAACAAAATTTTCTTTTTCCATTAAGTTGTGTGTAAATTGAAAACTTCAAACGCTTTTTCTGGCAAACTTGTTTTTTTTTGTAGTTATGACGTTCTTTGAGTAAATGAGCGATATGTACATACGTGAATATTTAATTTTTTTTTATATCAAAGAAAAATAATCGTTTTTTTTTCAACACTGTTTCCTAAATTTGCGTTTTCTTCCATTTGAATTAAATTTAGATATTGGAACTTACTTACAACTAAAATAAAACAATATAAGTTATTAATTAACATAGTTAAATAATCACTGCATAGTATCAGTACTGCTACTACAATTATTAGCAAAATTATTGTCACTAAGTTCCTCATCGAAGGAATGATGTTCATGAATTTTAAAAACTTTTGATTTAGTATATAAACCTTTAGCGTGGACATTTACAACATCATCATTTATATAATTAGCACTGGCAGCACCATTAACAACATCACCTCTATTATCATCTGCGGCAGAGAATGGTTTTGTGATGGGGGGGGTGGAAAATTGTGTTTTTTTGTTTTGATTTTTTTTTTGAAGTAGATAAGAAAATAGAAACAATAATATTTGAAGAATACCAAATTATTATTCACTAAATTTAAAGCCAAATGTTTTGATAGTTGTTGTATTATTATATTTTTGAATAAGGTGAATTTGGAAAATTGTTATATATTTGTTGAATCGAAATGTGACTGAAGATGATCGATCGGGAGGATGATGATACATACATATGTAGCGCAAACGTGTTTGAGGAATGTTAAAATGAAAACGCCTTTTGCCGTAACCAATTAAACAAAAAAAAAAAAAAAAATAAAAACTTTTCTCGTGTGTGTAAGTAAATGAATGAAGAATATGTATTTATGTATATACAAACATGAAACGATGACATGGTTACGTTTTTATGCCTTTGTTGCTTATTATAGATATGCATGTACATACAATATGTATGTGATAAAAATAAAATAAATTTTAACTTACCCCTTGAAGAAAGTCTACGTTTAGCTGCATGAGTCTTTATTTCCAGATCAGTTTTAGCTTTGGTCTCCATTTTCTTATCACCATTTGACGTTCTTTTTAAGCTAGTTGATTTTTCTTTGGCATCATCCTCATGCGTAGCTGATTTGCGGGCCACACTTTTGCCATTAGCTAACTTTTCGTTTGAAACGCCATTTACATTTCCATTGACACTGGCATTGGCATTAACGCTTAAACGTTTAACAGCAGATGAAGAACGTTTTGTAGGCGGCTGCATAGAATTTTTGCTGTCAGCCGCCGGTGCAGCATTTTTATCATTCTTATTTTGGCCCATCGCATTATTGGCATTAGTTGAAGTCGCCGCCGAAAGTGGCTTTTGTGGTGATTTGAGTTTTTGCTCATCTTGCTTGAGTATACCAACTTCTAGCCAGTATTTCAATTGTGTTTCACGCTGCTTAGACATCAGTTCTTGTCCCTCCCTGTATTTACTTAAGATACCCTGAAGTTTTTGTACAGTCTTATATACGGTTTCAGGTGATACCAAACCATAATCGAAAAGCGAACACATATGTAAAATAAAATTGCGATAAATGTTTTTGCGTATGATTTCATGACCGTTTGCATCAAGAAACATTTCACAAGCCAAAGGCAATTGGCAATCACCCACATAGCCGTGCTTCATGACATGAAGATTCCATAACTTCATCAATTCCTTTTCACCTTCATTGACATCGGTGAATTCATCAATCATTTGTATGGTTTTCTGGCGCAGCCACAAAGGGTCACTTTCACCTTCAGAATCGATATCAAGTTCTTTGGGATGAACTGGCAGACAAGTTTCAGTGTGATGATAAAGTCTAAGAAGGAAAAATAATGAGAAATAAAATTTGTTCGAAATTTAATTTATTTTTAACTGTGTTAAGTGTCTACTGTTGAAGAAGTCTGTTAAATTATTTTTACTAAACTTGTTTAAAAAAAAAGCTGAAAAGCGGTAACGCTGGTTATATATGTACTATACATACATACATACATATCGTGAGTTGAAATGCAAAACCACCTAACTAAAGAAAATTAAAAATCGCATTTCAAATTAATTATTGGTCATTACATCGAAACACATATCCCTAAAAATTAAAATAATAATTTTTGAATAATTTTGTTTAGTTTTTTTCTCTCATTCCTAAAAAAATTTAAAAAAAGTGTAGGTGCGTGATTTTGCATTTCAGCTAACGATATATAATACTGGCATATTGCCCGCGGGAATTTTATTTCATTATGCGATGTAATAATTCAGTTGGCCTGCAAAAATAAAGGAAACAAAACGGAGAAGTGGAAAAATCCCCGTGAAAAATATTATTCATGACAAGGGGAATCAAAAAACGGGAAAATATTTCTAGGGAAAAATTATTCACACGATTGCAATTTGGCGAAAATTGAAAATATTGCGAAGGAAAAAATTTTCAGGATAGGTCTGATTGGGGTGTTCATATTATCGAGAGTTCACTGTATTGGAAAAGTACCAAACAACCATCCGTTAATTTTTCAATTCAATCATGATGTATTTTAAATTTTCTATTTGTCGTAGTTCGGCAGATAAAGTTACCGACTTTGCCCGTTTTTTGTACTTTTTCGTTCCTTTAACGTTTGAAACTCAGAAAATCCCTTCTTAATGGATCTATACACACGAAAAGGATGCCACATACCGAGTTTTAAGTCTCCACCAAATTTTGTACGAGTCAAATATATACGACAATGACGCCAACCGGCAGCAATACCCTCTCAGACAAAAAAAAAGGAGCTTTATGGCAGAGTTATGAAGTTACGCACGAATTCAGAACTCTTTTTGTCCTTAAAAATAACACTCCGTTAATTACTAAAACATTTTGCGAAGGCCGAGAACAGATGCTAATAAATTTATTTTATTTTTTTGTTGAAAGATTTCTTAATAAACTTACAAGATTTGTAGTAAAGTATACCCACCTATTGTGTCCCGTTATATAAGGTCTCTGATTACTTAAATCATCCTCGTCTAAAACCAAAAACTCATCTAAACAGGTCTTTTGCCTCCTCGGACGGCAAACCAATAAATTTGTAACCGATGTACGTCGCACAGGCCCGCAAGTACGGGCAAAGGAGCAACCCGATGGTCCGGCCAAATCGTACGGTGATCCCGCATAAGAACCATCATAAGAATCATTAATGGTCACATCAATTCTAGCACCATTTTGAGCAGCCGGCTGATAAGTGAAATTAAATCTGGCATGACATAATTTCAAATGCTTCAGCAGTGAATACAAGCGCATGCAATCCAAACCGCACCAAGGGCAAATCACCTCTTGCGTATATTCGGTTTGTTGACGGGTATTGTTGCTATACAAAAAATTATAGACAATTTGAATTTTTTCTGTTTTAGCCAAAGGCTTAGAAGTTGCGATATTGTTAATTGAGTTGTCAGTGTTTTTGGTTGTTGCTGTTCCGTTTATGCAGTTATTGTTGTGATTTATTTCATTGTTATTGGTGTTGTTGGTATTTTCGCATCCAATGCCATTAGCTATTTCAGCAAATGTACAACATTTATCAATTTCTTTAGAAGAAATTTCATTTGGCAACTCATTCGCCGACCATGTCAAACGAAATTTCAATGTGGGATATTGTGTAAAGACATCGAATTTCATGGTGATTGGAATGTAATTATCGGGCAAAGTTTCCCAGCTGCGTTTCTTTGGCGAAAATGATTTAATACTAGATGAGTTGAGCTCTTGCAAGGCGGCCTCGTAGTCACCTTCCGGTATACAGCCGCTATTTTTCTCATAAATAATTAATTCACAGCCATATAGTTTGGTTGAAAATTTTGTTCGTTTCGGGGTATCTAGGTAGAAGAAATAGTTACCAAAATAATTTTAAAGGCTTTACAATTTTCTATCACTTTCATTCATTACCACTAGTGCCATTAGTAACGACAACGCCATCCTGCCCCACCGGCTTAACTTTGATGCGAAACAAAAGCTTATAAATAGTGTGTTGCTCACCCAAGGGATGCAAAGACTGAGCAGGTATGGAAATTGCAGTTAATTGTTGCATGTCATCAAGAGGATTAAAAATAACACTGGAACTATGGGTCTAAAAAAATGTTTATATGTATGTATAAAGATGTGTTCCTTTATTTTCGCCTGAGTAGATATAAACGTACCAATATTTCCTGAAAGTCTGAGGTACTGTCTTTACGTTTACTTTTTGTTATTTTATATAAGATTGATTCTACAATTACTATATCGCCCTCTTGCCAGGAATGTTCCGTGCTGGGTGTTTTCTCAAACAGGCCATTGTATATGATATTGAGATAATTATTAGTCAGAGTTTGGCTCTTCTGTGTTAAAACGTCTAGCATAGAGTTGATCTTGAAGTTATTACGTTTGCGATGATTACGTGACATGCGTTCCTTCATGTAACTTAGGGTACGTTGCAGAAATATGGGGCTAGTACCATGGCGGTTACGCAGAAAACGATAAATTTGTGTTGGTTCTAAATGAATTTATTATCTAAGCTAATTTTCAAACAAACAATAAAAACTGTAATCGCTTACTTTCGAAAGCTTGCAAAAAGAGTTCCTGCTCTTGTTGGTGACTATTGAGTTTGGTTTGCTCGGAGGCTGTTGCTGTAGAGCCCGCTGCCGACGCCGCTGTCGCGACGGTTGCAATGGCAGAGACTGCTTCAGCACTATTGCCATTTAAATGGTTATTATTGGCAACTGTAGTGGAATTGTTATTATGATTAGAGGAGGCACTGGTGCCATTGAGTGAAGATGCCACCGCATCCTTTGTTTCTTTTTCCTTTTTCTTTTGCGGTGGCATTTTCTTCATTTTTTTATTTGCACTCTGCACACTAACGCTACCCTGCTTCTTGTATCAACTTTTTTTTCACACACTCTCACTTGACTATAATTGTGGCATAAATTAAATTGATTTGCTAGAATTTTCAACTAAATTTGGTAATTTGCACTTTTTTCTGATTGTTTAAACTGTATCTTAATTAATAATTAATTAAAACGATAAGAATAGGTGTAAAAATAAAGTTTTATACGGCGCGAAAATTCTTGCACGCATTTATGCACAGTTTGCTTTATTTAATTCTTTTTCGCTCAGTGTTGCATCGGAGTGTAGTTATTTGCAGAAGGTTGTACGGAAAGGTATTTGATTGTTTGGTACCGTGAAATATAAAAAAAGTATAATACCGTTATGCATTGAAGGTTTGAAAATCTTTTATTTTTATTGACAACTTTAAAAACGCGATTTTTGAGTTAACTTAAAGGAAAAGGGCACTTTGCTTCATGTGCATGAAGTTCTTGTTGAGCATGTCAAATATATGAGAACAAGCTGCAAAACAAAAACTTCATAGTGTGGACACGACTGCAGTTTCAAAAAAGAGAATTTAAGATGTTTTCAGCAGAGGGAGGAATGCGTCCTTTTTCTCTTGAGGAAAATAACATTTTCTTGTTTCATTAAATTGTCAGTAAATTAATATAAAATTAAATATCTTTCAAAAACACAACAATTTCATTGTAAATCTTGTTTTTTATTTCAACACGTGTATTCTTGTTACAGCTTCTAAAATATTACAAAATATTGCTATAGTTAGTTCACTTTTATGCATTAAAAAATTAGTGTTAAGATGACAACATAAATTACACAATATGTGTATAAAAGGAAGTTAATAACTATTAAACACTGAACAAAGAAATTTTTTTATAAAATATATCGCAGATATATAAACAAACAAATCTAAATACAGAATAATTTGACAGTAAAAAAAAATTTAGCAAAAAGATGTTAGGAGCGAGCCTCTTTAAAAACAAATTGGCAAAAATGCTTATAAAAAATATATTACATAATTAAAATTGTTAATAGCTTAATAAGTAAATTACAACCCCAAATATTTATTAACGAAATATAAAATATGTTAAGTTGAAAAAAGGCCATTTTTGTTTGAATTTTTATTATCTATTCCTCAAAACAGGGTTTACCCTCAAAAGTACAACCACTTCGTTGTATGATTTGAGATGCAGCCCAAATTCCGCAACGTATACAAACATCAAAAGATTTCTTTTGTATATATTGCGATAAAAAGCCACCTACAAAGGCATCACCAGCACCGTTTGTATCCACCATCTGTTCACGTGTCAATTCAGGCACCGGAAATTCCTCAATTTGATCATTACTAAACAGCAGAACGGGATTGTGTCCTTGTGTTATAATAACAACACGTTCACGTTGCGGATTTTCTTTAGGCAGAGCGACCAGTTTACGGCCGATTTCTTTGACATCCTTTGTATCCCAGCCATGTTCATTTGAAAAGGTTTGTACTTCTTCTTCATTGCCAAACAGTATGTCAACATAAGGCATGGCAGCCATCATGGGTTCCCTGAAGAATTGCGATATGAAGGGAGCACTTAAGTTCATCATAAACATTCGATTGTGTTTGTGGGCGTGACGAGCGATTTCCATAATACTGGGTGGGCTGACAGTGAGGAAGAAACCCTGCAATATGAGGTACATTTTTGCTTCCACAGTGAGAACTTTCCATTTAAAAAAATTTAAAATAATCTAATAAAGTTAAAGTAAATGACTTGTACGAAATATCCATTTATTATCTAAGCAAAACTAACAAAAATTCACATTCAAAATTTATATATTGTAAGTTGTCTTGTAGCCTGAACTGTTATATACACAACTTATCTTTTACAAAAATTATATATTTTAGCTTTTACCAACTGCAATCGACATTTTACGGAATTTTGCATACACATACTATTATATAGCTTTACGGTTGGAAAAGTGGGCAGTCCATAATAATATAATTTAATCTTACTTTTCAAGTACATAATTTTGTTCAACCGATTCATAGGAACCTTTGCATTTAATTGCTCATTTCTCTCCTGATGTGTGCGAAAACTAATTGAATTTAATAAGTTAAATTAATTTCGAAATTAAAGACTTTGAAAAAATTAATAAAAACTTATACTCAAAATGAAAAATTTAGTTTCGAAGCTGTAATTATTTTAAAATGGATTATTTGAAATTTAAGATTAAAAATGTATACATACATATGTATGTATGTATGAATTTTGGTGTGAATCTCAAACATTTCCTATTTTTGCAAAATGAAAATTTTTCTGAAAAACTATTAATTCAAGATCAATGATTTATTCTATTTTCCTAACAATTCTATTAATTGTATCAAAAGTTCTATTCTATTTTGGTTTTTGAAGCTAATGAAACTCGAGTACGTTAATAATAATTTTTAAAGATAAATTTTACAAATACAAGTCAGAAAACTTTTATGCGAATTGAAAATATACTAAGCACTTTCATTATTTTTTACAAACTTACCGATATATAATAATACTCCGCATTATCCAACATCTTTCTATTTTCAGGGTTTTGCAAATGTTCAATAGTAAAGTGATTAGCAGCCGCCAAGTTGGCACACAATGAGCGATGTGTGCCAGTTATTAAAACGCCACAGGTGCCGGTGGGATAGTCTTGTGTGTATTGGTATTTAACATTTAAGCCATCATTGATGGCTTTTTCTTTCAAAATCTTGGCGTAGTCATCATTGCCCACACTACCAAAGAAAGTTGCCACTTTGGGCTTTTGCAAAATCCATTGGCAAACACGCAAAGAATTTTGCACCGAACCACCAGCTATAAATTCAGCATTAAAATTTTCTATAAGCTCTTGGTATAAAGGCATGTGTTTTTTCTCTGCTAGAATAGCATTGTTTGGCTTGAGGTCGAATCTTTTTAAGAAATCTTCATCAACTGTAGCCGATATATCCAATAAAGGGTTGCCGCAACCAACAAGAATACCTTCTCTGGAAAAATATAAAAGTTTAGAATGTGGTTTATTTTTTCTTGAATTTTTTTTGAATACTACTTTAATAACTGCATGCTTGTTTTGTGAAATGATAACTAAAATAATTTTTATATTTTTAAGGCTACACGTTGCTTTAAGCTGCAAACGCTGAGCGATGACATCTAATGATAAGCGGCCTTGTGTGTGGAAACTGCTTGTACTTGTATTTTTTTTTGTAAAATAAATAACAAATAAAATTGAAGAACACATTTTGTTATCGCTTGAATTTGTATTTGTTTAGCATTTCTATCGTACTTCGTTTTTGCAAGGAGAGAAAAGGTCTTTTAGGTCATACATCTTTATTAATGCTCAGCAATTTTTGTTTTGTTTCTGGAAACATTTGTGCACAGATACTTTTAAAAAAGTTCTGAAGTAAGCTGTTATATAAAATGAAGTGAATATCAAATTACTTGGCTAGAGATTTTCGACGTACATACATAAATACATACATATATACTATATTATGAAATTTTGCCAGGGGTGCGCTTATCGAGATGTGTAAAGATGAAAATTTACTGAAAAATATAAAGTGCATTTGGTATTTGATGTTCTGCGAATCTGGGCAGTTTGGGACATCTTGTATTGAACAAAAAAAGTCAGCTTGAACGGTTCAGATAACTTTCAGCTTCCTTGAAAATGAAACCTTTTATTATGCATATGAGCACCCTAAAAATATCAGATAATCAATTTGCGTTGCGCCCGCTAATTATTAATCATTGATGTTAAAAAGTGATTACTTGGAAAATTTTATATTTTAACACTTGCACGTGATATCTAACTTGAGAAAAAATGCACATACAGATACTTATAAATTACATTTTAACTTACTTCAAGTCTTCCATTATGTAAATATTTGTTTATTTTTTGTGTATTTAATACGAAAAACTAAATATTTTGAAGCTTATTGCTGTAGAACGTGTTTTATTTATAACTCTTTGTGTTATACTGTTTTGATAACTTGCGTTTACAAAATAATTAAGAATTAATTTATTAGTCAACAAACGCTACTGATGAGCGCAAAAAAATAATTAAACATCTGTTTTTTATTGAAAGCACGTTGTGTTCGTTCAGGTCGTTGTTGTTTTTTTTGTAGACATGTTTATTTCTAAGGGATGCCAGATCATCGGAGTGTTTCAAGGAGTGCCAATTGAACACACTGTATGTTATCAAGGCGAATTCATAAATATTTCTGTTGATTAATATGAAATAATTATAAGATATCATTCAAGGCGAATTGATACCAGGTGTAGTGTAAACTTTTCTGCTGTCAGAATATTTCCTAGCGTTTTGCATTGATTGACAGCAGAGAAATTATGTCAGCTGAGGAATTAGGATCACCTGATGTGAATACGCCTTGATATCATTCAATCAAAATTTTGTATTATACTGGCAAAATTATATATTTTCTCACTGTTACCAACAAAAATAGAGTAGTTTAATTGGATTACAACGACAGAATCAGCATAAACGACAACCTGCCGCCGTGCTGCCTTACTGTCTTCAAAAGAATCATTCTCATATAAACATGTGGTTCATTTACTAAAACAACGTCATGTCTTAAAAAACCAGTTTAAAGTTTTCAATTTACACACAACTTAATGAAAAAAGATAATTATATATTACTCGCAAAAGTTGGGTATGCAATTTTTACACAATTATGAGAAAGATATGAGCATTTATTGATTAAAATTTTTTGAGTAATGACGTTGTTTGGGTAAATTAGAAATGTGCGATTCCACCCCTAACATTTTGAAGTCTGTAGCTTGCTGTGATGAATGTGTTTAATGCTTGAATTCAATTAAATTTCGTGCTATTAGTTTGATGTGAGTGGCAACTTTTAAGAAGAAAAATTAAAGTTGGCGCGTGCTTCTCGCTAGTGTTTCGTTACAAGTGAAAAATAAATTAAAATTCCAGTCGTAAAGCAGCTCTGGGCGAGTCAACATCAAGCGTCGTTGGCAATTATTTCTTAAGTGCAACCAGGCCACTGTTGTTTATTGGCCTTCGAGAGTTTTGCGTCTCACTCGCACTGGTTGACTGATCTGCCACGGATAACCGTATATTCTTGCGGTTCTTCTGTGGAATTTCTTTAACAACCATGTTGCTACTTCCTATGTGAAGGCATAGGTCGTATACAGTCAGTCACAAAACATTTTTAAAATACTGTTAATAACATCTTGGGCATATGGTCTAGTTACTCCGCCCATTTTTGTGCAACCATATTATGCAAATTTACTTTGTATAATATGTATAAATAAATAAATAAATAAATTAAAATTAAAAATAACAATACAGCCAAATAAGTTAGTTTATGTGAAATACTACGAAAAGATAATCGATACAATAATACAAAGGATTCAAATATAAAGTTGAAAATTAATCCAGAACTGAAAATAGTTGTCCGCTTCGGCGGATGTCTATATGCATGCATTTATATGTACATAAATTTACATAGTACATACCTATTTATGTACATAAACGTGTACAACGCTACATTTTTTTTTTCATGCGTATATTTATTTATTGTATCTTCAAAAAATTAACTAACAATAAGTTTTCAAATCTTAAATCTAGATATAATAATTAGGCCCAACCAGTGTCAGGCATAAACATAGTGATAGTAATCAATAATACATATGTAAATATCGTATTAAGCACAAAAATATTTTCAAGCTGTTTCATCTGGAGTGTTGAGTATTAGAGCCATAGTGTCCCTCTTTTTTAAGCGGATGTGTCCAGTAAAATTCAAGATGTTACGAGCAAGTGGATTAGGATGAGACTCGAGTTTTGTTAAGTATTTGCCTGCGTATTTTTTAATTTCTTCAGTCGCTAGTGGCATATTTAAATCACGATGTAAATTTAAATTGTTGATGTACCATGGAGCCGATGTTATTAGTCTTAAAATCTTGTTTTGCCTTCGTTGGATTCTCTCTATATTGGAAGCTGAAGCAGTGCCCCATAGCTGTATTCCGTAGCACCATATGGGTTTCAAAAGCGACTTGTATATTAAAAGTTTACAATCTAGACTGAGTGTTGAATTTCTACCAATCATTCAATGTAACTGAGTTAATTTAAGTTTCATTTGTGTTAGCTTTAAGTCAATATGGTGTTTCCATGTAAGCCGTCGATCAAGGTGTATACCAAGGTATTTTACATGTGAATGTTGAGAAACAACTTGATTGTTGATTCGAATTGGGGAACAAGTATCTCTTCGCAGGGTAAATGTTAGCTGAACACACTTTTGTTCGTTAACTTTAATTCTCCATAAGTTTAACCATAGTTCCAGCTGTGTAATATGTTCTTGTAGATATCGGGAAGCCTCGTGAGGGGCATACTAAGGCAGGCTGTATCATCGGCAAATGTAGATGTATGGATATTGCTGTTCAAAGGCATATCACAAGTATAAATCAAATACAAAACTGGCCCCAATATGCTCCCCTGTGGCACACCGGATGATATAGATTCGGGCACACTCATGAAGTCTCCTTCAACAACCGTGAACTTCCGGGTAGTAATATAACTTTCCAATAGCTTCAGAAAATTTATTGGTAGATATGATTTCAATTTAAAAATAAGGCCTTCATGCCATACTTTATCAAATGCCTGAGAAACATCAATGAAGAGGGCAGAACAATATTTCTTTTCTTCAAATGTTCTTCTTATAAATTGAACCAATCTATGCGTTTGTTCAATGGTGCTATGCTGACTCCTAAAACCAAACTGATGGTCTGGTATGCACGTATTATCAGTTAGAATTGGGGACAATTTTATCATAAGCAGTTTTTCGAAAAGTTTAGACATTGTTGATAGTAGACTTATTGGCCTGTACGATTCAGCCTTGGTAAGGTCTTTGCCCGGCTTTGGAATCATTTTGACCTTGGCAAGCTTCCAGATAATAATGTGGCATTAAAAATAAATAGAAGGATTCTAATTGCAATACGTGGCAAATTCATCAGCATCTTGTTATTAATGCCATCAATACCTGGAGCTTTCTTCGGGTTGAGTTCAGCAATTAGTTTCTGTACGTCACGCATCTTAAACTTTAAGGGTCGAGGGGGTAGAGCAACTACACTCGGTAAATCAACAGCAGCAGTACATCTGTTTGGGGTAAATACGGATTTTAAATGCTTTGCAAACAAGTTACCTTTTTCCGTATCACTTCTTGCCCAACCTCCGGTAGAAGTGCACAGAGGTGGTTTAAACTCAATGGGTGTTTTAAGCTTTTTCGCAGCACAACGCTACATAAACAAAATATAATTATTACATATACATATACATATGTACATATTTCAATGCATAATTAAACGCAATATTCATGAGTGGATCATGTATGATACAAAAAATTACACAGTACATCAACCCACGCGTCGGGAATCAAAACTATTTTAGATCAATTGTAAGTACATTATATGTATGTATGTATGTATGTATGCATATGTGTACATTCATACATATTCATGCTAATTCCAGGTGTCGACATCGATCACTTTAATACAATACCAAAAAATTGGGAATCAAAATTATTTTAGATCAATTGTAAGTACATTGTATGTACATATGTGGTATGTATGTATGTATATGTGTACATTCATACATATCCATGTATACATATTCATGCTTATTCCGGTTGTCGACATCGATCACTTCAACACAATACCAAAAAATTGGGGCTTGTTTACTCGCCCTCGTGAACAATTGTGCACTACTGGCAATCTATTTCCGTTCCCTAAGGTCTGGAAAATAGCATAAACCTTCCAATAGGAGCCAGTTGTTTTCGACAACGAGTACACAAGCCCCAATTTTTTGGTATTGTGTTAAAGTGACGACGATATCGACAACTGGAATAAGGGTGATTATTACTTTTACATTAATAGATATACATACATGCTTATGTACATATTGCTCATTTACTCAAAGAACGTCATAACTCAAAAAGTGGAATCTTTGAGTTAATGATGCAGAATTAATCCTCATAGGTATCGTTCTTCATATTGTGTAAAAATTTCATACAAATATCTTTTTTACTCAACTCCTGGAAGCAAAATAAAATTTTCTTTTTCTATTAAGCTGTGTGTAAATTGAAAACTTTAAACTCGTTTTCTGGAAAACTAGTTTTTTGAGTTATGACATTGTTTGAGTGATATGTAGGCACTTAACGCTTTGACTGTCCAGTGTATCACATATGATGCACAGGCGTCATGACTGATACGCTTGCGCATCATATGTGATATACAATTTGTCTTATTTCCTTTAACAAAGAAAAATTTCTATGTAGTACTGCAAGCCAACGACAATTGATAAAATGGGATTAAAGAATAAAATTGCATGAATCGTGTGTGAAGCTTCCTATAGGGTAATATACACATCTAAGCATCTGTGTATGTGTGTGATAAATAAATTTATTGCCGATTTTACGGCTGTATTTTAATAAAATTTAATTTAAAAATTTTTGTAATTCAGCATAATTAGTTTGTTGAAAGAGTAGTTTGATGATTGTTCTCATATTAATTATAGTAATTAATGCGTTTTGAATTTCGATGAAAAAAATTTGCAAGAAATAATTTTTGGCGATTTTATTTCTACTTTTGGCGATTTTCTGCTGAATTTTTATTCAATTATTTAAAAAAAATTATATAAAATTATATAAAATTTTTTTTATACAAAAACAAATGTATTATCAAATATATTTCAAGAAAAAGTACATAAAATTGATTTTGGCGATTTTTAAAATCAATTTGGCGAAATAGGTCGGAAAAAATCTGACAACCCTGCTCATACATACAAGCACGTACAAATGTACACTCCATAAATCGCAGCCATATGCATACATACATACTTATTTAAACATGAATACACATAGACAGTAAGACTCGGTTATAACGAACAATTATATATAACAAAGAAGAGTACTACAGTTCTATTTGTTATAATATTGTTACAAATCAAAATTTAATGATCTCTGTCACGAATACATCTAATTTTACTCTTTTATTGATTTTTTGAGGTTGTTTACGTTGTAGAGTGTAAATATACAAAATGCTTAATTCTGTTTTATTTAAACGAAAAAAAAAATATCTACAGCTCGGTTGCATATAAAGAAACATATCTAATTTCAACACCTACATATGAAGAGTACACATCTGGCACTTCTTGTATTGTATTTTCAAAATGTGTGCAACGCCCTTCGTTCCCATAATCTTTTTTATACGGAAAGTAATGCCACAGAACGAAAAATATCGAAACTGGCAAACGTTGCCACCAGTATACACTATTGCGATGTCAGAAAATTCCATAGTGTGTACTTGGCAATACATAGATCTCCAATGTAAAAAATATATGTACATATGTATACATATAAAAGGTTAGAAATCGCAATGAGAAAATTAAATGAATAAACAGAATTATGTATGAAAAAAATATGTATATACTCGTATATGATTTTCTAACAATAGCACCAAAAGGTGCGACGTAATATTGAAAAAAATTTAATCAATATTATTTCTTTATACATATACATATGTATGTATGTAATCTTAAGGAATATAATTGTCAGACTAAATTTAATTAGGGAGCGCTAGCAGCATTGGTCAATGGCTGAGTATATTAGAAAAAGTGACCGACCTTGAGCTTAATATATTGTGTACATGAAAATTATAAACGAATAAAAAAATAGATAAGAAAGGAGAAACTTATTTTCTTTTGATTTTCATTACAATACTTGTTTGTTGATCATAGTTCAGTTTCACTGTAACTTATTCAAAACATACCACTACTAAAGAAAACAATGGCAGCAAAAACCAGAAAAAAAACACCTAAACACGTCATGCGCACAAAATAAATACAGTAAGATCCCGATAGGTGCGTTAAATCGAAATAATTCCATACATATCAGTCCCCTCATTAATTCGTGTTTTTTTAAACTCAAATCTCTTTAACCTCTTATAAACGGTAATTGGCTGTTGATTGCAAAGCAAAAAAACCAATATGTAATTAAAAATTAATATACATATCGTCATATACATACATACATCCAAACAAGGTGTAATTTACATATAAAATATTTTGCAGGAGAGGCCAAACACATTGTAAGTTGTAGTGTATTTAGTTCTCAGCAGTCTTTTGACTTGCTCTAAAAAATTCCATATATTTAGTGATACTCGGATAAAATTGTTGTGGATTTTATTTAATTAGATCATAATCAATCAAAAATACGGCTTTTAACATATTTAAATTATGTTTTTTTTTTGAATATACATACTTACAAACATATATGACTATATGTACGCCCGCCCGTATGTTTGTACATAAGAATAGCTGGGGTTACCATTAACTTAATTTTTATTGATTTTTGTTTAAATGTTTGGGTATGTAAGTGTTTGTAAAAACAATTGAATTCATTGATAATGGAGAAAAGTAAATAGAAGTGGCTAAGCGATTTGAAATGGCTCCATTAATTCTTATTTCTATTCAATTCGTTCTAATAAATAAGTAGAAATAACCCGTTGATTCGCATTTTTGTTACGATTACCACTTATTGAGATTCTACTGTACATATGTATATTTTCAATGAGTGGTGGTTGTTTGTGTGTTTCTTATATTCACATGTACAGGCAGTTATTTTATTCATTTCTGTTTTTTATTATTATTTTGCTTTTTTACTCTTTAGAATTCTCATTGGCTTGATATTATAGTTGTTACAAATAATTTGAGTTTAGCCACTTAAAGTTAAGACTATACTTCACAGGATCATTTCTGTAGTGAGTCTTCATTTATTTGCATTGCAAAATGTAAAATACTGTAACCTCGATGAAGAGATATATCGTTTTATCTATAGCGTGAGGTTAGAACTTTGTCTATTTTCGTTCTTTATTGATCGATGGACAAAGTTTCTTCGATGATCGCAGTTTAATGGATAAAGCGACTTCTGAGTGGCTTTTTTAATAAATAAATTTAAAATGTTTTTGTTTACAGAAGTAAAATACATAAGATCGTTTATTGCATACAAACATCCAGCGATGCCAACTTTTTATAACCCAAACGCGCTGTTCCCCTTGGCAAAACGCGCTAAGTTATAGCATTGTCAACTATTTATAGCCAAAACGCGCTATTAGATTTTAATAAAAGTCGATGTATGTACATGTGTATTATTATATACAATTAATTTTTTTTAGTAGCTCTTTTTTCAGACTTTATAATATTATTTCTTCGAAATTATATCCTAAATAAATAAAATCACTTAATAGAGAATCAGTATTGCCTTCCAAATAATCGAAATAATTATTAATTTTTATTTTATTTTTCAAACTTTGTAACAACTTATATAAATTGTCGAATAGTTTTGCGATTCAAATGCTTTTGTACTTCAGCTAGAATAGATGCTTAATAAGTTAAATAAACCTTTTTGGTCACGAGTACGAGTAGATATTTTTAGTTGTGAAATTTACAGTATTAAAATGCGTTTTTAATTCTAACCACAGTCAAGGAAATTTTATTTGCGACAGCTGAATCATTAACCAATTTAAAAAAATTTATGAGTTGTGTAAGCAAAAAAAGTGGGAAAAATATTGAACTGATATGATGACTTTATTTAAAACGCGCTAATTTAGCGCTTTTTTAATAAACGCGCTAAGACGAAAAAAAGGCATAGTTGAAACGCGCTAAATCTAGCGCGAAACGCCCTAAATTGGCATCGCTGCAAACATCACTTAATATTTTCATCCAATTAAAAAAGTTAAATTATGTATTTATAAAAAACTTTATATTTTCAAAAAAATACCAAAAAAAAGGGAAAACTTGAAAAATGGTTAACGCTGCTCGGAGCAGAAATTTTATAAAATAATCATAAAAATTATTTCTTGTGAATTTCTATAATCAGGGATGATAAATTTGGTGCAATTGTACTTTTATTTGGGCTGTCAGATATGGCGATTTCTCGCCAAGTGTGGCGATTTTCAACTTGTTTAGCATCTAAATTTTTGATTTGGCGACATGGAGATTTTTCCGGCGATAAATAAATTTGTTGGCGATTTTTATGGCCATTTTTTTTAAAACAAAATTGAATTCAAAATGTTTGAAATTCAGGAAAATTGTTTGTTGAAGGAGTAGTTTCAAATATAAATCCTACCAAAACTCGTCTGCAAGAAATTGAAACAATTTGATTTTGATAATTTTCTTATACTAATTTTATAGTAATTAATGCGTTTTGAGTTTGGATGAGAAAAATAAAATGTATAATAAATAATTTTTGGCGATTTTCTGCTAATTTTTTATACGATTATGTGCTAATAATTTATATTAAAAAAAAAGTGTTATACATATAAAACAAATTTATTATAAAATATATTAAGAAAATTGATTTTGGGGACTTTTTCGGTGATTTGTATCAAATCAATTTGGCGAAATAGGTCAGACAAATCTGACAACTTGACTGAATAAGTAAGATATTTATTGAACGTTATGTCCGCGACAGTGGTGATTTGGTAAAACATATAGAATAAGTGCACAATTCGACAGATATAGCTTTAACAACATGGCTGCTATCAGCTGTCAGCCTTCGAAAGTATAAAAAAGTCTTCACATATCTGAACAAATTTTGATTGAATTAATCAATAAGTTTATAAATTAAAAAATTATTAATCGAAAGTACCCACAATAAAACACAAAGCTTTTCACCTTATTCGCCTTATTCTCTTTGCACTTCATGGTGTGTAAATTGTTATTGCAAAACACATTCTGTAGCTAAGAACTGTGTTATAGAAAAAAAACATGATTAAAAATAATTTTTTACATGTTTCCAAAGTTTAAAATGCATTATTCAAAAGAATATACAAGTAGATGACAACAAAAGATGCATACTCGTACATATTTTATATGCAACTCAAAAACTCTACTCTTGGAAACGAACAAAAAAGGTACATACACCATGTCTGGTGAAAGCCTATTACATACATAATATATTGTATGTTTATACCTGCAAATATTACAAGGTTAAAAAGGAAGCATAGCAATATTTAAATTTTACCACAAAAGGTGAGGTGGCAAATGTATTTGAAATGCGATAAAGAAGGCACGATGAGTTGCTGCTCACTCACGATCATGCACGCTTATGAACAAAAGAAAATTGGTCATTCAAGTCTAATGTGGGTTTTCTTAATAAATATTTGATAAAAAATTTGTTTTTATATAATTTTTTTTAATATAAATTTAAAAGAAAAATAGTAAATATATTTACAAGAAAATCGCCAAAAGTATAAATTAAATCGCCATAAATTATTTCTTGCAAATTTTTCTCATGCAAATTCAAAACTCTTTAATGGCTATAATTAATATAAGAAAAATTATGAAAAACGCATTGCTTTAATTTCTTAAAATAAAAAGGAGGACGTTATCATTGTTACTTCATAACTCGGTACATTTTAGACTGATTGCAAAAATTCTTTTTTTTTTGTCTGAGAGGGTATAGCTTCAAATTGGTACCATCGTAAAAAAGTGGGCGGTGACACACCGGTATGCTCTGAAATTGTCACATCATTGTTATTATGAATACATACTCGTATGTATTCTATGGCAATTCCGCATGTTTTAATTTCACTTGGAATACAGAACGTACCCTATTATTATTTGATTTTATGTTATACTACTTACTTGATTTGGCTCTTGTAATTACACAATTTTGAAATTGAAAAAATGGGCGGGTTACGCCCATTAAAATTTATTGTTATATTTCACGTGGTTCTACTTAACCGAAATTTACGAAACTTACCACACACCTTGTGCTCTAAAATAGACACAAATTCTATAAAAAAATGGGCGTAGTTACGCCCATTAAAATTTATTATTATATTTCACGTTGTTCCACATAACCGAGTACTTCCAGTTTGGTCTCATACATTTTTTTCGAAAATGTTCTATCAGATCTTTGCAGTGAAGTCGGTTTTTTTCTGCAGAATTATTTAAAATACTCTTTCAACAAAGTAATTCTCCTGAATTATAAAAATTTTCAAGATCAATTTAAAGAAAATAGCCCTAAAAGTCGCCAACATATTTATTTATCGCAAGAAAAATCGCCATGGCGCCAAACAAGTTGAGAAATCGCCATATCTGACAACCCTGGTTCCAAGAGTGTATGGAATTGTTTTTTATATTTTGGCTGCACTCAACTCATTACACGTTCACGAAATATGAGAAAAGTAATTAAGGAAATAATTTATTTGAAAGAATGAAATGAAAATCATTTTCGTATTTTAGTAACTTATTATCATTGGCAGATTTATATCTAGGCCCGTTAGGCCCGGGCGGGCCTAAGGTGGTATAATTTAAAGAGGCGCTAAAATTTAAAGGTAAAAGAATGTAAATTAATCTCTTCTACCACTCACGCGAGCGTTGCCCATCTCTAATGTGATTCCGTGCTCTGCATGTACTTTGAAAGTATTAAGTAAATGTAAACTAACTGGAGTGCAAAATATGTAAATGTTAATGGTAAAGAAAAGTAGTTAGAAGTACTCAGTTACAGCACACTCCCGCCAAAAAGAAAAGACAGCAAAACCCAAGCAAGCAGGTTTGAAAGAAATAGTTACGAGTGCTTCCAAGGAAATTTGGAGCATAGAAATAACAAAGACTTCACATAGAAAATTTTATGTTTTGTTGCGGTGTGTGCAAGTGTCCTTTTGTAAGTAAAGGATATACAAATATTTTTTTATTTTCTTTTAAAATGAAAAGTAAAACATTTTAAAGCAAAAATTTTAGTGTGTGAATTTTTTATGTTTTAAGACCCTGATACTCTAGAGAATCGTATTTCACTGTCAAAAAGGGGAAGAAAGCCAAACAAAAACGCGAAGCTGTTTAAAGGAGATTTGAAATTGCAATAAAGAAGGATAGAAGGCAAGAAAGAAGGGAAATATGGAGCTTATAGCATATTGATATAATGATACCAAGAAAAAATTGGGAAAAGCAAGAAAGAAATTTTTAAATTAATCACATGACATGGCGTACTTTCCCCTTCTAAGCTTCCTAAAAAAATCATAAATTTTCAGCTGTATATGAAACGAAACTGCAGATGGGTAAAAATCAATGTGTAATCACACAGACAGACAGAAAGTTTATCAAATTACAGCAGATACTGCTAAATATTTGTTTTGCAAAAAATCATTCCAAAAGGGATTAAAATTTCAAATGCTATTTGCTCAATAAATCTTTCAAAAGTAGCTTGAGAACAAACGACAAATAAACTTTAGTTGCAAAACTTTGCAAATTTATCTTTGAAAACTGATAAATTTAAAACACTTTTTTTTTTCTAACTTAACTGTCATTTATTTTCTTTTATATTTCGAAACGAATTGAATGAATTGGATGTGCATTATAAATTTTATGGTCACTTTATAGACTAATCGACGGCGACCAAGCAAAGCAGAAAATTTAATTTCATACATTTGCCGTTCTGATTTAAAATGTGGTGCATTCCGAAAAGTAGTCGGAAGGAAATTAAATTTGATAATGTTGTAAAATGCAGGAAAAAAGGTGCACAAAAAATGATAATAAATTACATAGTTATGTAGATATTTGAAGCAAATGTTACCTTAAAAATAGTTCATTCTAACGAATTTCAATAGAGTTTTATGAACTTTCATAGACGATAGAGAAGAACAGTGTGATGGTATAAAAATACTGAAAAAATTAGTGAAAAAGAGGCTGGAATAGTAAGGAAGATATGTATACTAAAGATTTCAGGCGAAAATTCATCCTAATACGAAGTATGGCCTCTTTAATTTAAATAGTGGACTGAAGAGCACGCATAACTACTCGTATATGTAGCTATCTTAGCCCAAAAAATACAGCAGATGTTCGGTGCTGGTCCTTGGACCATTTCTTATATCATCTATCTAAAGATCTGACATAATCACCCTTATTCCAGTTGCCATCGACGTCACACCAGAGTAACAAGCCGTAGCGGCGCGGCTGGCGGCTAGCCGGTCAGCCGATTTCTTTTCAGAAGTCGAGCCGCCGCCGAATCACTTGGCTTATCGGCGGCTTAATACTCAGCCGATTTTTATCTGTTTTTACATTTTATCCTTTTTAAATTATTTTTGATTTTGTGATTACTTATCATACGTATAGTTTTTATTTATATTTCGTATGGAATATGAAGCCAGTGCCTTAAAAGATAGTTGTTTTCGCTTTTGTTGTGCAAAAATTGTAAATCACACAGAAAGAGCTGTAACAACGCTTACGTTCTCTCTTTGAGTCGCTTATAAAAGCCATGCTCGTTTACACAAAGGCTTTTTGTAACAGCATTCAGGCGAATTTTTGATTGATTTTTGGTTGGCGTATTACAACTTCGACTACTAGAGTTTTGTCCTAGATAAAAGAACAAGTTTTCTTTAATCTATTACAAAACCGTCGTAGTAAGAGTCGATAAGGGTCATTGATTTGATCAATGCTTTTTATTCGTTCACCCCTAGCAGTGTTATAAAGTAACTAATTTTTTATTTGGGAAATCGAAAAGCTTAAGTAAAATTTATTTATAGTCTATAATATGTTTCTATGGTTTATCAAATAATTTGCGAAGGTACTTTTCTTGGCATTTGGGACATCAATTACTGCAATACTTAAAATATTGCAAATAAAATAATGTAACAACATGGTGATTCAATAATTCACGTACTTCTCCAGAGCTATATTGGGAAAAAGTTAAATGCTTAAAAATTCGGCGTTAAGCCGTTCAGCCGCCGCCGCCGAAAATATTTGCCTTTCAGCCGCCGCCGAAATATTTTGACCGGCTTGCTACTCTGCGTCACACAATACCAAAAAATTGGAGCTTGTTCACTCGCTCACGCGAACAATTTTGTGCTACTGACAATCTATTTCCGTTCCTTAAGGCCTAGAACACAGCATAAACCTGCCAACAGGAGTCAGTTGTTTCCGACAAAGGGTACACAAGCCCCAGTTTTTTGGTATTGCGTTAAAGTGACGTCGATGATGTCTACAATTGGAATACGGGTGAATGGTTACCAGCACCTTCTTAATCCGTAATACGACAGCCTTGAGTGAAGCAATCGACTTTTGTGATCTTAGATTGTTTAAGTCAACTGGTCAGAGGATTTCCAGCCAATTCGACTCTAGTCAGTGGAAGGAGTCTATACATTATACCGCGTTACACACATTCTGTCCTATGAACCAAATATACTTTTTCGGAAAGGGGAGAAAAAATAAAAATACACATGTATCGTCGATTTTCATGTACACGTCAGAATTTTTTTTTTTTTATAAAATATAAAGCTCGTAGTGTCCGTCTGTCTGAAAAACTTTGGATAAGTTTTTAACCCTTTTTCCGTGATCCAATCGAGCTGAGTTTTTGCAGGCAGACTCGTGGAAATGTCTGTATCAGGTCAAATTTAAAAAAAAATAGATTTTTATCAATTCTCAGATTTTTTTAAAATTTTTTTCTTCTCTTTTTTCAGCACAACTTGAAGGGACTCCAAATTAAAAAAAAAAAGATTTGTTTTTCGACCCATCCTACTACATGTGTTTGCAGTTTATCAATGCATTGCCCGACTCGAAATAACTTTTGTTACGTTTGTGGCTTATTCGCACCAAGTAAAAATTTGAGAAATATTACGAAAACAGTGGTTAATTCGTTTCAGAAAATATTCAAGACTGCTTATGTTCCTTACCTGAGGTATACTCCGGAAGTCGTGTGCGACTATTGCTATAGAAATTCATGCAAGTTTACTGATGGAAGGTCAACAATAAAGTACGCTGTACCAACAATTTGGCTACCACGTACGGAGCACTGCAATGAATTGTGCTACTTTTGCGTAACTTTTCCTCAAACTAAAGGGTACCAATAGTTTCGCCGCAACAAAGTTCGCTACGCTAATGTGGAATCGGTTATTCCAGCGGTTCTGTACTCACCAGAAGAACGTATAGCGGCTTCAGTGGAGATTTTTGATCATGTGCCCGAAATAAGCGATGGAAAATCAACAGTAGTTCCAACAATGCTGTCAACATTTCTTGCATCGAATGCGAGATGCGAGAGTTCAGAAGTATCGGAATGTGTACCAACATCCAGTGAACTTGGGACTGCAGTGCCGCATTCAATAACACAAGCCGACTTCAATGACCTTGTACGAGACGGAAATTTGTCAAAGAGAACAGCGGAACTCTTTGCATTCACATTCGAGGTAACACCATTCCATATGACGAATTTTTTAAATTGCACGAAGATCGGGAAAAGAACCTGGCTTATTGTTATGATATTGATTCGATGTTTGCAAAAATTGGTTACCCTCATATTTCAGAGGAGTGGCGGCTTTTCATCGATGCATCGGTCAACAGCCTTAAAGTGGTGCTGCTTCATATATGTAGGTAACAAACATCCATCTGTCCCGATCGCATATGCCACAAACCTCAAAGAAACATACGAAGGCATGGAATTAATATTACAGCTGATAAAGTACCAAGAGCATAATTGGAAAATATGCTGCGATCTGAAAGTGGTCGGATTACTCATGGGTGTTAAGCGTGGATTTCCAACTCACCAGTGCTTTTTGTGTACATGGGAAGGTCGCAAAAGAGATCAATCCGCATTACGCTTTTTGAGAAAAATTAAATCAAGTTAAAGTTGATGTAGAAGGTATATTAATCGGCGAATTAAAGCAAAATCTCTGTGATTACACTGATTTACACCAAAAAGTATGAGCAGTTATTCTTAGTATGTGGCGGCCTGGGCGAATTGAGTTCACAGCGAATTTGCTTGAATTGTCCGTTACATATAAACATACATAGATATGTACATACCTATGTATGTATAAGATAATAATTAATTACAACTTTATTTGTATTCTAAGTTTTTTTTTCACAAAATTAAAAAAATACTAAAAATTAAGTTATAATAAAAAATAAAAATATCATTTCATTATTGATTTAAGCTTGACATTAAACATTTTCAAGTTTTGATTCAATTTTAATCTTTACGTTTTAGCGAATATTTTACGATTATAAATATGTATTTTTTATTACAAGTTCTTCTAACGATTTAATTTGTACAAAATGGAATTTTTAAGTAGTTTATAAATTTATATTTCGTTGATAATTAAATACAGGTTTATTGCTTATTTTTGGCACTTTATTTTTGGCAAATATTTTTGAATAATGGATTTATGCAAAATTTTGTGAGGATTTTTTTTTTGTGAAAGATATTAAAAAAGAAAGTATGTAATTAAACGTGCAACTTTTTAAGACTTAAATTGTGATGCCGACAAAGTACGTTTGTTTTCAAATTTATATTGAAAATAATAAAATAAGAAAATTTTCTTTTGCTTTCAATATTAATTATAGAATCGACTTTATATATAAATTAAATATAAATATCTTACTTGTTCCTCTAAAGGGGTCAACTTAAAAAACCGGGTTTTTATGTTTAAATATATTTACATATTCTTATATCACAAAGAGGCATAGAACTGCATTTTTATTTCGCCAAAGAGTAGAGAAAATTATGGAAAGTTTTCTTAGTGGGGGCAGATATGACTACTGCGTCACGTTTTTTTTTTGCAAAAAGTGAAAATTGCTAAATTTTTAGTTGATCCCTTTTAGAGGAACAAGTGCGGTAGATATACATACGAGTAAAATAGGTTCAAGCAAAAAGTTATTGGTATATCTATGTATATTTTCGAACAAAAGGCATGAGTTTTAAAGCCAGGGATAATTTATACATTTCATATGTTAATTCGCATATACAAAGTTCTTTTTTTTTTGTTGTAGAAAACAGAAAACATGACATCTTTAACACCTAGAAAAACTATTTAATTGCTTTGTTGTTGAGTTGGTTTAAAGGGCATGCTTCATTATCCTACACAATCGCGCGATCTACGAAAAAATGCAACCCTGATCTGATGAATTGTTTTTGTCTTTTGAAATCGCACGATCTCAGAATCTCAGAAATCGCACGATCGTGTAGGCTAGTGTATCAGGGCCTTTAGTAGTGATTAAAGCTTAACAATTTTAACATACTTTTTTTTACAATTCTCTCTCTACTTAATAAAAATGATTTTAATGCAAAAATATATTTAATTATATTTTACTAAAATATAAAATTTTACATAATTTTTTTTTTTTTTTGTATTAAATTGGTACTACTTAAATATTTAGATAACTATTTCTTTAGGCACGCAACTACTAAGACGATTTTCTTTTAATTTAATAATAAATTATTGTTTTAATTTAAGCCTCTCAATTCAATAGATGAGCAGCTGAAGAGCTTTTGGAACAAATTGCCTACATCACTTCGCCAAAGTGTTAATTATATAAAAAAAAAAAAAATTAGAAATTTTAGTCGGAAATAATTTCTTAATCGGGCTCAAGTTTAATTCTTATAAAGTTCATATTGTCCTAATGTTTTAAATTATTTTAATATCATTGTTTTAACACACTTTATGACTACCGTTTGAATTCCCCAATTATATTCACAATGAAATATGTAATAATATGGCTCGACATCGAATGCCATAATCTCAAACTGAAAAAAAAGTGATCGAATCATCAGCTCGTTATCGAAAGCGACGATTAGACCCTTGGTCTGTTGAGACCAGCTGATATGGATTCAACTTGGCGAATGTATGAAAAACATAAACAAACTTTCAAATTGTTTGCTTTTCTCACTTTGAGAGAAATTGCAAATTGCTCAAAATCCCCATAAAACTTAAGAAGCTTTTCAAGTTCTATTGAATTGGTTGCTTTTTGAAGTTATTGTGCAAAAGTGTTACTTTAAAATTTTCCACGATTTTCTCTAATAAAAAAAAACTACTTATTTTTATAAAACTACTTATTTTTTTTAACAAAGTAAATGCTTTCAAATTGTTTTCTTTATCAATAATTGAATACTATCGTATTGTATGTATAAGTACAATATTTCTAAATAATTTTTTGATATACTCGTATTACATGTTTTGAAGCGATTTTTCTGCATTTCTATATTTTGTTTCTTTAGCGAGAGTTTTTAATTTTTACTCCTGTCTTATTGTAATTGATAATTAATAAAATGGCATGTTTTAAGTTGTTAATTTTCTTTGCGTTTTCTATTGGCTGCGGGCTAGGCGGGTATTAGCAAAACAATCGCCAAAGAATTTATCAAGGGAATGATATAAATGTGGTCTGACGCCGGCTAAAGCATGATCCTCATCGGGGTAACTCTGTTGAAGAAGTATTGGGAAAATCAAAATTTAAGGAATATTTTGTATAAATTCTGCGTGTAAAGAGAGAGATAGAGAGAGAGAGAGAAAGAGAGAGCGAGGGAAAGATAGTGTGTGTGTGTGTGTGTGTGCTAGAGTAATCGCCGAATTAAGTGGAAAATTTTGCCAGTATCAAAGGAATAAAAGTGAAAAAAACCAAATCTTGGTTTGATAGCCACCACGAAGATCCAGTCGATCTCTCTTAGAATTTAGTTACCAATTTGCGACCAAATTCTTTCTTACGTGCGAGTGCTTTGTTTTTATTCTAGCTTGAATTTTGTAGTTCTGAGGCAGCACCCAGTTAACGCCAGGCTAACAGAGCTGTAAATGAATCATGCATTTTTGAATTAATTCGCGAATCATTCATGCACTGAATTAGCAAATTTTTAATAAATTTTTTTCACACCAAAAAGTGAATTGAATGAAATTTGAGTCAATTCAAATGAATTTCGTAAAAATGAATTGCAATTCCTTTCCAATTCAAATTAATTTGTCAAATGAATTGGAATTCGCTTCCAATTCAAATGAATTTGTCAAAGTGAATTGCAATTCATTTATAATGCATTTGAATTGAATTGATTTTGAATGGGTGCCCCTGTGGCTGAGTGACTGCGATGCTAGCCGCTCAGTCCAGAGGTCGTGGGTTCGATTCGATGTCCACCATAGACCCTGGGTGTTTTCTGCAGACAAGCTAATCGCTTTGCGGGTTTGTTTCTTAAAATAAGAAAAAAAAAATTAATTCAAATGAATTAGAAAAAATAATTAGCAATTCAAAACCAGCTCATTTGAATTGAACTGCTTCATTGTTCTAATTCATTTAAATGAATTCAAAATCAATTCAATTCAAACGAATTGGAAATGACTTGCAATTCACTTTAACAAATTCATTTGAATTGAAAGTGAATTACAAATCATTCTATAAATTCATTTGAATTGGAAATGAATTGCAATTCATTTTTAACAAATTCATTCAATTAATTTTTTTTGTGTGTGTAAAGAATTAATTCAAAATTTAGCTAATTCGTAAGGAATTAAAATCAAAAGAGAATGATTCATTTACAATTGGGTCGTGTATGTATGTGTGCATTGTGATTGTTAGATGAAATGTGGAAAACAAACGCTTTTTAAATACTTGGGATTAACCCAAATTTTTAATTACAGCTGTGTTGGCACCTGCCCAAAATAATCTGTATTATGTTGTTACACTGTTACACTGTTTTTAGCCACACAACTAAATGTTTAATTAGCTTCATTATGAGAAACAACTCTTCTCATTCGCACATGGGTTTAACCAAAATTGTTGATCACAGTGCACAGGTAAATATACTCGTACAGTTGCGTTGGCGCATGCGTGAAACACTCTGTATTATATTAGCACACACAATTAAATGTTTGTTTTATTAAATGTTTTGCGCTCAAGTCATATTAACGCAACTTGTTAATCACGGTACGCAGGCATACTCGTACATAAATTTGTGTTGGCAAATGCGTGCAAAGTCTTCCAAAAATCTTAAGTACTCGTATACCTGCCCAGAAGGATTCTAATTACATATTTAGTTAATAATCAATTAAACATTATATAACAGCTTTTATCAACATAATGCCACATTTAATTGATTATTAACTACATATGTAATTAGAATCCTTCTGGGCAGGTATACGAGTACTTACGATTTTTGTATTTAAGTTGTTGACTTTTGAATTAAAAGTCAGTATCTTGTAAACATTCAAAAAGCGAAGTTAGTGGAGAAAAGAAATGATTGTGTGTGTGTGTGTGAAACATTAGAAGTGATTCTTGAGTTTGTGGCATAAAACACCAAAAGTGAAAATTAATAAATGTGGGTGCGCGGCAGCGGTTAAGGGTTTTTTACTTACGATTTGCTTGAATAGGATATCATGTCTTTCCAAATTTTTCGCCAATATCATGGCCTGTTGATAGTGCACATTATCGTCTAAAGTACCATGGACCAAGAGGAATTTGCGGCCTTTGAATTGCGTTGCTTTAGTGCTCAAGCGAGAAGCTGTATAGCCCAATTCATTTATGGCAGGCAGTCCCATATAACGTTCAGTGTAAATTGAATCTATAAAAATATAAAGCAAGAGTTGTTGTATGTGTTATTTTTCCAAGGCATAGTACATAGTTTTTGATAAAAGATGATGATAATAATATATTAAAATGAGCAATTCACCGTAATAAGTCCAATCGGTAACTGGTGCTATGGAAGCGGCACAACTAAAAACATGTTGCTTATCGCGGGCCAAGGCCATGGCAGCGGCATAACCACCATAACTCCAACCCCAAATGCCGGTATGATTGGCATCAATGAAATTGTGTCTTTCCTGCAGTTGTCTGAATTCCAAAAAGAAAAAAAAATTGAATTAATCACAGAGGCCATTAACACACATCAGAAAAATAATAAATAAGAACTATTTCCTTACTTGGTGACATTAATCTGATCCTCAATTTCCACTGTACCTAATTTCAAATAAATGGAGTGCAATAATTTATCACCCCTCAAGCCCGAACCACGACCATCGATTTTGGCATAAATCACAGATTGATTTGATGAAAGATAAGTACCCCAGTCAACGATCCATCTATCAACCACCTGTGGGAATGAAAAACAAATATTAAAAAAAATAAATTAATTAAACTCAATGGAAAACGTAACGACTCAATACACAGCCCTATTTAAAAATGCAACAAAAAGTGGAAGATTTTATGGAAGATTTATGAACATTAATTATTCAGCGTTGTATTGGCTTTTTAAAGTCTAATGCCTTAGAAGAAAACCACATAAAAACTATTTATATTATTATAAATTCCATTTGCATTCAAAGAATTGCTCTATAGAGCCTTCAAACTTGAGCACTCCAGTAACACAATTCAAAGGCAGGAAATTTCTATTGGTCCACGGTACTTTAGACGATAATGTAAATTATCCGCAGGCCCTGATATTTGGAAGAGCATGATGTTCTACTCAAGTAAAGCGTAAGTAAAAGCTTTTGACCGCTATCGCGTGCTTGCACCAGCCTCATACTAATCAAGACAATAAATTATTATTCGGAGTGGCCTTTTGATAAAAATATTGCATTCGCTACAATGTCCGTCAAAGACTGTTTTCTCAAGAGCCATAAGAGCTACGGACCTGAAATGTTCCCACAATATGTAAAACTTTCGCCGCTGCAACCTCGTGCCATAAGCGCCAAAAAGATTAAGCGAAATCGTTTATTTGCTTGCCATTTGTAAATATACGATTTTCGTCAAAAAACGAGGTCCAAAAAATGTGTCAGGTAAGCTTTTTTTTGTCGGTTATAGCTCGATATGACAGATAAAAATTAGAGGGTGTTCCAAAGCGAGCAACCAAAAATGTTGAAATCCTAATGTAATATACAGACAACCATTTTTGTAGTAGATGGTGTCTAAAAAAGCAAACTAAAATACCGGAATTTGTCAAGTGTGTCCAGACTATTGGGGGCGCTGGTATGCTGGGTTATATTCCGGCTAGGGCTCGACAGCTTGAGGTGGATTCAATTTCGTTTCCGGACGGAATTGAACCTTTGTGACATGGCCAATAGACACTTGAAATTGTCAAAATTGGTGTATTTTTGTGCAGTATTTTTGTGCAGACTATACCAATTAACACTTAAATTAAAAAGAAAAACACAATTAAAGGGTATTCGATCAGTTAATGTAATATTGTCCATGTAAATTTGAGAACTTGTTGTATCCTGGCAGAAAAAAAAGTTAAAGCTAAAAATCCCAAAATTAAGAACATGCCGAAACGAAAAATCGCCTAAATAAAAAAGCGCTTAAATGAAAAGCATCACCAGTATCACCGAAAACAAATTAAATCGCTTAAATGCAAAAAAAACACCAAAAGTAAATAACTCAAAAAAATCGCCAGAACCCGAAAAAATCGTCAAAACGCAAAAACGAACTTAAAAAACCCTAAAAAGCAAAATTAAATTGCTAAAACAAAAAAGCGTCAAAAATTAAAAAAATCGCTAAAAAACAAAAAAAAAAAAAATCGCCAAAACGAAAAAGAGCGGCAAAACTAAAAAAACGAAAAAATTATAAAAATTCGATGAAATCCCTTAAAAAGAAACAAGCGCCGTACGGAACCCTTCGTGTGCGAGTCAAAGTCGCACTTTACTGAATTTATTTTCACTAAAAGCGATATTTTCAATACATTCGCGATGGCATCGCAACATCTGTCTATTCCACAGCAACAAGAAATTATTGCGCTAACGTCCTTAAATGCCTTTATTGTGTAGATACACTAGCAATTTCGCATTATAAAAATTTACTTTTTAAAAAGTAACTGCAGAGAGTTAAATAAAAAAAATTTAATTTTGCATTTTACTCTCAATAATTCTTCTCGAAAGTATGTATCTCTTTTCGTCTAATACTCAATCGCGGAAACAACACTGAACCGAACTGAACTGAACACTGAAAAAACAATAATAAGAGAGATGATTTTCCCCAGAGAAGGAACTGATCGGCTGCAATCAGAAGATAGTGGTCGGCCTCCCGGTTAGTGAATAGTAAAAGCCATAGTACCCCGCTATGCGACCAAAAAACCTGAAAATAACCCAACAAGAAATGATTTAATGAGAGCCAGATACTACACAGCGATCTTCATTAGATAAGACAGCCTACAACGCCCGTAATAGAGTAGTTCATGAGAGACAGGCGGAAGGGCGGGTTAAGTATGAAGCGGTATTGGATGAGTATCTTAAGACTAAGGACTCCATATCCAGTACATCCCTGTTTACAAAAAAGAACCAGTCTCATTCAGAAAACGGTAAATCACCAAAAAGAAGAAAGGTCTCAAAAGTCGGGGTTAATTTGCAAGAAGGTCTTTCAACGAGGTTGTCAAGGACCAGCTCCTTGTAGCTTTGATTCAAATTAAGACTGAATAATAATCAAAATTTTCTAAGTTCGTTATAGATTGATTACGTGCTCAGCAAAAGGAAAACCCGGCACTTCAAATGGTTCTAGTACTTTATATCTACAACTAGAATTGCATCTCTTTTCGAAATTCTTATTTTAAAAAATATACCTTTTGAACTTTTAATTGATTACAACTTACCGAGAATGAATCGGGACCACCATAGACATCAACCAATAGTGGATATTTCGTCTTCCCGGAACGATCCATATTGGGTGGATATTGCAAAAGAACTTTGGCTTTGAAATCGTTGGCGATGGGTATCGTTTCAATTTCGACGGTAGGCATTGCAATGTCACTCAATTTATTTCTCAATTTCGCATTATCCTCCCAGGTTATAATTTTATTTAGGGTGACTTGATCTTTTTGCAAAAAAAAAAAAAATAAAAATAATTCATAAAATCAAAATTTTTTAAATACAAATTACGGCTTAAGCTGGGAGCCCACTATCGGCACAATGTACCGATTTTCGTCGGGTCACTGCAATAAAGTCATGAGTATTTTATTTTATTTTATTTTTAAAAGAGAAGTAATACTCAGGCAATGAATGCCTACTACTATTACTAGGTGTTACCTTCTTTTAGGAAAGGGATAGTGATAGAGAAGACAGGTGGTGAAGGAAGAGATAGAGGAAAGCTTAATTTTTTTACAACTCTGCCTTTTTTTCTTGCACGTTTTTAATAATGCACTGTTGCAGCGCCTCTAGTGTTGCCTGAGGCGTATTAAATTTTTGAAACTGGCATAAGTAGCCATTTTATTTGGTTATTTTACTTCGCCTATGATTCTGCTACACAATAAATAAACCAAAATTGCCTTATTTCTCAATTAATTCCGGAATAAGTCTATATGGCTCTATTACCAATGCAGTGTGGTGCAATTATGTCCTTATATTTCAATCAGTTGAAAAATAAGGCCAAACTCATTACTTACATATAACTTTATTTCAGTGAGCCGACGAAAATCGGTACATTGTGCTGATAGTGGGATCTAGGCTTTAGTGTGGGGGGGGGGGGGGGAAAGGAGAAAACCTTACTGTTGGCATAAGACCATTCATAAATAACTGTCTGAGGTAAATTTGGTCCCAAAGACGAGATTGCGACTTGATTTTTGGCATTAAAATCAGCTGAATAGTAAGTTTGTTTGATCCCTAAAAAGAAAGACAACAATAAATTTTGATTACTTTCATATTCTATTAAATGTGTGGCACAGCATTTATAAATTCCATGTTATCTCTATATGGTCCTGCTTACCATTCAATTCATGAAGATTACATGTCAAGCATTTGGCAGTTTGTCCTGTGGCCGCTTTGATGGCATACACATGCAAATGTTCTGGATTTTGTTCGGTGTTCGCGGTATAGAAAATTATATCGTGCGCTGTGTCCCAGTGTAATATGGAGGTGACGACATATTTGCCCTTCGTCAGAGCCTCGGGTTTTCCACTAGTCGAAGCGGTAGACAGAACTACTAAATGACGATAGTCACCGCTGGTACCTTGAGGCTGGGGCGTAATGAAAGCGATGCGTGTGCCATCACGATTTTTGAAGGGTGCCGAAAAGAAATCTACCCAACCGGTTTTCGATTGTAAGCTATACGCCTGAGGGAATAATAATAAAGAATATAGAATATAGAATGATTGTTTTTTTTTAAATAACCAATTATTATTATTATTTAATGTAATTTATATACGTAAAATTTATGTACTTTTTTAGGTAGTAAATCTACGTTACCATTACTTATTGATAGCCTGAACTTACGTATAGTTGTTGGTTATGGATATGACCGACGAATGCGAATTGTTCAGTCGTTTATTTTTAGAAAACTGCTCCTCTTTTGACCTAAAGATCTGAAGGATTTATTAAGAAAGTGAGAGGTTTGGTGGGGGAATGAATGCAAACTATTGCTGTGAGAGGGCTAGCATTGCAAGGATAAAGCACCAAATTCTACCAAATTCTACTACTGTCGGTTTAGGGTCATGAAATCAAGTAAATAAGAAAAAGTTTCAAAATCTACAGTAGCAGAGAGACGCTGAAGCAGGTAAGTGTTATGAATAATAATGTGATGAGAAACGTCAAATTTGTCTTACTCTAACAATAAAATGGGATATAAAAATAAAATAAAAAGTATTAAGCATGGTATTAAAAACAAGAAAAGTTGTCCTTCCAGGAGTAGATGTGCATTTTTCTTTTTAAAATGTTTAAAGTTTTCGACAATCTCTTTTATTTATTATTACGCGCCAAATCAGACGGTTTAAAAAATATTTTCACTTCTCCAATTTTGTGATATTTTTAGTACAACTCAAAGGAGTCTTCCTGGTAAATGGATTATTACTTCTTCAAAAGATATTGAGTTTTTAAAAAATCAGTTTTAGTGTTTTTCCATAAGGGGCCATTCACATATTACGCAAAGCTATATGTTCAGAGTCTCCCCTTTTGCATACGTCCATGATTTTGCTGGTAGTTGCACTTTATTCTAATATTCTAAAATCAAGCCAGTTTGAGTAGTCTCCAATTGGGTCCAATACAATGATCAATTTAAGCTACCTGTAAGTTGAAGAGATGATAGTGAGAGAGGTTGATAGGTAAGGGATGGTGATAGAGAAGACAGATGGTGAAGGAAGGGGAAAGCTTCATTCTTTTACAACTCTGCTTTTTGCACGTTCTTAATAATGCAGTGTTGCAGCGCCTCTGGTGTCAATGGAGCGTATTACATTTTTCGAAGCTGTGTTTACTAGCCATTTTATTGGTTATTTTACTTTGCCGATGATTCTGCTACACAATACCGACGAAGGAGGGCGCTCTGATGTTACACTGGGATTATTATTATGCGCTGAATCCGGTGTAGTTCAGCGACCAGTGCCTCTGCCTTACCACAACAACTGATACAAGGGGACACTAATGCGCACCAGAAAAATGCGCGGTGTTGTTACTTAATGACTGTCGGAGACCAGGCTCGAAACCAGGACCTTCGGTTTTGTAGTCAACGTGCTAACTACTTCAGGCAACGCCACCCTCTTGTGCAGATATATAGAAATTAATAATTATTTACTTTGTATGGTGGGTATAATTGCTCACACCAAGTTTGTAAAAGTGAGTTTTAATAACGATATATACGCATATATGCACATTAATGCTTTTGAGTAGAAAGTTTGGAATCGTCATGAACTCACTCATTAACACTTTCTTGATCGCCTCGACCAAAGCGACTGAATTCCCAAGAGTGCCACGATACTTATTGATATACTTTCTTTTAAGACACCCTATAGTCAGTCAAGCTATTAGTGCTAACTCTCTAATGTATCAACCAATCAACAATTTAAAATATATCACAAGTTATATACATATATTTTTTTTAACAAAACAAAAATGTAATAAATTGTGTGCAATCTAGTGACGCAATTGCATTTAAAACCCTAAGCGATTTCAATTTCACAATGCGATATTTTTATGCATGCTTAGATACTTGTGTGTAAATCAAAATCAATATGATGATATTGCCAGGGAAATCAAATGGTGTCATTAAATTGAAAGGAAAACAAAATAAGAATATGTAAACGAAAGCACTTATTCACTTACCTTTTGCCTCCTCAAACCATTAAATATTTGCACATGTGCCTGATTTTGTATGCGATTCATCCATACCGACAAAACATTCGTATTATTCAACCAATCCACAACCGTTATGATATAATCGCTTTCGGTATTTAGGCCACTTGGTACTGGAATATTTGTCAAATGGTCCGTACCCGCTGCTGCCCTATCCAAATCCGAAGTAAACAGTTCTACTCTCGGATTTGGAGAACCGGCTTTGGGATAGGCCACCAAACGATTATAAGGATATTGAAAACGTAGATCGCCAGCTTCGCCATAAATGGGAAAATTTATAACGTTTGTGGGGCTATCGTCGAATCGTATGAAGGCCAATTTCTTGCCATCGGGGCTAAACCAAACGGCCGAATTGGAAGAGAAAACTTCCTCCTCATAAACCCAATCGGGAATACCATTCAAAATGGCAGCATTGGTGTCATCGGTTAAGGCGATCTCGTCAGCAAATGCTGATGGTTTGTAATACAAATTGCGCTCATAATTAATGACCAAAGCGTTTCCTACGGGCGCCCATTGTACCATTATCAAGGATTTTGCTTGCTTTTGGATCTCCAACGGCTTTACAAGGCCACTTTCTATATCATAGATGTCATATTCGGCCAAAAAGCTGTGGCGGAAATTCTTTTTGTAGTTCTTGGCCAATAACAAAAGTGTGCCATCCGCTGATTCTTCATATGAAACATATTCTTGCTAAATTTATAATGCGAAGACAAAATGATTATTTTCGAAGCATCTTCTAATATATTTATTGAATTCTTATTTCCATTACTTACAGCTGCATCCAGTAAAAGCCTTCTTTTCTTCTTCGTCTGCACATTGTATTCCATTATGGCCTGGAAATTTTGAAAATTCTTTAAGTAGCATTTTGAAAATGTGTTCACTTAGCTGCTATACTTGTTTAAAACTTACATTATTCTCTTTGTAGATTATATTGCCGCCGGTCGACCAACTGCCATTAAAAGTTTTTGCTGACAATTTACCTTGTAGTATATCTTCCAAATGTATTGAATTTTTATGATCTGCACCTGCAGAGTCTTGAAGGGGGCCTTCAGGCGTAGTGAAAATAACACAGATAACAGCCAAAACAGCCAGCAGTCCAATGACACCCACTACAAGCAGGCAAATACGAACTCTTCGTTTAGTTTCGGAAGGATAGTCAACATTCTAAATAATGAATGGGTAGAGTAAGTTGGAAAATGGCTTATTGTTAAAAGATTTGCAATTATTTAACGAATACAATTACTCGAATGAAAATTAATCATATGCAATTTTCGAATAAAGATTCTTTATATACGAGTAGTATTCAATATTCTTTTCATAAGAAGAAATATTTCTTAAGATTTGCATCAGAGATTTTTATGCATATATTGTATTATTCGAATATTACTCGAATAAAAATTATTCAAAAGTACTTAAGGAATTTTCAGTTATTCGAATAAACAAACTTGTTCGACGAAAAATTATTTGAATACAAATTATTTGAATATGAAAATTTTGCTTAAATTTTGTAGAAGTCCTATTCGAATAAAATTATTCGCACAAAAATTATTCGAATAAATTTTTTTTGAATAACATTATTTTTTTTGCTATTATTGTTTAAATAACACTTCTAGAATATTTAGACACATCGCTCGTTTATTGCAACATAGTCATAACTCAGGGGGAAAAAAATATGGAAATCGGTTGACCTTGCAGGCCATCTCTGAAACTTGCCACCAGTCCAATAAAATCAAAATGTATCCAAAATCAGTTTGACAAGAAATTGCGGAGTAATACAATGCAAACACTTTTTTGAAAAATTTCCACAACGTCTCATCTCTCGAGACATTTTTAAAGATTTTAGTAAGATTTCTGACTTCCAATACACCAGATCGATTTGATGAAGACCTTTGAAGTTATTATTTAAAAAAAAAACAAAATTTTTTTTGAAATTTTTCGTCAATGACGTCTTTTGAAACAATCACCTGATTTTAGTGAAATTGAATACGGGTACGAAAAACCGGGTTTTTACCTGCAACTCAAGATTTTGAGGCTGTTTGGAAAATTTCAAATACAGATTATTGTTATGCTCGACGTTATGCTCGACAATACCTACCAGAAAAATTTTAACACGTCCCAGGTATTTCGATTTCCTTAAAATTTGTCACACAGTGTAATTAAATTTTTCATATCACTAATGAAAAAAAAAACAAGCTTATTTATTAAACAAAGCTTTAAACTGATTTATTATCTTACAAAAAAAAAAAAAAAAAAAGAAATCAAATAAATAAATAAATAACACATGATACCATAAACTTGCATAACAAAATATTCCCTGTTTAAAGATTGAGCTGCTTTAAATTAATTCGCCTACTCTTAAAACTGGTTTCGCGATACACATAAAGTTACAACAATAACATGTATTGGAATTTTCTTGTTAACTTGTCTTAAACACGTGATTGAATTGCGGTAAAGACCAGAAGAATAAAAAAAAAACACAAGACGCAAAGACAAAGCACAGTGCTTGAAAAGCAATTGAAAAGCTAACTTTTTTGCGCTACGTAAACTTTTTTGATTCCATTCCATAAGAAGGCGATTCCTAAGGGGTTTTATCGATGATTTAAAAATAATATATTAATCGAATAAAAATTATTATTATAAAGAAGATTTACACTGCAAATTTATACAGTTGTTGGGTATCGGTGAATTGAGAATGGTATTATGTTCGAATAAAATTACTCGAGTAAGGTTCAACTAAATTATTCGAGTAGAATTCGTCTAAAACTATTTGAGAAAAGTTTGCATAAAATTATTCGAGTAAAATTCAAATAAAATTATTTGAGAAAAATTCAAATAACATTATTCGCTGAAAATTCAAATAACATTATTCGAGTAAAATTCATGTAAAATTATTCGAGTAAAATGCAAATGCAAGCTTCAGCCTCGGCGTACGATTCTTAAGGAATTATTTTATCAGGATTTTAAAATTTTATATAGATAAGTTTATAGTTGTTCCATCGGTGTTTTGAGAATAGTATTTTACTCGAATAAAATTATTCAAACTAAATTTATTTCAGTAAAATTTATTACATGAGAGTTTTACAAGAATAAGATGATTAATAAGAAAATATGCCCCGTATTGTGAAGAGCGTCGTCGACGTCACATCAAGACGACAGTAAAAATTGTCAGTTGTCTACTCTTTGTCAACAACAATTGACTGCTATTAACATGCTCCATTAATTTACAAAGCCTTAGAGATTAGTAAGAGATTGTTAATAAGAGCCAATTGCTGCCCATAAAGAGTAGACAATATTTACTGTCGTCTTCATGTGACGCCGACGATGCCATTCACAATAAAGGGTATTATTTTATTCGAATAAAACTTATTCTAAAAAACAAATTTATACAATAAAAGGAAGGTTCCTTATTCGACTAAAATTATTCGAGTCAAAATTATTCGTAGAAAATTTATAAGAAAGTAAGTTTCACACTAATAAGACGACTCGCAGTCAGTGTTTTAATAATTGTTTGCAAAAAAATTCTTAAATTCTTATCTATCAGTTTTAAAATTAATATGTGACCTGCTCCACGAAAAGGGACCTCTGCGCCGAAAAATTTTTTTTTTACTTTTTGAGTGATTCTTATAGGAAAAAAACGCTCTTTCAAATGCCGCAAACTGCAAGTTTCTATGTCTTTAAGTTTTAATACAAATCACCTGTAAAGATGAACATACTTAATGAAAAAATTTAAAAATGTGATATAAACAGATAATATATAATATAATATATTATATTATAATATTTGAAATTTAAAAAAAGTTCAATATCAAAGGTACAAAATTATAAAAATATCAAAATTTTACTCTTTTTTACCCCTAACACGCTTTTCTGGTGGTTCTTCTGTATTTCTCAATAATTTCTTTTCGGCGCAGAGGTCCCTTTTCGTGGAGCAGTTTACATATGTAAAATCTAATTTTACAGTAAAAGTATAAGAACAGTATGCTAGTCAAATAAAATTATTCGAACAAAAATAGTTCGAATAAAAATTATTCGAATGAAAATTTTTTGGAATAAGAAAATTTCACAGCAACAAGTTTTAAGAATTTGTGTTATTCGAATAAAATATTATTGTGATTGATTTTTGTCAACACCAGCGATTTTACTGAAAGCCAAACATATAATTTATTGCAAAGACAAAACACTGTGCCACTTTTGCTTTAAGCTGATCTTAAGTTTTTCAATTTATTTTACTTATAAAATATTTTGTATGATTTCCTGCAATGAATATAAAGAAAGATTATGTGCTCGTATTTGCTGTTGGATTTAACTTGCTAGCAAGCAAATTTTAAATAAATATTTGCGCATGCGTTGTTTTACCAACTATTGAATTCAGCCAGCTCAGACTCAGATAAAATAGGCTGAGCCATAACATAAACAGCAATATTTTAAATAATTTTTGTTTATTTATTTGATTGCAATAACAATTTTTACGTGCCTTGAGTGTTAAACGCAAAATTTAAGCACTTTTGAAAATATTTAAAAGTTAACTTTCAAATCCGGTGAAGATGTGTATAACATGAACGCTTCAAACCCACATGGAGTTTAATTTCAATTGATAATAGAAAGTATGTCTCATTCTTTGTAGCGAAAGAAGTGAAAAATTAAGTATTAATACATTTATGTATGTATGTATGTATAGGAGTACTCTTTTGTTTTCTAATACCTTAAGCAATAAATTGCATAATGTCTTGTTGTGAGCTCACTTATCGTATCGATAAGTTACTATGTGCATCATAAAGAGGCACATGCTATGCAATTGCATTTCCATTGTTTGCTTTTAAATCAAATCCATTTAATATATACGGTGCACTAGCGGTAATATGGACTATTTGAAAAATAGCTTTAAATTTCTTTCCAAAAAAATACTTTATTTTGCTTTATTAAAATTATAGATAGTTACTTGCTTTAAGTTATTATTGAAATGATATTTGTTCGCAATAAGTGAAGTGTAAGTTATCAAGAGGCCACTGTAGTTGCTATTAAAAACATTATTGTGTTTGCTTTGACCATAAACGCTGGAGAAACTGGTTGGAGTGAATATTGTTTCTCAAAAAAAAAAAAAAAAAAAACAACTTTCATGTAATTGGAAATATGTAGTTACTTTCATATTATGTATTCCTTTTTTTTCAATATGAAGTAAAATTTACAAGAATTTAAAACAATATTCTACACACAGTATTTATTTGTTAGATTCTTTGTTGCATTCTTTGCTTTTGAATTAACGAGTTTTTCATAACCTTCCTGCTCTGCTTGAGTAGAAAATTTTTGCTTTTATTTTCTACTAAATACTCGTATTCCCACCTCTGATTCCACAGTCTTCATAATTCATTTTAATTATATTAATTTGCTTATTCGATTTACTAAATCATTTTATTCGAGAAATTAATGTTTCTGTAAATGTGTCATCATATAAATTGAAAATTGCTGAAGGGTTTGGATTAGGAAAATTAGCAAACAAATTCAATTTAAAGTTTTTTACATGCCACTCCTCTCCCTTAGTGAAAAGAAATTGATTGATTAATAATAATTAATATTGCTTATTGCTTTCTAAAGTAAATATTGCTTGCGGTTTATGTTTCAACTAATTGAAATAAGTTGTGAATTTTTAACGAGGGTTGGCAGACAATTAATATGTGAACGCCAATTTTTACCACAAATACAAATTTAAACACTTTTTGATGTCGAAGCGTACTGGAATTTTTTTTAGCATTTTTCAATTGAATGGATTTGACATTTCAGTGAATTTAGTGAACTGAAAATAGATTTCTACAAAAGATGTCATTGACATACGAGTATGTATGTATGTGTGTGGTAACTCTATCTTTCCGTCTTCCTATTGTAAATGCCTTAGAATTCTGGCCATTCACAATAGAGTCTGCTTCTTTCTATAGAGTGCTAAGATTGCACAACTTTGCATTCAAATAATATTCCTTATATGGGAATTTCCACAAATTACGACAGCAATTTACCATTACTACGTGTTACTTTCTTTAGGAAAGGAGTAGTGACAATGAAGACAGGTGGTGAAGGAAGAGATAGAGGAAAACTTCATTCTTTTTTTACAACCCTGCTTTTTTGTACGTTTCCAATAATGCAGTGTTGCAGCGCCTCTGGTGGCAGTGAGAGGTATTAAATTCTTGAAGCTGTGTAGCTGCTTAGCAGCCATTTTATTGGTTACTTTACTTCGCCGATGATTCTGCTACACAATACCGACGAAGGAGAGCGCTCGGATGTTACATTAGGATTAGTATCTGCTGAAGCCGGTGTAGAGGTCAGTGACCAGTGCAATACTTGAACTTTCCTACAACAATTGATACAAAAAATGCGAGGTGCTGTTATTTAATGACTGCCGGAGACCGGACTCGAATCCCAGGATTTGTAGTCAACGTGTTAACTACTTTAGCCAACGCCACCCTCAAGACTATTTAATAAAATTCTCGCTTTTGGGCTAGTTTCCAGTACTGAGATTGGACTTGGGTCGAAGTCGTTCACTAGTTCCAAGTTTTGGTGTATTCAGCGATTTGAAGCAGAATTTTCAGGTTTAAGTATTAATTTTCTAGATTTTTAATATCGCAAGCAGTGAGTTTTTCGAAGATTTTCTTTCATTAAAAGGATTCTCTTGAATATTATCAGGCAATCTGAATGAATAAAATTCCGCGTGAACTTTTTCCCTGGGAACAATTCCAATTAATAGCAAGTAATAGGGAAAACAAAAAAATTCTAATTGGAAAAGGGAGAATTTTCACACGGAATTTTATTCATGATTGCCCCGTATACCTCACAACAGAATTAATTTACTACTCCGGTAGGAACTGTACGACGCATGTGGACCATTTTACGAGATGGCGGCCAAAAGTAATTTTTTTTATGGTCACTGATTGAAAAATGTTAAAGTTCATTCGAAAGTAGACACTAGTAAACCTCGGGAGCCAAAATCTTAAAACTTTATTTCAACTATATTACAGTGAACAGGGTGACTCAAAACGGACATTTTCAGTATTTTGCTAAAATGAGAAATTTCTTAGTAAGCTTTTGATTTTCAAACATCTATAACTTTTTGGTTTTATAAGATATTCAATCGAAATAAATTTTGTATAATTACCTTATTTGTTCGTTTTCAGTACGAGAAAAGTAAAGTGTTTATAATTTTTAGAAATTAATTTTTTTTTTGTTCTTTTAAAAAGGTCCAAATATTCTTAAACTCTTCCACTTAAAGGCTGGTACTCTGTTCAAAGTTGAGAAAAATTTTCAGCACCATTGATTATTTCGCGTGAAAAATTTGACATGTACTAAATGTAGCCCAACTCGCGGTTTTTTTTTATAAATTTCTTGCTTTTATTGCTTGAAAGTATGCAACATTGTTAAAATTCCGTGCGAAAAAAGCACTGCTCATGTTGTTTCGCAGCTAAACTAAAATGATGCCAGATTAATTTTGCATGGAAAGACATGATTTTACGCGTTTTTCACAACAAGAACAGAGTACTACTTTTGCCAATTTATTTCGCAAATATTTCACACCAAACACTTTTATATGTAGTTTGACAGCATTTCGCACGAAACTGTGAACAGAGTACGAGGCTTAACAGAGCATAACTTCCACAGGTCAAAAGGGAACCAAAAAATATTAGCACTTTTTTCGCGACGTCTTTGTGAATGGCATTTCTCATTTAGAGTATTACAGCAACGTACTTAAAGGAAACATGTTTATAGAATTAGTCGCTGCAAAGGTCGATAGTGTTGAGGGTAATGCTTTAAACAAATTCACCGCAGAAGACTAAACGAACACACGACTTCAAATGTCGCTAGTTGCATTTTTAGCCTTATATAGGGTGTTTTTTTATTGAGGTATAGAACTTTAAGTTGGCATCACTTTTTTAACTGGCGGCCATTTTGTCAGCTGTCAAGTGATTAATATTTAGTTTGGTTTGCCATTTCATCATGAACAGGTTGACAAAAGAACAACGCTTGCAAATCGTGCAAATTTATTTCGAAAATAATGGTTCAGTTCGCGAAGTTTACCGCAAGCTCCGTCCATTTTATGGTCGACATAATCGTCCATCAGAGCAATTAATTCGGTTAACCATGGATTGGCCACCAAGATCGTGTGATTTGACACCATTGGATTATTTTCTTTGGGGATATGTGAAGTCGCTCGTCTACGCCAACAAACCAGAAACGTTAGGGGACTTGGAAGCCAACATTCGTGGCGTTATTGCCAACATACGGCCCCATATGCTCGAAAAAGTGGTTGAAAATTGGACCTGTAGAATTGGCTTTATTCGAGCCAGCCGCGGCGGCCACATGCCCGAAATCATATTTAAACGTTAATGGCATAAAATTATCCTTCCAATAAAGCCAAATTGATGGACATTAAAACGATTTTCTTGTGTTTTATTTCAATTCGAAGTTCTATACCTCTAAAAAAACACCCTGTAGCAAGATACTTAATTATTTTTGCAGACGGCAGCAGCATCATAAGCACCTCATATTCAAGTATAAGTACATATTTCAGGGGTGCGGTGTCACCTTCAAATATTTTACATTTATAAAAATAAAATTACTCTCGTAAAATGTACTTTTTTTATTTTTTTATTTATTTGTTTATTCAAAGTAATATAAAGCCTAAAAGGCCAAACTTACACATATATTACTTAGTGTTAATAATGCCCATGCATATGAAATTAAAATATATTATTTATAAAAATATAAATTTTTAATTATAAAAATATAAATTTTTCATTATAAATATATAAAAATTTTAATTATAAAAATGTAATCTTTTATTGGTCCCCCAACCATAGTGTTCAACAAAAATAATTACAATCATTGGAATCTCAAAATGCAGTAAATATTCTGATAGTCCAGATCAATAGCAATACTGCTAAGATAGGTCAATTTAATTAGGATTAACTCAATAAAGTATATTAACAAATCCTATAATATTGGTGAAATTAGAAGATATATTTATATTTAATTCAATAGTATATGTATATATAAGGTAAAGTATAAGGATATATACATATACGTATATACACAAAGCAGTATGAGAACAGATTATGTAGATTGAAAGAAATTTAAAAGTTTGAGACGGAAAACATTGTTAGACTGCGAAAAGATGCGAAGTTCAATTGGTAAATGATTCCAATAGCGAGCTACTCTTACTAAAAATGATTTTTCATAAAAAGAATTTACAATCCTAGGAATAGAAATCTGTGGATTTCTCGTCGACCGACTAAAGATAAATCTCTTGGACAATAATAATGGGCAACTAGTTTTAATAACCCTATGAAAAAGAATCAAACAACGTAACTTCAAAAAATTGGGAAAGGTGCACCCTAAATATTTTATTATATAGTCAGTAATATGCTCCCTGCGGCCAATATTGTAGACATATCGAACAATCGTATTAACAATCCTATTAATTCTGGATATAGCATTTGAGAACGTCCCAGACACAATCTCCAATCCATATAGAACTTGCGACATCATAAGAGAATAAGCCAATCGATATTTAATAGTAATAGGTAGATGTGCATTAATAGAAAATAACCTTCGTAAGACTTCTAAAATTCTGCCAACAATTACATCAAAATGCGACTCGAAATTTAAGCTTCTATCGAAAACAACTTTTATCACGTCAAGGTATAAAAATTAATAAATTTTTTCTTTATATACATAAATGTTAAATAATCACCCTTATCGGGAATAAAAGTTCACGTGAAATGTGTTCCCTTTCCCTAAAATTGTGATCGCCAATGTTTGCGTTGTTGTTGTGCCAGTATACTATTCTTTAAATTTGTTCACCATTTTTTGTTCACGGAAAATATTTTACGTGAACAAAATGTTCGCCTTTTATTCCCGATAAGGGTGAATATGAAATAATTGTAAGCTGTCATCCTTTTCACATTTTGCACTATATATATTTGTTCAGCACAGACAACAACCTGCCGCCCTCTTGCCTTTCTCATACAAAGATGTTTATTCCATTTTTGACATATTGAAGTGAGTAGCTTGTTGTGGTGAATGTGTTTAATGCTTAGTGCAGAGTAAACATTTGCTACTCGTATTTCTTTTGTTGTCATTTTGCGGTATAATAATATGTGTATGTATATAATACACGGTATAGAATGTCTTTGTTTCTTACTCAAAACTAAATTGGCCGGCAGCCTGCATTACAAGGTTGAAGAGCAGATTTTCTGCAAAACCTGTTAACAGTCTCTAAAACGGCTGAGTTATAAAATTTTTGAGCTAAGTTTTTTGTTTTTTTCTCTTTACTCTTTACAGCACCCTCGCATGCAATTGCCATTAAGCATCATTAAACAGAAGTGATTGAAATTAAAAAAAAAATATATATATATAAAAAAACGCTCTTTTCGATTGGGAGGAACGAAAGAAAAGGCATGTGGGATGGTAGGTTCAGCGTTGGACCGGTGGAGATAGGAGATCCGCCGGTGGCTTACCTTCATATAGTTTTTAACAGCAAAGCGATTAAATGTGGGAGCCATACGGCGTTGTGATAATGTTAATGAATTGCTGTTGCTATTAAGGCTGAGTAGTTGCGGCAGTTGTGGCAAGTATTGTTGGGATGCGTATGCATCATACAAAGGTAATTGTTTATGTTGTTCTGGTTGTTGCAGCTGGCATTGAGGTGTTGCTGTGTGTGGCTGCTGTTGTTGCTGCTGATAGTGCTGCTGAGCAGTGGCACATTGTTGATGTTGGCCAAAGTGTTTGAAGTTTTTTTGCTGGCACAGATGCTGATGCTGATGCTGATGATGATGCTGATGCTGATGATGTTGTTGCAGTGGTTGTTGGTCACTTACATACAAATTGAGACCAGTGCAACCAACACTACCCACACTAAGTGTACTACTAGAGCTGCTACCTTTAGTGTGCATTAGTGTTAAGTTTTCCTCATTTGTGGGAGTGATTGTGGCGGCGTGGTTGTGTTGATTGCTGCGAGCAGCTTGTGCTGTTGTTTGTAAACAACTCATATGATTTAACTGGTTGTTTAAATTGTTGCTGCTGTTGCTCGTTTGCGTAAAATGCTTCAGTTTATCACATTGGCAAGCGACGGTTTGCAGGTTATTGCAAGAGCTTAAGTGTCGTTTAGTTAAATTACAGCTAAGGGGCAATGGAGGTGTTGGTATATCCACAGGTAATACAAACTTTCTATATGTCTTGTTAGAGGCCAATGTCGTCGCTTTATTTAGATTATCAAGGCCAGTTTTTATAACGCCATTCTCCCTGCCACCAATTGGCTTATTGATTTGGTTTGTCTCCTGGGTCTCTTTATCATAAATGATATGTTGAAGTGTTGCTGCTGGGTAGCCATTCAAACCGTTCTGTCTTAAGTCGTTTGCCAACAGCCTGTTACCGATTTTATTGTTGCCTATGCCATCATTATTTGCGACACCATAAGCCTGCTGTATATTTTTGCAAGAGTAACCATTTAATTTTGCCTCATAAAAAGAATGATAACTTTCAAAACTTAAACCTCTGCTAAGATTGTCGTCATCATTATGTCCATCAGAAGAAGCCTGACAATCTTCGTTTGTATTAAAAAAAGTTTTGTACGGCAAATTGTTTTGGTTTAAATGTTGTTTGCTTTGCTCCTGCAGATATTTATTTTGCAAATGCTTGCAATTTCTTACCAACTTTTTGCCGTTCAGCTCATATTGTTGATGACTTAACTATTTATTTATTATATGTATGTATATTATTACCACAAATCCCCATTTTGTTTAAGCAGCCATTTGTAAAAAATTAAGTTTTTCTTGAGTATTTATGTATATTTCTGTTTCTTTTTGTGCTTAAATATCTTTGAAATTTATTTACTAACTAGTTTTAACGAAACGTGCATAAGAATGAGGCAGCTCAAATAAATAACAAGCGAAATTTATATTATTGACTCAAAGATACAAAATAAAATAAACAATTTATACAAAACCACAAAAAATAAGGAGGAAATGACTATGGAAATAATCACAATAAAATACAAATGGAAATCTCATTTAAATAAAATTAAATGTGTCTTATTTTGACTATCAAATCTCAAAGTTCAAAGCAGTTCTTTACAGTGTAATTACAATTGGTACCGCTATCGACAAAGTACACTAAGAAAGATGTCGGCGAATCCTTTAAAAAATAAATATTTCTATTTTATATTATGTATTGCCAAGCTTTGAAAGGCTTAAATAATGGCATGCACTCGTAGAGGAGGTCTACTCTGTATTTCGAAACGAAAGAAAATGCTTTCGAGTTTGTATGCTATTAAAATATCACAATTCGAGAGAATTTGCTTTTGTTTCGAATTACAGAGTAGACCGCCAGATTTGTCATACATTCTGCCCGAATTGGCTTTCATACCATTCAGATACATTTTTTACCATCTACGGATTCTGTCCACTTCCATTTTTATTTTATCCTTCCTTAAATAGCTCAAGTTCACATTTAAAGCTCTCTTAACATTGTTTACATCAATTTCGTTATAGAAATTTAAAATTTTGTTCCATAAGAAAACCGTTGAGAAATTTTATACGTCACATTGCTATTTGCAAATAAATTTGATACTTGGAAGTTGTGAAAATGCTTCGCAAAATCAAAATAACTTTCACTCCGAAAAAGATTTGGTTAAGAAAGTAAATACAAATTTCGAAAATTCATTTAATATAAATGGAAATAGTGAATCCCTCACTGTAAATCAGTTAAAAAATCAATGAAATAAAAATTCGATTTACTCCGAAATTTTTTTCCTTTTATAAAAAATTAAAAAAAAAACACTTTTTTAAAATTCAATAGAAATGGTGTTGCTTTCTGTTGCAAACTTTTTTTTCATATAGGAAAATTTATTTTATATATTATATATATTTATCGACAAAGTACACTAAGAAAGATGTCGGCGAATCCTTTAAAAAATAAATATTTCTATTTTATATTATGTATTGCCAAGCTTTGAAAGGCTTAAATAATGGCATGCACTCGTAGAGGAGGTCTACTCTGTATTTCGAAACGAAAGAAAATGCTTTCGAGTTTGTATGCTATTAAAATATCACAATTCGAGAGAATTTGCTTTTGTTTCGAATTACAGAGTAGACCGCCAGATTTGTCATACATTCTGCCCGAATTGGCTTTCATACCATTCAGATACATTTTTTACCATCTACGGATTCTGTCCACTTCCATTTTTATTTTATCCTTCCTTAAATAGCTCAAGTTCACATTTAAAGCTCTCTTAACATTGTTTACATCAATTTCGTTATAGAAATTTAAAATTTTGTTCCATAAGAAAACCGTTTAGAAATTGTATACGTCACATTGCTATTTGCAAATATATTAGATATTTGGAAGTTGTCAAAATGCTTCGCAAAATCAAAATAACTTTCACTCCGAAAAAGATTTGGTTAAGAAAGTAAATACAAATTTCGAAAATTCATTAAATATAAATGGAAATAGTGAATCCCTCACTGTAAATCAGTTAAAAAATCAATGAAATAAAAATTCGATTTACTCCGAAATTTTTTTCCTTTTATAAAAAATTAAAAAAAAAACACTTTTTTAAAATTCAATAGAAATGGTGTTGCTTTCTGTTGCAAACTTTTTTTTCATATAGGAAAATTTATTTTATATATTATATATATTTATCGACAAAGTACACTAAGAAAGATGTCGGCGAATCCTTTAAAAAATAAATATTTCTATTTTATATTATGTATTGCCAAGCTTTGAAAGGCTTAAATAATGGCATGCACTCGTAGAGGAGGTCTACTCTGTATTTCGAAACGAAAGAAAATGCTTTCGAGTTTGTATGCTATTAAAATATCACAATTCGAGAGAATTTGCTTTTGTTTCGAATTACAGAGTAGACCGCCAGATTTGTCATACATTCTGCCCGAATTGGCTTTCATACCATTCAGATACATTTTTTACCATCTACGGATTCTGTCCACTTCCATTTTTATTTTATCCTTCCTTAAATAGCTCAAGTTCACATTTAAAGCTCTCTTAACATTGTTTACATCAATTTCGTTATAGAAATTTAAAATTTTGTTCCATAAGAAAACCGTTTAGAAATTGTATACGTCACATTGCTATTTGCAAATATATTAGATATTTGGAAGTTGTCAAAATGCTTCGCAAAATCAAAATAACTTTCACTCCGAAAAAGATTTGGTTAAGAAAGTAAATACAAATTTCGAAAATTCATTAAATATAAATGGAAATAGTGAATCCCTCACTGTAAATCAGTTAAAAAATCACAATCTTCGCAATGTAATATTCATGAAATAAAAATTCGATTTACTCCGAAATTTTTTTCCTTTTATAAAAAATTAAAAAAAAACACTTTTTTAAAATACAATAGAAATGGTGTTGCTTTCTGTTGCAAACTTTTTTTTTCATATAGGAAAATTTATTAAAAAGTGTACGAAATATTTTTAAAACTAAACTAAACTAAAAATTACGATTTTGTTAATCTGTTTCTTAAAACCATACTCCGAAAATTATTTTTTTAAGAAAAATACTAAAACTTTTAACATACGAATATGAGTGGTGTATTTATTGTTGTTTGTTAATTATTTATAAGTCAAATTATTTCGTAAAAAAGAAGTTGGTTTTACTCCGAAAAATATTTTTTTAAAGAAATTTCATAAAAAAATTCAAAAACACAACATACGATGCACTAAATGGCGGCGTATTGTGGTTGGTTAGTTGTTTATAAATGGCGATTTTTTTTTTCAAAATGTTCATAAAATGGAAATTGCTTTTACTCCGAAAAATATTTATTTGCAAACTATTTAGAAAAAATTAAATTTTTTCTAGTAAAACGATTATTGATTTTACTCCGAAGAAAATTTGTTTAGCATACATATTGCGAAAATTCCTAAAATTCAAATGGAATGCTGCGAGTACTATTGCTTACAAAAATTATTGCTTAAACGTGCATTTTCTCCTAAGTGGCTGTTTACATATTACGTAACGTTCCAGGGCGAGGCGGGGAGTTAAGGGCGGTTAAGGATTGGTTACGGGTTAGGCAATTTATACTGAAAATTTTGTAAAAAGCATTGCTAGGAGGGGGTATAAAAACTCCGAAAATAGCGTTACGTAATATGTACATATGTGAATGATCCCTAAAACTGTATCATTTTGATATGTGAAAATTATATTTTTTAGCAAAACAATTCTTACAACTTTCTGTTTAAGTTTGTATGAAATCGTGATTTCCTAGATATTACTCTTTACATTTAGTTTGTGAAGATTTGTTTTCTTTTTTTTTTGTGGGAAGACATTTCTTTAGAAACCGAAATTACCATCATGTTTTGTTATGTTAATTAGTTTAACGTGATTTACGAAACAGGACAAACAAATCATAGTGGTGGCTTGGAAACTCTTTAGACTGTTGCCAATTATCCTACAGAGATTTTGGGCAAGCAAAGAATATCATGCAGCATCATGCAAATACATGCATACTACTCGTATGTATGGAAATATTTCATGTAAGACAAACCACTTCGCTAATGAGAATTTTACTTACTAAGAAACGAAAAAAAAAAAAAAATACTAATGTTGAGCAACATTTGGAAATAAACTAGAACAGTCGAATATAGAGGTGGAAATGTATGTTTTTTACTTTATAGAAGATTTAACTTGGCAATAAACCAAAAGTAAGCTTTTGATAAAAAAATGCATTAAAAACTCGAATAAGTAAAGAAAAATGTTGTATGAAATTAAATTGTAATTCAAATACATAAATAAATGCTATTTAAAAACAAGAGATAAGAGCAATTATGAAAAAAGGATTAAAATAGGGTATTTTATTGAAAAAAAAGAAGGATTAAATTATTTTATTAATTGAGTGGCTAAACGAACTAAAGAGCTAAAGAACTCCAAACGATTTAGTTTATTATTTATTTCTGTTTTAAATGTTTTATTGAAACTGATTGTAGTGGCCAGGTGAAACAAAAAATAAAAATATATAATTTGTCGCTTTAAATGAAGTGCAAGTCAAAGTGATAAGGTGACATTTTTACTCCCTTTTTTCAAATGAGCAAAAATACATATGTTCCACAAATATGATTCAACTGCAAATCAATTGCTTTTTGATTTCCATTTACTTATGAATTACATCATCCTTATCACTTGGCCGCACACTTTTTACCAAAATAAATAACAATCTAGGTAAGAGCGATACTTGCGATACTCAAAAAGATTTCAATTATGAAAATTACAAGTGAAAAATAAACCAACAAATAAAAACTTTGTTTTACTAAAAAGGAAAATTAACAGACTTACCTCTTCAACGGGCGGTGGTGGTGGTGGTGGTGAAGATGTCATTTTTACGACCCAATCAGAATCTCTAGGCTCTTCTGCATTGACTGCAGGCCCTTCAGACCCAGCAATCTCTTCGCTTGCAGACATACCAGAACCGAATGAAGTTTCTGCCGTGAGTGCATCCTTTATATGTGTCATTTTATTTATTTATTTTTTCGTTAGGTTGATGTAAATGTGGAGGACTTGGATTTATAACTTCTGCTTTTTTTTCTATTACTTTTGTTTTTGTCTTTTTAACTTTTTGTTTTATGTTTTGTGTAGTGTAAATATTTGTTCTAGATTAAAAAAAAATATATAAATATAAATTAAATAAAATCTTCCGTTTTGTAGGGATGTAATAAATAACTAATTTTGCAGGATGTTTTTTTTAGAGGTATGGAACTTTAAAACGAAATAAAACACACATAAATAGTGTTAATTGCCATGAATTTACTTTAAACCGGCTTCAAAAAAAAAAAAAAAAAGAGGAGGCTATCAATTAGTCTCTATTTTTTTTTGGCAGTGTTACTTCATAACTCTGTTCATATTAAACCGATTGTAAATTTTTTTTATTGTCATTGGTCCCATTGCAAAAAAAAAAAAATTCGGCGGGTACACGCCCACAAATTTTTTTAATTTGATTTTATGATATTCTATTTATTTGATTGCTGCGCAACCTAGCAAACACCTTTGGTTCTTGTAATTACACAATTTTACACTTGAAAACATGGGCGGGGCTGCGCCCATTAAAATCTATTATTATATTTCACGTGGTTCTACTTAAGCGATTTTTACGAAACTTAACACACACCTTGAGCTCAAAAATAGGCACAATCTTTCATTTGAAAAAATGGGCGGAGTCACGCCCATTAAAATTTTATATATCATTTTAAGTGGTTCTGTTCTGTAACGATTTTTAAAAAACTTAACACACACCCTGCGCTCTGAAAAACACAAAATCTTGCATTTAAAAAAAAGGTCCGAGGCACGCCCACTGAAATTTAATTTTATATGTAACCTATAAATTTTTTGCGAAAATGTTCTATCACATCTTTGCATTGAAGTCGGTTTTTTTTGGCAGAATTATTTCATTTTCGTTTGATGCCGGACATATGGGCGAAGTCAGATTTTCGAACAATTTGAAATGAAGCGTTAAAATTGAACATTGTGAGGAAAAAGCTAAAAATTTTGCGTAATTAAATCATTTTTACCTTCACTAATTTTGAAAAAGTAATAAATCTAACAAATGTTTTGCAAAATTATTTCTGGAAGTGCTTTTGTCTTAAATGTTTATATTGGAAGTGCAAAAAAAAAAAAAATTATTTTCTTGGTTTAAAGGGACATAAAGTTATTAATTGGGTTCAATTAAGCAGGGATTTTAATTTTATTTTAAAAATTTATACTGAGCATCGTTGTGGCTAAATAGTTATGTACGAAATAGTAATAGCCTCAGGTGTAGCCGAAAAAAAACACCTCTGCACCACACACACACACACAACTATGTGCTTGATGAGCTTATTTGATCGTCTCCTGGGCACTTAACGAACATGTTATTCGATAAAGAAGCGAAAGTAATAAATTTTTTTAAATATAATTAATTTTAATTCTTTAAAATAAAAATAAAATCCATTTTTCTACCAGATTTTTTGTCTTATTGCTTGGCAATATTATTTTCTTTTAGTTTGTTTAATTTTTCTGGTCTTAAGTTGCAATTTATATATTTTTTGTTTGCTTTTTATAACCATAATTTTTTTTATTATTTGTGTACTTTGGTCTCTTGATAGTTCCTTGTTTTTTACTATAATTTTTTTCTTTGGTGGTTTGAAATTTCATCTCTCGTCATCATCATCATTGTCAATGTCACTGAAGCATTCGAATGCGTTTTATATTTGATGAGATGCATTTTATTTTTATATTATTATTTTTAAAAACAAGATAGAAAACAAAAAAAAAAAAAATTACAATAATTTAGAAATTTGTTTCTAAACCAGCAAAAAAAAAAAAAATGCTGGCAAAATGCCATAGAGTACAAAAATTTACTAGTATTTAGGAAATACTATGAGAAACAGATATAGAAAAATTTAAAGGACCAATTTTTTTTGAACATAAATAAAAGCAAATAAAAATAAATAGAAGAAATTGATTAAAAAGGAGCAGATAATTTAATGGAAAGTCCAAGTAGAAAATGAAGTCAATTTATTTATTCAAAAGCATACAAGATTTTATTTAACTTCATACATACGAGTATGATGATATCGCATAATAAAACAAATTAATTTCGTTTGCAAAAAAAATTTGTTATTTATTAGACGTAAAAAAAGTCTAGAAAACTCTAATTACGGCTGTTCACAATGCACAATTGCCTCCGTCAACACCCTTTTCAGTAGCTGGCAACGCCATTGAAGTCTGACTGCTGGCCACATATTCGATGTGGAGCAGTCGATGATTTTTTCGCAAGCCAGTTTGCTTGTAAAAATCATGTTAAGCCTGATGGTAACAGAAAACTTATGATTGGAATTTATTATTTGTGAAAAGCAATCTTTTATAAAAACAAATTAAAAAAAACATAAGTTTTATGATTTTGTTTTTTTTGAGACAAATAAATTTTTATAAATTATAAAATTTTATATTAAGAAAATATTCTCTGAAATGAATCATTTTGTAATAGAATTTTTATACTTTTATATTTGTCACAAACAAGTGACAAATGCATTTCTATAGAAAATTTTTGGGACGAAAAAATTATATAAAACCTGATGGTAACAGAAAACTTTTATTTGGAATTTATTATTTGTGAAAGCAATTTTTTATATAAAGAATTTTTTTTAACAAAATAAGTTTTGGGATTTTGTTTATGTGACATAAATTTTTATAAAATTTTTTTGGACTAACTAGTTTTAATGAAAAATTCTTTGTAGCAAAGTAATATTTATCGACGTTTTTGTGCCAAAATGTAATAATAAGAAAGCATTCTCTGAAATGAAACATTTTGTAATAGAATTTTTTTTTTTTGAAAATTGTTTATGACAAAATCATTTCTATAGAAATTTTTTGTGGGACAAAAAAATTATATAAAACCTGATGGTAACAGAAAACTTATGTTTCGGATTTATTATTTATGAAAAGTAATTTTTTATATTTATAGAATTTTTTTTACCAAAATAAGTTTTAGAATTTTGGTTTGTGACAAATTTTTATAATTTTTTTTTTTTGAACAAACTAGTTTTGTTGACAAATTCTTTGTAGCAAAATAATATTTATCGAAATTTTTGGTGTGAAACTAATTTTGAAACTAAATTTTTTGTGACAAAAATTTTTGCAAGAATTACTTTTATAAGAAAACTACTTTTATTTTAAGCTTATTTTTGTGAAGAAATAATTTTCACAAAATTTATCGTCGATTTAATATAATTTTTATAGAAAAATTTTTTATGACAAAATAATTTTTCTAAAATTCTTTGTGCATTTTGCAATTTTCACAGAATTTTGTTTGTGACAAAGCAATTTATACATATATATAAAGTTTTTTGTAGCAGCATAATTTTTATTATAAAAAGTTTTCCCCTTAAATAATTAAAAAAGAGAATAAAATTTTTTAACAGTTACTTTGTCACAAAAATATTTTTATTAAAATTATCTGGCGAAAAAAATTTTCTGTAAAAACTGTAGTCAGAAAAGTATTTTGTCATAGAATTTTTTTTTTAAACTTTTTGTCAAAAAATATGTTTATACAAATTATTATTTTTTTTTTAATTTTTCATCACAAAAATGTTTTATAAAAATTATCCCGACTTTTTGTGTCAATTGAAACTATTTGTTGTGACAAAAATTTCATTGGCATGAAAAACAAAAAAAAAAAAAAACAATTTCAAAAATATATATATTTTTTTTCATTTTCACACTAAAACCTTTCTTTCCATTTTTAATAGAGATAATTACGAAACATAAATTTTGTAACATTTTATCTTTAAAAAATTTCTGTAGAATAGATGTTTAGAAGAAAACAACTTCTTCCAAGTGTTCTATGGCATAACTTTTGTGTAAACATTTCTCAAGAAATAGTTTCTTAACAAATCTTTTTTTATTGTTGATTGTTTGACATCATCTAATACTATAGAACTTTTTCAATTCAAAATAAATCCATTTTATTTATTTTTATTTCTTTTTTGCTCTTGCATCAATCGCAATCATGAACTATTGATTGATACATTAAAATTGCAAGATATGCAGTAATTGATATTGAACACTTTTTCAGTTGCCAGTACTTCTCTTATAACACCAACACACTGTATCCAAGTTGTGGTCACACGAAGCAAACGCTTGACGAACCAGGTCCAAATATAATGTCTGGCAATTATTTAAGATACGGGCATAAAATATTGTTAAAGGCTAGGATTCACTATCCTAAAATCGTACGACTCTTCAGAAAATACAACCCTGGTATGATGGAGTTTATGGAAATTTTCTAGAACAACAATAATTCACCAGATGAGGGTTGCATTTTTGCAAAAGTCGTGCGTGTGTATGGGATAGTGAGTCCTAGCCTTAAGTAATATAAATAAATTTAGCTATTTTTTTTATCAAACATTTGCCTCATCTGAAGCAAACTTTACAGTATATCTATATCATAACTTTCATATTTGTTTTGCCGGTGATTTTACATTCTCTCGAGTTTCTTAGGGAAGTATAAAACAGCTTCAGCAAATCATTCGGCTAATTGTAGTCTAAAGTGTCTTATAAAAGAAACTGAAAATAACTTAAAAGAAACCTTGACATAAAGACCCATAGCAAATTTTGCAAACCTGACATTTTTGTTCTTTGCATGTGAGTAAGAAGGAATCAAAAGTAAAGCGAACATTTATTTAGACGACAATAAAGTTGGAAAAAACTACATACTCGTATGTACATAAGTGGAAGAGGAATTTTAAACGAATTTACTTGAGTAGAAAAACTGCCAAAATGTATATATACGTACATACGATTATATAAAATTGTTCTCAACCGCCAAAGAAAAGTATTTAGAAGTTAAATAAAACGTGAATTGGCTTCTTTTTGCGAAACGTACTTTCAACTGGTTCAAAATGCATGCAAGATTTTTTTAACACCAACAACAACAACTGTACTTATGGAAGCGGCCTCAACTCCTTAGAAAGTAGGAAAAATTAATTCGAAGACACAGAATATAAAACATTTTTTCCATACGAAAACATTTTCATCTCAAAATCGTTTTTGTCGGTTTATTGCTTAGACTTCAAGTGCATCAAGTTAAAATATACTTGTCATATTTTCCTGATGATGTTAAAAGATAAACTGCGAAGTATAGGGGAAGGAATCCCAAATAAAAACATCAATAGAGTTGTTGTATAAAGAAAGTTTTGATTATGAATTGTGAATGTTTTCTTTTCATGGACATTTTTTATTGGAATAATTTTTACTGAAGATTTATTTCTAACAAATTATTTTCACAAAAAATTTTTTGTGACAAAAAAGCTTATTAAATAATTTTTGTGCCACAATAATTGTTTGTGTCAAAATAATTCTTATCCAAAATTTTTTATAACAAAATAATTTTTATAGAAGATATTTTGTGACAAAATACTATTCACATACATATGTACCCTAAGTGGTCTAAGTCATATGCATTTTTGCTTCGAAATATTAAAAAAATCTTAAAAAACTGCAATAAATAGTTAATAAATATTAAATAAATTTATATTAATCGAGACTAAAACAACTCTAAATTAAAATGTTGTATAATATAAAAACATTTTTTAATTTGTTCAAATGTAATCTAGTAAATATCTCGACAAGAGAAAAACATGACTTAGACCACTTTCATAATTAAGGGCACATATGTATTTGCTTGTGACAAAGCAATTTCTGTACGTGAAAATTTTATCTTGTAACAGAACATTAATAATATAAAGAAAAATTTTTGTGACAAAATTTTTTTTGAAAAAATTCTTTGTGACAAATTAGTTTTAATAGAATTTGGTTTGTGACAAAGCAATTTCTATGTATGTATTTTTTTGTAGCAGAATAGCTTTTGTTGTAAAAAGTTTTCCGCTAAAATAATTTAAAAAAAATATTTTTTAAAAATTATTTTGTCACAAAAATATTTTTAACAAAATTATCTTGCAAAAAAGTTTTTCGTTAAAACAATTCAAAGAATTTTTTTAAACTTTTTGTCACAAACTACATATGTTTAGACAAATTGTTATTTTTTTTAATTTTTCGTCACAAAAATTTTTTATAAAAATTATTTTGCCTTTTTGTTTTTATAAAAACTATTGTCAGATATATATTTCCCTTAAAATCTATTGTCAGAAAAATATTCTCTTTGAAAACAATTTTGTCACAAAGAACAATTTCTATATATTTGTCACAAAAATATTTTATGCACAATTTTTTGATCAATAAATACTTTCTATACAAATTTTGAAAATTTTTTTTATACATATCTGCATTATTTTGTCACCAAAAAAAGTTTTATAAAATTAATTTCATTGTTTTTTTCTTGGGACAATGTTTATAAATTTTTTGTGGCAAAATAGTTATCACAGAACTTTTTTTGTGACAAAGCAATTTTTATATATAGTTTTTTTTAGCAGAACAATTTTGTAATTTTGTAGAAAAACTATTTTGTAAAAATTATTTGCCTTGATAAATATTTTGTAATAAAATACAATTTTCATAAAAAATTTTTTGTCACAAAAATATTTTATGTAAAATATTTTTTTGTCCATTAAATATTTCCTAAAAAATTTTGTCACAACAAAAATGTCTGTAAAAACTAGTTAGTTTGGCACAAAAATATTTTATGTTAAATATTATTTTGTTCATTAATTTTTTTCTATAAAAATTTAAAAAAAAAATTTATATTAATAATTTTAATTGACTTTTTGTGACAAAAGAAATTTTTAAGGATTTTTTGTTTTTTTTTACAAAATAGTTTTTAAAGAAACTATTTTTCTGAGAATAGCTTTTTTGTGACAAAAGAAATTTGCAAGATTTTTTTTTATATTTTTTTTAGGAAATAGTTTTTAAAGAAAATATTTTTCTGAGAATAGTTTTTATAGAAAACTTTTTGGGCAGATATTTTTTATAATTTTTTTACAAAATAATGTTTAGAAAATTGTTTTTTACAAAATTATTTTAATAGAAAACCTTTTAATTGTGGTTGAAGTCTACTGATGTGATGCTTAGCAGCAACGAAGTGCATCTAGACGTGCTAAACCGACCCCAAACAAAATTTTTTTAAATAAATTTTCATAAAAAATTAATTGTGACAAATAAATTCGTATAGGAAACGTTTTTGTGACAAAATAATTTTCATTGACACTCTTTTGTGACAAAAAAATTTTATTGAAAATTTTTGTAACTAAAGAAATTTTTAAGGATTTTTTGTAATTTTTTTTGTGACAAAATAATTTTCGTATAATTTTTTTGGTGGCAAAGCAATTTTTATAATTAAAAAAATGATTTACATATTTATTTATATATATAGATAGATTTATATTTATGTATGTAAGGTGTGTTCAAAAAGTATCGCGAATTTTGAATTTTATATTCGAATTTTGATTTTTTTCAAATTTTGTGTGAAAAACGAACTTAAGTAAGCGGATGCATTCCGAATGTTGACTGTGGCATACGGAGAAGCTACCTTGGACCGAAGCAACGTTTATCGGTGGTACAAAATGTTCTCAGAAGGCCGAGCAGATGTGAACGACGAAGAACGTGCCGGAGGCCCGAGCACTTCAACAACAGACGAAAAAATTGATGAAGTGAAGAAAATGGTATTGGCCAATCGTCGAATCACCATTAGAGAAATTGCTGAGGACCTAGACATATCGATTGACTCGTGCCATTCGGTTTTTATCAATGAGTTGGGCATGAGGCGGGTCGCCGCGAAATTCGTACCAAAATTGCTCAATTTCTACCAAAAACTGCATCGCATGAACATTGCTTGCTAATGAGCTGTTGGAATCTGTCCGCGACGACCCAAATTTGCTCCAGAGGGTCATAACTGGTGACGAATCGTGGGCTTATAGTTATGACGTGGAAACCAAAGCTCAATCAAGGGATCACTTCACAAAACTACAGCAAAACAGGGTTACAGTAACTATAGTGTGCTTGGGTCTGTCGAAACTTTTGTCTGCCACTTGATGAAATGTACCAAGTTGAAATTACAAAAAAAAAATAAGCCAAAAATCATCATGAAAAATTTGATTCAAAAAAGTTCTTGTAGTACATATTTTTTTCTAACCGCAAACACTTTAGGTTTTGCTACATACTGAGCCGCTGACCTGATACACCACAGATTTCACAGCAGAAGAGGTCATGAAGCAAAAAAAAAAAAAAATTGAGAGTGAGTGAAATGCAAAACCAAGAACTTGTTTATGTGGCACGTTCTTGGGTCAATTTGATACTTGTAACTGTGTTTTTTAAATTGCTGCCAAAATTAAGGAAAAAGAAAAACATGCGTCTCGTACAGTCCAAGGAAAATGAAAACGTTTTTCTTTAGGCATTTATTTGTATTTGAATGTCATTGGCACAGTATCATTATTTTATTTAATGATTTTATTTTTATTTTTCTTTGCTAAAACCATCTTAAAATTTTATTACCAAAAGAAGGAACATGACTACAAATGAGGAGTTATGTGAAATGGGAGTATGAGTCAGTGTTGAAGATTTCGTTTAGAAGACATTTAAAATGGGAGGCACAGCTGGAAGTCCATAATTAGTGTAATTATCTTTTAAAATTCTATTACAGCTGGAAATGCTGTTGTGTCTTCAAGAGATTTCAAATTTTGAAAGAATTTTGCTGACATGACTTTAATTTTTTTATACAGTTTTATTTTATTGAATACTTTCGTCACAAATTTATATTTTGCTGTTTAACTAATGTGTGTGTGTGTGTGTGTGTGTGCCTATGCGTATTAAATTTTTATAGGAATTTTATTGCTGTCATAAAGACTTTTTTCTCTTTCATTTTTAAGGAGGCGAAATTGGTGTGACACTAACGATTCAAACGCCTTTTTACCAGTTGAATGCATAATATAATAACACGTGTAAGTAGTTATTTCTATAAGTGTGTTTAAAAACAAAATCCAAGGCATTTTAAAATATATGTACCTAAGTACAGAAAAACTACACCATTTTAAATTAAAAAGTAAAATAAATTATACAGTGTTAGCTGCTGCCAACTAAACTTTCAGAAGCTTAAAGTTAAAGTTAACTGTTGGAGGCCAATGTTATTGATATGCTTGAAAATATCATTGAAAAGTTGAATTTGAAAATTGCAATAATTATATAAAATTTATATTAAAAAAAAACATTACTATTGGGTATTTAAGCTGATTTAATATTTTTTATATTTATTCTAACAAATTTTAAAATAAGTATGCATGTATGTATATTAGAGATGAGCGATATTTCGAAACCTGTTACTTGTTCACAGCGATTGAAAATTCACTAATCACAACTGTGACTGAATTTATGAAGTAACAGGTTTTGGAAATATAGTTCTTTCATACAAACTGTGATTGTTATTGTATGCTTACTACAACATTAATTTTTTTTATATGTTCCTTCAGCTCTTATCGAGAAATCACAAAGAAACGGATATTGTTTTTGTCAATCAGATTTGGACACGATCAAATAATCAGCCGTCAAATAAACAAGAAATCAAATCTTTTTGATTTTTATCCATCATGGCCAACAACACGTACGTGTAGCTGAAAAAAGAAATGACTGCACGCACACAACTATGGGATTAAAGAGTTTTTTGATCGTCTTCTGGGCACTCAAGCAGCTCAAAACCATGTCGTTCTATTTCGATGTTAGCAAGTAAAATAAACAAGAATATTTGTTGTTTCAATTGAAGGAAAAGTCTCTGTTTCCTGTTAGAACATCCTAGTAATAATTAATATATGTTAAAAATTTCGTATATTTAATATTTGACGTCAGTTCTATCAACTTTAATGTTACTTGAAAAAAATGTCTTTAACACAATTATGGCATCTTGAAATTCATAAAACTGATTTTGGGTTAGAAAACAAATTTTGTATGGAAATTTGTTTGTAAAACGTTTTGCAAGCCAAAATTATTATTTTTATGAATAAAGCTTTTTTAGTACCAGCCTTGAAAGACAAATTCAAATTGAATTTTGTAGAAACACTTTTGCATAAAAATTCGAACCTCGGCAAAAATTCAGCAAAATAAATACCAAACACGGATTATTGACAGATTAATAAGTTTTGGGCGATGCCGTAGCCGATTAATCGCTTGAACACTAATTGATTTTACGTTTTAATGACAACTACGGCTTTAAGGACCACTTTAGATGTTCGTTGGCAAGCCAATACTTAATTTTCAGAGCAAATTTAATTTAATATTTTCCACAGATCTCTTGCGTTTCTATTTGAAAAGGGAATTAATAATTCCAAATTTTACAGTTCTTTATATTCTTTTTACTTTTCGTATGAATTTTATTACTGTGGCCCACCACCTGATTATGTGATAATTAAGATGCTAAAGAAAAAAAAAAACACACACACACACATAAGCATCCATGCATACAGTATGTCAGGAAAGAGTTTTCACATTAAAAAAAAAGTTCTTATTTTATTTTATAAAAAAGTATAATCAACGAAAATTTCAAGAAAATGCCCGACTGACTTGCACAGGGACCGTAATAGTTAGTTTAAAATGTTTTTTATATATTATTTAGTACATATAAAAATTACTTTTTTAGAAAACAAAAAAAACAAAAAAACTAAATTCAAAAAGTAACTGTCATTTCCTAAGCGAAAAAATATTATTCCTGGTTACAATTCACTGTAGTCCAATTAAATTTAATATGTATCACTTAAGAAATAACTTTTATTTTCTAAGCGAAAAAAAAACTTTAAAAAAATAACTTTTCTTTTCTGAGGAATAAATAAACTTGAGTATTTAATAAAAATTCACACATCTAAAGGTAGTCCATGTAACTAGGTATATTTTGGTGTATTCCTTGTGCATGTAGCACTTCTCATTCAGTTTGATTTTTTTAGTTTGCATGTTTACTTAATGCAGAGTTGTCCTTAAGATAAAATTTTTTTTTTATTAAAACGAAAAAAAAAAATTTCAAATACGAGTACATTACAAGACCGAATGTCAAATAAATATATGTACTCCGTTATTTCTTATATGAAAATCTCCAAAATTTAAAAAAAAAATTATATTTCAATGTGCAAAGTCATTCTTGACAGACTGTTATATTTTTGAGCAAACATAATAAGATTAAGTTGTGCGTTTCATAATTTAATTTTCAGCTTTCAATTAGTTTTATCTTGAATGCGCTTAAAGCTTTTCCCCTAGTCGTTGTCGTCTGTTTCAACTTTGTCAGCAGTTAGAATTGTATGAAATTAAACACAGAAAGCTCGTTAATTTTTTATTTTTATTTTTGCGTAAGATGAATTTTGTTAAATCAGCAGCGTAAAATTATTTGGCTGATTTAAAAATTGCTGTTTTTAAAATATTCGCTGAAAGTTGTTGGTAAAGAAGCAGGGAGGGAGGTTGATTCTTTAGGCGATTGTTTGTCCTTTACTTATAAAGATTTTTGTTTTAAATAAATATTGAAAAAAGAAAACAATTTAATATTTATTTTCATTAAAAATAAACAAACTTTTTAATGAATGTAACTTAAAGCACAAAAAATCTCAAGTTTATTGAAGCGTGTATAAATACTTTCACTCTCTATCTTCCACTTGAGAGTTGAAGGTACAACCACTTAACAACCACGTTAAGTTTTTGCAATTAGTCGTACATATGTATGTATGTATGTATGTACATGTGTTATTATTATTATTTTTTGTTGCTGTTGCAGCAGTTGTTGTTATTCAAATTGAAGCATCATTAACATGCAATTGACATAGAATTTCTTATTAAGTTTATTTTACATTTGTTACCATTCATTCGTTTTTAATTTTTTTCAACATTTTAGTTGCTTTAAATAAAACAAACAATGCAGTCAGTGTTTCCTTTAAAACTCGCTTGGTTTCACATTTGAATACCGTTATTTATCCCACTAACAAAAACATCATAAAAAAAAAAAAATACAAAAATGCAAGTGAAATTGAGAAGAAAAGAGTAAAATTTTCTTTTCAAACACACAAAATACACACTCCCACACTCGAATGCATTCATTCACATACATTCATACTGAATGGAAATGAAACCAGCAGGATCTGAGCCAACACAAGAAATGTCTGCAATCACAATTGTTACAGTCTATCAGTCAATGTTTTTTTCTCTCTGCGGCATGTGTGTGTATGAGCTTATGCATACACACATGTATTTAAAAGGTGTGTATGTGAAAGTGAGAAAGAGTTGTGTGACAATGAAATTCTATGCACTATGCATGTGATGAGCTCACTAGTATGCAAAATATAAATTCATAAGTGTGAGTAAATTTAAGCTTCCGGCACAATGCTGCTGATGTTATAAATAATTTCATATTCATACACAAGTAAATACACTTTCAATTTGTTACAGTGTGTCAGAAAATAACTATGAATGCGAATTAATAAAATGTTTGTTTCAGTTTAGAAAGTGAACGTTTTTTTGCAGCATTTTTTTTTGTCATAAAAATAATTTTGTGTCACAAGCAATTTTCTATAAAAACTACTTTTTTGTTAAAGAAATATTTCCATATTTTTTTTTGTTAAAAGAAATTTCTATAATGTTTGTTGTTAAAAGAAATTTTTATAATTCTTTTTTGTTAAAAAAATTTCTATATATTTTTTTAAATTATTTTCTATATTTCATTAAAATTATTTTCTCACAAAAGTTATATAACAATTAGTTTTAATAATTTATGTATATAAAATTTAAATTTAAAATCACAAATATTTTTCTAAGCAAAGTTTTTTTTTTTATAAATCCTATCAGTTATTTTGCAGTAAAATATTTTCATAAAAATTATTTTCCATAAAAATCAATCATCCTTTCAAAAAAAAAAAAAAAAAAAAGGCCTGTTGAACTTCTTATCACAAATTATTATTACATATCACCAAAAATTTTTTATAAAAACTTTTTGTCACAAAAATAGTACATAAAAGCTTTTTTGTCACAAAAATGTTTCCAACAAATTATTTTGTCACAAAATATTTTCTTTAAAATATTTTTTTTGTCATAAAATATATGTTGGCATATAAATTTTCTTTAAAAATATTTTTCCACAAAAGATTTTCTATAAAAATTATTTTGTCACAAACAATTTTCTAGAAAAATTATTTTGTCACAAAACATTTTCTATAAAAATTATTTTGCCACAAAAAATTTTCTAGAAAAATTATTTTGTCACAAAATATTTTCTATAAAAATTATTTTGTCACAAAATATTTTCTATAAAAATTATTTTGTCACAAAAGATTTTCTATAAAAATTATTTTGTCTTAAAAGATTTTTTATAAAAATTATTTTGTCACAAAAGATTTTCTATAAAAATAATTTTGTCACAAAATATTTTCTATAAAAATAATTTTGTCACAAAATATTTTCTATAAAAATAATTTTGTCATAAAAGATTTTCTATAAAAATTATTTTGCCACAAAAATTTTTCTATAAATTATTTTGTCACAAAATATTTTCTATAAAAATTATTTTGCCACAAAAGATTTTCTATAAAAATTATTTTGTCACAAAAGATTTTCCATAAAAATTATTTTGTCTTAAAAGATTTTTTATAAAAATTATTTTGTCACAAAAGATTTTCTATAAAAATAATTTTGTCACAAAATATTATCTATAAAAATAATTTTGTCACAAAATATTTTCTATAAAAATAATTTTGTCATAAAAGATTTTCTATAAAAAATTTTTTGTAACAAAAGATTTTCTATAAAAAATATTTTGTTAAAAAAAATTCTCTATAAAAATTATTTCGTAACAAAACGCTTTTTGTAAAATTTATTTTGTGACAAAAAGTTTGTATAAAATTATTTAGTGCCAAAATTTGCTGTGAATTTCCTTTTTCACAAAAAATCTTAAAAAATCACTTTTTAACAAAATATATGAGCTTTTGTTTTTCAGTTACTTATGGTAAGCTAGAATTTTGTAACTAAAGATTAGTACAGCAGACAAGTTGCCGCAATTTAATACAAATTTTAGTAAAGAACATTAATTTAAATGTGAAGTGAATTTTCTATCTATTTCGAATTTTGCGTAAATTTTTGGGACACTCTTCATAATGCCGGAAAACTAAATAACTCACACATTCGTTTAGCTTCAATCATCACATGAGAGATGAGCGTTTAAGTGTGCAAGAGCTTTTTCCACAGCCTTTACTTTACTATTTATGTAGGTTAAAGGTGAACATTTGCCATGTTGTATTTGTGTTTATTGTGGTGTATCTTTGTTTAGGAGTGGGAGTGGGTTGTATTATAAGATGTCATATTTAGATGACTAAAAAGAATTTGCTTGCATGTTAATTTTTTATTTATTTTTTGATATGCATATTTTTTTTCTCTTACGAACTCGCCTAGAGGTAACCTTCCTTTCCATTTTTACAAATATCAAAAATTATTCGAATGCAAGTGTACATGTGTGTGTTTAATTCTATATGGATGTGTTGGGGTTTATTTTCTCTGCTACGAAACGTGTTAAGGTAGTTTGCTTGCTGCCTTGCCTGGCTGAGTGGCATCAGTGTCAATGTCGCAATTTTCTTTTATTTCCATTTCAGCATTCTTTTTTCTTCAAAGTTCGTATTATTTTAATCGAGGTGTACAATAAAATTGAATAAAAATAGACAGAATGTGGCAAAAACGAAAGACAAGCAGCCTTAGGAGTATGACAAATATTCCGGTTATAGGTTTATCATTTTATTTCAGTTTCAGATTTTTAAATCCTTGTTATTTGTGAGTGTGTTTGATTACTTTTGTCATTGATATTCCTGTGGCATGTGGCATACAGGCATGTACTCGTATGTAAATTATATTTGTAATATTGAATAAAAATTTTCTTCTTCAGAAATCCAAGGTATCAAAAAAACACGACCTGATTTATTTATGGTGCAAACAAAATTATTAAATAAAAATGTAAGCGATTTGTTAAGGAAGAAAATTGAAAATAAAATCTGCAGTCATTTGTCACACAAACCACATGAAGTAACATTTTATTGAAAAAAATAATGGGCTAATGGGACGGAAGGTGGCTAAAGAAAACAGAATTAGACAATTTTAACTAGAAAATGGATATGTGCAAGACTGCGACCAACTTTGAACTGTTCAATATCCTAAACGGCTACTCGAAATGAAAAATCATAAGAGAAACCTAAAGATGATTTTAAAATACCTGTCGAATGATACCCATTTTGATATTGTTCGTATTTACAAAATGGCGTCTGTTGGCCGCCATATTGAATTTTTACTACTGTCATAAGTTTAGTGACACTCCCGGGATTAAGACAAATCGATCTCGAAGTTAAAAAAATATGCACAGCCACGCCCACTAAAACTTAATACTATATTTCATTCGATTCTGCTTTATGGATTTTTTACGAAACTTTTGCACACACCTTGAGCTCTTAAAAAGGCACAATTCTGCATTCGAAAAGTGGGCGAGGTCAAGCCCATTAAAATTTAATATTATATTTTGCGTTCTTCTACTTCATCCCTTTTTACAAAACTAAAAGAGTACTTAAAACGATATTTTAGTCATTCATTCATATGCACACATTTAATTTAATTTAAATGCTAAAAAATTTCGTACACATAATTTATCTTAACTAAAAGATGTCCTTTCTATATATATATATTTTTTTTTAAGTAGAGAAACTGAGATCTCTTCAGAAAATTATATTCAAAATATGAAGGCTACTTATAATTTATTTAAAAACATTAACAACAAAGAAGGCTATTTATACTTAAGTGAGTGCGCATGTAATAAAAAATTATTATACCCTGGCATTTCATTTAAAGACATTTCGCTTTTATCAGCTAAAATAGAGTGGTTAATCTAAACAAGCGATACGCTAATCTCTGCTCGTCTACTAAAAGAAAAACTTATTTTAACTTGGTTAATAACAAGTCATTAAAACAATTTTATTGAAAAAAGAAAAGAAAAGGGAAATGTGAAAGATATAACAGCAAATAATAAAGATTAGATAATTAGCCAAAATTCTAATAAATAATGAACTTGTAAAAAAAAACTTGTATAAAGCAAGAAAATGTTTGTAGGAAAACAACAAAATCTTTTACAAAATTTCACACAAGTAAACTTGGCTTAAGGCAATAATACGTTTGTATATGCATTTTTTCAATAAAAATTTACACATACGAGTACAAAGAAAATACTCTCGTAGTTTTAATGAAAAGACTATTTAGAATTGAAAGAGCTTAAAAATAGAGTGGGAGGGGGGGGGAAGGAGATGAAGAGAAGGTTCGTTCGTTCTAAGCAGTCTAACAAAAAAAAAAGAACATATTGCAGTTTTACTTCTGCTCCATTTATTTTGTTTGGTATTTCATTTCAAGTTTAAACACAAACACACTTTGTAGTTATAAGCAGATGCTTTGATGGCAACGAAAACTGCAGTGGGTATTCCAGCAATTTTTTAATCAAGATTTTTAGTTTATTGGTGATGGTAGAGGACAAGATAATGAAGAGGGCTCCTTTCTGGCCCATTAAGTAAAAAAAAATATTGCTGTGTGTGAACGAATTTAGTCTTAGCAGCATTAAGGGGCCATCCACATATTATGTAACGCAATTTTTTCAGATTTTTTTACCCCCCCCCCCCCCCCCCCCCCGAGTATCAGATCGTAACAATTCTTAGACCCCCCCTCCACCCCTCACAATAACGTAACAAGAACTTTAAAAAAATTTAAATTGTTTTAAGTTTTTATTAAAAAAAAAAAAATTAAATTTAATTCATACACATACATACATATGTATGTATGTATTTTTAAATAACTTTTTGTTTGAATTGAAGTAAATTTCTTTATTTAGTTATTACAAACTAATATACAAATATTTTTATGGCATTTTCTTAAGTTTCGTTTAGGATTTATGCATTTATTTATTTTATTTATGGGAAAATGCAAGTAATTGAGAATGGACGAATATTCGGGAATTCGAATACTTTTGTTCCTTTATTTTTATTTTCTGTTAGACTAGCACAATGCGTAGACAAAAATCAAATAAGCTTGCAAAATATAGGGTGTTTTTTATTGAGGTATAGAACTTTAAGTTGGCATCACTTTTTTAACTGGCGGCCATTTTGTCAGCTGTCAAGTGATTAATATTTAGTTTGGTTTGCCATTTCATCATGAACAGGTTGACAAAAGAACAACGCTTGCAAATCGTGCAAATTTATTTCGAAAATAATGGTTCAGTTCGCGAAGTTTACCGCAAGCTCCGTCCATTTTATGGTCGACATAATCGTCCATCAGAGCAATTAATTCGGTTAACCTGTCAATTGGCCACCAAGATCGTGTGATTTGACACCATTGGATTATTTTCTTTGGGGATATGTGAAGTCGCTCGTCTACGCCAACAAACCAGAAACGTTAGGGGACTTGGAAGCCAACATTCGTGGCGTTATTGCCAACATACGGCCCCATATGCTCGAAAAAGTGGTTGAAAATTGGACCTGTAGAATTGGCTTTATTCGAGCCAGCCGCGGCGGCCACATGCCCGAAATCATATTTAAACGTTAATGGCATAAAATTATCCTTCCAATAAAGCCAAATTGATGGACATTAAAACGATTTTCTTGTGTTTTATTTCAATTCGAAGTTCTATACCTCTAAAAAAACACCCTGTACATATGTATATGCATATATTTATATCTATTTAACACTCATGATTCTTGATTTATTATTATATTTCTTTGATAAATTAAATACATAAATAAATGAAAAATCGAAGTGTTTTTGTACGAAATTAATAAAATTTATGTTACGTAACAATTTTACAGACCCCCCTACCCCCCATAACAATTATAACAATACTCGAACCCGTTACGTAATATATGGATGGCCCCTAAGCAGATGCAGTTGGTGGTGCAATAAACCGTGTCAAAATTTCTCTTTCTATATTAATTAATCTTAACATTAAACTCATGTTATTTTTTTGAATACGATACGACTTCTCTTTGTATGAATAATATTTCAAATAACGAAGTATAAGTAGTTTAATGTTTACTTCCCAGCAAAAAAAGTGATGAAAAAAAAAATACGAAAAATACGAAGTACTCCAAACTCCGAGCAAAAAGTAGTGAATTTTACATTAGCGTGTCATTGGAGCGAAGTGGTTTGTTTTTGCCAACCCGTGAGCAAATGAAATTCACTTTTTATTTGCTTTAAAAACTCCAAAATAAGGTGTGATTTTTTATTGGTGAAGTAAATCCAATATATTTTACATTTAGGATGTGGTTATTAACCACTTTTCCAAAGCAGTTAAATCTATGATTTAGGAAGTGGTGCTTATTCACTTTTTTTATTAAACCACCTGGAAAGCCTTTTAATTTCTAAGAGCATTATACTCATTAAAAAATTTGTTGAAAGAAGTTGAAGAATTTATACTTTTAAACATTTAAATCAATCAGTCAATTTCATTAGCTTACGGGCTTGCTCGGAGCTTGAAGTGATTCGTAACAGTAGTTGTGGTGCTTTTTCTACTTTTTTTCATCACTTTTTTATTGGGTTTTTATTTTAGAAAATAATAATAATAAAATAGATGATTTAATATTACTTTAGATATGTGATTAAAAATAACTTCGTTAAACCAGAATAAAATGCATAACATACTTTGGAAGTAATTAAGAAGTGCTTTCTAAAGAAGTACTCATTTTATTTTTTGCTGGGTTTGAATGCTTAAATGCCTCATTACTCGTATGTGTGAGTATTTTTCATTTGAGTGTACCCTGTCGGAGAATGTGTGGTTGACTACAAAAATAGTTAACTTATAGTTAACTTTTCTTAGACTGACTAAAAGCTAACTGCAATGTCATCCAGGACAAATCCAAAATTAATTCTTAAGTTGAGTACGTAATAGAATTTGGTGAGAGCCAAAAAATTTATTCTCAGCTACTTTGGAACTCATTCCAAATTTATATTAACATTTTGCTGTTATTATTTTAAGTGGTACCTTGGCTGGGTAATCAGCCAATTAAAATTTTTTAAATTTACTGACTACCAGGTGATTTAAAAAAATCAACTTGAAGTTAGTTGAAAGTAATGCAGAATGAGACAATTGACTACAGCCTAGAACATCGCAATGTTAAAATAGTCAGTTGATTACACTGAAAAGTTATCCAAGTGTCACTCAGTACTAGTTGCGAAATAGTTAGCATAAAGTTAGTTTAAAGTTAACGTAACTTCCGAAAGGGTATTTTATAAATACACATGTATGTATTTGTATTTATACAAACATTATAATATACACTTCAAATATCGTACATATACATACATTTCTATACATATCGATTTCAATGTATTGAAGTGTAAATTCCAGAGGGTGGATAAACAAATTTAAGATCTCTACTCAACACAGCCATCCCAGATTCCAGACGATTATATCAATACAGATGACCATATTACATACAATAGATGAAACTGAAACATGCATTGGCAAAATATGTATAAAATTAGTTAAATCAGCCGGTCATGATGAAATCGCATCAGAATTTTTAAAATCCATGGGAGATTCAGGGCAGCAAATGCTACGTAAAGTTATGAATATGGCGTGGGAATAGGCTAAGATTCCTGAAGACTGACAAGTTGCCATTATAAATTTGATTAAAATTAATTCTGTCAAAAAAAAAACCGACTTCAAGGTAAAAGGTAAAGGTGATAGAACATTTTAGAAAAAAAGTTATTGGATATAAAATTAAATTTTAATGAGCGTGCCTCCGGCCATTTTTAAATGCAAGATTTTGTGTGTTTTCAGAGCTCAGGGTGTGTGTTAAGTTTTGCAAAAATCGGTACAGTATAAAAAATAAAATATTAAATTATAATGGGCGTGACTCGGCCCATTTTTTAAAATGGAAGATTGTGTCTATTTTTTAGCTCAAGCTGTATGGTAAGTTTCGTAAAAATCGGTTAAGTAAAACCACATGAAATATAATAACAGATTTAAATGGGCGTAGCCCGGCCCATTTTTCAACTTTAAAATTGTGTAATTACAAGAACCAAAGGTGCATGCTAGGCTTCGCAGCAATAAAATAAGTAGAATATCATAAAATCGAATAAAAAATATTGTGGGCGTATCCCCGCCCAATTCGGTTTGAAATGGGACCAATGGGAAACTATACCCTCTCAGACAATAAACAATATTTACAATCGTTCTAATATGAATCGAGTTATAAAGTAACACTGCCAAAAAAAAGTAGAGAATTGTTAAGCTGCTCCTTTTTTGGAGGTCGAGTAAAAAAAGGCGATAAAAAAAATTTGACAATCACTAAATATCAATAGAAAGTTATTCTCGCGCATCTTGCTGGAATATCTCAGATTTGTATTTCCAGGAAGAACAGTGCGGGTTTAGAACAAACAGTGGTGCCCAAGACCTGATCTTCACTTCACAACGTCATTAACTCAGCGACTTTTTGAAGAAAGAAAGGATTTTATTTATTTATTTTATTTTTTATTATTTATTTTTTTTAGTCTAACGTTTCTCTAATTTTTTTTATTCCTTCTGAAAAATATAATTTTTCGAGGTCATCAAAATAGGCATTTGTTTGTGAGATGATTCGTTGTTTGGAGTCAAATCTCTCTCCGCCGAGCCATTTCTTCAAGTTTGGCAACAAGAAATAGTCAGTCACTCGGGGCTAAATTTGGAGAATAGGGCTAATTCATGGATTTTTGCTATGGAAACTGCACATGCGTTTGTGCAAACGCGGCACCCAAGTGATCATTCAAAATTGAAACCACTGAGTCATGTGAGATACCTATGGCTTCCGCAATCTCTCTCACATATCATGCATTTATTTAATTTTTTTCGGATGTAGAGACCTCAACTGGGAGTCCAGAGTCCAGGTCGGCTTGTACGGCTACAACGAAATTTAGTAAACCTTTTTTTTAACGTTGAAATTGATGGTGAAAAGTCCCCATATTATTTGTGAAGCCTAGCTTTGGTTTGAGTGATGGTTTTTTCCGCAAAAAATAATGCTTAAGGCCATGACTGACTATCCTACACAATCGCACGATCTACGAAAAAATATAACCCTGATCTGATGAATTGTTATTGTCTTTTGAAAATTATCATAAGCTTCATCATACCAGGGTTGTATTTTCTCAAACAATTTTTTTTTCCATTTTCTTCTCCAAACGCGCGGTAGTCTGCTATCAACAGCTGCCAAACATAAACTAAATGACACAGCTTGTTAAAATTTAGATAGTTGCCTGTTGACAGGAGCAGTTGTCATTTCAATTAAGAGGCGGGAGATTAAAAAAAGGCACTGAGTTAATGACCCATCCAGATATTCTTAGTTCATAACTTGCAAAATATTGGAAAATGAGACAAATAAAACTGTCAATGTTAGCTTATGCTGACGACATTGTTCTCCTGGCAGACTCGGCTGAAAGTCTGGGATATGGGAAATGAGATCAGTTTTTAGCGGATAGGTTTCCGTAACCCTTGTGTTCATGGACTCAAAGATCGTTGAAATTGATTTTAATATGACACCTTCACTGGTAATAGGGACTCTTGGGTCGAACCTGATAAGCTATACATGTATATGAAGATGACGCAGTCTTTACAGATGGATCGAAAAATGGAAACAGGCACGAGTGCTGGTGTCTATATCTTGTGGACGGACATTCGTAGTTCTTTCAGACTACCAAACGAATGTAGCGTTTTCTAAAGCGGCCCACCCACTTGCAATATAACTGCACAATTTTTCGTATTGTACAATAATGTCGCCAATGTGTATGTCATATTCGAAGGAGGCACAATATATTGGCAAATATCAAAAGACTTGATTTTTATTGTACAATCAAGACAATTGTGTAATGTGGTGACAACATTGTTCAATGTTGTTTACTTTTTCACTACCAGGAAAATTGGGCAATATTTTCTTTAAAAATATTGTGCCATTTATTGCATAGTATAGGTCAAAATAACAATAATATGTACAACAACATATGCAATAATATTGTATAATGGATGGCAATGTTTAAAGCTACGGAGCTGGTAACATTCTGCGTCGGACATAGCTGATTCACCCTTATTCCAGGGGGTCTACTCTGTAATTCGAAACGAAATAAAGTACATTCGAATTTGTATATTAATTACACGTAAATTCAAAAACATTTCCTTTCGTTTCGAAGGAAACATCGACGTCAGGTCAATACAATACCAAAAAATTTAGGCTTGTTTACTCGCCCTCGAGAACAATTTTTTGCTACTCACAATATTAAATAGTTCCGTTCCTTAAGGCCCAGAAAAAAGCATAACCCTGCAACACAATTGTTTGGTGTTGCATCAAAGTGACTTCGATGCCGACAACAGGCATAAGGGTGAATAAGTTCAATCCTACATTTTCTATCGAAAACTTCTCTTCTACCAAAATTTTCCTAAGAAACTCTTCTTTACAATAATGTTCAAAAGAAAACTTGCTCAGCTTACCCTCGTCGTTGTTCTCTAAAGGACATTTCAATTTTTTAAACATATTTATGCAATTTGTCAATTTATATATGAGTATACTATTTTTTTTATATATGTTATATATTATATCTAGTATTTTCAAATATTCATATGCATGAACTGAAGTGAATAACTGAATGAGTTTAATAGCATTTAGGCAGGAGTTTGTTTATGTTGGCTAACGCAAACCTACAAATGTACAAGTGTGTACGTATGTATTTTTGTATGTTATTGTATGAGATTCTTTTGTGGTAATATAAAGAATATTAAAATAGATTTAAATGAAAAATAAAATAAAAACCATAATGTGTTTAAAAATAATACATACAAAATTTTCAATCATTTTATTGTAGTGGCATATTAATTTTTATAAGTCAACAACACATTTGAGTGTTTGTGTTTGTATACAATTTTATAATGTTTAAGCATATTTTCGGCAACATGACATTGAATTAACAAAAAATTAAATCATGTATAACAAAAATAAAACACTTAAATCCCAAAATATAAACGAAAAAAAAAAACGAAACAACATGTTCATGTTCTTGGGACAAGGTTGATCCTAAAAAAAAGGACATGGGCAACAAAATATGAAAACAATGCAGAGTTAAAATGTTGATTGTTAAAGACAACAGCCATTGCTATGAACAACAGCTACAATAACAACAATAACAACAACAACAAAAAGCAATCTCGCCCAAAACATTTTTGCCTTTAAATAAAAAGTGAAGGCAAAATATTTAACATGCCTGAGTAAGAGAGAGCGAGCGGCCACATTAAACGTCTCTGCTACAAAAATTTATGCAAATTATGAATTTTCAATGGAAAGGATTTGAACCAAAATATATATTTGGATGGGGAAAGAAATTTTTCTTACAAATAAAATAATTCTGCTAAAAAGAAAAGCAACTTCAATGCAAAGATCTGATAGAACATTTGCGAAAAAAATTTATGGGACATAAGATTAAATTTTAATGGGCGTGCCTCCGCCCATTTTTCAAATGTAAGATTTTGTGTGTTTTCAGAGCTCAGGCAGGGCGTGTGTTAAGTTTTTTAAAAATCGTTACAGAACAGAACCGCTTAAAATGTAATATAAAATTTTAATGGGCGTGACTCCGCCCATTTTTTTAAAAATGGAAGATTGTGTCTATTTTTGAGCTCAAGGTGTGTGGTAAGTTTCGTAAAAATCGCTTAAGTAGAACCACGTGAAATAAAATAATAGATTTTAAAGGGCGTAGCCCCGCCCATTTTTTCAAGTTTAAAATTATACAATTACAAGAACCAAAGGTGTTTTTCAGGTTTCGCAGCAATCAAATAAGCAGAATATCATAAAATCAAATAAAAAAATTTGTGGGCGTGTGTTCGCCCAATATTTTTTTTTGCAATGGGACCAATGGGAAGCTATACCCTTTACAATTTTTACAATCGTTCTAATATGAACCGAGTTATGAAGTGTTACTTCAAAAAAAATAGAGACGAATTGATATCATTCTCCTTTTTTTTGAAGTCGGTTAAAAGGGACTTAACAATAACGTGCCATAACCGCCAAAACAACTTAAAAGACATAATTTTCAAACTTAATTTTTTTGACCAAAATCGATTATTCGCGATTGTGAATAATAGATTTTTAAAAGATAAATTTTAACAAATTTAATAAAATATTTATTCGTTTCAAAAAAAAAGTGCCATTTAAAAAAGTCACGTAACGCCTTTGCTTTTAGCGGTATGAATCTTTTTTTACACCGAATTTGATTTAACATGATATCCATTGCATTATTATTTTTATATTTGTTTTATATTTGTTTGCTTAATCCTTCATTTCAAAATACATATTCCTCTTACAAATTTTAATGACCTCTCCTTAATACGAGTATCTTGAACAGCGCTTGTAAATGCTTTTTTATATAATAAAATAAATAAATGTGGCAAATAAGATTTTTAAATTTATGCACTTTTTATATATGTTAATAAAAAACTACTTAAACATATACAAAATACAAAATAGGTAAACGTGTTTATTTTTTGTCATTCCTATAAATGCCCAGCAGTTCTGATAACCTGCCGGTAAGTTTCTGTTCGATAAGAGATTTTTCTAGCATTAAGAAAGAACAAATAATGAGAGTAAAACAGCCAACAAAAAAATATTAAAAAGTATGGCCTAATAAAAACAGAAACTTAAGTTGTTCTGCCCCCGTATTCCGTAACTCGCTATAGATAAATTCCAACACATAGAAAATGAAAAGTTTTTGGCGATGACATAAAATACTAAAATTTCGGGGATTTTTAAGGATTAAGCCATTGCCTGATTTGAAAATTGCATTCATAGCCGAAAAACGATAAATCGACTTTATATATTTTTAGCGATAGGGATTTAGCTATAGCGAGTTGCAAAATACAGGGGGCTGATCGGGAGTGTATTTTGCTAAAATTTTTCATTAAAATATTTTTTTTTTAATTACTTATACATACATACAAACTATGAAATAATAATTATGAAAACGAAAAAGGCTTCGTCTTCTTCTGGTTGGTTTATGCAGGCATTCAAGTAGAATATAGAGGATTCCTTTCTGAAAGGATCACTACGCTCGTCGGTGCCAACATATGTATGTAGAACCGTATCTAAGTATGCGGATACGGTGATAGGTACTAGATCCAACCCGTCACATTGATATGTCTAATAAGGTCACTCAACCCAATCTCAGTTAAAAAAAAAAACTTAAAAACTTGTGTCTCGATAGCTACAAAGCTGGACATTCGCAAAGAAAGTGGAAGATCGTCTCTTCTTTGCTTTCTTTTCAAAAACTTCGGCAGAACTAATTAAAGGGCAGGCCTATCCTTTTAGCATGTCTGACAACCGTCCAGTGTCCCGCCATGACTGCGACGGGCCTCGAGATGTCCCTACGGTTCCTACTTGTTAATTGTATTGAGCGTCTATCATTGTAGCAAAGCCTCATTTTCTTAGCAACGTTGCACGTGTTTATATTGCACCATCTGCATTCAGCCTTAAAAAGATAATGCTTGAAGATCCAATTTCTAATAGTACGAAACGGCATGGCTACCAATTCGGCGTTGGAGTCATTTACAGCAGAGACAACTCGTCCGCCCTATGAGGGTGAGATCAACCTGACCACCCAGTCTAGATAGCACACTTTTACATTGCGAAATTAGAATAGAGGAAGTGGTATATGATCTAAGGGAGAGAAGTGCTGCTCGGCTGTCGAAGAAGGTAACGACTTTACCCTGTACCTTCCTATCTATCAAAATCACTCTAGACGCTTGCCTTACTGCAAAAATTTCAGCCTGCAATACAGTGGCTTCGTTAGGAAGACGGATCGTCTGAGAAGACTCCAGAGCCGATACCGCAGACAATTCTTTATCTATCAGAGTATACTATGAGGTCGTATTATCTTACTATTGTGCATTTCTTAACTGGAATTAGAGCTTTAAACTCTTTATGAAAGTCCAGATGAGGCACCATGTAATCAGTAGATTTCCTCAGATCCTCCGTAGGACTAGTACGTCCATCAGAGTATACTATGAGGTCGTATTATCTTACTATTGTGCATCTCTTCCCTCCAGATGAGGCACCATGTAATCAGTAGATTTCCTCAGCCTAGGGGGTGGTTGATCCAAGATTCTGGCATGGCCACAAGACCTTGATCTCCACCACCAAGATGCAGCTAATCTTGCAGCACTACTTGAGGATACCGCCAATACATTAAGGTCGATCGGATGGAATAAAGGTGTAGTATAGCGTTCAGATCCTCCGTAGGACTAGTAAGTAAACATCCTGTTCCTTTTCTGCTACTTCGTTATTTTTATCTATGAAATTTGACATTTAAAAAAATACCCAAAGTGAACAGCTGAGCTGGCAAGTTTACTTCAATACATACATACATATCGTCACTTAAAATCCAAAAGGCCGTAACTACATTTTTTACTTTTTTACAGGAGAAGCAAAAAACATGATAAATATAAGACTATTTATTTGTTAGGTTGCAAATTGAATAAAATCGGCATTTTTGAACATATGTGAGTGAAATTTTAAGGAAGGATGTATTTTGGTTAGTCACAGCATACCTAATCAATCAAAAAGTGTATTTTGAATTTTTTGGTCGTTACGGCTTTCTGGATTTTAAGTGACGATATATACATGTGTATATGTATGGGCAATTCCATAGAAAGGTAAACTTTTTTTTACATACGATGACCAAGGAATTTCCTTGCCTTTTACCGAAGGTAGAGCTACTACACAACTATATAAAGAAATAAAGAAAAATTAAATTTTTGTCTGAATAAATGAGCACAATTTCTAAGCATAGTGCTTGGCAAAAATTTCACTTTTACTCGTATATTGTACATATATTTTTTTAAACTTTAATGCTTTTCCACCGAACAAAATACTAAGTCTCGCAGTGATAATTTTAACTTGGCATCACTGTGTTTAACAGCCTGCGGCTTTAAGAACTGCTGGGCTTTTAAGTGGCATATGCAAATGCACATATTTAATCCACTTCCATAATAGATTTCCCGTATCATCAACATAGATCGTTAATGCCTTTTGCTTTCTTTTTTTTTTTAGTACGAGTATTGTAGCATGTGTTGTTAGCGTTTTGGAATGTTAATTTGTTTCCAATTCAACGTTTTAAGGGTTTTTGCTATTTATGCACACTTTCATTTAAAACACACATCACGTTGGCTCCACGTGCCTGACATTATGTTACAGTTAAACAGAAACAGAAAGTGTTAAAAAGGGACTGATTACTCCATTTTAAAATAAATTAAATAGCAAAAATGACAGAATGTTACAACCGCACATTTCAAAAACCGCATTTCAAACTACACGCACACTATGGTCTCAAATTAGTGTCAGAATGTTGGAATTATGTAACAATATTGTAACATTGTCAAGTATTATGCAGAAATGTTTTAGAAGGGATTATTAAAATAATTTAATATGTACGAGTACAAAGTTATTTTTTTGGTTTTAAAGGAAATCTTTTAACTTCTACCAACTGGGCTTGGAATCAGTTAATTTGTTGCTAAACTTTATCTAATACAGGTGACTCTTGTAAACTCTGGCGAATTAGTGCTAAAACGCTATTAATTAAAACTTAAAAAAATTTTTTTTTTATATTTTCTTAACATGAAACTCAATGTACGCCAAAAAAAAAAAAATAGAGATCACAATCAATAAAACGTTTTAAAATTAATCCGTGCGATGAAAGGGAATATTATACGAGAATATGTTTGCCAAATTCCCCAACGGCTTTAGTGCGAAACCTTGTTGCAGAAATTCAGTGTTAAACGGCACATCACTTCCTGCTTAATATTTATAGTGTTCTTTCTTGTTTGACTTGTGATAAGCAGTACAAGGAAAAAAGTTTAAGCAACTATTAACTTGTTAAATATTAATTCAGTTTTCTCTTTTTACTAACAAACTTTTTGCTCTTTGATAAACATAAAAAACAAACACCATAAGAAAAAATGTTAACAAGAATTATACACAAACAAATTATAAAATTATTGCCACGTCTTAGAGATTTAAACAACAACTTTCAATATTTAAAATATTAAATTTCTAACATATAAAAAAAAATACACTTCTAAGGATTTTAAAAATAAATTTCAAATAAAGCTCTTCTTGCTTACATAAATACAAATTTTCATGCGACTGAAATTTTTACTTCGAGTTTTGATTTAAAATTTTTTTTAATGAATTGTGTACGAAAATAAATACTCGTATGTGCTGCGGTAGGTCAGTGCATAGTGTTCTAGCCTAAATATGCGAAGATGCCTGGGATCGACTCCTGATTCCATGCACGAACAAAAAGTATTTGATAAATGTACGTTGTAGTGTAATTAATTAATTAATTTCGTTTTTCACACAAAATTTGAGGCAGGTTCTTTGTTCCATTTTTTTTTTAATATAGGGTCCGCCAGATAACTTTTTTTTTTGTTGAAAACAGGGCGCAAAACATCGAGTGTAGCTTCGGCTGTGTGGCACGTAGCGCCGTCCTGTTGAAACCAAATGTTGCCAATATCCTCCTCTTAAATTTTTGTGAACAAAAATTCGTTCAACATGGCCCGATAACGATCGCCATTGACTGTAACGGCCACTCTTTGCTCATTTTCGAAAAATGGCCCAATTATGCCTCTGGACCAAAATCCGCACCAAACAGTGACTCGTTTTGGGTGCGTCGGCTTTTCAATGTATGCGTGCGGGTTTTCTGTGCCCCAACTGCGACAATTTTGCTTGTTTACATACCCGCCAAGATCAAACTGAGCTTCATCTGAAAAGATGATTTTTTTTGGCAAAATCGGCATCTTCTGTAAGTCGATCGCAGGCAATATTTCCCAGCGTTGTTCAAGCGTATACACAACCATATTCGTTCAGCGGAAGGATAAAACTTAGTGTTACCATTCACGAAATAAGCACTAGTTGAAAAAAAAAACGTCAGATGGCGGACCCATCCCATAGGTAAAAATCGAAGACGAGCCAAAACACATGCAAGCAAAGCAGCTGTCAACAATTAATTGAACATTCAAAATGGCCGAAATTGTCGGCATAAGTGAGAGACATGAGTACCAACATAACGCCACAAAAAAAATCAAAATTCGAATATACGTAACCCGCGAAAATTTAAAATTCACGATACTTTTTGAACACACCTCGTACTATTTTTCCTATACAAATAGATGCAGGAAAATCACACTTTATCACTGCTTTTTGTTTTTTCTGCTTCTGCTATTTCAATTTTAATTTTTAGTCTGCTGGTTGGTAGTGTTTCTTTTTGTTGTCGTTAAATTGTTGTGCAATTTGTTTTATTTTATTATTTTTTTTTTGTCTTTTTGGGAGCCAGCAGTAATAAAATGCACTTTCACGAGTTAAAAGAAAAAAATTGATGATAAAACAAAAATGTTTGGCGCCATTTAGTAGTTTTCATGCTAAAACAAAAAAAAAAAAACTTTTTATTGCGAAATTTGTTTTGAAACTATTAAGTAAAATTATTTTTCATACTCCCAAAAATATATTGAACTCTATTCCCAACTGATGGTGACTGGTGTTGTTTCCGGTTGAAGTTTGAATTGAATTTTACCATAAAAGCCAAACTCACTCACTCTCTCTCTCTCTGTCTCTCTCTCTCTCTCTGTATTGCTGTGAAACCACTTGTAAAGCATTGCAACATTGTTTCTTACTGTTTTTGAATTTTACAGGTAGTTTTAGTAGATATTATTGCATATTAAAATTTGTTATTTTGGAAAATGTGCATTTGTGTATTTAATGAGTTAAGGCTCAGTTAGCCGACTGTAATGTAAGGTAACTGCAACGGTAGGAAACAGCTGATCGATATTTTTATATGAAAAGTAGGTTACGTTACATTACATCTCTATAACCATTTTCATTACTTATCACATAACAATATCGATCAGCTGTTTTCTACCGTTGCAGTTACCTTACATTACAGTCGGCTAACTGAGCCTTTAGGGTCTTTCTATATTACGGTAACTATATGTATGTATGCATGTATGTCTTTGTTGTTGTTGGAAGTAAGGATAGCAATAGTGGCCCCAACATAACCCCACTAGTACCACCCTGGGACTGCTTTGGTATTTTATCAGTGTGGTTAGTTTTATCAGTATTATTCCCTACATCCTCCTTACTTTAATAAGTAAAAATGTTCGGAACTGATCTGCACCTATAAGTAATTATTTTATTAGTAAACCCTTTACACCTTCCATATATTTTTGGGGAGGAAGCATTATGTTCATTATGTTTCCTAGACATTTTAATGATAATGTACATATGTATGTATGATCTAGAGGGTGGCGTTGGCTGAAGTATGTAGTTAGCACGTTGACTACAAAACCGAAGGTCCTGGGTTCGAGCCTGGTCTCCGACAGTCATTAAAAATAACGACACCAGGCATTTTTCTAATGTGCATTAGTGTCTTTTGTATCAGTTGTTGTGGGAAAAATTCTAGTGATGCAGGCATAAGACACTGGTCACTAAAAACTATACCGACTTCATCAGATACTAATCCTAAAGTAACATCAGAGCGCCCTCCTTCCTTGTGTAGCAGAATCATCGGCGAAGTAAAATAACCAATAAAGTGACTACTAAGCACAGCTTCAAAATTTAATACGCCTCATTTGACACCAGAAGGCGCTGCCACACTGCATTATCAAAAAGCGTGCAAAAATGCAGAGTTGTAAAAGTATGAAGCTTTCCTCCATCTCTTGCTTCACCACCTGTCTTCTCTATCACTATGCCTTCCCCATTACCCTCTCTCACTATCTGCTCCTCAACTAACAGGTAGCTTAAATTAATCATTGTATTGGACCCAAGTGAGCTGGACTCTAAATTTCACTCTTCCTTACCAGCAACCTGCTAACCTAATCTAACCTAACCTATGTATGATCTAAATATATTGATTCTTCTATGAATATCTTCTACCCTGAGAAGTTATAATACAACTAGCTTTACAAAATTATTCCCACTGGTCCAGTTATGAAAGGATTCCAGCATAATCGGGACTATGACCGGAGAAGTCTAATGTTTGTATGTATGTACATATGTATGTATGCATGTATATGCATGTGTTTATTTTCGCGTTTAATTTTTTGGAACTAACCCCTAGAATACAGATTTTCATTTAATTATTTTCTTGTGTTAGCAGAGAAATCAAGAAACAATTGTAATGTTTAGTTTTGGCGCAGTTGAATTTTAATTTCTTCAATCGTCATCCACATGCTGCTGCATGTTCCATTTTGTTTATTATATCTTTTTGTTACCGCAAAGCAGGAAGGAAAACACATTTTCTATTAGTTCTATTTATGTAACATTTGTAAATTGTTAAATTTCTACTGTTGTTGTTACCCTCAAGCCAAATCAACACCAACTTTTCACACACACACACACACACACACACACACAATCACACACACACATATACACACACACACACACACACACACAGTTAGTAGCACTCACTCTTTTTTTCAGTTTTGTGGCGAAAAATTAGGTGTGAACAAAAAGATTTACATATTTCGAGTTTGTATGCAGTTGCAAAACAATTTCTAGGATAAAGTTGTAGTCCAAGTACCGACACTCATAACACGATTGAAAGATAATGCTTATCACTTCCATTTGGATTAACACACACATACATATGTATGCACACATACTACTACAAATGTCGTACTATATCTTTCAAATACATATATGTACTTAAAACAAAATCGTTATCTTACGAGTGGAGTAGATATTTGTTCAAAGTTTTTGTTTATCAATTTATTACTTTTTCTTAATCTGTGATTTATTAATAAGTTGGGGATATAGATTTTGCAAAATTTTATTAAATAAAGATTGTAAAAAATTTAATTTATAACAAGAAAAACCAAAATTAGTTATTCCATTGTTAGACATATAAACATTTCTACAGGAATGTCAACTTTTTGTAGCGTGCAAATATGTTTGTTTTTTCTTCTTTATCAGGACAATCATGAATAAAATTCCGCGTGAAATTTCTCCCTTTTCCAATTAGATTTTTTTGTTTTTCCTATTACTTGGAATTGTTCCCTGGGAAAAATTTCACGCGGAATTTTATTCATGATTGCCCTGTATATATTTGTGTAGGCAGTCAGCAGCTCTACATTAAAGTAAAGTTTTAAGAAAAATCGAGTCATTTTGTTCTGAAATACAAGCTTACAAAAAAAAAAGAAATTTCTCGTGAAAATGCCCATATGTACATATGTATGATAAGATACGAGTACTAGTACCGTTCAAGCATATATGTACTTATTATGTTTGTGACAATGTACTGAGCACAAAGTAGACGAGAGTTGTAGAAAGTGACTTATGAAAAAAGCTAAAATCCGCTGATTTGATCACTGTGTTTGTTATTGAATATTTTTAGTACAATAATCAAAACAAACAGCAGAAATGTATACTTAGTGAAATGAACAATTGAACATTTTTACAAAATTAAATGAAAGATTTTGCAGTGTTGAACTAAATAAAACAATGTGTTAAATATTATTAGTATTATAAAAGTGATTAAAATTAGTTTCCAAATGCTTACAAAATCAATTTTAAAAATTTTCCTTCAAAAATATTAATTTTTAACTTCAACTTGCAAAAAGCAAACAACGAATGAGACCACAAAGCATAAATTGAAAATACACTTGAGCACATGAACATTTGCACAAAATTAAATAAAGGAATTTGTGGTATTGAATTAAAAAACACAATGCGAAAAGGATTATTAGTATTAATAAAGTGATTAAAATTTATTTTCAAATGATTAGAGACTTCGTTTTAAGCATTTTCGTTCGCAAATATTAATTTTTACCATTTATTTACAAAAACTAGGCTGCGAATGAGACCACAAAGAATAAAATGTAATTGCTTTAAAATAATACCACGCGAAAGAAAAAGTAAAGAGGATTTGATGACTGTGTGAGCGAGACCTCTAAAAGTCACAATTATCTTCCGTCTTTCTTTGTGCTCGTGTCACCTCTGGTCTCCTCTGTGGTACTGAGTCTAATTACATGAACTTTTTTTTAATTTCATTGAAAGTTTTTGAAGTGGCCTGTTAATAAGTTCATATTATCGAGTTTCAAATTATCAAGAGTCGACTGTACAGTGTACATACATATGTACATATCGCTCCTTTACTCAAAGAACGTTATAACTCAAAAATAATGGAATTTTTGAACTAGTGATGCAGAATTAAACCTCATTATCGTTCTTCATATTGTGTAAAAATTTCATACAAATATCTTGTTCACTAAACTCTTGTAAGAAAAATTAAGTTTTCTTTTTTCCATTAAGTTGTGTGCAAATTGAAAACTGTTTTTTTTTGAGTAATGACGTTGTTTGGGTAAATGAGCGATATGTTTTTATGTAATTTTTTTATATTGGAAACTTATTTATCAATTTATATTGTATAATGTTTTTTATCCCAAAAAAAAATCATTGAACTGAAGAGTTTTATTGAAGATTATTCAGTCCAAATGTTTGGAATGTTGCTCTCTTTGTTAAAATATAAAAAATTAAAAAAAAGAAAATAGTAGCAATGTTGGCCATGTCCGATATATTTCGTTGTGTGACACGCTTTTCCATATAAAAAACATAATGTGAACGAAGTTGCAAACATTTTGAAAATGACTCCACATAATGACAACACAAGAAATGCCCGATCTGTACTCGCCGTTAGGCTAAATAATTAATAAAAAAACAATGACTACATTAAATTAAATTCATGTTGTTTCAACTTGATATAATTTTAATTCAACACAGTTCTTGGTGTTATTTCAGTATCAGTATTTACGTTGTTGCAACTTGAAATAACTTTGATTCCACATAATTCTTCATTTTGATTTAACAATACTGGAATGTTAAATAAACATGAAATAAAGTTATTTAATCATGTTGAATTAACATGAAACACAAATGCAGCAAAATCATTGCCGAAAAATGTTAAATTAACTTTGTTTACGTGTGAAAAATTTAATGTGAAATTTTTCTGTGTGTTTACAAAAGGTATAACATATTCGATTATTAAGAAAATGAGTGCACATCGATGGCTTAATATAAAAAAGGTCGTATCTCGATTTTTGCGAAATCACGTTTTTAACGTTTTCTGGTAGCCAGAAAATAATTACATCCTCTTTAAAGAACTAAGTACATTACAGTTAAAAATAAAAGATTTATGGTCACTTAAAAATTTGTTGTTCCGTTTTTTTTTGTTCTTCTGCAAAATATCGAAAATTCGAGTTACGCCTTTCTTATGTTAAGCCACCGATCTGTAGAAAATTTTCCTAAGGTTATTTTTGAAGAAAATTTTTTATGCCTGATATAGCGTATACCCCTAATATTTATGGTTTGCACCTGCTACTAAATTTAAACATTTGCTCGTTACTTGATACTTTTGTTGTTTTCCTTATGGGGTTTTGAGGTTACAACTGCAGATTTTATTTTTGTAAAGCCATTAATTGTTTATTTATAACAATTACTTTTAAGTGTTGCATTTTTTTTAATAAATAAAATTACTTTTATCAGCATTAAAGAAAAGTATGACAAACTCACAAGTATTTCAGATGAAAATTTATGTTACAACTTTTAACATTTAACTTGATTCATTTGGAAATTTTCTATTTAGAATTTAATGAAATGCTAAAATAAAATTATTCGCTGTTAGTCTTACATACATTTCATTTCATTTAACTTATAAATCTTCTTTTCAAATATCCCTTAAAGGATTCCTGCTGAAATTAAAGTAACAGCAATAATAACAACAACAACGACAACTTGTCAACTTAATAAACTTTCACACAAGAAGGAAATCTCAGACGACAACAAGGGTAACAAAAGGAATTTCAAACAAACAGTCATTGAATGAATTTCAAGAATTCAATTGCCAAAAGGACCATTGAAAAATTCTTATGCTTGTTTGAATTAGAGATGGGACAGCGCTCACACGCAGCAGGCGCGGATTAAGGATAAGTTACATTATATACTTCAGCACATTCATTCATTCCCTTTTTAATAAAGTCGGCCAAGTAATTCTGCTGTTGTAACTAATCCTAACTCGTGGATGTACCAGCAAGCTTCAGCGTGACTGAAAAGCTACTCACGAGCACATCCCCAACTTGAGAGCACAAATGGAATTCATGCAATAGGAATTTTAATTTAAAAAAATATATATATTTTGAGATTTCGTTAAAAGGGCAAGTTAATCGGAATGAATGAACACTTGCAAGTAACAAACGAAGTGTTTTCCCTCCTCTTTTCCAAGTGAAATGATTTGTAAGTAATAACAAACAATTGAATTTTTGAATTTGAAATGTCTATTACATTTTAAAAGAGACATGATGAAGGAAAAAAAAAGAACTTGCAATAAATGTTATTTAAGAACCCAAAGTTAATAATTGATGAAAAGAAAAACACAAAAATTTTAATTTGATGAGGGAAAATTGGAGTAGTTAGTAAAAGATATGACCAGCTAATTTAACAAATCATTTTTGGCCTAATATCATCTTTATTCTGCATTATTTATTTTAGGTTTATAATTTTTATTGGTCTATAAAATGCTAAATATTTGAATAAGAATTTCAAGAGGACTTAGAAGTATACTGTAGATATTTAATCGCATTATCTTAAAAAATTAATTTTTTTATATTTATATTTTAATTACCCAAATCTATCCATGTCAAATGGTGTAATCTACATTAATACTTATATAATGACCTCGTATAAAGAGAAATATGATTGAGACAAGGGACTCCCTTTTAAGGGACAGTTTTCTAATTAAATTCCCTCAAAGCTCACATACACACATCTTAATGAGGATTTTTACAATCCTATTCGGGAAGCTTTTTGCAAAATAAAATCCTTTTAAAGGTAAATTACATCTTAATGACTTAAACGTTAAATTTTTTCAACTACATTGCATGGACTATTAAAATTTAGTACAGTGCAGTTTCAGTTAACGCAACCCCCGATACGCGCAACACCTCGGTATTCGCAACACCCAAATTCTTACCATTGGTGACTCTGTTAACGCAACTTTTCAAGAAACAAGACCTCAATTAATGCAACTTTGCACAGAAAGTTAAGATTCACTCTTTCGTATTGTTTTTTTACTTTAAAAAATCATTTTGATTTATCGTTATTCTAAGAATGACAAAGAACTTTTGCGTGGTGCTTCTGTTTCAAAAAATTCTTTGATTGTGAGCGGTTGTTCTAGTAAAATAAACAAAATGCCTATAGTAGCAAAATTTGTTAAACTAACAATAAAGCAAAAGAGCGAAATTCTGAAGAAACTTGAAAGTGGCACACCTGTGAAAATGATTTGCAATGAATACAAAATTCATAAATCAACAGTATGTAGAATTAAAAAAAAAAAACGAACAACTACTAACCAAGTTCGTGGCAACTGCATTTATGTTAAAAGTTAACTTTTGATTCTTTAATAAACATTTTAATTGGTTTAAAATAATAAAACAAGACTTTTTTTACTCGGTTTTCGCAACAAACTCAGTTTTCGCAACAGCCCAAAGTTTCCATTGGTTTCGTTAACCTGTATAAAAAAAAAAAAATTATATTAATACTAGCTGACCCGGCAAACGTTGTTTTGCCACATTAGTTATTTCTAGGGAATTTCTAGCGTAGAAAATAATAAACGTTAAATTTTTTCAACTATATTCCATGGGCTATTAAAATTTAGTACAGTGCAGATTCAGTTAACGCAACCCCCGATACGCGCAACACCTCGATATTCGCAACACCCAAATTCTTAACATTGGTGACTCTGTTAACGCAACTTTTCAAAAAACAAGACCTCAATTAATGCAACTTTGCAAAGAAAGTTAAGATTCTCTCTTTCGTTTTGTTTTTTTTTTACTTTAAAAAATCATTTTGATTTATCGTTATTCTAAGAATGGCAAAGAATTTTTGCGTGATGCTTCTGTTTCAAAAATTGTAAGTGTGTGAGGAGGTAGTATAGGAATGATAGAGGCAGGGAGTGCTGTGAATGATGACGGAATATAAAAAATAGCAAAACTCCAAACATTTATTGTTTTAAATTTATTATAATTTATACTTATATTAATTGTTTTCAATTTAACTCATACCAAATTTGAAGATTCTTGGTATTAAAGCTTTTAAGGTATAAGACTTTTATAATTACTTTGTAAGGGGGGGGGGGGGGGGGGAGGGTGCCATTACCCCAGGTACTTTTCTACTAATATTTTGAATTACTTCGCATTTCGCTCTCAAAAAAGTCTATGGCAATTTTGAAGACTCTTGCTGTTTTAGCTTTTAAGATATAATTTTATTATTAATTACTTTGTATGGGGGGTGCCCCTTCCCACGGTAATTTTCTACCAATATTTTCAGTTAATTACACACGTATAGTAGACTTATATATATAAAGATATAGAAGATATACGAGTACATACAAACATATGCACATACATGCATACATATGTGCATATAATTGAAATACTTATGCATGTAAATATTTCTTCTAATGAAAAATTTTACTAAATCTTCATTTCAAAAGCACCTTTTGATCTGAATATATGGACATTAATAAAAAAATTCTTTCTTTCATTTCACAACACAAAATGTATCAAACAATTGAAATTGTTAATATGAATGTTTTGTTTTATTCCTACTCTGGTGTTCATAAAATACATAATTTACATGCTTTTTAAGACTGTGCAACAACAATACGAGCGCGCCACATAATGCAACCAGCCAAACAAATGCTGCCAGCCACTACAAGAACAACTTAAACATTTTGTTGTTATAAAAATTGTATTTATAAAACTCGAACAAAAACCATAAAAAATATATAGTTTGCAATCCTCCAAAGAATATGTACAAGATGAATGAAGGAGAAAAATAAAACGCTGTTAACCCTTTGGGAGGTGCATTTAAATAACACACACACACAAGCACACACACATACAAATGAAGTCTTCTCCACCACCCATCACGAGCGAACTTGACATACATTTTGATACACTCGAGCAAAAATTTACAAGTGTGCATGCAAATGCATACACGCACACACACACAACATACATACGCGGCAGAGGTGGGAAGTTACTGGCTTTTTCAAAATTTTCTAAGATTTTCTTTTTTTGGTTTAAGATTTTTTGGTGAAGGTCAGCATTTTTTTATAATGATTTTACTTTTATTTTAAAATATGCTGAAATAAATTTAAATGTTTTTCATAATATATAATTCTTTTTGTAATGCAGTGAAAGCTTTCTGAACGGGACAGTTGCATAGCATTATATATTTTTAAAATAGTTCTTATAAACTGTTGGTCAATATATTTCAGTTTGAGGTCATTATAGAGGTCTGAATATTTTTTAGAGAACATATTATAGATTTGTATTAAGCGTTGATAGCTGCTTTCAACTAAATTTTTTAATTTTTACACTTATGGCCCGTTAATTTTTTATGTTTGCTACCTCAGCGCTTCGTTTGTGAAAAAATTATACTTTTTTTGTGTGAAATGCTGATTAGACTCATTGTCTAAAAAGTGGGCGGGACACGCCTATAAAAATATAACATTATATTCCATGTGCTTTTATCCAACCAATTCTTATGAAACTTGGCATTTTATGTATACTCCTGCAATGTCGTAATCTCGTATTTAGAAAAATTGGCCAAGCCACGCCCATTAAATTTTGACTTTATGTTTCAAGAATTTCCATCCACACAATTTGGTGCCATTCAATGACAGAAACATGCTTGCAGAAAATGGACGGGGTAGGTTAGGTTAGGTTAGCAAGGGTGGTGCTATAACGCACCTCCACTCGGAGATCCAATTGGGTCCATTGTGATTCCCTTCTATTGCCCATAAAAAGTAATATTTACCCCCATTTGTACCCAGAAGTGACCCTATTTCTCCGTCAGTAAGCCACTGAATTCCCATGATGAAGCCCCTGCTCTCATGGAAACGTTTGCTCAGCCATCTAAGCCTACGACGTTGCAGCTTCGGGCAGTGACAGATAATATGTTCAATGGTGTCTGGCTCGTCTTCATCCCAGCTTATGCTACAGAAATCTCGAGTGGCAGTTTCCCAGATGCTGGTTCTTGCTCTGACCGAGCAGTGAGCAGTCAATGCACCTATCACGATTCGCATCGCCTTCCTATTCATATCCAGTAGCATTTTGGATCTTCCTGAGTCAAGTTTTGACCACATAGTGCTCGAGACTCTACAGTCCTCCCTACTTCGCCATGAACTGTTGGTCCAGCTCTCTACCCAATTACTGAATTCCCTATAGTAATGACCTATCGGTAATTTCACCGATCTGTCACACATTTCCTCATCTAACGCCGACCCTATTCTTGTCAGCTCATCGGCAATTTTATTTCCCTCAACATAGTGTGACACTATATTTGTCCATACCCAAGTTGAGGGCTATCTTACAGTCACTTACAAGTTCCGATTTGACATTCAAAGCTTTTAGCGCTGCCTGGCTTTCGACGTAGAAGGTTGCCTTCTCACCTCCCTGTACATTTCCGGCCAGTAGTTCCGTGGCCCTAGAGGAACTCACAGATCTCAACTTGGAAAACGCTGCATTCATTAGACAGCCTGAAAGAACTAAGAATGTTCGTTCCCAAGATATAGACACAAGCCCCTGTGCCTTCCCCAAGTGAACGGGGTAACACCCTTTAAAATTATGCTTTTACCCAGTAAATTGCTATGATTAAATCTTACGTTTAGATTGATTTGATTTCGTGCATGTTGCGTAGTTTCGTGTTCGAAAATTTTTTCGCGTGAGGTGTTGTACATCTGGGTATTCGTTTTCGGGTCGTATCGTGTTGGAAAAATCCGACAAGCGCCCATCTCTACTACGAGTATGTACCTACTTTATAATAATATCAGCGAAAATTGATTATGTACATTTTCTTGCAAGTAGTAAAAAAAAAAACACATGTATATGACTGTTCGATTGGTATTGATGGCCACCATGATTTTGAGAAAATTATCAACTGCTTGATGCTCTCTACTAAAAGGACGGACTTCTGCAATTAAAAATTCCGAAAATGTTCTCAATGGGTTTTAAGTCTGGAGATTGAGCTGGCCAATCCAATCCCATCAGCAGGTTTCTGATATTTTACCAATTTTGACTAGTGATTGGGCTGTTTATCATGCTGAAATACATATGGAAGTGAAATGACCCATTCGGCGTATCCAATTTACGTGTGCTTTTGCAAAATGAAGTCTAAAATTTAATTGACGCGATATTGCCGTTTTAATCTCAACTCAGTTTGGTGGCCGGAGAGTCAACCCAACTTTGATACAACCCATTTATATTTTAATATTGTGAATCACAACTAATTATTACTAGGGAAGGTTATGGCACAACCTCAACTACAAAATCAACCGTTTTGTCAGTTGTGAATGGCAATACCAATGTGTAAGTTCAGTTAATTCTCAGACAACCACACTGAGTTAAGTTGAGAACGAAAAATTACACTCGTTTCTTTAAACTTTTTTTTTCAAATGCTTCATTGTCTGTATTTTTTCCAATAATCGCACTAATATTAAAACTAAAGGCACACGCAACATTTTTGCAAGAAGTAAAGCCTGTTTGCTGAATTAAACGCTGGATTTTTCTAAGGGCAACCACGGCTTTGCCTTTAATCTTTTTAACTAACCTCGAAACTATTAATTTATTAATGGTAAATTGGTTAACAATAAAAACTTGGGATTGACCCTTCTTAATAAATACCAATAGTTTTTAGTTTAAAAGCTGTTTTGTATCGTGTACGCTTTATAGCTTCACTTCTAAATATTTGATACCAAACGCACAGCAACAGCCAATATTAGCTGTGTTCGAATACGCAAAAGTTTTTCTAAATTTTACATTTTACTAAATTGCGTTCGTTTAGCCAAAGTACAGTACATGAGAATACATATCGTTATCTTAATATTGAAAGCAGCTAACTCATTATATTTTTTGAATCGAGATTTTTAAATTTTTCGATACATTAGATGTTCTTTTATCGAAATATAGAAGAAAAAAAATCGATTTAAAAAAAAATAGCGAGTTAGATATGACTGTGAATTGGCCTAATATATTGAAGTATTAAAATAACAACATTTTTTATATTAGAAATTATTGTCGGATAAATTGATCAAAATAACTTTTGTTATGCAAAATGCCCAAAAGACAGCGAAAAATACAAATATTTTTTCATCCACTACAGCTGTGCTGACAGTTGACAGTTTTCATTTCTTTAGTTTAACATTACAATATTGCCACATCGAAAAAATGACATGCGAAATTAAATTAAATTTGCCATCTGGTAATAAATTTCATTTACACACGAACAAAAACAACAAACTTGCCAGCCCAAATTAAAATGTTAAAATTGAAACGTTGCAATTTTAAGACATGTTTTAAAACACTATTGTGAACTCCCTAATTGTATTGAGTACCACTATGAAAAAGAGTTGAATAGTCAAAAGTGTATTTATTTTCTTAATCTTACTAATTTTTACTATTTTTCCGTTTGAGTATTGTTTTCGGATACAACTCTTTTAGCAGTAACTGCTCAATCTATATTTTACTACAAAAGTAAACAAACACACCTATTAAAATTACTAAATTGTATGCATACATGTACATACTCGTACATACATACATACTTATGTAAATAACTCTTTAATTTTTATTTTATTTGTTTATTTGTTGTTGTTTATTTAATTTGTTTATTTGTTGCATACATGCAACAATAAAGTTTTTTAATTTGCGAACAGTAACACAGGGAGTGATTTTAGTTATTGTTTTCTTATTACTTGCAGGGAAATATAATAAATTTTTGTTTTTATTATAATTTAGATACCTACACACTACACTAAAAATTAAAGGTGTTCTTTTGCAAATACAGGGTGTTTTTTTTAGAGGTATAGAACTTCGAATTGAAATAAAACACAAGAATATCGTTTTAATGTCCATCAATTTGGGTTTATTGGAAGGATAATTTTATGCCATTAACGTTTAAATATGATTTCGGGCATGTGGCCGCCGCGGCTGGCTCGAATAAAGCCAATTCTACAGGTCCAATTTTCAACTACTTTTTCGAGCATATGGGGCCGTATGTTGGCAATAACGCCACGAATGTTGGCTTCCAAGTCCCTTAACGTTTCTGGTTTGTTGGCGTAGACGAGCGACTTCACATATCCCCAAAGAAAATAATCCAATGGTGTCAAATCACACGATCTTGGTGGCCAATTGACAGGTCCATTCCGCGAAATTATGCGCTCATCGAATGTTTCCTTCAATAAATCGATTGTGACGTGCGCTGTGTGGCATGTAGCGCCGTCTTGTTGGAACCACAACTCATCCACATTCATGCCATCCAATTCGGGAACAAAATTGTCGGTTATCATGGCTCTATACCGGTCTCCATTAACGGTAACTGACTCTCCAGCATTATTTCGGAAGAAGTATGGCCCAATGACTCCATCAGCCCATAGAGCACACCAAACAGTCAGTTTTTGTGGATGTAATGGCGTCTCAAGGGTCTCATGTGGATTCTCTTCACTCCAAATGCGGCAATTTTGCTTGTTGACGTAGCCATTCAACCAAAAATGAGCCTCATCACTGAACAAAATTTTGCGATGAAAATCAGCATCGAGATCAATCTCATTTTCGGCCCATACACCAAAATCACGACGCATTGCATGGTCTCGCGGCTTTAATTCTTGCACAAGCTGGATCTTGTAAGGTCGCAAGCCAAGATCTTTGCGCAAAATCTTCCATAAAGTTGATGGACAAAGCTCCAATTGCTGTGCACGGTGGCGAATCGATTCATTCGGGTCCTCTTTAACACTTTGCTCTACAGCGGCAATTGTTTCTTCGGTGCGCACTGTTCGACGTCTCTGCGGATGCGTATTATCACATAGAGTAAACGTAGTGCGAAAACGATCCATGGTTAACCGAATTAATTGCTCTGATGGACGATTATGTCGACCATAAAATGGACGGAGCTTGCGGTAAACTTCGCGAACTGAACCATTATTTTCGAAATAAATTTGCACGATTTGCAAGCGTTGTTGTTTTGTCAACCTGTTCATGATGAAATGGCAAACCAAACTAAATATTAATCACTTGACAGCTGACAAAATGGCCGCCAGTTAAAAAAGTGATGCCAACTTAAAGTTCTATACCTCAATAAAAAACACCCAATATATATAAATTTAAACATACATACGAGTACATACATATTTATAAGACTACGATTATTTGATCAGAAAAAGTCTTTTAAGTTTCCAACAATACTGTATTTATGTACATATGTCTGTATGTAACAAACTTAAACGATTGCCATCAATATGCGTATCGTTATTTACAAAATTTTTTTTTTCAATTATTCGAATAAATTGTTTTATTTATTTTATTCGTTCGAATGTTCGCACAAAAGTTCAAAATGTTTCGTCTATTCCAGCAAAAAAAAAATTCATGAAATTTTTTTCGAACAAATATTAAACACGAATAATTGACAACACTAATATACATACACGACACGAACACGAATGCCAAGATGTCCAACACGCACGCGAAATTTTTTCAAAACACAAAACTGCACAACACGCACGAAATCAAATTGAATAGCAAAATAAGCATTTTTTATATTCAAATAGATACATATGTAAGTTTGTTTAATTTCAGAGCTTTAAGCTTAAGAGACCCCTACACTATCAACAAATTCTACGGTTTTACCTGTTTGACGATACAAAATATTAAATTTTTTCTTTACTGGAAATTTATGCATACGTATTTTAACACCAAAAATCGTTTCGTGTTCATCGCGTCAAGTTTGCTCAACACAATACGACACGAACACGCACGAAAACAGATTTTCTGTCACGAACACTTCGTGTTGAAAATGAAAAAAACACGACTCACGCCCATCTCTAATTCCAACTAATCGCAAGTAATAGGGAAAACAAAAATTCTAATTGGAAAAGGGAGAAATTTCAAGCGGAATTTTATTCATAATTGCCCTGATAAATTTTCCCCCGTCTGATTTAGTTCGAAAATTGTTATTTTTGTTATGTTATCGTTTTTTTTTCTTAAATAAAATTTCAAAATAATGAACAATTTATTTATTTTTAGTTACTGAAATTAATAAATTCACGAAAATTGTTTTTAATCGCTAAACCGATTAATCCAAAATTAGCCGACTAAACCACAATTTTAAAATTTTTACAAGAATGTTTTTTTGAATTTTTTTATTTTTTAATTTTTTTTTGCAACTGAGGAAGTAGAAGTAAAATTAATATGTACTAATTTTAAGAAATTAAAAAAATTTGCAATACAGACCTATTGAAAATTAAAAAAAATCTAAAAAAATGTGAAATTTGTGTTAATTTTTTAACGTTAACTTTGATTTTTTTTTTTGTAAATAAATTAGATGTTATATCAATTGTATTCAAACAAAATTCGCAATCGGTTAAAGCTTTTCCAAACACTTTGAAATATTTAGCATTGCTATATGTACATATGTATTCATTTTTGTCTGAATGTTAGTATGTATTTAGATACATATATGTACATACAGTGAAGGACTTAAGTCTACATGCAAGCACAATTTTGCTTATTTTTAAAAAAATATGCATGAAATGAAAAAACAGAAAAACAGTTTCGTTTTACATTTGGTTTTATTTGCAAAAACAACAAAAAAGATATTTTAATTTTTTGTCATGAAAAAACACAAAATATGAAAAAAAAAATGAGAAGACAAAAGTCTATGCAGCAAAAAGAAACAAATAAAGCAATGACAGAGTAGCTGTAAAGCACCGTTATTTATAATTTTTGGTAAACACATCATTGTAGTTATTCTACGCAACATTTGAGTGTATGATTTGTTAATGTCTGGACCGAATATAGCAAAATGTCGCAGAGAAAAGAAATATCAATCGAAATTAGACAATTAGTGATGAAACACAGAAATGAAAATAAATCGTATGCTGAAATAGGAAAACATATTAAACCTGAGCCGTTCAACTGTGCAAACTATTGTTGAAAACTACACTGAAACAGGTTCCTTTAATAACAAAGCTAGAACAGGTAGGCCAAAGAAGCTTTCCAGGAGAGACGTGCGTTGTATTTTAAAAGAAGTTACCCAAAATGCCAGAATTAGCGCTCCAAAACAAGCCGACCACATCGCAAATGTGTCTAATAAAATTGTTCATCCAAGAACTTTCAAAAGAGCTCTCAACAATAACGGATTTTTTAGCCGAACACCGCGTAAAAAGCGAATTCTTCGACTTGAGTTTGCACGTGCGCACATTAATAAAGGAATGGATTTCTAGTTCAGGGTTTTATTTACGGACGAATCAAAATTTAACATATTCGGAAGTGATGGGCGTGCTAAGATATGGAGAAAAAGAAATGAGGCTCTGCACGTCAAGAACTTAATACCAACTGTGAAGCATGGCGGAGGGAGTGTTATGGTTTGGGGAGCTATAGCAGCATCGGGTGTTGGAAAATTGGTTTTTGTAGAAGGCACTATGGACCGCTACCATTATAAAAGTATTTTAGAACAAAATTTGAAGCCATCTGTGGAATGCTTGGATCTTGGGGAAGGCTGGATTTTCCAACAGGATAACGATCCCAAGCATACTGCTATGGTCGTCAAACGCTCCCAGGCAACTCAATACACCTCCGCAAAGTCCCGATTTAAATCCTATAGAGCATGTCTGGGAACTTTTGCAGCGCAAAAAAAAAAGCATTAACAGAGGCATGGAGCAAAGTGACTCCGGAAGAGATGAACAATTTAGTATCATCAATGACACGACGCTTACAAGCAGTAATAGACAACGGAGGTGGATAAACCAAATACTAGACATAAACAAAACATGATGTGTTGTGATATTGTTAATAACTTTTTAAAAAGACTGAACTGCATGCACACTTTTATCATACCATATTTTAGTTGTTTTCTGTTTTTTTTTATTAAAGTACAAGTGAATTAATTTAATTTTTGTTTTTATAAAAAAAAATTTTCTTTAAAAAAAAACCGATCCTTATTTTTTTTTTATTATATTCTTCAGAATAGTGATATATGCGACTGCATGTAGTCTTTAGTCCTTCACTGTATGTATGTATGTACAGAAATTATGATTTGGCATCGATAACTCAAAATCCAACTCATGCACAAATAATACATAAATATGAACAGACACACTCATGTCTACATATATTTCCTCGTCGAAAATCCAAAATTATGTATGTGCATATCAACAAAAAAAAAAAAAAAAAAACTATAAACTCATTACTTTTATTTTTAGTTACTAATTTAAAAATAAATTTAAAAATAAAATAATAAATAAATACTAAAATTTAGTATTAATACATAAAATACCGAAGTATATTTATTTGACATAAAAACGTCTTTATTTATTTAATTTGAAAATTTTACTTATTTTTATGGTTAAGCAATTGTCTATATGCACTTCGTTCCCGCTCTTGGGTTGAAGTCTACTGATGAGTTCCAAAAGCGGGAACGAAATGCATATAGACATTTGCTTAACCATACAAACAAATAAAATGTTCAAATTTAGTATTAATTTTAGTTAAACTTCATTCTTGTTATCAAAAGAAGGTGAAAGGTATTAAAAAATTATTTTTAATGTCTGTTTCACTTATGTGTAAAATAAATATTTATTTTTATTTTATTTATAAAATAAAATAAATAAATAATTGTTTCAGAAAATGCAAATGCAAAAGAAAGTAACAAACATATGTAACTTGTTTTTTCTTGTGAAATATCTAGTTTAGTTGTTGTTTTAATTCAATATTCCATAATTTGTTTGTACGAAGTATTTTTTATATATTTTAAAACGTTTAGGACAATTGATGTTAAGTACTTTTGCAGTTTCGACGGCGATATGTAGGCATAAAAATACATATGTAAATTGATAGGTACATATGTTGGCAAAATTTATTTATGTAAATATACTATGTAGGTACAACTTACATAATTTAGCAGATATAATTTTTTAAATTATAATAACAAACCTTTAATTTTATTTTTCTTGAGCACAAAGAGCACAATCAAAATTTAAACATGTTTGTTCTTGTTTTTGCCAAACTATGGTTATTCAACTTAACACTTTATTTTGCACGGCTAAGGAAATTTACGAACTTAACTCACTATTTATTTTTATTTTATTAGTTAAACAAACATTAACTCAAATATTTTTTAACAGTTGTAAATCTTAAAACCTACATACTCGTACATTAATACTTTTATTAAAGAAGTACTAACTACATACAACGCGTTATAAAAGTTAAACGAACAATTGAAACGAAGAGCTTATGTTTAGAGAAAAAGAAACCGTAAAGGTAAAACAAACAAAATTAAGAAATTCGACCGACCGACCGCTCAGCAGGAGTACCAGTTTTTAACTGAAATAAAAACAGTCAAACAAAATTTGCTAAAACATGAAGCCCTCCATGATGAAAAATAAAACCGCAATAACAAAAACAACATGAAATTCACACGCTCAAACATACATACATACATATAGAGTGCATTGTAAAAGCAAAAACAAATTTCCAAGAGAAATAACAGCAAGCCCCACAACAAAACCTTTCGAAAAATAGAAAAAGCAAACAGCTGAGAGTGATTTTGTGTTTGCTATTATTAAAGTCAGGCATGGAAAGATTAGTACTATTGCTTTTAAAACAATATTACATTGCAATAAAATTAATCTTTATAATCAGGAAGAACTTCTTAATCGGGCTTAAGTTCAGTAGGTATTTTCAATTCTTATCGAATGGAATATTTTTATGAATTAATGAGTTTCCAAAGGAAGAGAAGAAAAATTAAACTAGACTTTATTAGCTGGGCGAAATACCGATATTTTTCTGTGCAGCCACGCACTTCATCTGCACTCATGTCTAATAAAGTCTAGTTTAATTTTTCTTCTCTTCCTTTGGAAACTCACATTAATTCATAAAAACATTTCATTCGATAAGAATTGAAAATACCTACTGAACTTAAGCCCGATTAAGAAATTATGTCTGATTAAAAATAATTCTAGTTCAATTAAATTTGAAATGTCTCAAAATGTTTATAAATAAATAATCTTTTATTATGTCCTCATATAATTTTTATAGTTTTAAACTAAATTTTCATTTTTGGCATATATAAATATTTCAAGACTTTTTTCTCCACTTTTTAAAATGTAAAATCATGTCCTTTTCAGGAATCAGTTAATTAAAAGCACATGAAATATAATATTTAAATTTTAGTGGGCGTGGCTCCTCCCATTTTTGTTAAGATTGAGATTGTGTCAGACTTTTCAGCACAAGGTGTGCTTTGAGTTTTGTAGTGGTCCGATAAGTAGAAGCACATAAAAACAAAGGAAAACCGCCCACTTATTTGGCAATGGGACCAAAAACAAGCTACACTCTTTTAGACAAATAAAAGAACTTCAAAAATCAGTCTAAAAAATACGGAGTTCTAACACACATAAAAAAAAAATTAAATACATATAAATTGATATTTTGAAGCCTTTAAAATTTTTTTGGGCAAAAAAAACTAACCCTTCAATAATCAATCACTCTTATCGGTAATACAAGTTCACGTGAAATGTGTTCCCTTTCCCTAAAATTGTAATCGCCAATTTTTGCTTTGTTGTTGTGTTAGTGTATTATATTCTAATTTTGTTCACAATTTTTGTACATGGATAATATTTCACGTGAACAAAATGTTTACTTCTTATTTTTGATAAGGTTGAATTTCAATGTATTTTTAAGAAACAATTAATATTTAAAAGAACAATTAAATATGGATTTTTGGAAAAAGTGATAAAAATATTAAAACTTATGGCTTTATCTCATTTAGAATGAAATGTTACATTTATTGCACATTTTAATGAAAATTTGCATTAAATAGTTTTTTTTTGAACTAGAGGTTTTATTGTAAATTATTGAATCACTCCTTATGAGCGTAAATTTTTACTTTAAACGAACGCTGAATTTAGTTTTTCTTAATAAAAAGTAAAAAATTTTTGCACTTTTTCTAGAAAAGAAAACAGCATTAATATAAAAACAATTCCCAAAACAGCACAAGAGTAAAGGAAATGATGTAAGATTTTTATTGTTTTCTTGCAAAAAATGATAATTTCAAAATTTTGACGAACTAGTGCGATATAATACAACAATTTCCCAATTGCCAATTATCGAGCCATGCATTTAATTATATTCTATTGAATTATTTTTTTAAACATCTATTTGATATCCAACTTCCCATATCTGGCTTAAGTACACAACTCCCCCACCCCCTTCCACAAATTATTAAAAAAATAAGAAAATTTTCACTTTACTCTTTTCTCTCATTTACTTTATTTCAATATCTTTTTCAGGAAATTTTCTGTCCACAACAAAGCGCCAAATTTGCTTTTGAATGTTAAAACACGTTTGTTATGTCACGCGAACTTAAGTAGCAAAACAAACAGTGATAAATACAGGAAATTTATGTATGATTATGGGGAGAAAATTAGAAAAAAAAAACACATTGGGGCTTCGGTGTTTTTGTTATTGCTACTCATTCTATGTTTATGATTTTCAACGAAAGAGACTTGCCTTTAATAGACTAAAGAGTACAAATTTGTAAAAGCAACAAGTGTACAAGTGAAATTTCTCTTTCATATCAAAGTCATTAAAATTTAACGCTTTTGACGTGGCTTTTGATTTAATGCACTTTTAATGGATAAATTAACTGAATGCAATATTTTTAATTTTGCATAATAAAGCGAAACGTGAAAAATAAATAGAAATAAATTTATAAGAGAGTTAGAGATATTAAGTTACAATTGCAACTAAAAGAAAATGTGATAAATATTTGCGCGTTTCCGAGAAACAATTTCCTATCAATTTTTTTTGTGAGACATTTTTATTATTTACATATAAATTTTAATTTCTTTTTAATGCTTTAAATTCTAAAATTTTAAAAGGGGTTATTCACAATACCCGGAAATGTTTAGGCTATTCCTTGTTCTGACTTAGAAATTCACTTTACCATTTAATTTTTTTTCTCGCCGTCGGTTTAGTATAACAGGATTTTATATAGAGAATAATTTCCCGAGGAATATTTATAATTTGGCTAATTTGTATTTGCGAATGCCTCCTGCACAGGCGTTTACGAATAGAATCATATTGTTTTTTGAACTTATTGAGGGATTTTTGTTAGTTTTTTTTTTATAGAAGTAACACTCAGGTAATGAATGCCTACTACTATTACAGGAGTTACCTTCTTTAGGAAAGGGATAGTGATAGAGAAGCTTCATTCTTTTACAAGTCTGATTTTTGCATGTTTTTAATAATGCAGTGTTGCAGCGCCTCTGGTGTCAATGAAGCGCATTAAATTTTCAAAGCTGTGCTTAGCAGCCTTTTTTTTTGGTTTTTTTACTTCAATTAGTTTTTGATTCTGCTGCACAATACCGACGAAGGAGGACGCTTCGATGCTACAATGCTTTTTGATTTCTTTTAGAATCCATCTTTTTTATGATCCTATTATCTTTCTCACCTCAACACTCAAACAGCCAAATTGTTTTTTTTTGTTGGATTTGAGAATCACAAAAAATTTTTACTTGTAATTGTTCTAATGGCACAAGCAAACTATTGTAAGGAACTCAACCGTTATTTAATTTGTGAATGGCAATACCAATGTGAAACTTGCGTTGACTCGTGGACGATCAAACAGAGTTGCGTTGAGAATAATCATAGGGGAATTAGTTATTGAATTTTACTTCTTGAATTTTCCATCACTTCGGTAATTTTTTTTAATTTGATCATCTTAACCAAACTTGATTTGTTTCAAAATATCAACATATATGTATGTATGAATTTATGTTTATAAATTGGTTAAAAACACTTACCCCTTTGTGGTACACCTTGCTGCCGAAAATTGTTCTTTTCCCCGCTTCAATTTTATAAATATTTCTTTTCATTGTTTAACTTTTTTCTTCTTCAAGATGGCTGGTTGTTGATTTATTCCCCAAACAAACTGTTGCTGATAGCTCTTAACGTTCAAAGAAATTGTTGCTTTCCGATCCATATTCGAATACCTGGTGGTTCAAGCAACAGTCTTATTTCCATAGTCGCAAATTCCATCTTCATGGCTGCAAGCATATTTTGCGAGCATCTTTTGTCGGAACACATGCCCACAACAGCGACGCCAATGTAATTTTTTTTCCTATGGCCAAGTGGTTTTTAAAATTATGAAATTTTACTTACAATAGGCATTTGTTAGAGTTTAAATGTCCAATTAATCCAGTTAAAATCATTATAAACTAAGTTTTCGGCGCTTGCGAACTTGAAAATGGAGGAAGAAGCATTATTCTGCATGAATTACCATACAGCTGTATTCCACCAAGGGATCTGAAACTGCAAGAGTTTAGTTGATGTTGCATCGCTTCGGAAGGTTAAAACAAAGAGTTTCAAACTGTAAACATTTTAATTGCATTTGTTTGAGAATTAAACAGGTGTCATGTGATATACATTTGCTATTAAAATATATGTACACACACGTGTACATGCCTATATATCGTCAGCTGAGTTGCAAAACCACGTAACTCACAAAATTTTTAAAATCATATTTTTAATAATTTTTAATTAATTCTTTGGTATTACATCGAAACACATGTCCCTACTTTACTTCAGTCACTTGAGCAGTTTTGTTTAGTTTTTTCTCTCTCCTATGAATTTCGAAAATCTCGTAACTGATTTTGCATTTCAGCTAACAAATTTGTTTGCAGATTTTTTTTTGTAAAAAAATAATTAAATACATATAGAATACATACTGAATTCTGGAAAGATTTTCTCTTCGGGATGACATAACGATAAAAATCTGAAGACAATTTAGGCAGAAATTCCTTGTTTGCGACGTACCTACACAAAGCAGAAATCCTTTACTCACGGCAGGAGGCCAACAAACCAGAAAATATTCAAACAGTCAAGTCAATGCACATATCGCTCATTTACTTAAAGAACGCGAGATGGAGAATTAGTCCTAGTAAATATAACAATTGTTATATTAATATTATTACATTAATATACATGTGTACATACATAGATACATACATACATATGCATCTAATTATTAGATATGTATAATATGCAAGGTAGAAAAATATGTTTTAATTATTAATTATTATTTTTTATAACTTACCTTATATTTTGTAAGTAAAAATCTATTTGAATTTTATAGCTGACGTTAAAATCTGTCATACGAGAAAAATATTATCAAAATATGTTGAAGATCTTCCGTGATATAGGAGTAGTATAAATATGGGGTTTCTGAAAAAATAATATCATTACAATGAATTTTTGCAAAAAGATAAATCCGTATGTATTTTTGAAATGTGTTTTGAAATCCTCATTTTTCTAATTATTTTTTGTATATAATTTTTCTTTTTATTTATTTATTTAATTTTTAATTAGAGAAATAAGGTTTTACACTTCATACTTACTTTTATAATTTATTTATATTGTTACCACTATATATATTTAAATGTTTATTTCATGTATTAAATTCTTACTTTTGTGTTTTTTTTTCTACAATGTACTTAAAATTTAATAGGATAAAAATATAAATATATGTAACAATTTTATTTATCTCTTAAACTTTCTTTTGCATTTTTGTTGTCCGTATTCTACTATTTTAACTTTCTAACCAAATTTAATTAAAAAAAAAGAAATAATAATATAAAATATTTTTAAGTAAGATAAACGAAAATTATTTACAAAAGTACACAGATAAATTGAAGTGCTTTATGTATTTGTCAAAAAAATTTATTTTGTTTTACAGTTTATTTTTTTTTTTGTAATAACAAATGTATTTGTTTGATTTAGTTTAAAAATTGTCTTTAGTGTTAAAAAATGACGCTCTTCAAAATATTTGTAGAAGGAGATCTATTTTGTGTTGGCGTTATAGTATCCATAATAATTTTGTTAATTTTGATTGATTTTCTTTTTTCTTTGTTTTAGTTTGACAATATGACATCATGGATGAATTGACAATGGCGATTGAGTTCGTCTTAATTTTTCCAAAGCGAATCCATGTCCACATATAAATGTTAAATGAATTGATTAGATTTAGTTTGTTTATTTACCGGCGAATTGAAGCCAAATATTTACTATCAATTTGCCTAATTCAATCCAAATCATACTCATACGAATTCGCCTTGATCGCAAGTATGCCTGTTTCAAAGCACGTTAAGGCGAATATGAATATGCCTTGGCGTGTGCCCTAGGCCAGCTGTTTTAACAACGAATTTGCTTGAATTTGCCGTTATTGCTATGCTGGTTTTTTATTTTTATATAAAAATTTAAAAATTCAACTAAAAATTTTTTGTTCGTTTCTTTTATTATTGATTTGAGCTTTAAAGTTTTGATATATTTTGAATTTAATGCTTTACGTTATTTTTATATTTCAAGCTCATGTGGTGGAATGTTTTACACTTTTTAAACAAAGTTTTTTTTTTAAGTTTTCGCAACGATTTGATTTGTACAAAATCTAATTTTTAAGTACATAAGTCAGTAAGTAAGTTTCTAGTTGTTATTTCGTTGATAATTCAATATAAAATTGTGGCTGTTTTTGGCAAATATTTTCGGACAGTGGTAATATATGTATATTAAAAAAAAATTTATGTTTAATTCAAATTAAATATATTTGATAAGATGTTGATTTTTAACAATTTATGGAAGAACATTTTTTTGTTTTAATAATTAAAGCATTTACAAAATATGTTTCACATCAATACTAAAAAAACTATATACGAGAACGGCTTCAGAATTAAGTAAACCAAAAATGTATAAAATGACTTCAAAGCAAAATATTTTGAAAGCTTAAAGAAGAATTCAATTGCAACACATTTAAGTACGAGTTCTCATGAAGCAAATGTTTGCTTCAGGAATAGTTCGGAGTCTTTCAAATACTATATATATATGACAATACTTGCGAATATGGGGCATTTACCGAATGATTATATTCGATATCGAAAAAATGTTTTCTTTAACTTCCATTGAAGCGTTTTGTTAGATATCGAATGAAGTAATTCGCAGATCGAAAGGCAGTCTAATGATTTTAAATGGTAAGATTTCTCATTTCAAAAGATTTAACAGATTCTAAAATAAATTGAAATTACATGTTTCAAAAGTCATTTAAATAAAAAAAAAAATAAAAAAGGGAGCCAATTAAGACATACGATATCGAATGCAGGCAATTTGCCCCCAGTCCAAGGTATAAAAAATTAAAAAACTTAGCATGAAATCAAAACGTTCATATTTATATGTATATAAGTCGTATTATTGTTTAAGTTAAACAAGTAAAAATAAAAATGAACAACTTAAGTTTTTCTTGCATACTCTAATCTTTTTTTTTTGGAAATCTTAGGATTTAAAATCATTCCACTTATATCTAAAATTTTACTCTCCATATGCTGAAAATTTCTGTTCGAAAAACAATTAACTTGTCAAAAATTTTTTTGTAAGCTTTTCATTTGCTTTAGAATCCTAAATCGAGTAGCCAGCCTTTCATATTAAATTTATATGTCATTTCATTTGCAACGTATTGTAGGCTTTTCTTCTAGAAGAGAGATTCCTACTAAGATCTAGTCTTTACAAAATACTTGTTACAAGTATTTAAGTTAGAAAATTTCGAAACTCCTTTTTTGTTCAATTTCTTTGAAATTAAAAAAAAATTGCAATACTTTTTATAAAACCGTACTTTTTTTATAATAAAAGGCACTTTTTTATAAAAGGTAATTTTTTATAAAAGTTACTTTCTTATAAAAGGTACTTTTTTATAAAGGGTAGTTTTTTTTAATAAAAGGTACTTTTTATAAAGGGTACTTTTTTTTATAAAAAGTACTTTTTTATAAAAGGTACTTTTTTTATAAAAGGTACTTTTTTATAAAAGGTAGTTTTTTATAAAAGGTACTTTTTTATAAAGGGTACTTTTTTATAAAAAGTACTTTTTTATAAAAAGTACTTTTTTATAAAAGGTACTTTTTTTTATAAAAAGTACTTTTTTATAAAAGGTACTTTTTTATAAAAGGTACTTTTTTTATTAAAAGGTACTTTTTATAAAGGGTACTTTTTTTATAAAAAGTACTTTTTTATAAAAGGTACTTTTTATAAAAGGTACTTTTTTATAAAAGGTACTTTTTTATAAAAGGTAGTTTTTTATAAAAGGTACTTTTTTTATCATGTATGTTACTTTTTCATATAAAACGTACTTTTTTACATAAAACGTACTATTACCTATTCCATATTTTTTTCATTTCCTATTTAATTTTTTCAAATAAAATGGAATTAAAAAAATATTGAAATAAGTCTTCTTAATTTAATCAAATTGAAACGTTCTGAATTTAAAAAGCTGAGTACGACCAAATGAAATTGGCGAACATAAAAGACACTAAAGGGCAGTTGGCTTCTATGGCTTTCCCTTTGCCAAGCCAATATTTATCCGAAGAATGTGTGTGTTTCTGTTGACTTTAATAGTAGTGTCTGAGACAAAAATTATGGTATTTAATCTTGATCTTTATGACTACAAAATAATGTTTGCAAATAAGTTGGAAGAGGACATAATGTTGTTTTTGGTGCCTTCCTCCATTACAAGCTGGGACACAGGGTGTCAAAGTTCGCCATCTCGTTTTATGAATTCATTTCCAAACTCGTAACTCTTACAAAACGTAAACCGCATTTAAGGATTTTGAATTGAATTTTATCTATTATTTTATAATTTACATTTGAATTTAGATTTTTTTTCGAGCATTTGATTCAGTTTTTTTAATTAACAAATTTTTTACGGTTTAGACTAGTAAAACAATTAAAAAAATGGCGCATATTCAAAGTCGAAACAAAATATACTTGAAAATTTAAAATCAGTATTTTGTGAGGTAATATTGGTTTTACATTTTTAAAGTATACTTTGTTTTGACTATGATTATGTGCCAATATATTTTTATTGATTCAAAATAGTATTTGCTACAGTTCGCTGTAAATTATAGTGATGTTAATTTCCTTAATGGAAAAGTTTAAATTTACTAAAGCTTTTAATTTAATTGTACACAATTTATCAGCCATTTCACAGAACACAATTGCAATCGGAAGTAGTTTCAATTCCTAAAGTCGATTCTTTAGAAAATGAGAAGAAAACAAAAATTTCCTCGGAATGATGCTACTTCAAATTTTCAAAGTGGTTTTGATATTTTTTAATGATTTATTAAGGAAAGATTAAATGGTATGTTTGATTATTACATTGATTTTTAAGCATTTATTTAATATTTGAATTTCTTAAACTTGTTGAGGCAAACAAAACAAATTGACGCATATTTTAATAGAAATATGGCCACATTATTTTTTGTTTATTTTGTTCTTTTTCTGCTTTTTATTCACCACTAACCATGATTTTTTGAAATAACGAGATTTTCTGATTTTTAGAAATAAACAAAATCATTCGGAGTCTGGAGAATCTAAAACAAAATCGTTGGGGAATTGCAAATACGAAATCAAAACTATTCCGCTCGGAATCTGTGACGTGCCTGTATATCAAAATTTCGAAAAGTTAAGACTTTCTGAAGATTTTAATTGTACAAAAAATTATACCACAGATCTTTTTTCTAAGCAAGTTTCCCCGTAACTAGCTAAAATTCATAATGATATCTGCCAAGAATAATTTTTTCTGAACTTTTACATTCAAAAAATAAATTTAGGGCTGAGATAGACAGAAATTTTTTTAAATTTTTTTGCTTAAAAACCCCTTAAAAATACACTTAATTACCTATTGAATGATATATAATACATTAGAGTTCGGTTATAACGAACTCCGAGGTACCTGGAAATTATGTTTGTTATAGGCGAAGTTCTTTATAAAGGCTAGGACTCACTATCCTACATAATCGTACGACTTTTGAAAAAATACAACCCTGATCTAGTAAATTCTTGTTGTCTTTCGAAAATTTTCATAAACTCCGTCATACCAAGTTTGTATTTTTTCAAAAGTCGTACGATTGTGTAGGATAGTGAATCCTAGCTTTAACCGAGGTGGATGTCATCTACATACAATTCAAATAAAGTAATGAAATATAAGCAACATAATACATTTTATGTAAGAAAATACAAGTCCAGTTAAAACCTTTTCTTCGTTAAATTTAAGAAAGCTACAAGAACAGGCGAGGAAAAAATATATGTGCCAACCAAATAATTTGCAATTTTTTTTATTCTTTATAAACCGTATAAATTTCCAAGAAGTTTTGCTTAAGGTCAAACTAAAAAAAAAAAAAAATCTTTACAAGTCAAAATTCGCTATAACCGGAATTGGCTGTAAACGTATTAATTTTTATAAAATATTAATGCAAAACTGTTGATAATGGAGAAAATGTTGGTTATAGGTCACAATTCGCTACAAACGGTGTTTGCTGTACCCGAACTCCACTGTATGTTTATATATTTTATTTCATATAACAACCCAAAGACCCTCAAAAATATGTGCTTGTTCAATATTATTCACCTTTTCACTCGTTTCAATACCAGATAGATAAGCAGGCATATAATTATTATAAAATTTAAGTTGCACAATACTCGTGCGTTGACTTATGGAAATGAGCAGTGTTGCCGTTTTTCTTATTTTTAACCAAATTTGGTTTTTTTTTCTAATTTATAGATGAGTAATTTTTTCTCATTTTGTTTACTTTTTAAACAAATAATTAATTATTTGTATATATAAGGAATTTTTTACTTCACGTTACAATAAAATTTTGTATTTTTTTCCCCCATAAACGATACAACTTCAGTGTAAACTACTTAATATTAAATATTATACAAAATGAAGCATTTCGATTAATTTAGTTTCCGCAAAAAAAAATCGTACACACTCTACTTCGTGCTATGTGGCTACTATGAAAATAAAGCATAAAATATAATCATGCTGTACAATTTGCCTACTAACGTTGCAACCGTTTAGCACAATACGTCAAAAAAAAATCAAAACGTTTTAAACTCTGGTACAACCAACACACAACTTAATACAACAACCCCACAATTACTTATTCAATCAGCTGATTTCCCACTCTGGGATGCTAAAAAAAATTTATGTGTACATATCGTACCATAACCGCCAAAAAAGCTTAAGCGACATAATTTTCGAACTTAATTTTTTGACCAAAATCGATTATTTGCTATCGTGAATAATCGGTATTCGTCAAAAAAAAAGGAGATCCAAAAAATTTGTGAGTTAAGCTTTTTTTTTATATATTATATATTTTATATATATATTTTTTATATATTTTTGTTTTTGCACTCATAATGCAAACCATACACCATATGTTTTGCCAAATATTTTAACTTTGGCAATAATTATCATTCTTTTCTTTATTTTATCAAATACTTTTCTTAACATTTCTTTTTTTCGATCGTGGCAACACTAAAACGATTGAATGCACATTCTTGCTCAAGGCGAATTCAATAAGATGAACTAATTTTCATATGAAATGCAACACTGCTGAAAAAACGTGTATATATGTTAGCAAGGCGAATTGAATCAGATGACCTCATTCCAGCAGCTGACGATCAGCTGCTAGTTTCTCTTGTATCAAAAACAAGCAAAATGTTCGTAAATTTTTTGCCAGCAGGAAAGTTTAAATTAAAAAATATGCAAACTTTTCCTACAATATGCACTTCATATTATTTTATAATTTTTAATTCGTTTATTTAACTTCATTTATACCCCACAGTTAGATGAACATTTATTCACAAGTCGAATTCCTGCCAAATGATCTCAAAGCAAATGATTTGCAACTCTGCATAAAATGCTTGTATACATATTTGTTAGTGCAAAATTCCTTGCTGTACGAAAATTTCCGAAAATTTTGCTTGATTTGACACAAGAGAAATTAACAGCTGATTACCATTTTCTGATTTCGAGATCAGTTCGCCTTGTTCATTCGTTTTAATATTTCAACGTACATATGAGTCTTATAAACCTTAAATTATATAATAATTTTATAGCTGCTTAAGCAAACGAGTGCATGAATGGTCAGTCATTTTAAATAAACATATATTTTTGATTCTTTTTTGGCAAGACATATCAAACAAGAAGACACATTGCAAAATTTCAGCAACACTGCTGTTAAAATGAGGATGATTGTTGTCAATGTAAAGATGATAAAATGGTCAAAATTCCTACTGCATGAATGTAAAATAATTCATTTGTCAAGTTTTGAAATATTCTAATTACAAAAAGCAGCTGATGAAAATTTTACTTAATGAGACCACTTGTTTTAGTGAACCTTGCTCTTTGGCTTATAATTGGAAACAGGGTGTATAGAGAACACTACTTGTAAAGAGTTAAGACGTATAACGAAAAATTTCTCTAGTTCCAACAGTTTTACATTAATATTTCATACAAATTACTACGTTTATAGCCAACTTTTTTTTCCAAGTCCTACCTAAACAAAACTCATTGGAAATTTACACGCTTATAAAGAGCAAAGAAAAAAACAGTCGCAAGGTATTTTTTAGTGTTTTTTTTTACAACTGTTCTTGAAGTTCAAAAATAAACAAATGCAGTGAAAAAATTTAATTGCTTTCTAAAAATTTAATGAAAGAAATATTTCCAAAAAATTTATGTTTAAGATTGTGTTTTGTTGCATTCTGTAAACTGTAGAAAATATTTACTATTAAAAAAATATTTGCAATTAACAGGTCAAAAAGAGTTCGTTATAACCAAGCTTCACTGTATTTTTGGTTTATGCTTTACTTGGCTGCCTTGCAAGCACAAGCAATTAAGTAGAATTTTGAATAATTTATTTCTCAATTAATTATACTTTTATAATTTGGTCATATAATAAAATAAATAAGTGCCCATTCATTTTTTAATTAAAAAAAAAATATTTAAAAAATATTTGTATTTCTTTTAAAAATAAGATAAACATTATTTTGTTTATGTTTTGTTACATTCTTTGTATTTGTAGAAAATATTTACTACGGATTGTTACTTTATAACAAACACAATTTCATGGTCGCCAGGAAATCGTTATAGCCAATCTACACTGTATTTGTATACAAGGAAAGATCAATAAGTCTGAGACATTTTAAATTTAATTACATGTTTTTTTTTATAAAAAAATTGCTTTATAAAAAAAAATATATATTTTATGTGCGAGACTTATTGACCTGCCCTCGTATAATTTAATAGGCAATTAAGTATATTTTTAAAATTTGGTTTTTAAAAGACATATTCATATAAAGTAGACTCACCTCAATTTCCCCTGACAAATTCATACTTGTGGTGTTAAAAAGAAATGTACTGAAAAATGTGTGTTGACATCTGAGGGATATTCATATTACAAGCGGCGAAAATAGTCAGCTGGGCAGTTGAGATCACCTGATATCGAATTGCTTTGGGGTTTTAAGCGGCAAATGAAAAGAGAGTTGCTATTTGTTGTTTTTTTAATTTAAAAGTTCACGAAATATTATTCTTGGCAGATATCTCTATGGGCGTTTAAAGAATAAATATATATTTTTATAATTACTAGTTAATTGTGGAAAAAAATTTATAAAAAAAAAGAAAAATTGGCATAATTTTTTGTACAGAAACAGTTTAAACTTTTCGTAAGTTTGGTATAAACACCCTTATTCCAGTTGTCAATATCGATGTCACGTCAATACAACACCAAACTATTGGGGCCTATCTACCCCTTGTCGAAAACAACTGATTCTTACTATTTTATAAACTTTAGGGAACAGAAATAGACTGTCAATAGCACAAAATTAATCTCGATAGCGAATAAGCGAATCCCAATTTTTTTTGGTATTGTATTGATATGAAGTCAATGTTGACAAATAGAATAAGCTGAATATTTTATAAATTTAAATAAAAAGCTTAAAAAATTTAAGCTTTTCCATTAAATCCATTATCTTTACTGCATTTTTCAGCGGGTGGAAGCTAATACCATTTCCAATCAATAAAAAAAATACATTAAGCGCAATTCTAAATATTCCCCAGGAAATGGTTACTTAAATTTTTGCGAGAATAAAGTCCTCCTATTCTAAACATAGAGCTAGAAAAATAAAAAGTGAGAGAGAATTTCGAATTTTTGAAGTGAGTTATTTTGTTTCCAGTTGTTTTATTTTACCTGAAAGTTCGCAAATGATTTTTTAAAATATAGGGGAACAAGAATTAAAGAACAAAACTCCCGGGTAAGTGTTATTCAGAATTGGAAAATCTGCTGCAGATTTTTTTCTTTATTGATAAAGTAGAACTTGAATGAAAAAAAAAAATATGCAATGCTTTCATTAATAATGGGGTCTAGTCGACGCTTTCGATAACGAGATGATTCGATCTTGTTTTTTTCCAGTTTGAGAGTTTGGGATTATGGTATTCAATATTGAACAATATTGCATATTTAAATCCTGTTAAAAAAGTAACAACTATTTTTGTTAAAAATAAATTATTAAAAATTTTTTTTTAACATTTTACACCCAAAATTCATAGTCTTGGTTTAACTAGCATTGATGGTTTAACCAAGGGCATATGTATGGTATTTAATTAATTAAACTAAAGTCATTAGTTAGCTGAGGACAGTGAATGAAGATACTGAGCCGAAATTTGTATTAAGAAAGTTTTTTTTGTAATTCGAAACGAAAGCAAATGCTTTCGAATTGTAATGTTAATAACATACAAATTCCTGAGTATTGTATTTCGTTTCAAAATGCAGAGTAGACCCCCCCCCCCCCCCCCTTATTATTAAAAAAGAGCTATCAAAAATGCTTCAGAGATTTATGCTAAGAATTATTTTCCATGTCACTTTCTTTTCTAGAGCGGCTAGTAGCTAGTAGTTGGAGTTGATAGGTATATCCTTTAAATATAATCAGTCCGCCGTGACTAATCATTGTTTAGTACAAAGTCATAGTTTACACTATGCAAGTCTTATTGCTAAGCTGATTAGTTTGTTAGGAAAGAAAGACGAGGGGAAAAGAAACGTTACTGTTCCCCTCGTCTCTCTCTCCATCAAACTAATCAGCTTAGCAATAAGACTTGCATAGTGTAAATATGGACAAAGCAGTAGAGTGAGCATTTCGAAACTAATGTTCTACAGTTGCCGGAATTCACTAGTTGGTTTCAATCGGTTTGTTTTACGCAATGACTAATATATCCTTCATAACTACCAATGAAATGATCGGTAAGTTGTCTGTCACTATTCTTGTAGGGTCCTAATGGTAGAATTACTGAAATCGTATCGTGCTGTTGCGTGTCAGCTGACAAAATCCGTAACATTTAATAAGCATGTTGATGCTTATTGAAAATGTGTTGGCAACGTTTGCTACGTAAAAATCTACAGAAAATAGATTTTTACGTAGCAAACGTCAACTTCTGGCTTACATACATACACACACACGTATAAAGCAAAGTAACAGCTGACACTTTCGCTGGCAGCCTCACGTTTTTACTAACTAACATACAGACTTAAACGATACGACAACTTCAAAAGTAAGACGATACGATTTGGCTAACGAAGCCATAACCTCTTTCTTTCCGATGCCATTGCAGACCGCATGTTAAAACAACGTTGCTAAAACAGATTTCTTAACAACGCTGTTAACACATTAACACAACCGTAAAATGACACTATAATAACCATAACATTATGTTAATGGATGGCATACCATTAACATGATTTCAGTGTTGACATGCTAATTTCATGGCTGGTGTTGACTCCGGCTAAGAAATAGAGAAAGTAATTTCCGCCTAATTAAAATTTGCTTAACATGGAAATGTTTCCATAAAACGAAATTTGATAGCCTGTATGACAGCTGGTAGTGTAACAGGGTGCCCATATTCCATATTTTTTTTTATTTGCCGGCAACATACATACATATGTATATATAAATTAGATTTATTATCACCACTATTTTTGCTTTCGGAGCCTCTGGGCGGTATTCAACGAGGTATCACTTACAACATGGATCGAAAAAAAATGTCAAGCAAAACATTATTGATATAAAATCTCGATTTACTTGCATTGTAAACGATATAATTTACTTATTTGGTCTCTTAACTCCAATACCGTTCTCGCATTTACAAAGTTTTTTTTTTATAAAAAACAAAAGTTCTTTAACAGCTAGAAAAAAATTATTTCATTGCTTTTGTTTTCATAGTTATTAAAGCTAATGCGTGATTAATGATATTGCGATATATTTTTTTTTTTTTTTACAATTCTCTCTACTTAATAAAACTGAGTTTAATGCAAAAATATATTTTAATTATATTTTACTAAAATGCAAAATTTTAAGATTTTTTCTCTTAACTTGGTAGTACTTAAAATTTTTTAAATTATAATTTCTTGAGGCACGCAACTACTATGAGGATTATTTTTTGGTTTTTTTTCTTTAATTTTTATTTTTTATAATAAATTATTGTTTTAAGCCTGCATTCAATAGATGAACAGCTAAAGAGCTTTTAAGGTCTGCTGGAGAAATGACAAACAATAAAAAGCTCATCAAAGCGTTTCAAACTCTATTGAATCTTTTTAATTTGTCCACTTTTTCTCTAATAAAAAACTACTATTTTTAAAATTACTTTTTTTTTTAAACTACGTAAATGCTGTTTTTAATTGTTTTCTTTGTCAATAATTAAATATTATCGTATTGTATGTATAAGTACAATATTTCTAAATAATTTGTTAATAATCTTTTGAAGCGATTTTTCTGCATTGTTATTTTGTTTTTATACTATATTTTGTTTGTTTTTAAGGCTAGTATTCACTACCCTACATAATCGTATGCATTTGAAAAATATACAACCCTGATCTAGTGAATTGTTATTGTCTTGTGCAAATTTTCATAAACTCCATCATACCAGGGTTGTAATTTCTCAAAAGTTTTAACTATTTAGGACAGTGTGTAGCAGCAGCCTTTAGTGAGAGATTTTACTTTTGAAGTCTGTCTTATAATTGATCAATAATAAAATGCCATGTTTGATGTTTGTTGATTTTTCTATTGGCTACGAGCTAAGCGCGGTTTGTCAAAACAATCGCCAAAGAATTTATTCAGAGAATGATATAAATGTGGTCGGACGCCGGCTAAAGCATGATCCTCGTCGGGGTAACTCTGTGGAAGAAGGATTAGAAAACCAAAAATCATAAGCACAATTATTTTAGAGCAATGATGTCCAAAAATGTTTTGCAGCTGTATTGGTGAGAGAATTTGAAGTACAGTGTGCTTACGATAAGTAAGCATAAATATTTTATTTACAATTTAATTAAAACAAATTGTTTTGCTTATCAAAAAGAAAATAGAGTGCAGTTCGCATTGAGATGGCTATTTGTTGACTAGGTAAAATGATAAAATTTTCAATACATTTTGCTGTTTTAAAATTTAACTTTTAAAAACAAAATATATTGAAAATTTTCCGACTTTATCAAATAAAGAAATAGTAGATTCCTTAATAAAACCCCCATCGGTAAGCGGTCTACTTTACGTATCAATATATAAGGGCACTACTCTTAAAATTTCATTTTTTAAACTAGAATTCAATATTCTTTCATTATTTTTTTCCCACTAACCCTCGCTTTAATTTTTCCTCATCATTATACCTAATCATATTGATATTAAAAGAATAATAATGCTTCTAAATAACATTTTATAATGCCTCTTATATATTTAATAACATAAAAACATTGGGCATTATCAAAAACATTATATATCGAAAAGTATTTTCTTATGTCCATCATGTACTTTACGCACTGTATTTGAAAAATCTTAATACAGCCGCTACGCATGTTTACTCGTTGCATAAAATAAAATGATGTGTGGCTTCTAAACAATTGTTTGGTGAAATGGACAGCCATGTTTTAGAGAGAATTTTTCTTAAAGTGAGAGAAAGAGAGTGCTAAATGGCTAGATTACTAAAATTCATAAAAATAGCTTGAGCATAAACATTTACTTAAAAGTGGCCTTTTTCATGTGTTCATAAACTCGCTTTAAGGGTTCTTAAAGCAGTCTTGGCTGGTCATTGCCATTGGTCATTGGTTAGAGCAAGTATGAGTAGGTGGCAAACTGGCATTCCGCATTTTTTGCAGGCTATGTGAGGAAGAGGGGCAGCCAGAAGCACTGGAAAATTTCCGAATAAAACTTTTTGTTCACACAGATTTTAATTTCGTACCATCAATTCCATTATAATTAAAAACTTACATATTTCCACTTTTTCCGACAGACAAATCTTTGTAAATAAATATCTTCATAAATATGAAGAAAATGAGAAATATGAAACAAACTGTTCACACGTTGGGAAATTTCAATGTGGAATTTTATTTATGACAAGCCTGATTATGTGTCATTGTCCGAGGCCACAATGCCACTGATTTAAGTGACAAAGTACCGTTTTTCATGAGGAACTAAAAAATATCACGCAGTGTAAACTCGAGAATATTAGCGGGCTCACCATGAGGAGGAAGAAACTATGACGGGAATCACAATGGACCTAAAAGTCTCCGAGGCACTACCCTTATTAATATAACATTTCAATTCGCTTTGTTACTTGTCTAGAAGTTCGTAATGAAGATTACTCTACCTTTACCATGAGTTAGCGACAGAAAAATTAAAAACGGTTGGCCCCCTTCCAATATAGTTCAACATAATATTTCATACACTAATCGCCAAACGATTCCTTTATTTCCCTTGCAAGTTTGAACACACTTTCGCCGCTTTTCAGTCACACAATTTCGTGACTTGACTTTCGTTCAAAAATATTGAGCATTAGAGTGAGTACGAACCGAGTTTTTAAAAGTCATGACTAGAATATGACGTGGTAGTAAAAAACTATTAAAGACTAAAGGCTCAGTTAGCCGACTGTAATGCAATGTAACTGTAATGTAAGAAACAGCTGATCGATATTTTTATATGAAAAGTAGGTTACGACGTTACATTACATCTCTATAACCATTTTCATTACTTTTCACATAACAATATCGATCAGCTGTTTCCTACTGTTGCAGTTACATTACATTACAGTCGGCTAACTGAGCCTTAAAAATGGCGACACAGTGCCAAAAAAAATAAAAAAATATTTTTGAAATTGTTTTTACATTATCTTTAATCCTAGGGGGTGACAGACACAACTTTTTTTCGAACCACTCTAGTGTACACTAGAGATGAGCAATACTGTGATTTTTTTATAATGTTGCTCCTTGTGAACGTGATTTATAAGCCGCTGTTCTTTCACACCGTGACTGTGTTTGTAGCAGTTTTGTTATTTTGAAAAAAAAAGAAGAGTAGCAGTGAAATTAAACAGTGACCCTGATTTTAGCACATTTCATCACTTCTGCTTGAAAAGTGTGTATTCGTATTAGTATTTTGAAATACTAATAAGAACAAACAATTTGCAATCAACCCCATCCAAATATTGAAAATTATCGTATAAGAGGCAGGCAGAGAGACAATAAAATTGCAAATACAAAAATGTGACAACTTTACATAGTTGCCAGAAAAGACAATTTGACGATATAAAAAAAATTAATGTGGAAGCTTTATTTGCTGTAAAGTAAGCATACAAGAACAATCACAGTTTGTATGAAAGAACTGTATTTCCAAAACCTATTACATGATAAATTTAGTCACAATTGTGATTAGTGCTTTTTCAATCGTTGTGAAAAAGTAACCAGCTGCGAAATATCGCTCATCTCTAATATACACATGTACGTACATATGTATTGTCATCGTTAAATTAAATGTGAAGATCAACCTTCTTTCACACTTGGGACTAACTCAGGTAAACAGTTGTGTTGATACATGAGCAAAAAAGCCCGTATTATGTTACAAAACTGTTTTGAATTACACAATTAAATGTTCTATTAGATTAATTATGAAAAACGTTAATTTTTTCATACTTGGTATACGAGTATGTATACAGATGTATTGGCGCATGCACGAAACACTTTGTATTATGTTAGGCAAGTGATTAGAACACACAATTAAATGTTTCCGAGTAATTAGGTTAAATGTGAAAATCAATCCTTTTTCACACTAGAGACTAATCCAAATTGTTAATCACGGTACACGCAAGGTATACGTACTCGTACATACATTTGTGCTGGAACATGCGCGAAGTAATCCGTATTATCTTAAGCACACAATTAAAAACAAATTAATTTGATTAATTGTGAAAAACAACCCTTTTTCCCACTTGGAATAAACCCAAATTGTTGATCACGGTTTGCGCATGCGCGAAACAATCTGCATTACATATGTTAGGCAAGTTTTTAGCACACACAATCAAATGTTTACGAGTAATTAGCTTAATTATGGAAAACCACCCCTTTTTTTTGGCACAACTTGTTAAACACGGTACACAGGTATAAATACAGGTGTCTTGGCACAAAATTTATGTATATATGTATATCGTATTAAGAGCTTTTGTCAACATAATGACATGTTAATTGATAATTAAGTATGCATTAGAGTCCTTCTGAGGTAGCAGGTATACTCAAGATTTTTGTATTTAAGCGGACAACTTCTTGAATTAAAAGTCAGTATCTTACAAACATTCAAAAAGTGAAGTGAATTAAAGTGGAAAAGTATGTGACTGTGGAGTGTGAAGAAGAAGTGTGTGATTCTTGAATAAAATCAAAAGTGAAAATTAATAAAGTATCAGTGTTATTAAATGTGGGTGTGCGGCAGCGATTAAGAGTTTTTACTTACGATTTGCTTGAATAGGATATCATGCTTTTCCAAATTTTTCGTTAATATCATGGTCTGTTGATAGTGCACATTATCGTCCAAAGTGCCGTGGACCAAGAGGAATTTGCGGCCTTTGAATTGTGTTGCTTTAGTGCTCAAGCGAGAAGCTGTATAGCCCAATTCATTTATGGCAGGCAGTCCCATATAACGTTCAGTGTAAATTGAATCTATAAAAATATAAAGCAAGAGTTGTTGTATGTGTTATTTTTCCAAGGCATAGTACATGGTTTTTGATAAAAGCTGAATAATAATATATTAAAATGAGCAATTCACCGTAATAAGTCCAATCGGTAACTGGTGCTATGGAAGCGGCACAACGAAAAACATGATCATTATCGCGGGCCAAGGCCATGGCAGCGGCGTAACCACCATAACTCCAACCCCAAATGCCGATATGATGGCCATCAATGAAATTATGCTTTTTCTGAAGTTGTCTGAATTGCAGGAAGAAAAGGAAATTACAGAAAAATGAAATATATGCAGAAGAAATTATTTCCTTACTTGGTGACATTAATCTGATCCTCAATTTCCACTGTACCTAATTTCAAATAAATGGAGTGCAATAATTTATCACCCCTCAAGCCCGAACCGCGACCATCGATTTTGGCATAAATCACAGACTGATTTGATGAAAGATAAGTACCCCAGTCACCGATCCATCTATCAACCACCTGTGGGGGAAAAAATTAAAAAATAACATCGCAAATGAAAATAACGCAAACAAAGCACAATTTTCACAGCAAAATAAAATTAAATGGAAAATCTAACAACTCAATACACAACTCTCAAAAAGTGCAAAATGCCTGAGAAGCTTTACCTTCCACAACAGCAAGCAACAAACTATATTGACATTAAAATTATGTTTACTGCCTTAAAAGAACACAATACAAAAACTATTGATATTATAATAAATTCTTTTGATACTAAATGATATTTGGGTCTGAATGGGGCCACACAGCCACACACGCTTGAGCACTGAAGTAACAGAATTCAAAGGCAGGAAATTCCTATTGGTCCACGGTACTTTAGACGATAATGTAAATTATCCGCAGGCCATGATGTTTGGAAGGTCATGATATTCTGTTCAAGCAAAGCGTAAGTAGAAGCGCTTGATCGCTATCGCCTGCTTGAACAAGCATCATATTAATAAAAAAAAAAAAAAAAAAAAAAAATTACAATATTATTCGCAGTGCTCATTTGATAAAATGAATGGAAGTTTTCAGTTATTGAATACATTTATATATTTACCAATTCGCTATATTTTGAGTAAATCCATATTTTCCATTTCGTAGCGTTTTAAGAAAATTTACTTTTCAAAAAAAAAAAAAAAAAAAAATCGTAACCATTTAATTTAGGGCCTTATTTTTAAACGATTTAAAAAAAAGGAGGAGGCTTCAATTCGTCTGTATTTTTTTTTTGATATTGTTACTTCATAACTCGGTAAATTGTAGACCGATTGTAAAAATTCTTGTTTAGACTTGCATTCCTCTTAAAAAAGTACCTCATTTCCCAATTCCTCTTTTCACAAATATATGCTACGAAGTTGTTATTGATTCCCACTTACCGAGAATGAGTCGGGACCACCGTAGACATCAACCAATAATGGATATTTCGTCTGTCCGGTACGATCCATATTGGGTGGATATTGCAGTAGAACTTTGGCTTTGAAATCGTTGGCGATGGGTATCGTTTCAATTTCTGTCGTTGGCATTGGAATATTATTCAATTTATTTCTCAATTTTGCATTGTCCTCCCAGGTTATAATTTTCTTTAAGGTGACTTGATCTTTTTGTAAATAAATAACAAAAAAAGAAAAATCATAAAAATTAATTGTGTAAATAAAAAAAAAATACAAATTATTACTATTCGCATAAGACCATTCATAAACGATTGTCTGAGGTACACTTGGTCCCAAAGAGGATATTACGACTTGCTTTTTGGAATTGAACTCAGCTAAATAATAAGTTTGTTTGATACCTAAAAAGTAAGATAACAATAAATTTTAATTACTTGAATATTGTATTAAATGTGTGGCACAGCATTTTATAAATTCTATGTTATCTCTATATAGTCGTGCTTACCATTCAATTCATGAAGATTACATGTCAAGCATTTGGCAGTTTGTCCTGTGGCCGCTTTGATGGCATACACATGCAAATGTTCTGGATTTTGTTCGGTGTTCGCGGTATAGAAAATTATATCGTGCGCTGTGTCCCAGTGTAATATGGAGGTGACGACATATTTGCCCTTCGTCAGAGCCTCGGCTTTTCCACTAGTCGAAGCGGTAGACAGAACTACTAAATGACGATAGTCACCGCTGGTACCTTGAGGCTGGGGCGTAATGAAAGCGATGCGTGTGCCATCACGATTTTTCAAGGGTGGCGAAGAGAAATCTACCCAACCGGTTTTCGATTGTAAACTATACGCCTGATTGAATACATAATAATTATAATGAATTATTTTATTTCATTTAAAATCTTTTTTTTTTCAAGTTGTGTACATAAACATTCTTGGTTTCTTTTAGTAGGAAATCTACCTTAACATTATCTATTGAAAGCTTAGTTGTTGTTTAAGGCCGTGATACACTATCATACAAAGTCGTGCGATCTACGAAAAAGTACAACCCTGGTGTGATGAATTGAAAATTTTGATAAACTCCATCATACCAGGGTTGTATTTTTTCGTAGATCGCACGACTTTGTATGATAGTGTATCACGGCCTTTATGGATTTGACCGATCAATGCGAATTATTCAGTAGTTTGTTTTTAGAAAACATCTCCTTTTCATGCCTAAAGAGAGTGAGAGGTTTTTGGGGAAACGAACGCTTACTATTCCCCTTTATCGGGGAAAAAATGGAGAACTGTTAGTTCTCGTGAAATTTTAGTTTTTCTTTTCCAATTTTCACGTGAACAAACAGTTCGGCTTTTATTCCCCGATAAGGGCCATTGTTATAGAAAGGCTAGAAATATAGGGTGTTTTTTTAGAGGTATAGAACTTCGAATTGAAATAAAACACAAGAAAATCGTTTTAATGTCCATCAATTTGGCTTTATTGGAAGGATAATTTTATGCCATTAACGTTTAAATATGATTTCGGGCATGTGGCCGCCGCGGCTGGCTCGAATAAAGCCAATTCTACAGGTCCAATTTTCAACCACTTTTTCGAGCATATGGGGCCGTATGTTGGCAATAACGCCACGAATGTTGGCTTCCAAGTCCCCTAACGTTTCTGGTTTGTTGGCGTAGACGAGCGACTTTCATATCCCCAAAGAAAATAATCCAATGGTGTCAAATCACACGATCTTGGTGGCCAATTGACCGGTTAACCGAATTAATTGCTCTGATGGACGATTATGTCGACCATAAAATGCACGGAGCTTGCGGTAAACTTCGCGAACTGAACCATTATTTTCGAAATAAATTTGCACGATTTGCAAGCGTTGTTCTTTTGTCAACCTGTTCATGATGAAATGGCAAACCAAACTAAATATTAATCACTTGACAGCTGACAAAATGGCCGCCAGTTAAAAAAGTGATGCCAACTTAAAGTTCTATACCTCAATAAAAAACACCCATGAATAAAGCTTTAAAATTTAGTGTTCAGGTTCAGGGTCGAGCCCGGTATCCAACAGACATAAAATAACAACACCATGCATTTTTCTGATGTGCATTAGTGTCCCTTTGTATCAGTTGTTGTAGGAAAGTGATGAAGGCATAGTCTCTGGTCACTGAACTATAACGGCTTCAGCAGATACTAATCCTATTGTAACATCAGAGCGCCCTCCTTCGTTGTGCAGCAGAACCATCGGGCGAAGTAAAATAACCAATAAAATTGCTACTAAGCACAGCTTCATAAAAATTTAATACGCCTCATTTAGGTTAGGTTAGGTTAATCTGGGTGGTCCAACAACCTCGCATACACCGGCATTGATCCTTAGCGATACCAGCAGATGAGAAGCGAACAACCTGTAAGTATGGCAGCCTAGTTCGTGGTGCCTGTATAGAATGACTCCCACACAGATTTAACAAATTTTTGCAATCTACACAGTTCCACTCTCGATACAAGTACAAGACTACGAAAAGTGTGAGCACCAAGACATTTATATCTAATAGATGTTCCATTGTTACAACTACATCGGTTTCCTTGCATTTCCTGACACTGCTGGCAGCCTAGTTCGTGGTGCCTGTATAGAATGACTCCCACACAGATTTAACAAATTTTTGCAATCTACACAGTTCCACTCTCGATACAAGTACAAGACTACGAAAAGTGTGAGCACCAAGACATTTATATCTAATAGATGTTCCATTGTTACAACTACATCGGTTTCCTTGCATTTCCTGACACTGCTGGACAGCATACGAAGCTGTCCAGCAGTGTCCAGTTAATACCCCAACTAGAAGTTTGCAAATGAATTTAGTCGATTTGGGATCATAGGAGCTCCACATGATTTTAGAAGTTTTGCAAGTTTTCGTCGTACAACATTTCTTCGCTTCTTCCCTCATCATAGAGTCTATGATCTCTTTAAGGTGTTGTCTCTTTAAGGTGTCATTTAACACCAGAGGCGCTGCAACACTGCATTATTAAAAACGTGAATAAAAGTATAGTTGTAAAAGAATGAAGCTTTCCTCTATCTCTACCTTCACCTGTCTTCTCCATCACTATCCCTTTCTTAAAGAAGGTAACACCTAGTAATATTAGTAGGCATTCATTGCTTGAGTGTTACTTGTTTTTATTAAAAAAAAAAATCTGAAAATAAGACAAAACCTAAATTTCGGACTTTTTCGAAATAAAATAACACCCATGTGAAGCAATTATTGTAGTTTAGGTTAAATTATCTTTGGAAGGGTAATGCCTTTATTAAGACACCCTTAAACCTATTTTAAATACTTTCTGCAGAAAACGTCTCCCGTTCCCTAGAGTGTGTTCCAAGATGAGAAGCCATTTGATTACCATGACAAACCGGCTGATATCCTCGAATTTATACTCTGCGATATTTATTAATCTCTCGTGTAATCTACTACTCAGTCACCAAATCCGTGCGATTGTAGTCTCATGCAAGAGCAAGTAATATGTTTCAGTATTTCTCCCTCATCATTGCATCCTCACACAACTTGCAAAAATCTGCAGTGCTAGCCTTCCATCTGCTTATTCTGGATCTAACAGAGCAGCCATTATTGAAAACTACTATCAGGATCCTTACAAACTTCTCTTTATGTTTAAGTTTCTAGAAACCTCTTACAATCCCCACTACTAACGCACTAACCATTGGATCCTCCTAAAATCCGATTATTGAATTACAGAAGTGGGTACTAATCGGGGGTTTTGCCTTAGCCTCCCGCAGTAGCTTATTTAATATTTGACCTAATCTTGTCAGCTCATTCCTAGTTTAATTTTCCTTAGCATGGCGTTACTCTCTTAGACTCACTTATTAGATTCTACTCGAGAAATATGCCTCTTCAAAGCTTTTAGTGCTGCCTGACTGTCAACATAGAGAGTAAGTATGGCCACTAGTTCCGTAGACTTCATGATCGCTAGAATCTCTGTCTGGAAAGCCGTACACTAGTTCGCAAGGCTTTAAGAATATAAGTTCCTCTAATATGAACACCAGCGCCTTTTACTACGTTCATATTCGACCCATCGGTGAGGACCGCTTAACCCTTATAGCAAGGTCGGAGCCAAGGGGGTTATGGCCCCCTTTCCCACTTGTTTAGTGGAGCAATGGTATCCTTGTTACTCTACCAGTTAGTGTAGCAACTATTCCAACTGAATTTCCACTATGTGAACCCCCTGAACTGGAGGTTGTATCCGCCCTTGCCTTGTCTAGAGTAGGCGATTTGAAAAGAAAAATAAGTTTCAAGGAAACTAGATACAGAAAATATAAAATAACACCAAACTGAAGAAATAGACTGACTTCTTAGAACTAAAGTACATTTGTCAACATCGACGTCACGTCCTATTTTTTTGGTATTGTATTGACGTGACGTCAATGTTGACAACAGGATTAAGGGTGATTATTATCGTTGAGGAACTTTTCAGAAAGAATATAATATATATTTTGATCAGACTAGAAAACTACATCATGTTAACCTCCAATTTATCGCTATAGAATTCATTTTGACTTCACAATGTGATGTTCATGTCTATGCGAAGGAAATCGAATGCTTACATATGTATATGTGAATTAAAAGGAAAAACAAAATAATATATGTGCATATATATATGTGTAATGAAAAACAATTATTCACTTACGATTTGTCTCCTCAAACCATTAAATATCTGCACATATGCCTGATTTTGTATACGATTCATCCATATCGACAAAACATTCGTATTATTCAGCCAACCCACAACCGTTATGATGTAATCCCATTCAGTATTTAGGCCACTTGGTACTGGAATACTTGTCAAATGGTCCGTACCCGCTGCTGCCCTTTCCAAATCCGATGTAAACAGTACTACTCGTGGATTTGGAGAACCGGCTTTGGGATAGGCTAACAAACGATTATTAGGATATTGAAAACGTAGATCGCCAGGACTGCCATAAACGGGTAGAGTAATAACACTGGTCGGGCTAAGGTCAAATTTTATAAAGGCCAATTTCTGGCCGTTGGGACTAAACCAAACTGCCGAATTGGAAGAGAAAACTTCCTCCTCGTACACCCAATCGGGAATACCATTCAAAATGTCAGCACCGTAGTCATCGGTTAAGGCGATATCATCAGCAAATGGCGAAGGTTTGTAATACAAATTGCGATCATAATTAACGACCAAGGCATTTCCTACAGGAGCCCACTGTGCGATTGCCAAGTAAGTGACTTGCTTTAGGACCTCTAATGGCTTTATAATGCCACTTTCTATATCACAGATGTCATATTCGGCTAAAAAGCTGTGCCGGAAATTCTTTTTGTGGTGCTTAGCCAATAATAAAAATGTGCCATCCGCCGATTTTTCATATAAAATATATTGTTGCTAAATATGTACATAAATATATGATAAAAGAAAAAAGGAAAGCGATTTTAGAGATTATTTTTTAAAGTCAGGATTCACTGGGTTTGTACGACTTTTGGGAAAATACAACCCTGGTATAATGAAATTTAAGAAAATTTTCTTTAGGCCAGGCTTGTAGTTGTTCAAAAATCCCTATCCTTTACTGAATATTCGGATACGAGCACATACATACTACGTATATATATAGTACATATTTATATACACAGAACCAAATTGTACTTCATTGTTAAGGCGAATTCATAACAGGCGATGTCAACTGCTCAGATGGCTTTTTTCGCCGCTGGTATTTTGGGATATTCATAGATGTCAACACACATTTTTCAGTAGATTTTTTTAGTAGATTTCAGTTGAAATTTGTTTTTTTTTTCAAAGCTGTACTAAAAAATGTAACAATTTACTTAAAAAGGAGTGTGAATTAGCTATAATTGCCGTTGTTTGGTTGTAGTTTGGGAAAATGTTCTATTAATGGTTTTTGTTTTGGATAAGAAGTCTTGATAAATATAAAAAAAAACTTGGTGTAAACGGTATAGATTTTGATAAAGAATTTAATTGAAATCTGCTGCTGCGTTGCTATCACATTCTGGAAGCCTTGTATGAAGTGTAAAAAGGGCGACGCATCTGCTGGCAGGTCAGTCTGAAGCTCAGTTGTTTATTGTGAAGAGTTGTCTATTAAGAGTTCAGTTCATTATTGTAGAGAAAGAGTACATCTCAGTTGAAAGCAGTTGATAGTCGTGCAAAAGTGTGTAAAAATAAAGTCAGCGAGTCATTATTTTTGTACAAACAGTGAGTGTCGACAGAGTGAGTATTGTGTAGAGAACAGCAGAGAAGGAGTATTGCTTCACGACCAGTGCAGCCAGTTTTATGAGACGTGTACATACAATAGCCTGACTCATTTAAGTTGTGTGTGTGTATTTAAGATCTTGATTTTATTAGATAAATGTATTAGTAAATAAAGTGTCATTATTAACCCAAGTTAGTACACTGGGGTCTTTTTTTCATTTGCAAATCTTCAACTCTGTAGAAGATGTAACAACAACAGAAAAATGTAAGAACAACAATCACCCTTATTCCATTTAGCGTCATCAATACGAAACGATATCGTTTTGTGTCGATTATTGTAAATCGGTATGCCTATTGTCAATATCAAGATTTATCGATAAGCATCGATGCATTTTTGCTATGCTGTACGCAACGTTAACGCCGGCATCGATTTAAATTGACTCTGATTTTGTCGTCAGTCTTATTGGTGTCGAAACAATTTTAGTCCTTTGGATTTTTTTTCAATAAAAATCTTAAATTAAAAAAATAGAAAAGAGCAGGCAAAAGGTAAGATGATGAATAGCGCTAAGAGGAATGTTGAATGAGAAAATTTTTCGTAAAGGTTTGGCGGGATTTAAAATTAAGGTAAAAAAAAAATTAGTCACAAACAAGGCAGAGTGCACGTCTACTGGAGGTGGAATTTATAAACAAATAACACTTAACCCCCTGGAAGCTGTGGCTTTCAGAAGCAACTAAACCCTGAAGGAGCTGTTCAGGGAGTGCCATATGAATGTTAAAATTTAGAAATAGAAGTTCTTGAAAGTAATGATTTGGTTCTTGAAAATTGAAAAAATTAAAGTCGATTATTAGCATCCTTTAAAAGGAAAGGGAAAATCTATGTTGAAGAAGATTTCTGCCTTATTAATCTTCTTTGTAACATCAATTTCTTTTTATTTTCCTCATCATTCGGATCAGAATTTCAAACGGGAATAAAAAACATTTTAGTTGCTTAAAGTCATGAAGAAATTTTTTTAATAAAAACTGAAAACATAACAAACCAACTCTCTGAATTATTAGAGATGTGCTTTATAAAACGATAAACAATCGACATCGTTACACTGCTCTTATGGCATGCTAGTTTTGTATTGAATTGATGACGATGTCGATAAAATTTGAGATTGATATTAAATTGATGACGATGACGACGACGAGAAATGGAATAAGGGTGATATGTATATGATATGGATTCGCCTTGAGACAAACTGTTTATTAAATTTAAAAATTAATTTCAAATCAATGCTTGCCTGAAAATAATACTTAAATTTTGTTTATGTGTATGTGTGTATGTACAAATGTACGAGTATGTGGTTATTTCTTATTAATTACTTACCTCTGCATCCAGTAAAAGCCTTTTTTTCTGCCTCGTCACTACATTGTATTCCATTATGGCCTGGAAATTTTGAAAATTGGTTAAGTAGCAACTAAAAAATATGTACGTTTACTTTGCTTCCTGCATACAGAGGGAAAAAGGCGTTTCAAAATTGTCAACGACTAGTGTCAAACTGACAAACAACAAAGTGTTCTTAATTGTTCGATAACGTTCTAAAAAAAAAAACTACTCTACACTACAAGGCGCATCAATAAGGTGACCTCATCAAGATAGGTGAATTTTGTTTGTTAACTAGTTAAGGCAAATGTCAAATTTGGTTTGTGTGTATAAGTCTAAGAATCACCATATTTCATATATTCTTAAAAGTAGCAAAATGAGACAACTGTACAAAAAAATATGTCAGACCAATTTCGGAAAAAATTGGGAAAGCCAAGTGCATTTTGCGAGTGCCATGCCAAAGAGAACCGTGCAAAAAATCTGGCGACAGTTGTTTGGATAAATCCCATTTTCTCAGAAACATCTGGACATATTTTATGCACGGTTGTTCAATTTTTCCCCTAAGATGTCCTCATTAAGACTTTATGACTCTTTGGCGTGAGAAATACACTACACCACCAATTCAAATTTTTACGCCTTTGTTTTTCTTATTTCTTTGACTTCCCAAAAGCAGCGCTATATTGCCGATATTGTATAAAAAATACACACAAACTTTCCACATGTTTTGCCCGCTTTTTTAATTCCCAAAATCAACGCTATCTTTCCCCCTTTTTTTAATTCCCAAAATCAACGCTATCTTGACACACGTGAACAAATTTTTGAAAAAAAAACTTGCTAATCTTAAACTCTTAACACCATGCGTAGTCAATTTTGAGAACGAATATGCTCAGCGAGATATTTTTGCGAGCGTTTTTCCCTCTGTTTACTTTTGTTTGATTGAAACTTACATTATTCTCTTTGTAGATTATATTGCCCTCGGATGACCAACTGCCATTAAAGTGTTTTGCCAACAATTTACCTTGCAGTACATCTTCTAAATGTAGTGTTTTAGGAAATGCTTCATTTTCATCATATGACTTATGTTTAGAAAAAATAACGATGGGAATAATTATAAAACTGAGAAGTACAAGGGCAAGTAGTACCAGCAGAATAGTACGAACTCGATTTTCGGGAAAAAGGTCAAAGTTCTAAAGAAATGATAGAGAAATTTCGAAAATTGCTTGTTATTAAATATGCAGTTTTAAATTGTTTTTTGGTTGAATTGTTAATTCATAGTATGTTGGTTGTAGTTTTTAAAATAATAATGATGCCTCCCTGTTGTTAAATTGTATACGTCTCGACTTCTGATAGTTTGTATTATACTAAACGCAAATTTTGCATGTTTCTTGAATCTAGTGCAACCATTCGAAGTTTAATCGAAGAATTCGACAGTCGTAAATCAATAAAACTGATGAGTAAAAAGTAAGAACATAGCCTGTAACAAGAGGGATGGATGTAAATAAAAGGGAGGAGGTAAATAAGAAAAAAATCAGACATTATTAGTAAACTATTGCTTGTTTGCTTAATTTTAATTTGTAGGAGGGTATTCCCTGACAGCAGCTTCTTTCAGTAGCTTCCAAACCACCCATGACTTCGTATAAGAAGTTACGAGTATCCTGGATCTGCTCCATAATTTTTTTAGGGTCTCCACTAGTAAAATTCTGGTTCAACACCCTTGCGCATGGTAATGAAAAGTTTCACAAAAAATCATAAGCAAACAGTTACAGCCAGTCTATCAGAAACTGCCGGTGGAGAAAGAAATATCCCATGCCATGGGTGTGTTTACTTTCGAACATATGGACTACTGGGGATATCACGAAAAAAGTACGCGCCGCTTACTTAACCTTAAAATATTGGCGGATATAAGCTCCTGCCCGCCAAAGCGAGTGTTGAAGTAAACCTTGTGGTGCTCGTATGAATGAACTATTGATTTTAATTATAGGAAAGCTGAAGTTCGGAAAGAGCATATCGAAATCTATAAAAATCATCTATTTCCGAAAATCGCAGAAAACACTATCTCATGTTGAATACCAAATAATTATTACTACAGTTAAAAATGTTCTTCATGTTGTCCAAAGAAAATGAACCGACTTACCAACCTAAAGATTGCTCTTCTTGGTGCATCTGGCGGCGCTTGTTGTGGCGCTTCTTGCTGTATTTCTTCCCGCGCTTGTTGCTGCGCTTCTTGCTGCGGCTCTTGCCGAAGACATGGCCAAGACCGTGCAAGGCAGGGATGTTTAGTGCTTTTTTCTATACAACGTTCCGATGAGGCAAATGGTTGAAGCCTTTCAAGGTTTTGAAGCTCGATTCTTTGATGGATTTCATAGTCAATTGGAATTTCTTCTATATAGTCGAAATCGGACATTTTTTTGTTTGGCGCTTAAGATGGCGTTTGTGTGTGTGTGAGGGGAAGTGGGGCGTGGGTAGCGATTCAGTCTCCTGTATATATATGTATACCTTGTTTAAGCAAATTTCCCAATAATTAATGGGCTCTCTTTGATATTAACTTTTGGCTTATTTTCCAGTGTATAAAATGTAAATATTTGCTATAGATTTTTTGGTTTATAAAACAAATATAACAAAATAAAGAAAACTGTTTGTTTTGCGAACTACAATTGAATTACGAGTAGTATGTGCTTTCTTGGGTTAACTGGGACGCTTTAGTTTCCGGGTAATACCATTATAACAAAACTCAAGACCTATTTAACTAAATTAAAAAAAAAAACAGAAAATATTATTACTTTTTAGTAACATTCAGCCTGATTGTGTTGTAAGGCGTCGCCTATTAAAAATTTTAGCCATGAAAAAATTCCTGGAGAAAAAAGTATTTATTCTACTAATGTGTATGAGAGAGAGAGAGAGAGGGAGAATATTTTGCAAGTTTTCTCCTTAAACATTTTGTAGGGAACTAAGGCAGAAATTTAAAAATCAAGTTAAAAAAAATTTGTGGTTAATTTCTTAGAATTCTGTTTTCTATGAATTACGATAATTTCAATAAAAATCTTAGTTTTTAACCCAACAATAGCTGACATACACATCTGGCATTTCTTGTGCTGTCATTTTTAAAATGAGTGCAACGCCGAAAAATAGGCTACGACCCTAATTTCTCGACTTTATAGAAAATTGTGATTTCCCTTTACATTTCTGAATGTGACGGGTCAATATTGGAATTAATTAAGAGCTGTGCGCCGTTATTAGGCGAAAACGTTATTAGGCAGGAAAACTTTGCCAGAAGTCAGACAATTTTTATTACGCTGCGCCGAGTTGGAGAAACACCATGATGGAGAGCAGGGTTCCCAGATTTCTTTCGACTGACATCTCCAATTTTAAAAATTTTGTATCCCCAAAATTCCCCAAAAGGCAATTTGTAGAATTTTACTATTTCTGGAGATGGATCAAAAGTGTCACAACAAATTCTATTATTTTTATTAAAATGTATATTAATTCGTAACAGAGATTTTAGCAATTCGTACTGAATTTTGTTTCTTGTTTAAAGAAAAAAAAGTTATCCCCAAACCAAAATTCTTATGCCCATTTCGAAAAAAAAATCCCCGATTTGGGGATAAATCCCCTAATCTGACAACACTGCTGGAGAGAATCCTTAAGCCTGGCCGAATGCCGTCTTTTCAGAGAATATTAAGTAAACAGCGTCGTTTCGTTTTCAATTTTCTGTCACACTTCACAATTTTCTATGAAAACTTCAGAGGCCAATAGCTCGAGAAATAAGGATCGGAGCCAAATTGTCCACTTAATTTTTTTTTCTTAGTTTTTTTAATTTCCTATCAGATAAACTATTAAAAAAAATTTTTTTTTCTAAATTTTTCGCTGTTTCCTATGGAAAGCTCGGAGCCCCATAACTCGAAAATATTTTTTAATAATTTTTTTTTATTTAATATTTTATTCTTACTTTTCAATTTTCTATTACACAGGCTACTTTTTATTTTGCTTAGTAAACCGCATTTGTTCCAAATTATATTTATTTGTATTGAAGATGAGCGATATTTTTTGTAACTCCTGTGACTGAATTAACCCCCTGTTTCCACAACACGGGTAGTCGACTTGAGTAGAAAATTGATATGAAAAGCACACACTTTTTTGAGAAATGTTCATACAAATTTTCTAGGCGAGTCGTCTGCCTGAATTATGGAAACAGAGTATTATTATCAATTATGAGTGATTTGAAATGTATTTATTCCATATGAAATCATAACGCTTGGATTTGCTATGGTATTCTTGTTAAAAATAAGTATTTACAGCAACAACGTTGTTGCCTATACCACGTCCAAATCTTTTAAAACGTGATCAAGACCGCTTAAAAGAAATGTGAGTTCAAATTCATTTGGAATGATGTTATTGAAAAAATCTCTAGATCGCTCATCTTTTGCATGTCCTAGTACCGTAATAACTTATATTATTTCACTAATTAGATATGTACATACATATATTTATTTAATTTAATTTAATTATTCTTGCAATATCACAGTTAAAATTCACACAACATGTTTGTTATTCTTGTCTACTTTAGATAATGATTATTGATTGAACTTAACACTTTTGCTAAAGTACCGCTATTCATGAAATTAACAATTATTAATTTTTTCTTTGGTTGTACATTAATTTAAATAATATTTTTTAACAGTTATAAATTTTAACACATTTCTTCAAGAAGTACAAAAACGTTATAATTACTTACATACATATGTACAAGTAAATGAACATTTGAAGAGTTTGTGTTTAGAAAAAGAACCCGATAAAGCAGAATAAACAAAATTAGCAACGCAGCGTTGCCAGATTAGCGCTTTTCGCTTTAACTTCTACGCTTTTTAACATTTAAAAAGTACAAGTTTTCCTTCTTATATAGTACCCTTTTACATTTCGGAAATTATTAGACAGACAGACAGACAGACAGACAGACAGACGATGCCTGTTGGTGAGGGGAGGAAGACGTAAAGTGTGCATTTTTGTTTGTTTCTCTTTTTAATTTTTCATACCTTTTTTCTCACAGTGTCTTCATTTCATATAACACCCGATCACATACAGAAGAAGTTATTGCACAACGAAAACATTTTGCACACTAAATTTGTACAGGGTGTCTGGTAGCAGATTTATATTTTCAAACTTAAATAAAAAATATATGAAATACCGAAGTATATTTATTTGACATAAAGTCTTTATTTATTTAATTTGAAAATTTTGCTTGTTTTTATGGTTAAGCGATTGTCTATATAGGTGGTGGAAAATAAAATAGATGCACAATCGAATAAAGATGCTTGTTTTGTAAAGATTTTTGTTTGAAGTTTTCAAACTTATTACGTTTGTATATTGTGATTCTCAATATAGTATTAAGAGTCTTACTATAAACATACGAAGTTTGTTAGCTAAAATCAAAAGAAGAAGAAGAAAGTCTACTGATGAGTTCCAAAAAGCGGTAACGAAATGCATATAGACAATCGCTTAACCATAAAAACAAGCAAAATTTTCAAATTAAATAAAAAATGTAATAATTGACACAAAGTTTTATTAAGAGCATTGAACGATCGAATGCAAATGCGGATTTTATTTTTTAAAGAGTATGTCATCCGGATGTCTTCCGGCGAGTTGAACACACTGTTCAAAACGGAGCCTTGTGTTCTGCGCCACACGCTGCAGTGAACTTGATTCAATTGAGCTGATTTCTCGACGAGTATTTTCCTTTAAAGCAACAAGAGATTGGGGATTGTCATTATAAACACTCTCTTTGAGGTAGCACTATAAAAAAAAATCCATGGGGGTTAGATTGGGCGAATTCGGTGGCCTTGGGATGTCCCCAAAGCTACTGATCAGTTTTTGGGAGAAATTTTCCCGAAGCAAATTCATCGAAGCTCTGGCTGTGTGTGCAGTCGTCCCATCCTGTTGAAATCACGTGTGTGAAGAGTACGATGGATGAGCTCGCAGGTTTGGCGAAAAGAATTCCGTAATTCTGTTGACATTCGTCGCCTGGCCTCAAGCGTTTTCGAAAAAAAAAATTGTCCAATTATCTCATGCGTGGATAAGGCACACCAAACAGTTACCTTGGGGCAATGCAATGGGTTTTGATGTTTCAAATGAGGATTGTGTGTTCTTGGAGACCAGTAACGGCAGTTTTGCTTGTTGTCGTGGCCGTTTAAATGAAAATGGGCCTCGCCGCTCCAAAAAATGAGATTTACAGTGCGAAAACGCTCCAGCATCGTTTCACAAAACTCACTTTCTTTCAGTTCTTGAACGATTTGAATTTTAAAAGGATGGAACTTCAGATCCTTTTTTAAAATTTCATGCATAATCGCTGTTGGAAGTCCCAGTGAGGCTGCTCTTTTCCGTATTGAAGTTTTCACGTAAACTGCTTTCAACCAGTTCAATGTTTTCGGAAGTCCTTGAAGATCGACTGGGCCCTGGCCGTGGCACCAGTCGTAGGCGCAGCAGTTGCGCGGAATCTCTGCACATACGAACGAATTAAATTTACACTCGGTCCATCACCTTATCGCCGAATACCGATCTTTGAAGAAAATTGTCGACGAGCAATTACGTAAGAATCATTATTACTCTTAAAAAATGTCTCCGAAGCGCGCTGCTTACTCGACCACCAAATCAATAACAATCGATAATTCCAACGGCGTCACCCTCCCTCCGCGCCATTTATTGCTTTTTGAAATAATCGCATTTAAAAATATAAATTTGCCACCAGACACCCTGTATTACAGTTGTAAAGCAATGTTTGCTAAACGTTTTGTTAAGTTTCATACACTCGAAGAAAGTGTTAATCCCTGCAGTTGATATAATTCGAAATGCTTCTGAATGCAATAGTTTTCAGAAATACTCGTACATAATAAAAAAGAAGGTTAAAAAAGTAACGTTTCTTTAAGAAAAATCGATTTGTTTTCAATTATTTGTAATTCTTTATGATTATTGGACAGTAATTCCAAAATAACGTAATTATTTCTTGATAATTTGTAATCATAGACAATTGATAAACTAAAAAATTGTACCACAAAATTATACTGAATTTACAATACATAAATTATTTGTTGCATGACATGCAGGTATTTTCAGGGGATTTTGTTACATATAATTTTTATAATCGCATTCATCCGCAATTGTATTTAGTTGCACTTTTTTTATACAGACATATTTAGTAATAATAAACATGAAATCGAACGGAAATGTGTTAAAAAATTACAGGTTGACATTTTTTTTTTTAATTTCAACATGCAAACACACAACAAAATTCACAACATGAAAAAAATACCTCATGTAAATTTAGTCTTATATAATCCTTATGTTTCTTTTTCAAATTCAATCTTAATTGATTACTAATGGTAAACGAAATTTTACTTTTTATTTTATGTGAGTTTATTACTCTCTTATAACAAAAAATCTCAACTTCCCATACCTGGAGCAAATAAAAAAAACACCTCCAGTTATTTTTACAAAAACATTTTTTTTTCTTTACTTTACTCTGTTCTCTCTCGCATTTATTTCAGTAAATTTTACAAAGCGCCAACTTTGCTTCGGTATAATAAAAAGTGTGAGGCGAACTGCAGTAGCAAAACAAACAGTGATAAATGCAGCGAATTGTATGAGTGTATATGGGGAAAATATTAAAAAAGCGCACGTTGGGGCTTTGTTTTTGTTTTTGTTATTGCTACTCATTCTATGTTTATGAGATTTAAGAGTATTTGTGAAAGCAACTAGTGTTTAAGAGAAATTTCTCTTTGTTAAGAAGCATTAAAATTTTAATGCTTAAATTACATAATATTATTTTGATTAAACATGATTTAATTAAATACTTGGTAAGATAATTGAAAACGATTTTAAAGCAACTTTCTTTTTGGCAACACTGTTTTTGGCAACTCAGCCGTTTTATTGTATCATGTTATGCATTAAACACATTCACCACAGCAGGCTACCGACTACAAAATGTCAAGGATAGAATACACATGTTTATATGACAGTGATTCTTTTGAAGACAGCAAGGCAACAGGGCGGCAGGTTGTTGTCTATGCTCATTTTGTCGTTGTAGTCCAATTAAACTAATTTCTATTTCTTTGGCTACAATGAGAAAATTCAGTGTTGCCAGTATAATACAAAATGTTGAATGAATGATATCGTACAATTATTTCATATTATTTAACAGAAAGAATATCCAAAAATTGCTGTAAAGCATAAATTTATTCATTTTTATACTTTTACGTCATATAAGTAAATTTTGAAAGAGTAATTTAATTTTTATATATGCGAAATATTTTTTTTAAATACTTTTTTTTTTTTTTATAAACAAACACAAAACCGCAAAGCGATTAGCTTGTCTGCAGAAAACACCCAGAGTCTATGGACTGAGAGGTTAGCATCGCTACCACTCAGCCACAGGGGCACCCTTGAAAGTGGCAATAGTGAACTTGTATGTATTCATACCTAAATATGCGGTGCAGATGGTGCTGCTGCCATCTCCAAAATAATTAAGTAGCTGGCTACGAGGCGACCAATGCTGCTAGCGGCATTTGAAGTCGTGTGTTCGTGTAGCCTGCTGTGGTGAATGTATTTAATGCATTACTGTGAAACATTTTCAGTTTGGTCTTTAATTTAACCATGAACGGACTTACAAATGAACAACGCTAGCAGATAATTAAATTTTATTATCAAATTTCACGTTCGGTTAAGAAAGTGCATCGTGCACTTCTTCCATTTTATGGTCAGTTTGGAAAGATTCAGAACCTTCTGAGGCGGCTATTCGGAATCTTGTGACTAAATTTCGCACCAAAATTACATTATTGAACATTAAACCACCATCACATATACGTAGAGTGTGGACAGAGAAAAATATCGCAGCTGCATCTGCCAGTTTTGTTGATGACCGTGGATTATCGATTCGGCGCCATTCGCATCAATTGGTGCCTCTGTTACTTTTTTTTATTTGTGCCCAAAATGGACATGTGGCTTCAGCAAGACGATATTTCGCGTGCTACGACGCGAAACAATGGCCCAATTGAGAGGCCAGAAATTTCTCCCTTTTTCAATTAGAATGTTTAGAATTGTTACCCGGGAAACATTTCTCGCGGAATCTTATCCATGATTGTCCTCTTTATAAAAATTTAATTTTTGTATGGGAGACCCTTCAGGGAGTGGAGTTAGTGGCAGGTATGCTCGGAGAAAATGTTGGGGGGGGGCGACATTGCATTCTACTGCTTTAGGGTAGATTTCGCGGTGTTTGTAGGATTTTAGCCCTTCAGGCACTAGTACCACCGCCACTATTTGTTGGCTTATGTACTTTTGTTTCGAACTTCACAAAATTTATGTAACATACATAAATGGCTTATAATAATGGAAATTATGTCGTTGCTGCCATAAAACTTAAAACATTTTGTTTAAAAAAAAAATCATAAAATTTCATTAAAAACAATTTAGCTACAACAGTTTCATTGTTTGTTTGTTACACGACTCTTTTAAGGGAATTTAAACTAAAATGAAACATAAAACTATTATCAACTTACTTACATGTTACAATAGCAACTATTGTATGGCATATTTAACGTCTAAGGAACGTATTACATACCTGCAAAGAAACGAATAGAAAGGAAAGAAAAAGGTGAGAAAAAGGTTTAAGTAATAACATCATTAGGAAGGGATTCTTTGTTTTTTTCTTTCTTGCCAAATGTAAAATGTCAAAACATAAAAATGTTGACATTAATAAACTTTTTCACCCACTTTCCCGCTGGTGCGCAGACTATGTGGAGGACAAAGTCTACTGAACACCGGCAGCACATGATTGTGATAAATGACATTTTGATTATGAAAGAAAGTACGAAAAAAAAGAGAAAATAATTGTTTACATAATGTCAACAAATTTACACTGTCTTTTTTTATATATATACATATGTACATATCGCTCATTTACTCAAACAACGTCATAACTCAAAAAATGAAAAATAAAATTTTTGATTTAATGATGCAAATTTCATCCTCATATCGTGCTTAATATTGTGTTAAAATTTTTCATACAAATATCTTGTTTACTCAACTCTTGGAGGCCAGGGTTGGACAGTATTTGAAATATGTACATGTATTTGCAATACGTGTTTAAAATACAAACACGTATTGTGTATTTGTATTTTAAATACATGACATAGAAGAATATTGTATTTTAAAAACATGACCTCCAAGTATTTTGTATTTTGTACGAGGGTGTATCAATAAGTACGTGACTTTTCGAACTTCCCTCGTAGTTATATGAAATGCAACACCGTTCCCATCAAGTACCACCTGTTAATAGACTACTGTCAAATGTTGAGCAGGTGTCGTCATTTACTTTGCGTTTAACAGCTGTATTTTTCTAAAAACGGAAAAAAGTGAATTTTTTGCGAAAAAAACACCGTCAATCAAACCAAGGAAAAGCTCGATAAATACTATGGGGACTCTGCACCATCGATTTCAATGATAAAAAAGTGGTTTACTTGACTTTCATTGTGGTCGCACAAGTACAAATGACGCTGAACGTCCTGGACGGCCAATTGAGGTCAGTACACCCGAAAATGTCGAAAAAACCCACGATATGGTGTTGGCCGATCGAAGAGTAAAAGTGTGTGAGATTGTTGATGCCATAGGCATTTCATATGGCAGTATGGTTTCGATTTTAAGTAATCAGCTGGGTTCAAGAAAGTTGTCTGCAAGATGGGCGGCTCTCAATTGACCATAAACGTAAACGTGTGACAACTTCAAAGGATTGTCTAGAGTTGTTTAAGCGCAATCCGAATGAGTTTTTGAAACATGGATCCATTACTGTACTCCGGAGACCAAGCAGCAGTCTAAGCTCTGGTGAATCTGCTCCAAAGAAGCCCAAGGTAAGTTTGTCGGCCAATAAGGTGCTGGCAACAGTTTTTTGGGATGCAGGCGGGATAATCCCCATCGATTACCTTCAAAACGGAAAACCAATAAACTGCGAATATTATGCCAACTTATTAGACCGATTTAATGAGGATTTAAAAAGAAAACGACCCCATATGGCCAAGAAAAAAATTCATTTTTCATCCAGATAATGCACGGCTGCACACGTGTGCAGTCTCAATGGCAAAACTCTATAAATTGGGCTACGAATCGGTACCTCATCCGCCATATTCTCCGGATTTAGCCCCTAGTGACTAGTTCCTATTTCCAAACCTAAACAAATGGCTCGGTGGAAAGAGATTTAGCTCCAACGATGAAATTATTGAACAAACAAATGCCTATTTAAAGGACCTCGAAAAATCCTATTTTTTGGAAGGGATACAAAAACTGGAGAAACGTTGGACTAAGTGTATTGAGTTAAAAGGAGACTATGTTGAAAAATAAATTTTTGTTTTGCAAAAAAACTGTGTTTCATACAAAAAGTCACGGACTTATTGATCGGCCCTCGTATTTTAAATGGCGCAAACCATGCATTTTGCCCAACTCTGTTGGAGACAAAATACATTTTCTTCCCCATTAAGTTGTGTGTAAATTGAAAACTTTAGAGTCAATTTTACGATGTCGACTTGTCGCATACATTCAAAACAAAAACATATTTTGTTGTTGTTTCAAATGTAAGTGTGCAACAAGTCGATCGTTGTCGACATCGTGAAATTGGTCCTTAAACTCGTTTTCTGACAAAATTGTTTTTTTTTCAGTTATGACGTTCTTTGAGTAAATGAGCAATATGTACATATATACATAAATATGTATAAGCATTTAAAAAAAATGATAAAAATAAAAATTTGCCGTTTTACTAGAATGAAGGCGTATTCATAACAGGTGACCTGATTTCAGCAGAGATGATGATCAGCTGCTATTTTCTCTGTTGTCAAATTTAGCAAAATTTTCGTAAGCTTTTTTTGAGGGCAGGAAATTTTGCACTAAAAACATACATATTTTTTCTGCAGTGTTGCATTTCATTGCAAAATAAGTTCAGCTTATTGAATTCACATTGACTAGAATCTTTCATTTTCTAAGTAAAAAGTTGTATTTTTATAGAAAGTTGATGCAAGTACAAAGTTTCATAAGAATGGATTAAGCGAAAAAATAAATATAAAATAAAATAATAGCGTTAAGTAGAACCACGTGAAATATAATAATAAATTTTAATGGGCGTAGTCATAAAATTGTGTATCTACAAGAACCAAAGGTGTTTGCTACGTTTTGCTAAAATCAAAAAAGTATAATATCATAAAATAAAATAAAATAATTGTGGGCTTGTCCCCGCCCACTTTTTTTTGCAAAGGAACCAAGTGGAAGCTATACACTCTCAGACAAAAAATAATTTTTACAATCGCTCTAAAATGTGCCGAGTTATGAAGTAACAATGTTAAAAAAAAATACTCTGTTAGACATGCAGATCCTGCAGGAATATATTGCAAATATAATTCTAACCACATTTTATAACCGATTGGAGCTAAAAAAGTGGAACTTACAGAATATTTCATAATTTTTGTAAAACAAAAGAATATGTATTTAAAAAATAATTCAAGAGTATAATTTTTTATCTTATATAAATTGTAAATTTTTCTTTAAAAAATAATTCAAATTCTGGAAGATCAGATGTTCTCTAGGCGGCTAGAAAGTTAGGGTTATCAATCTTGAAATTTATCTCCACACACCTCATTGTCAGGGGTGTTCTGTAAACCGCACGTTTTGAAATCGCCTAATTTCCAGGAAAGAATTTAATTAAAAAGGTGACTTGTTGCAGGTTTTTAATTGGTTTTAATATTTTAGATGTTTAAGATATTTTATACGAACTGACCTGCGAATGCGCTAAGTCGTCCGATCAGCAGATCACTGTTTTTCGTTTTTGAAATCACACGATTTCAAATCGCGCTGTTTGCAGAACACCCCTGTGTATATGTTTTCAATTAAAAAATTAAATAAAATAAAATACTTGTGTGGCAACACTCTATTCTTGTGAAAGCATTGAATGTTTGTTGTTGATTTTAATATACGAGTATATTTTCATTACATACTTCTTACAACTACAATTCGAACTGAAAAATGTCTGCCAATGTAGCCAATGTAGGTTAAAAATACGAGTAATATTTAAATAAACAATTATTAAAAACGTCATATCGTTACGATTTCGTAAACAACATATCGTTGCGAAGTCGTGTTACGACATTTCATACACAAATCGTTACGATCTCGTTAATATTTCAGTTCCGCAAGAGGAAGATTTTGCTCACCAGTCGTTACGAATTCTTTATGAATTCGAGAAGCATTTAATTTGGAGGGAAATTACAAACTTCTTAATTTTATTAAATATTTAGATTTATGCATCTATTGGCCATTAAGTTTTGCCTTGCTGATAATAATTTATTCAATCAGCCGGGATTTGCAGGAAAATGAGTGTGAAGAAAAACAGGGATTTTTCTTTATTTGTATATTGTGCCAATTTTCTTTTTCTTTTTGCAATTTGAAAAGTTGCAAATTTAAAAAGATGTATACAACAACTAATCAACATATTTTATGTTTATATTTTTTGCTCTGTTTCCTGTTTTTTCTTCTTCTTGTTCTTGTTCTTTTTTTTTTTTTTTTTTTTGCAAAAGTGGCTTTAGTGTTTGGTGTATGGTTTGTTTTTACCTTTATGCTGGGACTTGTATCGTTGTCATCGTCATCCAAACTGGCTGCAGAAAAAACATCAACTTTACGATAGTATTGTTGTTGTTGGGATGCCGCATGTTGATGAAATTGTGGCTGTTGTTGATTGTGATGATAATGCGGAGTCTTCAATGATGATGATGAAGCTTTTGGCAAAATTAAAGTTTCTTCGTTGTTTAGTTGCTGGTGCTGCTGTTGATGATTATGGGAATGGGCATGCTGATGATACTGATGTTGCAAACTGTTGTGATGGTGCGATGGCGTTGTTGTTATTGTTGTTGTTGCTGCTGTAGTATGGTGCTGCTGCAGCAGCTGTGCTTGATGTATATAACAGTGGTTACTACTGCTGCTATTGTTGTTCTTGTGATGCTGTGCTGCTGTTGCCACAGGTGTATGATTTGAAAATTGTAAATTTTTCAAACGTCCCTCACATTGACAGAAGGCTTTATTATTGACTAGAGCATTGGTTGCTGTGGCAGGAGCTGTTGTCTTAGCTAACGTTTGGCCAGTTTGAAATCTCTTGCAATCGCTCAGTATGGGCTGCGGGGGCGGTGAGGGTATATCGGGTGGCGTTATAAATGTTTTGCCCACAATGAAATCAGTTTCTATACTGTCAATAAGACAAGGATTTCGTGCATTAGCAGCACCGACATCAAGACGCTTAGTAGCACAATAATTTGATGGCTGATGATGCTGTTGCTGCTGCTCATATTGGTGATGCTGCTGCTGCAGCTGTTGTGGTTGTTCATAATGTCGATGATGATATTTTATATCATCAATTTTGCCATTCATTTCTGTATTCATGGCTGTTGCCATTGTTAACGAAGTAGTTTTATTTTGTGGCAGCCATGTACCAATGTTTTGATACTGCTGGTGCTGGAAATGTTGAGATGATTGTGTTGAAAGTTCTGGTCTCATTTGGGTTTGAAGTTGGTATGGATAAGTCTCCTGCTGTTGCTGCTTTTGTTGTTGTTTTTGTAAAAGCTGTTGTTTACCTACAACTCCTTTGTGTAGATTACAATGTTGTTGTTGAACAACAGTCTGTTTCTCGTGTTGTTGCTGCCGCTGATTATTAAAATGTTGATGCATGTGCTGATGTGTGGCAGGATAATACTGTTTAGTTTCATACATGTAATTTTCATTTTATATTTTGTTGTTAGTTTAGGGGATTTGTGTATTTTGTATTTTTATTTTTTTTTCACATAATCAGGTTTCGTTTACATCCATTATAAAAGCCGCATTTTTAGGCCATAGCAAGAGTTGTAGAGAAACAAGAGAGAAAAGACACATACACCACAACTACGTTTAGTATTATGTTCATTTCTATTTAGTTTTTCTGCTTAAAAAAATGCATTATGTTGCAATACAAAAACAAACAAAAAACCGAAAGCTTTGTCAAAAGTGTATTTAATGTGAATGAAAACGAAAATCCAGAAATCGCTAACAGCAAGCAAAACAACTTAAATAAATATACAACCCGCAGAGACAAACAAATTTAGAGTTTGTGATTAAATACAACAAATAAAATCAAGCCATATTCATATAAGGTAGACTCGGCTCAGTTCGCTTTGAAAAATGCTTAATGAGAAATGTGTGTTGACATCTGAGGGAAATTCAAATTACAAGGGGCGAAAACAATAATCTGGGCTGTTGAGACCAGTTGATTGATATAAATGGCCTAATTTTATTCGGGATGTCGTTTTACAACCTTCAGAATAAAGAGCAGAGAGGCAAAACTAGACTACCGTGAAACCTCCCACAACCGAACATTCACCGTCGCGATATTCTTGCACGGTTATTACAGGGGTCCGTTTCTCAAAACTGAAACTCCTTAATGTATTCCCAAAAAGTATCACACACACAAATCCCACGGTCACATGCAATGTTAATGTAAACAAAAAACATCAAAGCACACCGAAAACACAACTTCAAATCTTAACTACCCAAATTTTAAAATTTCAGAAAATTTTGCACAGCAATTCTCAAATTTCACCCAAACTTTAAAACTTCAGTGCAAAAATTTTACAAATTTCACCCAAATTTCAAAAATTTTAATTGACCCCGGATTGACAATCCTCAACTACTTACTCGTATTTAGATACAACTCTTGTTGCCGCGTTTCAACGCTTCTGGGAAACAGTTCCCAAGAAATTAATGTTTTTCCGAGAATAAAAAATTTTTATTCTTAACAGATGGCGTGATAAATTTAAGATTGAGGGAGAACTTTTTTGTTTTCAGTTGTTTTATTTTACCTTAAACCTTGCAATTGATTTTTTATGGTAGGGGAACAACGAATAGAAGATAAACTCCACGTTGTGGCTCTAAACTGATTTTAGGATATAAATTATTTTAACAGCATTTTAAAACTTGTTTGTGGTCCTTCGAACCGGTGTTCTAATTGCAGACTTGGAAAACACTGCAGATTATTTGTCGTACTTGGGCTTTAAATTTTTTAATTATATTATTAAAAGAAATAATTTTCTTCAAATGCAATAACATTTTCACCTTTGACATGAGAATAAAATTACATATAATAAACCTTGAGAAAATTATCTCGCAAAATGCATGTAGAACATAAAATAAATACTTAATTTTGTCATTTATTTAAATAAAACAACAAAAAAACTAACCAAAATCTTGTTCGACTTCATTTCCCGCCGTAAGCTCTTCTCTTCTCTTTTATTTATTTTTTTTTTTTGTTGAAGATAGAAAACAAAACGGCACACAATTTCCAACAAAGAAAATTATTTTTCTTAAAATTTTCATGTTCTTTTCTTGCTGGTATTGTTTTTTTTATTACATCTTTGCGCAAACAAAGTAGATTTGCTTGTAGGAATATGAAAAAAAATCAAAGTGTGAGTGTGTTTATGAGTAGATATGTTTTTCTCATATTATTATTTAAATTTTTTTCCTTGGTCTTTTGCCAAGTAGGGTAAAGATTTTTATTTATTTCATTTCATTTCTTCGACAGACTACAACAGGGAAGACAACGACTACCACTACTCCGCCCAGCCACACATTAATACTTAAGCATGTGTGTACATAAGAATAGGCTTACTTCCCCATATATACATAGATGCATTCATCTCTCACACATGCTTAAAGTGAAATGCTTGTGTGAGTAGCAATATCCTTTTGCCTGTTGGCATTCAGGCAACCAAAATAACTAACTAGTGATTTTAAATGTCTTAAAAATGAACTCACACACACACACACACGCACACAAAAGCATCCCTGTCGGAAATTCCGTTAACTTTAAACTCACTTTAAGCTAACTATTTCGCAACTAGTACTGACTGGCACTTGGATTACTTTTCAATGTGATTAATGTCAGTACTAGTTGCTTAAAGTTACTTTGAAATTAAAGGAATTTCCAACAGGGTATGTATACTTTCTCAAGTATGTAATCTAGTTATAAAGAGACATAAATACACAAAAGTTTAAATCATGATTACATTCGTCATACTCCTCATCGTTTTCATGTTTACATAAGAGCCATGCTAAACAGAATTTACTTTTTTTTTAAGGACTAGAGTTGAAGCATGTGTGCTGGAAGTTGCTGTGGCACTGGTAATCCTGTTTGTTCTCATTCCTCTTTCTTTTTCTTTTTTTTAAATGATCTTGTGATTTTTCTTTGCTTTCAAATGTCAATTTATCACAAATAAAAGTTAATATGTTCTGTTTCAATGCCCCATAAAGGGAGTTAATGCACCAAGAGGAAGAAAAATTATATAAAAATCAAATAAAATTTAAAGATTTGATTAAAAAATCTCCAGCAGAGATGCAAAAGCATTTAGTTAAAAAAATAAAAAGCTCAACTGGATTGAAAAAATCAACAAGCAGGTGGTAAAAATCTGAGATAAGTAATTATAAAAGTGCCAAAATTGAGCCAAAGAAGTACTATTTAACCGTTTTTAGAGTTCCGTACACTAAAGGTGAAAAGGAACCCTATTGTTTTCGCTGTTATGTACGCCCGTCCGTCCGTCTGTCTATCTGTCTGTCACATGATGTTTTCTCGGGAACCGCAAGAGCTAAGGACCTGAAATTTTCACAGAATATGTAAAAATTTGGACGCTACAGCAGCAAATATATGACAGTTAAAAATTAAAGGGTGTTCTAAAGCGAGTAACGAAAAATGTTAAAATCCTAATGTTATATACAGGCAATTATATATAGACACTTAAAGTTAGTGTATTTTATGCAGACTACACCATTAAAAAAAAAAATCAAATTTAAAGGGTATTCTATTAGTTAATGTAGTTTTGACTAGATAATTTTGATTTGGAAATTTTCAAACTAAAACTACCGAAATCCCAAAATAAAAAAAAATGCTGAAACGAAAAATCGCCAAAATCCAAAAAACGCTCAAATAAAAAATATCACCAAAAATTAAATAAATCGCTAAAATTAAAAAAAATCACCAAAAGTAAAAAGGTCGAAAAAAACTACAAAAACACCAAAAACCTAAAAAATCACCAAAACTGAAAAAATCGCTAAAACTATAATTATGTATTATTGTTAAAAAGTACAAACGAAAATTGCAAAAAATCTAAAAACACGCCAAAACTAAGGAAGGGCCAAAACTAAAAAAAACGCTTAAACTAAAAATATTTATGTATTGTAAAAAATAAAAAAATGCGACAAATTAATAAAAATCCCTAAAACAAAAAAAAAGGCCAAAACTAAAAAATATCTAAAACTATAAATATGTATTGTAAGAAAAACAAAACAAAAATATGCAATAACCGTAAAAAAATCCAAAACTAAATAAGGATCAAAGCTAAGAAAATCGCTAAAACCAAACATATGTATGGCAAAAAAAAAAAAAAAATAAATAAAAAAATCGCCAAAAACCCAAAAAAAGTGCCAAAACTAAAAAAACACTTAAACTATAACGGTCTAATTCATAAAAAATATTTTAGGTTTATTACAGGTTTATTTGACAAATTTCCCATAGAAATATGTCAAATAAGCGCTTAATAAACCTGAATTATTTTTTATGAATAAGGCAGTAAATATATATTGTAAAAAAAAACACACAAAAATTAGAAAAATGCGGCAATTCTAGAAAAATCACCAAAACTAAAGTTCGTATAGTACTATATACATATGTACATGTGCGACTCAAATTTGACTTTAACTGATTTTATTTTCTTCGATATAAAAAATTGCATTTTCCATCTCTGCTCTACTATACACTATCTTGCTCTTCTCTTCAACACTTTACTACATATTTACCGAACCGCCAACAAACACAAAGTGATTGGCACAGCAATGTTGATTTTTAATTAACTGCGAGGGCTGTTCTAAGAGTCGCAGAATGTTTTAGTATGCCTACACACACAATTTTAGTTAACTTAAAACTTTGCTGTAGCATTTTTGTTTCAAATCAAAATTTATATTATAAAAGGAACTCTTAAAAAGTTGCATTTTAGCACTCACCTGTTCATTGTCAACATTTGTATTCACATGCGAGGTTAAACTGCGCGCCATATTCAAGTTAATGTGTGTGAGGGTTTAATATTACAAAATTTATGTCTGCAGAAACCTTAAAAATTTATTACTCAATTACTTTCGTTTATGGCCTTGGCAAAAGTAGAAAATGTATGCATACATATCAGATGATATAATTCAGGCACTTAAAGTTATGAAACAAAAATATTTATTTTAACATAAATATGGCAGGTGATTCAGAATGATTTTCGTGAGTTTTAGTAAAAAAATGTATGGGAGTAAAAACTGTAAGCATAAATGCCCAAAATGCCAGAGCAATCTTCTGATATAGAAAAAAATAGATTAAGCTTTTTACGGCGTGTCCCACAATGTCGAGAGAAAATGTTTGGTCGGATACTTATATTGAAAACAACAGCAAATTTTATTATTTTATTGTTGTTTTCTATACAAATTGACGATTGAACGTTTTCTGTCGTCATCGTGGGACAGGCCGTCAGTCCTTACTTCATTTTTGTGTGTGTCACATGTGAGAGTTTTTAAATTTCCGTTTCCTTGTTTTCACTGGCAACCCCTCTTACACACACACACACACACACACACACCAAACAAATATTTTCAAATGGATTTTTTTCCCACATTAAAATAAAAAGCAACAAAAAAATCTTAATAAATATTTTTCCATTTATTCTACAAATATGCATTTTTTCATTTTTCAATATATTTTCATTTATTTTAAAGTAAAGTGGCATAAGGCCGGCCGGCCGTCCGGAGGAGCGCAAGGAAGAAGGAAAAAGTGGTATGAATTCTATTATTTGCAGCCAATGTTAAAATAAATTTAATATAGATTTTTTTCTTTCAAAATATGCAATGCTCTTTTATATTGATAGAAAAAAATTTTTTTTTGCATTTTTATCTTCTTTTATTTTTCAAATAAATAATTTTTCTTTTTTTGTATTACAATTTGAAACGATTTGATTTTCTTGTTAGTTTGTGAGTGTGTGTATGTGGGTGTGTGTGTGTGTGCATTTTTATTCATTCGTCTTTTAATTTGTAAAATGTTTTCGATTGAAATTCTATGCATTTCATTTAAAACATTTGCAGCAGCACTACTTTGAATTATTGTGCCTGACTGTTTTTTGTATGTCAGTCCAGCTGCCAGTTCTTTTACTAGATTCCTTGCAACACTTTATTACAGCTTAAATGTTATAGTTAGCACAGCTCCTCCTCATACTCGTACACTCTTATTCGCTCATTTTTGTTCTCTTTAACTTTAATAAATAATGCCAATCAAAAGGAGGCCATGCAATTGCATGGCAAAGTGGAATGTGTTTGCTAGAGTCTGTATTAGAAGGAATGCACATACGATTGCTTATGTATTTAGAATATTTACATCCGTTTGATCCTTTTGATGTTTTTATTATTGATTTTTTTTTAAATAAGATTTAGATTTTAAACGAATAATAACAGGAAAAGTGCAGCCGCTCAAAAGCATGCTTGCAATACCAGCAGTTTTATTTGTTTTTTTCAAGCAAATACTTAACTATAATTATTAGGGTTCCGTACACCAATGGTGAAAAGGAACCCTATTGTTTTCGCTACGATGTCCGTCCGTCCGTCTGTCTGTCTGTCTGTCACGGGCTGATTTCTCGAGAATCGTAAGAGCCATGGAGCTGAAATTTTCACCCAATGTAATATACAGACCATTATATCCACATTTGAAATTTTCAAAGTATTTTTATGCAGATTTGAAGCTCTTGCATGCTCAGTTTTTAATTTAATTTGTAAAACCTTTAATTTTACCTTCACTTTGATACTTTTAGCCTTTTTATCATTAAATCTGGTTTTAATTTAGTTTAAGGTCAACAAGAGTTTAATAATTTACCTACAAAAAAAAAAAAGAACGAATTCAATTAAGAACAGATGGTGAAAAAGTCACTCATTCACATACATCACAGCATTAAAGGCACACAAGCACATAAAGAAAGAAGCTTCATCAGGTTTATATGATCCGGAAATGCATTTGGAAATGTTGTTGCAAGAGAGTGACCAATAAAAATAAAAATGGGAGAAAACAAGAAAAGCACAGCAATGGTAAAAAATCATCATCATTAAACTTGCAGTATAAGTGAGATAAAAAAATAGTATGTCAAAGATATTTAAGGTATAAGAAAAAAAAAAGCAATTGTTTATTTAACAATACATTCAATCTTAGTTGAGCAACTCTTTAGTTCATGGATGAGAGAGAGAGAGAGAGCGCAAAATATGATGGCTCCCCTCTTCATTTATATTCTCCTCTCTCCTCCATAAGCTCAAAATTTGTTTAGCTAAACTTGCCGTGCGTGAACCCACTATGAGTGAATATTTATTTATTTATTTATTAATACATACTCTACAAAGTAAATTTGCAGAATATGGTTTCACGTATATGGGCGGAGTAACTAGACCATATGCCCAAGATGTTATTAACAGTACTTTTAAAAAAGTTTTTGTGACTGACTATACACGACCTATGCCTTCATATAGGAAGTAGCAAAATTCCACAAAAGAACCTCAAACTTATATGGTTATCCGTGGCAGATCAGTCAACCAGTTGCGAGCGAGACGAAAAACTCGCGAAGGCCATACAACACACACAAGCCTAACCGCACTTAAGAAATAATTACGATGACGCGAGAGCTGTTCTTCAGCCCGGAGCTGCTTAACGACTGATATAAGTGTATATATTTCATTATTTATACAGATTTGAACAATCCTACTTATTATTATTGACCATTAATAGTCTTAAGAGCCATTATTACAACTTGGGAGTAAAGTTGCGGATAGTTGATCCCAAAATTTAGCGAAACTGAACTAAGAAGTGACCATCATACAATTATACAAGGTACTTGCACAAGCCCAGCCTGTTTATGTATACAATGCAGAAAGTTGTCAAACTTTGTTTACAAGCTGCAAAAATGTTAGTGTATGTGTGTGAATAAAATGATTACAGTGTTGCCAATGAATTTGCATATGGCTGTGTCTCCAAATTCACATTGAAGAAAATTACACTACACACACATCTTTTGTGTAGGTTAAAATTAAAACAAAAATAAATAAAAATAGAACCCAAGGTATAATTACACACAGGTTATACATGAATCTCATTACATGGCCCACACATGATACAATTATACACGGTACTTGCACGACTACAACAAAATTGCAACACCAAGAAACACACTCATTTTGTTGGTAGAAACAAACAGAATTTAGTCAAAAACAGATGTCTTTTGTTGTTAAAAATAACAATTACAGGGTAACTAAAGTACAATTGCAGACGCGGCATTCATGAATGATTATAGTCATTCAGTGTTGCCAATATGTGTGTAATATACAGAGTGTGTAATTTCTACTCACATGTGTAGGCCTATAATTAGATTCATGTATAATCTGTGTGTAATTCTACTTTGACTTCTATTTTTGTTTAATTTTGTTTTAATTTTAACCTACACAAAGGATGTGTAGTGTAATTTTCTTCAATGTGTAATTGGAGACACAGCCACATGCAAATTCATTGGCAACACTGTAATCATTTTATTCACACACATACACTAACATATTTGCGGCTTGTAAACAAAGTGTGACAAGTTTCTGCATTGTATACATTAACAGGCTGGGCTTGTGCAAGTACCTTGTATAATTGTATCATGGGCCCACACATGAGAGTAGAAATTAAACACTGTGTATTACACACATATTGGCAACACTGAATGACTATAATCATGCATGAATGCCGCGTCTGCAATTGTACTTTAGTTACCCTGTGATAGCTGTTTTTAAAAACAAAAGACATGTGTTTCTGACAATTATCCGTTTGTTTCTACCAACAAAATGCGTGTGTTTTTTGGTGCTGTAATTTTGTTGTAGTCGTGCAAGTACAGGGTGTTTTTTTAGAGGTATAGAACTTCGAATTGAAATAAAACACAAGAAAATCGTTTTAATGTCCATCAATTTGGCTTTATTGGAAGGATAATTTTATGCCATTAACGTTTAAATATGATTTCGGGCATGTGGCCGCCGCGGCTGGCTCGAATAAAGCCAATTCTACAGGTCCAATTTTCAACCACTTTTTCGAGCATATGGGGCCGTATGTTGGCAATAACGCCACGAATGTTGGCTTCCAAGTCCCCTAACGTTTCTGGTTTGTTGGCGTAGACGAGCGACTTCACATATCCCCAAAGAAAATAATCCAATGGTGCCAAATCACACGATCTTGGTGGCCAATTGACAGGTCCATTCCGCGAAATTATGCGCTCATCGAATGTTTCCTTCAATAAATCGATTGTGACGTGCGCTGTGTGGCATGTAGCGCCGTCTTGTTGGAACCACAACTCATCCACATTCATGCCATCCAATTCGGGAACAAAATAGTCGGTTATCATGGCTCTATACCGGTCTCCATTAACGGTAACTGACTCTCCAGCATTATTTCGGAAGAAGTATGGCCCAATGACTCCACCAGCCCATAGAGCACACCAAACAGTCAGTTTTTGTGGATGTAATGGCGTCTCAAGGGTCTCATGTGGATTCTCTTCACTCCAAATGCGGCAATTTTGCTTGTTGACGTAGCCATTCAACCAAAAATGAGCCTCATCACTGAACAAAATTTTGCGATGAAAATCAGCATCGAGATCAATCTCATTTTCGGCCCATACACCAAAATCACGACGCATTGCATGGTCTCGCGGCTTTAATTCTTGCACAAGCTGGATCTTGTAAGGTCGCAAGCCAAGATCTTTGCGCAAAATCTTCCATAAAGTTGATGGACAAAGCTCCAATTGCTGTGCACGGTGGCGAATCGATTCATTCGGGTCCTCTTCAACACTTTGCTCTACAGCGGCAATTGTTTCTTCGGTGCGCACTGTTCGACGTCTCTGCGGATGCGTATTATCACATAGAGTAAACGTAGTGCGAAAATGATCCATGGTTAACCGAATTAATTGCTCTGATGGACGATTATGTCGACCATAAAATGGACGGAGCTTGCGGTAAACTTCGCGAACTGAACCATTATTTTCGAAATAAATTTGCACGATTTGCAAGCGTTGTTCTTTTGTCCTGTTCATGATGAAATGGCAAACCAAACTAAATATTAATCACTTGACAGCTGACAAAATGGCCGCCAGTTAAAAAAGTGATGCCAACTTAAAGTTCTATACCTCAATAAAAAACACCCAATACCTTGTATAATTGTATCATGGAAGTGACCTTTAAAATTTTCCCATTATTACAACTGTACGATAAAATAAATAATACAATTTTCGCATTCTGGCAACATTGCTGTGAATACCGGCTACTTGATTGTAAACAAATACTCAGTGGCAACGATTGACTGCACATAAAAAACTATCATTGCATATAGAAATGGTAATGCGGTACTAGGGTAAAACAGTTTATTTTAAATGTAAAATTGTCGTTCCTATCTGTCGTTTTAAAACGATACCAAAACGTTAATAGGCTTGATAAGCAATTAAAAAATTTTGGTGTAACAAAAATACATATATATATGATCATATCGTGCCATAATCTTTATATATATAATTCTACTGTATGCGTGTATGTCACTGAACTCTTTCTAAACGGCTGGGCCGATTTGAATGAATTTTTTTTGTATGCGTTTGGGTGACGCCCTTGATGGTCTAGATTCACAAATCAGCCCGGCGGCAGATTGCACCGCAGTCGGTATCTAGGTTATTTATCTAAACTGCAACTACATAAACGGCTGGATCGACTTGAATGACTTTTTGTGTATGCATTCAATTGGGGGCGTAAGACAACGTTTGCCGCGCTCAGCTGGTACACTTATAAAACACCAGCTGACCCTCCAAACGTTGTTTTGGCACATAAATTATTTCCAGGGAATTTCTAGAGTTGATAATAATAACTAAATCATTGTAAGTGTGTGAGGATGTGCTATATGAGTGATAGAGGCAGGAAGTGCCGTGAACGATGACGGAATATACAAATAACAAAACACCAAGCATTTATTGTTTTAAATTTATTATAATTTAAAACTTACTAGGACCGCCCGGTGGTGTAAATTAGACCACTTAACACCGAATATATCTTTATTTATTATAAGCACATGTGTACAAAAAAAAAACAAAGAAGAAAGTTTCCTTTCTGTCAAGCAAATTTAAATCGATTTTTACTACTTTTTACTACTTTTTGAGCCAAGATATTTGCAATAAAATTTATATTATGCATATCTACACCAAGATACCTTCTAAACCATTTCACCAATATTGGTGGGCGATAAGATACTTACACTTTTGTACGACAAAAAAATGTGTGCCGTATTTATATATAAGATATTAATTGTTTTCAAATGAACTCATACGAAATTTGAAGACTCTTGCTATTATAGCTTTCAAGATATAATATTATTATTAATTACTTTGTATAGTGGTGGGGGGGGGGGTGCTTCTTCCCCCGTTCCTATCCTAGCAATATTTTGAATTACTTCCCACTTCGCGCTCAAAAAAGTCCATGCCTAAGACTGCGTTTAGACACGAAAACATTTGGAAGGGAATGATTTAGTTTGGCAGCAATTTAGGGGTGGAGAAGAGAGAATCATTTTTGTGTTCGGTAATCGGCGACACGCTTTGTTTTCATATTGTTTGCCACACATACATACTACATGTACAAATATGCTTGCTTTTATCCAATAATATTGGAATGTCGCCGGCAACATTTTCGTCTGTGTGACCGCGAAGGAAACAACAAGAGAATTCCACATGTTTTCCTTCCAAATGTTTGCCCGTCTAAACTAGGACTAATTTGAAGACTATTGCTATTAAAGATTTTAAGATATAAGATTTTATTACTAGTTACTTTGAATGGGGGGTGCCCCTTCCCCCGGTCCTATTCTACCAATATTTTAAATAACTCGCACATGTCTCTTAAAAAAGTCCACACCAAAATTTTAAGACTCTGACTCCTATAGCTTTTAAAATATAAGATATGTCGTTCGTATGGGCGTGGCACAGCCCATTTAGGGGTATGAAAAATAGATTACGATATATTCTCAGACCTACCGAATACACATACAAAATGTCATACACATCGGTCAAACCGCTTGATTGTCCTGTCCGTCTGCCACTCCAGTTCTTTGCTTGCTGGGTGGAGCTAATCGTTTTCCTTCCACTTATTTTCCTGTTAATACCAACGATGAAGATGATTATGATGCTGATGCTATCAATAATAATGTTTTGCCACTGCTGTTGCCATTACTATTGTCTTATTTTTATTGATAATTTTATTTGCTGGTTGTTGGTTAGGGGAGTGGGGGTTAGGGAGTCATATTTCTGTTGAGTGGGTGAGTTTGCTTGACCGGTCACTTCATTGTTTTTGTAGCAAGTTCATATTTATTTTTATTTTGCTTATTTATGTGGTTGCTTCATACATATATACATACATATGTATGTGTGTGTTAACATAACCTTCAATATTTGTAACAAATTATATTTACTTTCACAATATCAACAGGGTGAAACTAAAAGAGGGATTTTTCTCTTTCATGTTTTTCAAAGTCATTTTGAAAGTGTAACACATTTTGCTTTAGTCTGTCTATAAAAAATGCATCAACATTATTATTATTATTACATTTAAGTGATGATACTTTTGCTTTTGCTGTGCAACTGTTAAATTTTATATAACTTTTTATTCTTTTTATTTTTTTATTTGATTTATTTGAGCTCATATGTTTTTGATTTGGCATGATTTTCATTTCATTATTGTGATGTTGCCTTTTTATTGACTTTTGCTGGCCAACAAAGTTTATCGTGGATTTTATATTACTTTCTTTTAATGTTACCAATATTATGAAAGTTAATTTATTATTGGCATTTGGGATTTTTTTCTTACATACGCTTTCTTCAGATTTTTTTTTTGTTGAGGATTATAAATAAAAATAAAAATCTGATAGAACTAATTGAAAGAATAAATGATGTGGCATCATAAATGTTTAATAGAAATTACATTTGAACCCTTTAATTTATTTCAGTATTAATAATATTGCTTAAGTTTGTAGCAAATAGAAAGTAATTAATAGGAAGCAACAAGAAGGGATAATTTGAGGATTGTTATTAAGTCGTTATAATATTATAAGAAAAAATTAATTTTATTTTTTAAATAAAAATTGGCCGAATATAAAAATGTTAGTTTTAAAAGAGTAAATATATTTCTAAAATATAAAATATAATTAATTAAAAAAGAAAAAAAATATAATAAGTTAGTCAGCTCTGTGTACCAAAAAAAAATCAATTTTCCAGCCCTGGTTTATAAAAAAACAATGTAAATATGCCATGAACCGTCTTTTTGATTGTGTTGCTCTCCCGTAACAATCTATTTCAGATAAATTCTGACACATCAGTCCAATACCGAAGTCTCCAGATTTTCCGTGGTTTTAGAGGGATTCAAAAAAAGTAAAGACAGACAGACGGTCGGTCAAACATAACTAAACTTTTATATTACGCGTATACTATATAATGAAGAAGAATATACGTATGTGCATATGAATATTGAGGAAATTATAAACGGAATGATAGTTTTGGTAAAGGATATAAAATACTTGCCATATAAAAATAAATTTTTCTTAAAATATTTAAAAATAATTAGCAAAGATTCTTATTAAAAAATTTATTTGTTGTTGGTTTAGCACTTCTAGATGCATTTCGTTGCTGCTAAGCATAGCTAAGCTAAACCAACAACAAATAGATTTTTTTTTAATTATTATTTTTTATGAACAAACGCAACCCGTGAAGCGATTAGCTTGTCTGCGGAAAACACATAAGGTCACGACCTCTGGACTGACAGGCTAGCATCGCTACCACTCAGCTACAGGGGCACATATCACTAAAGTCCAATATTTGAAAAAAATTTTTATGTCGCAGCCATTAAATTTCAAAATTTAACACACTTCTTCACTTATGCGATGCTTAGGGAACTCTACTTATATATTGGGCTCTCAAAGCAGTACCATCCGGCATTTAAAGAAGTGGGCGGGATTACGCCCCTAATATTTTTTTAAAGTATTTAATATACTTATATTGCAAGTATTCCTTGTGAAAAGAGGAGCACACCTCAGGCTTATACAGTGCAACAATACCGTATTTAAAGAAGTGGGTGGGGTCGCGCCCCTTAAAATTTTAAGCATTTATTTTAAGTACTTCGGCCCTACCGATTCGAATCTTACAAATCTTGGCACACTCTTGGGCTCTTAAGACAAAATATTGCTGAATTTAAAAAGTGGGCGGGACCACACCAATTATTTGCTTAAATATTTCATAAACTACTATTTTAAGTATACTTACGAAACGAGGAACAAAACTCCGGCTTTTGCAGAGACAGAATACTGTTTTTCAAAAAGTGGGCGGGGCAACGACTCTTAAAATTTAAAAAACTTATTTATGTATATTTCAGCCCAATCGATTCCTATACAACTTTACAAGGACGTAGGTCTCTTAAGATAACATAACCATGAGTTTGAAAAAAAATGGTTAGTGTCACGCCCTTTAACATTTAATATTTTATTTTATGTACTTCCAGACAAACCGATACCTGCGAAACGTTTAAAACACTTTAGGCTTTCAAGACGACACAATACTGAGTTTGAGAAAGTAGGCGGCGCCACGCCCTTTAACATTAAATATTATGTTTTATGCACTTCCGCCCAACCGATTCTTACCACACTTGGTACATGCATTAGGCTATTGCTTTGATATAAATTTGGCATAAGAAAACAAGGCAGTATACACATACATATCAGCAGTGTCGCATACACATACATATCAGCAGTGTCGCATACACATACATATCAGCAGTGTTACCAGATTTCGCATTAAGTTATTTTAAAAAGTTCATATCTGCCCTCGATATGGAATAAAATGTCAAAATATTCAAAATGAATTTATGTATGTGGAAATATTTTAAAATCAATCGACACCGTGGAGTGATTTGCCTGCTGCCAGCTTTTATTTTAATTATTTTTTTAAATAACCCAATTTTTTTGTTCCCTTTCTTAATTAAATATTTTAGAGTTCTTAAGTTTTACGCTATCAAATGATCAATTTAGTTAAAAATTCGATTGCTTGTGTCATGGATTGCCTTTTTTCAAGATTGATTTTTTTTTATAATAAAAATAACTCGTTCCTAAACGTCTGACAAAGAGATTTGTTATAAAAAGCTTTCGTTTCAGCAAATGTATGCGTCAAACTAAACTAAAAAATCAAATTTTTTTCTATGCGGTTGAATATACTCAAAGTGTAGGTAAAATAAATCTAACATACCCCTGCATTAACAAATAAATCTTGGCAAGATGTTTTTACTTTTGCTGTTCTTTTTTTCTTTCCCATGTACGAGTATGTGTATGAAAGTAAGCGTGTGTGCGTGTGTGTGTGTGTGGTTATCAAAACTTCTGTAAAAGTGTTGTCATAAATCTTTCTTTAGTGGCTTCGTATGTTTTATTTGTATATTTTAACAATGCTCTTATCAAAATCTACTCATATTTTCATACGTTTCTTGTTTTATTTTTTTTGGTTGCGATAAATTTTTGCTATTGTTTTCTTTTTTGTTACTTGGTGAAAATAGCTAAAGTTTTAGTTTGAGTAAAATCTTTGTTCCGTTTTTGCCAACAAAAGGTCTTACGGTTCTCAATTTTTTTTTGTAAGTTTAATTTTTTAAGTTTTGTAAGAAAATCTCTTACTTCTTAGGTTTTAAGTAAAAAAGAAAAGAAATTTTAAAAAGTGTTTTGTTGATACAAAAAGCACTTATTTAAATCTTTTCAAGTATGGCATGCTAGGAGTAATATTGGCTTCATGCTAATTTTTTAACAGAATACGAGAAGTAATAAAAGAAAACGTTTGCATTCGTTTTATTATTATTTTTTATTTGTTGTGAGCAAACTATGAGAACGACTGATGACAACTGGGCAGGGCAGAAAGAAAATTTGAACTGCGTCGCATTTTAATTGAAAAATAAGGGGGCCAGTGTTTGTTACTTTTTGGATAATTGCCATTTTAGGGGGTAAATGACACTTGAGTTACGAATTAACACTTATCTAATAAACTCAAGAGCTTAAATACGAGTACACACAACTTAAATTATTTAAATGATTCAAAACTGGTTGCTATGACTCCGCTGTTGTAAATACACGACGCAGAAAACTGGCTGCGCTAGTCTTGAAGCAATACCCCCTTTCTGCTGTTCATCACACAAGACCCACACTGCCGACGCTCAATGTTTGTACAACAACAATGACTCACTGGCTTTACATTCACACATTTTTTCACGACTATCAACTGCTTTCAACTGAGATTTACTTTTTCTTCACAATAATAAAGTGAACTCTTAATAGACAACTCCTCACAATAAACAACTGACCTTCAGGCTTTTTATGCTTCACACCAGTCTTCCAGAATGTGACAGCAACCTCTAGACAATGTTGATCGCGTCACTAGTTAATTTATTAATTATATATGTGCGTCAAGGATGACAAAATTGATACAAAAAAAAGGTGTGCTCTTATAAAAATAATGCATATGAAAAGATATCTTTAAAGTTACTTCTTGATAGGGCTTATCCTTTTTCTTTATTTAAAGGAATATCTACATAAGAAATTAAGTTTTTTAAAAACATTTAATTTAAGGTAGCTTTTATAAAATTGCAAAATAGTTTGTGGTAAGGAAACAATTTTCGCTAACAATGTAGAAGGCAATATGCTTGACCATTTAAGCTAAGCTAAAAAATATAAGAAGTTTAAAAAAAAAAGTAATAAAACACTGCCTTATTTTACTTTGTTGCCAATAAAGCCACGCTTCAGTTTTAAATAATTTTTAGGCCATAGTGAACTAAATAGGAAAAAAAAATTTTTTTTATATGAAACCCTTGAAGTAAAGTGGCTACAAAAATGAAATAAAATTAAGCAGTAAACACAGTTTTCTTATTTGCATAAAAGCAGTGACAACACATGGAAAAAATCATTGCAATTTTCTTGCTATTTCATTACTTGTTGAAATTAAATTCAAGTCTTTGCTTTTATACCTCATGTATTGTTATTTGGTAAGATGTTGCCTACTTTTAGGTTCTCTGCAAACTTTTTTATTAAACTTGTTAGCTTTCACCTAAAATAGCATGAGCTATTTATATTTAAAAAGCCTAATTAATTCTTAAGAATGCTCTTTAAATGCCATGCCAAAAATTATATTAAAATTTCATTTCGTTAAATTGAAATTTTAACTGTTCAGGAATTAATTAATTTTAATTAAAAGGAATTCTTGTGAATTATGGGCCTGTTTTCCGTTCAACGAAGTGTTAAATTTAATTTTAAAGCAACTCAAAGAACTTAAATTTTCTTTAAAATGTTTTCAAAGGATTCTAGAGGATTTCGCATGACTTAAATGTTATCAATTCTTTTGTTAACAACTTGTGCCATTTATGAGAGGATATGAAGTCCTAAAAAGCTTTTAAGCATTTTTATATCTGTTAGCAAGCAATTGAAGACTATATTTAAATCTTTTTCTTGTATGTATGTAGTTAAAGAATTAAAGTGATGTATTTTTTTTTTCTTTTTTCTTGTTAATATATCCGGCATATCTTTGACTTGCTTATTTTATGCTTCACTTAACATGTTTAAAAATAATTGAATAAAATTGCTAAATGTTTGTAGTTAATCAGTTAATGTAAACACTTGATTAAACAGCAAATATTTAGCAAAGAATTTTGTTTTTTTCCTCTCTCTATCTTTACAAAGCAAATATGAGCTTAATACCAAAAAAAAAAAAGATATGTAATTATTAAACGAGATTATTTAAGAGTAATCGTATAAAGAGTATGGCTTAAGTTATTATGTGGCAATGACAATGTAAACACTTATGTAACTATTTATCTGCATATGTAAGAAGTTGCATAAAATATGAGAAGTAATATAGCTTAATCCTACTTAAGTTATTAATAGTATGTTAAAGGAAGTATAGAATTTGAAGAGTTCCAGAAGTGCTATGACAATTCAAGTTTTGAAGATTTATTGCAAAAAACTGTAGCATACTTTTAAGCATAAAAATATCGCTCATTTACTTCAACAACATAATAACTCGAAATATTCGATTTTTAAGTTAATAAAGTAGAATTAATTCTTATTCTCGTAATTCACATTGTGTACAAATTTCATACATATTTACTGAAATCTTGAGAAAAAAATAGAATGTTCTCTTCCTATGAAGTTGGCTATGTAAATTGAAAATGTTAAGCTCGTTTTCTGCAAATCTAGATATTTTGAGCTATAATGTTGTTCAAGCAAATGAGCGAAATATTTGAAATATTTAAATTTATTGCAGCTTTTAGTTCAATAAAAAAATCATTGAAGAATTATTTTAAAACTCCAAATCCTCCATATTCTTCACCACTTGTCTTCTCTATCACTATCCCTTCCCTATCACCCTCTCTGACTATCTTCTCTTCAACTAACAGGTAACACAAAGGGATCATTGTATTGGACCCAAGTGAGCTGGACTCTAAATTTCACCTTTCCTTACCAGCAGCCTGCTAACCTAACCTATTTTAAAACTAGCTTTTACCCGCGGCTCCGCTCGCGTTGATCTGTTTAAAAACTACAAAACTAGTTACACAATCAAACCCGAATCGAAAATTACCCTAACCAGCCCTAAAATATGTTCATCGGAAAAAATCCGTACCAAATATAAAAAACCGGTTTCGAACCGGATAAAACAATATCCTATATTTGATGCTGGCACAAATAAGTAGGCACGAAAAAGTTAAAGGATAATAACCGTCAATTGTGGTTTATAAACCAAATTTAAGCCCAGTACAGAGTTCTTACGGAATTTCACGTTTGTAAATTTACATTTAATTTTTGTGTATAATTATGTTTGCATACACACATTTATTTATTTTTGAATTTACAACACACAAAAACACTAAAAATTTATACAAATTTGATAAAAAAAATATTAGAAATGTCAAAAATTCCGTCACCAAACAATTGTTTGATTGATTAACTTTTGTTTCAGTTGACTGAAAAAAGGCTCCACTTATATTTATAATATCCCTAAGATAGGCAATAAATTTCACAAATTCCGTGTACTTTTCTTTTGAAAGTCCGTACCAGCAAATGAAAATTTCTTTATAAAATTTACCAACCTGAATTTCCGTATGTTTTTTTTACATACAGTTTGTATGAGAACCTGCAATTCCGTATGAGCTCCGTACCAGGATTTAGGTGGGATGACGGAAAATCGTTCCAAATTAAAGAAAACTCTGTCGGAAGAAAAATACATGACTCGGTAAGCGACCCCACCTCCTCCCCACACACATCTCATGCAGCGCAACTGAAGCAGAAAAGTGGACTTGATAGAGAATTGGTATTTTTTTTTTTTTCATTATTAAAAATATTAAATTTTGCATTCTACTGACTTCTGTTTTATTAACTATTATTATTTGAAAAGTTTCACTTAACTTTAATCTCAAGGGTATTTTTATGTATTTCCGTTAAAAATTTTATTTCATTTCAATATCAATCATGAAATTTATATTTTTAAACACACTCAAATACACACACACAAGCACACAATATAATGTCCAAGTGCAATTCCCCTTATGCCGGCAATTGATTAACATTTAAAGCATACTTTTAGGAATATTACGTTCATTCTTTGGAGATTCAAAGCTTTAAAAAATAAATTTATTAGTTAAAAATAAAAATATAAAGTTCTGGAAATATTTTTATATACGAGTATGCATGTTTCAATTTTATTATTTTTTTAAATATGGTTTTGTTATATAATAAAATAAAAGCGCATATTCCACAATATAAATTTTACAATTTTACACTTCCAGTGTTAAAAAAAAATTCAAATAAAAATACGAGAAAAATTGTTTTTTGTAAAAAAAAAACAGAATTTCAACAAATACTTGCAAATAAAACAAGTGTTTATTTAAATGCACAAAACCATTAACGCCTTGCCAAACAAACCTACACACAAACACTTGCACACATATTTTGTTTATATGAAAGCAGTAGTGTGGTAATGCATGCTTGTGTGTGAGTGTGTTGAACTGATATGAATAGATAGCGAGAGTGCATGTAAAACATAGTCATGTATGTATGTTTAGTATTACAAATGTTAAAATAAGTAGGTTGTTTGTGGGGTTTCGCGACCATGATCCTCATACAAAATTTGGATCATGCCTACGCTACAGCCGGCATTTAAGTTAGTTGATTGGTTTGCTACATTGTGTTGTATGGAGTAGGGGTATGTTGTGTGAAAATCGACCATTACCGATGTTCTTTAGGTAGGGTGTCAAACCGCAAAGATGGTGTGACGATTGTAGGGTTTTGATTTTGTTGTGGAGGGGGTGCGTGTGTGTATGTATGTATGTTTTTGAAAATATATGTATGTGTGTGTATGTTAGTTTATAAATGTGCATACCTTAACCCTTTAACGGTCGTTGGGGTTAAATTCGACTCTATGATATTTTGTGTTATGAGGCGGCAGCGTGTTCGGTTTTGCTTAAAGTGAAGTCGTGGTGGATGTTATTTTTGTTGAAGTTAGAGGGTTAATACAATATGAATTAAACTACATTAGGGCGGTTTACGAAAGTCTGTGATTTTTTTGCTAGTATTTAAGGTGTTGGTTAGGATTTGTGTACTAATTTTGTATGAGAAAACTAACAACGATGATATACATAAGTGCCACCCTATTGTATTGTTGTTCTGTTGTTAAAAATTCTGTTATGGTTTTTTCATTCGTTTCGTTGATATGTATGAATGTGTGTGTGTGTGTGTGTGTTTGAAACAGTTGATTAAATTTGTTTGAATTTGAAATTATTTGAATACAAGACTCTAACCATACACAACAATTTGAAATTATTTGAATACAAGACCCTAACCATACACAACAAAGTTGATAAGAAATAAAAAAACCCAAAGCAATACTATTTATGTACTTATATATTTTATTTATTAATTTGTTTAAAAATTTTACAATATAATAAAAAAATGGTAAAAAAGTTGGTGTAATTATACTTTTAGTTATTTAGTGCATCTTGTTTCTTTAGTGTATCTTGAGCTAGAACGATAACAAAAAATAATATTTAGATTTAATAATAATAAAATAAATAAAAAAACTATTTACCAAAAATTACCTGTTGCAGCTGCATTTATAGTTAGTTCATAATATTTATTGCTGCTGCTGCTATCTTCGCTACCTTTTCTTTCTTTTAAAAGGTAGTAGGTATTGCGGTCAAATTCCGCAATAGTAGCATCATCTATGGTGTTATTGAATATGCTCGGTAGGTATATATATTTATTCGCTTCCACCAGACAACGAATTTTTGTCCCAAAGCGTGTTTGTACACGCTCCATCTTCGTAATTTTATATTTATGGTTAAAAACCATCTCTTTTACAGGGAGAATGGTTTTATTTTGACTTTTTTTAAATATTGTTTTTAGGTGTGCTTCCATTACTTGAATAGTAATTAAAGTAGAACTAGAGAGGGTTTTTATACAAAATTCTGAAATGTAATTTTGTTTCTAAACAGGAAAAATGTGGTTAAAATTTTAATGTTGTGAGAATTTAATTTTAAAAAGTTTCCGTTGCGGTTTTTCAATTTTATAAAGTTGTTATTTAATTAAAATGTATGAGAAAATTTTAAAAAGTTTCTGTTGCGGTTTTTCCGTTTTTTTTTTTTTTTTATAAAGTTTCTATTTAATCAAATGTGAAAGAAATTTTAATGTATGCAGAGTTTTGTTAATATATATATATATATATATATATATATACATAAATATATATGATTTTAATTTTAAAAGGTTTCTGTTTCGTGCATTGTTTAAAATGTGTTTTCTATTTCATCATCATCATCATCATCATCGTCTTCTTCAGTACTGTTATACAAGTTGTTGTAGAATACAAATTGCTTCTTCTTTTTAAGGATTAGAGTATATGACCCCTTCACTTCTTTAACTTTCTTTAAAATGTGTGGAGTTGTGTTTAGATAATCCATCTGATTTTTAGTAATAATCAGAAATCGTTTAGGTAAATAAATGTAATATTCGTTATTTAGATCACATCTTATACTTTCACCATATTTTGTATCTACTCGATCTATCTTGTTGATTTCATATATAGTATTTTCTTCCATATTCTTTAAAGGTAAGTATGTAATATTAGAACTTTGAAACAATTTTCTTAAGCTTGCCCTCATTTTTTTTTATTTTTTTTTTGCTTTCAACTTTTCACCGTAAGACGAACTTTCAAACTGATTCTTTATATTCAATAATTGATAGTATAAGACGTTTTTAGATATTTCAATAACTTCTTATCAGTTGCGGTTAAGTATACGTGTATGCATACATATATATATATATATATATATATATATATATATATATATATATATATATATATATATAAAAAGAGATTCAGTTAAATTAAAACTTTGATAAATATGTATTGGGGTCAATTTTTAAAAACTGGTGATAAATATTGTACTTGTCATGCACAGTGGAAAACTTTTCAAATAATAAATGCAATAGTTTTGGATATTATAATGCAGGTGTTTCTAACTGCAGAAGGAGGGACTAGAACGCAAATTTTTTCTCTTAATAGAGGACAACAAATGCCAACAAATATTCCAATATTTCAATTTAGTCACAATCAACATATAAAAATTGAGGTTATTGGTGGTATGATATCACTAGTCGGAACAGTCTATGAGGGTGGTTTTAAAGATATAAATGTACACTCATACAAACCATCATGCGCGTATAGTGAAATAGATGAACATGTTTTTAGTGGTACAACTAAATCTTATAATGGTAAGACTGGTATCCGCTCATTGAATAAAAATCAACAAAAACCTCTCCTCCTCCTCCCTCAAAAAATGGTTAATAATAGTATAGTTAAGAAAGCAGCTGGTGGTGCTAGCGGTGGTGATGATGACTCATTTCAATACGAAGATTATTAAATTAGTATATAAATATGAGAAACAATTCTTATCATCTCATTCAAAAATATATCGCTAACTTAAGAACATATATACATATATATATATATATATATATATATTAAAAAAAGAAAAATTAAAATGAAAAATATTTTTATCATATTTTTTTCATATATCTATATCATACAAGTGTTTTCAGCTTCATTACCTATTGATTTGAGTGAAAATGAACTTAAAAATACAGAATTTGCAATAAAATTACCGAATAATGATACTGTGAGCATACAACTAAATTTCAAACTTTTAAAGTATAGTAATGATTTACATAAAAACATCGAGTCAACAACAACAACAAAAGCAGAATATGAATCAAACGAAGAACAAGAAGACTCCCCACCACCACCACCTATAAATCAATCTTTTACTGTTGAACAAGCTATTGAAGCATTTAGGCAAGATTTAGTAAAAAAAGAAAAAAATATTGCAGGAATAATTGAAAGTTCGGCTCCATTTTATAGACATTTTCAACTTCAATACAAAGATAATATAAAATTGAGAATCCGTTGTACATATAACAGCAATTACTTGAAACGTCGATTAAATATTTCATGTTTCGAATACCGTCAAGTTGAATACGAGAGAATTTTAAGTAATGGTGAAATTGAGACGGTTTCTGAGGATGATACTACATACCGATCCGATATGACATTAATCAACATTCAAGATTATACACATGATTTGGATATGGAAATATCATAAATTAACTAATATGATGAAATACATTTACTACTACTTAATATAAACTTTGTTGTTGATGTGTTAAGAACATTTATTTAACATAAATAAAAAAATTAAAATAAGAAAAATAATGAACAATCAGTTTTATTCGAAAATTTTACATGACTTCTTGAACGAAGAAAGGTTTTTGTGGTATGAACATGAGATTATTTTGAAGAAATTAAAAACTCAATTCGATGAATATGCATTTTATAAGAAAAGTAAATCAAAATTTGGATATCATTATAACAATTGTGTGTGGTCCAACGATGAAACAACTTGTGGACCTGATACCTGTAAATGTTCCCTTATCGATAACAGTTGGGATCAAGCATTATATATAATGAATTTTTATAATAATTTAAAAACATAGACTTTATAAACAGTTCTACAGTCGTCGTTGTGACTTGATTAGTACTAAACAATGTCGGAGGAGAGAATATTAGTTGTAGACGTACAAGGTTTTTATCTCAACAATAAATTCATTGTAAAAGAACTGAGTATTTCAATTGACGACTCACAAGTTCAAACATTTATTATTAAACCACCTTTTCCATATTCATCGTTGACAACAAAAGAAAAATATTCAATTAATTGGCTTTATAATCATCATCATGGATTAAAATGGAAAGATGGTGATTCATCCTTAACAAATATTGTGGAATATTATATTGCGCATGTTAAAGATAAAAATTATATTTATTATGCTAAAGGATTAGAAAAAATTAAGTGGATTCAAAATATTTTTAAGGATAAAATTAATTTTTATAACCTGGATGATTTAAATTGTCCAAATTTAAAAACATTATATCAAAATGATGAATCTGTAAATGTTTGTTGTTATCATAGAAAATATTGTATATGTGCTCAAAAAAATGTAATACTCTTAAGAAAGTTTATTAAATCAAATATTAATAAAGAAAACATAAAATTATAAAAGACATTTTTTCTTTTTTTGGATTTATTATTTAACACTTAAATCAGATAGAATAATCATCAAACATCATCAGTTCATTCTGAATACTTGAAATGTCAATAACAATATCTTTAAACGGAAACAAATCAACTCTGGTTGGAGAATATTTTCCTCCAATTGAACTCCCTACAAAATATGTTTGTGGACTTATTGATTTTGTAGCATTCAACTCCATACCTAATGTAGATGTTCACAACAATTTGTTTCATATAGGAAATCATATTATTACTATTCCGGTTGGTTCATATGAACTTGAGGATATTGATTTTTTCTTAAACTCAAGCTTAAAAGATATTGATGAATCAATTTATCTAGTAATTGAAGCTAACAATAACACACTTAAAACTGAAATAACCTCATCAATGGATATAGATTTTTCACAACCAAACAGTATAGGAAAGTTGCTCGGATTTAGCAAAAGTAAATTAGAAGTAAATTCAACTGAATATTATAACACTGATCAAAATCTTCAAAATGATAAATCTGTGGAAGTGATGATTGTAGATATTAATCAATTGAATACTACAAGGTTATTTGAATCTGACTTACCTGCACATATTACGAATGTTAATACAATACGCATTGAAAGCAACTTAACAACCGGATCATTTATTAATAATACTTCGAATCATGCTATTCATGAATTTCCTCTTGATGTTCCTCCAGGATATAAAATAAGCGAAAAACCTCGAAATGTTATTTATTTTCCCGTCAACTGTCAGCAAATAAACAACATAACGATTAGAATCTTAAATCAAGACGGTGAACTTATAAATTTTAGAGGAGAAAAAATCACTCTTAGACTCCACTTCAAACCAGAATAATGATAATTTACAATAAAAACGTAATGCAAAGAGGATTGCCATTCAATCCCTCATCAACTCGCATTCGAGAAACTATAAAAAATAAAAAAAACCCGTTAACATCATATAATATAGAATACTTGAAATCATTAGGATTTAATCTTCAACAATGAATGAAATACTAAATGTCCTTCAAAAACCTATATATGATGAGAGTATTGTAAAAAGGGAATATCATAGTTACTCTCCATATCTAAAATCATTCAACAACAATGATGAAATTCGTATACCAATTCAAAATCAGGATCTCTTTGTCTTACCAAGTGAGAGTATGATTTACATTCATGGTTTTATAGTGAAGAAGGAAGCAAACAAAGAGGTTCCAGCTACAGAGGTGAAATTTAAAAACAACTTTGTTTCATATTTGTTCGATGAAATTCGTTATGAAATTAATGGTTTTGAAGTTGATCGTACACGCAAACTTGGAATTTCATCTACCATGAAAAATTTTATATCATTGAATAAGGCTGAAAGTGCTACACTAAAAAACGCTGGTTGGTGTCTTAAAGAAACTTTTGTTTTAGAAAAAAGTCATTTTAGCTGTTGTATACCTCTGAAAATGTGGATGGGTTTTGCTGAAGATTATAACAAAATACTATTAAATTCGAAACATGAGCTCATTCTTCAACGTTCGACATCCGATGAGAGATCATATTATTCTACAAATACAACTGATCAGTTGAAGTTAACAATTCTGGATATAACATGGAAAATGCCACATATTCAACTATCAGACTTTGCAAAATTGGAAATGTTTAAGATAATCAACAACAAAAATTCTATACCAATTGCATTTCGTAGTTGGGATTGTCATGTAAATCCTGCACTACCAACGACTACAAAGGTTTTATGGAATGTAAAGCTTTCTCCACAAAACGAAAGACCACGATTTCTTATAATTGGTTTACAAAAAGTGAAAAGTAAAGAACAAGGAAATATATTTGACCATTGTAATATCTCTAATTTAAAAGTATATCTAAACTCAGAGTCATATCCATATGATGATTTACATAATCGTTTTGAAAATGGCCAGTATTCTGTACTATATAATATGTATGCAAAATTTCAACAAGGCTTTTACATGCGAGAACCTGAACCATTGCTGGATGTTAATGATTACAAGTCTTACGCACCGCTTATTGTTGTTGATGTTTCACATCAAAATGAAACTGTTAAAATTGGACCTATTGATGTACGAATTGAATTTGATACTGAAGCAAACAAACCAATTCCAGAAAAAACATCAGCATACTGTTTAGTTATTCATGATCGCTTAATCGAATACTCACCTCTAACAAGTGAAATTAGAAAAATTATTTAATTCTAATATTTCTTTTAAAATTTTTAATAAATGAAAAAACAAAAAAAAATTTTTATATATATATATATATATATATATATATATATAAATAAAACAAGATATTTTTAATTCTTAATCAATGTATTTTATTAAAAAACATTTATAGTTTCTTTTTAGTTTAGCTTCGAAAACAAAAATTTTAAACATAAATGACCACAATTTATTGTATTAAAATTTTGATATCTATCATAATTATAACTAATGTTTTTTCCTAAATATTTTATTAATTGTTTTGGTGGTTGCAAATTGCCAAAGCTATCAAAATATTCGATTTGATTGTTGTTTTTCCAGTATGCTACCCAATGTGTGCCAGGGCCCTTTGAAGTATCCAGATTGATTATTCCACATTCTTTTTTAAATGGTTTGCTGCTTGGAAGGGTGTTACACATAAACACACCTCTAAAATTTGGAATATGTTTTGCATATTTTCTCAAGTCTACATCAGAAAGGGCTCTTTTAGGTAGCTTCATTAAAAATTTTGTTGATAAGGCTTTAAATATAATCCAAAACCTTTTTTATATGGTTTTAAGAACATGCCTTTTCCCATCGCAATGGCTTCCATTGTATTATTGTGTCGTTTTGCTTCAGTCAGCTGTTCCTTTCCATTTTTAACTGCATTGATTGCTTTTGTAATACCAGATACACCACCAGCTAAACCACCAAGTGCACCCAGTGCAGCAAATATAGGGGCAAGTGGAAGAAAACCTCCAGATTTTGGTAGCGGTATTATTCGAGGCGTTTTTATTAACGATTTTTTCTTCCCCTTGAAAATATTGTTTACAACTTTTCGTGAAATCTTTATAGCATCTTTCAAGTTTTCACTTTTCTTTATATTCTTTCTTGCACTTTTCAATGCATGTGTAAACAGTTTGTGGGTATTTACTGGAGACGACTTTTTAGTTTTACTAATAACGTTACCCATACCGAATTTTGTTTTTGCTTTCATTGCAGTAGCAACAAACCAAGCGTTTGATTTTTCACCCAAACTACTATCACTTGCTTTGACCCTTTGCCAAGCCTTTTCAGTTAAAATTCTATCAGCAATATGTCTTTTCTCTAAATCTTTATTGTTTGAGTATGCTATATCGTGCTCTCTGCAAGCAGTATCCAATGGATTGATTCCTTGATCACCTCTTTCTAAACGTTTCTTTAATTTTGTACCAGGTCCGCAAAATTGATAACCGGGTAGATGAAGTTCAATGGGAAGTTTATTAATTATTTTATTTAGAAAACCTTTACCAATGAAGGATGGATGACGATTGAATATCTTTTTATAAATGATTGTCATATCTATTGATACTTTGTCGATTAAAGATTAAAATCAAATTGATTGAAAACAAATAAAAGAGACTGGTTTATATATTATGTTATCATTAGATTTCAGAATGCGCTTTTTTAAACAACATAAAAGGATTAACGTAAAGAATATCGAATCAAAGTTCGATTCATCAAATAAAATTCGTCATAGTTCATTACTACCGAATTCTATTCGAGCTCTTATTGTAGGTCCATCAAATTGCGGAAAAACAAATGTTATGATCAGTCTTATTGAAAGTCCTCATGGATTGAAATTTAAAAATATTTACTTATATTCAAAATCAACACAACAACCGAAATATAAGTACTTAGAAAGTCTAATTAAACCCATTAAGGAGATAAATTTTTCATCATTTTCCAATAATGATGATGTTCTATCGCCAGACGAAGTTAAACCAAATTCAGTATTTATATTCGACGATATAGCTTGTGAGAAACAAAATCATGTACGTGCCTACTTCTGTATGGGTCGTCATAAAGATATTGATAGTTTTTATTTATGTCAAACATATACACGTATACCAAAACAGTTGATTCGCGATAATGCTAATATAATTATAATTTTCAAACAGGATGCAATGAATATTAAGCATATTTACAATGATCATGTTGGTTCTGATATGACTTTGAAAACATTTCATGAGTTAAGTACCGAGTGTTGGAAAGAAAAATATGGTTTTCTAGTTATTAACAAAGATGACCCTATGAATAATGGTCGATATAGAAAAGGTTTCGATATATTTATAAAGCTATAAAAGAAATATTACAGACACTTTAAAATCAGTACAAGATTAATTATTAAACTAATAGCTTCTCAACTATTAAACTGCTAACTGCTAAATTGCTATACTGCTATACTGCTAAACTGCTAAACTGATCTGTTTTGAATCTGTTTCTAATTCAACCTATAAATATGAACACAAATCTAGTTAATAATCTTATTAAAACTCGAAATATTTTAAAAAAGAAATATAAGAATATTTTGCTTGGAGAAGTTGCAAATGATGAATTGTTGGAAAAGACATTGAAACCAATATCAAAACCATTAAAAGAATTAGTTCAATCAACTAATAATAATAATAATAATAATAATAATAACACCATTATAAAACATGAAAAATATCCGGATGGCTCTTTTAAACATGATCTTGAGAATAATAAAGTTGCCTTCAGTACACCATATAAAAAGAGTAAGCTTGATTATAACACGTTTTCTTCAAGCTCTAATAACAAGAAAATCGAGAAAAGTTCAAACACGTTTCAATCATTTGATGATGATGAAAATGATCATGATGACTATGATGATGATGATGATGATGATAATAATGATAATGTTGATAATGAGAATGATGATAATGATGATGATAACACCATTGCAGTACATCCCAATCAAAGTATTCAATATAATTTATCAAAAGTTAACTTAAATATATATGATAAAACCTATGGTCCACATAAGGATAAAAATCAAATATGGAGACTGGGTAATGAACCCATCGCTTTCGATTCAACCAATATTACTGTAGGTAATTTAAAATGGCCCTTCACATCAGGCTTATATGAATTGTTAGTTTATAAGAAACCAATCAGTTATAATAAAACAGATTTAAATAATTATAAACAAATATTGGAGATGACTAATGTCCATAAACGAAATAACAGTATTAATGGTCAAATTAAAGGAAATCGTTCAATTAAATATACAACCATTATTAAAAACCTATTTAAACAACAGAAAATTCATAAGGGAAAAGGTTTAATGAAATTGAATAGAGAAAAGCCTAATTATGTTTATTGGGATGATCCTAATGAATTGGTTGATAGATTACGTCTTTTGATTTCATCAACAACAGCTGGTCACTCAAATCATAATAATGAAATTGTATCAATTATTGAGGAATTGAGAGAAGCAAAAATTATTATATAAATAGACTTAAAAATGTTTAACGATTCATATTCATAAAATGCCTATCGATAAGTTTGGACATTATATTGAAAAATCTGCAAGATATCAAAATCAACATTTCAAGATTCATTTGGATAGTGATCGTAATTTCAACTTTAACTTGCGGAGAATAAAAAATATTGCTAGTCCTGTATTGGAAAACGATGCTGTAAACAAAATTTACATGAAAAGCTATTTAAGTGAAATAAAGAAACAGCTGGATACAATGTATATGGAGAGAATTAAGGGAATGGAGGATCGTTTTAACGAAATAATACAACAACAAAACGTGTCGATTACAGAAAAATTTGAAAATGTAGAAACACGTTTAAGTAAATTAATACATGATCAAAGTATAATACAAAATAATCTCGATCAATCACTAAAAGAAATGAGATCATTATTTAATTACAAAATTGATTCAGTTGAAGAACGTCTAAATGAAAAAACGAAGCTCATTACAAAGCATTTAAAGATAGATATATAAATCGTTTTTGATTTAAATTCAATATCAACAGCATTTAAATTGATGTAATCTGTAAGATAGACGTTAGAAATGGAGCGACAAGAAGTGGTTCAGGAGCTTCATAAGCAAGCACGTAGAAATTTCATTCGACGTCGAGTGGTGGTCAAGGGAATTGATGATCATTGGCAAGCAGATCTTGTTGAAATGGGTGCTTACTCAAAATATAACAAAGGCTATAGATTTATTTTAACAGTTATAGATACATTTTCAAAGTTTGCTTGGGCTGTACCTGTAAAATCTAAAAGTAGTGAAGATATAACCAATGCTATGCAATCTATTTTTTCGCTAAAGAGAATTCCAAAAAACTTGCAAACCGATAATGGTAAAGAGTTCTATAATAAAATATTTCAAAACTTGATGAAAAAACATAATATCAACCACTATTCTACATATAGTATCATGAAAGCGTCTATTGTAGAACGATTTAATAGAACTCTAAAAGGAATGATGTGGAAAAATTTTAGTCTACAAGGAAATTATCAATGGATACATATATGCAAGGATTTAATTAATCAATATAATAATAAAAAGCATAGAACAATTGGAATGACACCAAAGTCTGTTAACGCAGAAAATGAAAGTTCTATACTAAAACAAGTCTATAATCATCCCAAAATATATAAATCTGGTAAACTAAAAGTTGGAGATCACGTTCGAATTAGCAAATATAAACATATTTTTTCAAAAGGATATACTCCAAACTGGACAACTGAAATTTTTAAAATTCGTACTTTACAGAACACAAACCCCATTACCTATTTATTGGAAGACTATCAAAGGAATCCGATTGTTGGTGGATTCTATGAACATGAACTATTAAAGACACATTTTCCAAATACATACTTGATTGAAAATGTTATTAAAACTAAGGGGCACCAGGCGTACGTAAAATGGTTGGGATTTTCCAATCAACATAATTCTTGGATCAATAAAGATGAACTTCAATAATATTATATATACTTCAATATGAGATTTATTTTTATTATATTATAAAATTCTCAAAAAAATAAAATAATATATAAAAAAGTTTTGTTTTGATTTTTTTTATTTCTAAACGATTAAATTTTATATCAACTTAGTTGAGTAAGGTTAAGAACAAGCACGATTAAATTTTATTCACACAAAAACAAATTGTGGTTACTTGTGTTTAAAATTCCTATTCAATAGATGACTATAGTTTAAAATAAAAACAAACTAAAATATTTTAATGATATTCTTTATTTATTTATTTATTTATTGTTTATTTCACGTTATATATATATATATATATTCACTTATAATCTAAAATCACTTAATACTATTGTACAATATTATCACTTGAAGATGATGTTAATACATTTTCATTGGGATATGATGATGATGATGATGATGATGATGATGATGGTTGTTGACTATTTATTGCATAATGTCCCCATGCATATGTATTAATACTATTATCTCTAATAAATCGCTTATCATCTAAATAACTTAATGCTAATTTACTAATGTGTTGAGTATATATTTCATGAATCTTTGATCTAAATACATACATAGAATCATAGTACATTTTTTTTTCAAATAAACATTTTCTAAAGTCATTAATCGTTAGTCTATTGGTTACGCATTTTTTAACTCCTTTAATTTTTTTAATTTCTTTTTCCTCCTCATCAATTTTAATTGAATACATTTTAGCGCGTAAACCAATGAACTCTTTAATTATTTTACCATTACATTCATCCTTCATCATTCCTAATACTTTTTTATTGACAAGCGGTAAATTATAGATATTATCTTTCGGATACCCAGATGTATCAAACTGATTTCGTACATCGTTTCTAATATCGTTGTATAGATCATCCGTTCTAATATCATATATAAACGAGTCCGTGTCCATATAATTTAAATTAATATTTTCACAATATTTCGGTTTCATATATTCGTAGTGAAAATTATACATTTTATGTTTCGAGAGTTCCAAGACAGAAAATCCAATGTAAATGGGTTTGTCGTACACAGTTCGTACTCTTTTCAATTGAATCGCAACCATTTGTTCATGAATTTTCAGACAACTGTGAAAATTAGGTTTGGCAATAAGAGCTCTAGCTCCTAATCTCTTCCCCCTACTCTCCCATTCACATACTAATTTTATATCTTTTCTTTTATCAACATTTTCCATTGTCTTCCCATATACTGCATTATTTAACAATTTAAAAAAGTTCTGTTCAAATACATTCTTACCCAATGTTCGGTGATAGTTATTTATATCAATATATTTTTTCAACCAATCTGACTGATTAAATTGAAGAATTCTATGAATTTTCCTTAAAATCAAACCATGTTGAAGACATTGTTGCAGATTGCGATAGTGTATTATGTAATTGGTTTTATTGTTTAAGTCTGTTATTAATTTTTGCTGTTTCATGCCCCCAATTTTTTTATTTTCTGCACAGAATGGAAAATCGCTATGACGGTCGTGCAGTGTACTTGGATATTCCAAGTCTACTTCTAATATGTAACCAATTTCTGAGTCTTCTTCCACTACATGTATATTAAAGTCTTCAACGTTTTCAAACCATTTAAAATTTTTAAAGGGAAGATACTGCGACATTGCATATCCATATAAATTATTTACATCAAAATACATTAGATAATTTGATTCTTTTGTGGGATCATAATCATTAACGTATTTATTATTTACTATGGTGTGCCGTTTACTACACTGAACAATACCTCCCCTAATACCTCGTACAACGAAATTGTACATGTTAATATCTGTTAGTAATTCCAATTCTATTTTAGTTGTTTTCAACATTGCATCCCAAGATAAGCCTGGAGTAGTATAATATTGACAAGGGTCTAAATTGTAAATTTTCTTACAAACTTTACGGAAATTTTCAAATATATCACATAGCAAGAGAACATCTACTTTTATATATAATAGAAGATAGTCCAACAATTTGTTGCAATTAAATGTATTCCAAACATTTTCAGCATGTTCATAATCATCTATACTGCACGACTCATTTGTAAGTTTATTAAAGAAACATGATCGCGGTGGTAGTTGTGTTTCCTCCAGCCGATCAACTGAGTTAAGAAAGTCATATGGAAAGACACCTTTACGCTTCATTAAACTGAATTCATTATGAGTTTGATAGATTAATTTTACTGTCGTCAAGTCATCATCAGACAAATAGCTAGCTAGTTTTTCTAAGCTCGACGGCATAAATCGAAAAGAATCTAGAAAACGTAATTCTATTGTCTTATCATTATCACCATTATCATCATCATCATCATCATCATTATCAACATCATTATCAATGGAATCATTAACCGAAATTCTTTTCGGTATAGATACATATAATTCCTTATTGAAAGGAATTATATTTATATCACCTTTAATACATGATAATTCTCTAATAAACAAATGACAATCATATGCCGAAAGATTGTGAAAAAATATCGGAATAAAGTTTGCAATTTGAAATTCTAAATTGCATTTTTTGTGTGCGGGACCTCTATATTCACCCGTTAGATGACAATGATCAGCCACGCGATCTTCAACAGATAGCAAACATTCACAAATGTGACAAATTTTGTCCTCCATTTGTCTGATCTGTTGAAGTGGTGTTAAGGAATTCATTGGTTTTACTACACTTAAATAATTCTTATAGATATATCTTATATCTTTAACTAAACTCTTAAAGAAATGATTAGGTGCGTCATCAGCACCATTATAAATTCTAAATATATCTAAATTAGAGTTAAATGTACATTTAATATAATAACTGTATGCAAATGGAATGTGCTTTTGTATAGATTTAATATTTGGAGAATTTTGAATATCAACTGATTTTAGAATACATTCAAAATCAGCGTATACTATAAAAGGTACATCCATTTGCTTTTTAAAATTCCTAAAACTTACTAAATTATTGTCTTCAGTTGGCATCTTAGTTATCATTTTATTGCAATGCTGTTTGTGTATGTTTAATGATGAATGAGAATGGAAATGTATTAAACAGGTATTGCATACATATGCCATAGTTTTATGTTTCGTTACTTGACTTTTAATTAATCTGTAAGTATAAAGAAAAACTTAATTAGTATAAAATTATTGAAGAATATATATTCTTTACAATTACCTTGATATATTTTTTATCCATACATAATGGAATCTTCCTTCTCCTTCCTCCAAAAGCAACAAATTGATGTGTTGGAATTTTTCCTGCACAGTAAAATAGTATGGACCGACTATATTATTATCATCGCCCAATCCAAACACATTAATACTTATATCAGGATTTTTACTTTCGAACACTTTGATTTTATTAAGTGGTAGAGGAAAATGCAGACTTTTAAAATTTAATATTATATTATTTTCAAGCGTTATGATTTCTTCATTTATGTTGTTAACTTTATATGATGAACATCTATTGGTATGCAAATCAACTGGATAAAGTGCTGATATTATAGCCCACTTAAAACAATATATATCAGTATTTTGGACATTGATGCAAGCAAACTTTCTCTGTATTGTTAGAGGTAATGGAATATATTGTGACCCTTTAATACATTTATATTTGTTGACATTGATTTCAAGATGTGATATTTTAATTAATGACCAGCCGCTATCACGTTCCTGAAATTCACTCATTTTTTTAATTATATTATTACATTGTTCATTATAAAGGTCAATAATGTCATCACTTGTCGTTGATATGCTTAGGATCACCATTTTTGTTTGATGCGATTTAACTTCTATGATACATGTATCATGATCTTCCTTAACCAACATATACTCGCAAAATAATTCAATATTAAATTTTACACTCGAATATTCCTGTGTCACATTATATAACAATTCCATGACATTGTCTCTAATTGTATACAGAAAGTTTTCTGGTATTAAATCAGTTTCATTGCTATTTTCAATCAAATATGTTATGATGCGATTATTGAATACAGACTTGATACACTTTAAACTACCGTCATCGTTATTATATTTCTCTGTTTTTTCCGCACTGTTAGTTTTATGCATATTTGTTCTTATATGATAATGCCATTTAGTATTTGATATATATGTTCTACATTTGTCACAATATATATTGATTGCACCGCTGTCTGATATAGTATGAGAGTGTTGTTCCCATTCCTCGCGGTTTGAAAAATATAGCTTACACGTTGTACACTTAAACGATGAGGAAGACCCTTGATGATGTAATCTAATATGTCTCCTTAAATTTGTATTTGTAGTGAACTCTTTCTTACAAAATTCACAAATAAATTTAGTCATTTTTATAAATATTTTTATTTAGACGTTGTTAGAGAAAAGTGGTTGAAATAAGAATGATGATATATTTGAACATATGCAGTATTTAATCTCTTTCTTAGAGTATACGATTTACATATAACTTTTTTTTCAGTAATTACAGTTAAAGAATACATATTTGTGGTTAAATAGTTTTATTTTAAAAAACATTTCTATCCATATATTCATTTCTTATCACAAACGTAAAATTTTTATAATTCTAATTATAAACTTTTTACAACAATAGAAACCACTGCACCTACGTTTGCTACAAATATTATCAACTTTTTATAAACTAACATACACACACATACATATATTTTCAAAAACATACATACATACACACACGCACCCCCTCCACAACAAAATCAAAACCCTACAATCGTCACACCATCTTTGCGGTTTGACACCCTACCTAAAGAACATCGGTAATGGTCGATTTTCACACAACATACCCCTACTCCATACAACACAATGTAGCAAACCAATCAACTAACTTAAATGCCGGCTGTAGCGTAGGCATGATCCAAATTTTGTATGAGGATCATGGTCGCGAAACCCCACAAACAACCTACTAAAATACAAAAATATGTACATATGCATGTGTGTGTGTATAACAGTACTTTGTCTAAAATCCACCACTCCTCTCATCTCTCGCTCACCTATTTACAAACACACATCCATACATACGTATGTCGTCATTATCTCATTCTTACTTAATAACGGTATCAACAACATTGTGCTGGTAACTAACGAGCAAGAAATGAGCATTTAAATTGGACAAACAGTATTAAAATAAGCAACAACAACAACAACAAAGCCTCAACAAAAACTAACTATGTATAATAATAATGCAAAATGAGAGAAAGAAACCTTAAGTATGTGTACATGTGTCTGCTTATACATGTTATAAATGTGCTTATACATGTACATATGTATGTGCTAGATTTGCAAAAATTACGCTAATGGTATTAAATAGTAGATTTTATACATATTTTTTTCCAAGTAAATGAATATATTTAAGAGAAAATTATATTAAATTACGTACTCGTACACACTAATTACTGCATATTTAAGCACATTGGAATGCTGCTGATTTTTTTTATGATCGCACAAGTATTTACATATATAAATTATTAAGTTGGAGTGATTTGAAAATAGCTAAAAAAAATACTATAAACATGTATGTATATGTGGCTTAAGGACTCAAGTATTTTTGTGTGTTAAAACTGTGTTAAGAAATTGTTAGTGAGCTTTTTTGCCGCATAGACATTATTAATAGGTACTTGCAGTATGCTTATGCTTAGAGTTGGCTAATGTGAAGTTTTTTTTGTTTGTTTTTGAATTATCTATTGAATAAAAGTACATATGTCTGTCCTATGAACAAAAACATCTGATTGAATTAAGCCTATTCGGCGGATACTTAATATTTCCTTAATTTCTTTTATTTTTCTTTTTATCAATCATACGTTTTGCGTGAATACAATTATAGAACTAAAATCAGCCAGCATTTATTTTATTTAAAGCGCATTATTTTATTACCAAAAATGACTTTTTAACTATTTGATTTAAGTAAATACAATATTATTTATTGAAATCTCTAACAAAATTATACTCGTATGTAGTTGCTTATTGTAGTTACACTACAAAATTTCCCTTTTGGTTAACATTCAATAAAAACTAATATTTTTTTCTCTTTTGCATTAGCAAACACAACAAGTCTATAATAATGGCAACTACATTTTCATTTGTATGTAAAAATAAAAGAAAATATTTTTTTGCTAAAGCTGTACCACAAATGCTTACAACAAATTTGTTTAGCAGCTGAGCCAGATTAACTTCGATTTGTTTAGTTTTATTTTGTTAATTTTTTTTATGTAAGTACAACAAATAATATTTTTTGTTTTCTGAACAAATTAAAATGGCAATACATTTTTGCTAATTCTTGTTATATGTTCTATCTGTTTTAGTTTAATTTTGTTCAAAGAAGGTTGTATTTTAAATATTGTGATATTTACATACATATTTTAATTGCAAACGCATTGAATAGGGAAAGTAAAATTTATACAAAATAATTTAATAGAAGAACATGGGAAGTTGAAAAAATATTAATCTGAAAACAGAAATTCCCTCTCTATAAAATATTATATCAATTAGAAAATTTGCCGTAAGGGATTTTTTTAACACAAGCAAATTCCCTCTCCATAAAAAATTATGTCAATTATAAAATTTTCTTTAAGGGAATTTTTTTTCAACACAAGGAAATTCCATCTCTATAATTTTTTTTCGAAAGAAATGGCTAAAATAAAAATTTGTTCAGAAGGGAAATTATTTTTATCACAATTTTTCACAAAAATAAAAATACAAAACCAAATAAAATTGTCGTAGGAATAAAATTTCCGCCAGCAAGGATACTTCTGTATATAAGGGATATTTAATTTTTTTTAACATACATTTTCAACAAAACGTAACATAAATTTAAAAAATAATATAAAACTACGCTTAAAATATAAATTTGGTTTGAAGGGAAATATTTTTTTAACACAATCCTTACAAAATAACAATTTCAGACAATAGAGTGGTCCTATTCTAAGCCGACGGCTAGCAAATGAAATGAAAAAGATAATTTAAGATTTTTCATTTTTCAGCTGGAAAAAAATAATTTTTTCAAATAGATGAACAATAAATAGAGAAAAATCCCGGTGAATTGTTATTCAGAATCAAGCTGAGCATAAAAAATATCAAAATTTCAACTACAAATCAACAAGAATTAAAATATTTAATAATAATAATAATAATTTAAAATTTAAATTTCCTTTGAGGGAAAATTTTTCCATAATAGTAATTTTTTTTTATTTTACTGCATTAAAAAAATGTATTTCATAGCAAATTATTTTACTGAACTGTACTCGTATTCATTTCTTTAAAAAAAAATGTGGTGACAGCTTAAATCTCCTTTGAAGGGAAATTATTTTGTAAAAAAAAATTTTTCAAGCTATATAATTAAAAGTAAAGAAAAAGGGTGAAATAAAATTAACTTAAAATAAAAATTTCCCTCTAAGGGATTTTTTCAATATCAGTGGTATTTAATTTTTTTTTGCTCAAAATGAATTTTCAATAGAAAAATTATAAATTTTAAAATTTCTTTTGAAGGGAAATTTTTGTTTAAGACTATATTTTACTAGCTCGCAGCGGATATATTCCCCCTTATGGGAAAATATTTGAAAAAAAAAATTTTCAAGTGAAATGTTGCAAAATTTTGCGTGAAAAGAACTGTTTGCCTCTTAAACGCGTTAAAAGCCATTCAAGTTTTAACAAAAATTTTTATTTAGCGCAATTTTTTTAACTACATTTCAATTATACATATTTAAGAGTTTACAAAATTTTGTTGATATGTATTTCTTGCTGTTTTCCCTTTAAATTTCCACTATTTTATTCCCATCTGATGGGTAATTTCAAATCAATATATTGTACATTTTTCTTTATTCTATTCTTTGCAGTTTATTTAAGTTATCCTTCATTTCTGCTTGACATGATTTGAAGGTTTAATTTAGTTGGCAAGAAGAAGGAAAGAATGACAACTGATTAAAAAGCCTTTTGTTATATATTTACTTTTTTTTTATCAATATTTACTTCCTTGCAGGGATAAGTACAAGTGATACCAATATAATTAAAAAAGAATTTACCAAAAAATTTTACAATAAAAAAAATAAATAAAAAGTAGAAAATTTAAGTACGAAACTGTGTTTTTTTTCAACTCAAATTTAAATCACTTTTCCCGCCCGCACTAACTGATGACACATATTTCCGCTACAATGAATGATTTGTAAATTGAAAAGAATAAACTCCCTTTCAACTGTTAAACATAAATCACTGTTTTAATTGATTTATTTACCCACAAAACAACTTGAATGTTCCATTTGTATAGAAATTCCTATTAAATCTAAAAGGAATTGCATACTTTTGGGGGGAGGAAGTGTTTTGAACATTTATCAAAGCATGAGGAGAAATATTCAGCTAATAGATTCATTTCATTTTAAAACCAACAAGAATGTATTTTGTGCAAATAAAATTTCATTAACATTTCATCAGCCAACATCATGTAAACATTTTTATAAAATTTTAAATTTTTTCTTGTATACTCGCACGTTTAAATATTCATACACTTTTTCAAACAAAACCTAGAGAGGGAGAGATAGGGGGCAAGAGAAACGAAAGAACAGCCAAATAATCATGTTAAATTAATAGTTTTTATGTCAACTGACAGCTGAGTAGTAGTGAGATGCCATGTTTTTATAACATCAAGAGTTAAATTGAAACAGCAGGATGGAAAAGGGAAACGAAAAAAATACTCAGCTAGAACACTCACTTCCGTTTAACTTAAATTAACAAGATACACAAATGAAATCGTATAAAAAATATCAAATCTGACACACACAAAAAAACGATATGACAAGAGTTTTTAATAAATATTGCTTGAGGGAAGTTCTCGAATAAAAAATTTTACAAGAAGCCTCCTAATAAAAGCAATTTCTAAACAAGGGAGATTGTAAATAGCGGAGTTTTACTACATTTTTCGGCTTGTGAATTAAGAATTTTATTATCGTACAATAAAATTTAAACATATGATAGTGTTACATCCAAAGCTCAATACTAGCCTAATTTAGGCTTGACTGTTACTTAAACAAGAAATTCCTTAGCAAGGAAATTTTTGGTTTATTGCATTTATTACAAAATTTGTATACAAAACTTTTATATGGTTATAAAGCTCAAGATGGAGCAATTTGGAGAAAACATGGCTTTCGAAAAAATTCCCTTTAAGAGTGATTTTTGAATTGGGTGATATTTTTATTTTTCCAGCTGTAAATTTCAGCTTAATATTTAATAAATTTCAAATATATCCCCTGCAAAGAAATTTTTAATTTAATAGATTTTTTTATAACACATTTATAAAAACAGCAGTTTTTAAAAATTTCCTTCGTTTCGACAGCATCGAATTTACAGTTTGCTTGGCATTATAGACTTAACAACTTGAAATTGAAATATTTCCCAAGCAAGGAAATTTTCAATTTGTTAAATTTTTCGAAAATAATTAACATGTTAATCATCAAAATATATTATGTTGATAAAAATTTATGAAAAACTTTCAAAATGTTCTAGGATTCAACAATTTCCCTTACAGGGAAATTTTGCATTCGTTCTTTTTTTAAACAATTAACATCAAAGTATATTAAAGTAACAGAAATTGTTTTAACAACTTTCAAAATGGTCTAGGATTCAGCAATTTCCCTAATGGGGAAATTTTGGAATCGTTTTTTTTTTAATAATTGACATCAAAATAAATTACGCTGATAGAATATTGTTAAAAGGGAAATTTTGAATTCGTTAAATTTAAAAAAAACTTAACATCGCAATATATTAATTTGTGAAAAATTTTCAAAATCTTTTTGAATTAAATAATTTCCTTAAGAGGGAAATTTTGAATTCTTTAGTTTTTTAAATAGTTAACATATTAATATATTATATATATATGTACATTGAGTATGAAAATTTGTAGCATTTGCCTTGGCTAAAAAATTTCCCATAGGAGGGGAAATTTAAATTCCTTAGATTTATTTTTAACAAGAAGCATATTACCATCGATATTACGCTTACAAAAATATGTGGAAATTTGTCTAAATTTCTTTCGAAAGAAAAATTTCCCTAAAAAGGAAATTTTTAAATCGTCATATTTTACAAAATAAAAATCATATCAGTGTAGAACATGTTATGCTTATGAAAATTTACGCAAAATCTTCAAAGTTTTTTTTTTAATAATAAATGTCCCTAGCAAGGAAATTTAAAGTGCGTTAAATTTTTAAGAATAACTAACGCATCAGTATTCATAACCTTATGCTTATGAAATTATATGAAAATCCCTCTAAATTTCTCTCGAGTAAAAAATTTCCCTAAAGGGGAAATTTTGTGTTCAGGAGGGGGGTTAAAAATATCTAGCACATTAATATAGAAAATATTGTACTTATGAGAATTAGCAAAAATTTTCCAAACTTTTCTTTGGTAGAAAAATTTCCTTAGCAAGGAAATTTTTAATTCGTTCTTTTTTTTATTAATTAACATAATAATAGTGAAGATACATATTATGCTTATAAAAAATATTTAGAAATTTCTTCAAAAACTTTCTCGATTACAAAATTTGTCTAATGGGGAAATTTAAGAAAAAAATAAATAAATAAAAATTTCCTGTAATTAACACATCTGGTTTTGCAAACTTGTTTTTTAACTAATAATTTCTTTTCTAACATTTAATTTCTTCCAGTTTCGGTTTAGATTTTTAATGAAATGTGTGATTTTTAAATTAACCATAATTTTCTTTAGCATTCTTTCCCTTTTGAATAAATTTATTTCTTTTTTATGGTGATGGCTACTGTAGACCAGCAGCGTGAGAAATGGAATAGCAAAAAAGGAATTAAACTGTCACTGGTGGTAATTGCTTTACTTAATTGTCTAATTGTACAAATTAATTGAGTGTTATTTTAGGAATTCATTATCGCATACATATATTCTGATTTATCAAATGGCTTTTGTTCAGATTTCTATTGATATGTTGAACAGTATCGTGAAGCTTATGAATAAAATGAGCTGTCATAATTATAATAAACAATTAATTTATTAAACATATTTTTAGGAGATTATCGTGTGTGCTTCAAAATCACAAAACCATTTGTACATATTTTTACAGTTGATAAAATTTAAATATTTTTTATTTGAAGTTCTTTGAAAAACAAACGATATTTTTAATAACTGCACTCATATGTAAATTATAATAGTTGTAAGCTTCATGTTTACATTTATATAAGTTTACAAAATGCATTTGCACAGTTCCATATGTAAAAACTATTTGCATTAGTTTAACAAGACAGAAATCTATTTATTATGCTGGCACTGTCAACAGTATACGAGCTGGATTCCAAAATTAATCTAGAAGGTGCACATACAAGTAGAGAAAATACAACGAGTTAAAGAAACCGAAAAAAGCACTTCTGAAAACTGCTCTTTTCTTTTTTCGAAAATTTCCCTTTCTCAGGGATATTTAATGTTATGGAATACTTTGATTTTTCGCCTATGAGACCAGAATTTTATAATTAGTCAAATTATAGATATAATTAAATTATTTTAAAAATTTCCCTAGCAAGGAAATTTTCAATTCGTTAAATTCAAAACAAAATGATCATAAACAATATTATGTTGATAGAAATTTGTGAGACAGTTTTTAAATTTACGTCAGTTCAAAAAATTCCTTGGCGAGGAAGTTTAAGTTTTAAAGCATTAAAAATATCCTAAAACAGAAATTTTAAAATTTTTCAAAAAATTTTCTTTGTTAAAATAACTCCCTAACAGGGGTATTTTTAGTTTTTAAGGTATTTCAAAATTATTAAAATTTAAATATTAAAAAAATTGCCTTGGTAAGACTTTTTAAAATTGTTCAAAATTTCTCTTAATTAAAAAATTTCCCTTGTGAGGAAATTGTTATAATTTTTAGATTTTTAAAAGTTATGAATATATCTAACATTAAATTTTTAATATTGAAAAAGTTTTGAATTTTTTTTTTTCAAAATATCTCTTATTTAAAAAATTTCCCTTGTGAGGAAATTTTTAGTTCGTTAGATTTATAAAAACTATGAATATATTAACATTAATTTTATTATGCTCACGAAAGAAATTGTACAACTTTTTAAATTACTCTTGCCTAAAAAAATTTCCCCAACAAGGAAATTTTAAATTCAATAAATTTTGTATGGCAAATAAGCGCATTTTATATAAAAAGAAAAGGTTAAAAGAAATTTTTTACATGTTTTTTAAATATCCTTGAGACAAAAATTTTCTTACAAGGGAAATTTATAATGCTATTTGCACTCAAAATATTAATGTTTATGAAAATTTGTGGGAGAATTTAACATTTCTCTAACTTAAAAAAAATTTCCCTAACAAGGAAATTATTAATTTGTTTGTTTTTTTTCAATGATTAGCATAAAGAATCAAAAGTATTTACAAATAAAATATTAAAAGGAAATTAAAAAAAATTCCCTTAATTTAAAAATTTCCTCTCTTACTGTCAATTTATTTTTTTTTTTAATCCTACACAATGTTAGTTATTTTCATATGCATATATAAAACATGACAACCCAAAACGTTAGGTTTACTTTTCTGCCTTAATTAAGGTGATTTTTTCAGACAGCCTTCCTATATTTAGTTAAGAGCTTTATATTCGTTAGTTGACTAAAATGTCAAAAGTTTTTGTCATTGAAAATAATGTATATTTACATAAGTATCTATTGCAAATTTTCATAAACCAAAATATTAGATATTTGAGCAGCTAGATAATTTAGAACTGGGTTCACATGATAGAGAAAAATGTAATAGCTCCCCCATTCATTATCTACTCGTATCTCTCTCTCTCTCTCTTCCATAAACTCAAAAGTTGCTCAACTAAATTTGCCGTGTGGGACCACAGTCTAGAGACTTTTTCATTATGGATTAAATTTTAAATATTTCAGCATTAATACTACTTAAAGAAAATTACTTTAAGAGCTCCCCAAGATACTATTTAGTGTGGCCTATAAATTAATAATAATTTTAAGCTTCGAGATACCGTGTTTCGCCAATTCTACTTCATTTGCATACCCAAAGATAAGCAACTGCAATACCACTCTCACATCATGAGACTTAACATACAATGCCTGCTGAGAGTGTTATTCTCTCACTTCTGTCTTTCTTGCTGGGTTATGGAGACTATGAACATGTGTCATAAAAACTTTGAAGCTTTAAGTTTCATTTCATACTTTCAAATATGCATATAATATTTTTCTTTAACCACATTTAAATATTTAGATTGTACAGAACAAAAGTCTTTGGCAAACAGTTAAGCATTCATTTATATTTTATTTTTTTTTTTATTATTTGTAGAATACTTTTATTTTATATTTATTCTAAGAACACATGCAGTTCTATTGAAAATATTAAAAAAAGAGTTAAAAATTAAATTTAAATAAAACTACAACGAAGAAGCATGGAAATTTAATAGAGAGTGAAGTTGGCTGCAAATAGTTTTGTATAATGTTTCTTATTTAGGCATGAGAAAAATAATAGATTTTTGCAGCTTTTTTGTTGTCTTATCTGTATGTATAAAATCGTAGTGTGTGTTTGTTCGTAACGCATGATCTGTGGAACTATAAGAGCTGTGGAGCAGCTACTGGCGAGTTCCACAAGCGGCAACGAAATGCATTTAGACAATGCTTAAGCAAACAAAAACAAGATCAATTTCACATAAAATAAAGACTTTGTGTTAAATAAATATACTTCTCTGTATTTCATGTATGAAAATTTATTTATTTATCACAAAAGTACTTATACATCTTCTAAAAGCTTTAAATTAGAATTTCTTTAAATAATTTCAATTAAAATTAATAATACTTTCAAGCCGCCATTCTAACATACAATCATTCCCTGTGGCACCAACCCATTGCCTCCTTGAACAAAGTCGAGAATGTTATAAAACAAATTAACATGAAATTTTTTTGTTTTCGTTATAATGCAAAAGCAAGAATGTGCTCAAGTCTATGCAGCACACACAAGTAGGCGTTTTAGTGTGTGTAAATTGTCGCAGCCTTAAACTTGTGTGAACATTAATGTTTACAAAGGAAAAAAAGCTGTTCATGCTAAATCTTCAATAACGCACAGTGCAATAAATAAAAAAAAAATAATGTTATTATCAAGCAAGAAATGTTTAAACAAGCCGTATACATATGTTTCAAAATTATTTTTAAAAACTTTTTATAAAGCACCCGACATATGAGTAAGCATTACAGATAATTCCTATTAGATAATCAATTGATTGTCATCTGTAGTTCATTTCAATTTTTAAAGGATCCCCACAGAACAGTTAACAAAATAGCAATTTCCCAGACAGCATAAAGAAATAAGAGTACAGCCCAAAACTGAAATACGATGATCTAAAAAACTAGAACATCTCGCTATAGATACAAATAAAAGCTTCCCTATTTTTAATCTCTAAATCCCACTATGCCTTCATTATTTCTTCTACCAAAATAACTTTTACTCACACGTACATGTACGGCCTTATGCTGCTTGTAGGAGTTAAAAGGAACAAATATATATATACGTACACATAAAATGATAATTGTGCATTAGACACGACACTCTGCATAGACACCCGCTTACAAATGCAATCACAGACTCAAGCTGATTTATATAACTGTGTGTGACGATAAAATTGTATGCAATTTCTTTCTTTTTTTTAACATCTTAAAAAATAGAAACAAATGTTTTGAAATATGAAAACATTAAAGAAAATTAATGCGAAAACATACTGTAGGTAGCAAAATGATTTGTTAGAATTCCACTGAGGGATGGGAATATCAGACATCGACAAAAGCTTTAGCAGTGGCAGACGGGAAACAGAAATCAAAGAGATCTTCTTTTTACATTTTGATTGTTTGAAAACACTTAAAAAAAAGGAAATTTTTTCCTCTATAAATATACATATGTACATGTTTCATGTTGCCGTCTGGGATTCTTAAACATACATAAATATATTACTCTGAAACATACTTGAAATTTTCTTAAGAATATTAAGTAATAAAACGTAAAACTTATTGCCAAATCAAGGGCATTAAAATGTGTAAGAATGTTGTCACCTTAGGTGATCCGTGCTTAAGGAAATCAAGAGGACCAACCTTCCAAGAGTCTTCAAGTCATTAACATGAATACTTGGCCTTATCACAAGAGGCTGTACAATGCATTCATCTATACGGACCATCGCACAAGTCTTTTCAGTTTAACACCAAAAGCATATACGAGTACAATGGCTAAATTAAAAATAAAAATTAAAAATTAAAAAAACTTCTATTGTCAAAAATTTCCCTTTTCACAAATAATATATCGTCGGCTTAGAGTGTAAACCTGCTAAATCCACTTTTTATAAAATATGATATTTTAATGCCGTTCGAAAGAGAAATAGACGCCTCATCGACTGGCTAAAATATTTATTTTAATTTGCAGCTATATATGTCGAAGAAACTTAATGTATTAGGCTAATTTCTTAACCTTTTTAACAGTATTTTGTCTCTCCAGTAAAATTTCCTGGAAGTGAGTTAGCAGGTTTACACTCTAAGCCTACGATATGTGCTCGGGTATTCTCTATTTCTCTGTTTTGAATTCAGTATTTGATAATTTTACAAATTATAGTCAATTTATGTTGGTTAAATAGTAACTTTAAAAATATTATGCTGAGATATGCTTGTGAATTTCAGCTTTTTAAAAAATTTCCCTAAGAAGGAAATTTTCACAGAAAAAAACTTATATTAATTTTTAGCATTGAAAATATAATGCTGATAGAAAAAAGTAACAAAATTTCAAAATTTCCTTAGAATGGAATATTTTTTTAAAAGGGAAATTTTCACTTCGCTAGATATTTTCGATAATAATTAACTTATTAATATTAAAAATATTTGTAAGGCTGATGTAAATTTTTAAAATGTTTAAAAATTTCCCTTGTTCAAAATTCCCAAATTTTTTTTAATATTTGTAAAATTTTTAAAAATGTCCCTTGCTCAAAAGTCCTTAGCATGGAAAACTTATCAACAAATTAGCTCTAAAAATGTTATGCTTATAGAAACTTGTAAAATTTTAATTTTGGCTAAAATTTCCTTAACAAGGGAATGTTTTATTCGTGAAATTTTTTAAGGTTAATTGACATACATATTAGCACTAAAATTAGCATACTGATAGAAATTTTTGACTTTTTCAAAATTTCCCTTTATTGAAATATTTCCCTAACTGGGAAATTTTCAAATCATAATATGTTTTGAATATAAACAACTTACTAATATTTAAAATTATAACTATTATAATGCTTAAAAGAAAGTACCCTTGTTTAAATATTTCCCTTGCAAGGATATTTGAAATTATATAATTTTTTCACATTATTAAGCTACTGATACAAAAAATATTATGCTGATAGAAATTTGTGAAATTTTGATTTCGGCTAAAAATTTCCCTAACAAGGAAATTTTCAATTAGTAAGATTTTTAAAGATAATTGACATATTAGGTTTAGGAATATCATGCTGCTAGAAAGTTTCAAGTTTTCTTAAAATTTCCCTTAGTTCAAATATTTTCCTACCAGGGAAATTTTCAGTTAGATATTTGAAAAATGATCAACTTACTACAATTAAAGGTTATAATAATTATTATTATGCTGTTAGAAATTTTTTTAAAATTGCCCTTTCTAAAAATTTCCTTTGCAAGAAAATTCTAAAATTCATTAGATTTCTTTTAAATCATCAATATTTTAAAAATAAAAATATTATGCCGATATAAATTTGTGATTTTTTTTTAATTTTAATTAAGAAATTTTCGATACATTCTTATTTAACATATTCGAAATCAGCCTCTTCTTTTTTAAATGATCACACCAAAATCATATTGCACAGATATACATATTTTTTTTTTTTGCAAAAATTCACAAGAAAAGCTAAATTTTATACATGATAAATTGTATTGCTTTCCATTTGCATGTTGTAATTGACATTTGAGTTTAATTTCAGTAGAATTTTGCAAATGTTTCTTTTCTATTTTCTTCAGATATTTTGTACTTTTCTCATGTTGAAATTTATTATTTTATTGTTGTTGTAAATGTTTGAGTACAAAAATGAATAACTCTCGTAAATATGTATGAGCACATGTAGACAGACAAAAATAAACATTTAAGGCTTTTTTTTTTGTATCTATCTATGTATGCAAAGAGAAAAACACCAATACAAACATATGGATTTTCACGCATAATTTCACAGACATAGACGAAGTATAAAGCAACAAATGACTTGTAATAAAAACATTTACATATCAAATGTAAAATGTTAAACAATAACTCGAAAATAAATTAAAAAGCAACAAGCAACAACAACAAAATGGAAAAATGTTAATGTCTGTAGATTAAGAGTATAACATCTGATATGCATGGCAGCATTACAAGGCATATTTATTCCAGGTATACTCGCCGCAAAATTCGCCTTGAAAATCGCATTCTTGTGATGTTAACAAATTTTACAGAAAGATGTGTAATGATAATGTAAAGATAATGTATGAATTCGCCTTGGCAGCTTGACATTCAAGGCATATTCATATAAGGTAGACTAAGCCCAATTCGCTTTGAAAAATGCATACTTGGGATGTCAAAAAAATTTACTGAAAAATTCAAGGCGAATTCATATAATATATATTAAGCTCAATTTGCTTTGAAAAATTTATACTTTTGATGTCAAAAATATTTATTGGGAAAAATAAGTGTAGACATCTAACGCATACTCAAATTACAAGCGGCGAAAATAGTCAGCTGGGCAGTTGAGACCACCTGATATGAATTCGCCTTTTGATTACATTTGATATCAAATGATAATGACAGTCAAACATTTGCAGGGATTATCTAAAAGAAGCGATCAAGTATAAAACTTGTATAAAAATAACAGAAATTTTTTAGTGCCCGCTTCCTATCTGTAGATGCAAATGTTAAACTGGGCGTTTGATACGTCATTGTCCGTCTAGCTGTCACCCACCCACTCAACAATCCTGAACAAGTTGGCTTGACATTATTTTTTATTGTGCCATTTGAATTGTTAATTTGTACGCGCATTTTCAGCATAAACATTTTTAGTTTCTTTTTCAATTTATGTATGTGAGCAGAGATGTAAACAAGTGAATTAAGAGAGCGCGAAGAAAACTTGTGATATATTGGTTTGGATTTGTAGATATATTGCTGATGGCCTGGCAGCAACATATATATATATTGTTTTAATATTTTTAGTGGGCGTGGTACTTCTCATATGCAGGATTTTTTTTATATTTTATTCTATTTAATGCAATAATACTTTTTATAATTTCTCATATGTGGAAGAAAAGGAAAAAGTGCTTAAGTCGGCTTAAGCTAAAATTGAGATAACGACGGCAGCATAATTTTTCAAGACTACATCTAAGCAAAATTTCAGTTTATTTTTGTGATTCTTAAGAAAGTTACGGCAAAATTACTTTCTGCTTATTTTATTTTAATATTGTTACGAAAATTGCCTCGAACAGACAAATGTTTTCATACAAACAAATATTTGATAAACAAAAAGAATTATCTGGAATTGTATGACGTTATGGTTAGTTATTCTCTTATAATGAAATACAGTGTTGGCCATAAGTTTGTTTCGAACAGCTGTTTAATTGAAGTTTAACGTGGCACATGCCACATAACTTTTTTTTTTTGTTTGTTTGTTTTGAAAGGTATTTTGAGCTAATGCAGCAAGAAACTTAAAATCATCAGGCATCTCACAGATTCCGAACGGAATGGTTTCGATTCCGTATTTGCAATTCCGATTGATTTTATTTTAGATTCTTCATAATGCAAATCTATTGAATGGAGTTTTAATTCCAACTTCCAGAAAAATTTACCACCCGCAAAGTCACAGTATTGAGGACTCGTTTGAATATCTCAATAGTAATGATGCGAAATAGAATTTAGATTTAACTGCAATAATGTATTCACTCTTTCAAACATATGTCTTAGGTATTTTTTTAATACAGATTTCTTTTGCTTTCGTTCGTACTTTATTATTGTCGCTATTGCTATTGTTGAACGCACTTCTCACACATTTATTTATTTTTGTTCTGTTTCCGCATCTGCTTGAGTGCGTGTGTATGTGTGTGTGTGTGTCATCATTGTTTGTTTGTGTGCTGAAGAGCCCAGACCGAGATCGAGAACAGTAACAGATATTAACAGATATTAAGCCTATTTATGACAGAAAAATGTTCAAGTATGCATGTTTATTGTCGTTCTTGCTGTTGCTGTTGTAATTTTACAGTCATGCCATGTCATCTTGTAGAGTTTTTTTTTTATACTCTCGCACAAATTTCATTTAATGCGCTCGCTTGAAGGCAGTGATGTACAGAGTTAAGGGCAAAATAATAACAAAGCAAATACATATGTATAGTGAAAGTTGATTTATTGCCATGGGCTGTTAAGAGGTTAATGAAAACTACAAGTGGAGGAGCGAAGTGTAACCAAACTATTGCACAGCAAGGAAAGGTGATTAGCAAAGTTATGCCTGCACGTGCTTGCAAAATTTAAAGTTAGCTTTAATTTCAAAATTTTAAAAGTTTTGTTAAAATTTGTCTTACTTAACAATCATAACACATCGCTCGTTTAACTTAAAATCTCTTGAGTTAATAATGTAGAATAATTCGGGATTTCGTAATTCGGATTTCTTGTGTAAAAATTTCAATATAATAAACAGATCCTGAGGAATATTTTTTTATGTTAATTGAAAACTTTAAACGCGTTTTTTGCAAAACTAGTTTTATTTTTAGTTGTGACCCTATTGAAGTATGTAAATGAGCGATAAATTATCGCTGTATATATTGTATGTATACAAAAAACTTAATAAAAGTGTTATACTCGCTTAAATAAAACTGTTATACGATTCGAAATTCTTAGCCACATGCACAGTACTTAACACCCACCAACTTGTATAAAAGTGTTATACTTGTTCGAACAAAAACTGTTATACAAGTCAAACTTAATAAAGTTTGAAAAATAGCTCATGTTCATATAAATCAAACTAAAATCCATACTAAAAGCCCTTTTTAAATCTTTGGCTGTTTAACTTTTTTTTTATAATTTCACTAAAATCGGAGCTCTTGCTTGTATAAGAGTCTCAGTTTATAATTTTAAAAATTCGAGGCACATAAAACTAATAAAACATGTTTGTGCAATATTGACTTATTTACTAGAATTTTCACTTTAATTTAAAACTTTTTTTAGTGTATAAGAGCTTGCTTTATAACATTGCAAAACTGTTATATAAATTAAAGTACACATACATTAACATAGTTTTTAATTAAAAATTTTTTTTTTGTATTTTTTTTATGTATAAGAGTTGCGCTTGAGGTTTTAAAAACACATTTGACAGAAGTTTTGCTTAAATAATATTTTAACGGTATGAAACTTTGTTATATAAGTTGTTCCTTCCTTGTATTACAGTTCAGAGCAAATAAAAAAAACTTATTTCATAAAAAATTCATTTAAATCTTAATTTTTAACTTGTATAAGAGTTTGCTATAAAAGTTATTCCTTGCTGTTATAACAGTTTATAGTAACTATTGAAAAACTGTCACATACATAAAGTTATAATATAATTATTTTTTCTAAATTTTTAGCGAATTTGAAGATTTTTGTTTGTATAAGAGTTGGGGATTATGATTTTAAAGACACATTTGGCAGGAAATTTGCTTTAAATTATATTTTAAGCTGTATAAGAGTTTATTATATAAGTTAATTTTTGTTTGTATAACAGTTTAGAATAAAAAAAAACATATACATATGTATTAATTGAGGAAAACTTGTTCGTATAAGAGTTTCAGCTGTAGTTTTAGATATTGTGATAAAAGTTGTTTGCTTCCTTGTTTGTCTGACATTTTGGGCTAATTATTGCAAAACTGTTATACGGACTTAAAGCCTATATTATAATTAATTTAAAAAAGATATGGTAAACATGAAGCAGTTTGATTATAACAGTTTGGGTTTTAATAACTTGTTCGACAGAAATTTTGAAACTGTATAAGAGTCTTTTATATAACTGCTTGGAAGCAGTTATTGAAAAAATGCTAACTGAATTAAAATAAATATTCAAAAATTTTTTTTAATATTTGCTTGTAAATATAAGAGTATGCGCTTATAGTAGGTGCATCAAATTAAAGAAATAAAGCTTGGAAAATGTATTTCTTTGGGAGATATTTGCTTAAATTTAGCAACTTTTTCTTGCATTAAATTTTCTCAAATGACAAACTGTTCTGTTTGTGTTGAAGCTTTCATTTAGCTTTTCTAAAACTCTTATACAAAATCTTATACTACGCCAAAAATTGGCTTGAATTGTTTACAGAATGTTTTCTTTTAATTCTTTTAAAAAAAAAAAAGCAATCAGGGCAATCATGAATTAAAATCCGCCTGAAATTTTTCCTGGGGAACAATTCCAACTAATAGCAAGTAATAGGGAAAACAAAAGGATTGTAATTGGAAAAGGGAAAAATTTCACGCGGATTTTATTCATGATTGCCCTGAATATGAAATAAGGCGCCCTTTTTTATTTAAGTTTGCTACTACCTGCTACCATTTAGCTTTTTAAAGTCACTAGCTTGTTATTTTCTTTTATTTAATTTGTAAATTTGATTAAAGCCAACAAATGTAGACGTGGAGCAGGTAACTATTTTATACTTGTATCTTGTTGGCGGACACTTTAAAATTCTGTATAACTGCAAATTGTTTGCAAATGTGTTTTCTCATTTATTTGCCAGTTTTCCCTTTTCTTTTTGTATTTAGTGCTTTGATTAAACTTGTGTTTTTTTTTGCGTTTTGAAAACAAACAAACGGAAATGGAAAGCACTGATTAAACAAGGAAAGTGATAAAACTTGACCTTCAGTATGAGTTTGATAATCATTTGTTTTGTCATCAAGGAGAAACGGAATATAAATGAAAGTTTTTGATTACAAATTAAAGTTAAGCAAATATGAACAAAACTAAACTAAAAAGCGCTTATAAAGATTATGCAGGAAAGTAAGAGTGATTTGCATTTTCTGTTTTCTTGATTACTGTAAACGCTTTTATTTGAGGTTTTTTATTAAATGCCGGCATTATGGAAGTTTTTAGATTAACTTCGGGTTTTTTTCTGTTACTCTGATATAAGCAGAAGTTAAATACTGGCAGATTTTCAACGTTTGTTTAAACCCGTGACCTTTTAGTTCAATATTTTTGTATAAGACTTTGGTTGAACTTTCATAATATATGTATGTATGTATATTATGGTTGAAATGCGTTTTTGATGCAAACAGTTAAAGTTTGAACAGTTTTAAAACTGTTAAACAGAACATTTTTTGTAGAAGAGTTTAGATATAATGCTCTTATATTATTGATAGTGATATACATTCTTCGAATTGTAGAAATATGTATCATATGAGCACTCTTTAGGCATTTTTGAAATTTTTGTAAACTCTTTTTCTATAAGTAAAATTTATTTGCTGGTAGTTAAGCGATGTTTATATGCATTTCATTGTTGCTTTAACAAATCGTCAGTAGACTTCAACCACACATTTTGAACAATCACAAACCTCTTATCTTATGCAAAAACTTCCAAAAACTATTTGAGAATTCACAAATAATAATATTTTTGAAAATCAAAAAAGAAAAGTAAGCGTAGTAATTTTAGAAACTTATACAAAACCCAGCAAATAATTTTTATTCCATATGAAGCTATTTTATTTTTCTACACCTCTTTATACAATTAGAAATCCATCGGATAACAATAAAAGTATTTATAAGGCCATGAAAATTTTAACTGTTATACAGAAAATTTTTTGGAGAAGAGTTTAGATGTAATGCTCTTAAACTATTCATAGTGATATACATTCTTCGAATTGTAGAAATGTATGCATTTTTAAAATTTTTTAAACTCTTTTTCATTATATTTATTTGTATAAGAGTTTGTGAACAGCTGGTATAAGCTGCCAAAATTTAGCTCAAAGCATTAATTATTAATTATATTAATTATAGCATCGTTGGTATGAATTTTTGGTGTATAACAGTTAAAATGTTAACTTTTATAAAACTGTTATACAGCAAAAAACATTTGTACAGCAACTTAAATTTATTGCTACAGCACTTTGATACTATTTCCATTGATATTTTTCTTAAGAAAATCCTATATTAGGTTAAGAAAAACTTTCTTTACAACAAATAAATTTATTGAATTTTTTGTCATGACATTTATAAACAGCCTTATGAAAATGTTACATACCTTCAGAAAAAGAGTATAACTAATTTTTTACTTTATCATTTTCATTAGACTTTGTGACAGTTCACCTTTTCACGCTCAACAAGAGAAAATTTATTGAAAATTTACGAAACTGACAGTTAAACAGAGACAATATATCATAAGTTTTGTGAACACACACACACAAAAGAGTTTAATAATTGCACATTTTATACACTCGAGTTAGCATTTGCTAACTTGTTTTCGCAGTGAAATGGAGGTGGCTTTTCCATGTCAAAGTTATAAAAATTAAAAAATACAGAGCAAACCGGTCCTTTTTTCCTCTCATAACAATAACGTTCATAGTGCAGGCATTTAAGAACAATTTATATACATATGTATGTATGTGTGTATGTCTGTATATATTTATTATTAAAAAGAGTTACTGCCAAAATAAATAGTACACCATACATACTAGAGTAAAAGCCTTGTTCTACTTAAAAATAAGCAAGCAATTTTATACATTATTTTTTTCTTCTTTTCATTTGTATTGTGGCATATCCTTTGCAGTCTCGTGTTCATGTTCTTGGGCCAGTACAAAATTTCAAACTTACATTTAAGAAACAAGAAAATGTTCAAAAGAAGACATAAAATATTTGCCAATGTCTGGCTTTTAATTTTTAATAGTGTTTCACTCAACTCTATTAAGGTATTTAATTTTCTGATATAAGCTTTCACTGCGTTGTCTTTGTAGGCCAACAAGGATTTAATCTAATTAAATGATAACTTTCAGCAGTTATTACTATAACAAATTAATTGAAATAACATGTAAAGTTAATTAATTGCAATTTTAATCTTGTTAGCTGTAATGATTTGTAAATTGTATATTTTGAAAAAGGACACAACAAAATAAAATTTGTTTAGAAACTGCTACGCTTAAACTTCGCTAACATTTGCTGTTGCAGAAGGTAAACAATGCAGAAAAGCTGTGAAGCAATAAATGTCAGCTTTATTTTGCATAGAATTTGAAAAATGTATTCCAGTATAACAGTTAAATGCAACATTTATGAAACTCTTATACTTGCAATAAAACACTTCTTATATTTAGTTTTAACACTCCAATGCTTCGCTCTTTATTTTATTTAACAAGTTTATTATTACTAGTAAGCAAACTCTTATATGTATAAGATTTTTAATACATACTCAAAGAATTTTCAATTTCATTACATGTCTTCAACAAAGTTTTTACTTATAAGGACATTTGAATTTCATTAAAATTCCAAAGTACAAGAGCAAAAAGTTAAAGTCTTATACTGGTATTCAGCATAGATTCCCTAAATCCATTATTTTTATATACCAATATTTTTACCGTATAAGAATGATTTTTTTTATTGCAAAACTGTTATACTTTTTTCAATGGTAAATGTCGTTTGTTTTTACTTTTAAGTGCATTTAAATTTCTTTAAAATTTCCAATTATAAGATTAAAAATTTAAGTCTTATACTAGCGCATTAGCGCGAATTTGTTCAATAAATACATTTTTTGTAAGCACCAATTAGCTTCGTTCAGTTTTTAAATAATTTTTTATTTATATCTTTTTGTATAAGAGTGACAATTTTTTTATAACAAAACTGTTATACTGCTTACTGAAACGCATTTGTGATATTTTATGAAAAAGAAAGAGAAAAATCATTTTATTGGGTGGTATAACAGTTTCCCTCAAACTGTTATATTTGTTAAATAACTGTTATATTTATACTAATCATGAAAAAATTATAAAAAGTAAAATGTTTTAATATTTTAAGCCAACTGCAAGAGATAAAAAGAAGTTAATGGGACCAAGTCCTTTATTTACATACATACACGTACATACTCGTATGTAGAAGCTTTGATATCGAACTTACATAATTTTAAACTTCTTCTATTAACTTGTTGGAAAGTTGTCTTGAAACTTTATATACTAAAATAAATAAATTAAAGATATAATTTGTATGCTGTTTTGAGGTAGTATAACAGTTTCAATATAACTGTTATAAAAGCACACAATTTAATTTTTAGCTTTAAAATACTTTCTTTAACTATATTTAAGATTTAACTGTTATAAAAATATTAAATAAACTACATTAATGAAATAAATTGCAATAATGTAATTCGATTCGAAAAGAAGACTATTCGAATTTGTTTGTATGTTATTAACATGAAGTGGTATAACAAATTCCATAAAACTGTTATATAACTGTTATAATAGCATATATTATAATTTTTTTTTGCCTGCAAATACTCACTTTAAGCTTAATTTGAAAAACGAAAGGCAATTAAAGACTTTAACTGTTATAACAATTTTAAATAAATTGAAATAACGTTCAGCTATTTTATTATGTAACAGCTAAAGATTTTTTGTAATTTTAATTCAAATGTTTTAAAGTTCTATTTAAAAGTTAATATAACCATATTCCTGAAACTGTCCTATATCGCTATTAGACAAAAATATTTACATTTATGTTCATTTAAATATTGTGCAATAACGTGTGCTCCTTTTCTAAATAAAATAAAATTTTTTTATTGAATTAATATTATTCACTCCTGCCACTAAGATATGGATAGATTTTCATCCAAATGTTCTGACATCCCTGTTCTAACATCCCATTACAATTTAATACTTTTCAAAGGATAAATAAAATTAGGACAACATCGTTTACAAATAAAATAAAATGTTAAAACAACGCGCAGTTTTATATGATTGTACAAAGTAATTATAAACTAAATAATGACATTAAATTGGATAGAAAATTATAAACGCAAAATAATGCAATATGGGGCTATTCTGGAAAACGCGTCGAAAAAGTGAAGCTTTACATTAAAATAAAAGCAAATTTTCAAAAATTGTTTTTGTTTGTAATACATTTCTAAAATGAAATAAAAGTGAGAATTTCAACGCGTTTCTCTCTCTTTTAAAAACGGTTAATTTTGTATGCGAAACTAAAACAATTTTTTTTACATTTACACAGTTTTGTTTTTGTTTTGCATGTAACTTTCACCAATTCGACGCGTATTCCAGAATAGCCCCCATTGTGTTTGTCGCGTTTAAAAAATATACATATTTTATAATGTTTTCGAATCAGGGACAAGCATAAAATGCAAAAGCAGAGACACAGAAGTTGAAAGGAATATTGATGTTGATATATAAAAACATAAATAAAAGCAATAGGGTTGGCAAGAATTTATTTTGGTTTTTTTGTTTGGTTTTTATATTTTTATATAAGATTCTACGGAATTTTTAAACATTTTTCCAACAACCTGTTTTATAAAGTTTAGCCTGTTATACTTTCAAAATATATGTACAACAACTTATTTACAAAAAATATTGAATTTCAGTATAACCCAAAATTTTTTTGATATAACAGTTTTAAACTATTATAAACAACGAAAACAAACTGTTATATTTAATGAAATTTCACCATTGCAACGCGTTGTACGATAAAAAATATTAAAATTTTTGTGAAAAATTAATTTCAAACTGTTATACTAAGCAAAAGTAAACTGTTATACCATACAAAATTACAACTGTTATACTTGCCAAATATACATAAACTTATTTTTACAACAATATTTATTTTAATGTAACAGTTTAAACTGTTATACGTAGCATAAGTAAACCGTTATATTTAATAAAAGTTCACCGTTGCAACTCTTTGTAACATAAAAATTACATATTTACATTTTTGTGACAAATTAGTTTCAAACTGTTATACTAAGCAATAGTAAACTGTTATACCACACTAACTTACATCTGCCAAATATACAAAAATTTATTTTTAGAACAATATTTATTTTAAGCAACACAAAATTTGTTTAATATAACAGTTTTAAACTGTTATAAACAACGAAAATAAAATGTTATATTTAATCATAATGTTGTACCCTAAAAATTATTATTTAAATTTTTAAAACTATTATACTAAGCAAAAGTAAACTGTTATACCATAAAAATGTCTCAAATAATAAGTATATAACAACAGCATATCATTTCCTTTACATTTTTTTTGTTCTCTACTTCTTTTTAAGCAAAATCTAAGGAAAAATATTTGCATGAAAACACATTTTGAAACTTTCTTAGTTTTAAATTGTTTATGCTGCGAATCCCTTTAGATATTTTAATAACAATCCCAGCCCTTCTTTCTTGCTTGACTTTCTCCAACTCTAACTCTGTTGTTATGAATTTAATCGAAACTATTTTATTACACTTCATAATTATTTGCAGTTGATGGAAACTAGCAGAACTTTTCGTTATTCACGAAATTGATTATATTTATTTTCAAGCAAAAATTGAAGCCAGGAAATCAAATTTGAAGTAAAGCTAAATATTCGAAAGCTAAAATCCAATTTATTAAAAAAAAAAACTAATACACTACATGAACTGCAGTCTGGCAGAATTAAGCACAATAACCTGATCATGGACATGATTATAGATTATAGAACCATAACCACGCACACACACAAAAAGCAAAGCACAGTGACTAACAAACCGCACTGATTGGAAATAAAAATTCAAAGGAAACTAAAAAAAATACACCTTTGCAATATTAATACCACAATTGTTAACATCCGTTTCACGGAAGTAAACACTTGCTCTTTATAATTAAAAAAAAGTAAACTAAAAGCATTTGTTTCTCTTTAATAATATTCCACTGTTTTTTTTTTTTAGCTTTTATCTACTTCTATTAGTTTTAAAAAAGCAACGTATAGATAAAAGTATTTGTGGAGTTAATAGTTTGAGTGCAATGTATTTAGTTTGTAGTACGAAATCTTTTTAATTATTTACGGATTCTTTTTTCGTTTCTGACTGACTTTGGTTGTTTTCTCTTTGGCAAAAGTAAATGTAGTAAAACTTTTGCTGTGTTTTTTTTCTTTTTTGATTATTTCTTTTTTGAAAGGAAATTTTCGCCCGGCCAAGTTAACTTTATTTTAGCGTAAAATACTTACTGATTTACAAGTCGAAGAGTTGTAAATTGTTCATTTGTAAATGGCTTTTAATGGCAAAGTTTTTTTTATATTTTTTTTTTTGGTTTTCGTCTCAAAGTGTTTAATTTTTGATTTTGCTGAAGGCAAAATAACAAAAAGTTCTTTTGTTCTGCATGGAATTTGTGTGTGTAAAACTATTTAAAATTCATTAGAGTAATTAATTACAAAGTGAAATAAATTTTTGTGTGTTTTTCTTATTTATAAAAGAGATACTCAAAGTGTAGTAGATGGATGCATTTGAAAATTGAATTAAATAGCGCTGGTATATTTCAGTGTTGCACAGACAAAAAAAGCTATAGGTAAATCTAACCAAGGAAATTGGTTAAAAAAAACTAAAGTGTTACATTAAAGACAGCTGGATGTGACAAGATTCATGCTAAATTTCCGACAACTATTTTGCCTTTGCTTATTACTTATTTAACTGAAATTTTTTATAAATTCAGTAGCTATTTCAATTTAGTTGTTTCAACCAGAAAAATCGTTTGATTATCCAAATACCAATAAACAATTTGCACTAAAAATTAACGGCCTGTCCCACGATGTCATTAGAAATCTTTCGATCGAATACTTATATTGAAAACAATAACAAATTTTCTAATGTTATTGTTGTTTGCAATACTAGTTGTCGATCGAACGATTTCGAGTGACATCGTGGGAGAGGCCGTAAGAAAACTTCCAATTGTCTGGATTAAGCAAGACAAGAATTTGCTTAAATTAATTTCGAACAAGAATTTACAAGAACTGCAAACTTGACAATTCATATTGGTTGAATTAACCTGCAAGATTTTTTCTGTGTAGGAAAACGAAGGAAACCAAGTAAGTATGAGTAATATTAAGACTTTAGTAATAATCATACGCCACCATCATTTTTAAATCAACACTATTCAAATGAATACATTCACTCGAAAGTTTGCAGTCAAAATTAAGAAAATCGCAAAAATCTAATCACAAAAAAAAATTTCAGGAAACGGTGAGAATAAGATTAACTTCCTTAAATAATCTATATATATATAAAAATAAATGAAATTTTTTTGGCCCGGCATCATGCGTGAATGGCTGGACCAATACCTTCCTTTGTTTGTTATTGTTTGGAGAAGAAGAATATGAAAGAAAAAATTAAGAAAGTTGTGCGGAACAGGGTAAAACGACAAAATTTGTGTTGTTGGTACTTACTTTTCCGTTTTTGATAAGATTGGTATAAATTCAGTTCAAAGTCCACTCAGTATTTTTCTGAATGCGAACAAAGTCGCGTCAAAGTTCTAGTTGCATATAAAATATGGGGCCTTATTGTGGTTGGCGTATGTCGACTAAGACATTTTGGTCCTAGATTAAAGAAAAAATGTTGCGATGTTCTTTAATCTATGACAAAAACGTCGAAACGAAATACGTCAAGCACGATAAGGTGAAATAATTACTTGAAAATTTCAAGTAACGCCTTGAAATAGGCAAGGAATAATATTAGATTTAAATTTTTTATCAGTGTATTTAAAAAATTTAACTTATTCAGTAAATTACGCCTAACATAATTATTTAAAAAATTTCAAGGAACGCCTTAGAGTATGCAAGGGATATTTCTAGATTTTAATTTTTTATCAGTAAAAACCTGGTACAAAGTTCATACAGGTTCTCATACAAACTGTATGTAAAAAAAATTACAGAAATTCAGGTTGTTAAATTTCATAAAGAAATCTCCATTCCGTACTAGACTTTTAAAAGAAAAGTACACGGAATTTTTGAAATTTATTGCCTATTTTAGGGATGTTATAAATATAAGTAGAGACTTTTTTCAGTAAACTGAAACAAAAATTAATGTTCAAACAATTATTTGGTCACGGAATTTTTGACATTGCTAATTTTCATCAAGTTTTATTTAATTTTTGTGTATTCTAAATCCAAAAATTAATTAATTTGTGTGTATGCAAACATTATTCTACACAAAAGACTGCACGGTTATGTTTCCGTGTAGAAATAAATGTAAATTTACAAACGTGAAATTCCGTAAGAACTCCGTACTGGACTTTAGGCAGCAAAATATGTTAATATCCTAAAATATTTTATGCAAGCTAATAGTTAATTAATAGTTTTTATTAAGGAAGAAAAACAGGAAAACTTAATTATTCTCACAACACAAATTGAACACAACGGGCTCAATTAAGTTGGGCAGAAATTCTTCAAAATATAACTTTTCTTTTATAAATTAAAGAAAAAAGAATTCAGAATGAAGTTTCACACTTTTTACCACAATTACAGTTCGTTTAATTATTTCATAATAGTTTATTTGCCTCCTAAAAGTAGGCAATAAATTTTAAATTAAGCTTTCTTATGGTAAACAATTTTCTTGAATGTTTATTTTTTCTTTCTTTTTTTATTAAAACCCGAATATATATTTTCTTCAAGCAATTTACCTCCATTATTTATAACTATTTTTTTCTTTGTATTTTATAAATCCCTTTTTATATATTTCTGGTAATTTATGGCATTTTTTATTTTAAATATTGTTTTTTTATTGTCGCAATTTATTCTTCATTTAAGCAGTTTCAACTACAAGACCAACAAATTGATTATATATAATTTCTTTTTTAAAAGTAATTTATCACACACACCCACACGCACATGCAAAATAATTTTTTATTTTAAACTTTTTTATAATTTTTTTTAAAACAGCCTTTTTACTAGAGACACAAGGCTGGAACAAAGCTTGTGATTAAAGACAAATATGTAAGTAATGAGGGCGATTATATTATATCTTTTATTCAAGAGGCCAAAAGATATATTGAGCCATATTTTCACCCACTTAAATTGTGCCAAATGACATTTATTAACTTGGCCACATTAAAAAATTTGCTGCAATTACTTTTATTTATTTTTATTTCAAATGTTGGAATTTTCTTTGCAGTTGTTGTGTTTGGCTGTCTTGTAAAACACTTTCTAGACAGTGAGGCGTCAAATAATTTTTATACTGCTAGTCTTTTTTGCCTTCTTTTTACTGGATATAGTATATGTATAAATTGCTATTTGGTGCAACGTATTTAACCAGCCATAAGAACATAACCACACGTTTTATAAAATGAGATTACCAGGAGCTACACAAACAAAGGAATATTTTTCAAAAAACAAAAAGTCAACTTTAGCAGTTTCAAACACACACTCTCGCTTTTACTGCAAGTAACAACAACAATAGCACGTAATTGAAAGTATTTTACAAAGGAGTTTTAAAGGAAACGGACCAAAAAAAAAACCCCCCAATTGTTTAACCCGAATTTCGTACGAGGCAGACAGTTTATTTTCACAGCGAAAATTTTAAAGACAACCGTACAGTTTGAAGTCTTAGCGGCAACTGGCAATAAAATTAGAGTACAATTTAAAGCAGCAACAGCGGCAGCATCGTCATCGGCATCGTCATCATTATCATCAGCATCATCAGTAACAAACACATCGTCTTTGTCAAGATAAATAATAAAAACAACAAAAAGAAAAAAAACGGCATTTACAAAAACTAAAAATGAAAATATGTACTAAATACTTGACTCCTATAACTGAAACAACAACAAGACACAAAAAGCCGATTAGAGCAAGCTACTCACAAGAACTATATGTATGTAAGTACATATGTATGTATGTATGCAAAGAAGAGCCATATCAATGTTAAGCTGGCATTTCTTGTGTTGTCATTTTCAAAATGTGTGCAACGACGTTCCCATTATGCTTTTATAGCAAAGCAATGCCGCGTAACGAAAAATATCCTAAATGACAAACGTTGCCACTAGTACACACTATTGCGATGTCACAAAACGCCATAGTGTGTACTCGGCATTACACTCAGTTACACGTGCGAGCGTTTGTGTGTGGAAATAAAATAAAGCAGATTTACTGACGACTGCATCGCTTTAACACACATACACTCGCTCCTGTGATTCGCAATTGCTCATTCACAGTTATTCATTTATATAAATAAACAAACACACATACATACCAACATACCTTTCGTTTTATGCCGGCAAATGAAACGAAAATCCGTAACAAAACAAAGAATACTGAATAAATAACCAGAGAGCAATTCTCTCTCTCTCTCTCTCACATCTCTAACACCATGTAGAAATAACTGTATTAAACTATGTGTGTGTGTGTGAGAGAGAGTGAGAGAGAGAGTAAAAGCGAGTTTTAAGTGAAAGCATGGCATGTTTTTATTTATGTATGTGCTTAAATTCAAGCGCCTAAAATCACACACTTGTTGTAATTTAAAAAGCCAGAATTTCCCAAGGGAGCCAGCCGTAGTATTATTGCAAAAAAATAAATTCTATGTTTTTGCAACTCATTTGTTAGGAGAGTTTCAAACATTAAGAGAACATTTATATTTTAAGAATATGTTAACACAAAACTCAAATGCAATATTTTATAGACATATTTGATTTGCTATACGAAGGTTGAATTGCTAAGTTTTTGGCAAAGTGATTTAAGTAACGAATTAATAGAAAAGAAACAATCGGTTATGTACGATTTGAAATGGTGAGAGGTGGCATGTGTTTGCTTTTGTCGTTTGGTCAATTATTTCCAAATTTGTTTTTTTTTTATTGGTTTTTCAATAATAATTAGATAATTTGAGTTTATCTTCTAATTTGCTTTTTAAAAGTCAGCACTTCGAGATTGGCTTAAAAATCTCTTCTCAAAATCGATCAGAATTCATTACACTTTTTGAAAACGATTGCCTCGAAAACGTTTTCTATCAATTAAATTCTTTTCCACAACAGATTAGGACAACTTTGAGAGATTGCGACTTCGACCCTACTACAATTATTGCGTTTTCCTTAAACATTAACTCGGTGTACAATGTGGCTGTCTACATAAAAAAAGGGTGGGGCAAATTTGAGGTTAGGAAGTAAACTGGCTGTCAAATAATGAAATGTCAATTATTTAGTCAAAAGTTGGAAAATTTTAACCATGGAAAGCCGGCTGACCATTGTTTGCGTCGAACGTTTGTCAATTGGCTGTTTGAAAAATTGAACGAAAACAACGCATTTTTCAACGAAAACATCTTTAGTGATGAGGTCCATTTTGAATTAGGCGGTTATGAAAACAAACAAAATTGCCACATATGGGGCTCACAAAATACACAAACAGTTCTCAAAAAACCATTACATCCAAATAAAGTGACCGTATGGTGCGGTTTGTGACCAGGCGGCATCATCGGCCCGTATTTCTTTTCGAAAATGAGCAGGGAAACGCCGTCACCGTGAATTCTCTGCGCTACCAAACCATGATGACCGATTTTTTTGTGGCCACAATTGTCTAATGTTGACATCAGTGACCTTTGGTTTCAGCAAGAAGGCACTGCAATCCACATAGCCGCCCAAACAATTCAGTTATTGCATGAGAAATTTCGCGGTCGCGTAATTTCTCTCGATTTGGCAATGTCAATTGGCCGCCTCGTTCTTGTCATATTCTATTATTAATTCCTAATATTCCTACTTTACATTGGTATCAATAAAACTGGGTTTGTAAAAATAAATTGTGTTTTTAAGCCAATTTGCTTCCTAACCTTAAATTTTCCCACCGTTTATGTTTCATGTTTATAACCAAACGCAAAGTGGTATGGATTTGTTCATATGTTATTGTGCAATTATAATATTATACTTAGTGGAGTGAAGAATAGAACGCATGCAATTCGTTCAAGAACAACTGAGAGTATTGCCGTTGTAGACGGTGCTGAGGGAAAACCAGGTTCTTCCACTTCTCGTCGATCTTTGGCATTTCAAAACAAACCACATTATACCGCATTTTGCATAAAGATTTATGTCTGAAGGCTTTTAAAGTTCAGTTAACACATTAGCCCACGCTTAAAAACATTAAGAATGTCATGTTTTTGCTGATTGGGTCCTTGAAATGCATCAAACTAATGCGGACTTTTTTTGACAAATTATCTTAAGCGATAAAGACCATTTTCAGCCCGGAGGCTACAAACAGAATGGTCGGATTTAGGACTCTGAAAACCCAAGAGTTAATGTTAAAAAGATTCACCATCCGCAACGTGTGGCTGTTTGGGAGGGGTCATTAGACCCTACTTTTTTGAACATAAGGCTCGATGCATTGCGACATCGAGCGATGATTAAATGATTTTGTATGACTGGAATTGAAAGATATTGATGTGGACGACATTCATTTCATCTTTACAAAATCACGTTAATTAGTAAAAATATTTCATTCAATAAGAATTGAAAAATACTGAACTTAAGCCCGATTAAAGAAATTATTCCTGATGATTTTAACAATTTAAATATTTTAACAATTTAAGTATTTTTGTGGAAAATCATACTGATTCAATTTTTCGATTTAGTAGTCACCTGGTATTGTTTATCAAAAAAGACGTCTATGGGTGCGAGAGCAACAAAGTATTAAAGTCGACGAATTGTTACAGAATCGTGGAGAATATAATATTTTGTACACTTTCACTTAGCAGATTCTATTAAACTTTGGAATATGGGATAATTTTACATTTTGAAAGCTGCTTAGAAATATATTTTATTCAAGTAATTTTTTCTTACCAGACTCTTATGAAACTTAGCACGCACACTGACAATACAATTTTCTATGTAAAAAGGCTAAATATATTTCCCTATATGTATATTTTTTTTAATTACGCAAACGATTTAATTTCTCGATGGATGCAAATAAAGTCGTGGGCAGCTGCTTCAGCTTTTTTATTTATCCCGGAAATTGTCGTTTTTTTTTTGCAATTTTAATTAAAAGGCAATAAATACTGACCTGGCATATTTGTATTCACGTAAATTTATAACGAATTCTTTATGTTTTTAAAGGGTATAATAAAAAATCCCAAACTCACCTGTAAAGAAACAAAAAGAGAAAAAATAAATTAACAAAGCAAAACTTTAATAATAAAATTCAAGTTTAAAGAAAAATTTATTCAGTGATAGTTAACTATCTTAGTCATTTGACCAGTAGTGATGACGAATATATCGCTCATTATGCAGAGAAAAGTTTCTAAAACATTTGAAAAATTTGATACAGTGAATATATACGTAAAAACAAAGTCTTACTCAAGTAATGTGGAAAAAAAGCCTTACGCGTAGTTTCCACAATAGCAAGCAAGGGACTTGTCGAGAAAAAAATATATGGAAAACACTAAAATTTTTAAGTGATTCCTTTACAAATTTTCTAGGCAATTAGCTTGCTTGCATTGTGGAAGCTACATTAATGCATACCAATAGAAAGTTGCTTTGGGGCATGAATATTAATTGAGTTATACTCCCTGGAAAGGCTCTGTGGGTGTTTCCACAGTACATGACCCCTTACAGTTACCGAACGTTACTTTTTTTATGGTAAAAAAAGTATTAAACTTACATTTTTCCGTGAAACCAAGTTTCGTGGAACCAACTCTAACAAGGCCACATGCTAGTGTGGCCTATTAGTCCCGACTTCACTAAGCACGACTCAAAAAATTATGGACCATGCAAGTCATAGACACATCTGTCTTTCTTAACACCAAGGTTACTTAAGTAAGCTGGTAAAGACAAAGAGAACACTGATTGAAGGAAGGTAGTAGATGGCCTCAGCCGCAATTGCGGCTCCGTATTGTTTCTCAACATGAATTATTCAGAATCACCCATACGGATATGCTTGATGAGTAACGAGTGAAATCAGTTATTATTGAAAGCAATATCCCACGACGAAGTTTATTCTCTTTCACTATACAGACAGTGACGTCAGTGCATTTGGCAATGATTCCAAACTTTTTATCATAACGATTAAAGGAGTTTGTAAGCAGGTCATACTAATAACCAATAATTGTAATCAAAATACTGGCATTGAAAAGCAAGGCTTCAATTTCATGTTCTGAACTTCTCTAAGCTTACAAGTTATGTGTTACTTTGTAGCTTAATAGAGAAATGTTTTAAGGTGACTGTACTTGGGGAGAAAAGACTAAAAAAACTTGGATCTAAGCAATAACAATAGTGTTACACAAGTAAGCTAATACTGCAAAGTAAAATAATCAATAAAATAGCTACTAAGCACAGCTTAGAAAATTTAATGCGCCTCATTAACACCAGAGGCGCTGCAACACTGCATTATTAAAAACGTGCAAAAAGCAGAGTTTTAAGCTTTTCTCTATCTCTTCCTTCACCACCTGTCTTTTCTATGACTAGCCCTTTCCTAGAAAAGATGACACCTAGTAATAGTAGCAGGCATTCATTGCCTGAGTGTTGCTTCTCTTCTATAAAAAAAAAAGAGGAAACGATGATTGGAGGTAATAAACAGCCTCAGCCGCAACTGCTGCACCGTGTTGGTTTTCCTATGAATCTCTTACAATCAGGAATACAAATGGCTTTCAAAAAATTAGTGAATTTGGCGTCTGGAATCAGAAAATACCACTCACTACCCAATGATTGTATACAAATACTGGCTTTGAGAATTAAAGCATAAACGACCGTGTTACTACATCCTCGTTGCCAGAAAAGATCTAGATTTTAATGCCAGAAAACATTGAAACGTACAGCCAGATATTAGTCACTCACATCAAATATATAATTTCACTTTCATAAGTACTCGTACTATCCTTCTCTTAACTTAAAATTATGCGTTACTGCATAACTTAAGGAATAATTATTTCAATGTGACTATACTTGAAGGACGAGGCATTTTTTTTTTGGTCAATAAAAAAAAAAGTACAAATGTTACTGTGGCAAACATTGAATCAAATATAAGAATTTTGTATTAAAACAGCCACGTACATACGACATATATTTAATGTCCGCATTTGCTGTTGGTGGCGGGGGTCTAGTTGAGCAACTTGTGAATAATGACTATTTTACGAACACTTAACACGTCAACACTTAATTCACTTAATTTAACAAACACAAATAGAAATAGCCACGTAATATACATACAAATATTAACATTTCAAACACCACAATACTTACAAAACAAACAATGTTCCCTTACAAATTTGACGGTAATTGTTTGTACTTGCGTTTTGTAAAGAGACTGCCACGCACTAGCGCCAGCACATTTGGGAGCTTAATTAGATAAATGGCACTTTTGGGGCTGATTACATAATACATAATATATGTTTGTATTGATGAGGTTCCGGCTACCACAAGTTTAAAGAAGAAAACATTTTTAGCGGTTGAGTTAAATTTAAATGTTTGTCTTTATTTTATTTGGTTGGAAGACGGCAGGTTAGGTATGCCATTACTCTTGAAAATTTTAAAGAGGGATAGGAGTCAACATAGTTGCTCATGGGATACTTGGGAATGTGTTTTAGACACCGCGTCTAATACTCGTACATACGAGCAGGAAGGAACTGGGGTCTGCAACCGAAGATAGTAAACTGGATTTACACATCGGTTGTCAGAACGGTTATTTCCTATGGTTGTGTGGTATGGTGGGAGGCATTGAGGAAGGGAAGTTACAGGAGATTACTTGCTAAGGTTCAGAGGTGTGCCTCGCTGGGCATCACAGCTACTCAGAGGATCATACCTCAGGCTGTCTGGGACGTCATTCTTCACCTACTTCCTGTAGAGGCCTTTGTGGTGAGAACGGAGACTGGAAGTCTCCTTACACTCGTTGAAGCAGGTTTGGTGAGCACAGGAATAACAGGTCACACATCCATCTTAAATGATATCAGTTTTAGTGATCAGGAATCTGTAAGCTCTGGGTTCACGGACTTAAAGATCGTAGAAATTGATTTTACTAGAATACGCTCACTGGTATTGGGTCAAATACGAAAAGCTGTGATATTTACAGATGGATCGAAAATGGAGGAAGGCACAAGGGCTGGTATCTATAGCTTTGGAACGAACATTCCTAGTTCTTTCAGACTGCCGAATGAATGGAGAGTTTTCCAAGCTGAGATCTGGGAGATCCTCTAGGGCCACGAAACTACTGGCCAGAAATGTACTCTGAAAGGTGAGAAGGTAACCTTCTAAAAGCTTTGAAGGGACAAAATGTCAAATCGAATGTTGTTAGTGACTGTAGGAGAGCCCTCAACTTGCTTATGGATAAATATAGTGTCAGACTCTGTTGGGTTCCAGGCCACAGCAGTGTTGAAGAAAATAAAATTGCCCTTGAGCTGGCAAGAATAGGATTGTCGTTAGATGAGGGAATGTGTGACAGATCGGTGAAATTATCGATAGGTGGTCGTTACTACAGGGAACTCAGTAATTGGATAGAGAGCAGGACCAACCCTTCATGGCGAAGTAGGGAGGATTGTAGAGCCTCGAAGGCTATGTGGCCAAAACTTGACTCAGGAAGATCCAAACTGCTACCCTGGATATGAATACGATGGCGATGCGAGTCTTGATAGACGCGCTGACTAGTTACTACTCGGTCAGAGCAAAAAATAACAATATTTGGGAAACTGGCACTCCAGATTAATGTCGGATGTGCGAGAATGAAGAGAAACTAGAAACCATTGAACAAATCGTCTTCCATTGCCCGAAGCTGCAACGACATGTTTAGGCGTAGATGGCTGAGTAGACGTTTTCATGAGAGCATTAGTGATATCGCAAAGTGTAAACTGGAGGATATCAGGGGCTTCATCATGGGAATTCGGTGACTTAGTGACGGATAATAGGGATACTTCTAGCTACAAATGGGAGTTAAATGTTCTTATTAAGGGGTCATTTAGAACGGAGTCACAATGAACCCAACTGGGTGTCCGACTGGAGGTTGCGTTATAGCACCGCCCTTCTTAACCTAACCTAACCTATATGAAAAGTTTATAACTCTTATAAATGAGGGGCAGAAAAACATGGCGATACGAGAGAGAAATTCAGATCTAAGCAAATCTCTAAAGGCTGCAAAAATTTCTTTTGCAACACAGTCTTCTTGAACAATATAAAGTTCCGTCATTTCTGTTTTTAGGTTACATACTTGCGTCATTTGTACAATATCAACAGTTTTTGCAACTCCTGAAAATCTGGGATTTTTTGAGTTGTGACTGTTTATGGTTTAGTGGTTCCGTTTACTCTTGTAATATTTTTACTTGCCATTATAATTAAGACAATTTTTGCTGCATAAAATATACATTTAGTTATTCCGTACAAATGTGTACATGTATGTGCATAAAAATGCTTTAATCTTTTTGAATCTTTTTTTTATTGTACTTTATATTTAATTAACGAGTTTATGTTAATTATTATTAATATATATTATTTTTTTTTTAATCTTTGAATAATGATGCAAATTAAAAAAAGAAACAAAATTCCAATGTTGGTTGCATTTGTGAAAATCGCACAATTAATAAAATTGGGGAAAGCTGTTGCACGAAGACTCGAAAATGATTTCATATTTTATTTTGAGTGCACTTTTTTAAATTTCTGTAATTTTTTCTTTAGCTCGTGTGCTAGATATTTTTTTTTATATCAAAGTGTTAAATTAATAGTAATTATAATAATAAACATGTTGTTGTTCATAATGACATTGTCATTGATGACAACAATGACAGTTTTTTTTTTAAAGTGACATAATGAAAGATGTTAATCTTTTTTCTTCTTTCTTTCCCGTAGAACACACAGACAATCAAGGCTATTGTTACATTTTATTTACAGGAGGCAAAGTTGTATGCAATATGTGTAGATGGTGAAAAATATATATTATGTGCAACCCAGCAAACATTTTATCTAATTAAAATAAATAAATTCAGCCGCTCTTAGCTTAACTCTACGTCTCCACCTGAGATGAAATTTTGATGTAACTTGAAGTTATAACAGAGTGGTTAAAACAAGTGCACTAACAACAAAAAAAAGCATTAACTTGAGCAGTCTAAACTTAACCTTAACTTGAAGTAAAGTAAAGAAAATCACACTTACAGGCATTCTTAGAGTTTACTGCATGACAGGTTTGAAGGCGGAGAGTGTGGCTTTCCTCCATATAGAGGAAAGCACTTGCTTTGTAGGTCCACGACTTTAAGGATAGCGACTCTCCTTTCATGATATCTGCTTTATGAGAGGTACAGCTAGCTATGTAGCCTACTAACATTGAGAGAAACGAGGAGAAGTGTTTCATAGAAGAGAATATTAGTTAAATTTTCAAAAGTCAACCCTCTCTAACTTTTCCGTAACAAATTGAAAATCCATACTCGAATGTCGTACGTTTTCAGAGAATTATTTAGCAGCAGATACAATAAGAAAAATTTGGAACTTGAATGCTAATGATATTTCAAAAGCAGGTAATATTTTTCAGAGGGAAAGAGAGGTGATCTTCACATTTAACTATAACCAAGACTTCGTTAAAAGTTTAATACAGGTTCGCTTTGGTAGAAAAAAGTTTGCTACACCACGAAAAATAATGTCCCTTATAGACGTTTTTGGAATTTTTTTTTTTTTTTTGCAAAATGTTTTCTTTAATCTAGGACCAAAACCGTAGAAACATCTCGAGGCTCGTCATGACGGGACGACGAGACATGCTAGCAGTATAGGCCTGTCCTGTAATAAGTTCGGCCGTCGTTGTCGTGAAGAAAGTAAAGAAGCACTTCCACTTTCTTAGCGAATGTTCAGCTGTGCATCTCTCGAGACATAAGTTTTTAGTCAACCATGTACTATACAAAATGTCAAGAGTTATCAGAGATTGGTTTAAGCGGCCTTATCAGATATCTTAATGCGACGGATTGGATCTAGTAAAGGCTGACTCTGACGAGTGGTGTGGTCTGTCAAAAAGGAATCATCTAGATTCTATTTGAATGCCTGTGTGAATCAGGCAGCCACATTAACCAACCAACCAACCAACCAAGAGCAAAATGTCATAATCGAAGTCAAAATACGCCAACCACGATAAGCCCCAATTAACTTTAGTTACTTGCGAATTTCGTCATAAGATTGACATTATGAGTTGGAGCATCCAGATATGCTCCATCATTTGTACTGAAAAAGTGGCCTGGAACCGCCATCAACATATTACTATGGTAATTCTTTTCTTTTTATCCTACAAGCTAAAGACTTTGTTAAGTAACATTTACGTGTGGAAAATCCCTCTAATAGAAGCAGCAAAGTTGCTTTGCTAATCTTCTAATTATTGTTGTAAATGCTTCAAAGATGTTTACCAAACGTTCGTTGGGTGGTGTGTAACACAAAAAAAAGGTAAAGCATAAATAAGTTCCCTGTCATTTTTATATCATTAAGTATAAATTTTACACACTGTTACACTTTTTTGTTGGTTAAGTTTTCTTCGAGAACTTTTTAAATTTTTTTTTTTATATTTAAAAATGATATGAAACTCTGAAAACTTGAGAGAGAAAATTAAATAAACTGTTTAAGATAAATGATGACAATAATAGCGAAACATTTAAGTGGCTTCAAGTAACAGTTGGCCAAACAAATGGCGGCATTATGCGGCAAACACAAACACAACAAAAAAACTTTCAACAGCTCTTTGATTTAAAGTTTCTTAAATTCTTTTTCTCACTATGGCCAAATAATTTAGTAACAATTCCTGTCCAAAGCATAGTACTCATATCAATTAGAGAAAAATTTGTTATTTCAAGTAAAATTCTTTTATTATCTTCCAAAAAATCTTTTTTATATTAAACATTCATAATGATTTTTACCATCTGAATTGTGGATGTAGTTAAATCGTTAACAATAATTGCAGCACTTATAACATGCAACTATGACTACGAGAGGAGTCCGTTGCAAGTCTGTTGTTTTGCATTTTTAAGGGAAAAGAGTAAAATAAAATCCTGCTCACAAATGTAAATCCTTTTGGTCCATATAGACAAAAAATTATGACAAAACTCTAGCGACCACAATTGAATTTTATGTAAACTACACTTTAATCTTTATGAATTGAAGAAGCCAGTAGTCGTTATATTTGTATTACAATACCGACCGCTTTTGGTAACTGCATGTAGCAGTTTTAAAATGAAAATAGAGAACTTACAAAACAGTGTCTGGTAAAACTGCAAAACTTTAAAAATTCAGAAATAATTTTTTGTGAATATGGCAGATTTCAATTAAAATTTTTATCAAAATCTATACCGTTTACACCATTTTTTTTTTAATATTTAGCGAGGTTTCGTATACAAAACAAAAACCATCGAGTTAAATTATTCCTAAGCAACAACCAAAAAACTGCTGTACAGCTAATTCACATACCATTTTAAGTACATCGATATTTTTTTAGTACAAATTTTAATTTAGTTTAACTTAAATAAAATGGGCGGGGTCACGTCCATCAAAGTTTAGTATTAACTTATATGTACTTCTACTGATCTGTTCCCCATTAAACTTGCAAAACAGTTTGAATTATTGGAATGGCATAATCTAGTGCTTAAAAAAGTGGGAGGGGGCTATGCCCCTTAAAACTCAATACTATAATTCGCGTGCTTCTACTTGACCGATTCTTACGAAACTAAAGACACACGCCTTGAGGTTTTCTTGTTTTCTTTAGAAATTCTCATTAATTATTAAAAAAAAAAAAAAAAAAAAAACATATTGCGCTTTAGTGTGATGCCTCAATTTAACTGAGTCTTCTACAGGAATAATAATGCTAATAATTTTACATTACTGTAAATTATAACAAAGAAGTATGCTGCACCAAAAACTTGTTAACACACCAACATAGTGGCAGTTAAATTTACTAACACACTTTTCCAAAGTACGAGTACATACATTCATTGATAAACTCGTTTCTTGTCATTCTGCCCACCCTTAAGGCTATAAAGAGCATATTATGTTCAAAGCCAAATTGAAGTGAGAGTGCTATTGCTCTTGTGAGCAGTTAGAAACAAAAGTTGTTTCACAAAAGCCGACAACAGCAACTACAAAAATAACTTCAGGTTTCAAAACACACTTAAGACGCGTTCAGACTATTATACTTTGTATTTATACTTGTCAAAAATTCAAATAATACGTGCAAGTGTGATAGTCTGAACGCAAAATGTCATCAAAGTGGCAAATAATACGATAAAAATTTTGACATCCCATAAGACTTTTTCGTTTTTAGAAAATTTTCTAAACGATAATACTTTTCATTAGATCAGGGTTGCATTTTCACACAAACCAAATTTCCAAGTCGGCTGTTTCGCCGCCGATAGCGTGTCGTCATTGATGTTATGTTTTGTCCATATGTATGTATATCGGCTCAAAATTTGGAATAAGCGAATCGTATGGAAGTATAGTTCGTTGACGTAATTTTTTTTAACGTTTTTGTAATATCTTTTTTTAAATTTTTTCTGTTATTTACACAGAATATTTTTAACTGCTGAATTTTTTCAAGTGCCGGCACGTCCCCGCCTGCATGAAACCGCTTTGCCGCCGCTAGTCAATGAATAGCACAGACAATTTCATTGAACAGCTGTTTTGTTTTCTGCTTGTATTACACATTTTATTTGAAGTGTGATGGTCTGAACACAATATGTGATTTTACGTTAGATTTCTTGACAGTCGCAACGAATGTATTTAGATTTCTGTATCGTAAAATGTGATGAAAGTATTAATACTTGTATAATAGTCTGAACGGGGCTTTAACAGAACATGAATGCGCACAACAGCAGCAGCAGACAGGATTAAACACAATTTTATTTTGATTAAATAGAATTTTTGAAATGAAAACTACCAATAAAGCAACTGTGTGTGTGTGTATATACTCGTATGTGTTTGTTAATGCATATTTCCTTTATCAATATGTATGTAACTCTTGTTCGCTTAAAGACACACAATAGCTGTACATTTTCCTTCCGCTTTGGCATTTGGGTATACGAGTATTTGATGAAACAATACTTTCGAGCTTGAAACTCAAAGAACATTTCTCTGTCTCAAAGTAATTAAAGTTTTTAAGTTTAAATTTAACGTTTCAGGTTTCATAGCATTACCAAATAAATTTTAAGTATCTAGCAGAGCCTAAACCAAACTTGTTAGAGAAAGTGTTACAGGTATGAACACCGCCACAGTATGAGATGCTTGTCATTCATAAGATGTTAAATGATTTAACTCTAAAAAGAAAAATGAAAAATTCTGTAATACCTAAAGGGGAAACTTAATTCAATTTTATTCTCGAAAGAAAAGATAATAAGGTTTAAAAACTTTCTGCAATATAATTAATTTGATGAAAATAAAATGTCCTTAAAGAAAACAAGTGAACTGATTCTTTTAATTAACATTTGCCATTTAAGTGTCATAAGATTTAACTAACATAAGTTTCAATTAAAATTGAATTTAACATAGAAAATTTACTTTAAATGAAATTACTTAATTAACATGTAGACGACTAAGATTTTATTCATGCCCTTCAATTACATAATCGTATACATACACTCGTGGTGCCAGTAACGGCTTAAGGCCAAGGTTAATTGCTGCTGCATGAAGTGGTCTGATTCTTGAAATTCACAGCAAAATAAATTGACAAGAGTTGGGAGGAAAAACCACGAAAATTTTACAGGGATCGCTTAATCAACTTGCGTCGAAGGAAGAAATTAATATTATGAAAAATTTTAAAATCGATTTTAAACATAAAGGGTGGGCAAATTTGAGGTTAGGAAGTAAATTGGCTGTAAAATGATGAAATGTCAAGAATTGACATTTATTTAGTAAAAAGAAATGAAATGTTAACCACACTGTTGAACAAAGAATTTTAATTGTGAAATTTGTGAATTTTAATTTGAAAGACCGAGTTTACGTGAACAAACCAGAAACAACTGACGCTCTGAAAGATGAAATTCGGCGCTGCATTGACGAGATAAGCAAAGCTTTGTTGCCAAATGGAGTTCAAAATTTTCTAAAAATAGAGGACGTCTGCCGACGTGCTACAGGTGGACATTTGCCCGACATCATATTCCATTATTAATTCCCATATTTTTACTTTACATGGGTATTGAGTTTGTCAGTATGCAATTTTTCATACATGATCAGCTCAAAGAAGTTAACAAAATGCTTCGAATGATTTAGCGAAATTAGCGTCGCCAGACCCAGTCATATCAACATCATTTATATCTGGAATAAAATACCAACGTAAAATCGCCATGCAAAAAGTTTCATTAGAAATCATATTAAATTTATTAGAAATTCTAGAATGTTGCGTTGAGTTTGAGTTCAAATCTTGGCCAGCAAAGCCAACTATACATACAATACATGAATATTTTCCTGACGCCTGTGGCAATACACACAAGCACGTAAGTTAAAAAATTAATAAATTAAAATCACTACATTAAATTAAATTCATGTTGTTTTAGCTTGAAATAAATTTGATGCAACATAGTTCTTCGTTTTATTTCAGTATAACATTCATGTTGTTTCAAATTGAAATAACTTTGATTCAACATGATTCTTCATTTTGATTTAACAGTACTGCAATATGAAATCAACATGAAATAAAGTTATTTAGAAAGGAAAAATTTCCTTTCAAGGATACTACATATAAAACATGTTGAATTAACATGAAACACATATAAAGCAAAATCATTATAGAAAAAAATGGTAAATTACCCTTGTTTTAGTAGATTTAAATATAAAATTTTTCTGTATGTGCATACCGCAGCGCCGTCCGGAATTTGTAGCAGTTAATCGTCGACGAAGTAAAATAGGTAATAAAATGGGCCGATAGCCTTGGTAGCCAGCTAGCAATATATATTAACTTTATTATCAAGTAAATACACAAATAAATAATAAAATGGCTATATAAAGGGTGGACAAATTTTAGGTTAGGAAGTAAATTGGTTCAAAAACAAACTTTTTTTTAACAAATTCAGTTTTATTGATACAAATGTAAAGTAGAAATATGGGAATTAATAATGGAATATGATATTGGGCAAATGTCCACCTCTAGCACGTCAGCAGATGTCTGCTCTTTTCACAAAATTTTTAAACACATTTTACAACAGAGCTTCGCTTATCTCGTCACAGCGCCCAAGTTCATCTTTCAGAACGTCAGTTGTTTCTGGTTTGTTCACATAAGCCTCGTCTTTGAAATGGCCCCAGAGAAAATAATACAGCGTCGTTAAATCTCAAGAGCGAGGCGGCCAATTGACATTGAAAAATCGAGATATTACGCGACCGGGAGGGATATTTTTCATGAAATAACTGAATTGTTTGGCGGGCTGTGTGACTTGTGGCGCCGTCTTGCTGAGACCGAAGGTCACTGATGTCAACATTAGCCGATTGTGGCCGCAAAAAATCGGTCATCATGGTTTGGTAGCGCAGAGAATTCAAGGCGACGGCGTTTCCTTGTTTATTTTCGAAAAAAATATGTGCCGATGATGCCGATGATAAATTTTCACAATTGAAATTCTTTGTTGAAGAGTGTTGTAGCGTTCCATGGTTAAAATTTCCCAACGTTTTACTAAATAAATGTCAAAGGATGGCAGCTCAATTCTTGACATTTCATCATTTGACAGCCAATTTACTTCCTAACCTCACATGTGCCCACTCTTTAGCTTAAAAAATGCAGCTGCTTACCACCAACAATGCAATGAAAATTAACAAAATGAATTAAGCTCGTCTTCTCTCTCTCTCTCTCTCTGTCACTATCTGTCACTTTACTATCTGTACTTGCACTATTCCTTTTTTACTCTCAGGTTAAACAAAACGGACCTGTTATTTAAACCCATATGAGCTGAAAACTTACTTCTCTTCTTAGTAAGCTGTCAAACGTAAACTTATATTTTATCTAATTCCTCATTATACATATTTTCCTTTGGTATATTCGAGTACCATTATATTCTCCGCAATTTTGCTTACTTAAGGCCATTCTTGACTTGAAGGAGAGTAATTCATGCCTGTGTGTTGTTGTTTTGCTGCATTTGCTGGCATAATGAATCCTTCAGAAATCTCGACATTCTTTTAGTAAATTAAGCTTTTTTAATGTCATTGTTGTGTTGTGGCGAAACATTTTTTTCTATTTATTTACTTTTTTGTTCCTCTTCTACAAGCACAAGGAGAATATCCATCCTTCCCTGCTCATTATTTTTTAAGTATGTATGTATGTACTCGTAAAATTTTTGTAGTTGCTGTTAATGAAAGCAACTACAAAATAGAACGGCTGCAGTGAATATGGGTTGGAATAAATGGAAGGTATGAATAAATGTAAAGTGTGGGTGTTTCAATTATATAAAGTATTAGTGGAAATCACTCTTCGTTGCATATCTTCAACTTTAGGATATGCTCGTATGCAATAACTTACTGCTACGAAATCGTGAGTGCAACAAAATGTATTGCAACAGTTGACTTTTGAAACATTTAAGGCATACCATAAAAAAAATAAAGCCGACATAAGCTAAGCCGCAGCCATTCATTCCTATTGCGAATGTTAGCGGCGGCACAAGTGCCGTCATTGACGGCACACCCATTGCATTTCTCGTCGGCAACATTGAGCGTAATTGACAGTAATCGGTGCTGTCTGGCAAATTGTGTCATTATTTTCCTCCGAAGCTTAAGCAATTCTTTACTTTCTTCATCACAACTTTCACTAGATTAAACTATAAGTAAGATTTTCCACGATAATTTAAAAAACAAAATTAAATTACATACTATCAAAATATATATGGAACAGAGAATGACAAAAGTATCGTTTTAAGTACTCTTTGAGTATTGGCTGTCAAACAACTATGAACGCGTACAGCTGAACATAAAAAACACGATCGCTCATATACAAGCACACGCATTAATTTTAAACCGAATACGTATGTATAACTATAAACATCCAATAACTACACGGAATGAGAGTCTGTTGTCAATTTGAGTAAGTCTAAAAGATTGTATTATGATCTCACAAATGATCATTTACATTAGAATACCAAAAACGTGGCACTTGCCCTAAATATTAGCGAAAACAACTGAATGCTACTGACAGGTCATGCTGTTTTTTTAAACTCAGGGTATAGGAATAGACCGGCCACAGCGCGAAACTAATTTTGAGTTCGAGTTGACAAGTGGCAAATTGTTGGTATTGTAGCGTCGACAGAATGATGACAACCTGACACAGATCAACGCGCGAGTCATAAAAACAAAAAAAAACAATAGTTTAAGATTTTTAAAATTTAATTTTCCTACTTCGCACACTTCAATGAAGAGTCTTTGAAATAAATTTTAAATTTTTAAGTCCGTATGAGCAAAAATATTAATTCAGCTACATCCCGTACTAGGAAAAGCCTCATATTACATGTGGCTTACTTCTATAGAACTTTCAATTCAAAAAGGGCGACAGCAAATGATTATGATACCAGAGCCTACACTGGCGGGTTGGCAGTTTTCTTATGTGATCGGGGCGTACAACTACAGTATCATCTCGCTATAGGAAATTTGTTCCTTATTTTGGCCATAACTAAAAAAAAAATTTTATATTGAAAATTCTCAAATAATTTTTTTCTGTAATATATATATGTAAAATATAACAAATTAATTACACGTTTCTTAAATTACGCATTAGAAATGACTTCAACTAAAATGTATTGACTATGGGAGCTACAATCACACGCCTGAGTAAAAAAATACTCCGAGTATTAATCGATATACAGGAGTTTTTTATTTACACACGCATACAGCATGTTTTCAAACAGCCAAAACACATTTTCCATTCTATTATATACATAAACACAAATGTATATTTAAAGTGGCGAATGATGAATAAATATCCCAAGTATCATGCGTAAATTTTGTTTGTACGACTAAATATTTATCCATACTCTGAGTAAAAGCATACTTGACTATAAGTATGACAGAGAATAAATAGACTTGATACGCATGTGCCTTTTTTATTAATAGCTGTAGCGTATTTCAGTTTTTCGCATAAAGGCTGGTACTCTGTTCAAAGTTGAGAAAAATTTTCAGCACCATTGATTATTTCGCGTGAAAAATTTGACATGTACTAAATGTAGGCCAACTCGCGGTTTTTTTTTATAAATTTCTTGCTTTTATTGCTTGAAAGTATGCAACATTGTTAAAATTCCATGCGAAAAGAGCACTGCTCATGTTGTTTCGCAGCTAAACTAAAATGATGCCAGACTAATTTTGCATGGAAAGACATGATTTTACGTGTTTTTCACAACAAGAACAGAGTACTACTTTTGCGAATTTATTTCGCAAATATTTCACACCAAATACCTTTATATGTAGTTTGACAGCATTTCGCACGAAATTGTGAACAGAGTACCAGGCTTAAGCGAAGTAGATATGCTCTTAAATGTTGGAACCGGCTAGAGTCCTAGTTACTTCAGAGAAAATATGTGTGCTGAGCGTACGAATTGTTTGCGCTACAATTATGATTAAACGCAGTTACTAAACTTAAGACTATATACTTACATAAGTATATCTTTTTTTTTTGAGAACTCATTGTCATTCTTTAATATGGAGATGATATTTATTTCTTGAAAATTATCGATAACATGTCACACAGTAATACATACTCCCCAATTAATACCGGTTTAGCGTCGCATTGACGACAGTGTTGACAAAATTTGACTGCAGCTTAAAATTAACTAAGACGGCGACGGCGACTGCGACTGCGACTGCGACTTTCGCAATAGGGGTAGAATATTCTAATGTCAATGCCGCCGCTAAAATATTTACCTGATAGAAGCTTTAAAATGTTTACTCATTCTATTAAAATTTAAGCAAATGAATACAATTTCAATTTTATCCTTTTAAATATTTTAGCAGTTTTCAATGAACATTTGCAGATCTACATAATTTTAGTGTTTTTCGGCAATTTTAGTAGCGGCGTTTCCGACTTGAAACTTTAACGGCGCGGGAGTTTAGTTGCTTTGATTTTATAAACAAAGTAAAAAACAGCTGTTTTAGCTGCCCAGCAAACATTTGCATTTGCAGTGTGCAATGATTTTTTTTTTGTTGCATATATGAAATTTCAATTTCATATGATTGGTTGTTGTCGTATTGCAAAATGTAGCATATATTCTAGATTTCCTACATCTGCAATATTTGCACCAGCAGTTTGCCACGAAGAGTGAGTTCCGCTTTTATATTCTAAAGGAGTAATATTTGACTGCACTTCCACTACACAAAATAAAGCTCTACAAATTAAAGTTTGCTGCAATTAAATTATTATGTTTATATACATTTTCTTTAATTTTGTTTAAAGATTTCAAAATAATGACATTAAAAACTTATTTTTGCCCAACTTATTGACCTTTATACCACAAGCATACAAACTTTAATATATTTCCTTTAGTTAAGTCTACAGAAATTCCGATAACAATAAATGAATTTTTGTAAATGGTTGAAATCCTGTGCATTATCAAGGATTATCTCTTTCAATTGCGGTTTTCCACAGACACTGCAATAGAATCTTACATTTTAAGGTTTTACTCGTATTTCCGGTATTTTATTTTCATTTTATTATTTATCGTACTACGTGTGCATGTTAGTGTCTGCCCCTAGTTGCACGAACATTATTTGCTCTAAACATTTTATTGTGTATTTTATTGAGCAATCGTGTATTGTAAAATATGGCTGCAAATAACAGGGCATTTAAGCATCTTCATTTTTGCTCTTACAACTCAATTCACTCAGACAAGAAAAAATTGTGTCTTTCTTTTCATTTGTAAGACTGGCATATTCATGCATTTGATAGTGTTTGGGGTACGAAAGAGGAAATAAAAAAACTTGACCATATTTTAGTTGGTTGCAGACAAACACATACAAACACCAGGAATGCGATCTTTTTCTTCCCTTTTTTTTGAGAAGACAAAATTTTACTGTTGTTTATTTTCAGGACACGTTTCGTTATAGAAAAAATTAGACAAAAAACCACTAAAACCGAAAAAAAATTTCAAAAAATTTTACAAAAAATTCAAATTTTTTTCTCATAAAGAAAACAAGCAGTAACAAATTATGCGGTTTCGTGGCGACATGACAAGCATTGGAAATACGCAATAAAAATATAATATAGCAAATTTTAGCTTAGGAATGAGTGACAACTCCCAAATTAAGTAAATACTGTCACTGCTGTTATGTCGCATGTGTCACTGCAGCGAAATAGCTATTAGCATTTACAAATACTTTTAGCATTATTATTAGTGTGACAAAAGTGTAAGAAATATTTAGTTCAAAAGAACACTACCACGCTAAAGGAAAACTAATTCGCATTTATTGAGACAATTCGTTATTAGCACTGTTTAGCATTTTAGGAATTTATTGATAGAATAATGACAATGATTGCAATTTGTAGATAAAATTAACGGGAGGATAACAGAACAAGGAAAATGCGTATTAGCATTGTTTAGATTCTAATAATTTATAAATATATAAAAGTTATAGAAATACGTAGTTAAAGAAAACAAAACACCATATTTCACAAGTCATACAAAGAAAATACTGTCACTGAGCATAACTATAATAAACTAAAAAAAAAATTAGAAGCCAGAGGATTAACTAGGCTGTTACTACAAAGAAAATAATGATTAGCATTATAATTAGCAAATTTATAAATATATAAAATTTATAGAAATACGTAGTTAAAGAAAACAAAACACCATATTTCACAAGTCATACAAAGAAAATACTGTCACGGAGCATAACTATAATAAACTAAAAAAAATTAGAAGCCAATCCTCTGGTTAGGCTGTTACTACAAAGAAAATAATGATTAGCATTTGATTAGCATTTCAGTAAGTTATTATCAATGCATATAAATATGACGAAAAATAATCGAATTTGGCATAGATAGACGAATTAAATACTTATTAGCATTTTAGGCTGGGGCATTAGAGCGATCAAGCTGATCTAAATATGTGGATAAATATAACAAGAGGCCATGATAAATCAACTATATGAAGAAAATACTCATTAGTATTTAATTAGCAGTTTAGCAAGGAGCATCAGGGCGCTCAAACTGATCTCAATATGTAGATACAAATAACAAGAGGGCATGTTACAAAGCTCAAAGAGAGAAAACGCTTATTAATTCAATTTTAACAATTTGTTATGTATTTGACTGAGACATCATATTAAAGGATACACGGACAAGAAGTCACGATGTATCACTAATAGACAGATCATAATAATTAGCATTTAAAAAAAACAATTTCCTACAAATACAAGGAACATAAAAACTTTCAGACTTAAAAAAAACATTAAACGAGCAATCGTAAATAATTACATATTAGCATTTGATTAGCATTTCAGCAATTTATCATAATTGAGCATAAATATAATAAAAATAATCGTAGCATGTAGATAAAAAGAACAAGAAGTTATATTCAAACACCTAGACGAAGAAAATACTATAAATAAATATATTAGCATTTAATTAGCATTTTATCACGGAGCGTTTGGGTATTCAAACTGATTTAAATATGTAGAAACAAATAACAAGAGGTCGTATTACAATGCTTAAAGAAAGAAAACACTTATTAGCATTCAGTTAGCATTTTAGCAATTTGTTATCAATAAAAGAAAACGAGATATGTAGAAAGAACTCTCCCTCAAGTGAAAAAAAGATATCGTTGATTGAGAGATCATACTATCATTAATATACACGGCATACTTATTAGCATTTGCTTAGCATTTTAGCAGTTTTTTTTTTCACAAATACAAAGAACCAAAAAAGTCTTGTGAACATAACAAGAAAGTAGTTATCGATTTTAAAAAAAAATATTAAAATATCACTCGTTCAAATAAATTACGTATTAGCATTTGTTTAGCATTTTAGCATTGAGGCAATAAAAGAGATCGAGATATGTACACAGATAGAACTCGAACTCAAGCAGAATATAATATTGTGATTGGGAGATCTTATTAAATAATAAACGGGCAAGAGGACATCGTTACCAAACATATTATACTTATAAGCATTTACCGATCATTTTAGCAATTTTTTTCTTTTATATACATACAAATAACATCACAACTCCCATAAACATGCAACACTGCATTATTAAAAACGCAGAGTTGTAAAATAATGAAGCTGTTCTCTATCTCTTCCTTCACCACCTGTCTTCTCTATCACTATCCCTTTCCTAAAAAAGGTAACAGCTAGTAATAGTAGTAGGCATTCATTGCTTCAGTGTTACTTCTCTTTAAAACAAAAGTCGTTAAGACTTGAAAAACATTAAAAGATCAGTCGTACCAAGACATTACACTATTAGCATTTCTTTAGCATTAGGGTAATAAATTAGATCGGGATGTGTAGAGATAGAAATCTCTTTCAATCAAGTGGAAAAAAAGGTTATTGTTGATTGGGAGATCATATTAGAGGATAAACGGACAGGCTGCATCACTAATAATAGACAGATCATACTTATTAGCATTTACTTAGCATTTTAGTAGTTTTTTTTTTCACAGATACAAAGGATATTACAACTTTCATGAACACAACAAGAAATCAATTATGGATTTACAAAAACACTTTAAAGATCACTCATATAAAGAAATTAACTATTAGCATTTGTTTGGCAGTTGCTAAATTATCCATAAGCAATTGTGTGATAAAAATTAGAAGCATACATAAGTATATACGCTATATTTAAGTTTGTCTTGAAAAGCTTGAAGTTAATAAATGTTTTGATAGCACACTTTCTGAATTTAACTAGTTAATCGTTTACTTGTTTTCAGCTTCCGGTTGTATGCCTCAATTATCTTCAAAAATTGCATTGATGGAATGCGGGATACAAAACTAATGCCCTACCCTACGGATATCTACTAAAAACAATGTGTTTTATTTCCAAGAACACCATAAATTACCGCCTGATTTGCGCGAGTATCCTGCTTAATCATAACTAAGAAAACTTTTCTTCCGCTTAATCGCACTTTATGCGATTATTTATTTTTCAAAACCTAAAGCATAAACTTTACTTTACAAATTCCATAATAATAAATTTATAAACAAATCTGTAGTTGAACCAAATGAAAGCCAGCAAAAACAGCCATTGAACGCCAACCGCACACAAATATTGTCTCTAAAATTTAAAATTTCTGATGGATTTATTTTCCAAATTTATTTTTATGTACCATGAAATGGAAAATTGTGCGGGGGAGGGAAAGACTATGTTTGGCAACAATAGGCTTTTTTCATGGTTCAGTTTGTGGCCTTATTAAGTACTTAAAATAAACGTGATAAATAAAAATTTAGTTACCATGAAAACCATGTGTAGCGAGACTTTGTTTAATCGTTGTATCTACGAAAGTAAATAGTCAACGGAAATGGATGAGTTTATAAAGAACATTTGGCACTCTATGGTTGAGATTTCTGGTCAACTCATGAATCTGCTTGAAGTTATAAGATTATATAAATTTCAAATAGGTTTATAGGAGGCAGTGATAAAATGTGGCTATAAAAATTTTGTGTATCAGCTCTAGTGGTGCCCACTATCACCAAATCTTTATTTCGCAAGTTTTGTGCATCGACTTAAAAAAAGGAGGAGGTTATCAATTCGTCTGTATTTCCATTTTTTTATGTTTGTTACTTCATAACTCTGTAATTTTTCGACCGATTTTGAAAATTCCTTTTTTGTTTGAAAGGGCATAGCTTAAATTTGATTCCACTGTCAAATTTTTTATGATTTTATGATCTTTTACTTATACGATTCGTGCACAATTTAGCGAACATCTTGGGCTCTTGTAATGACATCATCTTGAAATTAAAAAAATGGGCGGATCCATGCCCACTATTTATTTCTCTGATTTTATAATACATATTTAACTTATCCGAGTGCTGCGAAGCTTAGCACGCACGCCTTGGGCTTTTGCAACGGCACAATCTGGATGTTGAAAAAATTGGTGGATTCACGCCCATTAAAATTTAATCGTTTATTTCACATGCTTCTACTCAGCCGATTTTTGCGTAACTTGACAAACAACCTAAACTCTAAGGATTACTTAATACTGCACTTAAAAAAATGGGCGGGGACACGCCCATGAAAAATTAGTTTTATATTATATTTTTTGTTTTTTTAATAAAAAATTTAGCTATCCCAATCATATCATATCAAGTTATGAAGATTTTCGGCTCATTACTATTTTTCGACATGCAAAGTATGAAAGTGAATTGAGGTAAGTCTAACTTATGCCTTAGCCCTGACTACTTGTACCAACTGTAGTGTGCAGTGAAGTTATTATGACAACCAAAAAAATTATTTTCATATTTCTAGCAAAACATTTAATTTCATTGAACCATTTCAAACTCTAACATGTCTTTGTTTGAGAATCCCGAGAACTTACAACTACTACGAAATCTACTCAATCCGCCGCAGGAAGCAGAGAATGACTCTGATTTAGAAGATGAGGGGGAGCCTTTGGTGAAAAACAATTTCGGTAAGTGTGGCACTTCACACAATAATAAAAGCAAATAAACACACTTGCGTACAATATCATCCCCTTAGGCCCCGGCTCTATAGGTCTGCCAACTAATCAGCAGCCAAAATCTTCTAAGCCTCCCACAAAATCGCCTTACAGCCCTCTAGATACCATTTCTTCCGCTGACAAAAAACAACCAAAAACCCTAGAAGAGTGGCTGCAGCAACAAGAAGCAGAAGATGCAGAGATCCTAGACCAACGCAAATGCCCCTCCTACACTATGACTTATCGTCAGGCAGTTGGCACTGAAGATGTCTTTTTACAAATGGGCAATCGCACTAATGCCTCTGCCAGCTGTGAGGATTTAGTTGTGGACATTTTACTACCGGATGATGATACGCCAGCTGATAAAATGCAATTGAACATAACCGAAACTGAATTGGATTTGTCCACACCCATTTATCATCTGAAATTGCCATTAGTGCACAAGGTAAATGTGAATCGCTGTAAGGCTAAATACCAGGCTGACCAGCGCAAATTAACATTGACTTTAAGGCTGCAACGTGAATTGGATTTTGTGAATTTTTAAACTCAAATGCAAAAGCAAAACCCAACGAAACATTCATAAATAAACTTTTATATTTTTCAATATAGTAAACTATTATTATGGAGATTTTCATCCTTCCGTTTATTACATTGTGCTCAAGGTTTGGCTGCACCAGCCCAAGGGTGTAGCCAAACAGCAAAAGTTCATTGGAAACTTTACCTTTCCTAAAGTTACAGATTATGTGTTGTTGCCTTTGCCCAATATTTTTGTTGTAATAAATTGTTATGGTGGCATCGGTGGAAAAAGTTGTTTGATGGTTTTTGGTTATTTGCAAATAGTTATTTGAAATATTTTCGGTTTTAAAGGTAATCAATGTAAAGCGCAGAAATTTACAGATGAGGAGCAAGTGTTTTAACTTTTAATTGACTTTAATATCACAGAAGGTGAGTGTTAAGGCTCAGTTAGCCGACTGTAATGTAATGTAACTGCAACAGTAGGAAACAGCTGATCGATATTGTTCTGTGAAAAGTAATGGAAATGGTTATAGAGATGTAATGTAACGTAACCTATTTTTCTTAAAAAATATCGATCAGCTGTTTCCTACATTACAGTTACATTGCGTTACAGTCGGCTAACTGAGCCTTTAAGCGTTACAGGCGTGATTTAAGCAGAAGTATATTAAAACAATCGAAACTAAGTGAGTAAAATATATAAAATTATCTTATTATTTTTTTTATTATCGAAAGTGATTCGTTTTGTTAAGGCGTAATGAAACTAAATCAAAGTATCTTCGGAATCAATTTCTGCCCAAGCGGAAAATCACCCAAATGAAAAATATCACTAAAAATGAATCGCTTAAATGCAAAAAGATCACCATAAGCAAAAAGGTCGACACAAAACTAAAAGATCGCCAAAAACCGAAAAAATCGCCCGAACTAAAAAAAGCGCAAAAACTTAAAAAAATCGCTAAAAAGAAAAATAAAAGCCAAAGCCAAAAAATCGCTATAATTAATAAATTTTGCCTAAAGCATAGTACTCTGTTCGAAGCTGCGAAAAAATTTCAGCAACATTGATTATTTCGCGTGAAAAATTTGACTCGCGGTTTTTTTTATAAATTTCTTGCTTTTATTGCTTGAAAGTATGCAACGTTGTTAAAATTCCGTGCGAAAAAAGCACTGCTCATGTTGTTTCGCAGCTAAACTAAAATGATGCCAGACTAATTTTGCATGGAAAGACATGATTTTACGTGTTTTTCATAACAAGAACAGAGTACTACTTTCGCGAATTTATTTCGCAAATATTTCACACCAAATACTTTTTTATATATGTAGTTTGACAGCATTTCGCACGAAATTGTGAACAAAGTACCACCAGGCTTAAAACCGAAAAAATAAATCGGCAAAACGAAAAAAGCGCTAATCCTAAAAAACGCCAAAACAAAAACCATTTAAAAAATAATTCTACATCACGCAACATATTTGATTATATAGGCTAAAGTTCGTATAGTGTTACATACGTTTGTATGTATGTAGTGTCCGTACCGAGCTCTTCGTGTGCGAGTCAAAGTCGCACTTTAATGAACTTAAGGAACATAAGGCATATCTATTACACCTGGTTTGTGCCTTTAATAATTTATATGGTATTTAGCCAAGGCGAATGCATATTAGAATGTCTCAACTGCTCAGGTGACTATTTTCGCTGCTTGTCTCCTCTACCAGAACTGATTGCCAGTAGCCCGTCATTTTTAAAAGAATTTGAAATTGATGTACAATTTTGCCTATTAAATAATTTAAATGTTTTTTTTTTAATTTTTCTTAGCTTTTTGTTTATAATTTGTTAAGACATTTTTCTTCATTCGCAAATTGAATGATTTTTCTTAAAAGTTGACTTAAATTTATTTCTTTCTTAATGAATTGCTACACATCCTCCTTTTAGTTTAAGTATCACATCACAATTACCACACAGCAAATTGCTTAAACATGTGATTTTTACAAAATTAAATTCTAACTATTAAATTTGCACTCACAATTAAGTTGACAAACTCTTTTTTTTTTTTGGGCATAAATCTACGCACACACACACACACACACACGCATACCAAAAGATTGGATGTGTAACATCTGATTTCGGATCAGTGTTGCCGTTTTGTTGATTTTGTTTTATTTTTAAACATTTTTCTTTTGAGAACAAATATACTATACATTTCAATACACGTTCAAAATTTAAGAACAAATAAAAATTATTTTATATCTAAATAGCCAAAACTTATTTAAAAGCCTGCCGCACTATGAATGCTTCTGCGAAGGCAAGACGAGATTGATAATTAACGTTCATGATTATCACGAAACCTTAACCAATCATTAATTAAAAAATTCTTTGACATTTCATTTGATAACAGTATTAATATTTGTTCTTCAATTTTGCTTACACAAATTTTTCAGTAATGGCAACACTGTTTGCCTATTTAGCTTCTGAATGTGTGTGTCACACACATTCCAACGTCTGATGACACAATAAAATTGTAACAAATGACAGTCTTAATGACATTGAAAGCCAAAAAAGAGTGGTAGTGTAATTAATTTGATTTCAGACAACTGACAGCGTCTAATGCCACAAATTGTTTGTGTGTATGTTTGTATACGAGTATGTCGCAGTCTGCAGTCTAGCTATATGCATGTAAGTGCCAAGTAGAACATTGCAAATCAAAGCTTGAGAATACATATTGAAGTGTAAATACCCTCTAGTCAGCCTAGCACCATATGTCTCTATGTCAACAGTCTTTTTTCAGTTTCAGTTGTGTGCAACTGTCGTGAGACAACTTTCCTTTCATACGCGACTAGAGATACTCGTACGTTAGAGACGACAGTTCTAGTGTACTTCTGGTGACATTGTCAACGAACGCGTCAAAAGTTTGTTTTCTTTTTTTTATTATGCTGTGAGCCATTATTTCGGTATGATTTAAAAATAATTGATTTAATTTTTAGAACTGTAGACGAGGGTCACTAAAATGTACGAGTGAATATTTGGTTCAAATGTCTCCATGTGGTCGTAAAAGAACTACCACGTCAATAGTGCTATAGTCTACTGGTAGATTTTCAATATCAGCCCTATGTTATATGTCAATAGGCGATTACATTGGCTGGGGTACACCTAGTCAGTAGTACTATTGACGATGTCACTAGTAAATCACTACAATTTTACTATTGACATCCAGCAAGGAAATATGGATATTGCAGACTAGAGCCCCTAAAATGTACTAGTGAATCTTTGGTGCCAATGTCTCCATGTGCTCCCAAGAGAACTACTTAGTCAGTAGTGCTACAGTCTACTGGTGTATTTTCAATGGCAAGCTAATGTTAAATGTCAATAGATGATTACATCGGCTGGGGTACACCTGGTCAGTAGTATGTACTACTGACAGTGTCACTAGGAAATCACTACAATTTCACTATTCGTATTTGCTACAGGGTATATACGAGTACATACATACATATGAACTACTTAAATGCAAACAAAAACGAAGTTTCAAGTTCTTTTTTTTTAATTTGCTTAATTATTTTATAGCTAAAAGGTCGAAAGAAAGAAATATGTAATATGTACATATGTATATAATAAGGGCGAAAAATTTCCTTTCAGAAATTTGAAACGTGATTTCAAACTAAAAATCATACCAAAAGTCAAGGCATGAGAAGCACAGCAATAATTTATGTCGGCAATTAGCACTTTCATAATCACATCAACTTGTTAAAACAACATAAGGAATAAGTTTTAAAAATACTAAAACAAAATTCATGAAAAAAACAGCTAAAAAAGCATTTTTATTTAACAATTTTTTTAGTATTAATAGTGAGAAAAACTTTTTTTGGATTTCCATTTTAAAAATGAAAAAAACATTTTCCTCCAACAAATCACTTTAACTTTTTTTTTAACAACGAATTGCTTTATAAACAGAGCAATTGTGACGCAATAAATAAGCAGAGTGGTGGTATAATTCTTAAATAGTAATTTAATGAAAATTTTGGCATTTGCAGTATTTCTTTCGCTCTTTTTATTCAAAGTCTCATTGTGGGAAGTTTTATTGAAAATATTATAGCAAAAAATATCACAGCAAGGCATTTTCGCTCAAGACATACTCATATATTCAATTCGCTTTGGAAAACGTATACGTTTGATGTCAAAAAAATTGACCGAACATTGTGTGTTGATATCTAACGGATCAAAGCGAATTAATATTGGTGGTTTCAACCAAGGCGAATCCATACCAGGTGGTCGCAGCCGCTTAAGTGACTATTTTCGCCGCTTGTAATTTGAATATCCCTTAAAAAAAAGCCAACACACATTTTTCAGTATATTTTAATGGCACGGTTTAACCCATTATGGGCTTGTATTGCTTTTAAAATTTTTTTGTTTCACTGGTAACAGAATTAAAAAAATTCTGTAGAAAAAAGTTTTAATATTTTTAATATGAATTAACCCATTGCCTACTTCGCCTGATTATGCTTTGATTAAAATTTTCTAGCTAAATATATCAATTAGAAAATTAGTTATGTTAACTTTCAAACAAAAGATTTTAATTGACTTATTTAAATTTTTATTTAAACTTTTAATAAATTAAATTTTTAAACATAAGTTTAATTTACTCAATTAAATTTTACCTGTATGAAGATAAATTTCGAAACTTATAACCCAAAAAAAATTCTAAGCATTTTCCAAAAAAATAAAAAAACGCTAATGTTAAGGGATTTGGCCACTGAACTTCTTCAAAAGGCACGAAATACACAAATACCAGAATTTTTTAGCCGCCCATATTGCAGGAATTCGTCCTTTAGGGAAAATCAAAACTTCAAAATTCACTAAAGTCTAAAAATTTTCCAAACAAAACGCAAATGCATCTCGTAAAAGGACATAAAATATAGAAATTCCAAAAATTGTTAGCCGCCTGTGTACATATGTATCTGTCTTCTACTAGAATTTGAAATCAATCTTGAAAAAATTAAAATTTATTTTATATAAAAAAAAAATACACTCTTGGTTTACTTTTTATTATTAATTTTTTCTTTATTTATTTATCAATTTATAATACATACATACATGGCCCCCTTGGCCAATAATAAAAAAATAAAAAGCATAGTTAAAAATAAGTGAAATTTATTTGCTGGTGGTTAAGCGATGTCTATATGCATTTCATTGTTGCTTGAACAAATCGTCAATAGACTTCAACCACTCATTTTGAACAGTCACAAACCTCTTATCTTATGCACAGACTTTCATAAACTATTTGAGAATTCACAAATATTAATATTTTTGAAAATCACAAAAGAAAAATAAGCATAGTAGGCTTAGTAACTTATACAAAACCCAGCAAATAATTTTTATTCGATATGAATCTATTTTATTTTCTAAAAATATTTATTTTTTAATAAATTTTTTCCTTTTTTACCAAAATCGGTTATAAAATGTGGTCAGAATCCCATTTCTAGTATATTCCTTCACTATTTGCATGTTAACAGAGGTATGTTAGCATGCTAACAGACCTCTGCTAATGCACTTGGTTTGTGTCTTTGGTTATATTTTTCGATATTTATCTGCACACACGTTTAAATTTTTAATTAATTATTCGTATTTTTTTTCAATTAAAGCTGCTAATTGGAAAAAAAATTCTGTGTAAAGAAAACATAAAAATATGTTTTCCACCTTAAAAAATATATTTTAAAAAGTTTCTTAAGCTCCCGCTCTGTTGCGACAAGCCTTCCACATGAAAAATGGCATTTTAAATAAACTTCATGTTGGTCTTTATGTTAAAAAGTTGTTCCTTATGCAGTTGCCAACTCAACATCATCAGCAATATACACGCACACGAACAACAATAAGTCAGCCACACTTTGCAGCAATACAAAACATTAAACTAGCTACAAAAACAACCGATATTAAGTAAGTAGTAAAATTACAACAACTATAATGGCATCACACGCTGTCAGTTACATAATTTTTCAAGGATATTTTTCTTTCAAATCACACTTGCTTGCTTCTGGCGGTTATTGACGCTGGTAATTGCCGAAAATTTTTCTCAATTTTATAAAACTTTAATGAACCTTGAAAGTGATTTTCATTTGGTCGACTACTTTGCAGTTACGAGTACGTTGCAAATTGTTAAATTAGAAATTGAAAAAAAAAAATGAAATCATTTGGTATTTATATTAAGTATCCGAGGGCAATCACTCGTCTCACATACATAAATGCGCAATTGCCCGTCCCAGATTTTAATACAAAAAGAAATGTAACTGACTTTATTAAAGTTAGTTAAAATTTTTGTTAGAAATAAATGTTGTTGTGGTGGTGTTGTTTGTGCTAAAGTTTTATCACTTTTTTTATGAAAAATTATCCAAAAAAAAATAAACTTCAAATTATTACAATTCAAAGAATAACAAAAATTAAAAAAAGTGCGTATAGAAAGAAACTAACACCAAGGCGCAATGCAAAGGGTTTGCCAATATGAGTCTCTCAAAGTTGAGAAATTTTGGAGTCGTGGATTTTTTTCTTTTAACAAATTCGTTGTCCCCTGATGATCACAAGTATACTAATGCACATTGTTTTTTGTGACAATATCTATAAGTGGGCAGAGCCACGCCCGAAAAATTCAATATATTTAACGTACTTCTATTCAACCGATTCTTATGAAACTTAATACACATCCAAGCATTTTCTTTGAAATTCTGCCCACTTTTTTGACAATGGAACCAACCGCATTAAAAATGGCTTTACAACAGAGCGAATCAATGTCGAGAGCTTGTGAAGTTCATGCGATTTTTAAAGCATCTGTCTTGGGGAAAAAATTATTTTCCAAATCGGCCAACTTCGTTCTTGAATAAGAGGAATAAGGTGGGGACTTAAGTGTCAAGTGGAGGGTCTTGAATACGCTGACTGCATTTACCATTTATCGCAAAACTATAACCATATGGTGGTCAAACTCAAATCCCTCGAAATTGAAGCTGCAAAAGCTGCCCTAAAGATAAATATAAAGAAGAGCAAGGTGAGGCATTGAATCCCGCCCAGCATCAACAAATTTCAGCTACAGAGCAGAGACAAAAGAATTAAAATAATTTTGTTATGTCGAACAAATTTTAACGTATATGGGTGGCTGAAAGACTAACCAGTCTTTTGATATAATACGCCCTGTATGGAGCTCTTCAGATATCTTGAAACACACTAAGATCGGGATCTTCAATTCTTGAGCCAAGTTTATAATTTTATACGCCGACGAATCTTGGAGTGCGTCACCACACGACATAGCCCGATCCAAGTATTCGATAACCGATGGCTTAGAAGGGTCGTGAAGACATTTTGGACAACCATCATAATCAACACGCAACTGTGAAGACAAATAGATCAACAGATCAACAGACCAACCAACGATCAATCCATCTCGAAATCCTTAGCCGCAAATTATGTTTAGTTACTCACACGAAGGCATTACGATGATATTGTGGAGTTCCTGTTGATTAAAATCCTCCACGCAACAGTCGATCATAGGCCGACCATTGCACACTTGGCGCCGTCAATTCTAGAACGTAGTCATCCGAAGCGGCCTAAGCTGGAGGCAAATAAAACATCTCTCAACAATTTGAACCGAATGGGGATACTTTTTTTTTTAAGGAACCACAGGACATAATATAAATATATGTATGTATATGCCAGCATTTCCAAGATGTCGAACATGACCGTCGTACACATTTTAAGTGAAAAAAAGGTAAAAAGAAAACTAATTTTTATTTTGACAATAAGCGTAACTTATAGCTCCAATTTATCCATATAGATAAGTTTTATTTTGAGCTATTTTTCAAAATTAAAAAAAAATAACAAAGGCATTCGCATGTGACAAAACAGAAATTGGTTTTGCGGCCGATGATTAAAACGCTGATTTCACCGAAATCTGAAGCACTACTTTAATGCGACTAATTTTAAAATGTTGCGCACTGATGTGTTTTTCAAATGGTACTTCGGATTTTAAATTTCTTTGTCAGTTTAATTTTAAGCACAGTTGCACGTGACTTTGTTCTCCATCATAATATTTATATTGTTTCTGTTGCTCTTTTTACGAAATTACAACTAAACAAGCTTATAAAAAAATATTTTTAAATTAACAAGAGTACTTTTAATTTTTTCTTCAAGTCTATTGGCAACGCATTCTTCACTTTTTTACAGCTTTTGCAAAGGTTCGCTTGCACTTTTAAGGCTAGTTTTTTTTGCTTGCAAGCTTCTGGCGACTTCCTCTTTTCCTCCGTTTTCCAATCATTTAATTTTTGCCACTTTTTCCAAGCATCCCGCATTTTTTCCTTGGTTTTTAATTTATGGTTTTGTAAAATATTTTATCTTCCTTCCTTTCTTTCTACCGTTTGCAACTATCTTTATATTTTACACGTTTTTGCTCATCTAGATTTAAATAATTCAAAAGTATATAAAATTTTTTATGAATTTTTAATTTTTTTTATATCTAAACGCAAGTGTAATCGCACGTGACAACTTTATATAGGTGCCACGATCACAAGTCTCTATATATATTTTCCAGCAAAGCTGTTTTTTATTTCTATTAAATATATCTTCCGTTTGTATTGAATATTTGTGCATGTAGATGCAACGCACTGATAATATATTCTGTTTTCCAATATCGCACGTGACATCGAAATATGATAAACTTTATACAGGTATCACGATCACAAATTGCTATAATTAAGTTTAACATTTGTTAATCATGGCTCTGTAGCAGCAATGAATTCTTCTGTACGCACTGTATGACGTCTCTGTGAATGCGTATTATCATTTAGAGTAAAAGTTGTGCGAAAACGTTCCATAGTTAATCGAATTAATTGATGGACGATTATGTTGATTATGTAAAATGCGCGAAGAGTTGTTGAAATGCCAAACCAAACTAAACTTACAAAATCACTTGACAGCTGACAAAATTGCCGCCAGTCAAAAAAGTGTTGCCAATTTCAAATTTTAACCTCTATAAAAACACCCTATCTTTATAAATATAATTCTACTGTACGTGTGCATGTCGGTCCTCCTAAACGGCTGAACCGATTTGAATGAATTTTGTATATGCGTTTGGGTGGCGCCCTGGATGGTTTCGATTCACAAAACTAGGACCAGGAAGGCGACAAGGGGGAAATTTCTGCCCCTCCGAAACAATCAAAGCGATTTTAATGAAATTTAGAACATAGACAGATCTGCGTCTAAAAATGCGCATAGGCTATGTTTATTTTCAAAAGTATGACCAGGAGGGCGACAAGGGGAAATTTCTGCCTCTCCGAAACAATCAAACCGATTTTAATGAAATTTAGAACATAGATAGATCTGCATCCGAAGTCACAAAGGCCATGTTTATTTTCAAAAGTATGACCAGGAAGGCGACAAGGGGGAAATTTCTGCCCCTCCGAAACAATCAAACCGATTTTAATGAAATTTAGAACATGGATAGATCTGCTTATAAAAATGCGCACATGCTATGTTTATTTTCAAACCGATTTTAATGAAACTTAGAACATAGATAGAACTGCGTCTAAAAAGTCACAAACTGACCACAGCCATTTTACGTTTACTCAGTTTCTTTCTGGATGCGAACGAAGTCGCGGGAAAATTCTGGTATAAATATAAAATTCTTTTTACACTAGTTAAATCTGATTATTGTCAAGAACTTTTAACTTTTTGCTGTCGGTGACCTTTCGGTGGAAATGTTCATATATGTATATGAAGTGACAAAAGAAAAGGGATTTTGTCACTATCTCGTTCTCAAACTATTCCATTCCATTTCAACATCAACTTGCCGTTCTTAATGGAATTACCTTTCTTGGGTGAAATGTAGACAAACTTCAAGTCACGTTCACAAATGTAACAAAACTAGAGGAACAGCAAAAACGTAATAAGTACGTATCAGTATTATAAGCACATTAAGGAATACGAAATATACACATTTACTACATGTATGTGTGCATGTATGTACATATAAGTGTCGGAGTGTTTTTTTTTTTGCCATCTGCAATTGTATTTTATTTATGCCTTAGATTCGTTACTACTTATACATACATTAGTATAAATATAATTTGCATATTTACTTACTTGGAATATCTTAGATTAACTTAAAACAAAAATATGTATGTACGTATAATTAAAAATAAAACAAACAAAACCATAAAATTTATGAATAAAGTGTAACAAATGTGTTTCGAATAACGAGTATGCAAAACGATTAACAAACTCTTTTTTTTTTGCCCATAAAGAAACATGTAGACATGCAGATAATATTTTTATTATTGCAGCTCTTACAACAATAGGGTTTGTTATCAAAAGTTTAGCTATAAACAATTATTTCTTTGACAAATTTTGTTATCAAATATCTTATTTTATCATGGAAAAATTTGTAATTCAAAATTTCTTTTTTTGACCTAAAAAGTTTTATCGTTTTGCCATAAAAAAACGTTTATTACACAAAAGCTTCTATTAAAAACTTACTTCATCTAAATTGCAATAGAAGAAATTTTTGCACTAAAACTTTCTGAATTAAGAACTGACAAATGTTGTCTAAAAATTTTCTTGCGAAAAACAAGTTGTCTTCAAAGATTTTATGCTCGCAAAAGCCCAATTTTGATGATGAAACTTTTCTTGCAGAAAGAAAGTCTTACTTTGTTGGTGATAATGGGTAAGGGATTAGAAGGGGTTGCACATATTCACGGACATACTTGAAATTCATTTTATTCTCTCCTGAACCCTGAATAAAACTTTGAACTTAATTTAGGTCTACATACAAAAACTGTTTGCAAGAAAAATTTCTTTGTGTGAGCGCTTATAAAAGTTTAAGGAGTGGCTGCCTTACTTACAAAAAAAAATATTTTGATTTTTAAAGAACTTAAAAAACTTTTTAAGAACTTAAAGCTTTTTCATCTTCACAAAACCCAGCAGATTTGAACTAATAGATCATTTACATTGTATCGAAATCTAGTACTTACGAGATTTCGAGGTAAATCTTGCTGCTTTTTACTAGATTTCCCATGCAAAACAAAATCTATTCTGTCAGTTGATTTGTAGGAAATCTGTAGGAAATCTAATCAAAATCCCTGTACAGCATATTTATAAAACAGATGAGTGAATTCGCAACGGTCTGCTTAAAAAGGTGTGTGAATTGGCTACATTGCAATTGTTTGGTTGTAGCTTTGGACATTTTTCAGTTAATGGGTTTGTTGTGGACAAAAATATCTTGATAAATGTCAAAAAACTTTGGTGTAAACGGTAGAGATTTTCATGAAGATTTTAATTAAAATCTGATAGATTTTGTTTAGGTGAAAATGGCCTATAAAATCTTTATGAAGCTTTTTTATGATGACTGAAAAATTTCCAAAACTACAACCAAACAACTGCAATGTAGCCAATTCACAGACCTTTTTAAGCACAAAGCTTACTTTTTAATAGGGCATTTACATTGTCTCAAAATATAGTGCTTTCCAGATTCCGAGCTAAATCTAGTTCCTTTTTACTATATTCCCTATATAAAACAAAATCAAATTTTTCAATAGATTTGTAGGAAATCTACTAAAAATCTAATATTTTTATTGATTTTTTACTACCCTGTTCAACATAATTTATATAGAAGGTAAGTGAATTAGCTACGCTTTTCACAACTTTCTGTTGAAGGTGTGTGAATGAGCTAAGTCAGCATATTTTTCGTTAAAATTCAAGACTAGATTTCAGACACACGATTTTGTCTCAGATACAAAATCTTGCAAACTGTCTAAAAAGCTTAGTGTAAACGATATAGATTTCGTTAAAAATTTCTAATCAAATATATAAAGTTGTAGTTCGACAACCACAATACGGGGCAATATTTGCAATTGAAAGTTTAATTATTACCCGAGAAATTCCCTAGAAATAATTTATGTGGCAAAAGAACGTTTGTCGGGTCAGCTAGTAAGTGCAGCACAAGTACACTGATTTCTAGGGAGACTTACTTTATTGAAAAAAAAAACGTATTAGACAACCTGTGTGTTAAAATCTCAATTTGTTAAACTTGTAATGTGAACGCAAAATCAGCTGTTTATGGTTTTAATGAAGTTGGCTGCTAAAATAAACTGTTTTTTATTGTTATTGTAAAAAAGTAATGGCATTTTAGCTATTTTAAGGTTAATCTAGCGGTTTTATTTCCATATTTTATTTACTTTTTATGGGTTTCATTAAACAAGTTATGATCACACGACACAACGTTGACGCTCTTATTTAGATATGGAACTTAAAACATAAATTTTGCCGATATGGCTGTTAGTAGTCCTATAATGTAATTCCAAACTCAAGAGTTTTGCTTCGCTAAATGGGAAGTAAAAGTACATACTCGTATAATTGAAAATAAAAACCTTCGTACTGGCATTTGCTGGGCTTCCCTAAGAAACACACACACAATAACCCAAAACTTTCGAAGCCGGCTATCACAGAAAATAGTTTAACAAATTTATAGTTCTCTGTCGCAAACCATTTAGCATTTAAATGGGACAATTACGTCTGCATACGAATATATGTATGTAAGGGAAATAAAATCTTCAAACGCAAGTTTGTATTTTTCGTTATTTACTAGACATTACTTAATTTGCAGTTTAGCACGAGTTTAGCTTAAAAGTTTAATTAAAATTGATACAAAACAAATTTGCCGCTTTGGAAAAGTTTTCACTCAATGAATAATACTAAACTGGTATTTAAGAAATATTATTTTTTTTAACAACTCACCTGTCTGTTGTTTTCAAAAGTTTCACGCATTGAGTAGATGCCCTTGCGAGTCATTTTACGTTTTTGTTTACGCCTAGAATTTGTTGCCGTAAATAAATCTTCTTCACTGCTGCTGTCGCTGGTGGCGTTTAGTGCTTCAATGTCAACACTGGCGTCTTCTTGAAAACTTTTACTATCACCTGATTGAGGGTTGCCTTGCTCAAAGTCAGTTTGTTTTAAGGCCACGTAACGTACTTTATTTTCTGCACCCGTCCATTTGGCTGTTAATGCCCGTAATAAACCAGGTGATTTGTGAACTGTTGTTATTCTGCCGCCAGCTATTTGCAGTGAAGAATTTCCACTGTGTTTTCTTAAACGCTTTTGACGACGATTTGCATGTCTAGTGCCGCCTCCTTCAACACCTCCGAAAGCACTTGAATGTGCGGAATGTCGTGTGTTTTTTGTTTTATTAGTTTCCGTTTCTTTTGCATTCAATATTTCCATCCAAGCACTCATAGTATGAGAGAAACGAAAAAAAAAATAAACACGAAGAAATGCACTAATGTGGCAAAGTTATTTGGTGTCGTTACTTTTTTAGGAAGAAAAAGTGTTCTGGCGTGATGGCGGCAAAAGTTGCTGAGAAAATTATAGAGCACCAGTCAGCTACTTCTAGTCATGTAGTGAATAAAAGTTAGTCAGTGGCTTGAGAACGAACAGCGTTTGACTAAAAAGTTGTTATTGTTTTGTTTTTTGCTTTTTTGCAAACGTGACTTTAACTCATGAACATTATCAGTTGAAGTTCTGTAATAAAATGGATGGATATACATATAATCGTATGTAATAAGTTTGTGTTAGTACAATAAATATTTGCTGAATAAAAGAATATATTTACAAAATATTCAAAATGTTTTAAGGAAACTATTGAATTTTAAAAAACGATATATTAAACACTAGGCAACCCGGTCAGAATTAATTTTTTAATTACTACTAGGGTGAGCGACTCGGTTTTTCAACCGGTTTTAAGAAGAATAGTTTTCGATTTTTATATTTTGCAATAAAATTAGTTTTTACCAAACGTTTTCTGTTGCTTTTCCGACGTATTATTTTAGTGTAAAAGTTCTAGGCGTTTTTTCGGTATGGCAACACTTACTGAAACATAAAATTAAAGCGAACTAATTTTATGAGAAGAAGCGAATTAAATTGGCCTTGTGGTGTACAATGCATGTCAAACTAGATATTTAAAGTGTTTTTTTTTAATTTTATTGGCATTTTCTTTCATATTCTACAGAGTTAGACACCCATACTACATATAAGAGTAAAAGTAAAAATGGAAAATAGGATTTAAGGCTCAGTTAGCCGACTGTAATGCAATGTAACTGTAATGTAGGAAACAGCTGATCGATATTTTTATATGAAAAGTAGGTTATGTTACATTACATCTCTATAACCATTTCTATTACTTTTCACATAACAATATCAATCAGCTGTTTCCTACTGTTGCAGTTACATTACATTACAGTCGGCTAACTGAGCCTTTACTGTGTTTAACAAGATCGTCAGGCTGCGAGTAGTAGTGTTCTTGCATATACTTAGTGTTCCATACCACTATCCAATTTTTCAAAATTTAATTTTTCTTCCAAATTGCTTCACACACAATTTTGACACATAAAAATCATTATTAATAAATAGCAAAACCAATCAAATTGAAAAAAATCGTCAAAATTGCAAAAAATCAAAAAAATCGTCAATACTGGAAATCCTATCTGCCTTGAAATATAAAGCTGACATACAGGCATATCTATCGATGTTATACATACATACATATATTTCACTACAAGCGGTTGGATAGTTTCGAGGAGGCAGAATTTTCACTCGACCATCCTTTCGATCCTGGTTATGTTTTGAATTTCATGAAAGTGGGTTCGATAGTTTCGGAGGGCAGATATTGCCACCTGCACCCCTCTTGGTCCTTTTCTTTAAATATATAAACGATGTGTGTTTTAAATTTTATGATTTCCAGCGTTTTTCTGCAATCATAAAGTGAACTCATCAGTTGGGAGATTGAGAATTTACTCTCGTTGGACCGTTTGTTCGAAGCGGCTCCTCGCTGTATTGCAACAGAAGGGAAACAAATCGGTTTTTATGTTTTATGATGCGTTTAGGCTAAAGTTTGCATCGCTATGTAAGAGAAATTACATGTGATAATATATGTATGTACATATGTAAGTATATATGACAGCCAATTTGACAGCAGTATCATCAACAACATGGCCGCTACCAACTGTCAAAGCTCCCTCCCTATTAGAAGACCCTTTACCTTTTCTTCTACACTCTTTCTAACAATTTTTAAATTTTTGTTCAAAAAAAGATTTGCCTTTAAATAATTCAGGTTTTTGTTATTGGCCATCAATTTTATTTGTTTGTTTGTGTTCATCATTTTTTATGCCAATTTAAATATTATTTTTCTTGCTATTTCAATAACTCAAAATGACTTTGTAAAGTTGATAAATATTTTCCAGCTCTATTTTCTTGCCATTTTTCTTTTTTTTTTTGTAATTTGCAAATTGTGATAATTGTCGTTTTCTGTCAATTGTTTTTAAGTGTGATTTTTTGTATGGGTATGATGAAGATTGCAGTTATTTATGGCACAATTTTATATTTTTATGCAAAATTATATGCTTTTGCTGCAGTTTTATATTTTAAATGCCAGCATGGAGAAATTGAAGAAAAATTCTTTATATATTTGTTAATTTTTAGTATATTCCATATATGTATAATTTCATTATTTAAACCTTGGACCATAAGTGTCACTTAATGGTTAAAATGGTCCCACTTCTTGTTCCTAGTTTTTGCCTGCGAAACCATATTAATCAATTTTACCATGACTATACTTAACAGCTGTTAACTGCAAAATGGCCTCTGCTAAAAATTTTGGTTTCTGTCTCTGCTTATTAAATTTAAATTGCAAGATAAACGATCTTATTCCTTCGGTCATTTTCGCTCATTCTAAACAAATTTCTTTCACTGTATATCAACATCATCTATTTACTTAAGAAATTAAAGAGAGAGAAAAAAAACATGCAGGGAAAAAGTACAAGCATTATTATTAAACTTATTTACATTTTTAAGGCATTTACGCTTGCGCATACTACTGCGTCGAGCAGAGCGGTGCAAGCAGCAGTCACGAGATTCTAAAGAAGTTTACACACAAAACGTTCAGGTAAATGGAGAAAATAATCATGCCATTTTTACTTATTATTATTATTAATACTTTTTTTTTTTGCTACAAGAACAAACCCAACAGCAAATAAATAACTACACGTACTATCTGTTGTCGTTTGTTACACAGTGGTTAAGAAATCTTTTAGTTTCGAAGCTCTCGCTTCCACTTGATTGATTGTGGGTAGCAGCAGACAGCTACATAAACCAACGAAGAAGTTTTAAATCCTTTACTGAGAAGTCTTAGTGACTTTTACTGAAAAGTTGTGAAACGATAACACTGTCCAATAAAACCGAATTTTTCCCACAATAACAAGAAGAAAAGAATTATTAGAAAAAAAATTATTTGGAAATTTTCTGGCAAATTAAAACAGTTGCAAGCAAAACATGTGACTTTTAAATTCTCTCTCTTTCTCTCTCTCTCTCTCTCTTTCTTTAATTTTCACGCCATCTGCTTAGAATGGGATATTACTTTTCGGGAAGCATTGATCAAGGGGCAAATCACGACATTCGAAAATATTAGCTCTTTAAACAGAGCTAAGTCTATCGTTGATAAATGCAAATAGTGGCAGCACTGAAAAACGCATTTTTTGAGTTATGACACTATTGAAGTAAACTCATGTTTTAGACGCGGCAGTTTTTCTTGAAGCAAATCTGAGTTCATGGGAAAGAGGGGAAAGAAGAAAGAAAATTGGTACTGACTTGCTTGTACCGAAAAGTTACTTCAATTCTCTTTTGTCATTTCATTCGCTGCATTAAAAAAATGGTAAAATTTAACAAGAAACCGTCTATGTGTAAACAAACGTACAGTTTTAAAAGAGAATTGAAGAGAACTGCTTCAAAAAAAACTGCCCAGCTAAAACAAGATGTGATATGCGATGTCATGTTGGAGTTACCAGATTTGGCAACCTCTTGGCCAGTGATGCCAAGTAAGTGACTTATGCCGTTTTCTTTTCTGAAAAAGTGCATTTTTCTTAATTTTTAAATTAGAAAAACTGTTTTGCGGTATCATTTAGAAAATTATGTAACCTTAAATTCTTGATAATTTTTTCCTTCTAGACACGTTGTCTCTACTTTTAGAAAAGAAAACTATATTAATAAAATAAAAAGCACAATAATTCTAAACCACAGTGCTTTAATGACCAATATTTTCTTAAGCTCAGTTAGATACTCTCTTTTTATAATCCAAGATCGGCAGTATACGAGTACATATGTACGTATGAGTGCGTGTAAGCATGTGTGTGTGTGTGGTAAAGTAGGAAACAACAAAAAATATGCAAGAGCTAACAAACAACAACAGCAACAACAAGAACAAAATCCCACTTAATAAACATACAAAATTCTTTCTACACGTTCAGGCAAAGCACGTATTTGCTCATAAAGAACAAGCACAGCTTACTTGATTAATAATTCAAAGCCATGGTTAAAAGCAAAGTCAACTGCAGCAAATGTTCTGCCGGCTTCGCTTTAACAACAACAACAACAACAACAGCAACAAGATCACTTACAAAGTAGTGCGTAAATACATTGACAGGTAACGGACGACGGCGTCAAAATGGTGACAGTGGTGTACATTTAAATGATTTTTAAAGCAGAGAGCAGAGGCTCGACCAGACACAAGAAAACTTAACAATATTGTGTTGATAACAAAGTTAACGTTCAGTTTTGTTAAAGACATTCGTGTGAAAAGGTGTTGGCAAAATTTCTAAAAGTTTTCAAAACCCATTTAATATTCAAAACGGCAAAAGAAAAGAAAGAGTTCTAAAAATGCAAAAAGAAAGAAATTGATTTTAAATAAAAGAACTTTTTGAGCAGACATAAATAAATTATAGTATTGCATCTAAGATAATTAAAGTGTTAAAATTGTAAAATAGTTTTTAAAGTGATAAAGAAAACAAAATAAACAGTTTATTTAAAATCTTTGCAAATTATGCAAAAAGTCTTTGCAAACTGAAAAAATTAAAAAAAAATAATTATTTTAAAAAAGTTTTTAGTTGAAAATAATTAAAAATAATAATTGACAAAAATAAGATTGGCAAAAACACACATTTTCTGAGAAAAGAAAATATATATGTAGGTAGGAATAAATTTTAAATTAAATGGAACTTTAATACCCTACATCATGCAAATGTTTAAAACAGAAGTTATGAGTCAAGACGAATTCGCTGTAAATAATATTGGTAAACATCCGACTTTTTAGGTATGAAGTTTGGCAAGTTAAATTTATATAAAGTATACTCGGCTAAATTGTCTCTAGTTTGTCGGCGCCCCACAGAAAAGAGTCCAACGGTGTCAAATCGCAGCTTCTTGGCGGCCAATTGACATCACCATTTCGGCTAATTAAAAGGTTATCAAACGTTTGACGCAATAAATCGATTGTGGCATGAGATGTGTGGCAAGTAGCGTCATCCTCCCAGCAAAAATTACTGCTTAAGCAGGTCGTACACGACATGTTTTTTACGTCTGACATGTCAACTTTTCAACTCAGATGTAATTCTGCATGTCTGTCAAAAATTGTGTTTTACAGAAGGTTTATAATATTCGGTCACAAACGTGCATGTACAAATACGTCTGACATTGTCCGTGTTTGTATCCAACAGCTGATCTGTGCTCAAATTTTATTAAATATTTTGTTAAAAGTGGTTGTAAAATGAATTCAGGAAATAATACAATTGCATTGTGCAGCATTATTTCAATTATAACTGCAATTAAATCAAAATCAAAAACGAGAAAATAAAAATAAAAAGAAATATCTGTAAATATCTTTGCACAAACCTATGTCGTTCTCCGTTTCAAAATGGAGTGTTGCCGGCACAAAAATGTTTCTTTACGCCGTAAAAAGTTCACTCATTTTAAAGAATTTTTCTTTAAATTCGAAGAAATCATGTTAGGATATAAATATGGAACGCAATTTTATTGCATGTACATGATTGTTATTTAATAGTTAAAAAAAAAACATAAATATATCAATGTTGTAATATATCAACTTTAGGCGGCTAATGCTTCCGTCAATATCGGAACGCCGCTGAATGTTTCCTAACGGCATAGATTTTTGACGACATATTTTGCTTAAGAAAAACAGCTGATGTCAGACATTTTGTCAGAAGAAAATAGAACACGCTCTAATTGAAATTTTGTCAGAAGACTTTGCGTCTGACTTTTACAGAAGCAATGTTTTAAAGGTACCACACGACATGTACATGTTTTACACTGGGAAATATGACAAGTCAGATGTAAAAAACATGTCGTCTACGGGATGCTTTACCAGTAGAGTTTTTGTTAGGGAGACAATGTTACAGAATCACTTGCTGTTACGAGATGAGCCAGCTGGAAGCAATACATTTTAGCTTTTTTGCCTTACTAAAGTGCTGCATAGACGAAACTTTTGTTATCAAATAAGCAATACATTGCTTCCCTCAGTTGTCAGTGCTTCCAAATCAGATTTTTCTTTTTTTGCTGGACTGTGAAAACTTGCACAAGCCCAGCCTGTTAATGTATACAATGCAGAAACTTGTCAAGCTTTGTTTACAAGCCGCAAAAATGTTAGTGTATGTGTGTGAATAAAATGATTACAGTGTTGCCAATGAATTTGCACATTGAAGAAAATTACACTACACATGCATTGTGTAGATTAAAATTAAAACAAAATTAAACAAAAATAGAAGTCAAAGTATAATTACACACAGATTATACATGAATCTAATTATAGGCCTACACATGTGAGTAGAAAATACACACTCTGTATATTACACACATATTGGCAACACTGAATGACTATAATCATTCATGAATGCCGCGTCTGCAAGTGTACTTTAGTTACCCTGTAATTGTTATTTTTAACAACAAAAGACATCTGTTTTTGACTAAATTCTGTTTGTTTCTACCAACAAAATGCGTGTGTTTCTTGGTGTTGCAATTTTGTTGTATTCGTGCAAGTACCTTGTACAATTGTATCATGGTTCACATCAATACCATGAAGAGCGGACACAAAAAAATCGGTTATCATGGTGCGATAGGTGTTGTTGCGCCGTCCTCATTTTCAAGGAAATATGGGCCCGTGATGCCTTCGCTATACAAGCCCCACTAAACTTGTATACTCGTAATGGGTCCATGGTCTTGGCGCATCAACAATGAAACCAGTTTCACAAACTTTAGCAATAAACTAAATAAGTTGGTCCTTCTTGCGGCACTGTTGGTGCTTCTCTGCACACAAAATTTTGTACGACATTTTCGTGCAATTGTCTTTGTTTTGGAAATAAATTTTCAATAAATCCTAACATTGCTTTCCAGCGTAAATCGATTCATTTCGTTCGGTGCAGATAATAAACTGAATTTTGTGATAGAATAGAATGGCATAAGTATTGCCAGATTCGAAGTAACCGGTGGTTCAAATATAAACCGATAGATGGCACATGTGATAGATAGAACAGAGAAAGACCTGGTAAAAAGAGTGGCACTGCGGCAAGTAATGGATTTTTTTGTGACATATCCGGCAAACATATCATTCGGACAAATAATTTTACAATTATACTAGGGTGTTTTTTTTAGAGGTATAGAACTTCGAATTGAAATAAAACACAAGAAAATCGTTTTAATGTCCATCAATTTGGCTTTATTGGAAGGATAATTTTATGCCATTAACGTTTAAATATGATTTCGGGCATGTGGCCGCCGCGGCTGGCTCGAATAAAGCCAATTCTACAGGTCCAATTTTCAACCACTTTTTCGAGCATATGGGGCCGTATGTTGGCAATAACGCCACGAATGTTGGCTTCCAAGTCCCCTAACGTTTCTGGTTTGTTGGCGTAGACGAGCGACTTCAGCGGATGCGTATTATCACATAGAGTAAACGTAGTGCGAAAACGATCCATGGTTAACCGAATTAATTGCTCTGTCGACCATAAAATGGACGGAGCTTGCGGTAAACTTCGCGAACTGAACCATTATTTTCGAAATAAATTTGCACGATTTGCAAGCGTTGTTCTTTTGTCAACCTGTTCATGATGAAATGGCAAACCAAACTAAATATTAATCACTTGACAGCTGACAAAATGGCCGCCAGTTAAAAAAGTGATGTCAACTTAAAGTTCTATACCTCAATAAAAAACACCCTACTTCGAATAACTTTGAACCGTTAAATATCCTGAATGGTCATTTGAAATGAATAATCGTAAGAGCCACCTAAAGATGATTTTAAAATACCTGTCGCCGACTTTTTATTTGTTTCATATTTACAAAATGGCATCTGTGGCCCGCCATATTGAATTTGTACTGCTGTCGCCGTCGATTAAGACAAATCGATTGATGTAAGAATCATCGAAATTGGTCCACGCATTCGGTTTATATACATAGTGTCGCAAAGGAACACATATTCATAAATACATAAATAGGCTGATAAGCACAATACCCTTCTTTGCGTCGCGCAGTCGAGTAAAAATCAGATTTTTCTATGCTTTAATTACAGAAGCGTTTAATACCAATAACAATTGCAAGTAAATCTGTAGTAAAAATATGCGGAATATTTTTAATATGATTTAGTCACACAGAAAATACTCACGATGCTTTTGTAAAAAGAACATTTTTTTGGAAGAAGAAGTTCATAGATACTAATTTTCGTCTAAAAGTGGATAAAAAGAACATTTTTCTTAACATCGCTTCGAATTGTTTAAAGAGATATTCTTGCAATCACAAATCTATGTAAAAATCATTTGAGATGTTCCAAATAGGCGATACTTCCGGATCGAAAATTTTCAATTTTCATGACTTACTTGGATGTTCTAAAAATTTGTTTAAACCATCCGAAAATCATAGAAAACTATAGAAAATATTTCGAAATTTTAGATTTTTCTTGCGCTTAAAAATATTGCAATAAATAAAGTTAAGACAAAAAGTTTAAATGACAAGTTTTGAGTGTTTATTGTGAAGCATTGGCACAACATAAACTCATTAAAGGAATGAGCCATCGTTAGCTGTGAGTTTTTGAATTTTTCTTGCAACTTATAGATTTCGCGCCATAAGAACTGCTAATTTTTTTTAGGAAAACCAAGAATCAAGCCAAATTGAAATACCCTATTTGAAGTGAAGCGTATTACAATGCTAGCGTTCTGCATCGACCTAAACAAACGAGAGTTGGACGAGAGTTGAGCGAAACTTCCCAACCGCTATTTTCTAAATAGTTTTTAACTGGTCTTGCAACATGTGACCGAGCGTTGTCATGATGGAATGTTACGGCTATGTCTTTGTCTTCCGTATCAAATTCACCACTTCTGAACAGCCCAAGAGATCTCTCACATTTTAAAATCGTTGGCACATATTCAGCTTACACAGTTTAATTCAATAAACACAAGAATATATAACAGATGCTTACGTTTCAACATGCCATCCATATACATATGTAAGTTAGTAGAGACACAAACCACGTGTAGAACATACATCAGCTGTTGCGAGTCACGCATTTTTTAATTTATACACACTATAGAAAATTTATTAAAAGAGCATTTGCAAATAAGAAACAATTATCAACCTTTATAACTGATTATATCTGATTCTTTGGTAGTAGTCCAACTCATGGCCCCCAGTACGTATATTGCACCTTCAGTTGCACCTTTTTTTCAAATTGAATAATAAATAAAACAAATTTTCTCGCAAATGATTTTTTGATGGCAGAAAATTCGCAAAGAAAATTCTGTTGTTTACACTATTTCATTCAATAATATAAATGAGAATAAATGATAGATTTTAAGAAATTTATTATTCGACATACTGCCATAAGTCCATCCCCATCTGAAATTTATTTGCTGGAGGTCAAGCATTGTCTATATATTTCATTGGTGCTTAGCCAAATCATCAGTAGACTTTAACCACATTTTGAACAGTCACAAACCTCTTATCTTATGCACAGACTTTCAAAAACTATTTGAGAATTTATAAATAATAATCACAAATAATAATATTTCTGAAAATCACAAGCGAAACACAAGCAATAGGCATAGAAACTATAACAAAATCCCAGCAAATAATTTATATTCGATATGAATCTATTTTATTTTTCTACACCTTTATACAATTAGAAATCCATTGGATAACAATAAAAGTATTTATAGGGCAAAATGAAAAATAAAATCTAAATTTAACATTTAAGAAATTTATTATTCGACATACTGCCATAAGTCCATTTCTTAAATGTTAAATTTAGATTTTATTTTTCATTTTGCCCTATAAATACTTTTATTGTTATCCAATGGATTTCTAATTGTATAAAGGTGTAGAAAAATAAAATAGATTCATATCGAATATAAATTATTTGCTGGGATTTTGTTATAGTTTCTATGCCTATTGCTTGTGTTTCGCTTGTGATTTTCAGAAATATTATTATTTGTGATTATTATTTATAAATTCTCAAATAGTTTTTGAAAGTCTGTGTATAAGATAAGAGGTTTGTGACTGTTCAAAATGTGGTTAAAGTCTACTGATGATTTGGCTAAGCACCAATGAAATATATAGACAATGCTTGACCTCCAGCAAATAAATTTCATAAATGATAGATGTTTACCCACCAAAATGCCACATTAATTTACAGACACAAACCACGTGTAAAAAATACGCCAACTGTTATGCAACCGGCATTTTTAAATTATAGATCCAATAAAATAAATTTGTTCTGCTTTTTTGTCGTTCAGACGTCATCAGAAAAGTGGAAATAAATCACATTTAATTATTGTATATAGTTTTGTTTGAGTTTATTTTTGAGACTTCAACGCGACTTCAGACGCGACGGCCGCATAATAATTTCAAACATTATTTTGGCTTCCAAAAATGTACTAACATCGACTATTTTTTCCAAGAATAATTGGGGTTATATTTAATTAAAACTGACAAAACACTTAAGAGATCTCACCAACATAGCAAAACACTATATACAAACATACATACATACGTATGTATATATATGTAGGCTTGCATGTGGGTCACACAATTCAATATTATTCAAATTTAAAAATCATTTAAAATGCAAATATATTTATGGAATATTCTGACTCAGTTGATCTGCTTTCTCAGATAAAACTTTAAATACACTTGGAAAAACCGAATGTTTTATCCGAGGAATGTTTGCCAACAGTTCGAAGGCGTTATTATTATCGAATGTCACGGTCAAGTGGGAAGGAGTTCCTTACAAATAGTTTTTGCAATTCAAATCAACAAAAATCACACAAATTTTGTATGTCTTAAGGCGGATTTGTGGAGATTTTTTTATTTTATATGTAGTTTGGAAGCTCTCTTAATAAGAGAGAGAGAGAGCGAAAGGCAGAGAAAGGTAAAGAGCGAGAGAAAAAGGGAGAGAAAGGTAAAGAACGAGAGAAAAAGGAGGGAGAGGGAAAGAGAGATGAACTGAGTGAGAGAAAGTGAGAACGAGAGAGAGGGAGAATGATATAGGGAGCAGGGATGCGAAATCAGATTTAGAAATTGTACTAATTTTCAAGAAAAATTGTACTTTTTTCAGTACGATTGTACCAAATTCTTTAGTTTTAATTTTTAATACTTCTATTAATTAACTAAAAAGGCACACATAGTATATGTGTAAAAGCTTAACAATTGACAAAAAGGCACTTTGAAGTTCAATGATTATAATATTATTAATTAATACTATTAATTAATATTATTCTTTATTGTCAGAACGTATAAAAAAGACTATTAGTTGCTGAGATCTGAATATAAAAGTAACATTTAGGATATACTTTTCCATCCTTTGGAAATATATTGTTCACATTTGCAGATGTATTTGGAATAGATAACATTCCTCCAACATATTTTTGAAATATCGGAAAACATCGCTTCATTTACCTAATTTTTAATTTCTAATACCTTCGAGCAAACGGTACATACATATCCTGTCGTTTCTTAAGGACTTAATAACTTCTACATCAACCTGCGCTCGAAACTGGTTACTTATATGTATATTCTATATTTTTAATGCTATTTGTATTTATATTACATAATAGAAAAAAAAATTCAATAGTGCTAAAATGGTCATTGGGGTGCTACGGTACTTTTGGCATTCAAATAGTGCTAAAAATGGTAGAATTGTACCAACTTTTCCATCCCTGATAGGGAGTGAAAGAGAAATGATGGAACGAAATTACATATTAATATTTTTCTCAAGGTGAGTCCCACCTTCATAAAAATATTTATTAAAGGCTCAGTTAGCCGACTGTAAAGGCTCAGTTAGCCGACTGTAATAGAATGTAACTTCAACGGTAGGAAACAGCTGATCGATATTGTTATGTGAAAAGTAATGAAAATGGTTATAGAGATGTAATGTAAACATAAAAATATCGATCAGCTGTTTCCTAAGTTGCAGTTACATTCCATTACAGTCGGCTAACTGAGCCTTAAGCCTATGAAAAAATTATAAAAATTAAAAAAACGTCGTAAGAACGGCCACAAAACAACAGTATTTATTATTGGCAATCTTACATCACTTCTGATCAAATTTCACAATTAATTAAAACCACCAACCGGCAAATAATTTTAAAAATTAAATAAAACCTTAAAAGAAAATGTATGGAACAAAGAAATTATGTTTCTTTATTCCGTACATTTCTTATGAAATTTGGTGGCTTAAGCTCTGGGAAAAAAAATTATTATTTGCATGATGTAGGATTGTTAAAGTCACCTATTTTAGCATCATTAACGGTATTTTGTATTGCGTTCCTTTACAGCTCTCAAATATGCATGTCAAGAAATTATTATGAAATGTTTTTGTGAAAAAAAAAGAAGAAGAAAATCCATAGCGTGACAAAAACGGCACATCACATGCAATCAACAATATTTACTTAAATATTCTTGATAAACAAAAAAAAAATTGCATAACAATCACCTCATTTCTGCTACATAAACGTGTTTTTTCCATTAGCAACTTGCAACGAATTGTGTATTCTTGCCACCTTCAGCAGAAGAAGACGAAGACGAAGAAGAAGAAGAAGAAAGAAACAAACAAAATTGCGAAAGCCAAATACTAAAACCACTAAATAAATCCACAGTTATAGTCTTTCATTTGCAAAATGCTCCATTTGCAACAAACTGTTTGTATATTAATTATTTCCTGCATTGCATGTTGCCTAACATCGGCACAATATGAACATAATGGCAGCATTCTACCTGGCAAATATCAAGCCTACGGTCAATATCATCCACAACAGTTGTATGGCACCTCAATGGCCAAAGGCTTTGATTTCTTCAATCAACACAATCAAGCAAAAATAGCGAATATGGGACAAGGAAATCCCACCAAACCCTGGTTTTCTCTCTTTAGTTCCAGACCACAAACAAATATTTTAGCAGTACCCCAACAGGACACCGCCACATGTTTCTGCAGGTAATTAAATAGATTAAGCTAAATGATTTTTTCTTTTATTATAACACGAAACTATTTAATGAAATGACCACTAAACTTGGGCTAAATTAAGTAATTGGCCAAGAGAATGGTGTCACTTGATTGTTCAGGTTTATTTTCTTCATTATTTCTTTCAGTGTTGATTTTTATGTCATCACAAGAAGAGCAAGTTTAAAAAAAAAGTTGTATTTTAACGCATAAAATAAGTAATTATCATAAAAGAAATTTGTATTTTATGCATGTCATGCTATTGTTTGCTTTTCTTATATTTCACCCACTTAATTTGTAATAAATTTTTGAACGTAGTACAGGGTGTCTCAAGAGAAAGTTTACATTTTTATTACACATTTAAATACACAATTTGGGAATTTATATTTTCTTTAATAACATCGTCTAAATGTACGCAAGGCATCACGTTAGCGGTACTCATTTAATAGAGCAGGTCAAATTTCCTATGACGCACAGTGGGGCCAAAGGCCCTTTTTTCCGAATCAATTCATATCTAAACAACCACAATAGTGAGGGTCACTAAATTTTATGTGGGTGGCTCTTAGAACAAACTGCATGTTCCAACAAAATATTGGTGGTATAGAAGGGGGGAGACGGATGCCCCCACGCAAAGTAATTATATTATTATTATTAAGAAAAACCGAAGAAGGAACAAAATGCATATAAACGGCGCTTAATCAACAAATCAAACAAAAAGTCATAATTTTTTTATTCAAGCACACTCCTGATGAATGACTTGGAATACGAATACATTTTTTAACAAGCCTAAGAAAGTTAACTAAAATTACACAAGTTATTTTTTTAATCATTATTATACACAAATACGCTCATGCGTGACTTATGCGTGACTCACCCATGACTAATGCGTGACTCACATTATGGCATTATGGAGCTTAAATTATTGCTTGGTTTTTCCAATGTTTTGCTAATCTCTTCAATCTTTATGATTAATTGTTGAATGAGAGGTATGCTCATTTAAGTGGCGCAAACCTCTAATATCGAAGAATCTTCTACGAGCTACAGTCGCCGAATTAGCATTTTTATAAAAATCTCGCGCTCACAATGTACGACGGCTGGGGATGAGAAATGGTCTATGATTTTGCTACAAATGTAAACTTTCCTTTGAGACACCCTGTACTCAAAAATAGCTTCTTTAATTGAGTGAAGTCATAAAAAAAATATTTGAACACAACATAAATTAACTATCCAAGCATGGCAACAAATTGACACTAAAAAGATTATATTCAATAAATCAATGTCTGATGTTTATAATAAGCTGATATTTCAATCTTTAATAGCACTCAATCATTATCTGCTGTATTTAAACCCGAACAAAGAACGTGCACATTTCGTTATTACCTGTTGGCCATTGACATTTTTTCTAAGAGTCTTGTGCAAACTTGTACAATTTCATCAAAACCAGAAGACGAATTACTGAATTTAAAGTCAATCGAAATTTCCATAATAAACACAATTAAAATTGTGTGCAAATTTGTTAGACATCGAATGCCGTAGTTTACCCCCAGCTTAAGGATTTGAAGACTGAAGCAAATAAAATTCAGATCAACAAAGTTTCGCAATATCGTAAATTTTGATAATTCCAATGAATTTAGGACAGGCATTGTAAGAAGTTCTCCACTTTGGATATATCGTATGTGTGCATGTGTGTAGGTGGAATGTTGAAGCAGACCACTACTGTTCCGTGTTTATTTTCGACCTCCTACATGCTTGTTGTACCAGCCCTCCATTATGTCAGTCTGTAACAAATCACTGAGACGTGCGCTATCACCAGAGTTTGCTCTAGACTTTAGGGGTTTCAGGAAATCTCATCGCCGATTCCTTAGTAAGCTCTACCATTTGTCTTAGGACGAGTTAGTTCCTTTAACGCATTCAAATTTAAAATGTGTGCATTAGTAATACTCGGTCTAATACCAGCCAAGGCCGGACAGTGGCTCGTAATATGTGCTTGCGTTTCAGTTTCTTCCAGCAACAGTCTAGAAGCACAATTTTTTAAGATTTTATAGCATCACCTTAATGAGCTGATATCTGAAGTTTCCGTGCCCCGTAATTAATATAAACTGGTTATACTTAAGCATGAATCAAGAAAATAAGATTGCGCACTTAGCCGTCCAAAAAAGCACTATGAGTGCCTGTCAGAATGCAGTCCTTCTCACATTTATGGAATCCAACCAATACAGGATCTCAGTTTTATCATACCATTTTCAATGCGATCTTGGGTTACGGTCCTGATATCATTGTGGGACATTCCTGTTTGTTAAGTTTGTCTACTTCCTCACCCAGATATTTACCTTAAACCACAAGTGCTATTAAGCTTAAGAGCATACTTTGGTAATAAATCATTACACACTTTCGTCACGTTCGTTTATTACATGTAATTAATTCAATGCAGTGAACTCTCTTCCCCTTCAAAAGGCTCTGTATTAGGTAATCCAAAGAGTGCAGCAATCAAAACATCTCGACCTATTAAACGGTCATAATTTCCTCTAAACGCACCCGACCGGACTGATTGACCAGTAGATGTTGATATCACTCTCCATACACTCGTTGTGTATATTACCAGCAGCAATAAAAGTACGATGTAGTCTATCTACCACCTGTCTTCTAATCATACGTTAAAAAAGCACTTGAGTCTCCCCAACCTCTTTGCATATAAATGATTTTACCTGCCATGATGACCCTATCCCATGGTGGTCTTGATAAGCGTTCATGCCTGCTACTACGCGAACCAGCATAGCACTACATGACTTCCAGGGTAGACATAGGTTGCAATCTTTGAAAACTTGTTATCCTGAGTAAGCAATTTGCTCAGGTATTTTGAAACATCTAATTTTGCAATACTTATGCCCGTAATTTATACCCATATATATCTATTACTGTACCAATGTATCCATTGTGAAAGTTAGATTTTACCAGTCTGCATGTAGAAATTATGAGCATTAAGAAGCTCGGCCTCGTACTGGATGGCCTGGTACTGGAATTTAACCCAATAAGAGGAATTCTATTATATGGTAGAACATACTGTAAGTCATTTTATAATATCGAGACCATTCACCATCATCAGCAGCATCTGTTGAATGGCAACAGTACCAAGAAGGATGACTGCTCGATCGCGTACCGCCAACCACATACATCGAACACTAGACATTCAAGACCCTTATCTCACAGTCACTACGTATGCTCCTCCAATATTACATGCGGCGACTTTGTTCCTCCGAAGAAGGCGTTATCAATCATTAAACTCAGCGTCAGTCCTCTCAAAAAGACTAACTTGCATATACTAATGTATTAAACGCCGTTGACTCAGAACGAACGCTTTCTTTCTATTGTATTTTGAACTCAGGGCAGTTGGAGGTGAAGCTGCACCTTCCATTAAATTTTAACATATGTTACCCTGCTATTGCAGAGATTTGGCATTAAGGCTAAAAAGCCTAATTGCACAGACTGGGTGCTAAAGATTGGCACACTACTTATTTCAAAGAGATATCTACGCCGGCGGTAAACTCTTTATGTACAAGATTGAAAATACTCCTATGCCACGCGTTCGAACCAAAGTGATGCAACCATACACAAGCAGTAGTTTGTAAAAAAAAGGGTCCACAGTTACTTTATAAAGAAAAGATCTAGCTTTTACTTGCTTGCCTACTGGAATACCTTGGCCAACAAACAACCGACGTGATGGTTTCACCATCATAGTGCAGAGTTAGATGAGATCTCCCATTTTTCGACCATTCACTCTTATGCTTTTATGTAAGATCTGTTTCGCCTTCTCTATCTTCGCAACCAAGTGATCACCACTTCAAATTGATTTAGTATATAGTATTCAAGCTAAATATTTAACTACCTGCGCTCCTAAGATTTATTACCCTCTTAGTATTTTCAATGCGGATGACCTGGAAAAAAGGAGAACCCTCCCTACTCGACAAACTCTGTGGGTTCCCAATCTCATCCTGCTGGACACACTTCGATGTTGCATTTCTCAAATCGTCTCAAGACAGATGGCGCAATGAACAAACCTGCGCAATAACGAGAACCTTTTGGCCTCGCCTAAGCGCCCAAAAAACTAAAACCCTCATGAACTTCACTAGGAAGCACTTGAGGAATCTCTTGGCCACACTTACCGGGCACTGCGCTTTCAGAACCCATGATAAGCGTATGGGTCTCACGTATAATGATTACTGCTCTAGTTGTAATGATGAAGAAGAGGAGGAAAGTATTTCGCATCTCCTTGGCGTCTGTTCCACTCTGGAAGGTCTCCATCTGCACTTCCTAGGTAGATTGTCCTTCGGTGGCCTATTCTGAGTCTTTACATTAGGAGCAGCGACTGCTATGGCCGTTGACACCCTTTTATGGCATTTGTGCACACACGCCCTTTTTCCCAACCCACTCTCTCCTCTTCTCTAGTAACTATCATCTTTATCCTCCCTTTCTCTATTTCTATATACTGTCCCACTTATAGGTAGCACAAAGGGATCATTGAATTGGACCCAAGTGGGCTGGACCCTTAACTTTCATCTTCCTACCAGCAACCTGCTAACCTAACCTAACCTAACCTAGTATTTTCAATCCATTCCGTCATGAAATTTTTTCTAGTTCTTCCAGAACTATTTTCAGTTTATGGAAGGAGATCTTATTAAAGGTGATTTCACAGTCTAAAGGCGTTCAAAACAACCGGGTTTAGATTGTAAGCACACATTTTCTCCTTTTATCTGTGATGAGGTTTTTGCATTAGCCGATTGGTCACGCGAATTTTTAGTTCAATTTTTGTAATAAGCAATTTTTCAAATTCTCTCTCTCTTGTCTTTTTTTGTCACCATTACTTTCATTCAGATGATTACGAGCAATACCTTTTTGTTGAAAGTTCGAACGTAAATATATTTGTTACAGTTTAGATTTTAAATGCAACTTGCCCATGTTCTTTTAATTTTTGTTGAAATCTTTCGTTTGGGTTTTCAGATCTTTCTAGTGTATATATGACTTGAAGCAAAAACAGAAAAAAGAAATACCGTTGCTTAAACTGCAAATTAAAAAGAAATAATTCTCACAACTCTTGCCACCAACTTGTTGCTTATAAATAAAGCAAGAATCTATTATTTTTTATTTTTTTATTTCTTAATCATCTCTTATTCCTGTTTTTCTGCTTGTGAATGTGTCAACCTTGTCATATAAATCAAGCAATAAAATAAGTCCATGTTAAATTTCCTCTCCTTGATATTTCTTTTAAAGACAAGAGATGATGTTCCCATGGACGTTGTATGTTGCATAAATACAAAGCGAACATAACTGTCGGTTGCAAACAACTATTGAAAGTTTCAAGATGAGCAGGCAGGCAGAAGACAACACACACAAAAAATATCTAAAAGAAAAATTCAAACCAACATGCCACAATTCATTTAGCCGGTGTAGTGTTGAAAGGAGGGAAGAAAACTTACGCAACTTATTTTCTGTTTATGGTCGTCGCTGTTGGTATTTATGAAGACCAGTTTTGTGGGGCATCAATGTTGCTGGCAACGTAATAATAAAAAAAGTGTGTAAAGCATGCAATAAGCTTTTGTGGCAAACATTTTAATATAATTATGGCCAGTAAATACTTATCAAATGAATGATCCAGAGTATTAAGGTTATTGACAATATTGGAAACTATTTCATTTATTCAAAGAGGAATCGTGGCAGAATTTTATTTATTTTTATTTAAGAGTTAAGGCAAACTGAAAAAGTACGAAGACTTTTTTTAGAGGTTTGATACGTTTATGGGTCAGTTATGGATTAACAATCAAACCTCAGTCGCTCTGCCAGTTGTTAAAAACTGTGTTACCGACGTCAGCTGGTAAATAACAGCTGTAATTTTTAAAAGATAATTAGTGATTTCTGGTAACCAAACAATTTTAGTTGCCGGCACTTTTACATATGTAATTTTTGATTGCCGGGTGGCAACTGAATTCAAGTTAATTCTATATATTCTAGGACTGAGTCATATTCCTAATAAGTCAGGGGAAGCGAGAGTGGTCTTCGTTCCGAAGGCTGGTAAGAGCTCTTACACCACACCGAAGGACTTCAGACCAATAAGTCTATCATCCTTTCATCTGAAAACATTAGAAAGGATGGTTGATCATTATATCCGCAAAACCATCAATGGTAAACTACTTTCCTCGCATCAGGGGAAAGTCAACCGAATCGGCTCTACACGAGTTGGTTAGCACAATAGAGAAATCACTCTCTGTGGGTGAATATACCTTTGTGGCCTTCGTAGATATTGAGGGGGCTTTTAATAACATTTCTCGAAATGCAATAATTGACGCATCGTCAAAAAGTAAAAAATCGCCAAAACGGTAAAAATCTCCCAAAGGGTAAAAATCTTCGAAACGTATATATCAACATAACAGAAAAAATCGCCGAAAATTGAGGAAATTGTCGAAGCAGAAAAAATTTCAAAAAAGCTAAAATATGCAAAAACGCTAAAAATCTCCGAAACGGAAAAAATCAACAGAGTAGAAAAAAATTCTAAAACGGAAAAAACAGAAAAAATTACCAAATATAGCCAACGCGGAAAAACATGGCCTAAACATAAAAATCGCTCAAATTCATAAAATTGCCACAAACGGTAAAATTCTCCGAAACGGATAAATCAGCAAAACAGAAAAAATCGCCTAAACGGAGAAAACTGTCGAAACATAGAAAAAGTTCGAAAGAGATAAGATATCGCCACCGCGGAAAAAAATCGCCTAAACATAAAAATCGCTCAAATTCATAAAATCGCCACAAACGGTAAAATTCTCCGAAACGGATAAATCAGCAAAACAGAAAAAATCGCCTAAACGGAGAAAACTGTCGAAACATAGAAAAAGTTCGAAAGAGATAAGATATCGACACCGCGGAAAAAATCGCCTAAACATAAAAATCGCTCAAATTCATAAAATCGCCACAAACGGTAAAATTCTCCGAAACGGATAAATCAGCAAAACAGAAAAAATCGCCTAAATGGAGAAAACTGTCGAAACATAGAAAAAGTTCGAAAGAGATAAGATATCGCCACCGCGGAGAAAATCGCCTGAACATAAAAATCGCTCAAATTCATAAAATTGCCAAAAACGGTAAAATTCTCCCAAACGGATAAATCAGCAAAACAGAAAAAATCGCCTAAATAGAGAAAACTGTCGAAACATAGAAAAAGTTCGAAAGAGATAAGATATCGCCATCATAAAATCGCCACAAAGGGTAAAATTCTCTGAAACGGATAAATCAGCAAAACAGAAAAAATCGCCTAAATGGAGAAAACTGTCGAAACATAGAAAAAGTTCGAAAGATAAAAATTATCGCCACCGCGGAAAAAATCGCCGAAACATAAAAATCGCCAAAACAGAAAACAATCTCCAAGTATATTGTTCTGCTGCATTCAAAGATCTTTAAATATTTTATTATACATTAAAGCGGTTTTTTTCATATAAATATTTCGACTTCAAACCATAAAGAGTCATACAAATCAAGCTTGATTTATAGATGCATAAATCTCTGCTTAAAAAAATGCTCTTTAATGGCCACAATAAAGCTTCCGTTGACGTTTTTTCTTTTATTTTAATATGATAATTTATTGTTTAAGCATTATAAAGAAATTATTTGACAAGTTGCAAATTTTTTCTTTACGAAAACAAAAAGTTCTGCCAAAAAAATGAGTAGTCAACAAAAGCCCGAAAAATTTCATTTAAAAAAAGTTTCGACCGATATCAATATTTTCCCACTTTCTTTGTTCCACAACGAAATATAAGAAAGAAAAAAAGCGAGCAAAAACAACATTTTTAAACAGAAACCTGCCTTTCTTACACAATGGCATTTTTGTTTGATTTTGCTTTGCTTTGAACACTGATGTTGTTTATTTTGTTTTATGTTCTATATTCAATAATTTTATAAAATCTTTCAATTTGAATAATTTGTTGTTTTGCCAGCATCTTCATAAAAAGTTTTTTTTACAATATATTTTTATAACTTAATGTATTTTTTGTTATTGTTTATGGAGACAGTTTATTTTTATTTAAGTGAAACTAGTTGTTGTGTGTTTTTGTTTAATTTGTTGAAATTAGTTTCTTATTTCTTGTTTCAAGTATTTTGTGAAATTTGAATTTAACGTTGCCATTGAAACTGGTTGGTTAATTTAGTTATTTTATAAAATGTTATAGAGTAATTAATGTGCTGAAGTTATGAATAACTTTTACTAAGATCTTGCACTGAGACGGAGGAAGTTGTAATAAAAGTTTTACGCTTAAGAGTTTTAATAAGTTTTTACGCTTGAGAGAGGTTTAGTTTATTGCTGGTTTGGAAATTTATAAAAAAAATAATAAAGAAAACTTTAGACAAATCTAAGGAAAATATAAAAATCAGTTTGAATTTGGTTAGATGGCTGCCACTAAGGGGCGGAGGTCATCATATCACGGAGGTTTAGGAGGTCGGAGGAACCTAAAATCCTCCAATTATTATATTATGAACTTATTGTGAATTTCATATTAGATTGGAAATCAATACTTTTAAGATTAACATTGTAAGTCAAGTCAATGACACAGTCAACACTTTCAAAATAGTGAAGCTATTGTAATAATACCAACTAAGAGGTTGAGCACTTGGCCTCACTGCATAATATGGGCGATTCTGTTTTAACATTTTCCGGAATTTTAACGTCCGCCTACTACTCTATCCGTATCCCAATTACATAGCAAGATTTTTTATTTAGCTAATCCTGTCCCCAATGCTATATCCCGCTAGGTATCATGCCCTGGTAACCAGAAGATCTCTGGTTAGAATGTCGGGAACCTCACAAGAAGACGGCCTGCATTTGAAAGCCACCTTGGATGTCTTAAGGACCGATTTAGCATAGTTCTTTCAATAATAAGGGAATCATTGGTCCATATACAGTGAACTCGTGATAATAATAATAATAATAAAAACAAGCCAGTTCACTTGTGCAAGAATGGCATCTAATTTCCCTTTGAAAACGTTTGTTCCATAAAAATAAATAACCTTTCTTATATTAATCTTTTTATTTATTGTTCGTGGGATTTAAAAACTAATACTTTATTTTTGAAGAAGAAAAAAATCTAAAGTTATCATGCGAAAAAATCTCAAAATTCATTTTGCTGTTCCTTTTATTCAATCACCTTCAAAACGGCCCGCTCTCTGAAACGTATCAATACATTAAAATCTCGTTGATCGACAATTTCACTTTCGGCCCATTTCAATGCAAAGATCTGATACAACATTTAAAAAAAATGTATGGGACCAAACTGGAAGTGTAAACTCTTTCAAAAAAAAATTTTTTTTTTTAATCTGTTGGTTAAAAAGATCTATGTGAAACATAAAATTAAATTTTAATGGGAGTGCCTCCACCCATTTTTTTAAATGCAATATTGTGTGTTTTTCAGAGCTCAGGATGTGTTTCAGGTTTTGTAAAAATCGGTACAGTAGAACCATTTAAAATAAAATATTAAATTTTAATGGGAGCGACTCCACCCATTTTTTTAAATGAAAAATTGTGTCTATTTTAGGGTTCAAGGTGTGTGGTAAGTTTCGTAAATATCGCTTAAGTAGAATCACATTAAATATAATAATAGATTTTAATGGGCGTAGCCCCGCCCATTTTTTGAACTTTAGAATTGTGTAATTACAAGAACCGAAAGTGTTTGTTAGGTTTCGCAGTAATCAAATAAGTAGAATATCATAAAACGAAATAATAATAAAGCTGTGGGCGTGTCCCCGCCCAATTTTTATACAATGGATCCTATTGGAAGCTATACCCTTTCAGAAAAAAAAATAATTTTTACAATCAGTCTAAAATGTACCAGGCTATGAAGTAACAATGTCAAAAAAAAAAATACAGACGAATTGATAACCGCCTCCCTTTTTTGAAGTCGACAGCTTCCTTAACTCCAAACAATTTTCTTTTATATTATTATGAAGGTCTTTTCTTTTAACATTATTAGTCCGCTAACAGGAGTCTTTATTTGTCTCTCATATTTAAAAACCATCGGTATACTGCTTTTTACATTTTTCGATGCTCGGAAGGCCGTATAGTTTTTCTTTTTCCAGGTCCACTTAAAGGTATTGCTAACATATTTATTAATAGAATTTTTAGTTATTTTTATTCCATATACAAGTATTGCAGATTTTCTCATGCCAAATTTATTTGCTAAATTAGTAACACTTGCTTGCACTTTTCCTAAATGTTCTCCAATTTCTGATTTTTCTTTTAAAGTTAAAACGATAAATGTAGATAAATCCGTTAAAAAATGCTTAAACTAGTTGTTTATATTTTAAAGCTTTAGCACTAAGTTCATATTTTAGAGTAGTTAATGGAAGAAAACAAGTGTTCATAATTTGGCATGTTCATATTATCGAGGGTTCGCTGTATTTATCAAGAAAAAAATTTAAATACATATGTAAAGAACATATTTAATTCTTCTAGTTTAAATAATTTTTTTTTTAATTTTTGCTTTATTTCTAGATGCGGTGAACGAGTGGACGAATCACGCATTGTGGGTGGCACCGATTCCGGTTTCGGTGATTACCCCTGGATGGCACGATTAACTTATTTCAATCGCTTCTACTGTGGCGGCACTCTCATCAATGACCGTTACGTTTTGACAGCAGCCCATTGTGTCAAGGGTTTCATGTGGTTCATGATCAAGGTGACATTTGGAGAGCATGATCGCTGCAATGACAAAGAACGGCCCGAGACAAGATTTGTACTGAGAGCCTTTACACAAAAGTTTAGCTTCTCCAATTTCGATAATGATATCGCTTTGTTGCGCCTAAATGATCGTGTACCCATAACAAGTTTCATTAGACCCATTTGTTTGCCACGCCCCGAGGAGAGGGATAACACATTCGTGGGAACTAAGGGCATAACCACAGGCTGGGGTAGCCTGAAAGAGGATGGCAAAGCTTCGTGTTTGTTGCAAGAAGTAGTAGTGCCCGTTTTGGACAATGAACTTTGTGTGGCTCAAACAAATTATTCGCAAAAAATGATTAGCAAAAATATGATGTGTGCCGGCTATCCGGATAAGGGAGAGCACGACAGTTGCCAGGGAGATTCCGGTGGTCCTTTAGTGCGCTTGAGGCCCGATGACAAACGTTATGAACAGATTGGTATTGTATCTTGGGGTAATGGTTGCGCCAGACCCAGCTATCCCGGAGTTTATACTCGAGTAACTAAATATTTGGATTGGATTCAAGCAAATTCTCAGGATGGCTGCTATTGCAATGAAGATTTTTAAAGGACATACTCGTATATAGCAAGCGGAAAATTAATTTTGTAATTTTTAATAAGTAAAAAAGTTTTTTTTTTGTTGTGGGCTAAACTAGGTCCAAGTGAATTGTGAATTGTTTTCGGTAAACCTTTAAGCACTTACAATCTTGCAATGTTTATATAAAAACTAACAATAAACAAATGAGACTTACAAATATGCAGACACTAAGAGCTAAGAAACTTTCGATTCATGGTTAAATTATACAACAAACTGAACATGTTTAACAGTAACATGATACACGAAAAGATGAGATGAGATGCCAAAAACAGTGTTGCCAAAAAGAAAGTTGCTAAAAAATCACCATTTATATGTATATCGCGCCATAACAGCAAAAAAAGCTTAAGCGACATAATTTTCGATATTAATTTTTTAACGAAAATAGATTAATTACGATCATAGGTAATAGATTTTCGTCAAAAAATTATGTTCAAAAAATATGTGCCTTAAGCTTTGTTTGCGCTTATGGTTCGATATATCTGTGGTAAAAAGAAAAAAGTGATTAAGTCCAGATACGCTAATTTTGAGTCAATGGCACCTCTATAATCTTAATATGTATTCAAAAGTTTTACTGGACAAAATCTGAATAATTTTGTGCAATTTTTCCAGATATTTTCTAAATAAAAAAGAAATATATTTCTCAGAATCGACTTGAAAGTTTAAAAGTGCTCTCTTACAACACAATAAAATATGACTTAAGCTCTTTTTCCTTATTGCCAAAGATATTTGTAATTCTCGATTCGAACTAGTTTAACCCACAATTAACACAAACAAACTTTATATTTATGTTCACATTGACTTGGTTTTGAATTAAAGTAAAAAAAAAATTGGTAACTTTGATTTGAAAGAAAATTTAATTGCCGATTAAAATGTTTTTCTTTTTTTGTATAAAAAAAATTAAAAAATACTTGTCCCCATAAATTTGACATCACTGGTAAATTGTATGTATAATATATTTATACGGTCTAATTCATAAAAAATATTTTAGGTTTATTACAAGTTTATTTGACAAATTTCCCGTAGAAATATGTCAAATAAGCGCTTAATAAACCTGAAGTATTTTTTATGAATAAGGCAGATAGTCTTAAATATATTTTCTGAATAGTCTAAATAAGTTTAATACACTTGCATAAGTTTAAATAAATATTGAAACATACAAATACAAAACAATTAATTTGTATTATTATAAGAACATTTTCATCTGCACGAAATCTTGTTTGTCCTTTATCAAGTTTTCGTATCCAAAACAACAACCAATGGCTGAAATTTTTCCTAATACTGCATTTACATTGTCTAGAAATCTAGTATATTTGATTAGAAATCTATATCGTTTACACTAACCTTTTTTTGACATTTTCCAGTCATTTCTGTATCCGAGACAAAATCCTTTGTCTGAAATTTAGTCTTAAATTGTAACGAAAAAAACTGCCGACTTATCTCATTCACACACCTTCAATAGAAAATGGTGTAGAGCGTAACTAATTCATTCACCTTCTATATAAATTATGATGTACAGTGTAGTAAAAAATAAATAAAAAAATTTGACTTTAAGTTGATTTCCTACAAATCTATTGAAAAATTATATTTTATTTTGTATGGGGAATCTAGTAAAAAGCAACTAGATTTAGCTCGGAATCTCGTAAGTACTAGATTTCGAGACAATGTAAATGTCCTATAAACTACAACTAAACAACCGCAAAAAGCTAATTCACACACCTTTTTAAGAATATCGTTTTATTTTTTTAGTACAATTTGAAGAAGAAGGAAACATAGTTGCTGCACTAAGTTTTATTGGATTTTAAGTAGGTTTCGATAAAATCTATTCACGAAGTAGATTTTCTTTTATATGGGAAATCTACTCGAAATCTGTTATAGGGCATTTACACCTGCACAAAATCTAGCAGATTTTAATTAAAATTTTTATGAAAATCTATACCGCTTACACCAAGTTTTTTTTTTAAATTTATCAAGATTTTTTTATCCAAAACAAAACCCATTAACTGAAAAATGTGCAAAACTACGACCAAACAACTACAGTGTAGCCAATTCACACACCTTTTTAAGCAGACAGTAGCTAATTCACTCATCTATTTTTATAAACATGTTGTACAGGGTAGTAAAAAATAAGTAAAAAAAATTAGATTTTGAGTGGATTTCAGTATTATATTTCACGTGCTGTTACTTGACCGGTTCATAAGCGGTCCATCCATTATACAATATTATTGTATTTGCAATAAATGGCACAATATTTTCAAAGAAAATATTGCCCAATTTTTCGGACACTGAAAAAGTAAACAATATTGAACAATGTTGCCACCACATTATGCAATTGGTTTGATTGTACAATCAAAATCAAAAGTCTTTTGATATTTGCCAATATATTGTGCCACCTTCGAATATTACATATACAGTAGTTTTTCTGTTTAACGAACCTTCGATTCCGCGAACATCGCATTTAGCGAACACACAAGTGCGCTCCATAGAGTACCTTATATAGCGAATAAAAAATATTTTTTGTGCTCAATTTAGCGAACAAATAAGATTCATAATTTTAGTTTAAAAAAGCATAATGGAAGTAATTTTTAACTAAAAACAAAGTGAATAGCAAAAAGTACCACTATTTTAGGTTCTGTTTATGTAGCATTTTTGTTTGATTATGCTGCAATGATCAGTTACGCATATTCTTTCGTGTTGTAAACATAAAAATGAGTACAAGAATGAGACTTTTTTTAAAAGAAAAACTAAAAATTGTGCATGATTACCAAAATGGATTGCGAGTTGTAGATTTGTGCAAAAAATATGGCTTAAGAAAATCGACCGTATGTACAATTCAAAATCAGAACAAAGTCTTATAAAAAATGCAGGAAGTGCAAACTTTAAAAATATGAAAGCCGTGAAACAAGGTGAATTTCCAAGAATAGAGAAACAACTTTTTTCTTGGTTTCTACGACAACAAAATAATGCTAATTTGTCAAGTTAATGGCTTTTAAAAGAACTTCGTTAAGATGTCACAGAACAAATTTTATTTGTTCCAAAAAAAAAACCAACATTACTCAACAAAATTTTTATGCAAAATTTTCAAGGAAATTCAAGATGAATTTGAATCTTTTTTTCATTCAAATTATTTTATTTTTTATGCTACCAGTGTAAAGAATTGTACCTTGTTTAATTTTTTTAATATATTATACAGATCTCTAAACATATTTCAAAATAAACGACAAATAATACAGCTCTAGTTATTTATTTATTCATAACATGGGTACTAGATATAGTATGGCATATAACGAACTTTTCAGTTTAACGAACAGGCCTGACAAAGTACTGGTTCGTTAAACCGGAAAACTACTGTACATTGCCGATATTAGTGTACAATACGAAAAATGGCACAATTATATTGCAAGTGGGTGGGCCGCTTTACGAACTTCGGCACACACTGTGAGCTCTGAAAGTAACGATATCTTGCATTTAGAAAAGTGGGCTTGAACACGCTCCTGAAATTTTAAAATTGGCACTGAAAAAAATTTTAAAAATAATTTAGATTCAGTTTGAACATTTTATATGCTATTCGAAGTCGGTGACAAAACTAGTGATAACTAAAATTACAGATATGTAAGTGTAGAGTTTGGGAACCTGATTGGCACCGACTTCGAATAGCAATATATAGGGTCCGACAGATAACTTTTTTTTTGAAAACAGGGCGCAAAACATCGAGTGCAGCTTCGGCTGTGTGGCACGTAGCGCCGTCCTGTTGAAACCAAATGTTGCCAATATCCTCCTCTTCAATTTTTGTGAACAAAAATTCGTTCAACATTGCCCGATAACGATCGGCATTGACTGTAACGGCCACTCCTTGCTCATTTTCGAAAAAAAATGGCCCAATTATGCCTCTGGACAAAAATCCGCACCAAACAGTGACTCGTTTTGGGTGCGTCGGCTTTTCAATGTATGCGTGCGGGTTTTCTGTGCCCCAAATGCGACAATTTTGCTTGTTTACATACCCGCCAAGATCAAAATGAGCTTCATCTGAAAAGATGATTTTTTTTTGGCAAAATCGGCATCTTCTGTAAGTCGATCGCAGGCAATATTTCCCAGCTTTGCGCAAGCGTATACACAACCATATTCGTTCAGCGGAAGGATAACACTAATTATCTGTCAAATCAGACATGAGCTAAGTGTTAACATTCACGAAATAAGCACTAGTTGAAAAAAAACGTTAGATGGCGGACCCTATATTAACGCAAATAAAAATGTTTTATTTAACTGAATCTAAATTATTTTTAACTTTTTATTGCTTCGTTTTGAAGCCAGTGCAATTCTTTTTAAAAAGCTTTTTTACATAATTAATTTGTATTTGCAATATATTTTACAGAAAATAAAATAATAAAAAAATGCATAATTACCGATTGCTGATTAAACTTAACGTCAAATAAATATGCTTCAGCTTCAGTATTTTTGTTATAACTTTACTTTAAAATAGCAACAAAATTAGTTAAGCAAATTATTAAATAACAATATATGGTGGAGTAACACTTATATTCACTTTATATTCAAAATAACCGGCTCAAATTCCAGTTACTCAACCGCCCAGCATCCCGCTTAAAAAATCATTAAGTGCTCATCAAACAAGTTGAACCTGTTTAAATTTTAACACTAGTCGAACACAAGAAATATTCGAATTTTGAATGTCTTATCACTTGGGGCACACCTTCTTTTTTTTATATTTCTTATAAAAACTTTTGCAAATTCATGTTAATTTTTAGTTGTGTTGTTGTTCGGTTTCCACGTTGCATCAATGATTTTTTAAAAGCTGCCACAATTGTGTGTTTTGTTTTATTTTTTTTTTTCTATTCTCTATAAAGAAGGAGAGGCAAAAACGCACGTCAAATATTTACTTTATTGTTGAGCGCTAAACTTTTACTTGTTGAATCATTGTTTTTTTTTTTATTATTTAAATTTATATATTTTTTTTATTCTTCTAGAAAACAAAGTTTGCTTTTTAGCTCTAGCTGAGTTAATCACTTCATACTTATCATTTGAGATTTATTTATTTTATTTCTTTTAAAGATTTAAATACTTTTTCTTTTTTTTTAGAAAAATAGAAAAACAATGACTTTTAGGTTTTGGTATTTTTTTTTTTGGTATTATTATTTTTTAATTAATAATTTATTGTTACTTGTGCTCTCGTTAACGTGTCTATAAGAGTTCCACAGAGACTGATCTTTGCGTTGATCTGATAGACTGTGAAGTGGGCATGTTTTTACTTTTTTGTATTTTTCCAAGTTTTTTTTTTTTTTTTTTTTTTTTTTTTTTTTCTTTATGGCAAGTGTAGCTGCTGTTGTTTGGGATGGATTTTTAGCTGGCTGCTGTTAGAGACGTCTCTCGCTCACCAATAATAATAATACATAATAAGAAAAATAAAAACAAAAACCACAAAAAAGTTTTGGTGCTTTTTCCAGCACCCTACAGTTAGATATGGCAATAACGGCCTGTCCTTCGATGTGGACACAAAATGTTCGTTCGATCAGTTTGTATTGAAAACAACAATCAAATAAGAAAATTTGTTTCTTTTTTTCAAAATATAACTAATTGATCGAACGTTTCCGGTTGACATCGAGGGACAGGCGGTAAATTTGAATGTCTGCTATTACAGAAAATTTTTCTTTTAATAATCGTGAAGCTTTATTCTTATGAAATTTTACTTAGAAATTTCTTCCTTTGTTCGCGAGCATGGGAATACTAGAAATACTACTTGAAAAGAAATATATTAAAGACTACAACTATTTTATGTAAGTCTAGAAACCCGATAAAATTTCGCATGACATTTCAATTAATTCGAAACTTTTCGCACACATTGCAGCTACTGTAATGACACAATCCAGAGTTTAGAAAGGTGGGCGGATATACGCCCATTGAAATTTTACATTACATTTGGCACAATTAGGGTCAACCGTTTGTTAGGAAGCCTTTTACTTGCTTGGTAATAAGAAAAGCGGGCAGTAATGATCTTCAATATGCATCAGCAGTGCTGCCAGATTTTGCTGCCAGCCAAAATTCCCAAAAACAGGAAAAAACATTATTATATTCACTTGTAGAGGGCATGGAACTTAATACTAATTTCAAGCTCAAAGCGCAGGAAAAGCTATAGATTTTTTTTGTAATTAAATTAAATAAAAATTTTCGATAAGAATATGTGTGTACATTAGAGTGACCGTTTTTTTTATTTCTTATATTCTCTCTCCAAAATCCGTTCAGTTTTATGTAAAAAAAATACAAAAAAAAATTCATAGCGATAAGTTGTGTTTTAGGGGTTGCGTCCGCCCCTCAAAGTTGGCCTTCAAGCCCATTTGTCAATGTAATTTGTTTGCATATGTCTATCTTTAAAAAAAAACATTTTACAAGAATATGATAAATGGCAATATTTTAGCTCTTCTAGTCAACAACATTAGTCTCGAAGAAAGTTTTTTTTTTGCTAAAATTATTATTTTAGAAAATAATGAAGAAAATAACCAACAAAAGACCAAAAATTATATTTATATGGAAATTATTTATATTAAGCCCAGCAAAAATTTTTCAAGATTTTGTAATGAGTAGTACTCTTTTAATGGCTTACAAAGTAATGAGTGGTACTTATTTATCTGCTTATATAATGTGTATAATAATGACTGTGCTGTAATGAATAAAATAACAACTTATTTATATCATTACGTGAAAGTTATTGTAGTACTTTCCAGTTAATAATGAAATATATCTAGAGAAAAATTTATTGATCGTGAAAATGAGCTTCGAAAACAATGAAATAACTTTGGGTTACTATAATTTTTACTACAAAATTTAAGTATTTTCGCATATTCTTCAATATACATATTCAAATATATTTTTTTTTTTTGTAAAATTATAATTATAAGTTTTATATTTTGTTACAAAATTCGTTTTATTTTTATAAAAAAAAAATGCCAATTAACTTTAAATAATTTTAGGTAAAAAGTATTAGGGCCATTTTCACAACTTGCCTTTAGTTAAAGGCAGGATTTTGTCCGCACGATAAATGGCTTTGCATTATAAAACCTTCATTTATTATTTTTTTATCCATTAAATATTATTATTATTGATAATAATAACAATAAAAAATTTAAATTGTAATAATGCAAAGATATTTATCGGGCAATCAAAATCCTACCTTTAGCTTAAGGCAAGTTGTGAAAATGGCTCTTATTTTTATTAGAAAAAATTAATAATTTTAAGCAAAAAGTAAAATCTACAAAATTTTGCATATTTGTAAGCAAAAATTTACCCATTAAATTTTGAATACTTTTAGGCAATCAGTAATCTATTAACATTTGGATATTTCTAGGCAAAAAGTATAAGGTACCGCATACTTTTTGAACTTCTCAAACAAAAATAATGCGTTCTTCTGTCAAATTGTAAGTATGTACTTATAACTGGAGAGTACATACACTTTTTTTGCATTCTAGTAGGCAAACTTTTTTGCTGGGAACATGTACAATAAGAGCTTACATCTATTATATTAGTTCATACATATACATACAGTCAAAAGAAAACTAAAAAAACAAACAAGAAATTACATTGAATAAATGGGCTTGAGGGCCAACTTTGAGGGGCGGACACACCTCCTCAAAAACAACTTATCGCTATGAAGTTTTTTTTGTAATTTTCTTTAAATAAAACTGAACAGATTTTGGAGAGAGAGAGAGAGAATATAAGAAATCAAAAATAAAATTCTCCATACAACTAACGGCCACTCTAATGTATAGGGTGTTTTTTTAGAGGTATAGAACTTCGAATTGAAATAAAACACAAGAAAATCGTTTTAATGTCCATCAATTTGGCTTTATTGGAAGGATAATTTTATGCCATTAACGTTTAAATATGATTTCGGGCATGTGGCCGCCGCGGCTGGCTCGAATAAAGCCAATTCTACAGGTCCAATTTTCAACCACTTTTTCGAGCATATGGGGCCGTATGTTGGCAATAACGCCACGAATGTTGGCTTCCAAGTCCCCTAACGTTTCTGGTTTGTTGGCGTAGACGAGCGACTTCAGCGGATGCGTATTATCACATAGAGTAAACGTAGTGCGAAAACGATCCATGGTTAACCGAATTAATTGCTCTGTCGACCATAAAATGGACGGAGCTTGCGGTAAACTTCGCGAACTGAACCATTATTTCCGAAATAAATTTGCACGATTTGCAAGCGTTGTTCTTTTGTCAACCTGTTCATGATGAAATGGAAAACCAAACTAAATATTAATCACTTGACAGCTGACAAAATGGCCGCCAGTTAAAAAAGTGATGCCAACTTAAAGTTCTATACCTCAATAAAAAACACCCACATAAACTTCGGTATAGCCCAATATATCACTCTTATTTGCATTTCTGTCAAAGCCATTTTATTTTATTTCTATAAATCAGCGCATAAATTCCCTTCCCTTACTATAACCCATGAATATCTATTATTTCGTAAAAGAATAATGTTGAAAAATAAAATCTAAATTTCATTTACATATGTATCTATGTACTCGTATGTATATAAAATCAAAATTTAAGGAAGAAAACTTTTTAACCCAAAATGTAGACAATATTTGTTTTATTAAAAAAAAGAAGCTATAGGGCACTATAGCATTCACTATTGGCTTGCTTGCATTATTTTATACATATGTATGTATGTATGTACATATGTATGCATATGTCAACATATTTCTTTTATGTTTACAGTACTCCTATACATACATACAAATGTATTTGTATCTTTTGGATGCCGATGCCATCACTAGTGAGATAAAAAAAATTCGCCCGTTTTTACATACATACATACTCGTATGTACACATTTTCGACTGCTTGTGTTTAATTTTAGCTTTTTTCTGTCGATACAGCTGGTTTTTAGTCACTTTTTTTGTCGAGATTTTAAAGCAGCTTTTAAGAATTGATGATTTTAACTGTATATTTTAAAAAAGCTACAAAATTTTACAGATGAAACAGTGGAACGTTTCTAAGCCGACGACAATCTAAGTTTATATTATGACTACCTTAAATAAAGAAATGAAGAAAATAATGGCGCATATTCATAATCAAAACAAAGTATACATTAACGGCCTTATGTATAATCAAAAATTGGCATGAAGTTAGCATAAGTGGCAAAATTTAAAACGGTCTTAACGTATTTTGCAATACAATTTTACATTAAAAATAATGCTGGGATGTAATCGTGTGTTAAAACTACATTATGTGGCGATTTTAAATGTAAAATTGTATAGAGGAACTCGTCAACACGTAGTTCAATTTTGTCACTTATGCTAACTTCATGCCAGTTTTTGATTATACATAAGGCCGTAAGAGTCTAAAACCAGTATTTTGTTTCAAAAAGTATTTCTATTGTAAATAACCTGTTGTGAAAAAAAAAAGTTTTGTTGTTAAATTTGGTCTTATGCAGAATCATTTGAAACTGTTATAACGAAAATTTTATGAAAATTTACAGTTTTGCCAATTTCTTGAAAGCCTTATAGAATTATGGAATAAATTTTCTAGCTCCAAAACTGTGTACTAATTGGAATATAATTTTCATGTTCTAAAAGCTTCCAATAGATCTATAAATTATCTGGGATATTTTAAAAAAATAATTTGGGTTTAAAGTACATGTAACAAAAAAAAATTCTATACAAATTTTTACTAAAGTATGCTGAAATACAAATTAGTTTTTTTTAGAATACGGCCGCAAAGCTTTAACTTTGACAATGTTTTTTTTTTATCTGAAAACCGCAATAAATCTTGCTGATTAAAAATTTTACGGCTAATTTCCAAGGAAACTTTTAAGCTCAAGAACTTAAATAAATTAATGATTTATTTTAGTCAGCTTAAAATTAATATTTTTTTTTTTAATTATGAGTAAATTTTTCCACTCTTGTTTCATTTTACTGTATTTTATAACATTTATTAATACTTCTCCTTTTCAACTTTAATTCAAGTTAAAATAAATCTTCTTTCAACAGTTTTAAACATAAGCATGTTTATGTTTTATTTTTCTTTTACGATTTCTTTTTGTCTTATGGTGATGAACCCAAACAAATACAGGCAAATCTCGGTGTAACGAATCTCGTTTTAACGAAAATCCCATAAAACGAACGTCCAGATTTTTTACACTAACAACCTTATATAGCGAATAATATTCTAATTTTATACTGGATATAACGAATGATGAAGAAAAAATAGCAAAATAAAAAACAAAAACTTGCTAGAAACATATGTACCTATGTACATATTTCTAACATTTAGTTTCTCTTCATATAGCGAATGTTTTGATAAATGTATGCTCTGTATAACGAACGGCAAAAAATATTAAAGCAAAACTACAGCAGAAATGTAAATGTAAAAAAGTATGATACCGTTAGTTCGTATTTGGTTGTTTATTTGAAAACAAATTGCCCTCATTATTTTTACTGTATTGTATCATGTCTACAATAATAATAATTAATAGGTATAACACTTAAAAAAAAAACTTTGCGATATAACGAATTTTTCGGTATAACGAATGGGCCTGACGTTATATCGTTCGTTATACCGGGATTTGCCTGTATTACTATTTTTTTTTTGTTTACTTTCATTTTCATTTCAAATTGTTGTGCAACCTAAATAAAGCTTTGATTCGTGATTTCAAAAGCTCTTTTGTGTCGATTTGAAGTTTTTTTTTTGGTGTTCGCTGGCACATAACACCAAATCAATTACAGACATTGTTTTAAAATTTTCTCAGGAATTAATTTTGTTTGGATTTGAAGCAACAACGGTTATTATAAACTTCCTGCTTTTTGAAGTAACTTATTTATAGAAGTGTTTAAACGAAAATTAAACTACATACATATGTACTCGTATGTACATTTTTAACATGTACATAAACAAATAATTAATATATATATAAATAACTGTGTTTCATGCTTATTTTTTTAGTTTTATACTTGACTATTCTAAAAAATTAATTTATATTTCAATAATGCTTTAGTCATAACTTTTATGGAGCTTGAATAAAAATATCTGCTACAAGAAGTGATAAATAAATTTAATTCAAGAATACATTAGACTCGTATAGAGCAGTGTCCCAAAATATTGGGAAAGTTTTCTTCATTGGTGTATTGAAAAGTGTGTGATTGTAAATTTAATACACCCAAATTGTATAATACTGATCAAAACTTCTCTACTTTTAAGACACCAAGTACTAATTAACAAATTTTTAATATTTCCGGCACGAGCTTTACTAAAGAATGTTCAAAGGAGTTGAATCCATGATATGCAGTATGCAACTGACTGTTATTGGCAGGCTTTATGCTATTTTCTAGACCTTAGAGAACAGAAATATACTGTCAATAGCACAAAATAGTTCTCGAAACCGAGTAGACAAGCCGCAATTTGTTGCCATTGTCAATGTTGACAACTGGATTAAGGGTTATTATATGATATACATACATAGCTATTTGACTTCAGAATAATAATATTTTTAAAAATTTAACAATCGAGCCAGTTGATTTTATATTTTCAGTGAATTACACTTTCAAAATTAACGACCTAATTAACCAAACCAAGGGTTTCTGCTCTCACAATAAAACGCAGTCATTGACGCAAGCAATTCTATCCATATGGCAGCACCTACATTCTTTTTTTTTTTTTTTTGATGGCTCATTTATATTAACAAAGCTTAGCAACGATATTTACCACAACAGGCAATTATATCGAATGTGGAAACCTTTGGTATGAAAGGGATTTTGTACTTATTCAACACATGCCGCCTGTTACAGTTTAGGAGGTACAATAGCCGACTTTGTAATCCTACAATAGCTACAGTTTCGAAGCCATATGCCAATTTAACAGATTGAGAGGCTTTGCTAGAACAGCTGTAAATGACGCGTTCAGTAAACTAATTTTTAACTTGAAGAAAACAAAGCTGCTGCTAAATATTAATTAGGAATTTAGTGCTTTTAATATACATACGTATTTACTACAAAAGTTGGCAGTTTTTTATGTGTAAACTGAACCTAAGACTAAAGAAACTTCCTTACATATTAGTTAGCTGAAATTAGTAACAAAATTTCTTTGAGATCAAGTTGTTCTGAACAACTTGTTCATGTGTAAATCTTTTTATGATCCAACACAACAACGTTTCATGGAGTCCTAGATTTGAATTGAAGAGATGTGCTACCACCCACCTTTAACTGTATTTCTGATATCATTTGCATTTTGAATTTGTCTTCTGCTAGTTTTTTTAACATCTCCAACTTTACGCCTCCGCCTTTAATCAATTCATTGATTTCTAGAGAAAACAACTTAACTTTTAGAAGTTAATTAAAACTATTTATCTGAAGTATCTATTCACCAAAAATTTCCTTAAAATACAGTCAGGTGGTTGCAAAGATAAAAAATGGATCTACATATATTGTGCAGAAGGGCAGATCTTTTCCCCATTTATAAATCCTTAGAGATAATAGCTAAATAAAACGTTGATAATACACGCTTATTTACATACAATTTAATTAATTATTGAATATATATTTTCTTCAATGTCGCACTTCGTTTAAACTGTACTGACTAAAATGTAAACAAGTTAAAAATACAAATAATAATTGTATTTGAAATGCATTTAACAATAAAACGGGTAATAAACAATTACAAAAACTAAGGGTAAATTTGGAAAAGGTTTAGTAACATTCCAATTCACTAATGTGAAATGAGAGTTTCTGATAAGTTAGTTGTCAATAGACGTGTGTTTAAAAGTAATCAATAATTGTTCAATATACATATAAATGTACATACATTTATATAAAAAAAAAGTATGTATGTATGCTAACTTTGAACTTAAAACAATATTCGTATCTATTTATAATATACGAAGTAAAATTTTCAATACCTTACTTTTATTGTCTTTGTTCTGAATTTTGCGCAGAATCGTTTGTCGAATTTGTAATTTTGTCGTTTTTTATAGATGTTGTTTTCGTTTTATTCATGGGACAGACATAATCGGTCCACTCAATTTCCGTAGAACCGCATTGACTTCCTTTGGTAGATTTTTTTCTTTTCAAAGAAAATTGATTCTTTTTAGGCAGTCTAATCTTTGCAGTAATAGTCAAGGGTTGATAGCCTGGCTGTGCCTCTACATCTCTTTTACCGTGTATAACATCTCGTCCTAAAAGCTCTTTGAAATGCGTTGCTAAATGTCGGCGCAGTAATGTTTTACTTGGTGGTATACTCAATAGATCTGCCAGCAAATCCGCATTAAAGCGGGGTTCATATAACATTAAGGCTCCATGCACACCTGCTCCCCTTAAATTTGGTGCATATTCTGACAAGTCGGCCACACGCAGCCATTCCATAACACGATGGGCTGTCCATAATGCTATAAATTCTGGACTTGTATCCATTTCCTCAACATTACACGCATTTTCTTCCGAGTCGAAACTATTTCGCTTATACATCTTAGTTGATCGTCTAATTAAACAATCGGGATTCCATTCCGTTTCCCTCATACATTGTATAGCTCTTCGAAAGGAGGCTATATGAAGACAGGACGTTACTTGTAATTGTACCAAATCTTCAATCGTTAAGCGGTGCAACATTCGTCCATCTATTTTGGATTGCAAAAATGTATCCTTATACTGAGGCAAGCCAATGTCATCTAGCCATCGCATAACCCAACCAACGTCTAAATGCGCAGCTTTCAAAGCCAACGGATCTAATTCCCTTGATGTAAGTTCATCAATAGCGAGCGTTATTTTTTTACGATGTAAAGCACATTTTAAGTTCAATTCTTTTTCAATGTCCACGGGCGAAGCAGAGAAAAAATAATTTAATGGTTTATTTTTTAACCATTTCCTGTTAGGAGTTAAATATTTGTCAGATATTGTTTGATTCATTGAATAATTTCTCAAATGTTAGTGTTAGATGTGCAATGATAAATTTGAAATTGCCATGTTAAATGTGATTAAAGAACTTATAAGCTTTTATTTTATTTTTAGTAAGTGACCTTGAACACTCATCTGGCTTTTCGTTGTTATAATAAATGGGGATGCTATTGCTGATATACTCAACATCCACAACGACAAAAGCCAAATATCTCGCCATGATACTATACATTTTAGATAGTAGGTGCCACTTCACTAAACAACTCTTTAAAACGTTGCAAGATATGAAACTACAAAAACTTGCTCAACCGGGGTGGGAACCTGCCGTTTGGCTACAACCTTCTCGCGGTTTGTTCGAGTTCAACAGAGGTCAAATTAGACTATTATGCTAAAAGGACACTGGAATATAGGGTCCGTTGTTATGATAATAGAAGGTATGATCAGTAGAAGGAAACTATGCATCAAGTCAAAGAATCTATATGATATGCCAAGAAAACGAGCCTAGTCTTAATCGACTTTTCTATAATATCACAATGGGGCCAGCCTAGCTGTCCTTCTGACCTGTAATCTTCATCATATGTAATTCTAGTATCAAGTTTTCATGATAGGAACTTAATCATGATTAGCTTAATTGTGATTAATTAAATGTTGGGTCAAATAATCAATTAAAAAAAAACCCTTTTTTAATGCCCTAGTACATATATTCTTGATAGTCTTGTTAATATAAATTAAAGATTCTCAACAATTAAATAATAAAACAAAGACTTACCGGCAATCATCTTCATAACAAGCCAAGCCTAAATCCTTCAACCAACTTGCAACTTCTTGTTCTGACCACTCCGACCAGTGTTTATTTGTATCGTTTGATGTACATTGAGTGGACCATTCTATGCGCCCGCCAGCCGTTGCTCTCGCTCTGTCGCCGCGCCGGAACTCTGGTTCAGATTGCTCTAGTGCCGATAACTCTAAATTGCCACTATTGCTGCGTCTTAATTTACCAATTATGTTGCGTAAGCCTTTAGCAGATTTCTCTTTCAAAGTGGGCGAAGACGTTGTATTGTTATTAGAATTGGTTATATAACTGTTGAACATTGCTTCAGAATTATCATTGTGTATGGAATTATCGTCAATAACAATTTTTTCGTTAGAAGCAAAAACAACATTACGCTGCTTTCCAAGACTGGCGCCATTATGATTGCTATGGTTGGGATTTATGGGCAACTTTGGTTTGTCTTCGCACTTATTACATTGTGAACGCGGTAGACTGTGATACAAAGGATACATTTGGTGGCGAAAGGACGCTGGTGGTGTCTTTGGCGATGAACCGCTTACATTTGCGAAATTACACTGGGTCAAGTTACCCATACTTCCGAATGAAATATTTAATCTACTAATTCTTTCTCGCGAAGTGTCAAAATGTTCCGAGTTTTTTAACTCAAAATTTTCCTTTTCCAAAGCTGCCCTGTGTAGTTTTAACTCACTTACTTGTGACAGTAGTTCCAGTTTTTGGGTTTCCAGTTCGGATCGTGCGCACAATTGCCTTTGCAAGAGTTCGTCTTTAGCATTAAGTTGCTGATTTTTCTCAGACAATAAGCGTTCGAGTTCCATAATTCTATCTGTCTGGTCACATATTTTATCGGCCAACATTTGATATTGTAGAGAGAGCGATTCTTTATCACGTTGCAATCTGCGCAATCGTTCATCAGTATCTTGTCGCGATATATGGCTTTCTAACCAATCATTTATAATGGCGGCAGTGACTGGATCTGGTGCTGGAGATGTTAAACCGACCTGAAAAGTAGAATATAAAATACATTCTCAAGTATTTTCACAAATATAATTAATCTCCCTTATAGCGGTTGGTGTATTTCGGCTTCGACTACATCAGTTTTGTAGGACAGGATAGTCGTAGTCAAAATCTAAATACGCCAGCCGCGATAAGGTCCATTAAGCAAACAAATTTAGTTACAGTTTTTGCATACAAAAGGCAGCTTAAATATTGACAAAACATAAGAAACTACAAAAATTCTAAAGAAATTTCAACATCCAATAATGTTTCAATTTAAAATTGGCATCAATTACGACTCATGCATGATCACCCACGAATCAATCATGTGGTGTGCATCAGACTTGGACGATTCCAATTATATTAATTTCAATTACAATTACATATAATGTAATAGAAATTTTTTCAATTACAATTACAAGATATAATTGTAATTGAAAAAAGTTTTAATATAAATATATTGTTTTGTAATTAATAAAAACAAAGTAATTATTATTATTAAGGAATTATTTTTCCAATTGCATGTAATTACAATTTGTTTTTTTTTTTGGGATTGCAATTACTTGTAATTGTAATTTTTTCCAACACAATTACTTTTAAATGAAGTTTTTATTTTTCATTTTCAATTACAAGAAAATGTAATTGTAATTGAAAATTTTCAATGTTGTAATCAAAGTGTAATCGTTACTGCCCAAGCCTGGGGTGCATAAAAGTGAGTAAAATTTTTTTCGATCGGCTGAGCATGCATACATGCATAGAGTATAAAAATAATTCTGCCAAAAAAAAGCCGACTTCAATGCAAAGATCTGATAGAAAATTTTCGAAAAAAATTTATGGGGGTACGCGCACCACCCATTTTTTTTAAATGCAAGATTGTGTGTTTTTCAGAGCTCAGGGTGTGTAAAAATCGCTTAAGCAAAAGCACGTGAAATATAATAATAAATTTTAATGGGCGTAGCCCCGCACATTTTTACAACTTTGAAATTGTGTAATTACAAGGACCAAAGGAGTTTGCAAGGTTTCGCAGCAATCAAATAAGTAGAATATCATAAAATCAAATAAAAAATGTGTGGGAGTGTCCCCGCCCAATTTTTTTTTTCTGGGCAATGGGACCAATGGGAAGCTATACTCTCTCAGACAATAAAAATATTTTTACAATCGGTCTAATATAGACTGAGTTATAAAGTAACACACCAAAAAAAAAAATAATAGAGACGAATTGATAACCTACTCCTTTTTTTTTTGAACTCGGTTAAAAATAGTATTAGTAAGTGTGCATGATAGAAATTTGTTTAGTGATTGTTTCATGACTAAAATGTTCTCAAATGTAAATTTATTTATTTATTAAAAAAAAAAAATAAAGATTGTGTGTCAGAAAACTTTTTTTATAGTCCAAGGTTCCACCTCTAATAGTCGTCATAATGTTAAACATCTTAATACAGTGGAACTTGTATCAAAAAGATACCGGGGCCTAACACTGGCCCTTACAGGGAATAAAAAGAAAAGAGTTTTTAAATGAAACTTTGATGATTTGTATGAAATAAAAGCAAAACATCACCTGAACAAACTGATTTCGATAATGGGTATTAATAACTAATAGTTTTTCAAAATTAATTCATTATTTTCGCTTTTAATTATCGATGTACAATTAAATAAGTTCTTGCAGTATAATGGAGTTAAGACACGATTAATGGAAGTGTAAGTTAAAAGTACGAGTAACAAATAAAACGTGGGTGATAGACGGCAGTCAGTATGCTCAATAATTGAGTTTCAACTGTAAATGTAAAAAATCTATCAATACCGAATTAATAACTTTTATCAAATTAATGAATATCAAATGAATATTTTTAGTTGATCAACATTTTACCTCTTTTTATCTAATCATTAGTCAAATATTGGTCATGAGATTAATAAATATCCCCTTGACTCAAGGGCCTTGAGTGTAAAGCGAAAATGTACTATGTATCAATATATATAATAAAAATGATCACCTGTTGCAGTGCTAAGGCCAAAGTTTTTGCAGTTGATAATACATTGTCGGCAGATATTATATTGCGCCCATTTAAGGAATTTACACTTCCGCTCTCATTTTGAAGGCAAGATCCTCCGCTCTGTTGATTCTTTTTACTTACTGAAGCTATAGAAATAATACCATCCATTTGTTGAAGTGCCGCCTCTAACATTTTACTAGCCTCAGAATCGGATTTTACATCCATTTTATAAATACAATAATGACTTGTAAATTATTTCGAACGCTAGAATTAAGACGAAAAAAATGCACAATTATTTTTAGATTCTTTGCAAAAAAAAAACATGTAAAATTACAACATACATACAGTTTTTTAAAGAGAATATTTTATTGTTTTTGGGGATAAATAAATAAAAGCACTCTAATTAAAGGAGTTTTACATCATAATAAGTTACAATTAAAACATAATTTTATAATCCAAATCAGAAAAAAATATTCGCAGAACTTTATGGAAAACAAAAAAAAAGAAGAGCTAAATTATAAATTTACAAGAATACTAATGAAACTGAATTAGTTGGCAGCAAAATAAATTCTTGCGAGAACGAAGCACAGGGTGGATCATGTCTGAATGTGTGAGATCAGTAGCAGAGATGGCATTACGATCACAGCTGATCGATTACTTGGATCAATTTTAATTTTCTGCACACAGCAAAATTTGTGCATAAAGATTTTGTCTCAATCCCCTCAACATTGCTGAAGATTTTATTTTACTGTCTATTTGGCGTGAATTTTTTATACATTTTAATTAATTATCTATTTATGCAGCTCTCAATGTTATTCATTGTTAATATTATTGTCATTCTGCCATTCACTATTCAATACTTTCAAATATACTTATATGGCGCAAGTTTTCTCACAATAATAAGTGAACATAACCCTTCAGTAACGCAAAAGCATACACACAAAGTAATTTGTGTGGTTGCGTTAAATTAAACTTATTTAATTTATGGCATTGGAAAACACGAATAAAAAAGTTCTCTTCATTTGCTTATTGCTATCAGAGTATTCGCTTAAAAAACCAGCTGCTTTATTTTATTGAAATAACAATATTGTGCAATGCTGCCAATACTTTAAGGCTGGTACGGAATTCTAACGGAAATTCATGTTCTCATAAGAACAAACTTACGGAAATTCAGGTTGATAAATTTCTTAAAGACATTTCCCTACTAGGGACTTCCAAAAGAAACATTAGGCGAAATTTTAGAAATTTCGTTAGTTGGTTACTGGTTTGCCGCACAGATATTCAGAATACCTTATTGATGAAGCAAACCAGTAACCACTCGACGATTTATTGTCTCTTAAGGCACCCATAGACTATGCAATATTTTTTTAATACTTTATTGCTATTATTATTGTCATTTTGCTCCGCACTATTCCATAATTTGCACAATATTTAAATAATATACACACATGGCGCAATTTTTCTTACAATAAACGAGTATGTAAAAATAAACAAAATTTACACCCACACGAGCGTAGTTGCACAATATAAATCAAAAGGCTTTTGATTTTATCAAATATATTGTGCCACATAACAACATAATATACACACAGGCAATGTTATTGTACAATATCAATTATTGCACAATAATATTGCAGTGATAACTAACTATAAGTGGAGACTTTTTCAGTCAACTGAAACAAAAATTAATGCATTTTCTGCTTGCATGTGCAGGCAGGCTTTTTTAGTTTGTTATTGAGAGGGGGTGAAAAGCTTGCGAGATAAAAAAGGCACGTAATGCAAATTCTAGGGGGTTTTAGACTTTTCTCTTTGCCCTTTTCGTTGTCTCATCATTAATCGTATATATAATTGTCAAAAAGTCATGAAGACAAAAGTCTTAATGTAAATGAGCATGACTTTTCGTAGGAGGCTTAAACGGAAATTGTCAGAACCAGGCAGGCTAAAAAGGCATAGGGTGCAAAAGCACTTAGTTGTTTACAAATTCGTGCTTTCCGTTAAAAATATATTAATAACCTTGTATTTTCTCATGAAAATGAGATTTTTATTCGGAATTTGTTTTCACACAAGTGCAGCGATGCCAACTTAGCGCATTTTAACTATGCCAAACGCGCTTTTTTCGTCTTAGCGCGTTTAGTAAAAAAGCGCTAAATTAGCGCGATTGTAATAAATTCATCATCATTTCAGTTAAATATTTTTTTAAACTTTTTTTGAATAAATTAAACAATTTTCTAGTATTCAAAACTCATAAAATGTTTTAAATTGGTTAATGATTCTGCTGTCGCAAATAAAATTCCCTTGACTGTGGTGAGACTTAAAAACGTATTTCAATACTGTAAATGGCAAATATTTTAAGATTTCACAACTAAAAATATTACTCGTACTCGTGACCAAAAAATGAATACAATTTATTAAACATCTATTTTGATTCTGTATTAAATGATTTTAGTTATTTAGGATATAATTTCGTAAAAACAATATTATAAAATCTGAAAAGGGCTACTAAAAAAAATCAATTGTATTTACTAATATAATATAATAATAATAATGTACATACAACGATTATTATTAAAATTTAATTTAGCGCGTAGGAAAATAGCGCGTTTTGGCTATAAACAGTTGAGAATGCTGTAACTTAGCGCGTTCTAGCGCGTTTTGCGAAGGGGAATAGCGCGTTTGGGTTATGAATAGTTGGCATCACTGCACAAGTGGCAACGCTGGGGGTACGTATGTTTTTGTTTATTTATTCTGTGTTGTTATTTATTACCATCTGTTTTTGGTCTTGAAAGATTTTCATCACAAATTGTGAATCACAAATAAAAAATTACTTGCTGTATAGATATTTGAGAAATGAATCGTTTTGAATATAAAGAAGCGAGATTGCAAGAAAATGAAGTATTTGTTAGCAAGGAAACACAAACAAAATTGTATGATGGAGATCAGAAAGTAAGAAAAATTCAGTTTCAGAGGTTCCCTGAATCCATGGACTAATATACTATACATACTCTTTATATAGACACAATTTGATGACGGTGACTTGGTGTTAACAACGCACCGTCTCATTTGGGGCAGAGAAGGTGAAATCGCCAAAGCCGCAGTTTGTTTATGCTTACACTTGCAGCTTGTAGTTTCTGTTAGTGAGGAGCAGGCTAGTAATTTTTTATTTGGACGTAAAACTCGCTTGATTCTACATTTACGAAATGCACCCGATGACAAGCTGCCAGGTCCTATGCACAATAGTGCACATTCATTTATAAAATTATCTGGCAGACATGGCATCTTGCCCGAATTTGCAAATGCATTGAGGGAGACTATACAAGCAAGGGTTTGGAACGTCGAAAATATTGCCAGTAAATTGAATAGCGGTCAGAATGAAGACAGAGGAAAACAAGATGTTACAAGAGAAGCTAGATTAAGGATGCGAACGGGAATAGGAGGAATTGAAAAAGCTATCGAAAGAAAAACTAAAGAAACAGATGAAAATATTGCCTTGGCATTTCAGGATCTTAGAGTTTTAATGGGAATGGCAAAAGATATGGTGGATATATCCAGAATCATCAGTAACAAAATACGCTCTCAAAAAGGAGAAATTTCAGATGACGAGACTGTACGATTCAAGTCGTATTTATTGAGTTTGGGCATAGAAGATCCTGTTACAAGGGAAGGTTGCTCGAACGACTCGGAATACTACAAAAGCTTGGCGGAGCAATTATGTATTATACTTCTTGACCCTTTAGAGGTATGAAAATAATTTTTTTTAGTAAATTTTCTCAATGACATCTCTATATTTAAGCAATCTGAAGGAATGATGTCTTTGGCGGACGTTTATTGCCGGGTAAATCGTGCCCGAGGCTTAGAACTGCTTTCTCCAGAAGATTTACTTAATGCCTGTCGGTTGCTTAATGGTCCAATTAAACTGCGAAGTTTTCCTAGCGGGGCTATGGTATTACAATTAGAATCACATGACGATGAATTAACAGCCTCTGATACCTCAGATTTAGTATGCAAAGCCGAGTCGTTGGCAGTTGAAGATTTGGCAAAATTACGAAATATTTCTTTGCTGCTCGCTAAAGAGCGCTTATTAGCAGCGGAACGTCTTGGCAAATTATGCAGAGATCATTCGATAGAAGGATTGCGATTCTATCCGAATCTTATTTTAAAACCGATGTCAACATAATTATAAGTAATGAAGGGAATAAATACTGCTTTGTTTATAAAATTAAACATTTTTATAATGAAATGACTGTTCGCAATTAAATCAGCAAAAAATAAAGCAAAGTATTTTGTAAGTACATACGAGTATGTATTTATATTGAACCTGATGTAAACTTACCATGAAAAATAATTCCATTTTACTTCAGCCGCCTGCAACTTGCGCCCACTCGACTCAGAACCATAAAAACAGTTGAATAACGCGTCCCCTCATTCCTTCTGTAAAACGATAATTATTTGCAGCCATTACACAAACCAAACATTAGCGTCTTGAGAGTTGTAATTCATAAAGTTGGTACCGTAGAAGTACCTAACATGTACTCGTAATAGATTACATAGTTTTTTATTTGCCTTACATTGCAATTATTTTGTGTTGCCATAGACTCTGTGCAATTGCCCGCAATGTTTTTTCATTAGTTGCTGTAAAAGAAACAAAAAAATCATTACAAATCATGAATCAGGAAAACAAGATTGCGCAGCTCCGTTATTTTATTTTCTGCTTGTGACGTAGACATAGAATTTTGTTGTAATCAAAGTGCATATTACATTTTTTTGCGGAATATGCTCTCTCTCGCACTTTTTACAACAAACACACGTGTGTACTCTATATTGACATAGATGCGCAGTATAAATTTTTTTTGCACGTCTGAATGCGCTATCTTGTTTTCTTGATTCATGATTACAAATGGTAAAATGAAATTCCAGCATTTGCCCCACAAAATTGTTCTTGTACATGCGTAGGCATTTTCAAAAAAATTTACTGGCAACGCTTTTGGGGTAGCATTCCTAAAAGTATGTTATTTTTTTTATTAATTTTACGTGCGAACCGGCAATTAGGGTTTCCAGTTCTTTTTTTCAACTAAAAATACGTGTAATTTTAATTGATTTTTGATTTAAAACATACTTTCTGGTTTTGCGCAAAGCACCATTTAATTTCTATAGTTGTTCATATAGAAGAGTTGACTTTGACTTTTCATATAGAAAAGTTGACTGGTATCACAGCACACTTTTCATATATGAAAGTTGACTGCTGTCACAGCACACTTTTCATAAATAAAAGTTGACTGCTGTCACAGCACACTTTTCATATAGAAAAGTTGACTGCTGTCACAGCACACTTTTCATATAGAAAAGTTGACTGCTGTCACAGCACACTTTTCATATAGAAAAATTGATTGCTGTCACAGCACACTTTTCATATAGAAAAGTTGACTGGTGTCACAGCACACTTTTCACTGATTAATTTACTAAAACTTTGTATTTTTTAACACCTTTTACTTTAAGGTTTTATTTATTTTAAACAACAATTAAACACTTTGCTTTTAATCATTGGCAGACTGCAAAAATCTGGCATAGAAACTAAAATTTGAAACAAAAACAAGCATACATACAATGTATGTGCATATGTATGTATGTATGTTGTACATAAATACATACATACATATGGGTGGAGGAGAGATAATCGTTTTTGTGTTCAGTACTCGCCGCCAGCTTCGTTGGCATATTCTTTGCTACATAAACATCCATACACACATACATATTCATTGTAGATATGTATGCACACATATACATATGTATAAACAGTAATATCACTAAAAAATCTGCTGTTACTGTGCTACGAAAAATAATTTTTTTTAATTGTTTTGCTCGTGGCAGTTGGCTGTTCTGTTTCTTTAAGAGAAAACAGGAAAAAGACGCGAACTTCTTAAAGCAACAATGAGAAAAGAGCTGAAATGGAAATGTATGAAACGGGTTGGAAATGGAAATATTCTGATTGCACTTGTTTTTTAGAAAAGTAGGAAAGAAACCAAAACCAATTTTTTTTTTAAATACCTATAAGAATATAGTCTAAAGCAATTTCTATCCATTTCAAGAAAAAATTTCATACCGTCCAAAAATGTTTATTAGAATGTATTTATTTACCCAGATATCAATCAGGTCTTTCTTATCACTTTTTGCTTCACTTTTTTCTTAAAATAAGCGACACTTTACTTTAACACATCCGCGCACTACAAAAATTTTAGAAAAACTAAAATGAGTTAAAGAAAATAATTTTTAAAGACACAAATGGAATTATGGAAATACTGCAAAGATTCCAAGAAACTAAATAGTTGGTTAAAAAGAGTTCGGGGGAGCAAAAGGAAACTATTCTTCTTCGAAAATAAATTCTGTTTTGAGAGGAGAGTCTTATTTAGAAACGTTTAAATACCGAAACACAAAAGAAAAACCGGGATATATAGAGTTAAACTGGAAAGCTTTTGATTTTCGCCCAAAACAAAATTTTTAGAGAAACTGGAAGATTCATTGAGTAGAATAAATTTGAGAAAGACGGAGGAAAACGGCTCAAAAACTTTATAAAAATTAAAGAGCAGAAAATTTATTTAAGAGAAAAGAATAAAAATGGCGCAAACTAATTCAACCAATATAGAAAAAATTAGTTGAAATGGAAATGGACGAAATCATTGGAAAATGAAATATTCTGATTAATTTTATTTTTAGGAAGAGTGAAATCAACAAATTTATTTATTCTACAAAATATACAATCTTTCTGTCATTAAGAAAACACCAATTAATATTTAGAGAAAATTTTATAATGTGTTAAAAATTTTTATTATTAAACTATTTACCAGATATCAGATTTAAGATTCACTTTTTTTTAATAATTTAAGAGACACTTTACTTTAACACATCCGAGCACTTCAAAAATTTTAAAGAAACTAAATCGAAGTAAAGACAATAAATTTGAAAGATACAAATGGAACTATTTTATTCGAAAATAAATGTGGAGAGCGTATTTTATTTAAAGACTATTAAGCAGGGAAGGACAAACGGAAAAGGGGAAATTTAGAAAAAAAATTCCACAGTTTTTGATTTGATTCAGGAAGTAAGAGCAGTCTACATACATGCACACACCCATCTAAATGAAATGAAATACAAGAGGAGAAGTTACTTAAATTTTGTTAATTCCAATGAGTCCCTACAAAATTGAGAGAAAAATAAGATATATTCGGGGGTAAATAGAAAAATGGCGCAAACTAATTAAAGCAACAATAACAAAAGAGCTCCAGTGGAAATAAATGAAATTATTGAATAAGGAGGGAGAACTGAAAAACTGGGAAGCTACAAAAATGTATGGAAATCAAAGAGAATGTTTATTTAGGGGAAACGAGTGAAATAGCGCGTTCAACATGCAAAACCATTAATTTGAAGGGGGCTGAAGTGGAAATGTATGAAATAATTGGATCTGCTCTGTTCTGTTGTGTTCTGTGCTGGTTTGTTCTCTTTGCACTTCTTAAAAAATTACTTACGAAGAAATTGTTCAGAAGCATGTTAGCCATGAACTTTTTTTTATATTAATAACTAATGTTTATTAAATATTATATTTATTTACCCTGATAACAGATGTTTCTTATGCCTTTTTGCTTCACCTTTTTTCAATTAAATGAATTTTTATTAATTTAAGGAGCTTTACTTTACTTTAACACAACCGCGCACTACAAAAACTTTCGAGAAACTAAATCGAATTAAGAAAATAAAGTTGAAAGATACCTACAAATGGAATATTTAAAATATGTACAGCGAAGTTTCCTGAAACAGAGTTTCGGGGAGTAAAGGAAGCTATTTTTCATTGAAAATAAATTCTATGTTGAGAGGAGAGAACATTTTATTTAGCGACGTTAAAATCGAAAAGACAGAAAAGGAGAAATTTAGAAGTAGTAGTAGTAGTATTAGGAAGCTTTTGAAAATACTGGTAAAACAGGAATTAGAAAGCATACATATGCATACACACACTTACATTTATAAACCATAGTCGCTCAAAAGGGGCACCAGCTGGCGGCGAAATTTAATCGGCTTCTTAAGCAAATTAATACACATACACAAATATGCAATGAGACAAACAATTATATACAAAATAGAAACGAGTGAAATCAAAGAGCTTTCGAAATAGGGGAATAAATTTGAGAACAGGTAAAATAGGTTACAATATTTTAACCAACAAGGGGAAATAATATGTGTTTGACAGACTCGAACTACTCAAGAGCTATAAAATAGAAGGAAGCAATGGCAATAAACAACTTGAAATCAAATACAATAGGGTTTTAATATAAATCCTATGAAATACTATTGACAGCGGGGCTGGAAAATATTCTACAAGAACTTAATTGTCTTTGAATGATTGAGAGAGATGAATGACTTTTAAAGCGAATAAAATAAAAACCAGGAAAATTAAGGTACCAAGAATAAAAAAGTGGGAAAAATCTATACAGCAATCTGAGTTGTTTATGGGATGAGCAGAACAGATGTAAGAGGCCTGGAAAGTAATTTTCTCGGTATTAACAGCAGTTGAAAGATTGATGAAAAGAACAGAAAACAGAGGAGAACTACAAAAAAATAGCAAGAAATTAAAAAAGCAATGAAATAGGAAAAAAAGGAATGAAAATCAAGAGAACTTTCGAAATTGTGTGTGAGAGGCTGCGCCGTAAGGAATGAAAATCAAGAGAACTTTCGAACTTATGTGTGAGAGGCTGCGTCGTAAACTGGAAAACAGATTCAAAAAGATGTTAGCTTGGGCAGCAATAATAACAACTTGGAAGGGTTATAACAAGAGGACTGGGAAAGATGTTGCTATGCAATTAAGAAATAACTGAGAATGGAGCAGTATAGTAAAACTTCATGGCAACAAAGACGCAATAAAAAAAAACAGAAATCAAGCTTTTTTAAGAAGTATGTATTACGCGCAAGCAAAACTTCTAAAACTGTTTGCTTCAGCAACTCTGTCAAAAATACTTGTCATATTTGCAGATCTTGGGACAGCTGGCTTGATTTTGCCGTACACTTGCTTAATTTGCTGTTCAACCAAGGCGAATCCAAATGAATTCGCCTTGCGAGCAACTAAGTCATTACAGTTTAAGGTGCTTTGTTAAAAAAGCAACTTTGCAGAACTTCATGCAAGCACAGCTGTTTCTAACTTTTCCAAGTTTAAGAAGCGCCAATAATGGGCGCAAATTGTGAAGAAAAAGTTGTCTTTCAGCAAAGTGGAATTATATTAACTTAATTGAATGGAACGGTCTATATTTTCGTTGTACAAGTAAGTAAAACCCGCAATTTACAAACATTGTATACTAATTTAATTGTTTAACGATTATTTGATCATTCACAAAAAATTTTACATAGCTTGCGCTATGGTGGGAATTCCTATAAACAATGAATAGCTGCTTATCAAAATATTGTACGTAGTAATTTGTGTAAAAAACAGACTTTCTTCTTTTGTGTTGAAATATGTAGTTAAACAACGTCTTGAATGTGGAATCGACGATTTTGGAAACAAGGCTGCTTCTTCAGCAGGTGATTGCTGTATTGGTCTTAAGCCAACAAGCATTTCTAAAGGGCTTAAGTATCAGCAACAGTTTGACTGGAAGGCCAATCAATTAATAAGCACATTAGAGAAGATAAAAGTTAAAGACCTTAAAAGTATTTTTTATTGATAAAATTGAACTGAAGGTGTACTTACATATGTACCTGAAAAAGGTAAATACTTATGTACATATGTACGTAGCGTAGAACCAGGGGGGTTATTATGTAATCCGAATCGAACAGAAATGTGTTCGAATTATAATGTTAATAACATACAAATTCGAACAGTTTTCTTTTCGAATCGAATTACATTAATAACCGTCCAGGTATGTACACAGTTCTTAATAACTCATAAACATGATTGCTTAACATTCCTGTTGCAATTTTACTCAAAGTTATGGTAGAGTTTACCATTGCATTTGTCTGATGACTGGTGAAAATTGGAAATCAACAGGTTTTCCAGTACGGGGTACTTTTTCACAAACTCCTTTCGAAGTTAAGGTTTAGTTTATGCATTACAAAAAGTCCACTTGTCTAGAAAATTTATGTGATTTTCATACACATATGTATATACATTTTCTAGATGAGTTGACTGTTTGTAATATGCGAACTACACTTAAGAGTTGTGTAGCTCATAAACGAACTAGTTCAGTTGAACGATTCCGTATATTGAACGCTTCTGACTTTGTCATTGAATTCTCTTTCATCGTAATCACTCAGTCATTGTTGAAACTACATATTTACATATGTACATACGTAAATGATGAATTATATGTACAAACAACATAAGTAGGTCATTTATTCGTTGTGCTCAGCCTGAACGATTCAGGAAGCGCAGCGCTGTGAGCCCTATAAGTTACACATAAAATTTGGTTGAATTGTGTTGCATGTGAGGCTATCAAAGCAGAGATGGTGTAACCCACAACTATTTAATTAAACAATTGCTCTATTTAATTCTTTTATTATCTTTCCTTACTATAATCTGTGCAAAAACGATTTTCAGCTCCATCTTGCTTAGAATATCAAAAGGTGGCTAATTAAAATAATGTATGTATTTATCACCAGAACAGCAACCGAAAAACAAATCCGAAAAAGTTGTGTAAACTGCGCTGATGGTCTCATATCAAAATTTACTAAATCTTAAATATTTTTGATATATAGTACAGAATTTTATATTTATGTATGTATCTTATTTATTCTTTTGCATTTTTCATGTAAGTATTCAGTTAAATAATTCGGATAATTTCCAAGTTGGATTATATGTACATCCATATGTATAAATTCTTATAAATAATACATATGTATGTAAGTACAGACATATCGCTCATTTACTCAAAAAACGTCATAACACGAAAAATGGATATTTTGAGTTAATGATGCAGAATTAATGCTCTTATCGTTATTCATATTGTGTAAAAATTTCATACAAATATCTTGCACTATCAACTCTTGAGAGAAAAATAAAATTTTCTTTTTCATTAAGTGTAAATTGAAAACTTTAAACGTGTTTTCTGGCAAACTATCTTTTTTGGGTTGTGACGTTGTTTCAGTAAGTGAGCGATACGTATGAATTGGATATCGTTTGCTTAACTGAAAAGTGATGTAAGCATACATACCTCAAAAAATAGCCATATAAACAAAAAATAACAAAACCTAATTTTGAACAGGGGGGTTATAATGTAATTCTATTCGAAAAGAGAGCTGTTTGTATGTTATTAACATTACAATTCGAAAACATTTCCGTTCGATTCGGATTACATAATAACCCCCCAGGTTTGAAATGTTTTTTCCGTTGTGAAAACTTACCAGTATAGTTTCTAATGTATGTATGTATGTATAACTTTTCATTTGCGATGTCGATATGATGCATTTTCTTCACGCAAAGTTTACTTTGCAGTCTTGAGTTTGTTGGTGAGATGGGATGCATACTAGATATGTAGCTTCTTCGTGGTATAGTTACAATTTGTAAAGTGAAATAAAGTTTAAAATCAAATTTAAGACTGCCCAAGTAAACTTTGCGTCTTACATACATATGTATGTACATATGTATACACCACCATTCTTCTTTCTCTTCCCTCCATCAAACTCAATACTGTAAAGTGACCTTTGCCTGTGGAAAGGGTCTCTAACATGCGTAATGGCTGTCATTATTTAACAAAACAATCCCAAAGACCACGCTAAAATTTGTTTAGAAAGAACAAAATTCATTAATTAGAATTAGTTGCGACACAAATTCTACTGTTGCATTAAACAGCGTTTTATAAAATTATATTAATATCGAAGTAAATTCAGAAATCAATTTGAAGTTTTGAATTCGCTTTGCCTTACACCAGTTTAGTTTGCCGAAGCAAGCAGGGCTGCAAAGCAAAACATATGAATTCACCTTGTAGTGCTGCTTAAACATTAACAGTTTAAAATGCATTGTTGGGAAGCAGCTGTAGTGAACTTAATAAGAAAACAGCTGTCTCCATATTTTCAAGTTAACAAGCGCCAAAAGCCAAGAAATGGACGCAAGTTGTGAAGAAAAAGCCGCCATGCAACAAAATAAAATAATATTAACTTTATTAAATGGAACTGGCTATGTTTTCGATGTGCAGGGTAAGTACAAGTAGCAACTAATGAAAATTATCATCTAATTTGATTGAATTTTGTGTTGAAAGATTACTTGACCATACGCAAGAAATATCACATTGTGGGTGCTATGGTGGGCACTTGTGCTAACAAAGGCTGGTCAGCAAACGATTGTAGTAAGTTGTGGTAGAAAAAGATAATTTATTTTATATATAAATAGTTGATTTACAGCCATGCCTGTGGAATTGACGAATTTGGAAACAAGACTGTTACTTGAGCAGGACATTGCTGTACTGGTCTCAAAGCAAGAAGCACTCTTAAAGCATTTAAGTGACGAAAAATTAAGAGAATATCAGCAACAGTTTGATTGGAGAATAAACCAACAAGCAAATGCCTTAAAGGAGGAAAAAGTTAAGGAATCCGAAAGAAATATTGATAAAATTGTAGCGGGGAAAAGGAACAAGTTGCTGAAGCAAGGGATACCAGAAAAAGGCAAGTACCCAGGCACAAACAAATAGGGTTGCAGTTGTTTGATAATTGCAGAAAAGCTTTGGAATATTAAACTAAAACTTATTTTAATACTTCAAAAGTTGTGAAAACTTAATACGTATCAGGCGCGGAAGAAAAATTGCAAATCCGAGGCATAAAGCTCTGTTTTTGCAAAGAGAATGAGTATGAGTTTGTTATTTGGGCTTTTTTTAATTTGTTTTATTCGCTAGTATTTTTAATTAATGTAATTTTAAATATTTTAACAGATATACACTTAAATCCTTTGGAAATTTTACAAGAAATACGTGATGGCTTTAAATTCGATCGTAAAAATGCTTTGCTGGACATACCCTGTGCTCATGTGGACACTCATGGTAGGTTACAGCATATAAAATTAAAAAAAAAGAATATAATACCTTATAAATTTCTTTCAGTCGGCCATGTAGTTGAATTCTTACAACCTGATCGTTCTCTTAAGTACTTGGTTTTTCGTGAATATTGGCTCAAAGGGAAATATGTTACTTGTGGTGATACTTTTGGTGCCGACTTTCTCATCTATCCGGGAGATCCTTTACTTTATCATGCCTCGCATATTATTATTTTGTTGAAAAGTTCAAAAATTAAACCTTTGGATTTTGTGACGAAAGTACGTTTATCGGTCACGGTTAATAAATTGTGTGTTTTTGCCTACTTTGCTGAGGGTGAAACTGAAAATGAAGAACCTAAAATCATATATCAGACGTATGTGTGGGAGGGCAATCGTAATAAAGAAAATAATTAAGTCCCACGAAATAATCAAGAAACTAATTCCAAATAAATCAAGACTGGAAAGGTAAACAGTTTAATATTTTTACAACTAGTGACCTGGAATGAAAGCTCAAGGAAAATTTCATTGTTATGCTTTTTTTATCATCTGTAAATATATTTACACACAGATGAATTTTTTCATTCCAGGTTGCATGTAGTTTCGTTTTTGTAGTTATAGATTTCCAGATTTTTGCTGTGCATATCGCTCATTTACTTGAACAACGTCATAACTCAAAAAACTTTTTTTTTTTTTTTCAGAAAACGAATAATTAATGGAAAAAGAAAATTTTCTTTTTCTTTCAAAAGTTGAAGATTCAAGACATTTGTATGAAATTTTAACACAATTTGAATCAGAAATAATTTTAATTTAATTGTGAATAACGATGTGATGATTATTTCTGCATTATTAACTCTAAAATCTAAATTTTGAGTTAGAAATTGTTCAAGTAAAAGAGCGATGTGTAGCCAAATGTTGCCAGTCAAGAAAGTTTTCTGTTTAAAAATTATTGTTACAAATAAAATTTAAAATTGTGTTCTTTTTTTATCAATCATTAATAAAATTCCGCTTGAAATTTTTCCCTGGGAACAATTCCAACTAATAGAAAGTAATAGGGGAAACAAAAAATTCTAATTGAAAAAAGGAGGAATTTCACACGGAATTTTATTCATGATTGCCCTGATTCTTATAAAATTTAGAAATAGAAATATTTCCTAGTTTGGTCTATTTGGATTGTCAAGTTTGAGAAAAATTTATTCGAACAAACGAATAACAAAGTAAAAATATAAAAATATAGGATTGATTATAAAGTTGTGGTTTAAATTATGATATTAGTTGGGACTTTTCATTTGTTTAAATCAAAGTTTAGTTGTTTTAAAGAAATTTTTGAGTAAAGGTTCCCTAATGGATCTGCATTAGCAGCAGTGAAATTCGCATAGGAACTAGCTGCACTCCTCAATAAGCAATTTCAATGTACATTTTAATAAAAAAAGTAAAATAATAATTTTACCCAAACTCGAATTTCGAGTAATGGGTCGATTATGGATTGCAACCGAAGTTCAAATAACACTTTTCATTATTAATAGGTAATTAGGGCTGTGAAATAATATCCAACATTTTTCATACATCCTGGATGTTACAGCATTATAAAAAACTCCCAAAATGTTGGAATTGATTTCATATTTTTAGGTAGAATTTCATTTATGTTTTGGAGATATTTCATCATTATACATACAAAAAAAACTGAAAAGGAAATAACTCTAAAAAAAACAAATAATTTGTTATTTAATTTTGTTGGGAAGCATTTAATTTTTCCAAAGTATATATGCATTCCCGGCCTCAATCATTTTCTGCTCTCAGGTATCTACAAAACTGGTTTCGCTTCCCAAAACATTCCTGCATATCGGGACTCAAGGATTTTTTCCCTTGATTTTCTGAAATTTCGGCCTGCCGGGCTCAAGGATTTTTTCTCTGAGACCGGCTTCGCTTTTCAACGCATTTCTGCATTGTCGGCCATTAGCAAGACTCCAGAATTTCTCCCTTGAGGTTATGTCCAAAACCGTGTGCGTTTCCCCAAAAATTTTCTGCACTTCTCAAGGATTTTCGTGGTGGCTGTTCACATATTACGTTACGCCCCATGGGGGGGGGGAGGGGGGTTAAGGATTTGTTACTATGTATTTAGAAAATTAATACTGAAAATTTTGTAAAAAGCGTTGGCTAAGGGGGGAGGGTATAAAAACTCCGAAAATAGCGTTACGTAATATGTGAATGGCCTGGGTTCGAGCCCTTTCCGACAGTCTTTAAAAATAACAATACCACGCACTTTTCTGATGTGCATTAGTGTTTATTTGTATCAGTGATGAAGGCATAGTCACTGGATTATACCGACTTCAGTATTGTGTAGCAGAATAATCGGCGAAGTAAAAGAACCAGTAAAATTGCTGCTGAACACAGCTTTAAAAATTGAATACGCCTGATTGACACCAGAGGCGCTGCAACACTGCATTATTAAAAACGTGCAAAAAAGCAGAGTTGTAAAAAAAAGAATGAAGCTTTCCTCTATCTCTTCCTTCACCACCTGTCTTCCCTATCACTATCCCTTTCCTAAAAAAGGTAATACCTAGTACTATGTAGTATAATAATAGTAGGCACTCATTGCCTGAGTGTTACTTCTCTTTAATAAAAAACCGGATGCGCCTTAAAAAGCATTTCTGCATTGTCCGGCTTCGTCAAGGTTTTTTGCAAAAAGATTTATTTCTTCATTGCCAGTCTTCGGAGTTTCTTACGGGTTTTCTCCTTAAATATTTATGCATTTTGGACTTATTGCATATTTTTTGAAATATTTAATTTCTTCCCTGGCAGTTATTTCATTCACCCACCCCTATCGTGAATAACAAGTGGAATTTTTGTTCATCTGAAATTTTCTTTCCCCTCGAGGGGAAGAAATTCTATCGTGAATCTCCCGTGAACTATTTTTCCCCGCTATTAGTCCCAGTGAATGTCAAAAAGAGAAGAAGATTTGGTTTTTTTTCAGTGAGAGAGTAAACAAAATTATTAAAATTCACCAACTTGAAAAAATATGCAAAAAAAAAAGTTATTTATTTGGGCATTATCTGTGTTTGTCCAAATAAAAGAACTATAAAATAAAAGTTTATGTATATAAATTTTGTTTTATTCCCGCATTTGGTAAAAACAGGGAATAAAGAAATTCATAATCAGGGCAATCATGAATAAAGTTCCGCGAGAAATTTCTCCCTTTTCTAATTAGTACTTTTTTTTGTTTTCCCTATTATTTGCTATTGTTTGAAATTGTTTTACGGGAAAAATTTCTCTCGGAATTTTATTCACGATTGCCCTCAATAGGAGAAAAGGGAAAAGTGAAAAAACTCGCGTGGAATTTTTGTTCATGATTGGGCTGATTAATATACATCTACATACATACAAACAAACATACATACATGTATTTTTTTAATGACTAAAATTTTCTGCCATTGAACAATATTTCTTTTGCAATTTACAGCTTCAACCTACCGCCACTATATCCACATGTCTAATGACTGCAATTTAAGAACAATTACTTTGGAAATTGCAAATCGGCACAATCAATACAACCATATGGGCGTATTGAACAATAAATTTAAAACACGTGATTAAAACAGAAAATTGTCTTCGAAAGTCGTCGTTGCAACAACTGAGAGCGATCATTGTACAAATGTTCTCCAAAGAAGTCAACCTTAAAATCATATCGCAAAATTCAACGTCACACAACTTCAATAAAATAAAAAGGTGAGTTCTAAATTAAAGAAATATTAATTGAAAATTTTGAAGAAAAAAAAACTTGTTAGAAAATTATCTATTATTTTATTTATTCAACTGAGGATAAATTTATAGTGAGTAAGCTTAAAAAAAAAATGAAAAATCCAAGCATGAGCGAAACTTCCCTGCAGCTTTTTGATAATTGATAATGCATAGTGATTTTCTTTTTAATTAAATTTTTCATGAAGTCTTGAATTAAATTGTTACTTTGGGCTTCGTGAGTGACGATCAAAATAATGGGACGTTTATGTCTTAGTGCCGGTCTTTGGACCAGGTCTTCCCCTTATTCTATCTATGGAATGCTGCCAAATTTTAGTTCGGTTGCAAATCAACAACCATAATTTCTTGGTTAAATTTACAATAAGTGTCCCATGAGAGTCAGCTACCAGAACGAATTTACTAGAAAGAACTAATTACAATTTTTTTTTGTATTCTGTGTTCCAATTAGAAACAGAAATGGCAAAGACACGCAGCTAAATATCCAGGGTATCCCAAGTAGTGTAGAAGGTTCCACCGGAAGCTGCAAACGACTTTGTTTCGAAGATCCATTCTTAGAGTTTTTTATAGTATTCATCAGTGTAAATTTTATTAAAATGTTCTGCCTTGATAAACAAAATAAGTGTAAGACTGGCTTCACACTCGGTAATATTAGTTGAGTAACTTTTGAGTTCATTGAAAAGAGAGCAGAAGATATTTTCCTCTCTCGCCGATGAACTAATAAAGCCAGCGTTGCCGATTTCTGTGTAATTATCAAAAAATGGGACAAAAATTTTTTTCCTGAACTATTTTGGGACCATAAATTTTTGTGTGTAATTTTTGGGTAATTTCGCCCCAATTAAATTATTTAATTAAAGATCTTCATTTCATTAGTTGAAAAGTAATACAGAGTGAGACAATTGACTACCCTAGGCGGTAAATGTTAAAATAGTCCGTTGATTACATTGCAAAGTAATCGAAGTGTCAGTCAGCACTGGTTGCGAAATCGTTAGCTTAAAGTTAGTGTAAAGTTAACGGAATTTCCGAACAGGGACAATAACCCTTCTTTGCTTCGCGCAATCGGGTAAAAAGGACTTCGAGGCACTAAATAAAATCTCTAAATACTGTTGTCACCCAAAAGCCTTACCTCATGTAAGGAGAGATAGACCGGAAATGTTCGTCAGCAAGGACTAACGGCTTTGACTCACAATCCTACACAATTCCCCTTTTATACACGCAAAGTTTACTTTGCCAAGCCTTAATTCAGCTGTGTGAAAGACAGAGGGAGGAATACTATATCTTTCTCGAAAAACTATAACCCTGATCTGATGAATTTTTATTGTCTTTTGAAAGTTTTCATACACTCCATCATACCAGGGTTGTATTTTGTAAAAAAAAAAATCGCACGATTGTGTAGGACAGTGTATCACGGCCTTAAGTGAATATGTGTCGAATTGGCATGAACGCAATGTTCTCACTCGCTTGTGAGATTAGGTTTTCACGGATTCCACTTCCGAAAGAACAAACCCATTTTGGTGCTCTTAGCTCCATTTGTCATACCTGGGCTGGGCGAAAAATACATTCTGCATTTGCTCAGTGCTAAACTAATCTGTAGATAAATACGTCACATGCTAATATCCCTGCAGTATTCTGCAGAGTCGGAATGCCCATGAAAAACGCGCTTCTTTCGGCGAATGCAGAGAAAATGTGCAACGGTTTCCTCCTCCTCTTCACTTTACACATTTTCGACAGAATCGTTGTACGGTAGATTCAATCCCTTCCACAATCGTCTGTTAATCTGGATGTTGATCAAGTAACCCCGTCTACACATCTGACCTGAGCGTTTCTGAATAGTTCTTGCTGCAATTGTGCTTCGCAGTGATGTATTTTTTCTTACGGTGGGGTTTTCTTTGATTTGGAACGATCGAAGCATTTCAATGGCTTCCCTGTCAGTTACATATAGTATTCCTAATTGTTAAATTACTTTTTATATTTCGCTTACGTTTACCAGACTTGCAGGGCTATGATGAATTTTTTGTGGCACATGCGAAGTGTACTCGTATATGGTTCGATGTTCGATGGTTGGTTTGCAAGTCAGCCTAAGGCATTTGACTGCATTTTATGATTTCGTTGTGTTGCAAAAGACGTTTAATTTCAATTTACGACTAATGTACGGAGAGATGAAGAGAGCTTAGAGCTGGCACATAAAGAAAAGCAGCAGCACACTTAACGCGGAAGCTAATTGCAACGATTAATAAAATATTTGCAACAAGCGCTGACAAACTTAAACATGATTCGACGTGTTTTTCGTACAGAAATTTTTAAAGTGCAAACAACAGAATGTGAGTGTGTGTATACATACATGCATACATACGTAAGTGTATATCGTTAGCTAAAATGCAAAAAGGCGTAACTAACAAAAAAATAACTAAAAAAACTAAATAAATATTTAGTTAAGTCCCCTTGTTTTTTGTTAATAGAAGCGATATTTTTGATCACAGAAGTGTAAAATTTTGTCAATACATGTAAGTAGTTTAATCAAAAGCTCGATTTTGAATTTTTTGTTAGTTACGCCTTTTTGCATTTTAGCTAACGATACATTTTTTGAATTTTATTTAAGATTTTTGTTCGTTTTATTATAAATTTTCGTTAAAATGTTGTGCATACACATCTAATTGAGTTCAGTTGAATGTAATGAATAAAATTTTTGTATTTTAGGCATAAATTTCTCCTTTTTTAAGATTTTTTGTCCACTAATGATTGTTCATTTCATTTCTCTGACCATAAAAAGCCACCTACTCAACTTCAAAAAAAAAAAAAATTATAATCGCTTAAATTTGTGGTGCTTTCAAAATCATATTGTTTTCCTTAAACTGCAAACATACATACATTGATAATATGTATGTATGTCTATACATATATCATTCATCTCATTATGCAAATTTAACAAACTTTTAAGTCCTTTTTATTTGTATCTATCTAATGCATCATTAATAATTTTTAAGAAGTCTGCACCAAATGATGATGGACTAAAATGCGTAACATTAAATTTATTTATTCCAAGCTTCGGGCATTTTTTAAGCTGCAAGTAGTTTTCGAAACAGACATTTTGCTTTTACTACATTCATGTTCATCTTTGTCTTACCATGTTAGTGCAGCATTATTGTAGATACATTGTTTCTATAGAACATCAACCATAACTAATGCACTTTATAGTGGGCTTTTTAAAGATCTTTTTTATTTTGACATTGAGAAAGTGTAAAGGGGTTGTCCACTATAACAAGGATGAGATATACAGTCATTATTTAAATAGGCCTGCGAAAACAGCACGTTGTTCCGTTCTGCTAGTGTTTGTCATAATAAGCCGTGATACACTTATCCTATAAAATCGTGCAATTTTTGAGAAAATAAAACCCTGGTATGATGGAGTCTATGAAAATTTTCAAAATACAACAACAAGTCATCAGATCAGGGTTGTATTTTTTCCTAAATGAAGCATCATCGACAAACTAATTTTTTTTTTAACCGACTTCAAAAAAGGAGGAGGTTATCAATTCGTCTGTATTTTTTTTTTCATTGTTGCTTCATAACTCGTACATTTTAGACCGATTGTAAAAAATTCATTTTTTGTCTGATAGGGTATAGCTTCCAATTGGCCCACAATTTTTTTAATTTGATTTCATGATATTCTACTTATTTGATTGCTGCGAAACCCAGCAAACAACTTTGTTTCTTGTAATTACACAATTTAAAAGTTTCAAAAATGGGCGGGGCCACGCCTATTAAAATTTATTAGTATTATATGTAAATTTAATAATTTATGAAACTTACCACACACCTTGAGTTCTAAAACACACACAATCTTCCACTTAAAAAATGGGCTGAGTCACACCCATTAAAATTTAATATTTTATTTTAAGTTGTTCTAATTTACCGATTTTTATAAAACTTACCACACACCCTGAGCTCTGAAAAACACACAATCTTGCATTTTAAAAAATGGGCGGAGGTACGCCCATTAAAATTAAATTTTATATTTCACGTACGTCTTACCAACAGATTTATTTTTTATTCTAAAGAGCACTTCTGGTTTTCGAAAATCAAGGCAATCATGAATAAAATTCCGCGAGAAATTTCTCTCTTTTTCAATTAGAATTATTTGTTTTACCTATTACTTTCTATAGTTTCAAATTGTTACCCGGGAAAAAATTCTCGCGGAATTTTATTCATGACTGGCTGCCTTCAATGTTTTATCAGATCTTGGCATTGAAGTCGGTTTTTTTTGGCCGAATTACTTTTTATTTGTTTCAACACACTTTTCATCTGGAAAATTTCTCGCCAAAATTACATAATTTAAGCACTAGAAAAATTAATATGTATGTATATGTAAAAGTTTCATATTTTACGAATTGATGCAGAGCAGAGTTTCTCCAGAGAAAGGGTTACACATCCCTTGATTGTGTAATCTGTGGAAAAAGAAATGGTATAATGGTATGAGGTTTGAAGAATTGTTGAGATTAGTGGGAAGTTTGGTAGATAATAAAGAAAAAAAGATATTCTTTAGCTTTATATGTTTGTTAGGTTAGGTTGGCAGATTGCTGAGAAGAGAGAGAGTAAGTTTTAAGCTCGCTTGGGTCCAAATAACAGGACCTTTGTCTTACCTGAGTGAGCACAATTCCTGCATTGCCCAGTGATTGCAGATACGAGGGTCCCAGTTTCAGTACTCTGCTTATATCGATAAAATAGCACAGAGTCATTGCTTATAGAAGAGGTAGGCTTATTGCGGCACATCGGCAATATGATTCGAGCAGAATGATTAGAGTGACATACATCGATTTCATCGATATTCACTTACTGTGTGATAGTTCCCTTCCTGGCCATTTGACATTCACAGATAAGATTTGATGTGATATACAAAACCTATAGGGAGTGTTGGTGTCTTAATAAATTGGCTACATAGCTTAAAGTAATATGCCTACTTAACATCAGAGGCGCTGCAAAGATGTTATAAAAATTAACAAAACGCACAATACCGAGTTGTAAAAATGGAAAAAATTCCTCTCTCTTCTTTATATATACGAGTACATATATGTATCTGTCACCTTACTATCTGTACTTGCACTATCCCTTACCTGCACTCAGGTAGTCTAAGGGCCATTATTACAACTTAAAGATAGTAAAAGCAGGATTTTATCGTACGTATAATAAGTTGTTCGTTATTAAAAACTTAATTTAGCTTATCAGGTAGGATAAACCTGCCTTGAACTTATCGCTCACTTTAGGTTAAAGTAAAATTGTAGTAATGAAAAGCGTTTTAAACGTCCGATAAAATCCTACTTTTAGTTATCTTTAACATGTAATAATGGCCGTAAGTTAGGTTAGGTTGAAAGAGAGCCAGTAAAAAAAACTAACCCAATCCGTTTCGGATTACATCTACATATGCTTTAATAGCATGTTGTGCGCTCTTGATAAATATTGAGGTGCTACCCAATAAAAACCATGAAAACGTATTAAACTTGAATCAGATTAGGAACTTAGTCTCCTCAATATACTTTCTCAGGTTTTTCCAGCCAGGAACCCCTAAGAGCAACTTTTTGGGTTCGAGATTAAGATTAATTCATTTCTCTAATTAGCTAATCCGAAAATTAACTTAATCTCACATCAATTAAGTTTGATGTTTTTGAGTGGTAGTTTAAACTTCTTTTTGCATATGGTATTACCATACTGAGGAACAAAATAGTGGCAACATTTTCTATGCAAATGTCATACATGTTATCAGTACACTTTGATTTTTTGTGGGAAGAAGAAGAAACTGCCATTTTTGTTATTTACAAGTGTATGTTATCAATATTAATGTAAGATTAAACCACCACGATTGGCCGCTTAAACTAGCAAGTAAAACCATATAATCGACTAACCAAAAATCACTAATGAAGATTAACGTTAATTTAATCTTTAATCGTGAACTCAAGAAGTCGCCCTCAGGTATTCCATATCTGTACCTGTGTTCTATAACTGGCGGGAAGTTTTCGCGTCGAGAAAAATCAAACAATTATAATGGTTGTCCTTCCTTTTTTCCACAGGCTGATTCATATAAAACCTGAAATAAGCTTACAAGGAACATGAGCAGGGAACTAAGTTTTTTGTTACTCATCCTGTGTTTCACAGAATGATAACAAAGTTTTCGTCTGGAAAAGTTCTCACCAAAGTTACAGATGGAAGATTTGTCTTCTAATTTGACTGAATTGAATGGTTTAGGATTCGCGTTTAGCCTCCTTTATCTTCTTGTATTTTCTGAGTTTCATTTTATATTTATCCCAGTATACTTTAAATTTTTTTCCGTCGGGCTCTGTTAAAGGCCGTGATACACTAGCTTACACAATCGTGCGATTTTTGAGAAAATACAGCCCTGGTATGATGGAGTCCATGAACATTTTCAAAAGACAAAAACAATTCATCAGATCAGGGTTGTATTTTTTCGTAGATCGCGCGATTGTGTAGGATAGTGAATCATGGCCTTAAAGAGCCTTCTGCTTTCTTTCGGACTCTTTCTATTACGTAGTTTACAGCACTCCGCCAAGGTTTCCCTACGGTCAGTACTCATTCCTTCCACCTCCGAATCTATCAGCTCCACACTGTCAATTGGTGCTGAGTAGTTTTCGAGTTTGTGTTGTAGACTTAAACCTGAATCTTGAACAGTCAGTTTTGGTGTCATGTAAAGATTACAGTTACATCTTAAACTTCTTTACTTTCCCTCCTTCCACTGTCATGTTTGTTTACCTGGTAAATTTCGCCTCATTTAAATAAAAAACCGCTTCAATCACACTTGTCTCTTATGTAACGCTCACACCTTGTTTAGTAAAGAAGAAAACAGACAGTAGTCTTCAAACTAAAGTTTCATGAATTCATTATAGATTTTAAGTGACTATTCATTCTATGATCCCCACTATTTATACAAATGCTGCACGTATGCGAACATTTTGTACTTGTTTTCATACGCCTTTGGGGTCTAATTTCATTTGTTACCATAAACGGCCTTTTTGAAATTTCGTTTCGAAAAAAGAACAAATAAAAATTGCATGCTATTTTCGTTTGCTACTCGTAGATTGTAACCAACCAACTTACTCACCAACTATGTAAAGAACTAAGAAACTTCACGCAGATCTCACTCAAGATGATCACAATTGCATACTCTTAGAAGAAGAAGGAATATGATGGCATCAACTATCAACTATCTTCATTATCATTTAATCATTCGATTCACTACACAAGTATGTATCATTATTTTTATCGTGGTCGTTATCTTTTATTTTACTAAATTTGGTCTTATCGACATTGAAAGAGAAAAAGTTTATCGCTTAGATTTTGATCTTGGTACATACATACATGAGTGTATTCATTTTTTGGGGTAGAAGACTATATGGCAATGCAATTCTGCATTAATGAGGTTTCTTCCATTTCTATTTGTTATTACTAGACTGGTTGGTTCATTTCAAATACATATGTACATATTTAATGAGCTTGTTTTCTTTTACTTTTATGTACATACTCGTATGTATGTATTTTTTTTTTCTTCACTTTAAGATTAAGACATTAAAGTAAAATGGCCTTAAAAATTTTACTACGTGCTTTTATTTTAATTAATTACACCATGTTGAAAGAAGAAGTTGTTGTTATCTGTGAATGGTATAGATTGGTTATTTGCACAATCATATGCACAAAATACCAATGAAATATTTTATGCGAAACTTTATGGCAGTTCAATAAATTAAAAAGCTTAAATAATCATTAAAGGTTTGGGATTTATATAAAAAGGTTCATTACGAAGGCGGGACATTAACTCAGTGACTTTTTGAAGAAACACAGGTTTTTGTATAAAAACTTAGAGCCCTTTTCCACACGCAAAGTTTACTTTGCAAAGTCTTTATTCAGCTGTGTGAAAGACAGATACAAGTAAAGTCTCTCTCTCTCTCTCTCCCTCTCTGTCTTTCTCCCAGCTGAATTAAGACTTTGCAAAGTAAACTTTTACGTGTGGGAAATAGGTGTTAATTTCCTTTTCAACCTAGGCTCCTTTGAAGCCTATACAATTATCCCACGTTTCTCCAATTTTTGTATCCTTTCCGAAAAAATATGATTTGTCGAGGTCATCAAAATAGGCATTCGTTTGTGCGATGATTTCGTCGTTGGAGCCAAATCTCTTTCTCTAAGTATGGCAACCAAAAATAGTCACTGGTGGCTAAATCTGGAGAATAGGGCGCATGAGGAAGCAATTCGTAGCCCAATTCATGGATTTTTGCCATGGAAACTTCTCATGGTCAGGGTGGATATAATTTTTTTCTTGGCCAAATGAGGGCGTTTTCCCCCAATTCCTCATTAAATCGACTCAATATGTTGGTATAATATTCGCCATTGATTGTTTTCCCCCTTTTGAAGGTGTCAATGTCGCCAGGACTTGATTGGCTGACAAAGCCACCTTTGCCTTCTTTGGCGCCGATTCACCCCGATAAACCCACTGGTTTGATTGCTGTTTGGTCTCCTCCCGTATGTTGTTGTTAATCCACGTTTCTTCCACGGTTACGAAACGGCGCCAAAACTCATCTATATTGCGGTTTAACAACGCCAAACACTCCTGCGAGTTGCCACACGATTGGGTTTGTTAACGATTGTGATCAAACGCGGCAGCCAACTTGCGAAAAGCTTTCTCATAGCTAAGTGATCATTTAAAATAGAAATTGCCTTTGGCTTCCACAATCTCACTCTCGATCTCCGATTGGCCAACACTAACTATCTCGTGAGTTTTTCAGTTATTTCGGGTTGTAGAGACCTCAACTGGGCGTGCAGAACGATCAGCATCTTCCGTGCTTGTGCCACAACGAAATTGAGTAAACCACTTTTTTACCATGGAAATGGATGGTGCAGAGTACCCATAATATTTATCAAGCTTAGCCTTGGTTTGAGTGATGTGTTTTTTTTTCCCGCAAAGAATTCACTTTTTTACATTTTCTTCTCAAAACGCGCGGTAGTTTCTTATCAACGGCTGTCTCAAACACAAACTAAATGACGCAACTTGTTCAAATTTAGACAGGAGTCAACTGACAGTTGGCTGTTTTAAGAGGAGGGAAATTCAAAAAGTCACGGACTTACTGAGCCACCCTCGTATTTGCCTTTCTAGGTTTGGCGGAAAACATTTAAAAAAATTTATGCTTTAGATTTCCGCGGCCGATAAAACACTTTCTACGGTTCTATCTTAGTAGTTTTTACCTCACACAGCTGCTTCGTCCAATCTCGCGATGAAAATGACGGGATAAATACGATATGGATCAACTAAGCGGCGAGTCCTTCAAATCCTGCAAAACTCAAGTCCGACAGAAGCTCTGCTTTAAAAAGAGTATCTGGTCGATCCCTCCATTGACTTCACCATGTTATAGTAGGAGAAAATTTACTATAAAACTTTTATCTATTGCCAACACAATTGTCATGTTAAATTTAAAACCGAAACATTAAGAAAAGGAAACTAGACAATTTATTATTATATTGATTTCTGCTCATCTTGCAATGATGGATGATATTTATTTTTCCCAAGAATTTACTATATTTGATGCTACAATTTTTTAAAGAACATGTGTGTAAGTTTTAGTTTGGAATTTTATTACATGTTTCTTGCGCTGCCTTCCCATGTTTGTGACCATAAAGTTAACGTAATAAATTTTTACCATTTACAATGTTAACAATTACATATTATTTATTTTTTTTAAGTAATCGTCTTTATGTTTAATGATTCACTGAGTAATCAGGTTGATTTACAATTAACAATCTAAAGATTTTTTTTCCTAAAAGGAAAGGAGTTGGGGAGGTTTTTTTTCATATTTTTTATCTTGGATTTTATGTGGCTAAATTTTCTTTGTAGTTGTGTGCCTTTAAAGTTAATAAACTTTTTTAAATGGTAATTGTGGACAATACTCGTAGTTATGATAGTTATGTTCTTTCTTTTTTACACATGCTTAAGCATACTTTTTTTAATTTTCTTTACAACGACGTCAATAACAATAATAATAGCCATTAATAAGTTCTCGTAAAGGTTATGGTTTAAGTCGAAGACTTGCCTAAATAGGCCGCTAGCAGAAGACTCATTTGGTTTTGCAAAGACATTTAAAGAGACTCTTTGTTGGAAAAAACAGGGTGAAATGAAAAACTGTGTAAGGAAAGATAGAAGATTTCTGTAGGATGTGCGGGGATGTAGAGGAAACAGAAACCATGGAACATATTATCTGCCCGAAGCTGCAATGTCATTGGGTTAGATGGCAAACTGGAGTATATCAGGGGCTTTATCATGGGAATTCAGTGGTTTGATGACAGATAATAGGGGCACTTCTTTGTACAAGTGGGGGGGGGGGGTTAAATATTAATATTAACGGGGCAATGGAAGGGTCTCCGAGTATCGTAACCTAACCTAACCTAAGAGTTTGCTATACATAGGACCAACACTCAGGGGATGACCCATACGCATACATTGGATTGTGCCTGATGTGCTCGAACTAGGAAAATGGGTTGGTGGGGAGGAGGATAGTGGCAGTAGTGTCTGCGGACTTACTATATGAACTTTTCCTCATTGAAAATGACAAGAAATACCTCTGCAGGTAGTTTATTATTGCACATATAAGCCGCACGGCTAAAAAGCGCATGCACTAGCCAATCTACCACAAATGGTTGTGCTCTTAATGAAGGAACGTGTTGTACGTAAAAATGTGTGGGTATCAGGAGCAAGTTTCCTGATTTCATTAGAGCACATTCCACATTCCATTATACAGGGAAATTAACTTCACATTCAGTCGATGCTCTAGTGAATCAATATACTTACTGTGTTGTTTTTCAGGAAGTGTTTCCAACATGTCCGACTAGCTAACAAGCAACCTTTTTTAATGCTTGAGTATTATTCAAACATGTGATTGATTGCTTGTCCTAATGTCAAACACATCTCTTTATTATAAACAATGTTGCCATAATATATATATATATATATAACACTTACATAGTTGAATATCTCACTGTCACCAATCTTGTTTCAAAGTGTTTATGGTTTAGTTGGCTGCGTAGAAGCCATAAATTGCGCGTATCCCATCATTAACATCACATTTGGATAGCCCAGATCCCCGTGTATAAAAGAATTCGTAGGAAACAAATAGATGAATGTGAAAGCGCAAATGCAGCCTTGTGTTTAAAAAGTCTACAAATGGATATTTGGCAAATGAGATTAAAGGTTGAGGTCGAAGGATGGTCCATACATATGGAGTATGTGACCCTCGCTGAAAGCCGCTTGCGCTTCTAATTGGTATCATTAAGTTAAACTGTCCAATGCGACAAATATGACAATGTCTAGGTTTGATGGGAACTGCAGGAGCTGTATAGACCAAGAAGAAAAGTCATCCCAACACCTCCGTGACTGCTCAATTTCTACAATATAATATCTTTGTATATCTAGGTTTTTTGGCACCTAGACACTCTCAGCTAAGTGCTACTGACAGATCTGCTGGGTTTTTTGAAAAGGGAAATTGACACCAGATGATCTCGATTCAGCATATGGTGATCAGCTGTTAACTTCTCTTTTTGTGTCAAAACAAAGCAACACGCTCGGAAATTTTCTCACTGTTAGTGAACAAATATACAAGGCGAATATGCAGAGTTGCATACCATCTGGTATCAATTCGCCTTGAGTGATAGTTTGCATGAACTGTTCAGAATCTAGGGTGTTAGCTGGTCCTCTAAGCATTACAATAGACCAAATGGTCTCGACTTTCCAGTTAACCTTATCTAACCAAACCAGTGATTTTAATATTAAACTACAATCAACAACACCCTTTAAGAAATTAAACGACTAACACAACGCATGATTTAAAACATTTTCTTTACGTTTTAGAAAATATGTCCATTTTCTGTTAGTTTCCAACTGAGAATAGCAGAGCAAAGTAAAATTTATAAATATATAATTTTGTCTTTAATGTAAAACAAGCCATCTTAAGAGGTTAAAGTTTAAAATGTACGACATGAGTTGTTTATGTTTCCGTAGTATGGGACATGAAGTGATTAACCAGTGAATGTAAAAGAAGCTTAAATTGAATCTAAACATATCAATATAAGTAAAGAATACAATGTATACACATACTCGTACATATGGACATATTTTTTTTAAATGTTCAAAGATTGTCTTAAGAAATTTTGCTTTCTTTAACACACCTCTCTTTGTTGCTGTTTTTTTTTACTATTTTTAATGAATTTCATTCATCCCTTGAACCATTAAAACATTTACTTAGCAGGAAAATTAAAGGATAATATTTTTGTCTTGCCACAGAGTCATTTCAATGCAAAAAATAAAAATAACAGAAAAGTAAACTCAACATAATGAAATGTAAGCAAATGTTGAGCAAATTAAAAGAAAACAACTAAATAAAAATTTATGAAAAAAATAGAATTGTGCAGAGATGTCGAAAAGTAAGATATTTCCTATACATACTCGTACGTGCATAAATATTTCATTATCAATAATTTAGGGGAACTATAATGTGACATATTCGATTAATGGGAAGAAGAAATAATACAAAAAATTATTATGTGTATTATATCCAATTTCAGTACGTTGCACAGTGGGATGGGTGCATACATTTTTGAGCAAAAACTATAAAGAGTGATCCTAGATTATTGAAAGTTGACACGAAGTGCCAATATAATATTGACTAAACTGCTGAGCCATGTGAAATCCCTGTGGCTTCCACCACCTGAGCTTGCAGAAAGTTCGGCATCTCAATGCTTTTACAATCACAACGAAAGTAAACCACTTTTTTACCATTGAAATTCACTTTGAATGGACCCCATATTTTATTTATCAAGCTTAGACTTGGTTTGCATATGACCACCACGGCTGGCTCGGACTTAGTCTAATCTGGAGGTCTAATTTAAGATAACTTTTTCCAAAATGTTTGGCCGTATATCGGCAATAACGCGGCGAATGTTGTTCTTCAAGTGGTCAATCGTCGAGCTGTGCGACATATTGCGCCATTTTGTTGAAACCACAGTTCCGGCACATTCATAAAGTGCATGGACACATATCCAATTTCGGTGCACGAAGGCGGATAGACTGATTCGGGACTTTTTCTACGCTACACTCTACAGCAGCAATAACTTCTTCTGTACGCACTATACGACGTCTCTGTGGCTGGGTATTATCATTTAGAATTTTTGCGAAAACGTTCCATAGTTAATCGAATTAATTGATTTGATGAACGATTATGTTGACCGTAAAATGGTACGTCCGTGCGCGATACGTATTTCGAACAGAACCATGATTTTAAAAACATAAATCACTTGACAGCTGACAAAATGGCTGCCAATTAAGAAGTGTTGCCAACTTAAAGTTTTATACTTCTATAAAAAACACCCTTATATTGCCTACGAGCAAGCAGCAGGAAGTTTTCGGTGCTAATGCGAAGTTTGTCTGCTATTTACACAAACCGAACATCAAAACTAACAAGAACGAGTCACACAACTGAGCACAACAGTTCATTGTAGCTTTGAACAAAGCAACTGAACACCAGCGGATATACAGTCTAATTCGAAACGAAAGAAAATGCTTTCGAACTTGTATGGTTATAACAAGTAAATTAAAAAAGCATTTTCTTTCGTTTCGAATTACAGAGTGGACCCCCAGCACGATTAAACAACATATTCCTCATTATTGTGAATGGCGTCGTCGACGTCACATCAAGACGACAGTAAATATTGTCACTTGTCTACTCTATATCGGCAACAATTGGCTTTTATTGATAATCTCTTGCTAACCTCCAAGGCTTTGTAAAGTAATGTAGCATGTTAATAACAGTCAATTGTTGTCGACAAGGGGTAGACAAGCCATTCACAATAAGCATTATTATTTCTAATAAATTTTGCAATCAAAATTTTTCGTGTTGATTTTACATTGCATTTTTTTTCATAAGTGCTGGTAGCCAAGAGTACCTTTAAAACCATCATTCAATTGCCTTTTACCGAATGCCTGCCCCCTGTTTTAACTGAAAAATCAGTTTGGAATTGCTTGCTTACTTTCGAATTTTTTTTTATTCTTTTTTACCTTCAAATCATTTCATGCCTTTATGTCTAAAATGACTTTATTTTGTAATCACTTAATAAATATTTAAGCATATTGTTGCTATGAATAGTTTATACATACATGGTTTTTTTTCGCATTTAAATGCTTCAAATGCGAGCACAATTTTTATATACATATATTTTTGTTGGCAGTCGATTGTGACACATACGCCAGTCGTAAATTTTTTAAACACTTGCACGCATGCGCATTAAATGTTGTATATAGTCTGCAAATGATTTGATTTGTGTTGTTGTTTTTTTTTTTGCTGCTGCTGCTGCTGTTGCTGTTACTAGATATTTGATGGCATTTTACTAATTGCATGAAAAACAAAACATGAATTACAAAAAAAAAGAAAACAAAATTATAAAGTAAATTCTCTTAAAATAAAAATATTTATATAAATAATATATAAAACCAAATTTTTATAAGTAGAAAATAAAGCAGAAATACCAGTTACTTGTAACAAGCAACATTTAAAAACTTATAGGAATTTGCAAATATTATTCCTTGGAATATTAAAAAAAACACACTTTTAAATATACGAGTATTTCCTTGGAAGCTACTCACACTTGTGTCTTTTTTCCTAATTAAAACTATTTTTCTAGGAAAATAACACAAATAAATAGAAAAATAGCAGCGATCACCCACCTTTCTAATTTATAAAAGAGATTGCTGTTCTTTCTTAAACAATTAAAATATTTCCAAGTGTCTTGCCACAAGAGATGCCACAAATATGGCACCGCCTTACCAAAGTTACTTATGTATGCATGTATGTACAGCTAATTAAAGCCAACTTTACTTTTAAGTCCAATCAATAGAAACTACTTTGAAAAAATGACTTAAAAGCAACATTGTCCAAATTAAAAACAAGGAGGAACAAAACATTGAATTGTACATCCAAATGTGGGGTGTCGCTTAGCAATAATTACACTTTGTCAAAGTGACAGTTGTGACAAAAAAAAAAAAAAAACAACCGTATGTTGTTCAGTGGCTGTAATGCTGATTGCTACGTGCTTCACCACTGATGAAGTATATTAGATTGTCAAACTGTTTGTAATTTTTCTATAGTATATATTTGAAGACAATTGCGTACGGTGTCTGTCATTCGTTGCTGGTAATCATATAAACTTTTGAAGGACCACTCATAATTTCGAATCCTTTTGGTTGTACTACTACCAGTGTCCTGAAATTGAGCTAAAATTTGAATCAAATAGAAAACACGTGTTTTTTTTATTATTAAAGCACGGCTTATAAGGGTATTTTGGAATATTCTGCCTTATCGTGGTTGGCGTATTTCAAATACGACTACGACTGTTTGGTAATAGATTAAAGAAGACCTCAACAGTTTTTCTTTAATATATTACCAAACAGTCGTAGTCGTATTTGAAATACGCCAACCACGATAAGGCAGATTAATTGCATTTTCTGGTACTCAAATCGTTATCGGATTTGGTCACTGACTGGTCAACATAAACTTCTGTTCTATATTACCTATGGATTGTTTTCTAGCCAATTATACTCTACTGAAGCCACAAAATCCAATTACTGACGCCTTTAGGTATTAGAAAATATTAGTAGTGTGATCCTTGCAGGTCCCAATTTGTCGACAGGGTTTGTCAGATATATCAACTCTGTGTTATCATACCAATCATTAAACAAACATAACTGGTATGATAACATAGTTGACATATCTGACAAACCCTGTCGAAAAATTGGAACCTGCTATTTGATCTATATAAATAAAAATCAAATGTCGTTTGTGGGTAATTGCAGCATTTAAGAACGGTTGCACCGATTTCGCTAATTTTTTTTTAATGCTTGTCCTAACGCCCACTTTTTGAATATTTTATGCGATGAAAGATCTCTAAGATTTAGCACAGCCTTATGTAGCGCTATTTCTAGTTTCTCCAGTCAAGTACAATATTTTGTTGCGGTAATATTGAAATTTATACCACGCCTTACTAATTGAATTTAGTTCAATAGTGCGCAAAATTATAACGAACGCTAGCAAACTTAATATATTTAACAGATAAACTAGTTGTATTTTAATAGTGCGCTATAATTTGAAGTATAAAATATGGTTTATTGGTTGCTTAATCATAAGGCCTAAACGTTCACATAGATGATCTTCTAAATCAGATTATTTGCCTAAAATGGTAAAATGGAAATGTATCAACATAGCATGATTTAATTGGCAGGGGAAGGTAAGCCAGTTAAAGTTTATGAATATTATTTTGCTCTATTAATCAACAAGGGATTAGCAAGGGATTTCAAATAATCGCTTGTAATCCAAATTTAATATTGGACTTATGTTGTTCCTACAGTCTGACCATAAATAATATTTGTATCTCGTACTACGTATGTCCGTTATTCTTTGACTTTCATTATGGTCGGATGATATATGAAATTTAGGGGTGCTGTTTTTTACTCAGACATATATAATAGGATGGTTGGTTGGTTAGTTTACGTAGATGATACCTTTTTGAAAATACCACTCCAATATCTATTTAAGTATTTGTATACGGTGATTGGTACTAGATCCAACCCGTCGTATTGAGATATCTGATAAAGTCACTCAATCCAATCTCTGATAAATCTTAAAGGTCGTCTAGTACATGGCTGCCTAAAAACTTGTGTCTCTATAGTTTCAAAGCTGGTCATTCCCAAAGAATGTGGAAGATTGTCTCTTCTTTGATTTCTTCTCGACAACTTTGGCAGAAATTATTGCAGGAGAGGCCAATTCTACTAGTATGTATGCCGACCGTCCAGTGCCCCTTCATGACCGCGACGAGCCTCAAGATGTCCCTACGGTTTACTACTGCTTGAAGATCCTGTTTATCATAGTACCAAACGGCATGGCTACCGGTTCTGCGTTAGAGGCATTTATAGCAGAGCCAGCTCGTCCGCCCGTTCATTACCTGAAAAATTGCAATATGTTCGAACCTAAATGAGGGTGACCTTAGGATACTTAGGTTATGTATAAGTAACTTCTTTATGTTATGTATAAGTAACTTCTTTGCTGCACCGCTCGGTGTCATCCTGTGTTCCAGCTATTCCTTATCTCACTGCGTATTAGATTGGGATGCAAAATTTCCTCAAGAGATACTTTTATCTATGTCACATGTCTATGTTCGTACAGTACGGCTTAAAAACGGATTCTGCCTGTAATTAGTAGTACGATTCACTCCCATATAAACGCTAAATGGATTTCTTCAGAATGAAGAACGTGTTGTGAGTGGAAATATCCGGGTATCGGATATTAGTTCTCTGATTTCATTAGATCACATTCCATTGAAGAGATTCCCCAAGTGCTTCCTAGTGAAGTTCATGAGGTTTTTAGTTTTGTGAGGGTTTAGCCGAGAACCCTCGCATTTTACCGCAGGTGGGCTCTTTGCGCCATCTGACTTGAGCAAGAAAGGTAACATCGAAGCTTCTCCAGGAGAAGTGAGTGCGAGACCACAGAGATTATCGATATCGATCTTCCTGAGTAGGATTCCCTTCTTTTTGCCAGGTCATCAACAACTACTTTGACCAAAATAATCAATGTGATACATACGTGAATGCTGCGCAACATTCTTGGACAAGAAAATATGTGGTACACACATCTGTGAGGGACTTAGTTGCAGACTGACTGTCAGTTACGATGTGAATAACTTTATTTGATATTCGATAAGACCTTAGCCAAGTTCGTTGCTCTTTTAATGGCAGATATCTCTGCCTATAGTATGCTCTTTCGTGCGGGAGTCTGAAACACATTTTAAATGTAAAGGTTCAAATTTCAAAGTATATGTTATCTTGCTTTATAAATCATCTCTTTGGCAGGCAATACAAAGGTTGTATTAGTCTATAAATCTGCTTAGTCTAAGGATACGTATATCCTCAAACGTAAGAGGAAGAGCTTACGCCATTCGATGTGATAATGCTCCTAACTATCAATCTATTAAACCAATCTAAGGATCGCTACCATCGTTTATATTTTATTTTTTTAGTTTCTCACGTTCCTAAAAAATTCTTAACTGCCCATACTGCCCATGGCCAGCCTTATAGCAGAGAGGTTTGGTCTCACAGTTATTCACCGTGCATATATGCAATGGTCTTCTCTAATTCCAAACTCTTAGGTTAGGTTAGGTCTGGGTAGTCAAAGAGGAATGGCTCTCACAGAGATTTAACGAATCTTAGCAGTCTACACAGTTCGACTCTCGATACAAGTTCCAGACTTCGTAAAGTGTGAGCACCAATAGAGTTATATCTAGTGCGGCTTAGAGCCGGACAGTGGCACAGTAGATATTCTACTGCCTACATTACTCCAGGTTCCTTATATTTCCTGCAGGTACCATCAAGTAAGTTAACAATCCTAACAAGTCATGAAATTATTTGCTATCTCCTTGCAATTACATACGCAATGAATTACAGTGCGTAATACCGATTGCACGCATCAATCTCGTCTTAGTCTAAGCTATACTTCCCCTGTTTGTAGCCTGCGCACTCCAGATTGGCAGCACGTACAAACAAGCACTCTAGTTAAGTGTAATAGATACTCATACCAACTTTATACAATCATAACGCAATTGTGTTGTAAATTATCTGAAATGTTCGACACATGCGTAGATTTGTTTGTACTCGTAGCTCGTGGTGTTTGTTATACTTTAAAAAATTTTTCTTTAAAGGCAAATAACTTGTTCGTTCATTTAAAATGTACAGAATCAAATTGCTTTTTTAAATTTTAACTTAAATGAGCACATACCATGGCTTAATGGTTTTTTGTTTGTTTTTATGGTGCTGGTCTGTTGGTGTCGTGTTGAATGTAAAGGCGTGGCATATGTTTGAATTTTGTTAAGAGCATGTTTTTTCTAGGCTTCTCCAACCAGTCGTGCATTTCAAATTCTGTGTTTACCTGTTGTTTCTTGAGACATTTTGAGAGTTGGTTGTTTAAGTGTATGTGTAAGTGTAATACGACCAATTTTTTTTTGTCTTTGGTCTTTAAAGGCCGCATAGAATAATGTGCGTAACAGGATATTTGTACGAATGACGAGATTGGTACTTTTTAGAAGAAATAAAACAACCACAATAAAATTGTTAGCATTGTTATCTTGTTGGTATGGTTTTAGTAATGATGTAAAAAGTGAGCGACATAAAACCGGGTTGAGGCAGGCCGTTAGTTGCGCCAAAATTTATTTCCAAATGAGCCAGAGTCATAAAACTTGCATTTGAAAAAAGTTGGCTTCTCATTTTCACCTGTTTATATTTAAACAGAGTTGCCAACTAGCACACATTTTTGGCATTTATTTATGTCGTCGAAGTGTTAGTAATTGAAACGTGATATTTTTTTCTAAAAAAGGCTTGCAGCTAAAATTTAAATTGGACACATAGTGCATTGTGGTGACAGAAAGTGAGTTTTCAACAGAACTATTGCGCTAAAACCTATTTAATGTCAGAGAAGTTGTTCGTAAATTCTATTCATCATTCTTCGTCAATCTACTATAAATCAAGACAACATGAGTAAGTTTACCTGTTGGCAAATATTAGGATAATTCGAAACTTCGGCACACTCGCTGGTCGAAACGAAAATCATCTGACTTTAGAATCGATTCGACCAGGGAAGCGAGTAAATGAGAGACGACCAATTGCGCCACAAATTGAATCTGCCCATTACTCATCCATAACTTTAATGTACGCATGGGTTGCAATAGACATAACTCCTCCGTATTTGAAGCTCCTCGATAATAACTTCATATATTTGTCAGGCTTAACAGTGAAAATATAAATCAAAAATTCGCCTTGGATTAAATCTCAAAATTAAAGATAAAATTTTTAAAGAATTCATGAAAGTAAAATAACTTATATCAATACTATCGTCCATCAAAATTCTCAGCAATAACCTGGCAACTGTGGATTAAAAGCTGATACAGGAAATCCCATATTGGGAAGTTGAATTGATTTTAGCCTGGGTGGCAAGGTGTGGCGATCGTCACGTGCATCGAGGTACAAAGAGTTGAAAAAATTTAATGTAATATAACGTGAGTGCTCCTGTAATGATGTGAGATCCTGTAATGCTTCAATCAGCGATATTATATGTATATATAATTAACCAGATGATATTCACCAGTTGTAGTAGTTACTGGATTGTGTTCGACTTGATCATTCGTATGGCTCCAATATGAGTGGTAACGCTGTGCCGGTAATTGGTGAGGAATTCTCTTGGATAACTCCCTGTGGATGTGAGCAACCTCACTTGGAGCGCGTGATCACGGATAATTTTACATAGTGGCCGCAGTTGCTACCGAAAATGCTGGGAAAATAGTCTTGGCTCCCATTGTCAAATCAATACTAGTGATTGGCGTCACGCGGTCAGCCAGATCCTATTCTATTGCTGTTGCCATACAACAGAAGCTATTTTGACTACGGTCTTAGCACAAAATACCTCAGCAAGGTACTGGCTCATAGTGCAGGGATAACTATGTTCAAAGATTGCAACCTATTTGTTCTTGGTAAGTCAAATGGTGCTTGCTAAGGGTGCATGGAGGCGATGGTTGGACGATCACTATCACCCAGTGTTTAGACCACCGTGAGATAAGGCCGTAAATTCAGGTGATCGCGTTAATCTGAAACACATCTGTCAAGTTCAAACTGAAAATTTCTTTCAAATCTGAAAAGAAGCATTCAAGTGCTTCGGTGTAAAGTGCTCTGGAGACGATCGAATAAACTCATCAATCACATAGTTGTGCACATGCTGTCGTAGTTTTTCAGCTGCACGTACCCGTTTTTTTATTTTTTGTTTGATGGTGGATTATTTGATCGTCTCCAAGTCTGATTGAAAAAATAGCAGTTTGCTTATGATTATGGAGAAGTGCCCGGTCGATTATCCCTTAATACGAACACTACTAACTTAAAATACAAATAGTGATTGACATGTTTATTTGTAGGTCTAATTTTTTTTCTTATTTTTTAAGAGAAGTAACATTCAGGCAATTAATGCCTACTACTATTACTAGGTGTTACCTTCTTTAGGAAAGGGATTTTGATAGAGAAGACATGTGGTGAAGGAAGAGATAGAGGACAGCTTCATTCTTTTACAACTATGCTTTTTGCACGTCTTTAATAATGTGTTGCCGCCATTTTATTGGCTATTTTACTTCGCCGATGATTCTGCGATTCTGCGATTCGCCGACGAAGGATGCCGCTCTGATGTTACATTAGGATTAGTATCCGCTGAATCCGGAGTAGTTCAGTGACCAATATCTATGCCTTCATGACATACGACACTCACACATCTGCACTTATTAGAGGGCTTATTTGATCGTACCCATTGCACTTAACATATATTTCACTTCATCCAATCTCATTACTTATGCCGACCGAAAGTGGAATACAACTCTCATGTATGGGTATGCGTTTCAAAATGTATTTAGTAGCTGTTCTGCTGCGTACATGAGAGGGCGAAGAAGCACAGCGATGATAGTAGGGTATCCAACTCTTGACTCATCGGAACATCTACCCAATGTGGCTTGTACCTTTTTTTGTATCGCTACTACAATGGAAGGTTTTTTTTTTTTAAGAACAAACACAACCCGCGAAACGATTAGGTTGTCTGCAGAAAACACCCAGGGTCTATGGCGGGAATCGAACCCGCGACCTCTGGACTGAGAGGGTAGCATCGCTACCACTCAGCCACAGGGGCATCCTAATAAAATTACGGAACTTGTTCCCGTAACTCGCATATTTTCACGGACAACACGGTCTTTATTAATAGCACAATAATTTGTGTTCCATTTTGTAAACTAATCGCACTAGAGAAAGAAATCGTTTTTTAACCGCACGGTTGTACATAGAATAAACTACCTGCAGAGATCTATCCTCTTACCTTTCAATGCAGACAGGTTGAAATAATATCCACAAAAACTACTCCCTATGTCCTCGCCCGAACAACCTATTTTCTCGGTTCTAGCACAATGCATCACATGAGTAGGGACAATCCACTGATTACTATTCGTTCCTTCGTTGCTTGAAATATTTATATCATTAAACCCGGTTTTTTCATCACTCTTCGTTAAAATTAAAGGAAAATTCATTGTACAATAATACGATAGCAATATCATGTTGCGTCACTTACTCGACTGGTTGATTTTCTTTCATTTTTATTTTGTCTTTTAGCCGACTTTATTGTCGCCGTATCGTGTGGCATAAGCGAGACTTTAGCTTTAGAATTGGCATGGATTAGTTGCGGCTTCATTATGCAAAACAAGTACGTCTATTTATGAATAAAAGTATAAAAAAAAGATTATTTTTTTCATATTGCAAAGTACCACCACCACCACATTTCATGGTAAATAGTATTTACCAAGCATTGGTATCACAAACAAACCAACCAACCACCGACTTCTTAACCACATGCAGTCGTCGTAACAGTCGTAAGCGGATTTTTGTTTAATGTTTATTCTTAACGTTATTGTAAATTCTTTATCTATTCCCATTATTAATTGTTTAATAAATAAATTTTTATTGCGGAAATTACATGTGTTCTTTTCTATGATTTTTCGTGTTAAAAATGTTTTGTTTGATCGCCCGTTTAAACAAGCCGTATGACATGTCTGCGAGTGTTTTCTGCAGAAATCCTGCCTGAAAACGGAAATTATGGTATCGATAGTAAAATACTCGTATACAGGAATGTCAGAGACATAATTTAACAACTCACATGGCTAATTGATAAAAGATATTATATGCCAGATATGTGATTTTCTATTAAGATATAATACATACATACTCGTACATACTCGTATGTATGTATTTATATATATACTGTTTATAAAGAATTTCAATAAAGTGTTAAATTTATGGAAAATAGTTAAACGGTATAAAACAGCTTCTGTAAATTTGCATAAAAAAAGTTGCTTAAACGATTATTGACATCTTTGCTGTACAAATTGGTAATGCGTAAATTCTTCAACGTTGTCGAAGTGATGAGTGAAAGAAATTTCTTTTTTCTCTTGTAGAAAACATTTAAAAAAAAACAATATAAATAATTAAGAAGACCAAATTTTTTCAAATTAAATTAAACAAAAATCTCATAAAAATTACTTTCGAAAATTAAAAAAATATATGGAAACAGTTGAATTGAACTTGCAGGTCATCGTCCTTAGAACTTCTCGTTAAACTCAAGCTCAGAATGTTTGAACATTTATAAACATTCCATAATAATAAATAATAATAATAAAATCATATTCGATTTAATTTCGACCAGGGGTCAAAGTGCGGCATTCGATATTGATCGAAATTTTATGAAAATTTATTCGATATCGAATGCCCTTACTTACCCCCAAGTATGTTTACTCGATTTAAAACCGTGTAAAACTATTCGTATTCACTTTAGAGAACACCAACAATTTTACTTCGTTTGCAAAACGAGAAATTTACTCGGATTCAGTTTACAGAACAGGGCCGTGTAACTCTTGCTTTTTGCGTCCAATAAGGTTAATTACCCGGCCAAATCGATTTCATGTGAACTTTGAACTTGAGATATTAAAAAAAGCATTGTTTTCGAAGTCTTTTTTTTTTTTTTTGACAATATGACTTCAAACATTTAAGCAATTTACGTTGCAGTCACACGTTCAAGTTTTGCTTTCAAGTTTTTGACACACACTTATTGTTCAGATTCATTAAGAATTAATAGCTACACGTAAATTATAATCAATTTGAAATCAAGTTTATTTATTAAGGTAACATCGCCAAGAAAAAATTACAATCAGCAGTTTGCTTGCCCTTAAATTGAAACATAAACTGGATGGAGCATTTTAAAGCAAGTTCCTATCAAGTTTCAAAAAGGTATGAGTGTTGAAAGGCAAAACTTGATCATGTAACCTCCCAGGTTAACAATCTGTTTCCGCAATCCAAACGGTCGTCTTGAGTAGAAAATTTATATGAAAAAACAACACTAATATCTTTAAATGATATTCAATAAAATTTGCTGGCAAATTTTAGTTTAGAAAGTTAATTGGCTTTCAAAAAATGAAATGTCAAGAATTGAGCTGCCATCCTTTGACATTTATTTAGTAAAAAGTTGGCAAATTTTAACCATAGAACGCTACACTGGAACAAAGAATTTTAAATTGTGAAAAATTGGCTGCTTGAAAAATTGAACGAAAATAACGCATTTTTCAACAAAAGCATCTTTAGTGATGAGGCCCATTTTCAATTAGGCGGCTATGTAAACTAACAAAATTGTCGCATATGGGGCTCACAAAATCCACAAACAGTTGGAAAACCATTACATAAAAATAAAGTGACCATATGGTGCAGTTTGTGGTCAGGCGGCAACATCGGCCTGTATTTTTTCGAAAATGAGCCGTCACCGTGAATGCTACCAAATCATGATAACAGATTTTTTGTGGCCACAATTGGCTAATGTTGACATCAGTGACCTTTGGTTTCAGCAAGACGGCGCCACAAGCCACACAGCCGGCCAAACAAGTCAGTTATTGCATGAGAAATTTCCCGGTCGCTTAATTTCTCGATTTGGCAATGTCAATTGGCCGCCTCGTTCTTGTGATTTAACGCCGCTGGATTATTTTCTCTGGTGCCATTTGAAAGACCGGGTTTACGTGAACAAATCAGAGCGTCAGTCTGAAAGATGAAGTTCGGCGCTGCATTGATGCGATAAGCGAAGCTTTGTTGCAAAATGTGGTTCAAAATGTTGTGAAAAGAGCGGACATTTGCCCGACATCTTATTCCATTATTAATTTCTTTTTCTTTACATTGGTACCCAGCAAAAAAATCGAAACTAGTTCCAAAGGTTTACCATTTTCACTGCATACCAATCACTACAGGTACTGAATTTAATATTCTTATGCCAAAAATTGTTCTAGACACGTGCATACCATTCAGTTATTTGGATCACTTCCGTTCTATGACAGTCATGTGTTAAATTCATTGATGATTCATCAGCTGAGTTCATCAATGCAGCAACTAATGATTTGTATTGTCATTTTTGCTGGGTATCAATAAAACTGAATTTGTCAAAAAAAAAGTGTATTTTTAAGCCAATTTACTTCCTAACCTTAAATTATGTTAGATACAAAAAAATATTACTGGATTTGTATTATTTTTTTTTACAAAAATTTCCAAAAAAAATTAGAAATTGGCAACGCGGATTTTCAAGAAACTTGGTTAAGTCTTAAAAACTCTGTTTTTATGGCAAAAATTACAAAAATTTTTTCGACAATTGTAACGAATAGGCAGTTTAATAGAATTTCTAATTGACTTTAAATATATGTTAACATCTCTATAAAAAAAAATTTAATTAAACTTTCAACGTAATTAAAAAATTAACACCTAAATCAATTTTGACTTTTATATCTTGATATTAACATGTGTATTTTCTACAATTTAATTATTTTATTTGTCTTGATTTGGTTTTGTTTTGGCAATTCTAAACAGGTTAATTGAAACCCATGAGAATTATTCAAACTGACACTTGAAATAAAACGTTCGAATTAAAATTGTGACAATTGTGCTGAGGTGGTTTGTGATTAGCATTAGTGTGCAGACCGCGCGACGTGTATGAAATTAATAAAATTGCTAATAAATTTGTTGTTTATTTTTAGTTTTTTTTCTCAATAGCAAAAAAATTAAAGAAAAAAAGACGATAACAACTGTTTATTGTTATTATCTCATGAAATGGCAAAGTGCCAGAAGACTTACTAAATTTTCAACAAATTTCAGAAGAAATACGAATTTGGAATATTGATTTAATTTCAAGTTAAATATTTTGTTAATTTTTTATTTTTATTTTTTTTTTCATTTCGATTTGGTATTTCAAGTTGAAATCCAAAAATAAAACTGATTTTAAAACTAACAAGCAGATAAAAAAAGTTGGCAATTTGCAGATTACAGCGCCCTCTAACGTCCAAAGCTCACTTTAGGAGGTCAATGTCAATAATATGAGACATAAAGGCCTGTGTGCCCATGTAAAATGTCTGTTGTGTATCGTTTGCCAAATAAACGACAGTTGGTAATTATTGGTGGTCGCCTATATTGCGTTAACTGCTGCTGCTCATATGACAGACTGTTGCTGTTGCTGTTTGGCAGAAAACGTAGCCTGAATTCTAAATTGCCACAGCAACTTTGCATGCTCATCCAAAATACATACATAATTTTGATTATTTTTTTTTTCATAGCAAAGCTTTTGATTTCTGTAGTACATCAATTGGAAATCAAAAGTTTCGTATAAAATCCAAGTTGTTTTGTTTAAAATTATTAGTTTTATATAACGTGCTGTAAGCGATCACATTTAACTGCGGTACAACATGGTCGTTGCTTTGAAATTGTGTCTTATCATCCTGTCGGGTACAGTGTTCGTGCAGGCAGACGTTTCCCATTCGGCTAACAGCCGTTACAGAGGACAACGTGTGCGTTTACAACGCTTAGAGTCGGCACCAACGCCTTATCCAGCCGCCGGCTATCGTCCTAATCGCGAGTTTGGTTTGCCAGGCGATCAACCTCTCTTTCCGCTGGCCAATCAAAACAACAATAGACCCCAAGTAAGCAGTGGCTTCGATAATTTGAGTGAACCTCAAAAACCTCAATTGGTTTATGGATCTCCCGAGCTAGAACCACGTTATCGTCCGCAAAACCGGCCACAAAATTTTAATGGTTTCAATAATTTAGCTGAACCCGATCAACGCGAATTTGTGGTGCAATATCAGCCTGCAAATGCAAATCGACAGCCTCAACAACCTCAAAAAAGTAACAGTGGTTTTAACAATTTTGCTGAACCACAGCAACCTGAATTTGTGGAACAGGTCCAGCAAACTCAGAACAATAACAACGGATTTGACAATGACTTCAACAACTTTGGCGAAGCTCAACAACGTCCCGACTTACTCTATGGAGCTCCTAATACTCAAGAACAAGATGCACAAAGCGCTCGCCTAAAGCAGCAATTAGTTGCGCGTTTGCAACAGGCTCAACGCTTAGAGAAGTTACAACAACAAGCCGGAAGTCAGCGTTATAGAAAATCCCAATCGCAGCAGCAGCAACAGCAGCAGTTTTTCAACTCTCCCCAAACTCTATACTCTGCTCCTTTCCAACAACAACGTCAGCTACAATCACAAGCTCAAGCCGAGTCTCAAACCAGCCGTTTTGTTATACAAAAACCTGCTCGCTTAACTGATAATCGCGAGGAAACCGAACCAGAATCTGATGCTAGAGCATCCGAAACTGTAGAAGATATTGAAACCACCACCAAAGCGGAAAGTAAGAAAACTGTCAATCAAACTGTTACCACCACCACCCCCGTTGTAGCTAATACTGGCCTCGTCAGCTATTATCCAGCAACTGCTTTCAGTTTTGTGCAACCTGTTAATGGCGCCTATGTGGCCTCGACTAATTACCAAACGGTACAACCTTTTTCACCTGCTGCTTACACGGTAGGTTCTGCCTTTTTGCCTCAGCAATATGCTGGAGTGGCCGGTGTCGCTCCTGCTCAGTTGCAGGTTTGGTAACTTTAGAAAGCATTAATATTCATTTATCGAGGTTTCTTAGTGTCTCTCTTTCCCTCTCATCATTCTTTCTTCTTCCAATAAATGCATATATTCTGCATTGCATCTGATTTCCGCTCCCATCTTTGCTATTTATCGTTGTTATTTAATAAAAATTAAAATAAATATTTGGTTGAAACTTTAAATATTTCTGGTTTATTTCTTTATATAAGATGTATGCGTACAAGTATATGTTCCCATTGATCCTATAAGGAGCATAGGGCCTCTTTATCTAAGGATAATCTGTTAATTTGATAGTTAATATAAAATCAATAAGTAGACAGTGCTCGATAATTTTGATCGAAAATCGCAGATTGCTGATTATCGATTATGTTTATAGAAAATTTTCGATATCTACAACTTTTATAGAAAAGCTTTGGTAATTGTTGATAACACTGTTTAAATTAAAAAAAAAATAAAAATTGTGTTATATAGGAACATGAATGCCCTAGATTCAAATCCGTTTTCAATTTTGATCTATCACTTACAGTTTTCTTTTAATGGGCGTGGCTTCGGGCTTTGGAAATCCCGAAAAATCCCAAGATTTCGGGATTCGGGATTTCCCATTTGGCATCCCTAGTAAGCATACAACACTGGGTCTTACTAGCATTGAAATCGACTCTTTTATCATGACCCCATGCACCTGTTCTTTGCAGTGAATAGAACCTGAAACCCTGTAATCCCTCTTTGTTCAAAACACAATTTGTTAGTTCCTCAAAGTAGCGGCCGCTTTATAGTTTTACTGCCACCTCTTTGGAGCATCACTCACTGCTGAAATTTTCACATGTGCTGTTTGCAGTTATTGTTACCGTTGTTGTTGGTGATTGTTCTTTTAAGAATGACCTTAAAGGCTCAGTTAGCCGACTGTAGTGGAATGTAACTGCAATGGTAGGAAACAGCTGATCGATAATGTTATGTGACAAGTCATGTATAGATTAGTACATTCCGGTTACGTTACATTAAATCTCTACAACCATTTTCATTACGAGTACTTTTCCAATAACAATATCAATCATTGCGAGAGAAGATGATTCTCGCAATTTTTGTTGTTGTTCATTTAGTGTTGGCAGAAAATTTTAGTGGGAAAAAACCCCTCTAAAGTCTTCTAAAAGTTGATGAAAAAAAAAACTTGTGCAAAAGAAACCAAAATTATATATAGAAGTTTTACTTGAAATAAATTTTGATAAAAAAGTATTTAGCAGATTTTAAAAAAAGAAATGCTAAAATTGCATCACAGTTGTTGGCTTTTGAATAAAAATAAAATAGTAACAATAACAACATTATGCATTAATGATTACATTGAATACTGCGAGTATATAAGAAAGACATATTGTTTTTGTTGTTTTTTTTGTCTGTTTTCAGCGTTCATTGTTGAGGTGGGTCGTGGTTACTTCATGTCTCGACGTTGTTGTTGTTATTATTTTGTTTGTTGTGTTTTTTTTTTCTTCTTTTTAAATTTTATTTATTTTTATTGCATTTTACTGAAACAAGATGCGAATATGAATTTGCTGCGATCTTTCCGTTCGTTCATCCATTATTTTAAAGTTTATTCATTGCTTTAAGTTTCAACTGCATTGAATTGAAAATGACTCACCTGCAAGTGTTAATTATGCATGAAAAGAGTTTTTCTGCTGACATTTTTTTAAATTAAAATAAATTTAAAAAAAAAATTTTTAAGTATGTACATTAGATCGACTCACTTTGTAAGGAGGTGAAAACCGCGACTTTGTTACCCCTCTCAAATCAAAGATTGCTCTTTTTAATGGGGACTTCCAAAACATTTGAGGGGTCTGGCGATGCCCGTTCGTGAGCTGGACTGTAACTAAAAAAGGTATATTTTTGAATTATTATTATCGTATTTTGTCCCAAGACAAAATATTAAGAAAGTACATCATCTGATAGATTTTTTCAAGCCGCTTCCAATGGTGTATTAAACTTTACCATTTGCACCATCAGCGATGCGTTGTTCCATAAATACTACGATTTTTTAAGCATTTTCATAGCAGCTGCTACTTGTATTAAAATAAATTCTATTATTTTTTAAGTATTATTTGATTTCAGTCCTTGTTAACTTATTTCTGTTAATAGTTTTCGCAAAAGTTCGCGCGAGAACTAACAACAGCTATAAATTAACAATGCAACTAGAAATCCAAATTCCGAACCCTGATAATGACTATTTAATTGAGCAAAATTAATTAATTTAATCTCAACTTAAAATTAAATCAAACTCATAAACACTAAGCAGATGCAATTTAATTAATAGAAAAACAAAGAAAAATATTTAAACTCTCATTCCTAAAATTAATCGAATTCGTAATATAAAAACAAACAAAAAAGCCAAAAAAAAAAATTAATTTCTGGTTACTACTCGTATGTTTAACCTGTGAACACGGTTTACTTTACAATAGCTGGGATTATCATCGAACTGCTTTTAAATTAATGACGCACTTAAAAAAAATATTGCTACTTCAGCCCAAAGAAATAAAACTTTATGAACATACTTACATACGATTGCCAAATCATATGAATTGCATTTTGCAATGAAATTGAATATAATTGAATTGAGTTTATTGTCTACTATTTTAAGAAATTGGCATAGCACTTGTAGTAACTCCTTTATGGATGTTTTCTTATTTTCTTACATGCTGCAATACATGTATGTACTCTCAAATGCACAGCGCACATTCCTTTATCTATTATTAAGGCAGTGTGTCTAAAGAATCTTGCTTTGGAATCGTCGTCAGCGTCATCATGATCGTCGTGTTTGCGGCTACACATTTGGTTTGTGGCCAAACTCATCAGGCACTTGTGCCTATTCAACTACTTGTACAGTGTGTGAGGGGCATTCTGTATTTAAACAAAATTTATGCACTGTGAATAAGACACGATTATGTGTTAAATTATACATACACAGACTTCTACAATTGAAACCGTATGCGTGCCTGAATAATATAGGGTCCGCCAGATAACTTTTTTTTGTTTTTTTGAAAACAGGGCGCAAAACATCGAGTGTAGCTTCGGTTGTGTGGCACGTAGCGCCGTCCTGTTGAAACCAAATGTTGCCAATATCCTCCTCTTCAATTTTTGTGAACAAAAATTCGTTCAACATGGCCCGATAACGATCGCCATTGACTGTAACGGCCACTCCTTGCTCATTGGCCCAATTATGCCTCTGGACCAAAATCCGCACCAAACAGTGACTCGTTTTGGGTGCGTCGGCTTTTCAATGTATGCGTGCAGGTTTTCTGTGCCCCAAATGCGACAATTTTGCTTGTTTACATACCCGCCAAGATCAAAATGAGCTTCATCTGAAAAGATGATTTTTTTTGGCAAAATCGGCATCTTCTGTAAGTCGATCGCAGGCAATATTTCCCAGCATTGTTCAAGCGTATACACAACCATATTCGTTCAGCGGAAGGATAAAACTAATTATCTGTCAAATCAGACATGAGCTAAGTGTTACCATTCACGAAATAAGCACTAGTTGAAAAAAAAACGCTAGATGGCGGACCCTATAATATTAGGTTGCATATTGACCATTGTCATCAGTATTTGCTGTAGATTTATGTGGTTTCTGGCTGATAAGACGAAGCTGAAAAGATCTGTTGCAGTGAACAGCAGTTCTGCGGCAGTATATGGATGTTTTGCGCCACGTATCTATGGTTAAACTAGGCTAGGTTAGGTTGAAAAGAGGGCAATCATTAATTGATTAACTGAAAATAAGCAGGTTTCAGATGATTTTAGAGCAAGCTATTTCTTTCGCACAGTATACTAGCTGCCTCTTATATGGCCAGTATTTCAGCTTGCACCATCGGGAAAATGGTACCTAAAGATCACTTGAGAAGTTCCAGACCCAAAACCTCAGGTAATTCTTAATCCGTCAGTGTAGATTCTGTGTCAGTAGTAGTTCTCAGTGTAAAATATATGTTAGGAACTTTAAGTTTACAATTTTGTTGTCACTGCAACTTCCTTAGCCTTTCTACCGAACGCCTTGATCGACTTGACTATTATTTTATAGATCGATCGTATATCAAATCTTCATCGACCCTTATTGTTGATTCCTTAGTAATTCCTAGTATACGAGTACATATGTATATGGTATGTTGGAACCTTCCGTTCTAACTACATCTAGAATCAACCAGATGGTCTACAGTTCTCAGACTACAAACAACGTTCCCAAAATCATCATCCTTCCCGATTCTTACTATCTTAGTCAGAAGATATTTTTCCAACGCTAGGTACTTTATCACCTTCTGTGATGTACTGCCTATTATTGAATACCATTCGGGCATTCCTCCAGAACTATGAATCCAGAATTTTTACTTTGTGGAATCACTAATGAGTTTATATCAGGCCACGGAGAAAAGTGTTCAGCCCGGCCAGATGAAAATTTTTCACTCAGGGAAGCGCCTGCTCGACATTCACAGAGGAGAAAGTCCTCAAGCCCATCCTGAAAGACAGTTCACCCAACGAAGTTACTAATCGACATACTCAAAGGAAAATAACTTTCAAGACCGGCTACAGAGGCATTTCACTTCTTTTTATCCTTTTAAAATTCCTTAAAGTAACTTTGGAATTTTTTTTCATACTCCTTCTGAAGTTCCTTTGTTTTTGCTTTCCCTTTAACATCCTAAATTTAAAAGTCAATTTGTATTTAGGAATTTTTCCAACTAACGTTCAACACATTTTTGCTTAAATTTCGTATTTTCTCCACACACAATTAAGATTTTCTCCGAATACTCCACATAATTTATTTGACGTCTGCTATGAAAATCCTATTTTGGTTATCGCATCAATAGCAACAACAATAAAAGATTATTTTACCAAAATAGCAATAAGTAAAAAAAGAGGGAAAGCATGACTGTGTGCTTTTTTAAGATAATTTTTTTTTTTTCAATTCAATTTAATTTTATTTTGTTCGCAAGATTTAACATCATGCTGAGCTTTTCCACTTTTGTAGAGAAATGGACTCTATCTATTTAAAAAGATAGAATCTTCTGCATGAGCATATTTATCTTGTACGCTATATGGAAAGATGTGGACTGATTGCTTAGGGAAGGAGGAGATTTTGCTAATAGTCGTTATGCACAAAAAAAAATTAATATCATTTCTGCATTAGGTTGCTTAAACATATAAAGTATTAATGATTCGGCTGCTACCGTTTCTGTACTCTTCGTATCAGCTGATTTTTATAGTTTTAAACCGCTCAATTTTACTTTTCAGTTGCAGTTTTAGAAGAGGTCATGCTTACATTTACCTAATTTAAAAAAGTTTAACTTTTTAGAAGTGTAGCAAAAAAATAGTGAAAAATCTTTGCTCATAAGATTGGAACTTGGGTGAGAGTTTTAACTAAATAAATAAATCTACAACTTCCTTCCTTAGTGAACTAAAACGAAAGAGGAACCCCACGTGTGTAGGGGGAACACAGGCAGATAAGCAATGAAATAAACTGAGTAAAAAAATGAGTCGCCCATGATTGATTACTTGAAGTTGATGAGAATCGTGCTATAACAAGAGGAGCTGAAACAATAACAGAACGAAGGTCAATGCTTTACAGAATCAGTTTAACCAACTGAGGAGTGAAATCACAATCCCTTATCAGTGCAGAGATTTAAAGGCGACAGGTTTGATAGTTCTGTCAGCCGATGCGCGTGGATAATAGAAGAGGAACTCATCACAACTTCTTGGTTAAACACAACACAGACACAACGAAGAAACAGTGATTCCTCAGGAAACTTCTTTGTTTTGTAGGCCTAAAAACTTAGTCAGAATGTGAATGGACTAGAGACTATGAACATGAAAATGTGTTGTTGTTCACATTGAATAAGGGACGGTTTCTATGAGCAGTACAATGTTACATGATGAGATGATCTGATGAGAAGGATTAACTCAGGAAGGAGTTTACCTCAACTTCTGCACCTCCTGGCAGGCGACACAGTGTTACCAAACAGTACACAAGTGAGAGTCAAATTAGAAGAGAAATCTTCCATCTGCAAAACATACCAGATATGGGATATCTTAGGAATTCAGACTGGAAAAACCTAAGAAAGTATATTGAGGATACTAGGTTAATCACCTGACTAAGTTTCTCAACCTAACCCAAGTGAAACGATTTCTATCTATCTAAATTGCCGGCCTGTGTAATCCAAAATTTAAATCAAATGGCTCAATGATAAAATATTCTAGGCGAATGAGGAGATCCAAAAGTTGAACCATCGCTATTGATCTAACAGAGGCTTAGTGAAAAAAGAGTTTCCAAAGAAGATGAAGAGGACTCAGATGATTTTAGGATAAGCTTTTCATCACAAGAAGTTCTTTGGATTGGAAGTTCCATTTTAAATGTGCAGGCAAACTAGTCTTATGTTGCTCGAGTTAAATATGCTAAACTTTATCAAAAGAAGAAATCATTATTTAAAATAAAAAGAGTTACTGATATTTTCTTACGAAAGTGTTAAGGAATCGTTGCATTAATTAAAATATTAACTAAACTAACATTTTAATTAGTACATGGCCACAAACGCGGATTTTGTTATTATTTATTATTATTGCTCAGGAGTTTTCTCCGTTTTGTAGACCTGGAAACGGAGTCACAATAAAAGTGAGGAAAGAGAAGGTGTTCGATTCTCTTGGGTTCATTATCTTTGTGTTACCCGTAATGGAGAGATCGTTAGAAATAGGAAGAGAGAGAGAGAGAGAGAGGAGATGAAGTTTTGGAAGGTCAGCTTATGGGTGTGCTGGAAAAATTCTTGCAACTGGAGTTGGCGGTTGAACCATCCACTGCTCCTAATAAAGGAAAGCAGTTCCGAAAGGATTGATTGCAGACTGTGGAAGCAAGTGAATTTAATCGAAATTCCTTCAAATAACATCTTATAGAAATGAGAATTATTGAAATATTTGCCCTCGCTGCGTTTGAATGCTCAACCTTAGCTAAGATGACTGAAGATCTCATACCTAAACATATGACACTATGAGACCTTAACCTAAATTTAATAGTAGTTAATACACAGCAGACTGGAGGTGCTGTACGTGGTTATCATATAGAAAGTCACTTGGGAAGAGTGACGAGGCGCCACTGCCTTCATAACGTCTTGAACAAAGGCAATAGTGAAATGGAACGGATAAAAAATGAGTACGAAATAAATAACCTGAAAAAGTGGTGTAATGGTGCTTTTAGAATATCTCCAACACAGCGAAACTGCACTTGTATTCAGACGAAATATCTTAAACTAGATTGCTGCGTTAGGAGGAACAGGGAACAGAACTCACTATCACACACAATCGCACGACTTAAAAAATACAACCCTGATTTAATGAATTCTGGTTATCTTTTGAAAATTTTCATAAACTCCATCATATCAGGGTTTTCTCAAAAGTTGTGCGATTATGTAGGATAGTCAATCCCAACCTTTAATAAAGATGAAAATTACTTTAAAAAAATTTGAGAGCAAGGTGACGAGAAAATCTACAGTATCTACAGGGGTCTACTCTGCAATGCGAATCGAAAGCAAATGCTTTTGAATTGGCATTTTAATAACATTAACATACAAATGTTAATAACATAACATAAATAACATTTCGTTTCGCGGAATGAAATGCTAATAAAGAAGATCGATTAGGAATTACGATTGGGGTAACAATCATTGAGGCAAAAAGGACGCAATTTTAATGTTCAGTGGAATAGAGAATGGTCCTTCACTCCTTCTATTTTTTGTATTAAGTTATTTAATAAAAAAAAATTTAAGAAATTTAAGCGTAATTAAAATATGTTATCTTTCATTTATTTAAATTTGAAATTTATTTGCTGGAGGTCAAGCATTGTCTATATATTTCATTGGTGCTTAGCCAAATCATCAGTAGACTTTAACCACATTTTGAATAGTCACAAACCTCTTATCTTATGCACAGACTTTCAAAAACTATTTGAGAATTCACAAATAATAATCACAAATAATAATATTTCTGAAAATCACAAGCGAAACACAATCAATAGGCATAGAAACTATAACAAAATCCCAGCAAATAATTTATATTCGATATGAATCTATTTTATCTTTCATTTATTTATTTACTGCATTATATTTCAATATTAAGATTAGATTTAAATAACAAAAATGACAAGTAGATCAAAGATGACATGTAAACCGGTTTCTACTTTATAATATTTAAATACATAAGTCTTCCATCACACTTTCCTCCTTGAATAGTTCATTGACTTTTAATTATTTATCATAAATAAGTGAGTGCCATTGTGCAAATAAAAATTAAACATGTTTTGTAAAATTCAGTTAAATACTCATAAATTAAAACTTGCTAAACTAATATGTATATATTTTTTTTATTGTCTACACTCCCTAGAGAGTAATAAACAGAAATTGTGTTTCTATAGTTGCAATCATTCTCAACACTGACACTGACAGACATACAAATAATTCTACTTGAATTGCGAATAAAAAAATGAAAATAAAATGAACAAAATAAATTTGCTAAAATAAACAATAATCGAATCTTATAAGAAAGACAATGTGCAAGTATTGAGTGTAAAACAACAATAACAACAACAACAAAAAGAGTCAATGAACGATCAATGAATTCACAATTTAAAATGAAATGCATTGTAATGCCAGCAACATTAGCACCAGCAGCAGCAAAAGCACTGCGTTCGTCATCATCATCATCGATTTAATATTATTTTTGCAAATAAAAAAATAAAAAGATCAGCAATTCCCTTAACAAAGTGCAAGTGTTTTGATCGTACAATGATTGAGAATGATGATGCATCAAATACAGTGGACAAAAAACAAAGAACAATATTTTATTTTTTCTATTGCAGTGAAATTTAAACTAAAATACATACTTATGTACATACATACACACATCATACCATTTATATTTCGGGAATAGCAAATAATAAACAAAAATTTTAATGGAAATGCCTTTTTTTTCAAATATTCGCTTTGATGATCAATACACTTTTGCATTCGTTGAAACCATTTGTCATAGCAGTTTTTCCAATCCTCTTGAGACACCTCCAAAACATGGTTTTTGAACGCTTCAACTGCTTCTTTGGCGCTCGCAAATCGTTGACCACGCAGTTTACCTTTGATATTCGGGAACGACAAAACGTTGTTAGTAAATCCTCTTTCATATACATACGTCAGGTTTACCTGATCAGTTTTTGATAAATTTTCTTTTGAACCTGCATTTGTGTTCACACACACCGTCAAGTTTGTTTCATCAATTTGCGTTGTCGTAGAGTATTACGAATGACATAACAGAACGTAAAAACCAACTTGACTGGTACGGTCGTCTTTAACCCCCTCCATTCTCTTTTCCTCTCTCTCCTAAAAACTCAAGACTTGATGAGTCAAACCTGACGTGTGTGAAAGAGGACTAAGTTTATCCTAAAAAATTTCAAACTTTATTGTGGTGTTGTCAGATTTTAGCTATTGACATTAGTGTTGCCAGTTCCCGAAATATAAATAGTAGCCCTCGTAGGTACGTATGTATATTAAAGCGTACCAGCGTACAGGCAAAAAAAAAAAAATAAGTGCGCCGGACACAGAGGGCGCGCCGATATATATTGGAGGTCGGCGGTCGCCGGTGGCAAGCTCAGAAAATACTAGGCGTAGAGTTTGCGTGTTGATGGTTTAATGTTCAATAATATAATTTTCGTGCGAAATGTAATCACAAGATTCCGAATAGCCGCCTCAGAAAGTCGCCCAAACTGACCATAAAATGGAATGATTGGAATGACGTGTAACCAAAATCGTTTCATAGTTCTCATGTACCTGAGTAAAAACAATCTAGGAATGCTTACAGGCTTCCTCACAGGCCATTATATACTGAGGAAACACTTCAGCAGACTTGGCATTGAGAGTAACAGCTTGTGCAGATTCTGTGAGTACGACGATGAAGCCCCAGAACATATTCTGAAGGACTGTGAAGCGTTGTGCCACAGAAGATATATCCAATTGGGCAAGCTTCTATTGGAGGATTGGGAACTACCAATACTAGACCCACTGGCAATCCTGAGATTCATCAGAAGAGTAGGTCTAGATGAAGTGCTCTAGCACCTGGCAAGGGATACAAAAGCTCTACTTTGGTCGCAGTGTCCTGTTTCATTCATTCATTCAACATGATACACGAAAACAGCTGAGTTGCCAAAAAGAAAGCTGCTTAAAAATCACTCTTATAATTTTATGTATATTACTTTAGGATTTCAACATTTTTCGTTGCGCTTCTTAGAACACCCTTTTGTTATTAACTGTCATATAAATATTTATTGTTGTCCTTTTCACCTTTGGTGTACGGAACCCTAAATAAAAAAAGCTGTTTAACCAAATCGATTGCTCATCGAAGCTAAAACTGAATATGTCCCATCAATTTCAACGTGCGCCAGATGGTTTGTGTGCTTAAGAAGCGCTTATTTTGGACATTGAAGACAAATACCGGCCAGTTCTGCAAGCAGCAGGATTCTTAAAAAAACAAGATACCTCACGTGTTGAAGCCGAAAGACGTTGTTGAAAGACGACGATTTTGCATGTCCAAAATGTTGCTTGAACGCCATTAAACGAAGTAATTTTTGCGCCGAAAACCTGATCACTATATATAATTTTAAAAAAAGTTTTATAAAACGTACGTACCTTTTTAAGAATACCTTCTTTATAAAGAGTACGTTTTATTGAAAAGTTTTTTGTATAAAATGTACATTTTATTAAAAAGAGTACTTTTATAAAAAGTGCTTTTTATTTTTTACTTGTGTTTAAGAATTTAAAATATTGATGACAAAATAGCGTTTGCAATTTCTGTATTTACTTTTTATCAGTTTGCTTTTTCTGTTTCTGTTTTTGCGTTTCCTCGTACTCGTTATATTGGCAAAGGTCATTGCCTAGTAACGCGTCGATAATTATTAAACAAATAATTGCTTTATTATTTTATTTGCTTTAACATTTTTTCTTTTATTAGTAGATATTCATATACTATATTAAGTACGGTCAGTAATATGTCAGCAGGGAAATAAAGTAAATAAGAGTATTGCCTTAGTACGAGTATATGCAGAACATTAAAGGCCAATTTTTGACTTGGTAATCAAATTTTCATTATTTTTAAGTTCTATTTAAATACGAAATTGTGTTTTTCAGTGCATGTTTAAATAATACTTAAGTGCCCAACCTTGTGTATTTAAATTATATTTAAGTCTTATGAGCGTACTAGACTTGTATCGAACTCTTTCAGTAATTCGTTTTTGACACAAACCTGTGATCAAACCCATTTAAATTACATGGGTTTGATCATCAAATCTAGAGCATACCATATGTTTTTGTGCGTGTGTGTGTATTGAAAACATTCACATGAACATCATGTGATTGTATTAAAAAGAATTTCGTTTAATTTTCAGAAATATATATATAACATATACAATGCAGAGTTTCATACCAAGGAATACTCGTTGGGTTTCATAAAAAATGTTTTTATGCAATTTTTATTTTATCTTTCCACATTTTGATAACCTAACTTTTTTGTTTATGCGAAACAGCTGGTGTTTGGAAAGCTCTCCATAATATGTATATGGACATTTTTCAGTGCTGCCGTACTTTCAACGTAATTTAATTTAATTTAATAAGAACTTTAATTAACAACTGAAAAAAATTAAATCGTATTTAAATACACATTAAATTTAAATAGAAATTAGCTAATTATGTACTTACTTAAATATTAAGTTACATGAAATAAGGATAATTGCAGTTAATAATTTTTTTTACAAATAATTATTTTCTGTGATAGTGAAGGTGCTTCATTCCCATATATATGTACATGTCGATTTTTAACGGCATGGGATTAGTTCCTATGGTCACAAACGGGAAGATGGAAGTCTTTTTTGTAAAGTGGCGCAGTTGAATGTAGGAATGAGTTCCCTGGTCGATAACCGATAACCTAATTCTGGCAAAGAAACTGTTTTATGAAGAAATTTCATTCATTGATTTTGGCCATCACAATAGTGGATATGTGAATTGGTCTTGATGAAATCAGTTTCTGCAATAAGTTAGCATAATAGATACTACGTTTATACGCTCACTATTTAAAAATAAATTAACTAACTGTTTATACGGCATTGCAAGTGTATAAAATAACAAATAATTATTTGTTTTTATTGTAATTATTTTTTTCTATCAATGTTTTTTGTGCAATATTTACAAATTTATTGTTTTTTATTAGGAAACATTTGCAAGTGTGGCAACCTCATGCATTTTATTTGCAAATGCGTTAATCGTGACTAGTGTTTTGAATTCGTAAGTCGCAATAAAAACAATAATATGGCAACAATTTACAATTTTATTTGCAAATAAGCCGTGCGTATAAACGTAGTCAGAGTTTGATTGTTTTCTTCTTTGAAGATAATCAATAAAAACTATCCGAGGCTAATCCCAAAAAACAGGCCCCATGACCTTACCTGCTGATAAAACTATTTTCGCCTTTTTTGGACACGATTCTCCCATTCCAGTCCACTGCTTTGACTATTCCTTTCTCTCAGGTGTGAAGTAGTGGATTCATGTCTCATCATCAAAAACTCGGCCGAACGTCTTCACGACACACAGCATTCTTATATTAAAATTTTTGGTCCATATGTTATGTATAGAATTTTTTTAAATGCTTATCATTTCAACTAAGTTAGGCACCTTCAGGCAGTGATCATCCAATACCATTTTGTAAACTTCTTAACTATTTCCGGCGTGCATAGCTTAATTGGTAGACCGACCACTCGTCGGCCTCGTTTCAACTCTGCCACCTAAAACTTAATAGGCGCCAATGGAACAGCAGAGTTCTTCATAGTATCTTTAAGTTTTTACTTTGCTGGGAGTAATTTAGACACATATTTTTATTAACTGATTTGTTAATTACTTGCTAGTTTTATTTCTGTTTTGCAAGATTTCTTTAGATGTTGGTTAATACCAAGTGACCAGTTTAAACATTAACCTGATTAGAGATCATATCATTTTATAAAACACTTACAAACTTTTCGCTTTCATTTGAAATAAATTTGCTGCTTTACAATCCATAAGTCAAGTCGCTGTGCAAAGTAATAAAAATTTACATACATATTTGTGATTGCTGACAGGGTTTTTTTCAAATTCAAAAGGAAAGAAACCAAAACAAAAAAAAAAGACTAGAGTACTAAATAAAATTAACCTTGAAAAAGTTTAAACATAAAAATAACAATTTTATGCGAGTATTTTCCCGCATATGTGTACATGAGGCAAAAATAGTCAACAGTCGAAAAGCAAACAACATACAACATTTATTTGCAAGTTTAATGCATGCAAAGGCAAGCAGACAGACAGATAAACAGACAGACATACTCGTGCACAACAGCTTAAAATGGACGGACGAACTTATGGTTAAACGGACTTTATGGTAAATATTTTTATAAGTTGTACGTGCCGGGTTGTATTGTCAACCAATCAAATAAAAAATCCAACGACCAACCAACCATCCAACCATCCATGAAACCAAGCAGGCAACCTACCGACCAACTTAAAAATCATCATCCTCATCATTAACAACCGCCGCATTATCATCATTAAAATTATTATTACAGTGTAAAACAACACACTATTGTTGTTGTCATATTTTTTTTAGCACTGTTATTGTTGTAGCTGTTGATTTTTCTAGTTGTACAATTGCATGCTAATTAGTAGTTTTGAAAAGGGCTTTAAAACGAAAATCACGTTGTCCGTGCATTTTTTTTTTAATGTGTAAAATGCAATTGAAATTTTTAATAAATTTGTGTACATTGAACTGTTAAATCTAAAAATAGGTTGTTCTCTTGTAGCAACTTTCAATAATAAGGTATGGGAAGCCTGGAAGCCTGAAAACTAATGAATATAAAACTATTAAAGGCAGGATATTGTTAAAACTTAAGAAGTTTAGCCTAAATAGGTTTGGATTAGGTTAAGTGCAATGGATTTTCTTCCTACTTAAAAAATACTCTTCTTCCTACTTAATACATACTCGTGCATTCATTTGATTAATATACATATTTCTTCAATTTCTCTAGTATCATATTTTCGGTTGCCCGTGATTTTTAGCTTCTTTTCCTGCATCCCTGCCTAATGCTGGAAACTTTGATGTAGCTAATCGACTTGAATTTTTGGATAATGACAGATCCCCACCGGATATATGTATATTTATCAACGAGTCTATATGAAAGGTAAGTCATTTGATAAGACTTTCTATGTGTTTAGTTCAGTTAAGTTAAAAAATCAAGTCGGCCTTTTGCCTTTTCCTCATTATACTGCTCAATTGTCCATTTGCATCTCACGTTTCATAAGAGGTCTTGAGTGTTATGGCTCGTAAGAATTATACAAAAACTTTAACTACATTCCATTCCCCCATTATCCGGTTCAGTTCACATTTTACATCTCATATTTCTACGAAATTATATCTCCTGAAAACCAGCCAACAAATTTTTTTTAAAGAGAGGTAACACTCAGGCAATGAGTGCCTACAAATATGACTAGGTGTTACCTTCTTTGGGAAAGTGATAGTGATAGAGAAGACAGGTGGTGAAGGCAGAGATAGAGGAAAGCTTCATTCTTTTACAACTCTGCCTTTTGCACGATTTAGTTAAGGCAATGTTGCAGCGCCTCTGGTGTCAATGAGGCGCATTAAATTTTCGAAACTGTGCTTAGTAGCCATTTTATTAGCTATTTTACTTCGCCGATAATTCTGCTATACAATACGGTCGAAGGAGGGCGCTCTGATGTTACATTAGGATTAGTATTCACTGTGTGTCTATGTCTTCATCACTTGAATTTTCCGAAAACAACTGACACAAAGGGACGCTAACACAGATTAGCAAAATGCTTGGTGTTGTTATATAATGACTTTGTCGGTGGCCAGGCTCGAACCCAGGACTTTCGGTTTTAGTGCGTTGGTGACGACAACAGTTTGGGATCATATCAATGTATATTTCTATCTTCTATTCATAGATTTTGAGAAAGCTTTTGACACTTTGAAGCATTAACCTATTTGGAATGACTTCTAATCCAAGAACACACCAATAAAAATATGGCGCTGTGACTCACATCGAAACGACGAAAATAAAGATCATTTTGCAGAGCTTGCTCACGGCAACAGATATTTATATTTACTATATACATATGTAAAAATTACATATATAAAACTCTAGTAGGGGCAACCACTCCCCACTTCAGAGAGAAGTTTTTTTTTTTAATTAATTATTTCTTCCATTGCAATTTTTCATTATTTCAATGAGCTAATTAGCTAACAAACCTCTTGGACTTCTAGGGTTGCACTTACATACATGTAAGAACAATCCCCCCCCCTTTCAATCCACCTCTCGGCCATCCAAACCACCAAGTGCCAAAATGCACTTTTTGCAGCAAAAAGACAAAAGAAAAGCAACAGCAACATTTGTCACGTGTCATAAAACAATGCAATTGTCATTATGATGACATGTTAACTGAAGTGTTGATTTTACACACTCTGTTTCGTTGCATTCGTTACGTACGTACTTGCGTCCGTCATCACCGCACATCAGCTTAATTATAAAATTGCCAACATTTTTTGTTTAAGCCTGGCCAAATGAGACTCTCTTTAAAGCACCGCAATACAGTCTTAAGTTGCCAAAAAAATTTTGATTTTAAAATTATAGCACTTAATACGTAATACAATCTTAATGGAAGTAAACTGTGAAAGCACTTGGTGTACAATTCGGTGCGTTGGATGAGATTTTTAGAAGATATTAAAAACAAATATCTATTAAATTTAATTTGTGTTCATTTAACCATGTCCATTTCTCGAATTTAATCATTGGTAAAATGTGGCTTTCACTAAAATGATTTTGCTTACAAGTTATTGTCTTCTACCAATTGAGACACCAAAGGAACGGCCGCCTACATAAAGGAGTGCAGTTTTAGACATCTAGACCACAAAAACTTTAACCTTCAGGAGCTCGCAGGAATAGAGGATGTAAATGTGTCCTCCTCTTGCCATCGCGAGTGCTTTTTTGGTTTTGGTTCGTGAATTGGCGGTTTGAAAAACTAAACGAAAACAACGCATTTTTTCAACAAAATCATCTGTACTAATGAGGCCCATTTTCAATTAGACGGTTAGGTAAACAAACAAACTTGTCGCATATGGGGCTCACAAAATCCAGAAACAGTCCTCGGAAAACCATTACATCCCAGGAAAGTAACCGTATGGTGAAGTAACACTCAGGCAATAAATGCCTACTACTACTACTAAGTGTTACCTTCTTTTAGGAAGGGGATAGTGATAAAAAAGGCAGGTGGGAAAGGAAGAGATAGAAAAAAGCATCATCGGCCCGTATTTTTTCGAAAATGAGCAAGGAAACGCCGTCACCGTAAATTCTCTGCGCTATACCAAACCCTGATAACCGATTTTTTGTAGACACAATTGGCTAATTTTGACATCATTGAGCTTTGGTTTCAGCAACAATTATATTTAGTAGAAACTTCCTGCTAAATAAACAAACAAACAAACAAATATTTTGAGAAACTTTTTAGTTCGTATTTAGATCACTTCACAAGTATTTAAATTTTGCTTAAATTGAGTATAAAGCACCCCCACTTATTTGCTTTCGAATTGATTTTGTTTCATCGTTATCCTTTAATAGTCTTTTGAGTTGCAAACTTCATATCACGTTGACAACCAACCGTTATAAGCAGTCGTGGCCGAGTGGTTAAGGCGTCTGACTCGAAATCAGATTCCCTCTGGGAGCGTAGGTTCGAATCCTACCGGCTGCGTAGTTTTCAAGACTCTTTTTTAATATAAAAAAAGTCTAATCTTTTTTTCCATAAATTTTATGGCATAAACATTTTTAAGAACACGCCGGCTGAGAACTTTTCATCTACCCTCATTTTAATATAAACAAGTCTTCTCTTTTTTCATGAATTTTGTGTTATAAAAATTTTTAAGAACTCGCGTTTTCTGTGATAAGTTTTAAATTTTATTTCCTTTATCTTTAATTATGTTTAACAAAATTTACGATGTGTTTATGATGTCTTTAATTAAGGGTTATATTAAAAAAGTCTTGCCTTAGAGTGTCATTGTGTATGTAACATGTGGGGGAAATCATCTAAAAAATACAGTTGAAATTACATAGCGGAAGGAGGTTAAATATGAGATTTATGCAGTTTGTTTTTTGTGCATTTCTTTTTGATGAATACTTCACAATGATGAGAGGAGTATGATAATTATTTGTTATAATTCCCCCTGGTTTCATGTGCAATGTGTTCTTTTTAATTGTTTTCTAAAAGAATGAGCGCTACAGCAGGTTTTAAGGAGAAGATAGAGAAATGCTTTAAAATAAATTTAAATTTTTTTTTGTAATTTGTGAAAAGTATTAGCAGACCAGGGGGTTACTCTCTATTGCGTTGCGAAAGCAAATACGATGCGAAAGCTAAATGCGATGAGATGCCAATTTGGTACTCTCTATTACTTTCGCAAAATTCTTTGATAAAGTGGCAGCACTGAGTTTGCAAAAGGAAATATGGTAAAGATTGACAGTAATGAAATGTCAAAATATGTAAAAAACGTCTTTTAAGAAAAGGAAAGTTAGAATAAAGTGAAGTGTGTCAGTTTTTAGTTGAAAGTAAAATAGTGTTTGATGAGGAAAACGATCGTGTAGGACGCATCTTAAGAGATATGTAATTCCAATATACTCTCTTAAAAATTTCCGTTTCTGTATGTTTTAAACGCTATTCAACAGTAGGTAAAAGTTTCAAGTACATCCGGAGCAATTTTAACTATTATAAAACTAGCCGCCGCATTAAAATTACTTGGCCAAGATGGATGCCAACATCAAATTGGGCAGAACCATACCTTAGGTACATATATTGCAGCAGTCTCACATTAAAAGAATACTACGTTAGAACCATGTAAAATTTGATTTAGCTGCAGAACTGGAACAAGAAGTAAAAAGCTCTTTACAACACTTGCGGCTGTGGAGCAGTAGATGGTACTCACATACAATCAGTTAGATCGGCCAAAAACAAGCACTTACACCTCTACACAAAATTGCAGCACAGTATGAATGCTATGGTTTGGTTAATAATATTTCACCTTGATTTTACATATGCATGTGATCACAAAATGAAATGTATTTTTTTTATCTTTCTCCAAAAATAAAAATTTCATTATCAAATTTAAATATTTGCTCAGCGTATTCACATGTTTTTCCCTCTTTGCGTTTGATATTTACCTATCGCAAGATATTTGCGATAATCGGACGATTTTGACAGACGCTTTCGCATTACAGAGTGCGGTGATACCAGGCTTGCGAAAGAAAAGAAAAATAGATGCGAAAAGCAAATGCGCAAACGCATTAGAGAGTACCAATCGTTCGATTTCGTAGCATTTTTCTTTCGCATCGCCATAGAGAGTAACCCCCCAGACTTATAGAAAAAAACAGTAAATTTGCTGGAAAAAAATTGATTTCGAAAAATGCTGATATTAAGTAAATAAAAAATTTGAAGGAACATGATGCAATAGTTCTTATAACAAAGCCGTAGTTAATAAAATAAATAATAATAATAAAAGAAATACAATTTGCCATAGTAGCTGAGAAAAGCCTTAGCCGAGCGTCACTGGAAAAAATTTGCAGGCGCATTTACTGTGGCAAACAGTTAATTTTCATTTGAATTATTATTGAAAGAATAATGTTTCTGTGCAAAAAAAAAAAAGAAGTATTTTTTTTTATAAATTCGATACGTTTAATGGGCGATGCCAAAAAAGAACAGTTTTGAAAAATGTGCAGTTTTGGACTAAATTTGAAGAAAACAACCAATATTTTCAAAGTAGAAGTAAATTACATGCGGAATCGGAACTTGCTTATTTTTCAATGCTTCTTATAGGCAGTCGTGGCCGAGCGGTTAAGGCGTCTGACTAGAAATCAGATTCCCTCTGGGAGCGTAGGTTCGAATCCTACCGACTGCGCAGAGGAAGTTTCATATTTTACGAAATTAAAATATATGTATTTAAATACACATGTATATTTTAAATTGAAAAATCTATATAAAATATATGATTTCTCATAAATTTTGTTGAAAACTTATCATATCCATCAAGGCGATTTGATGCCAGGTGGTCTCGATTAGCAACTCTGCATACTCGCCTTGTATATTTGTTAGTGTAAAATTTCCTGCTGTCGAATGTTTTGATTTGATTTGACGCCACAAAAATTAACAGCTGATCATCAGCTGCTGAATTGAGATCACCTGATATGAATTCGCCTTGATATCCATTCTTTTCATTTATGTTATAGTAAAAGTGATAAGAATCGACTGATACTGATACAAGTTGTGAACAAAATTAAACTTTTTCATAACTAAAGTCGCTGATTTTGTGATGGTATACTTTCCATTTGCATGTTGACCTTACACATTTGACTTTTCAATCACATTTTTAGTATTTTATTAATGAATAAGATACGAGAATTATTGTTGTTAGAAAGTGGGGAAACACAGCAGTCGTGGCCGAGCGGTTAAGGCGTCTGACTAGAAATCAGATTCCCTCTGGGAGCGTAGGTTCGAATCCTGCCGACTGCGCATTAGTCTGCTTTTTTGTTTTGCATGGGATAAGTGATTATTTGTCCATAGGACCGTTACATATATTTTTATATACATATATGTACATATCATTAAATTGCTGTTTTTTCTAACACAAGGAGTTCATAAAATTTTTTGCAACAGAGGTGAATTCCAAAAGGATTTTGCTTGCTGGTTTTTATTATAAATATGAAAGTGTATAGCACAAATCATTACTTTTGATTCCATTGAGAATAACGGATGTAAGTAGTCGTGGCCGAGCGGTTAAGGCGTCTGACTAGAAATCAGATTCCCTCTGGGAGCGTAGGTTCGAATCCTACCGACTGCGAGGATTTAATTTTAGTTAGTATCCTTTGTTTTTTCGTCTTAATCTGCAAAACCTTGAAAACTAGTGTTTCTAAAGACGTAGAAATTTAAATTAAGATAAAAACGTGAAATGAACGAGACTTAGAATATAATTTAACAGCGTGAGTGCTTGAACATTATACACTCTTCGTGGAAATCTAACTGCAAAATTATTAATTTGTTTTTGCACTGCACATTTTTCCAGCCGATTTCTCGAATCAGCTTCAAGAACTTGATATCCCAAAATCAATCAATAACTATAAAATCCACTAAACGAAAAGTGCGAGTTTAAACTTGGTGTGGCTAAATTTGTAAAACTGCAAAATTTTCTATCACATTTATTTCCTAATATGTAATTAAATTGTGTATAGTACTTCCAATTCGTTTAGAGCGTCTTTCAAATATTTGTATTGTTGCTATAAAACTTGATTTTATGTAAAGAAATATTTTGCTTTCCACGCTTGGTTGGTTTCCTTACACGGAAAGTAGCAATTAGTCGGAGTAACCATCGAAGTATAAGTATATATGTATATAGTTTTTTTTTTTAATTTTTGTTGTCTCTTAACATACATTTAAGAAAAGTAAAAGAGAGTATTTATTTTTTTTAAATATTTTTTTTGATGAATTAATAATTTAATCAAATGCTACCACAAACGTTTTAAGTGAATTTGTTATTCATAACATTATTATAGTTTAACATGAAATGTTAATCCAATGATTACTTTGATGAGAGAGAAGAAATGGTAATTAATGATTTGAAAATTAAAACTTAATTTTATGGAAATTTATTTACACAAACCTTTAAGTTTGCCCATTTTATAAACAACAACTTCTTTGAATAATCTGAGCAATTTAGTTTTTTGGATTGCTTTATGCATTTTTATTTCAGGCACAAGTTACACTTTTTCCTCCATATTTATAAAATGAATTTGAAATATATTTTATTTAAAATTTTTGATAAAAAATTTTCTTAAAATAGATTTCAAATAACTGTTTGCTCAAAAGTTGAAAAGGGGCTTGATGAAACAAGTCTCGCAAACTTGCCCAATTGTACAAATTTCAATTTTAAAGCGGCCCACCCACTTGCAATATAGTTGTGCAATTTTTCGTATTGTACAATAATATCGTGTATGTCATATTCGAAGGTGGCACAATGTATTGGCAAATATCAAAAGACTTTTGATTTTTATTGTACAATCAAGACAATTGTATAATGTGGTGGCAACATTGTTCAATGTTGTTTACTTTTTCACTGTCATGAAAATTGGGCAATATTTTCTTTAGGTCGAAACGACAATAATATGTACAACAATATATGCAATAATATTGTATAATGGATGGGCCGCTTAAGAGTTCTTATGAAAACCCTTAATATATTTTGTTAACATTTTCCACTTCACAACACATACATACATATATATATCGATCTTAAAAAACAAAACAAAATTTCGCAGTCGGTAGGATTCGAACCTACGCTCCCAGAGGGAATCTGATTTCTAGTCAGACGCCTTAACCGCTCGGCCACGACTGCTTATGCTAATACGAGTGGGTGGGTCATTAACTCAGTGACTGTTGGAAGAAACAGGTTTTTAATTAAAAAGTTATTTTATTTTTCAACATAGTCTGCTTTCTCCAACGTTTTTCCAATTTTTTTTATCCCTTCCGAAGAATATGATACTTCGAGATCATTGAAATATGCATTTGTTTGTGCGATGATACGTCGTTGAAGTCAAATCCCTCCGCCGAGCAATTTCTTCAAGTTTGGGAACAACAAACATTCACTCGGGGCAATGGAAACTGCCCATGCGTTTGTGATCGATTGTGAGCACCCATCTGCGGAAGCCTTTCTGATACCCAAGTGGTCATTTAAAATTTAAACCACTGAACAATGTGAGATACCTATGATTTGCACAAGCTCTGTCACTTTCAATCTCCGATTTGCTAAAACCATATCGTGAATTTTTTCAATTGTTTCCGATGTATAGAGCTCAACTGGTACGTCCAGAACGTTCGACTGGTACGGTCACAACGAAATTCAGTAAACCACAGTTCTTACAATTGAAATTGATGTCGAAGAGTCGCCATGTATTTATCAAGCTTAGCCTTGGTTTGACTGATGGTTTATTTCCACAAAAAATAATGCTTAATGAGTACACGAAATTCACTTTTTCCATTTGCTTCTCAAAACGCGCGATAGTCTGCCATCAACGGCTGCAAACGAAATAACGCAGCTTGTTCAAATTTAGGCAGGAGTCAACTGACAGTTGCCTGTTGACAGGAGCAGTGTTGCCAGTTCAATTAGGAGGGAAATTCAAGAAGACATTGAGAGTCCTGAGTCGACCCAAAGATCTTTTTTATTAAAAATTCTTTTAAGTGATTTTTTTTTAAATCAAATTCCATTAAAATTTATTTTGCTTAAACTTTAACACAGAAAAAATAAACTATTTAGATTTGCAATTCATGAACAATGTATTGAATTTTAACCGAACATATTCGACAACGATATCTCTCAAGCAATTATACCGATAAAGATACAATTTGGGGCATTCTACTCAGGTTTTCAAGCCCGCCAAACGATATCAATCAGATTTTCTAATATTTTTAATTTAACAGCTGATTAGATTTTTTACTCGATCAAGTTTCAAAATTTATTTAAAAAAAACCTTTAATTTGAAAACTTTATCTTCGATTAAGTAATTTTAAATTACTTTTTATAAATGGCATGCATGCATCTTGAAGTAAAACGATTTTTATTTGTGACTGAGAAGCATGCAGTAAATCTTTTTACTAAAATCGCCAAAATATATGCAATGAATTTAGGCCTTACATGTGACCAACATTAATTATATGAGCATTTTTGTTAGAGAGCAAAGGGAAAAGCAGTCGTGGCCGAGCGGTTAAGGCGTCTGACTAGAAATCAGATTCCCTCTGGGAGCGTAGGTTCGAATCCTACCGACTGCGAAGAAGTTAGTGTCCTTTTTTTTTAAGACTGAGACACATACATACATATTTGTATGTTTGTTTGGAACTAAAATTTTTTTAAATATTTTTTTTCTAATAAATTTTTTTGTAAAATTATCATGTAAGCTGAAGTATACAATTAAGCCTGAAAGCCATAGTATTCACGTCCACTTTGACAGTCTTACCACCAGCAGGAACTTAACAAAAAAAAAAAAACTTTGAAGCTTAATTTTCGTAGCAAAATAGAATAACACCGATTTCATGAAAGTGCTTGTTAGTAGAAGTTTACATATCCGTAATATTCTTTTATTTTGAATTGTTGAATCGTCATATTAAAAATGATGTTGTTTTTCGCAGCCGGTAGGATTCGAACCTACGCTCCCAGAGGGAATCTGATTTCGAGTCAGACGCCTTAACCACTCGGCCACGACTGCTCGAACTCCGTGTGAAACAAATTCTTTACAAAATCCGAAACATGTTTGGAAAATAACACATTATTACTATGAAATTCAAATATTTTTATTACACAAAAAATAATACTGTAAAATTTTCGTCCGAAAATAGAAAAAGGTGGTCGATGAATGTCCTCCCATTTTACGCGTTGTTATTTTGAACCGGTATAGAAAACAACGAAACCTTTGCTTTCTAGGTGTATGTATCTATGTTTTTCATAAACAGGGACCAAAACGTATCCTTAAAAGTATTCAGACGCTTATGATATGGCAAATATTCCTGTAAAACATTTAAATACGTTTTACAGATGTACATACATAATTATTTAACAGAACGTGTAATTAGAAATTAATGAATTTCTTAAATGGCTGTATAGACTGTGATTGTTTGTAAAAGGCCACAGAAACACATCTGTACCTGAGTCGATTCCGATCGCGACTGATACAAGTTTGTACTTGTTTACGTTCATGTATCACTTTGTCAACACAGTGTTGCCATATGTTAAAAATAAATACAAATATGTAGTCTACAACAATTCTTTTAAATAAAAATCAATAATATTTTAGTTTAAATATACCATTATTGCACAAAAACACTTAAGAAACATAAAATTACAAAAAAAAAAAAAAAAATACAGCCCAGGGACAGTATAGCCTGTCTAAATAATAATTCTTATATAAATATGTGTATTATATCCTTGACATTTTGTAGTCGGTAGCTTGCTGTGGTGAATGTGTTTAATGCTTTAAACTTAAACCTCGCTACAGCTGCGAACACGGTTTTGTGATATAATTTTTTTTGTGCTATAACCATCTTCATTAAATAGTATGATTGCCACACTACTCTAAAAGATATTTAAAAACAGAAATGTTGCCAGTACTATATTATTTAATGTCAACAGCCACGATTAATTTTTATCCTTATACATGCAAATTAAACTTATTTAGTATTTTAAAATAATCTGTAAAATTAGAAGGAAACCCATAAACGTAAATATTGTATTAAGATAAAATATAAGGAAAAGTGATGTTAGAGCTAAAAATTAAAAGTCCCCACAAATAAGAGGCGAAATGCCCATTTTGGGGACGGGACGGGACAAACACCTAATCTGGCTGCACTGAGTGTATTATAAAATGCTAACATATTAATTAATATTTTTATGCCAGGCATAGAGAAAAAAGACCCTCTCGCAGTCGGTAGGATTCGAACCTACGCTCCCAGAGGGAATCTGATTTCTAGTCAGACGCCTTAACCGCTCGGCCACGACTGCTTAAATAATTTTGGCTGTAATAGTTTAAAGCAGCCCCTTTGTTTTCTGTAATTCGCTAAAGCTAAATTCTATCGCTAAAATTCTGAAAAAATACAAAATTGAACATTCTTGGCGATGATATAAAGCACTAAATTTTCGGCGAACTAAGGGCCTGGTTCACGATATCGACAGCGTTCGACTTGTCGCACACTTACATTCAAAACAAAAACAAATTCTAAAATTTTGTTGTTGTTTCCAATGTAAGTGTGCGACAACGTTCTACTTGTCGATATCGTGAACCAGGCCCTAAATTTTTAAGCCGTTATCTGATTTAGAAATTCACGTTTGAATATTTCATTTAGAGCCGAAAATGGATAAATCGACATTCAAGATTTTTAGCGATATATGTATGTAGATTTAGTGAGTTACAGAATAAGGGAACAGATCTCTGAACATGTATAATAATAATAATAATAATTTGTTAATAATTTTTTTTTTTAAATTGCAATTGATATCATAAACTCGAAATGAGAAATATGTATATAACATAGGCTGTTATTAATGAAACCCACAGATAATTTCTTAATTTTTTTGGCGCATTTAATGCTTAAAAGTGTCTACAATAGTTTGATTCTAGAGCTTAGAGCAACGAAAATGTTAAAAAAAAATTAAATGTCTAATTTTGCTTAAGTATAATGAAGCGGCAACACTGGTGGAAAAATATTTTAAACACTCCAGCATATTTGTGACATGCTTTTTGCTTTAAGATTTGTACATACAAATTAGTGGTTTTTTGTGTAGCGAACTTTTTAAAATGATTTATTTTCATTAGTAAATTGAAAAAAATTACCTTTCTTTCGCAGTCGGTAGGATTCGAACCTACGCTCCCAGAGGGAATCTGATTTCTAGTCAGACGCCTTAACCGCTCGGCCACGACTGCTTGATCGGAAAATTGGCATATTGTTTACATCAACGAGGGTACAATGAATCAAATACTCGTACATGAACAAAAATTATACATATCCCAGCAAAACATAAAATAAAGAGTTCAAAATTAAATGGTGTTATGTATGTATAAGGTTTCTATAGGTTTGAAATTATTTTTGACATCATCCCGAACTGTCTCAATAAGAATTTTTGCACTCTGGCATTATTGCGTCGGTCATTTATAAATGCGTAACGAGTTTGGTGGACAAGTTTGAATATCTGTGCTTAAAAGTCATAACAGCATAAGTCGACTTAAGACAAAGTCGAGTTACATATCTGCATATGCCACAAAATTTTACTAACGAAACTTCATAATTATGTGAAATACACATGTCTCTAACGAAGTTTATTATAAAGACATATACAAAACAATATTGATCTAACTCTTAAAAAAGTCCAATAAAATTTGTAATAAGCACCAAATTGAAATAAAAATATTTTCATAAAATTGTATGTAATACATAAATAAATGTTAATACTTTACTTTACGACAAAATTATTGCCCATTTTGATTTTTGATATTTGTATTTTTCCCTGTCTTTATGCATTTTAATTTTAATATATAATTTAAGACTTCAATACATCAATATACTGTGTTTTATATCATTGCCTGCACACAATGAAAATTTTAAGATGGCACAATGTTGCCACATTAAAATTTTAAGATGCTCATTGTGAATTGCCTAAATGCTTTTCGATTTACATATGCAAGCTGTTACCACAGATTTTAAAGTTCATTAATTCGTAAATGAATTGCAGTATATTTTTATAGCTAAGGATGCAATACATTTCAATCGCCCACATACTGAAAGTGAGATTTCTCAAAAATAAATCTATTTTGACAGGAATTCACTAAATTGATGTGTCGGAAATAGCAAAAAATTTGGAAATTACAAATCAAGTGAAAAAAAAACACAAAAAGTGACTTCTAAGTAAACATGTGCGTGAAGTGTCAAACAAAAAAAAATTATAAAAAAATAATAACAAATAGTAAAAAATTATGAAAAAATAATAAAAAAAAATTAATACAACAATAATAAAAAATAATAAAAAAAAACAAAAAATAATAAAAAACAAAAAATAATAAAATAAAAAAAATATAATAAATAAGGGGCCATCCACATATTACGTAACGCCAATGTTTCCGATTTTTGACCCCCCCCCCCTCCCCCCAGTAACAGATTGTAACAATTCTTAGACCCCCCTCCACCCCTCACAATAACGTAACAAGAACTTTAAAAAAATTTAAATTGTTTTAAGTTTTTATTAAAAAAAAAAATTAAATTTAATTCATACACATACATACATATGTATGTATGTATTTTTAAATAACTTTTTGTTTGAATTGAAGTAAATTTCTTTATTTAGTTATTACAAACTAATATACAAATATTTTTATGGCATTTTCTTAAGTTTCGTTTAGGATTTATGCATTTATTTATTTTATTTATGGGAAAATGCAAGTAATTGAGAATGGACGAATATTCGGGAATTCGAATACTTTTGTTCCTTTATTTTTATTTTCTGTTAGACTAACACAGTGCGTAGACAAAAATCAAATAAGCTTGCAAAATATAAATAATAACAATTATGTATTTATGTACATACATATGTATATGCATATATTTATATCTATTTAACACTCATGATTCTTGATTTATTATGTATTTCTTTGATAAATTAAATACATAAATAATTGAAAAATCGAAGTGTTTTTGTACGAAATTAGTAAAATTTATGTTACGTAACAATTTTACAGACCCCCCTACCTTACTCCCCCGTAACAAATCATAACAAAACTCAAACCCCCCCCCCCCCAAGGGTGTTACGTAATATATGGATGGCCCCTAATAAGAAAAAAATTAAAAAAAAATAAAAACAAATAATAAAAAACAAAAAAAAAATAGAAAAAAATAATAATCAAAATTTAAAAAAAAAATAAAAACAAATCATACAAAACAAAAAAAATAGAAAAAAAATAATAATCAAATAGTAGTAATAATAAAAAAATAATAAAAGAATAACAAAAAATTTATTTAAAAATAAAAAAAAAATTAGTTAAAAAAAATAAAAAATTTATTTAAAAATAAAAAAAATAAGAAATTTATTTAAAAATAAAAAAAAAATAAAAAAAAAATTTTTTAAAAATAAAAAAAAAAAAAAAAATTTTTTTTTTTAATAAAAAAAAAATAATAAAAATTCAAAAATAATAAAAAATAATTAAAAATATCAATAAATTTATAAAAAAAAAATAATAAAAATTAAAAAAATAATGAAAAATAAAAGAAAAAAAAAAGAAAAAAAACAAAAAATGTTCGCAGTCGGTAGGATTCGAACCTACGCTCCCAGAGGGAATCTGATTTCTAGTCAGACGCCTTAACCGCTCGGCCACGACTGCTTGTGCTTTCTTTGTGTACTATTTCTGGGAAGGTCTTTTTGTAACAATAAAGAGCTCATAACTTTTATGGAGCTATAAATAAAATTTTAATAAATCTATTTAAATTCAATAAAAAATTTAAGCTTTATGAACAACTAATATGCAAAAGAAAATATACGCCGCACATATTTAAGATAAGACGAACACAAAAAAAAAACAATCGAGATTATATGTGTATGTAATTAGTAATTAGGTAAACGACCTAAAACTAAAAAGAAATAAAAACTAAAAGCACTAACAATTGTGTGCTTAATTAATAAATGACAAGTAAGAAATATACATATTTATGCATGAAGAGGAATGGAAGAAAGAAGAAATGAACATGCCATACATTGTGACACGTTTTGGACTGAACTTTGTTGGTTTTGTTGTTATTGTGGTTTATTTATTTTGTTTTTAACTAAAAATCACAAGTTCTAATCGAAACCACTGTCGGCATTTTCTAAGCGAAAAGGAAAAAAATCTGCATCACATGTATTTGTTTTTATTTCTAAACCGCTAAAAGTTTAAAACAGGTCTCCTTGCCTAGAGTCTTGGTAGTGTATTGGGCTTTTGTAAAGTTTTCTGCCGCTTAACCACAAAGAATAAAAGTCTTCGATGTTGGGAAATCATAGTTTGATTTAAAAAAAAAAAAAAAACTCATGGAAATAACAGTAGACACTTCCAAAAAGAGACTTAAAATATAAAAGAGAATAATTCTGATATTATTTTTCTTCTTTTGAAGCTGCTTAAATACGAGTATTTATTTTAAAAGTATTTCAAACATGAGAAAATAGAATAGGTATTGCTTTTTTAAATCGAGTGCGTCCTAAAATACGATTTTAATTAAGTGTTTTCTTTTTTCACTCTTCTTATGAAAGGGGGGAAAAATACCCATACCTAATAAATGTACTCAAATGTACTTATGAATTTTAGTAGAAAGTGCCAGGTTATCCATTTAAAAGTACTCTTGTGAGCTTTAAACAAACATTTAAATGTCCATTTTGTGAATCATCTACTGTAAAAAACCCTAGTCGCACACATAATCTTTGCAGGTATTTAAGTCTAAAAAGCCACAAAAAGAAAAACAACAATGAAATCGTTAAGGATTTCCACTTCAAGTTTCTGATTTAGTACATGGGTGTGCGTGTGTGTGTGTGTATTTGTTGAAATCTAAAATCTATTGATTTTTCCGTATTTTCTTGCTTTGATCGGGTCGGCTTCGTGCCTTTGAAATTTTATAAACATAAAAATGTACTCATAAAATGCGTCGAATTGCACAAACATTTTTGTTGATGAAGTGCTAAAATACTCCATCCAGTACGCCACTAGTTGCAATAATATTAAAAAAAATATATATATATATATATAAAATGGCCTTAAAAACTTGCTAGAGGCAAGAGAAAAGACAACAGACTGGCACACTAACTTCACTTGGAGGCACTCTGCAAATATTAGCAAATAAAAACTTTCTTTGCAAATAACTCTTTCCAGTCTAGTGTAAACACTTTGTCAAGTTTGTAAAGGTATCTTTACTTCTTCTTTAAACAAGAATTTCTTGACTTGCTCCCATTATTTATGACGACTTCCAACATATACACACACACATACAGATACTTTTATGTAGAGAATGAAAAAAAGAAGTTATTAGTCTCTGCCATGGCTGGCTGTTAAACGTACGTAAAAGGGAGGTACAATTTTACTTTGCCTCGTTGCCAATTCAATTCACGCGATTTTGGCATGCCTCTTGTTAAAGCCGCAAAAGAAATCCACAGAACTAGAACAAAATAATTGCATTTACAATGACACAATCACTCGACAGAGATGAAATAGATGAAAATCCACTTTAACGACAAACAACATATTTTTCATTTCAAGCTGAAAACAATTACAATACCAGAAATTTACAGTAGAAAGAAAAGAGAGAAGAAAAAAATAAGAAAATGATTGTACATATTCTTGAAACGAATCATACAATGTTTTCTGTTTTTATGATGTGTTGGCAACAGTCATGTTTTTATTGACAAGAGCTTTTTATTTTATGATTGTGGCAAGTATTTCTCGATTCTCACACTATGATTTTTTTTCTTGAATTTTTTTTCTTGCCTTTTGCTAAGTGCCAATTTGCAGTACGTTGTTAATTAGTGATTCGATTTTCTGTGGACTAAAATAGTAAAGTGAAGTTTGTGTTAGTTGATTGAATATTTAACATTAATGTTGAATTCTCAAGAGGGTAGGTAGAGGGACGGTAGGCGAAAATTTTATTTCCACTCTTAGATTTGGAATTTTAACAGTCTTACTTAATCAAATATTTATTACCTTATTAACCTTAGATGTATTTTGCAAATTTTTGGACAATGTTCGTTTCGTAGCGTTTTCTGGCTGTCAGCCTACTTGTACATCCTATGTCATCACTTGTATTTGTTCCCGTCTCTAATTCGTGCTGCCTGCCAACTGTCACTTATTGACTTAATTTTTGTGGACACTATTTTATTTAAGGGATCTCACTAAGATTTGCCTCACTATGAGAAGAATCATAGAAGCTGCTTTCTTATGTGTACATAAATACGGACTTTACCATCCTTGACTGTTGAGACCTCAATTGAATTAAATACCTTCCAATCCTCATAAGATTTTACGCGACAATATATCTTCCCAGCAGTCTTCTGCATGCGACAGTATACGTAAGGAGATTTAAATATGACAAAAGTCAAACATGAGGATGGCAAAGGTCTCATTCGAACTGAAATGTAAATGTCGTCAAATAGTTATTTGACTTTTGACATTATGCAAATGTAAATATTTTTACCTACACACATGTGGTCACATGATCTTTCAGGCGTAAATTTAGCCAATTGATAGGTTTCTTCGTCTTAATTCAAAAGAGATCTTGAAAGTCGTGAATACTACGGTATTTCTCGATTCACAAACGGCTCTAAAACTCATGCTTTCAGACAAGTCCCCATGAATGCTGGTTTTAGAGTGTTTTGGCTATTTTCAACAGCCGGCTAGGGGAAACAATATTTCTATTTACATACTGAGTTCTTGGTCGCAAAGGTTACTGGAGGGCGGCAAACTTATGGATTTATTGAAGGAATGAATTTTAATTGTTACGAAAAACACACGACACAGACGGAGGGGCTATTATGTAATGCGGTTTGAAAAGAAAACTGTTTGAATGTGTATGTTATGAACATTACAATTCGAAAACATTTTTATTCAATTCGGATTGCATAATAACCCCCAGCTCCTCATCTAAACCTCTATCTAAATCACTGGTCAGCAAACTATACCATTAGATTTTACGATTGTGTGAGTTGTACTCTCACCACGAACCGCTGTTGCCAGTCAAATTTCGTCTCATTTCCCTAATTTGAAACTTTAAATCTCCAAAGGCAAACTTGATTTTATTATGGTCAGAAGACAACAGACAAGAAGAACAACAAATAACAAGAAGACAACTCAAGACAACAGGACAGATGTCATACAATTCATTTGGTCACGTTAATTGCTGGTAGACATGGACTACATCGTTCCAGTAATAAAAGGGAAGAAGGCTATCTCGAAGGTCTTAATAACTATAGGGGTTCTAGTTTCAACTTTTCCACGGACGGTTTGCTGTGCGGAGCTCGGTATAGAGGAATCGTATAAACTTCCTGATTACTGCAGCATCTAGCTTTCACTCCTCAAGCCATGAATGAATATGTACATATATAGACAGTCAAGCAGCAATTAAGGCAATTTCAGCAGACTGCAACTATTCCTCGGTTGTGCTCATGTGTAGGAAAACCCTAAATATATTATGTGCTGGTAGACAAGTACATATATTTTGGGTCCGTTGACATATGGGAATTGAGGGAAAAGAAAAAAGGGGAATTCAATTATATGTAACATCAGAGCGCCCCCCTTCATCGGTATTGTGTAGCAGAATCATCAGCAAAGTAATAGCAAATAAAATGGCTACTAAACACAGCTTTGAAAATTGAATACGCCTCCTTGACACCAGAGGCGCTGCAACACTGCATTATTAAAAACGTGCAAAAAAGCAGAGTTGTAAAAAAAAGAACGAAGCTTTCCGCTATCTCTTCCTTCACCACCTTGTCTTCTCTATCAGTATCCCTTTCCTAAAGAAGGTAACAGCTAAGCATTCATTGCCTGAGTGTTACTTCTCTTTAAAAAAATAATAAAAAAAATTAGGCTAATGGACCTACTGCCTAATTGAGTACCTCACAAGGTTTGTATTCGTTTAAAGTCCTATCGCAGAAGTAAACGTGTTTTTCAAGACTATGCAGATGCTATATTCCATCTTATTCATGATTTTCTTATTGATTGAAATGCCGACTCAGCAGTTTTGGGAACTGATACATGTGTATGTTTTGCTATAGAGGTCGCTCCTCTCTCAAGTATTTTGTCCGCAGGATTGGGCTTCACAGCTATTGGCTTGTTTGGTTTGTTTTCAAACTGTACTCCTTCCTCTTCAATGGCAGAGTTGTTAATCTAGTCCATATATAACTCAGTTTATTTTCATTAGACCAGTTCAGTCCGCTAAATAAACTTATGGTAAATTTGGTTTAAACCTCTCACACTTACTTTTTTTCTCGGCCGTTTCGTTTTATTTTCATTTCCTCTAAATCATTTTCATTTTTTGTTTATTTATTTTAACAAGTAAAAAATTATCCATGTTATAAATTTATCGCTGACATTATTCATTTTGATTTAAGTTTTTTTTGGTTGGTGTCTTTATTACTGGTTTTAATTTAACTACAAGCGTCTTAAGTACCTGTATCTTCACCTAAATCACCCATAAATCAAATAATCCTTTTAGGCAAACCATGAAAATATTTCTAGCTTTTTTTATAACAACATTCTACATTCAACATTCTGCGCTTAGTGAATTGCATGAAAGTCCGCTTTGACAGCAAACACAATATTATTTTAGTGCACAATCCCATCCAGGGACTGGCTGCCAAAGATATTTCATCATGTCTCCGGCACATTGAATAACAGAATTTCATGCGTCAGTATTTGTTGCAACAATGTTGCTAATTGTTACAACATGTTATTGAAACTTTACATAAGAAGACTTGAAAGCTGTTTAGTTCTGGTTTTAGAAGCGTTTGTGTTCTTAACACGATTTCTATGTATAAAATATTCTTGGGCTTGGCTTAATGAAGGTTTCATAACTATGGCTCTGATCGGCGAGTAGAGAAGAAAAAACTTGCTGGCTGTCTGGCTTTTGCAATGAAGTGAAGTTTTTGTTTTCCAGACATGTTTAAGCAACACTGTCTTTTAATTAAATTTTATATGAAATGATGATCGGGTGCGACTAATGTGTAGTTTAAACAAGAAGTTTTAGCTTTGATAAGAGCGTCTTGAATGGCCACAGTCTCAATCTAATTTGGAGGACCGTAAAGAAATTGCTATTCGTAATTATTGCCTCTGTTGTGCGGTGTTTAACGATAATTTTTGTTTATGGATTATCTTTTTTAGTTTAATAATTTCTTTAATGAATTGTAATTAGATAACGCGCATCGTCTATGGCACTCTGCAGACAGCAAATCTTCCAATTTCATTGAAAGAAGTGGGGCTCCCACTACATGGAGCCGTACAGGTGTTCACGAACTGCTCAAAATGGTGTGAGAGAGTTGGTGGAGCCGTCTATATTCCGGAATTCGGAATTGAAATGTCTTTCAGACTCCCGGACAAATATATCATATTACAAGCAGAGATATCTGCGTTTAAAAGAGCAACACACTAGCTAAGGTTCTATCGGATATCAAATAAAGTTATTCACATCATAACTCATCAGTCTCCAATTAAGTCCCTCACCACAATTTCTCTTGTGGTGAGGGAGGGATTGTAGCATTCAACTGGAAAACAAACCTATGCACGTACTGGAGGGCCGGCTGGGCTCGTCGGCTAATGGGATGCGTCTTATAGGCTGCTTCAGATAGTCTCGTAATAATTGTTTGTTGCACAGATTTTTATTTTGTGTACGTGCCTACCATAAAAAAGGGTCTTCTCAAGAACAAACAGAAAAAAAGGAAGAAGCGGTTAAATATCAAGGACGTTAACTGGTCTGGTACGTGCTGATGGTAGCCATACTTCCCCTCCCAATCATGATCATATAAAAAAAGCAATATCCTTTGTATATGATCCCAATAAATCTACCTTACCCTAACCCTTGCCCAGAAATCAAAACAAAACAAAATTTACAATTCCATATTAATTTTATTATGACAAAAATTCAAAAAGTAATTATTTATAACCGATAGGAATTTAGCATAAATAATCTAAATTATCTTCAATCAGCTCAAGGCTTGAAATATTTTTTTTTTATACATAGTTATTCAGTTATTCAGATTTTATTAAAATTTACTTAGGGCAAACAAAATCTAGTTATATTTGACTTTAAAAGGGAAAATTCCAAAACGTGTGCGCGAAAGGAAAAAATGAATGTACACCGTACCGGTCAAGGACATGCATCCCGTTCAGATACCAAGGACAAGGTGATGTATATACAGAAACAAGTTGACTTGCTTATTAGTTACTCAACGGCATATTCAATTAGCGTTCAGAATACCAAATTGGCAAATACTAAAAAAAAATTGTAATTAAATATAAGGTGATAAATTTATAGTCTAAAGAACGGATAAAAAAAAGCTTAAAATTTGACCGTTGGCCACATAGGTGAACTTTAACTTCTAGCTAATTGGCCTCACAAAAATTTTAGTTAAAGATAATGCTTGTCAACTGGTTTCTGTGCATACAAAAAAAGTCAATAGAAATAGAGTTAGTATTGGGATATTTTTAGACTTATTAGATAGAAATAATTTTAGTTTATTTAATTTTTTTTCTTTAATGACTTATTAAACCACCCTCGCAGATCACATTACATCAAATTAAATTACAAACAAACATATTATACAAAGTTTTTTTTTTGTTTTTTTTTTAATGACTTACCATCATCAGGATCCCACGATGAAAGATCTTTCATGATGAAATTTGTGATGACGATGTTTAAGTTGTGGTTGTTGTGCTTGTGATGCTGAAACTGGTTTTAAAGTCTGTTTGATTTTGGTTAGGGTTACGTGTGTAATCTTTTCAATAAAACAATACCCCAAAATTTTGATCGTCTACGATTTTATATTTTGGCATGGTCCCTTCTTGCTTTGTTTTTGCTATCCACACCAAACAGGCCACACTCACTTCACCTAACCCGCACACAATTTAGATTACAAACTTTATTTTTCTTTTCTTCTATAGTACTGAAACTTTAACAAAATACAGTTTCTAATGAAAATTTTAGTATAATTGTGAAACACCAGTAATTTTAGGCAAACATTATTTAAACTCTCAAAATACTAGTAAACTTTCTGTGATAACGAAAAATGTGATTTAGAACAAAACTGTGATATTAGGTAGGTTAGATTTTAGGTAATTTTAGGCTGGCAATCGTATAGCTTTTAGATAGATTTTGACTACGGTCTGTGATATATTTTAGTTTTGTCTAGTTTTTACTTCTCGGTTAAACTAAATGTTGACTACTAGGCGAATCTAACCTATAGGCAGATTGTACTTGTAGTTGATTTTATTTATCGTAGACAAAGTTCACTGTATCCTTATTTCTTTACTGGCAAATTTTCCAGTAAGTTGTAGACGAATTTTCCTTTTCTGAGTAAATCTTTACTTGAGAGTAAGCTTCCAGTAGAATTTAACCCACGTCTCGTTAGGATTTTATGCACACATCTGTACGTGTGTCTCCAATGGCATTTGCCAATCGTCTCTCGTTACCACAAAAGCCAAACTCCCAATCGGTTTTTTTTTCGTTCTCGAACCTTTTTTTTTCTTCGTGAGCTGAATTAGCTGAAGCAAATATGGAGGAAAACAGCTAATTCAGCTTATCACAACCATTAGCCGCCATTAAATTATTATTTTTTTCTTATTGCTGGAGTGTATTTAAGCTGTTAGATACAGCGTTGCAACGAAAAGTATTTTATTTTAGGCATATGTCAAAAGACAGGGCTGGAAAATAATACTTTATTCCGTCAGCGATGCCACACTAAACACGCTCTTTGAAAGAAAATAGTCTCGCTGCAAGTGCCTCTACAGGACTTATGTGCTACTACCCAATCTCTGGAATAACAGTGCGACGGATGTGTACATATCCATAAAAGAAAGTATCTTCGCTATATTGCCTTGCAGGTGAGGTGTTACCTGGAACTGCCCTGAGTTCAAAATACGATAGAGGTGAAGCCTTTCGGGGTGGAACTTCGAGGTCTAACCAGTGACTTAAAACTTGTACGACGGATGCCGGTGGCCTGACAGCAGAGCGAGTAATGTGTCGGCATGGTCCTTTACTAAAAGGTAGATTTCATCTAACCCCACGGGTTTTAATAGATGATGTTCACGAGTTGAAGTAGGTACTGGATTGTGTTCGACTCGGGCATTTGTCTGGCTCCAAAATGAGTGGTAACGCGGTGCCGGTAGTTGGTGAGGAGTTCTCTTGGATAACTTGCTGTGGGTCAGAGGAACCTCACTTGCAACGCGTGATCACGGAGAATACTACGTGGTGGCTGTGGTTGCTACCAAAAACGCTGGGAGAATAGTATTGTCTTCCCAGTGTTAAATCAATGCTAGTGCTTAGCGTGACGCGGTCAGCCAGACAGTATTCTAGGTACTGTTGCCATACAACAGAAGCTGTTTTGACTACGGTCTTAATAGTAAGAGTTTAGATATTTCAAGACTCCTCAGCAAGGTACTTGTTCGTAGTAAAGGGATAACTATGTTCAAAGATTGCAACCTATGTGTTGTTGGTGGGTCACATGCTGCTATCTAAGGGTGCATGGGGGTTATGGTTGGACTCTCACCTTCACCACCGTGAGATTAGGCCGTTAAGGCAGGCGTTCACGTTAATCTGTAAAACATCTATCCAGATTGGGTGTGTGGATATGTGAACAGTTTGGGCAAAGTAGTTGTCGATGACCTAGCAAAGAGGGGAACTCTGATTATCGATAACGATAATTTCTGTGGTTTCATTCTCATCCTGCTGGAGACGCCTAGACGTTGCCTTTCTCGAATTAGCTCAGGACAGACGACACAATGAGAAAAACTGCGCTATAGCAAGCCTAAACTCTCACAAAACTAAGAACCTCATGGTGTTTATAAAGATGCTCTTAAGGAATCTCTTGACCACACTGATGGAATACTGCGCTTTAAACGTTTGGATCTTCCGTACAACAAATACTGACTGCTTCAGTTGCAATGATGAAGAGGAGAAGGAAAACATTATACATCTGTGTACCGACTTCCTTGGCAGATTATCCTCCAGCAGCCTACACGAGTTATCGAAGATGAGACTCAAAATCGTGATCCTTTTTATTAGGAGCAGCAGCTGGTTAGGCCGCCTAATCCCTCTGTAGCGTGTGCACACAAATGACCCCTTCTTCCCTCAAACATCTGGATATACAGGGGTGTTCTGTAAACCGCACGATTTGAAATCGCCTAATTTCCAGGAAAGACTTTAATTAAAAAGGTAACTTGTTGCAGCTTTTTAATTGGTTTTAATATTTTAGATGTTTAAGATATTTTATACGAACTGACCCGCGAATGCACTAAGTCGTCCGATCAGCCAAACACTGTTTTTCGTTTTTGAAATCCACCGATTTCAAATCGCACGGTTTGCAGAACACCCCTGATAGTCTTTGACAATATAGTCCACTTCAAATCTATCTTTCTCACCTCTACCCTTCTCTCTGCCTTCTTTTCTTTCTTCCTACTCACAGGCACTACAAAAGGATTATTATATTGTACCCAAGTAGGCTGTGTTCTCATTTTTCTCCTTGCCAGAAACTTGCAAAACTAACTTAATTGAATTAGACAAACAGCAGAATAAAATACGCGTTATTTGAGTTTATGCCCTCTTTGTCAAATTGTAGAAGCGTTTTGTGCTCTTGAGCAATCAATGCAAACTTATCGCTTACGCTTATCGCTTTGGCGTATCTTAAAATGTATGCCGAATAGAGCGACAGGTGTGAAAATTTCAACATTTCGGAACAACGAGGCTACGGTCTCGATGGGCTGCTGTATTATTGTTTTAGATGGGTGTATTGAGGTATCTTTGCAGAAGCCTAAACCTGAGGACTAGAAGCTCATTTTCTAGGCCACTCCTAGGTTCAGTGAGAGAGAGAAAGAGTTTGGAAATGAAGTTTGACATGCAAGCAACATTCAATCTCTGGCCTGCTTAACCAAATCTTGTAGTCTATTTCGCCATGGAAAATATGGAATTAATAAAAAGTAAAAAAATAATTGTAACAATTTGCAGAACAGTCTTTTTACATTGAAAGTTTTGATTGTTTGTTCCAGGAACATAGAGAAAAAATATTTTTTTAAGGGAACTATTTTTTTATTGCAAGTGCTCGGCGCATTTATTGATTTTATGTTCTATAATCTGTTTTTGTTCTTTTTTCTCACTGCATATTATTTTGCAATGTTTTATCTTTGTGTCTGCTGTTGCATTTTATCTGTTTGGCCATTCCAATTGTGATATTTTTCGGAAAATCTCTGCTGAAAATAACTCACCACTACGGACTATTTTAATTTTTACATACATACATACTTCATTTTATTAATTTTTTTTTATTTCCAAACGTTTAAAAATACCAGCCATTACTTTTCAATAATCAATTTTCAATGTGACGTGCGTATCATTTACATTTTGCTACTGGGAATTGCGAATGATGTTAAATGCATTTAGTATTAGGGTGGTACTTTTAAAGCGTTAGGTGATTTCATGTATTCATATATAATTTTGTGCAAACGAAATGTTTTTTTTTTTGGAACGAAGCAGACGGCATAAGAAAATATTTAGGGTAAACTCATCTATCTTGAAGTTCCCCAAAACCACGAAACCTTATCCAAGTAGCTACATATATTCACCGTCCTTATCTCTTAACATTTTTGCCTCTGAGAGAAAATTAATGGGATCAAAACTTTGAAAAAGAAGATAATGAAAAAATTAAATCTCTTGGCATAGGTTGGGAGAAAAAACGAGGATTTGTATAAGTCCGGAAATCTTGCGAAAATACGTCACAAACTGTGCAATGCACATTGGGTTATTTCAGCTACTTAGGCCAGTATTAATTTCAGGCAAAATTGTGGACCGATATAGGTGAAATTTGGAACTTAAAAAACGTTTTTCTTTACTTTTTGATTTTCGTAATAGTGGAAACTGTTAGGGTTGCCGCCATATGAAAAACAAAATAAAAAAAGTTAAAAACGAAATATTTCGAAAACGAATGGACAATTTGTTTTTAAATTTGCTACGATGAAAACACGCAAGGAGGAATATGTGACGGAAGGGAACGCTGTCATAACTTACTAAACGTCTCGAAAAATATAAGACCATATAGTTTATGGATACATGCTGTTTTCCAACTCCCCTTCTTGTAGTAAAAGAAATTGTTCTATTTCTCTGGAAAGTGCAAACTAGAAAGCGATAAGATTCATGTTTGGAGGCCTCTACACTCCTGGAGGATTTTGAACCTCCATGATTAATGATTTTTTGTGGAAAATATGGATGACATTGATTTGGACGAGATGTGGTTTCAAAAGAATGACGCTACTTCAACTTCTTGAAACCAAAATTTGGCGATAAGCTGTTTTCATGAAAACTGTCAATTCGACTGCAAGGTCGTGCGATTTGACACCTCCATCATTTCTTGTGGGGCCACTTCAAGCAGTGGAGGTCAACACTACTACTATTACTATGTGTTACTTTCTTTAGGAAAGTGATAGTGATAGAGAAGACAGGTGGTGAAGAGGAAGAGATAGAAGAAAGCTTCATTCTTTTAATGTAGTATTGCAGCGCCTCTGGTGTCAATGAGTCGTATTAAATTTCGAAGCTGTGCTCAGTAGCCATTTTGTTGGTTATTTTACTTTGCCGATGATTCTGCTACACAATAACAACGAAGAGCGAGGACGCTCTGATGTTACATTAGGATTAGTATCCGCTGCATCCGGTATAGTTCAGTGGCCAGTGTCTATAAATGATTCAAAGGGACACTAATCCACAACAGAAAAATGTTTGGTGTAGTTATTTAATGACTGTCGGTAACCGGGCTCAAACCCAGTACCTTCGATTTGCTGTTGTGTATTTGTGACATTCGGCCAGAAATGCTCGAGAAAGTTGCCCAAAATTGGACGTCCAGAATGGCCTTCAAGAACACATCTAAAACAGTCTCCGTTTTTTGAATAAAAAAATTTATAAAATACCTTTTATTACACTGTATTCTCTGTTCTCCACGCTATGACTCAAATCGAAGGTCTTCCGTCCAAAGATTAGGATTTACAGATTTCCATTTCCGCCTACTAAAAGCAGAAAGTGGTAACTTTACAACACCCAAGTGCTGTTATTAATTTTTATTTTGCCATTCCTAAACTATTATTAATTACATTGGACCACACTGGATCTCCGAGTGAAAGTGTATTACAACACTACCCTTCCTAACCTAAACTATTATGATAAAATGTAGTTTTAAGAGGACTTAACAATTGAATGCAGTCGCGAATCCTAAGAGCGGAAGGAATGTCCACATAAATAATTTTGCTTTTAAAAAAATGTTCTAGATTATTTTCACCTTAGAAGACCATACAGATGCCGAAAAACCGAAGTGACACTGAATCAGCAGGATCCTCTCAAAATACCTCCAATACCTGCGCTCATATTACATAAAAACCTAGACAACGTTATTCCGCTGGGCAAGAGTATCCTTCTAATTTTCTAGGAGGGTGTCTCAAAGGTCATGACGGAATGATGTAGTATAATTTTCTTCCAAGGTATCATCTCTCCCGAAGGACTTTCCTTTCAAGGTTTTACAGAACTAATTAATGCAGTTAGTTCTTCTGACCTCTGTGAACCTGAGAGAGACGTGTGTTATACGAGCATGAAACATGAGTTGGTTTTATGTTGGGTACCCTGTTTAATGAAACCAAAACAAAGTTTGCTTAAAAGGGCTAAAACAGAATTCATCATATCGTGACATAACCGCCAAAAAAACTTAACCGTGACATTTTTTAGAACTCGTTTCTTTGACGAAAATTAAGTTCGAAAATCATGTCGCTTAAGTTGTTCTTTGGCGGTTATGGCACGATATGCCTCGCTACGCAGTTCTTAATTGTGAAAAGTCCCATATGTATTGTAAGACTTTAGATAGCTAAAGATTCTAGTAAAGCCAAGTTAGTGGAGCTAAGTTCTTTGCGGGATTTTTTTTTATTATTCAATGTAGATTTAATTGAGAAATAAACAACTCTTTGCTTGCCAGAAGCTTCATTTTTAAAGAGATTTATTTTTTTTATAAAGACGACCTTCCCTAATAAAAACTTTTTTACCAAACGTATTCGTATATAATTTTTTTACAACCCCCGTTTTTTCATGTTAAAAAATAAATGATGCATGCAACAAAGGCCCTACTCTCCAATCACCTTCATCATCTCCCTTTAATTCATTTTGATTGTTGCCAGTTCTTTCTCCATTCGTTTAGGGTTTTTCGGCTTAACGAAACGAGTAAATTTAAATGTCTGGACGGACGTTCTTTATTTCGTCTGTTTTGCGTTCGCTTGCCACAGTTTTATTTGTTTAAGTGCGCCCTGGCTCTATAGGACCAGCCAGCCAGTCATCCAGAGATACATACACACACACACACACACACAAATATATAGTTCCAGTCACTCATACGAAATAAAACTACTTCAAATCCAAAAAATTTTTCAAGTTCGTCTGAGTTTTGTTGCGGTTACTTTTTGTTTGTTGTTCAATTTCGCAGTTTTTATTTCTCTTTTTTGCAGTTATTATTTTTATGCTGTTCATTGTATTTTGTTTTAGAATTTTTTATTGTTATTTTGTTTTATTTTTAGAAGTTTTCTGCCTTAAAATGAAATAAAAAGAAGTTCTTGGCATGGCACAGCAGCGCTTTTTGTTGTTTGACTGAAAACGAAACTGGATTTTTTTTATTTTTTTTTTTTTGAAAACAGTGTGTAGTAGAGCTTTATTTTGTTTTACTTTTTCTAAAGACTTTTACATTTTATTTTTATGCCATAAATGAATGCATTTTGTACCAGTTTAAGTTTTTAGAATCATCTTTTTTTTTTTAAATTATATAACTTTTGGCCAACAGGTTGAAACTTAATTAACTTGACAAGTAAAATGTACGATATTTCACATTGCATTAGGGCGTGGGAAGTTTGCTAATGTAATGTGACAATCTCCTAAAATGCAAAACAAAGAGCTATTTTAAAATGCTTTGGAAGAGATCTCTCAATTTTTATTTCAGAGATATTTACATGTCTTAGAAATTACCTTTTTGTTAGCCATGGGTAGTATTTGCTCCTGAGAGATCATGATTTCCGAAAGTCTCTTAAAAGTTTTTCTTTACGTCTTTTTACATACATTAAAAAGAAAAGATTTATATACATCTTTAGCTTCTGCAAAAATTATTGCTCTGGATATCTATCGGTGGTAACTTTTGATTTCAGCCCCGTAGGCTGCCTTCTTGATGTTTTCCTCCTGCGACTTGACATTCAGGGAATCTGAAACTGCAAGATCACCTTCTCTGCCTGACCTGCACAATTTCTAATTTACATATTTTTATGAAATTTTCACACTTTCTAAGTGAGAGGTACCTAATTTACATTATGCCTTTTTAAATTAAATTAGTTGCTTGAAAATTTCTTTACTTGTCAATAGGAGGCCTAGATATGCATATCAGGTCGCCAAAAATACTTCAGAGATTCATTATACATCAATTTTTATATATCATTATCATCTATAGCGTTGCTTTAAAAAAAAAATAGAAAAAGTTTTCGTGCAACATATATCAGGAATTTGATGAAAAAATGCATAATGTTAATTAGTTAAAAGAATAAAAATTGCTCTTGATTTAGGAGTAAATTAGGACTGTCTAGGAAGCAAATTGATTTTCTCCCACATCCTACTATCCGAAGCACCATGATAGAAAAAGAACATTTAACGTCACCAGCTGATCAGAATCCTGATCGATTTTGCAACTGGAATATTTAGCTCATTAAAATACTTTCTGGTTAAGGCTTAAAGTACCATAAGTCTCCTATAAGGTGTACAATATGGTGCGGCATTTCATCTTAAAATATTATTGGGCCTTACTTCCTCGAAGATTGAAGTGGAAGTTTTATGATAGACATTTTTTTTGCGTTCTTAAAAAGCATACCTGAGGTGTGGTTTCTCAGCAGTATGGAGGCACTTTTCATACTGCCTGAGACACAATGGCACTTTCAAGTAAAATTTTTGGAAAGGAATTTTATATGCATTTATATGATTCTCGAAAATTTAATTTAATTATTTCCTAAAGTTAAGTGGTGCTACAAACACTTTAGGAAAACCACTGAAACCCACTAGCAGTAGGATTATATTCTTCTACTCAGGCCACGTAGTGTCTTAGACCCTGTTGTCATCCAGCAAAACGAAGTGATGCCTACAATTTCATCGACCCAACCTGTCAGCAAGTGGTTGATAAATGGCCCAAACCCCCCATTTATTAGAGTTACAGGTTAAATGTTCAATTGTTGTGTGGGGCAGTGGTGAGCGCATTTTTCACGCAGTGTTAATACTAAGAATAATTTTGAAATCAAATGTGACACTGCAGGAAAAACATGTATATATGTTAGTGTAAAATTTCCGAACGTTTTGCTTAACTTGACGCCAGAGAAATTAGCAGCTGATAATTATCAGCTGAAATGAGATCACCTGATATGAATTCGCCTTGGTTGACATCACGCTTTTGTTAGGCCGTCATAACGTAAATATGTAAAAGAAGTAGTACCATTTTTTTCTCACTGAGTCGCCAATATTTTGTTCTCTCATTTGCACTATGTACTCCTGCAATGTTCTGAAGATATGGTCCACTGAGAACCATTCCAAACCTGGCACAAAATCAAGCGGACTGGTTAGTGGGCACTTATGATCTTGGAATAATATATTGTCCTTATGATTCAAGCATTTTCCCTTCAGGACCGCGTAATAGTTCCGAGGACTTTGTAACGACTCTTATTCTTCTTTTTCGTCGCAGCAGCATTCTCGAATGCCCACCATAACGAGAACATAAGCGTTACGACATAAGTGTTTCTGATCGTTCAATATTACGTAGAGATGTCAAGCAGGAGTATATGCGCAGTTCTACTAAAGCTCAGGAGTTGTTTGATTCTATTGCGATCCAGTTAAAGGCAAATAAATCAAGATATTTTACCTTAGTTTCGGGTTCTTCAAAGCCCATCCTTTAATATCAAAAAGTACTACTTCACTGTAAAGGTACTCAAACATTTGCAATATTATTGTGCCGTAATTAATATTGTACAATAAAATTGTATTTGTATATGACACACAATATTGGAGAAAATCAAAAGTCTTGTACAATAATTATTACCAGGTGGCGTTGGCTGAAACAGTTAGCACGTTGACCACAAAACCTAAGGTCCTGGGTTCGAGCCCGATCTCCGACAGTCATTAAATAACAACACCACGCATTTTTCTGATGTACATTAGTGTTCATTTTTAGAAAGTTGAAATGATGATGGCATAGATACTGGTCACTGAACTACACCGACTTCAACGGATACTAATCCTAATGTAACATTACAGGAAGGAGCTCTTTCTTCGTCGGCATTGTGTAGCAGAATCATCGGCGAAGTAAAATAACCAATAAAATGGCTACTAACACAGCTTTAAAAATTTAATACGATTCATTGACACCAGAGGCGCTGCAACGTGCAAAAAAGCAGAGTTGTAAAAAAATTAAGCTTTCTTCTATCTCTTCCTTCACCAACTGTCTTCTCTTTCACTACTATGCCTTTCCTAAAGAAGAAAACACCTGAGTATTATTCTCTTTTAAAAAAAGAAAAGGTACATCACAAAACATTATTTTTCTATTTTTTAAATTAATTAATTAAAAATTATTTAATTTTTTTAAGATTTTGTATGTATCAAGCTAGTATGTATGAATCACGAAAAATCAATTTGTGTGCAGCTTCTGTATACTTTTATATATACTGTAAGAAAAATTGCGCCATACATTTATTTAATATTTTGCAATTTATTGAATAATAATGTGAGCAGCAAAACGGCCATAATAAAAGCAATAAAGTGCTCAATAATACTGCATAGTCTATGGGAAGGGTTGTATTGTTGCAAACCTACTTTCTGCAAACAGCATTTGTTTCCCATAAAAATAATTGCAATTGCCTCTAAAATCTCAACTTGATTTTAAAATTATGTTTATTTTATTTTAGTTTTATTTCAGTATTATTTTGAACTTCTCTAAACATTAATATTTTTTTGCATTTCATTTGATTTGCTTTCGAGACAATTGTAAACTGCAAGTAACATCCTTGAACGAGATCATCAATCTTTTTCGGTTTTTTTTTAGAAATTTGCTGTTGGCTGTGAGTTCTTGTTTGAACATTTTATTGCTTTCGCCTTTGCAGCAAGAAAACAACGAAAGCAGCAGCAGTAGCAACACTTACTTTAGATACTGACATTTTATTTGTTGTAGTTTCAGGGCCTCGCCTTTTTTCTTTCATTTTTGCTTAGTTTTCTTTGTACTTTTTATGCAATTTCTGTTCTAACTGGTCCTTCGCTCCCACAAACACCCACTCTCTGTAAAAAAAGAGCACTAAATCAGCTCTTATAAAGAAATGAAAAAAAATATTGTTTAAGCAAAAGGCAGTCAGTAAGTCAAAAACTCAAAGAGAGCAAAACATTTTTTAAGAAAACACTGCAACAATGCACGAAAAAATGTGGAAAAGAACTTTATTCTCGCCTCTATACAATTAGTTGAGCCAGTCTTTAAGAGTTAATTTTTTTTATTCCCCTAATAATTACGAAGTTTATTTGCAGTTTTCACTTTATTGTAGGTATTCTTTTTTAAAGCAAAAATTTTTATATTTTATTTGCTGTTCTTTTTATTTTCTTCTAAATATGATGATTTTGTTATAGTACAACTGTTTTGTTGTTGCTGCTGCAAAACCACAACAACGAGCAAATATCGTTGCCAGCAGAAGTAGCGGCAACAGCAACCAGATTATTGCATCCAATGACCTCGAACTTGTGCCGGTTGTTCATTTTTTAGTTAGTGTTGCACACAAAATACTAAAAAATCTTCAAAAAAGAAAATAAAAAGCAGATGTATAACACCAGAAACTCCAACAATACATACAGTACATACACATACATACATATATTTGTACATATGTAAAATAAAAAAGAGGAGAACAAAAATAGCTTTTTTACATACAAAAATAGAGTGTTGAGAGTGTGACTGATTTTCAAAATTAATAGGTTTGACTTTGAAATGGGGGGAAAACAGAGAAGAAAAAAAATATATAAATGATTAAATGAAGCTATAGCTATCCATGAAAAATGGAAAAAAATATGATTTTAATAATTGTAAAGTTGTGCTTGGAAATTTCTAATACAAACACGGGCATGTCCCTATGAGGGATGAAGAAATAAATCTGTTGTAGATACATAATTTTCTTTAAGTGCATGTGTATATACATATGTACATGAGTGTATGTATACATACCTTAAATTCTTAGTTTATACTTTAATGTTAACAGTTCTCTTTTAATATATAGCTAAATTCTATATTAATTTCACAATTTCGAACATAAAACTCATTTCGTATTGTGCAAAATTTTGTGTAATGAGTAAGATTTTTGTTAAATTTAGACAAAATATAATACGGATGAAATAAAAAAAATTCGAACTTAATTTCGAATTTTTCGAATTTAATTTCGAATTTTCGAACTTGCTATTTGGTAGTTTTTTGTGAATAAAAATAACTTTTTTTTTTTGTAAAATTTTTACTCTCAAAATTACAGTTTATGAATTTTACCTGTCGAAGTACCTTGCCATGAGAGATAGAGCTGGCAAACTGTCGATAGTCACGCCATTCGATATTTTCGATAGTTTGTTGGAAAACTATCGATACTATCGATAGTATCGAGTTTTTTTATTATTTTTATAATTTTGTTCACACGGCAACCACTTGGTTCGGCCTCTGAATCACGATTGCAAATAATGCCGTTCACACGACGCATTCGTGATTCGTTTGACAGTTCTTTTTGATGTATATAGATGGATAAAAAAAATTAGGTAAAAATTATAAATAATAAATTGTATGTTTAATTTGATTCTAATTTTTTTAATTTTAAGCAAACATTTATTTTTTGTTTTATTTTATGTTTACAACTACATATTTATGTATAAAATAATTTTGATTTGATAGCCAATTCAGACACATTAGCGGCAATTTGTTATCAAAAGATTCAGCAAGATTCAGAATGAAACAAAATTGTTTATAGTTCAATCAATATTCACGCGAATACTGAATGAGAGAGCAAACCTCGATGTTTGCTATGTGTGTGATCATGCTATAGGAATGTTAAATTCCATTTTTTAATATAGGGTGTTTTTTTTAGAGGTATAGAACTTCGAATTGAAATAAAACACAAGAAAATCGTTTTAATGTCCATCAATTTGGCTTTATTGGAAGGATAATTTTATGCCATTAACGTTTAAATATGATTTCGGGCATGTGGCCGCCGCGGCTGGCTCGAATAAAGCCAATTCTACAGGTCCAATTTTCAACCACTTTTTCGAGCATATGGGGCCGTATGTTGGCAATAACGCCACGAATGTTGGCTTCCAAGTCCCCTAACGTTTCTGGTTTGTTGGCGTAGACGAGCGACTTCACATATCCCCAAAGAAAATAATCCAATGGTGTCAAATCACACGATCTTGGTGGCCAATTGACCGGTTAACCGAATTAATTGCTCTGATGGACGATTATGTCGACCATAAAATGGACGGAGCTTGCGGTAAACTTCGCGAACTGAACCATTATTTTCGAAATAAATTTGCACGATTTGCAAGCGTTGTTCTTTTGTCAACCTGTTCATGATGAAATGGCAAACCAAACTAAATATTAATCACTTGACAGCTGACAAAATGGCCGCCAGTTAAAAAAGTGATGCCAACTTAAAGTTCTCTACCTCAATAAAAAACACCCTATACATATGGCTCGTTTATTTAAACAACGTCACAACTCAAAAAAATAATTTTGAAAAAAATTAGTTTAGTTTTCAATTTACATACAACTCAGTGGAGTTACTAATTGAGCGATATGTAATAATATGTTAAATTTGATCGAGTTTATTGCCGATTTCTTAATAATTTTTTTCAACGATAGTATCGCTATCGGGAAAAAACTATCGATAGTCTAATAGAAACCAAACTATCGATACTATCGATAGTTTGCCAGCTCTAATGGGAGACCGCAAAGTTAAAACCGTTGAAGAGAAAGGACATTCCGTCGCTCACAAAAACGAACCTTTATGTTAAGGGATAAAGCAGCGAATTCACCTCAGAGCGCATACTCAGTGTCATTAGGAGCCAAAATGCAGGGCTGGCCACGGAAAAATAGGGAAGGGGACCTATAGGGAACTGTTCTCTTAATAGGCGTAGACCAGCTACTGGATTCTGTAACTTTTTGCGAATCGAAAATCGTAATATTTATCGACATATTTATTCGCTTGCCGTAACGATAATGTGATTCTGTAATTTATTTTTAACGACAGCGTACATATGTGTCTTAATCACCATTTAATTAATTTAATTGTTTGTATATCATGTTAAAGAAAAACTAAACGAAATTTAGCTGGTGATCTTACTTTTCTTACTTCAACCGACAGCGAGTATCGTTAAAATATATACAGCAAATTCGATAAATTTTCGTTATATTTATTATAGCGATACGATTATCGTAATAAAAGTTACTGAATCCAGGTACAGGACTCAATGGCTAGTCTAACCAAGACAAAACATATATGGCGTGCTTTGTGTCGAAGGCTGTCTTTTTCAAAATTGGCAAGAATCTTATTGGCAGGGCATCAAATCCCAGCGAAAAGAACAAACCTATATGCAGTAATCCAAAGAGCCATTGCTCTGATGAAAAAAATAAATAAACGTAAGTGTCACATTGCTTTGATACAGGAGCCCTGGACCGCAAGCAACAGAGTTATTGATCTTAACCATGTCAATTACCAACTCTTTTATGCAAATACAGGCTATCGTCCGAGAACTTGTATAGATAAAAACTTAAGTTTTCTTTTCTCTCCAGAGCTGTCATCATCGGAAAACACTGTGCTGAAGCAAGCCGATTGAAACATGTACCTAGCATCAGTATATTTGCCCTACGATTCACCGCCACTACCACCTATATCGGAGTTGCAACACCTGGGCGTCTACTCTGTAATTCGAAACGAAAGAAAATGCTTTCGAATTTGCATATAATTAACATACAAATTCGAAAGCATTTTCTTTCGTTTCGAATTATAGAGCAGACCCCCTGGTGAGAGGAGCCAAACAAAAAGGTAAGGAAGTACTAATAGGATGCGATGCCAATTCCTAACATCGTAGCGGCGAAGCCCTCATTGAATTTTTTTTAATACTAACGACCTGATTACAATTAACACGGGCAATAAGCCAACGTTTGTTAATAGCATTTTTGTATTGATAACAATATTCGAAATTTGAACACAAAAAAAATATTTAAAATATTTCAAATACTTATTTTTTCCTATGTTAAAAATATTTTGTTACACTTATGTCCGTAATTTCTACAGACGGATAAATTACGTAGAGTTTTTACCTATAATTTTGCTTTATACAATTTAACTTACACAATAGATATATGTACACTAATAGATATCTATGGATAGAAATAACGGGTATTAGTAACTAAAATAGATATCTTCAGAACATTCGAAATTTAGTTCGAATTTTCGAATATAGGTTAGGTTAGGACCAGAATGCCGTATTCCCTTAGACACTTCTGGTCCGTTGTGATACTACGGAGACTCTGCTTAAGTGGAGTCCTCACTGCCGAACCAACCAATACTATGCCACAACTAACACTTTGCAGCTCAACTTTGGCAACGTCAGAAAGTTCGCTGAACTCAAGAGCGCTCATGAATTTTTGAAATATATGTATATGTATGTACTCGTATATAAGCTGCTTCCTTGCGTAAATACGCAGCAGGTTTTTAGGGTTCCGTACACCAAAGGTGAACGGATGTCCGTCACAGGCCGTTTTCTCGAGAACCGTAAGAACTTTGGCCGCTACAACATCAAAGACATGACAGTTAACAATTAAAGGGTGTTCTAAAACGAGCAAGGAAAAATTTTAAAATCCCATGAAATATACATACAATTATATATACGAGGTCTGTTCAAAAAGTATGGCCAAATTTTTAATTTTCGCGGGTTACGTATATTCCAATTTTGATTTTTTTTGTGGCGTTATGTTGGTACTCATGGCTCTTACTTATGCCGAAAATTTCGGCCATTTTGAATGTTCAGTTAATTGTTGACAGCTGCTTTGCTTGCAGCGTCTTGTGCGAGCCAAATTCGCACTTTACTGAATTTATTATTTATTAAATGTATATATTAAAGTTTGCACTGCTTTTCAGTTCGTTCATAAATTGCAACTATGTAAGTTTAAGATATTTAATAAAGTATTTTAAATAAAATATATTAAAATAATTTGTCTCTTTTGAAAACTTTAATACAAAAAATAAAATGAAAATTAACAAAAGCTTTAATTTAAACTGTTTTTTTTATTGAATCCGTGCACAAAATATGTATGCCGACCCACTGTAGTTTGTGCAAAAATTCAGTTGAAATATTAAAAGAAACCTGCTCTACAAACAAGCAAATGTACTTTAAGGATTCTTATAAATCAGTTTATACATACAAACATACATTGTGCAATATATGTATGTATGTATAAATGTCCATAAGATTAGGAAAAGTAAAATATTTTATGTATAATTGCCTCTTTTTAATGCGCCACGAAAATATTTAAAATTTTCATACTTTTATTTATCATATTTCTAGACATTGAGGAATGGATTATTTATATCACATTTACCAGTTTTCATCATCATCCACCGCACCAGTATAGAGTGGACGTCTACCATGGCAACGGGCAAAAATAATTAATATTGATTAATGACGGTTATAATTGGAAAATAAAGGATTGATGCATAAAACAGTAACAGTAAGTAGCCGTAGTTATTTAAGTGAAGAGAGGAAAGAGGAAACACTTGTCTTTATACGAGTGTTTGGATAATTTTTTTTTTTTTTACAAATTTAGATCGGCTTGAATTTTTTTTTTTTTTTACAACCATAAAGTTTAAAGTTTTGAAAAGTGTATGCAATGAGTTAAGCACTATGGGATATTGCATTTAAAAATATTAGACTTTTGGGGGTATAATACGAAATTTGCACTGAACAAAAATTAAAAAAAAAATTATGATATTTATATTCTATTTTCGAAATTTAATGGGAAAGACCTTTGTAATTTTTTAAACCTCAAGCTTGTTTTCTAGTTGTTATCAAATTTAATTTTTTTTTTTTGCACTACATGAATTACGGTTATCTTTTGATGCGAAAACATAACATAATGTAACAAGTTTGAAATTTCGAACTTCATTTCGAATGTTTGTATACATGCATATATGCGTAAAAATGATTTTGAAGCCTACATTCTATGTTGAATTTAAAATGTGAGACAAAAAGCATAAGTTTTTACAAGAATAAAAGTAACTATCAAGTTCGGAAATTCGAACTAAATTTCGAATTTTAATTTAGAGTGTAAAATTTAATACGCTGCCTATATGATATGCCGTTTAAAATTGTAGGCTAAAAACTAAAACAGTTTTCAGTATAAATGTGGTAACAGTTTTGTTTCATTACTTTCGAAAACTCAATTTATTTCGAAATTCGCGACAAATTTCATATGTGAAAGGGAAAGTTAACAGGGACTTATGGGTCGATAAAATAGATTTTTACTTTTTTGGTGATTCTTATAGTAGACAACACACTCTTTCTAATGCAGCAAACCGCAGCTTTCTAACTGCCTTAGTTTTGTCATAAATTGGCTTCAAAATACACTTGATAAAAAAAAATAAATAAAAAAGAAACCGATAAGACAAACTTTTCTGCAATTGATATTGGATGCGCCATTTTGAATTTTCAAAATCTAATGTGTACCACATTCGTAATCAACAAGCACGAAAACCACTGAGTGGCGAGTTTCAAGCAAATACAATAATATTACCAAAAATAGTCCGCCATATTGAAACCGGAATTTTGAATTTTCAAAATCTAATACCAAATTCGTAATCAGCAACTCCGAAAACCCCAGGTAACGAGTTTCAAGCCAATAAATGCTTTTAGGCGCATGACAATCAACTTGTTAACTTCAAAGTCGTTTTTCACCAAAACCTGTTTTCTGAGCATATGTCCCTTTTAACTTTCCGAGTCACATATATGTATTTTTCTGAAAATGCAAAAAATAATAATTCATTATTAATAATTCGCGTTCAATTTCGAACATATTTTGAAGCTTACGTTGTAAGTAATTTTTGTTTTAGAGCAAAAATAAAACATAACTTATTGCATTATTATTGGTAAGCATAATTTTTTGTTTCCTTTTCTTCGAAAATTCTTAAATTCAAAATTTTTTTTATTCCTTATAAGAAAATTTATTCGCTTAACCTAAAAATTATTAATTTTTTATGCAAAAATACAAAAATTATGCTGATTCCATTGAGTTCGAATTTTCGAACTTAATTTCGAATTTTCGAACTTAATTTCGAATTTTCGAACTTAAGCATGACATTTACTTTCACGCCTATGTATTACAGAATTTCACATTGTGGACCAAAAATGCAATATTTTTTAAATTTATTATGTTCGAAACATGTATTTCGACCAAAAAAGCAAATTTTATTATAAGCTCTTGGCACCAATATATTATTTTAAAAAAAATTCCTCATTTAGAACGACGTTAAACAAAGATTCAAAATTAAATCCTGTCTTTCTTTTAGGAAGTGAAAGTTGTTTGCCTTATTTTCTTAAAATGCAATTTTGAGTTTAATTTTAAATAATTATTATTATTTCAAAGCATCTTCCTTGCGTTCGCTTTTGAGGAAAGTAAAACACCCTAAATTGCATTTTATTTTTAAACGAAGGTAAATTGTATTTAACATGCTTTTTTCTGCATATAAATTTGATTTATCATATTTTAAAATGCCTGCATTTTCTTTTAACATTTTTTTTTTTTAATTTTTGCGCCCCTATGCAATGTATCGTTCGTTCATACTTAAATCTTGTGTGAAACCTTGCACTTGTTGGCTTTATTTTATCAATTCTTAATTAACTTTCTTACGCCCCCTCAAAATGTTTAATAATATTGCCATGTACGAGTAAACTGAAAAAATAAAAATTAAAATTGTACCCCTTTTACTACACCATTTCCCTCACCATCACATTGCCATTGTTCTCTTGTAGATTTTAATGATAAAATAAAAGCCTGCTAATGCATTTTGAATTTCAAACGTATTAAAACCCACAAAATCAGAAGGCAAAAAACGCAAATGAAAATAAAATCCTTTTGCTGCACTCTTATGCAATTTCCTGTATTTATGCATTGACTCAATGAAATTCCGGTCTGACTGTCAGAACGTTGGCGAAACAACAAAGCGCCAGTATTAAAGGCATATTTTTGTTGTGATGTCTGTCTGTTTGTCTGCATACTTTTCTGTCCGTCCGTCCACACATCTGCCCGCTTGCCTTTTCAACAGCCTTTTTTTTAATAAATTTTTATTTATAAAATTTGTTTTGTGCCTTTTGTTGTTTTTACTCGTAATATTTTGCAAATAAAGTAAAAATATTTTTTAATTAATGTACTTCAGTTTTGAAGTGGCGAATTTGTTTTTTATATATTGAAAATTTTTCATATTTAGTTGTTGCTTTTGTTTGCCAACCAAAATGACATGACATGTGTTGTTTGCTCATTGCTGCTTTTATTTTTCGGTGTCTGCTAACAGGACGTTCGTTGTTGATGCTGATGATGAGGACGACAACAGCAACTCTCATCAAAATTATAAATGAAGAAATCAAGTTGGCTGGGTGGGAGAGGGTGGCTAAATATGGTTGCTTGGCAATCCATCCTAGTCAGTCATGAAGGAAGGAAATATGTTTTGTTTATAAAGAGATTTTTATTCCGCTGTTATCATTTTAGCCATGCATTATTCGATTAAGTTTCGAAAAACAATATGTTTTTTGTTTTGTTTTGCTTTTGTTTTTTCGCAGAATATTGAAATATTTTGTTGTTTTGGGTTGTGTTGCAAAATAACACAATGAAAAGACAATGAAAGGAATCAAAATATGTGGTATGCTCGAAATGCATTCATTCCTTCTGCATGCACTCGGCAGTTCTCAACCCCTTTTCATATTTTTTTTTTATATGTATGTAGATATGTACATACATATACTTTTCCTCTTGTCATAATTAGTGCCAAAAGGCTGTATGCAAATTTGTAAAATGAAATTAAATTGAAAAATACCGAATAAACAATAAAAGTTATATTTGAAAGAATCTTAAAATGTATGGATGGGGTTTTAGTAATAACTTGCTAGTCGAAGGGAATGCTGAATGAATGAATTAAGCTAAACGGGAAACACAGGACACTGCGACCGTAGATATAGTAGATATATTGTATCCATTACCAGGTGCTACAGCACTTCATCTAGACTTATCCTCCTGAGGAATCTCAAGATTGCCAGTGGCTCTAGTGTTGGCAGTACCCAATCCTCCAATAGGTGCTTGCTTAAAGGGCTATATCTTCTGTGGCATAACGCTTCGCAGTCCTTCAGAATCATAGAATCTGTACAGGCTGTTACTCTCAATGCCAAGTTTGTTGAGGTGCTTCCTCAGTCCGCAGTGGCCCGTGAGGAAGCCTCTGAGCATTCTTCAGGAACATGAGAGCTATGAAACGATTATGGTTATTCGTTTCAATTATTAGCTTTGCATGCCTCAATCCAAGGAGATTGAGCCAGAGGTGTTCCCTACTACTCTTGATCTCCGTCTATATATCTTCCCGGATTTTGTCCAATCCAAGTCCGCAAAACGCTTCTGGTCCGACCATGGGTGCACCAGCCGCTCTTTTGACCATTTTGCCTGCCTTTTCATTTCCTACCATCCCGGCTTGTCCAGGGTGATCGTAATATACTACATATAAATCTGAGAACTTCTCAGCAAATAAAGACTCTCTGGAAAACACCATCATTGCTTCCGATATTATTCTAATCTTTTGTATGTTTAAAATTTCATATTTGTTGAAATTTTAAAGTAATTATACAATTAGGCTCTCCTCGTTCGTATGTATATTTAACATTAACTATGAATGTTATGAATATGAAATTTTCGAAATTCGAACTCAATAGGGGTGCTATTCCAATTGTTGACATCGTCGTCACTTTAAAGCAATACAAAAAAATTGGGGCTTGTGCTGCAACCGTTGTCGAAAACAACTGACTCCTATTGCCAGGTTTATGATATTTTCTAGTCCTTAGGCCACGAAAATAGATTGTCAGTAGTGCGAAATCGCTCTCAAAAACCAGTAAACAAGCCCCAATTGTTTTGTTATCGTGTTAAAGTGACGTCGATGTCAACAATTGAAATTCTGGGTAAATGATTATTTTCTTTTTGTTTAAAAAAAGCAACTTCATATCATGAAATTTATTGTTTCAACTTATGGCAATATGAAAATTCAAAGTTATGTTCGAATTTTCGAACACGCTTGCAAAACTATTATTTTTGCATATTTAAGCAGAAACACTAGTTTTTATGTTAATTGGAACCATTTAAAATGTCCTTTCAAGCTCAGAAAAATTCTAAATATACATAGAAATCAGGCTCGAGTTAAAAAACAAAGCGCAATCGCACAAGAAAGATTTAAAAAAATAGCATTTATAATCCCAAAAATTTAAAAAATTAATATAATTACATATATAATTTGAGAGTTGAAAATTTAAAATGTAAATTAAGTGATGCTTTAAATCATGCAAATTACGAACCAAGTTCAATTTGGAAAATCGAAATCGTGTTGGAAATTTTTGAGGTTTCGAACGCACATCAGAAATTAATAATTTTGTATTTCCAAATAAAAATTTTGTATAGAAAAAATTCGCATATATTTAGAAATGCAAAATTATGTTCGAAAATTCGAACATACTTAAAAATCAATATTTTCGTATTTATAAATGAAAACTTTTTCCCATTTTCTTCGAAATTAAAGTTCGTCATTATTTTTTTAAATCGAGTTTTTTGTATATTTCGATAAAAGAACATCTAATCTAATGTATAAAAAAAATGCAGAAATCTCGATTCAAAATAAAAATGAGTTAGGTCCTTTTTATATCAAAGTAACGATATGCAACCATGAGAGAGGCCATACCCCCGAAGATAAAGGAGCGACAGCTAACAACGATGCTCCAAGACACTGCAACTGGAAATATTTTAGATGAAAAGCAGGAAAATTATCAGTGGAAGGTGTACTGTTAGTAAGTGCTAAGTTGTGATGGTAAAGCTTGACACAAAAGATCTTTTTCATTATTAATAAATAAAAACAGTACATAAAAAAAAATTTAAGTAATTATTACTTTTTTAACTACACCTTACAAGTAGTTCTCATCCTTTTATTCTCACTACTCTTTCGTAAATTTTAATAATTCATTCGCTTCTTGGGTTTAAGTTTCCTGTTCATTAATATTGAGTGGTTTGGTTTATTGTTTCAATATTTTTTTATTTTTTTGTTACTTTTTCGGCAAAATAACGATAAGAATTGTATACATGACAATGCATTGAAATGAATTTTTTTTTTTTTTTTTGCTATTGTTCAATAAAATTACAATAGCAAATACGCAAAATAAAGTTACAAAGAATACACAGTGCAATGTACGAGTGTGAGTGTAGGATGTTTGGGAAAAAAGAGCCGCCTGTATCCACTTACCTTTATTGTTTACATATCGATTTAATGTAACGAAAGTACTGATTGAATATAAGGCTCAAAAATATGTTGACAGTTGATAATTGAATAATAATTGTGCATCGCTAAATTTAAAAGCAATTGCTAAACAACTACCCTCTTATTTAAAAACGATTGTTAAATTTAAAGTTGATTTAACAAATGAATTTTGTATGGCAAAACCGGTTTTAACTCATGCTTCAACTTTAGCAATCGTTTTTGCATGAGGGTGCTAATCTTTTTTTGTTACGCCTTCATTGCACTAAGGGATCGATATATCTGTGATAACTTCTTATTTATAACTCTTTTCTTAGCCTCTCCATCCACTTTCTCTCATTTCTCTTGAACTTTTGAAAGATCTTCGTACAGAAAAAATTCAAAAATTTCACAAAATAAAATTCTGTTGCAGGTACGATGAACTCCTTTTCACTTGCTTCCATGTTTTCAATGCAAGTTGTCGATCGAACGGTTTCTGTCGACATCGTGCAACAGGCCGTAAGTTTTCCTTTTTCTTTTTTTTAAGAGAAGTAACACTCAGGCAATGCGTAGGCATGCATAGGGGGTTTTTTTTAGTGTGTCACCACTTTGAGTTGGCATCACTGCTTTATTTGGGCACCAATTTAACAGCTGATAGTTGCTTTTTGTTTCGTTTGCTTTGAAATTTCATTATGAATCGACTTTCACTAGAGCAATGCGAGCAAATTGTTCGGCGAATGGGCTGAAGCACAAATTGATATTGATTTTGAATTTCCATTCAAAATTTTATATTCCGATAAAGCCCATTTCTGGTTGGCATCACTGCTTTATTTAGGCACCAATTTAACAGCTGATAGTTGCTTTTTGTTTCGTTTGCTTTGAAATTTCATTATGAATCGACTTTCATTAGAGCAATGCGAGCAAATTGTTCGGCGAATGGGCTGAAGCACAAATTGATATTGATTTTGAATTTCCATTCAAAATTTTATATTCCGATGAAGCCCATTTCTGGTTGGCATCACTGCTTTATTTGGGCACCAATTTAACAGCTGATAGTTGCTTTTTGTTTCGTTTGCTTTGAAATTTCATTATGAATCGACTTTCACTAGAGCAATGCGAGCAAATTGTTCGGCGAATGGGCTGAAGCACAAATTGATATTGATTTTGAATTTCCATTCAAAATTTTATATTCCGATGAAGCCCATTTCTGGTTGGCATCACTGCTTTATTTAGGCACCAATTTAACAGCTGATAGTTGCTTTTTGTTTCGTTTGCTTTGAAATTTCATTATGAATCGACTTTCACTAGAGCAATGCGAGCAAATTGTTCGGCGAATGGGCTGAAGCACAAATTGATATTGATTTTGAATTTCCATTCAAAATTTTATATTCCGATGAAGCCCATTTCTGGTTGGCATCACTGCTTTATTTGGGCACCAATTTAACAGCTGGTAGTTGCTTTTTGTTTCGTTTGCTTTGAAATTTCATTATGAATCGACTTTCACTAGAGCAATGCGAGCAAATTGTTCGGCGAATGGGCTGAAGCACAAATTGATATTGATTTTGAATTTCCATTCAAAATTTTATATTCCGATGAAGCCCATTTCTGGTTGAATGGGTACGTAAATAAGCAGAATTGTCGCATTTGGAGTAAGGAGAATCCACAAGCTTTTGTCGAAACCGAAAATTACTGTTTGGTGCGCTTTATGGGCACCATTGGCAGTCATTTCGGTTTCATTTCAGTTGTTTAAAAAAGCCAGCGCCAAAGAAAGATCATATCGCTGTTGTTACTCTAGAGGGGATCAAGTCAAAACTTGCAACTTTTCATTAAAAGCAATTTTTTTATACTCTTTTTATATCACAAAGAAGAATACAACTGTTTTTTTTTTTTTTGCGAAATGGTAATGGAAAGTAGTAGATCATTTACTTTACAGTGGGTAGATATGGCCACTGCATATCGTTTTCTTGAAGAACCTTTGGAGGAACAATTGCGATGCTCTCAGATCGAAACTAATTAGATACTCTAAAAGGGCACTAATCGGCCTAATGAGCGGATATAGTCTATGGCACTGTTGAGTGCCAGGCCACTGCTATTTTTAGGAAAATAAGACTGCCAAGTAGTTGATAAGAATAAATGTTAGATGGCGCAGTGAGGATAGGATTTTAGTAGGAAGGATTCCTGCTACTTAGGCTGAGTATACATCTGTAATTTCTTGTGTGCCATGTGCCAAAAAAAGCGTAACCACTAATTACTAACGATAAACTGTTTGATTCAGACATGTATTTATTGATTTAAACTGTCTACAATCATGTTGGTTTCTATAAAATTTTCTATTAGTTATGTACATATGAAACTATTTAACTTAATAAATATGTGTCTGAATCAAACAGTTTTTCATTAGTAGTTAAGGGCCACTCAGACTATTATACATGTATAAAGACTTTCATCACATTTTACGAGAAAGAAATCTAAAGACATTTGTTTCGACTGTCAAAAAATCTAACGTAAAGTTACCTTTTGTGTTTACACCATCACACCTCATATTACCTTAAAAACACAGTTGGAAAGCAAACAGCTGTTCAGAATTAACATGCCTGCATTAATCGTTGACTTCCGTCGGCATAGCAGTTTCATGAAAGCTGTGGTCGTGCCGGCCCTTGAAAATAAACGGCATTCAAAGTAGTTGATTTAAATAATTAAAAAAAAAAGAAAATACGATAATTTCGCTCGTTTTCAGGCATGGCTTACACGAAAAATTATTCCATACGATAAGCATATATTTATAGCCGGTTTCAGACGAATACATATTCCCATAAACGACGGCACTGCAACGGCGTCGAAACAGACGACTTATCAGTTTGTTTATTAGTTGATTTCGTAATAATGCAACTCTGATCAGATGAAAAGTATTATCGTTTAGAAAAATTTCAAAAAATGCTCAAGTCTTATGGGATGTCAAATTTTTATCGTATTATTTACCATTCGTCATGACATTTTGCATTCACAATATCGCACTTGCACGTATTACTTGAATTTTTGACATGTATTAATACAAAATATAATAGACTGAGTGGCCCTTTAGTGGTTACGCTTTTTTCACGCATGTGTGGCACATGGCACACAGATGTAAACCCGGCCTTAGAAACCTTAAAGCTGTGTCTTGCCTTGGTGAGATCTGACTTAATATCGGGTATAAGCGGAGAGGTTATAAGAGGCGTAATGGAAGCATTGACTGGTCACTGCAAGCACAAAGCATGGAATCAACAAATCGGAGGCTGGCACCACCAATTTTTGCACGCTAAGCGAAGATTATTGAAATTGCAGAACATATACATATATGACACTGCACAAGACTACAATGCAACGGACTAAAAGGACTGTATACAAGATTCCAAGAGAGATTATGCGTTATACTAACGGCTTGATCATGGGCATCAGGTGACTCAATAAATTTAATTTAATTTTTAGCCAAGGATAAACCTGTTGTTTTAAGAGGTTTCACAGTACACCCAGAGGTTCTCTTGAAGGAGTGGTCTGCCCTTCCAAACCTAAGCTAATTTAATTCATAATGAAGTTTGAAGAAGGGGAGGAGGAGGAGGAAGTTCTTCTGTTGCTTCCATTGTATGGGATTCAAATAGAATGTTCTCGGTATTTTTTGTGGCCAAACAAATACTTTAACGAAAAAATTAATAATTCAAGACTTATTAACAGCAACGAGGTACAATTAAAAACCAAAATTATAAATCAAAAGAATATTTCTTAATTGTTTATGGCTAATTTCACACAAAAGTTAAATCTATTATAAAGAAAGGTAAGCAATTCAATGAAGTTATTTTAGGCAAAAAAAAAAAAATTAAAATAAAAACGCCTTTTCGCTACTCTAATAAAATTAACAAACAAAAAATTACCGTAATCTATCCAACGCCAAAAACATGACCAAAAACAAACTCAATTTCGAATTTAAAACGTAAATATAAAAACTTAATGTAATAAAAACGCTTTCTGGCATTGTAGTAAAATTTTCAATTTACACAAAGAAAAAACTCCCTCTTTATTGTATTTAATTAACAGTTGTGTCTTGATAAAAGCCTTAGCAAGGTGACCAGGCTTTCGGGGGCTTTCGAAACTCACTGATGTTTTAATATCCTTTCAAGTTTTAACCGGAAACCTGGCCTGTTTCCTGTTTTTATAAAATGAAAAACTTAATTTTATTGTTAAAAGTGTTAAAATACGAAAAAAAAATTAAAATTATACATATACACAAATACATATATTTTTTTTTTCGTAAAGAAGGGCGCATGTCCATTGTCAAAACCACAAATACCGAAAATGGCAAAAAAAATCACAATCCCTTTCTCCTTAGTCATCTTTTTTTTTTGTTCATAATGCATTGAAAGCATTTAAATATAAATTTATATGCAATTGTACGAAGGCGGTAGGGAATGCTGTCTGGTAGAGAAATCACCAACAAGTGGTTTATATGGGAGCTTTAGGGCTGCTTTGAACTGTTTGAATTGCAAACAATTAGGAGGAACTTATAAGCGCACACTGTCGCCTCACAAACGGACTGTTTAACTTTTAGCATCGGGTTATAGTTTGCAATTTTTGTGCTTTTTTTTTTGTAGAAGGAAGGGGGATTGTAACCACATAAGGACAAGCTAATGAAGCTTCCTAAAGTGCCATTTCTCACTATGCCTTTTTAGCCTGCCTTGTTTTGACAATTTTTTTAAGCCCCTACGAAAAGTCACGCACATTTACATTAAGGGCCTGACCCACGATATCGACAACTTTCGACTTGCCGCACACTTACATTTGAAACAACAACAAAATATAAAATTTGTTTTTGTTTTGAATGTAAATGTGCGACAAGTCGAACGTTGTCGACATCGTGGGTTTGGCTCTAAGACTTGTTCTTCATGCCTTTTTGACAATCATACACACGCTTAATGCTGAGAGTACGCAAAGGGCGAAGAGAAGAGTAGAAAATTCTCTCGAATTTCCATTACGTGCGTTTTGTTTTACTCCGCAAACAAAAAAAGGCTGCCTGTACAGTCAAGCAGAAAAGGCACAGTGTAAATTGAGTCAAAGAATTGAAAAAGTTATCGCTCGAGAGGAAATCATTGACGAAAAATTTCGCTGTCTAGCGATTTAACCGCTTTTAGTTGTAATACCACCTGATAGTACGTCATCTGTTATTTTGAATCATACAAATAAGTGAAATTCACAATAATGACATGCTTTGTCACAATTGTGAATTGTTTGTCTTTGGTGTACAAGCAACAAATAACGTCAAAGTACAAGTTAATAAAATATTGCATTCTATTTGAGGTTTTAGTACAACAAGTGTGAAAATTATTGCATATATTCAGATAATTCTACTACCGACCTCGACTTGCCAATCTGGACATGCAAAATGCAGTTCAATTTAAAATGTCGAGTGGACATAATATTATCAGCATCATTCCATACCACCAAACTTTTCTGTTTTTTTTTTCAACAAACTGTCCATGCTCTAGCATTCTACCACCAATCGACCAGCATCCTCTGGGCTGCATTTTTACCAAACGTTCTACTTTTTTTTTAAAGTATAATAAAAGTTCAACATCAAATGGACAAAATTGGATTTACATGCGAAAAGTGGAAACAGTAAAAGCCAAATTATAAGCTTAACATTGATTCCATACAATATTGTGGCAAACGCAGGAAACATACACACTACGTTCAACAATATATGGAGTAGCATACACCACACACATAGTACATATGAATAAGTAAAATGTTTTTCTTTTGCATTCCGAGTCCTGTGCAAGGACTATGCAGAATTTCTCTATGTACATACGCACTTTTATTAAGGCTCAAACCACCTCACGAACAGTGTGCTAAAGGAAGTATAATTGCAAATATTGTTCGACTAGACTTTTACAGACAACGTTAGTTTTTCAACAGATAGGCATTTTTCATTAGTTTACTATTGTAAACAATGCAAATTAGTATGTAAAGAATACATAATCTCAATCATTAACAACTCAGAATGTTTTAAAGAAATTTTTAAGTAAAATTTGTATTTGCTTAACTCATAACAAATATTTTGTGATTTACCAAAAAAAAAAATTTTATGGAAATTACTTAAGGTCTTCCTACCAAGCATAAATTTAAATATTTAAAAATATTTCTTGAAATTTCTCGGTAAATAATGCGAAATGTTTATTAAGCAAAAAAAAGTACATTAATGTTCTATATTCCCCCCTACATGCTGATATTTTACAATATATGAATTTTTTACATCATGTAAATTATGTACATGCATGCGTAAATAATGTAAAAATATATAATGTTTAAATTTTTGAGAAAATTAATAGTAATTTACTATCCTTAAATTCTTAATATAACAAATTCCCTTAAATTTTCTTTGACTTGCATTTTCGACACCGTGTAAATAATGTAAAATATGGGTAAAATATAAATAAATGCTTAAATATATAGTACAAGGCTGCTTACCACATCCATTTTAATTTAACAAAAAATTATTATTTTTTACATGATGTAAAGAATGTTTGAGGTTGTGTAAACAATGAAGAAACGCATGTACACAAAAAAAAAAAAAAAGTACACACTTAAATATTTATGGAAATAAAATTTGTTCTTCCAGCACATGCTTTCAGAAATAAATTTACATTTCTGATTTTGGCGATATTTGAATTATTGACAACATGTAAATAATGTAAAATAAGGGTAAACAATAAAATAAACATGGATTTTTATATAGTTTACTACTGAATGTACTTAAAATTACGTATTAAAAATTTTTGTTTTTGTAATTGTATACACATACATACAAAATTACATATACGTATGTATATGTGTGTACAAACTGACGCACTGCCTGGCTAAAAGGAATACATAGTATTTAAATTGTCTCGATTTATGAAGTATTTCTTATTTAAGAAAATTATACACATTTTAGCAGCTTCCTATACTAGAAAAAAAGTTTTTGATTTTCTCGATATTTGAGTTATTGACATCGTGTAAATAATGTAAAATATGTTTAAAATTATTAAAACCTTCAACTTCTTAAGCCATACAAATTATGTGCTGCCTGAATAAAGCAATAAATGTTTAAATTTTATCGATTTACTAATTAATGACACCGTGTAAATAATAAAAAATATAAAATTTAAATGTTTGTCATCTTAAATTATGATATGTAAAATATAGGTAAAATTTAAATACATAACTTAATATTTATAAAATATCCATTTCAATTGCAAAAAAAAAAATATTACATCATTTACATATGTATTTACCTGTGTAAATAATGTATAAATGCAAACAAATATTTAAAAAAATAAAACATGTTCTGCCATCAAGAAATAAAAAATTTATTTGTTTCAATCAGTATATGAATTATTGACATTATGTAAAAAATGTAAACAATAAAATATACATGAATTTTCATGTAGTTTACTGATTATATTTATTTAACACATATCTTAAGAATATATGAATTTTTTACATGATGTAAAGTATGTAGGTATAAGCGTAAACAATATAAAACTGTATGAGCCCGTTTTGTTTTTGCCTTCTGAGTGTTGTTATGCCATAATTCTATTTAGTTACCTCAAATTGTGTTATTTTTATAATTGTTTACGTCGTGTAAATAAATAAATTATTTCGAAATAAAAAGATTAAAACAAGTGAGTAAGTTTATTGTCTGAAGGAATTTAAAATATGCAGTAATGTTAATTGTTTACCTCATGTAAACAATTGATTTTTTTTTTATTTTCTACATTTTCTGTTTTTGTCTATTTAGGCCTGTGTCTAATTAAAGCGTTTCATTTAAATATTTATATTTTGCAACAAATTTTATAAAATACAAAAATATAATATATTGCTTGTGTTTTTTTTTCTCTCGCACCCACTGTGCCATTAACCAAAATAATGCGTTTGATTTGTTTTTATATTTTTTTGCTTCGAATTTTTTTTTGTCAAAAAAATATACACAATACATACATACAGGTGTACCTGCATGGTTCTTTATAATGTGTTTTTTTTTTTCGAAATTTAAATGTAACTTAAAATAAAATGAAAATTTAGCCAAAAAATGCGTTTGCCATTTACTTGGGGAACTAAATACACGAACTGTAGTCACTAAAGTACAGTTTTTCATTGTGAAGCAAGCTTCATTTTTTCGTACTCCCTTTTTGGGAGTTGTTACACTTGCCAGCCAAATCCTGTCTGTCACTGTCATTGTCAGACAGCAAATGTGGTTAAAACAAAACAACAAGCAAAAAAATGTAACAAAACAATGAAAATTTATTCTTTTTTTTTATATAAAAAAAAGTAAAAAGAATTGAAATTATAATTAATGTGTTTTTAATACATTTTTATCGTGCTCATATTCATGCGCTCGTTCCCCCCTTCTCTTTTTATTTATTACAAATGTAAATTTATTTTTTACATAAATCCCAATCCTGCAATAATTTTTTTTTTATTAAAAAAACTATACATATGTGCATATTCAATTATATTTTATGTTTATGCTTACTGCAGTAGAAAAAAAAAGAAATAAATTATTTATGACATAAGCTGGTAAATATTGTAAATTTATTTAATGCAAAGTTTTATTGCCTGGAATAAAATTAAAAATTATTGGGGAGCTTTAAAAATATATTTTTTTTAAACATCCATACTCCAAGATTTTAGGTGTTGAAAATAGTTTTTCATTTTTATTTTTACCTGCTGGAAAACCTGGTTTACACACAAAGTTTTGAAAAATATATGTACATATGTATATCGATTTTACCTCCAGCTTAAAATTAAAACTGGATTAAGAACCAAGTCTAAATAAAGCTTTATGTAAAAAATGTATAGTTAAATTTAATCGTGGAAACTAAATATGCGCTTAAAAGTAGAAACATTAATTATTAACATAAAGTAAATAATATAGTACACAATTTTCTACACGAATTTTATCTATTCAAAAGTACGAATAATTAAAATTGCTAAATCTAAATTTTAAAATGTAATTTTAATGAAATTAAGCAATAAATGTAAATTCTGATATAAATTTCGATATAAATTTCGACTGTCTGTAAATTAATTTCCATTATTTTAGCATTACAAATAATATAATATTTTATGTAACAAATTCAAGTTTTTATCTCTCTGCTAGATATATTACATTTTTAAGCAAATTTATGTCAGAAATTACTTTGTTGACCGGATGTAAAAAATGTCAAATTCCGTTTAAACTATTGGAAAAAACCTACTTACGAAATTCTTCAGAACGGCAAGTCATTTGTACACGTTTTCGTAGACATTTGCATTGTTGACATTATGTAAATAACTAAAAAAAATGCAGGTCGACAAAGAAAAAATTATATTTGTTAATAATAAATTTAGCAATTTTCATTTTTACTCAAAGTTATTTTAAAAATTACTCTGTTTACCTGATGTAAAACAACGTAAACTTTCGCGTAAATAATTGAAAAAAGTTTTTTTTTGTTATTCTTTAAAACGACAAGCTATTTGCGTATGCTTTTGTAGAAATTTTTATTGTTGACATCATGTAAATAAGTAAAAACAATTAGATCAACAATAAAAAAATTATATTTACTACTGGAATATCCGTCAAAAATTCTGTGTAAACTATTGAAAAATAGATTTTTACGCAATCCCTCAGTATGATAAGTTATTTCTGTATGTTTTTGCACAAATCTGTATTGTTGACATCATGTAAATAATTAAAAATAATCAGGCCAACAATGAAAAAAATTCTGTTTACTGAGAATAAATATGACGATTTTCATGAATCTTACATTTTTATGCAAGTTTACATTAAAAATTACCCGATGTAAAAAAATTTGAACTTTCGTGTAAATAATTGAATTTTTTTTTCGTTATTCTTCAAAACGACAAGTCATTTTGTGTATGTTTTTGTGGAAATTTGTTTTGTTTACATCATGTAAATAAACCTAATATGTCTTGCAGGTTTAAAATAAGTTATTTACATCATGTAAATATTGTTAAACTATGTGTAATTGATTAGAATTTCATGTATTTTTTAATTTCATATTTTCTTTTAAACGATTTTATGAAAATTTTAATTGTTGACAAAATGTAAAATTTGTTGTAAAATATTAAAATTACGCAAAGTGTTCCTAAACTTTGCTTAATAACTTGTTTTTATTTATTTTGGAAGGAATTTTAATAAAATTTGAACGCTTTGCAACATGTAAACAATGTAAAGTAACATGTAAATAATTAAAATTTTGTACACAATGCACTAAAATTATATATTTTCATTAAATTCTTTGTTTTCTTATATTTCTAGATTTTTGACATCAAACATAATCCACTAATTACCCAGTAAGGTCAAAGGTAAGTAGTATGTATTATTTTTACTTTATTTTGAACACAAAACATAATCCAATATTAAACCATAATTTTATAAAAAATCTGTTTTTATTAATTTCCTACAACACAAAAAATATGTTGCAATACAATTTTTTATTTTTTATTTATTTTTTGATTGTTGTTGTGTTAATAATGCCACCCCAAAACATGCATATGAAATCATGTTTTATTTTTTCAAATAAAATATACTCGTAAAAAAAATACATATAAAAATATGCATACTCGTATTATTAAAAATAATGTTGGTGGTTAATTAAAAAATGTATCAAAAAGTAAAAAAAAAAACAAAAATAATAAATAATAAAAAAAGAAAACAAAACAGTAGACAACAGCAGTCAAATAAATATCCGCCCAAAAATATGAAATTAAAAATGGCAGGCATAGGCAACCAAACATTAGGGCCAACCTTAAGTTACGAAATATATATATATTTTTTAAATAAAACTACCAAATATTTCTTTTAGTGAATTGATTTCCAAACTTAAAAAAATAATATAAGAGCCGCCCTTCATTTTATGAGAATTTCTTTAAATTTTTTATTTTCGCTGTACTATATGATTCGCCCTAATGCTTAACAATAAATAATTTATTAAAAAAAAATAAGTGAAATAAAAAATTAAAGTTCAGCAGAGCAAAAATGAAATTCACATAGAACAACATGAAAAAATGTTAATGGAAAACCTCAACATATTAAAAAAAAAACAAAGATGGGCAAAAAGTCATTGCAAATATGTATAGTTATACATACATATGTACATATGTATGTGCATACATGTATGTATTCGTGTGTACATACAATCATATTAAATATTGAATTGATTAACCTTTTATTTGGGTGGTGAAATTCGTCCTACAGTTGGCTAGAAAGACTCAGTAGACTTAAAAATATAAAATTACACGATAGACTTCAAAAAACAATAATGAATTCAGTAAAATGCTATTTTGATTCGCTCACGAAATGTTTCGTATGCCTCTTGTTTTCTTTTATCGGTCTTTTCTGGTACAAATTTGGCGAATTTTTTTATATTGATACTTTTAGTTTTGGCGTTTTTTCCTTTTTTTTACATATATGAATTGTTATAATTTTATAACAGTTTCAAAATCTGTTATAAAATAATAAGAATTTATTCGAACAGTATAAAATGCTTTAAAATTTTTCTTAAAGGGAAATATATTAAATTATAACATAATTACTCACTTTTTTTATAACAGTTTGTATTAAAACTAAAATTTAATAAAAAATAAAATTGCATAATATTTATTTAAAAAAAAATATTGAACTTGCAGGCCAACCCCGAAACTTTCCGCTAAGCTACAGATTTTGGTCAAATTTGAGGCCGTCAAAATCAATGAATATCTAAAATTAGGAAAAAAAGAAAACTTCGGAAATTTTTGTCCACGGTATATGCCGAACGAATCACTCTATTTCAGTTAAATTGGCAGCAGTCGACGTGCCATGCACGATAGATTGTGTTTGCAAAAGTGTTATACAATTTAAAGCTCATTGTGAAATTAAAGTAAACTTAGTATACTTCCCAACTGTTTGAGATATAACATCATAATAAATGGATATTATCACACTATAACCGGTTTTAAAAGTGTTATACAATTTGGCGTATAGAACTGATTAATTAACAGTTAATAGAAAATTATTATACTACAACTTGAAGCTCTGTAAAAAAATATTTAAGAAATAGCTTGCACATATTGCATTTGTATAACAGTTTTATGTGGTTAACATTTGTATAACAGTTTTTTGGCAGGTTATTAAAATAAAAATGTGGCTGTTCATTTGGAAACTTAAAAAAATTAATAATTAATTAAGTTTATTACAGTATAACAGATTTTAAAAGTGTTATACAAGCGTCATGTTTCATTTTAAAGCATTGTTGTTCATCAAACGCTCTTTCTTGTCTTTTTTGTTAATTTTTTTTTACTTTTAGAGCATTATTATTATATATTGCTTGGATATGGTATACAGTTTTTGCTAAAGTGTTATACAGTTTGCAGTTTATGATTAAATTGTAGCCAAATTGGTATGATACTGAGCTGTTTGAGATACATTAAGGGAATTAATTAAGTTTATTACAGTATAACAGATTTTAAAAGTGTTATATAAGTGTCTTATTACATTTTATAGCATTGTTATACGTATAACACTTTCAAATACAAGCGAAATTTCATTAAAAGCTGTTGTCTCTGGTGTTTATTTTTTTTATACTGACAGTATTTTCCATTACAGTTTATTAGAACAGTGGGGTAAATTACTCGTATTGCCGGTTGCAGCTTCCAACATTTTATGTTTTATATAAAGCCGAACGTTCAGTAGATAGAGAGTTAAACACATTATTTATATACAAAAATAAAATTGCCCATCAAACTTTTTTAAATAATTTCGTTTGCTGATAATTACCCAACGCTGCACAAATAACAAAACAACAATAACAACAACAATAAGGAGAAGAAGATAAATAAAAAAATGCTAAAACATGACAATCATGATGGAGCTGATGAGTGTTGCATGTCTGATTTAACCCTGCATGGGTGTTTTTTAGCAAACAATAGTTTGAGTTATTTGCGCTGCCACTACTGCAGTTAATGCCACAAAATGTTGCACAGTTATAATAATGCATTGCCAACTGCATTACATACATTTATAATTTCGGCTTTTTTTATTCATTACTTTGGGAAATCTTCCTTTTTATCACCCAATTTGAGCTTTTAATTTTTTTTTTCTGTTGTATGAGCAAAAAGCAACTAAAAAGTGGCCATTAAATGAATTTTAACTTTTTATATAGAAATTTTTCTGGCCAACAACTTTTAGTCATCATTATGGTTTCATACAAAAAACTAAGTTTTTTTTTCGTTTAATTTTTTTGCACTGAGTTACTGAAACTAAACAGAAAAAGACAAAACTTGCAAAAAATAATTTGGGAAATTTTAGCAAAAGGAAAATGTGAAGTGCAATTTAAGGAAATAAACTACAAGTGAGTAGAAAGAGAAAATAACATCAAATTCTAAAAATTAATTAGAAAAAGTGTGGCGAATGAAATAGATAGAGATAGGGAGAGAGATAGAGATAGAGGGACAGAAATATAAATTCATTTCAACCAATTTTAGTCTATTACTAAAGTTCATAAAAACTATTTACAAAATTTTTTTTTGTTTTAATGCGATAGAAAAGTGCGTGTCAAAACGTGAGTAAAATTTAGAATGAGCGAAAGTGTGTGTGTGGTGCTTAAACTGCTAATGAACTACTTCAACTCATCCATAGCGAAATTTGTTTCTATGTGTGCGTAACAAACATTGCGTAGTTTGTGTTAAACCATTTCCTATTCCTGGTCGCCATATTTAACTCTTTTTAATTGTGGTTAAAATTGTTGCCTTGTTTGTTGTTTTTTATGTGTTAGTCCTTTGATTAACTTATATTTAGTTTAGAAATATCCGTTAGTGTTGCAACATTAATTTGTTTTAATTAAAACATAAATAATAATAAAACTAAAAAAATATTTAGACAATATTAAAATGTAGCAAGATTTTGCTATAAAACTAGACTAAAAATGCCTAAAGTCTAGGAAAAAATGATTTTGAGCACAAGCAAAAAATAAACATTATTCATTTATGAAAAAAAGAAGGTAAAAATTTAAATTATGTTGAATTGAAAAATAATTTACAAACAAAAGAAGTGTGGAATATGAAACAAATAAAACGACTAACAAGTGCAAAACTGCCTCAATAATGCATCGTCAGATGAAGATCTTATATATATAATGTTTGCACTTTATAACAGTTTCATATGAAACTTCTACTTATATAACTTTCAGAAAAAGCTGAATTTTATATTTTAAATCAATACAATAAAAAACAATTTATTTGTTTTGAAATAAAAAAAAATTAATTAATACTTTTTATTATAGCAGTTCCCAGTAATATATATATATACTAAATTACAACAGTTAATTGAAGCAAGAAGAATTATAACAGTTATAACTGTTTTATATTCAACTATGTACACTATTTTTAAATATTTTATAAAAAACAGAAATCAATATTTGTGTGTTAAAAGATTAATTGATACTTTTTAGTATAGCAGTTTATAGTATAGCAGTAGTGAAAACATATACCAAATTATAACAGTTAATTAAAGCAAGAAAAATTAATAAGTAATACTTAATCTCATTTCTATAAAAAGTATAATTCTACATTTGTCTGTTTTAAGATACAAAATGAAATAATACTTTTTATTATAGCAGTTCGTAGTGAAAATTATTACCAGATTATAGCAGTTAATTGAAGCAAGAAAAATTACAACAGTTTAATATGCAACTTCTATTTTTATAATTTTAAATAAAAGGTAGCATTCACTATTTATTCGTTTGAAAATACAAAATTAAATAATATGTTTTAGTAAAGCAGTTCGTGGTGATTATAACAGTTAGTTGAATCAAGAAAAATTATAACACTTGCAACAGTTATATGCAACTACTATTCTTATAATTTTTATAACAGGCAGAGTTTAATATTTGTTTGTTTTAAAATAAAAAATTAAATAATACTTTTTAGTAAAGCAGTTCCTATTCAAAATTGTAACAATTTATAACAATTAACTTAGTCACCGTTGCCAAAATATAGCAAATTTTTAATATTTAATATAAAACTGCTATAGAGGTTAACAGTGTTCGTGATATTGCATAGTATAACAGTTTATATAAAAATATAACAGAATTATAACAGTTGATTTTAACGCTATTTTCAATCAAATGGTTTAAAAAACATCAACTTGCAATAAAGCAAGAGTTTTGCTCCCCAATTCGAATCGAATAAGAGACAGACATTTCAAGTAAAATAGCAAACATAAAAATTCGAATAGCAATACCGAGCAAAAAACTTGAATTTAATTTTGTAAAGTAATAAAAAGATCTACTTAAAATTTTCTTTTTATGTATAACAGTTTTTAGTGCAAGTATTACCAAATTATAACAGTTAATTTGGTTGGTCCCAGCAGTTAAACACAGTCAGATTTATATGATTTTTTTTTTATAAAATTGTGATAAAGCTAGACATGCTTTTGTAATATAGTTTAGTATAACAGTTTCTAATATAAATGCTGTAGTATGCATTATAACAGTCAGATTTAATACTATTTTAGTTTATTGCAGTTAGATTCCAATATTGGCTACAAAATTGTGCTGACAATAAAAAATATTAATTTAAAAAAAATTTTGCCAAAAAGTTTTGGAAAAGTGTTATAAAATTTTTAAAACATTTTGAGAAAATCTTAACACTTTCGGAAATAATTAGAAAATTGTAATATCGCACTAAAATAAGATGAAAAAGTTTTGCAAATAAAAAAATCAGAGTTTTGAAATTGTATAACAGTTGGAAAAAAGAATATAACTAAATTAGTGGGTGCTCTGGTGTGAATAATAGTGTATGACACAAACTTTTTTACAGAGAATATTTGAAAATTATAACAGTTTTATTGCAGTTGCTGTTATATTTTCAAATCAAGAATAACTGCAAATTTAATTTTTTTTCTTGCTTCCGGATATTTCTCTGTCGGAAAGTTATTATCTGGGTGGACGCCTTAAAATTATAAATTGTTATAAAATTATTACAGTTTATTATAACAGCCTACTTTTCATGCAAAAATTCTAAGCACGAAAATTTTATTAAAAATTTAAAATTAAACACAATTATAAGTACAAATAAGATCGCTTTACTATTTGTCACAATATTTATAAATTTTTATTTAAAATGTGATATAAAAATATAACAGTTAATTTCAAATTACTTTTTTAATAAGAGAAATTAATAACTTCATTTGGATTATTGTTACAAACAATTTTACTTTTTGTGAAAATGATTTAAAGTCAAAACTGTTTTTCTTGGTGAAAAAATATAACAGTTTTGTAAAATTATATGTTGCTGCTGCTTTTCTATTAAATTTGGCAAATTTCAAAAGAAAAATTACCATAAACTTTAGTAATTTAAAATTATAACAGTTTCGAACAGTGCGAAATTTTTATATATCATTATAGCATAACAGTTTTAAAATTTATAAAAAAAAATAAATACTTTATTGCAAAAATAGGAAAGGTATTGTACAGTAGATTTATACGCGTTGATTGCTGAAAATATAACAGATTTGTAAACACACTTCATTATGGCCTGACATTTTTGCCGATTATAATCGTCTGCTGCGCTGGTTAGGTTCAAGTCTTACCAGCACAGCTTCGGCTATTTTGACATCGTAGAAACTTATCACTTCAAAATTATATGCAAAAATCAACAGTATTTATCCAATTTGTAGCAGTATAACAGTTTGAGTAACAATGCATATTTCATTAATTTAAGAGTATAAATTTAATTTACTTTAATCTTTAATCTCCTTTCTCTTAAGACTTAAACGTATTCAACAGTAAACAAGAAAAAAAAAATAGGAAACATAAATCCCTTAACGGATCCTTTTTAAAGTTCATCCAAGTTTTGGCGGGAATTTTGTTTTTAGCAAGAACTTCCTCATAGTTTTCATTAGATGACGTTGTTGTGTATTTTCTTCTTTTTTTATAAGTTTATTTTTCTTTCTATTTACAACAATGTTACCATGGTTTCTATTATATTTATTTGTGGAAATAAATGTGTACGTGTGTGTTGTCTGCCTTATTTCCAACTTGTAGTTGTTTTGATATTTTGCGCCACATTTCTCTCTATGTCGGCAAAATTTGTAGTGTCTTGAATGAAAGTCAAAGTAAAAAGCTAAACTTCAAACAGAAATATAAAAAAAAATTATTAAAACAACGACAACAAAATAATAACAAAAATATATGAAAACAGCAAAAATTCAAAAACAGCAACAACATGATTCTAAAACGTGGAAATGGAAAGCAAACAAAAGCCACTTCATAGAAAAGTTGTTTCATTTTTCATTTTTCTTTTTTTTTCATTTTTTTGCTCTACTGTATGCTTAAATACTTTTGTTGTTTTTATTTTTAAACTAAGTATCTCGTGTTGTAGCGCAAAATAATCACAGTAGCGTGTGAGTGTGTGAGTGCCTGTCTCTGTGTATTTGGTTTTTGAATGACATAAACACATACACCTGCATACATACAAATATGTAGACGTACTACTGCAGCAGTATTTACGGGTAGTATATGTGCATAAAAGGAAAAACAGAGCCAATAAGTCTAAAAAAGCATTAACATGCACACAGGACAGACAAACTGACAACGAGTTACGTTTTTCCTTTGTTTTTGTTCTTATTTTTGATAAATTGCCACACCGTATTTTGGCGCAACGAAGTGTGTACATACCTATCGATTTTTGGAATTAAATTAATGTAAATATAGAAAGTTTATAGCAGTTATAAAAACATTTTAACACGTTATTTTGCAATACGTTGTAAGAAACAATGTTTTCACTCTTTTTCGTCCAATTTTCCAAATTTATAACAGTTTTTAGAATAGTTTTCAGTTTTATATATATTAAAAATTATATTGCATCAAATACGTACTATTTGCTTTACACATGTATTAAATTACTTACACAAACAGATTCAAAAACTATGCGAATTGTATAACAGTTATAAAACTCATAACTATAACAAATGATTTTATATTATACAGTAGTGTTAAAAATTAGTTGTAATGTGTTACGAAATTAAGAATTGTGTAACAGTTACAAACTCTCATAACCATACAGCAGTATTAAATATTTTTGATAATGTCTTAGGATATTATAACAGTGTCTTAAAACTATGTGAATTGTATAACAGTTTAATATTCTCATTACTATACAGCAGTATTAAAAGTTAGTTGCAATGTAATGGCAAATTATAACAGTTTGTTTTAAAACTATGTGAATTTTATAACAGTTGTATAGTCTCTTAACTAAACAGCAGTTTTAAAATTAATTGTAATGTGTTAGAAAATTAAAACAGTTTGTTTCGAAACTTTAAGAATTGTATAACAGTTATAAACTCTCATAACTATACAGCAGTATTAAATACTTGTGGAAATGTTTTAGGAAATTATAACAGTTTGTTTCAAAACTAAGCAAATTGTATAACAGTTGTATATTCTCATTACTATACAGCAGTATTAAAAATTAGTTCCAATGTGTTGGCAAATTATAACAGTTTGTTTTAAAAATATGTAAATTTTATAACAGTTGTATAGTCTCATAAGTATACAGCAGTTTTTAAAATTAGTTGTAATGTGTTAGCAAATTATAACAGTTTGCTTCGAAACTATCACTGTATAAACTCTCATAACTGCAGTAGTGTTAAGTATTTGTGGCAATGTTTTAGGAAATTATAACAGTTTGTTTCGAAATTATAAGAATTGTATAACTGTTATAAACTCATAATTATACAGAAGTATTAAATATTTGTGACAATGTCCATGCGAATTGTATAACAGTTGTATGCTCTCATAACTGCACAGCAGTATTAGAAATTAGTTCCAATGTGTTAGGAAATTATAACAGATCTGAGAGATTTTTCTGGAGGTCACTTAGCCTTTGGCTAAGCAAGCATATGTCATCCGCATATTCGACATCTTCAAGGTGGTTAAATGGATTCCACTGAATACCCTTACCTTCCCGTATAGTTTATCTCATTACTTCGTCCAGAATTAAGACAAAGAGAAGTGGTGATAATATGCAACCTTGCTTTACTCCGGTTGCGACCTCAAATGGTTCAGATAAGAGGACTCTATGTAGCACCTTACAGCGGAATCCATTTTACATTGCTTTTAATATGTTTGTAATCTTTGTAGGCATTCCTCTCTTCTCTAGGGTGGACTACAGGAAGGATATATTTACACTGTCGAATGCTTTCTTAAAATCTATAAACGTTGTATACACTGGTGTTTGGAACTCATTGCATTGTTCAAATACCAGTCTTATGGTTTTTATAAGATCCACGTCAGAACGATCTTTTTGGAATCCAAAATAGTTTGTTTTCACGGCAGGTATTTAAGACTGCATCTGATATGCGGGTAAAAATTACCTTACTTATAAGTTTGCTGCGAATCGGTAAAAGAGTTATACCACGATAACTGTTTCAATTTAAATTTTTACAAGGATTCCTTCATTCCAATATGATGGCAGGATCTTCTCAATCCACACTTTGTAAGTGTGGGAGCCTTGCAGAGGCAGATAGCTCAGCATCACACTACAGAGTTGTCATTTCTTGGAGCTTTTCCATTTTTCAGAGTTTTGCCTCAGCGCAATACTTGTGCAAGCATTTTAAGTTACAATTATAACAGTTTTCTAAAATGAAATTATTTATAACAGTTTCAAAGTTTTCTGTATTTTATAACAGTTTCTTGTAAGTTTTTTTAGTTTTAATTTTCATCTAATCTCTTAAAAATATGACAGATTTTTGCCTCTTGATTTTCATAATAATGGTCTAACTCGTTTATTTATGGTTTCGCGATATTTAGTAAATCACGTTTGAAAAAAATATATAAAACTTATTTTTATATTATGCAACATTTTAATTTAGAGTTCTACTAGTCTCGATTAATATAAATTTATTAAATATTTATTGAAGTTTTGTTTAAAGATTCCAGACTTATTTTCCCACCCATTAAAATTTGATTCCTTTAAAAAGCTTGCCTTTATAATTAAATTATAACAAATTATGAAAGTTTGCTTTACGTATTACAAAACATATATCTACATATATTAAAATTTGCCAAAATTATAACAGTTTCTTGTGAGGTCTTTTTAGTTTAAGCTTTCAGTTTCCATGAAGATAAGTCAATTGAAATGTTTCATCATCTCCTAAATTGTAACACTTTTCTCAAATGATGTTTTTTGATAACAGTTTTAAATTTATTGTTATCAAAATATATAATTTATAATTAAATCTATATTATATTATAATAAATGGAAAGTTTTCTCGATTTATTTTTCTTTATTCCATCAAATGATAATAAATTATAACAGTTTTCTGAAAACTCGTACGTTAGTGTAGGATAGTGAATCTCAGCCTTTTGTTATAAGAATTATAACAACTTAACAGTTTTTATAACAGTTTTTTTTTGTGCAGAAATCATTTATAACAGTTGTAAAATGTATTGGGTTTATTTTTCTACTGATTCACCATTTATTCCCACCAAAATTACAGTTTTAAGAGGAAGTAAGAGCAAGTTGCTGTTGTCATTTGGTCAGGGTGTGTTAGAACCCATGATGGGAACAGGACATGTGTGTTTTATACAACGCCATACAAACTGGGCATGGGGCTAGACAAGGTGGCCCAGGGTGAATGCACGCCTCATCATATACACACACTTTGTCAAAGCAAATTCTAACAAAGTATGCGGAGCAAAGACAAAGGCACGACGTGCGGTGGCATGATAGGAAAATGCTTTTTCCTTTTTGTAAAATAATTTGCGTGTGTAGTTTAACTAGAAGTGTTGGAGGTTGTGTGTGCATGTGCATGTGAGCGAGTGTGTGTTGCGGCAGGAATTCTCTACTCACTGCACATGTCAAGTGGAAAAATGTTTTTTTCTTTTTTTTGTTTCATGTGATTTTGTTGCTGTTGGTCGTGAGGTAGCAGCAAGCAACACCAGCTGCCGAGCAGCAACATTATTATTAATCTCTTTAAAATTCGTAGTCATGTATAAAACACACATATACTCGAAAATTTTATTTTGTTGACTGAGTACATCACCCTTTCCCACAGCACTAGCAACAACAGCAACTGCAGCAGAAGGAAAAACATCAACAACAAATTAAGTAGTTACTGTGTTAAAATTTTGTAGGCACAAGGAGCCGGAAGAGAGTAGGTGGAGCAGGAGTAGGAAGTGTGCTGAAAGCAGCATGAGTTAAAGTCGCATATGTAGTATGTTGTATATAATAGAGATACATATGTATGTATGATTTGTTACATATACATATATATTATTTATATAACTACATACATTCACAAATATGTACATATGCTTGCATATAATTTTATGTATATGCTAACACTTTTTTGCTTGTGTTCAAATGACAGGTGCACTGTTTATTTATTCCATATCATTTCCGTTTGTATATAAAGCATGCACTACATCCTCTTACTCTTCATTTTGTTTGATTTTTCTATATGCATGAGATATCGGTTCATATGAACTGCTCTTCATATATAAATTATATGCATATATAAATTTGTTGTAAATTTCGATGATTAATGAAAAATCATTTCCTTTGAAGTTACATTTTACAAGTTGTCACTATAATGACGATGATGATGAGTGTTGTGTTTTACATGCCAATGCGTGTGCAGCAAAAATTGATTGTTCAAAAGGAAACTGGATAATAATCAGCATGAAATTCAAAATTATCTAAGCGAGGGCCGAAATTAAAATGTAAGTAATGCCATTATGAACCACACATACCGTAAGATATTCTAGGCAGCTGTTGAGCCGACTGTAAGAGGTTAAAGTAACTTAAGCTCCGCGGAGGAACCTTGCGCCACGAGCTCTTTAGGTTATCTTAGATTAGCAAGTTGCTGGTAGGTTAGGTAAGGGTGGCAATCAGATTCCGGGACTCACTTAGATCGTTTTGGTCCATTTTGATACCACGAAGACTCTGTTTATGCAGAATCCCCACCATCCAACCAACCAGAGCTCAATATAAAGCTACTAATACATTGTAGATCAACACTGGCGACGTCAGAAAGTTCACGGAACTCAATAGAGCTCATTGTGGCCATTCTCTTTCTTGCAAGTACAGGACAGTGACACAGAAAATGTTCTACACTTTCCTCTTCATCGATATCTTGGGAGCTGCGGCAAAAATCATTGTGTTCGACCTTTAACCTTTCTGCATGTTTACCTATGAGATAGTGTCTGGTTAGCACGGACACTAGAATCGAGATTTGTTTCCTATTTCTTAAAATCAAAGATGTTTTTTTATTTATATGCGTCCATAACTGCATGGAGATCACTCAGTCATTTGTGACCCACCTTCTATTTGTTTCATGTTGTCCCAGTTCTAGCAAGCTCATCAGTACTGGAATTCCCCTCTATGCCCAGGAATGCAGATGGTCCTAATACTAAACTGCTCGGACATCTCGTTTAGAAATGAACGGCAGTCGAGGGATCTTGTTGTTCTTAGAAGCGGGGATTCAAGGGTCATAATAGCTGCTCGACTATCAGTGTAAATGTTAATTAAAGTCGTTGAAGTTACATTAACTTTCAACCAATCCGCAACTTATTTTATAGCAAAGATCTCTGCCTGGTAGACACAGCAGTGATCCGGAAGTCGCTTTGCAATACGAAGACCTAAAGCCCCTGAAAAGACTCCATAACCCTCACCTTCTTGTGTTTTGGAGCAGTCCGATAAAAATCAGCACTTTTTCTTCTGACTGGAGCACCATTTATCCACAATTCTGGGGATGGTATCTAGTTTTTATAAATACCCCTGGTTTGGTCAATCCTCCATCCCCAGGCTTTATCCCCAAGTATTCTACAGCGGCCGGTACCATTTCCGTTCTACAGAGAGATACAACGAAGACGGATTGGTGTAATTATTCCTATCTCCTTCCCTACTAGGTCCAATGGTAGTAGGTCAAGGAGCACCCCCAATGCATCCACAGGAATAGTGCGAAGAGCATTGGTTATATACAAAGGTGAACCTTTAAACCTTGACCAACATATGTACGAGTAGATACATCTTTTTCTCCAGGGAAGGTCACCACACGATGATCGCATACATGAGAATTGGGCGTACTATTGCAGTATAGATCCAATGAAAGATTCTTGGGATGAGACACCAGATTTTTCCAAAAGATTTCTTGCATAGATAGAAGGAAATTTTTGCTTTTTAGGTTGCTGGTAAGGAAGAGTGAAAATGAAGGGTACAGCCCACTTGACAAAGATAAATTAGTTGCTAGAGGAGAGGAGAGAGTGGGTCGAGAATGTGTCATGTGTGTATACGCGCTATAGGAAGGAATCAGCGGTCATACCAGCCGCTGCTCTTAATATAAAGGCTCAGCTTTTTGAGTCTCATTTCTGATAACTCGGATAGGCTACTGAAGCATAATCTGCAATGGAAGTGCAGACGGAGAGGAGATGCAAAATACTTTCCGCCTCCTCTTCATCATTGAAATTGATTCAGTATTCATTGTATGGGAGACCCATACGCTTAGCATGGGTTTCGAAAGCGCAGTGGCTGGCTAGTGTTGCTAAGAGATTTCTTAAGTGCTTTCTAGTGAAGTTCATGAGGTTTTTAGTTCTATGGGGTTTTAGGCAAGGTAATTCAAGACAACATCGAATCGTCTCCAGCAGGATGAGAGTGGTAAGTGGCCTCTCTCTCTATCATATAGAACTTTAGCCAGTGTACTCCTCGTTTAATTACAGATATCTGTGTTCTCTGCACGAGCTCAGTAAGTGAAATATTAACTGAGCAAGTGACAATATAAAATTTGCGTTGTGAATATAATTTGCCTCAATCTTCTGGGATTGTAACTGAGGATGAGGTGTTTTTTATGCTTGAAATACTGGTGATCATGCCTGATGATGAAAAATCTACCCACATTACGGGGAAAGCTAAAGCTTAATTGTGTTGGCAATTATTAGGAAAGTATCAAGAGGAGAAGCGAATATTCAAAAATAAAATTATACCAGCGTTTCTGGAATAATTTTGGTTACTACTCCTAACCATCATGTCTAAAGAAGACATGACAAGAATCCTTATTGAACTGAATGGGATCTTTACTGAAGGTTACATAATGACTTTAGAACTAGTCTTATTAATTCACTTCCTCGACTGTGCAAAGATGAGGAACACGCGATTTTAACTATGCCAATAATTGAATTAGTTAACTCCATTGTTTTCTTTTCAGCACGGTAGGAGGGCCCTAGGGTCGATTCTTGCCGAAGACTGGGTGTTTCTGTAGACAAACCAAAGTAGCTTCCTAGTTTGTGTTTTGTAAAAAAAAGCAAACGACTGGATTCACTTGCGGAAATTTTAGTTGAGCAACTCCATAGTTCATAGACGAGAGAGGAAAATGTGATGGCTCTCCCTTTTCAATATCTTCTCTTTCTCTCTCTCTCTCTCTCTCTCTCATAAACTCGAAAGTTGCTGAACCTGACAGGAAGCCTGAAATCTGGTTACATTCCTAGTTAAAAGTTATGAAGATGGTATTTATAACCAAAACTGCAAACAGAACTCCAAGAACCACAAAGGATTATAAACCAATTAGGTTTTCATCGTTTTTTTTCTTAATTTAAAACGCCGGAAAAAGTATGGAAAGGAGACTAGACTGACCATTCACAATGTCGTAGATATGCTGTTTGGTGCTTTCAATTCTGATTTTTCGAACAACATTTTATGTAGCGATAAAGTTCATTTCTCACTCGTTGGTGACGTCAAAACGAAGGCATTTGCTGCTTGGAGAATTCAAAATTGATTGTGGGAAAGCCATTGCATTGCATTGAAAAAGTGACTATTGCCCATTGTGATCTGGAAGTGTCATTTTGGCCGAATTTTTTCGAATGTGACGCTGAAAGAACCGTTGCTGTCAATTTTGAGCACTATGGCCTGTAATTGAAGATTATGAACTTAGATGATATGTGGTTTCAACACGACGGTGCCACTAGCCACACAACTCCACCGATTTGGGCATTATGCATGGGTAGTTTTCAAAACATATCACGTGTTGGTGACGTCACTTGGCCACCAAGATCATGCGATTTGGCACCGTTACACATTTTTGTAGGGGCTGGCGTTGAGGATTTCAAAATAAACATTCGTGCAACAATTTGGTCGAAAACTAAATCAAAAGGTATCTAGAGGCGATCATTTAAATGGCATTGTATTTCGTACGTAATGGCAAGGTCAAAGCATTACTCGTATAATGAAATAAAAGTTCTATCGAAATCATAGTTTTATGTGTGTTTTATATAACTTTAGTTTGAAACCGAAAAATTGATAACCCATTGTCACTGGAACAGCGTGTGTAATTTTGTAAAGCTAGTTCCATCAGAGATTCGTAGAAGTATCAATATATATTAGGTCGTGCGTACGAACATACATACAAACATCATCAATTACACAGGCCTAAAGACATGGTCTTTCAGACCTGTGTGCTACAACTCAAACAGTTCAGTGGAGACATTTTCGAACAAATGTCCGCTAAGTTACAAAATTACAAAAAGAGTGACACTTTCCCTCATCTTTTCTTTGTGCCTATATATAACTGACAATTTCCATAATATTTTCATTAATGAAGTTATGCACAATTTTAAATTGAACCTTGCAAGACTAGCTTGCGGACAGTATCCACCAACTACCCAGCAAAAAAAAAAAAAAAAATCATGGTTTTGGAAGCAGTACATACTTTTTCTGCCTTAAGAACGTGCTGCACAGTAAGCACATATGTATGTATGTATTACTTTACCAAATGCAGAAATATGTGGCAGAAAATGCTAAATTTTTTCATAATTTTGTTGAAGCAATGTAAGGCGATGATTAAAATTATAATCTTACGAAGTGTAACGAATATAGTAAGACGGCAGTACGAAGGTTTGGAAGCTTTAATATGCCATGAAGTCACAACATACTAATTGCACTGAAATAAGCACTCAAAACGAAATGCTCCAAAGTGGGACATGGCGAACAAATATCATGCCATACGTGGGCAGGTTTTGTAAGCCAAAGTAGCTTGATATTCCCTTACATACCTGCTTACGGCGAAGCAGTAATTTTTGCTGGTTAGTTTGATGCTTGACCAATTGAGTAGTATTTCTTTTACCCAGTCTTTGAGTACGGTTTCTGTTAGATTGTCTTAAAACAAACTGTAATCAACAAATAGCGTGCATGACAAATGTCGAAATTTCCTTAAGCAGTCGTGGATGAAGGTATCCTCTGCGACACGTTGGCCAACTGAGTAATATCTAAAGCAGAGATGAGCAAAAGGCCGCCCGTGGGCACTTCGCTATCCTCTTATTTTCAAGTACATTCGTACAAGCATGCATTTTACTCTCTTTCATATTATATACATATGTATGTGTTTGCCTAACTTTGATCCAAAGACGTGATGAACATAATGCTTTCTCCTGAGAATGCATGGAAGTTGTAAAAAAAAAGCACATCAGTTCCGAAGCTCATCCGTACTTAATAGAATCCTTGGATGTAGGAATAATACAGATAAAACTACCAACCCAGATGAAATGCTGAAATAGTCCAGTGGTGGTGCTAGTGGAGTTATCGCGGGGCCACTATTAATATTGTGCTATCAGTACATCCATATACATATGTCTGTATATACATATGAATACGTATTTATGTATGTATGGACATTGTTAAGTATACGCATTTCTAAGGCACACATTAAAATTTCCATTTCCCTTTCCTGTTAACACTACACATTTTAGCCCAACGAATTATATTAGAAAATATCTCTTTTCATCTATTCAATATATGTAACAATTATAGAACCTCACACATGCATGCATATGTACTTAGTGGTACGTATGCATGTAGGTATGCACGCACATATATAATTATGTATGTACATATATACTTACATACATATGTATGTATGTATAGAAATGCCCTTTACACAACCAGATATTTTCTAACTGATTAACTATTATCAAAATCGCCTTTTGACATTATACAAAACCCCCAGGAGCAGCAACAGAAACCAGCAACCTTCTGCTGCAATATGTACATACATACATACATACATATCTACATACAAATGTACATTTATAACAAACAATGTCGACTCCCACAAGTCCAAACCCAATAAACAACATTTCAAACAAACTACTAACAAACAATTTTCGACAACAGACAAAATGTAAAAAAAGACGAAATTTGACAACACAGCATAAAAATTAAATGAATACAACAAAAACCAACATCATCATCATCATCATCGTCGATATAGCAGCAACATCAATACAACTAACATTTACATATGCAGGCACATACATACAGACACATACATATGTATGTATGTACACATGTTGTATGTACATACATATTTATGTTTGGAACGTACAACTGTATGCATGAGAATCAAATGAAATAATGAAGCAACAACATCTACAAAAGTGTTTGATATAAAATAGATTAGAATGGCCACAAAAGCATTTAAACACTATTAAAATCAAACTTACAAATAGAAAAAATAAAGCACACATCCATACAACAAAATTAACGATAAATACTCAAATAAAAATTTGATTTCAGCAGGAGAGTACAAGAATAAGAAAAAAACCAACAAAAGGTACTTAGTTTTTTCTTCTTCTGTTATTACACTTATAAGAAAACTTACCAACACTATTGCACAATGAGATGTTAGCCGAAAGAGTAGCAGTAGCAACAACAACAATAATGGGGGAAGATGTAAACAAAGTTACACACTCAAACAAATGCAAAGAAATTGCGAGTACATATTTTTTTTTTTTTTTTTTTTTGGAGCATCGGCAAGGAAACCAAAATAATTTTTAAAGAGAATAGAAATAAAAATAGTATTGCCAATTTAAGGGAAATTTGTGGTTTTCAAATTGAGGGTTCAAGAATGGGATTCAAGCGATAACGAGAATTCTTAAGAAATAAAATACATGTGTACTTATATACGGGGTGTTATTGTTAAAAGTGTGTAACCTGAAGGAGACATAAAAATGTCTTTATTGCAAATGCAACTTGATGCGAATTATTGTTTCAATATGTTTGCTCGAAGCATGAAAGTGTTGTGGGCTAGTTCGCTTATAGTGCATTATAGTCAACTTCGATGACTTTTTCCAATAGTTGACGGCACAGCTGCGCACACTGGTGATTTCCAATTTCACCAAAAATGCTGATTTGTAGGCATAAATCAATAACATCATGTACTGCAGAGATATTGATTCGCATAATCTTGGTGGCAAACTAACCGTACTATGTATTTCCAGAAATAGCGTGTCTACAAACTGTTTCCTTGCGTAAATCAATTATTTGGCGTGCTGCATGAGATGGTTGAGAATGCTGTGGTAAAAAATATGTTCACAACGAACATATCGTCTCATTTACCATCCTGGCTCTCTTCTGCTTACTGTTGACGGTAGCCTTTTTGCCAGTTTCATTTTCAAAGAAGAAAAAAGCATAACTCTGAAAGCGCCAATGTTTCTTACATGACAAATAAAACAAAAATTATCCTGATCTTGGAGCAAAACATTGCTACGGAGCAATGGCTTGACTTACACTATATTTTCACTAGATTGATAGCAGGTACGAAATAAAAGATGCTACTTCGGCTTGATATTTAACGGAAAACTGATACTCAGAACTTTGCATAATGTAGACACATTTCCGATTGCGTAGTGTGATGGCGAAGCGACTCTATTGGTTCCTCTTCAATACCGTGTTCCCACAAAATCGATTGCCTCCTCCAGCCTTATTAAAGTGTGGTCAAATTTGAGGTTAGGAAGTTAATTGGCTGTCAGGTGATGAAATGTCAAGAATTGAGCGTCATCCTTTGACATTTATCTAGTAAAAAGTTGAGAAATTTTAACCATTAAACACTAAACTCTTGAACAAATAATTTTAGTTATGAAATTTGTGAATTTTAATTTGAAAGACCAGGCTTACGTTAAGAAACCATGAACAACTGATGCTCTGAAAGATGAAATTTAATGCTTCTATGACGAGATAAGCGAAGCCTTGTTGCAAAATGTGGTTCAAAATTTTGTGAAAAGACCGGACGTCTGCCCAAGTGCTAGAGGTGGACATTTCGACATCATATTCCATTATTAGTAGCCATATTTTTACTTTACATTGGTATCAATAAAACTGAATTTGTCAAAAAAAAGTGTTTTTAAACCAATTTACTTCTAACCTTAAATTTGCCCACCCTTTATTAGTTATAGTATATTATATTATTAGTTAAATTATGTGTAATCCTACTCTTTCCATTCAGACCTTAATTGTTCTAACTCCCATCGATATCGTAAGATCAGCTTTTTGGTAAATTGGGTCATTGTGGTGGCAAAAATCATTCATCAAATCAGATTATGATATCCTGCAGAGAAGTTTAGTGTATGGCGAGTGACATGTGGAACAAACTTACTGCGGAGGACTTTTCCTATCACTTTCAAAAAAAAAAAAAAAAAAAAAAAGCTCAAATCGTATGTCCACAGACACTACTCCCTCTACACTTCTTCCCGTAAGCTATTTTTCTAGTCCTCTTATAAAAAAAAAATAATAAACTGCAGGGCTCTGAAGGAGACTGAATGGTACCTTCTCATCGAAGACTACGTGGAAGGATCCTGATCATCTTTTCTCCAGAAATTTGCGATGCTCTAAATGGGATTGGCGCTACCTATGAGCACAACGGTATTCAGGCAGACTATCACTGCCTGTGTTTTTGTCACTGTACATGACGGTCTTAGGGTCCTTTCTAATAGCCAGGCAGCTCTGAAATCATGAGAATCCCGAATTAAGCTTGTTCCGGGGGTCTACTGTGGATTTCGAAACGAAAGCAATTACTTTACAGAGTAGACCCCTGGAGCTTTTTGAATGACTACAAAAGCTATCAATAGGTAGCAAAGTCTAGTAGTAACGAGAAGGCAAATAAATTGGCCAAGCAGGTCAATTACTCCAGCGTCATCTCACTAGTAATGGGAAATGAAATATTGAACGTAAAGAGATTTTCATTTTCTTCTCGCGGTAAAGCGCTGACGGAACCATTTCCGTATAGCGGCATCCTTGATTTAAATAGAATTGACGTACAACTAATTTAATTTGTATCCAGTTACTGGCCAAACTATGTTTTATTATGCAGCCTTTGTATCGTCAGAAAGTGAAAAAAATATTAAAGAATGGAACAGATTCTCAGTGAATTTATTGTTTTGAGAAGCGGTTAAAGGCGGATCTTTAAATCTGAACTTTTGTATGCGATGTGATATCTCCATCCTCTTCACTGCCTTTCATTAGGACCGTCATGCAGAATTTGGATTAAATTTAGTAATTCACGTTATAGTACATTGTTTAGTTGGCCGCCACGGCTACGCTTGCAGAACCATATGCTTTGCACGAAGCTTTCCATCACCAATACGTACATTTGCGGTTATGAGTCCCAGATAACTTCACAAATTCCATCTTTGAGGTCTTGAATCGATTGTGAGCCATTGTCATAGACATCAGTAAAATGTGTGTGTTTGTGTGCGTCGTATGTATGTTCTCCGGCCAACATTTGAACTCGAACTCTTCGCATGGTAGTCAACGCGTTTACTACTGAGGCCACAACAACCTTCAACATTGCTAAAGGCCATGACTTACTATCCTACACAATCGCACGATCTACAAAAAAAATGCAACCCTGTTATTATCTTTTGAAAATGTTCATAGACTCCATCATACCAGGGTTGTATTTTCTCAAAAATCGCACGACTGTGTAGAATAGTGTATCACGGCTTTTAGATACAAACTAAATAAATACCATCACAAATTTAATTTTAATTCATTCATAAAATTTATTTGAAATTAAAGTTATAGTTAAAAAAAAAACATGAACTTGGAAGCTATTTTGGCTTGTCTTAAGAATTGGAACCTGCGACCAGGAAGTTTTCGCTGTTAATCCGAAGTTTGTCTGCTATTTACTAACATCAAAACAAAAAACCACAAATTGCCATCTGTCAATTAGTAAGAACTGTTCCAACATCTTCAAGGAACACTCGTTAGTAAAGTAAACTGAGCTCGAATGATAATTAGAGTTGTTTATTATTAGCTTAATGATGCAGTTACTTCCTGCATTAGGGACCAACCTTCAAAATTTAACGGAATGTCCCACGATGTCACTCGAAATCATTCGATCGACAACTTGTATTGCAAACAACAATAACATTAGAAGATTTGTTGTTGTCTTCTATATAAGTATTCGATCGAACGGTTTCTAGTGACATCGCGGGACAGGCCGTAAATTTCTTTCTTGCAACAATCTTCAAAATCCCCAAATTTGGCAATACTGTCCCCATAAAAATATGACCATATGCAAGTGAGAGTGAGTTGATTCTTGCGTTTCTTTTTTCTAAATTTCGTTGCAAAAAAGTCTTTTTTAGAGGGTATTACTTTGTTTAGAGAGCATTCACACAGGCATATTACTAGAAAACGAAAAAAACCCCATACACATACACACACAAACACATCTAAAATCTAAAATTGAGCAAGAGCAATATTACTTGCAATTTTGGAGAAGAGTAATTTAGTATTAGAGAATGTGCTGCTCCCACGCATACTATAACGCGCCAAAAATTCAATAATACTTTTTGCTAAAAACAAAATGAGTTTGAGGGATTTTTGTGTAGTTGATTTGTTAGTTTTATTGCTGTTGTTGTTGTTGGGTTTCTTTTTTTTTGTTGCCTTTTTTACTTTTTGCACTATATTACTGTGCAGTCGTATCTAATAGGGACTAGTGTTTGTGTATTCACCCATAGATAATAACGCATACAAAAGCTGCTAAACTTTTGAAAGAAAGAACAAAAAAATAAATAAATTAAAAGAAAAAGAATATTAAAATAACAATAAAAGTACTACTAATAAATAAATAAAAAACATTAAAAGAGTAGATAATATTCATTCACTTGATCATTTTTATCGCTAGTGAAGTGTGTGTATGTATGTATGTTTTATTTTTTTTTTTTGCAATTGTGAGCTTTTTTATTGATTGTGATTTTTTTTCGCCATATTTTTTCTTATTTGCTCTTATTGTTTTATTATACTCTTGGGTATTTTTAATGCATGTATTTATGTACCTATGTATGTATGTAAGTACTTAATATACTTACAAACACACATCCATATGTACATATGTATATACATATGTATTTATAAATAAGAGATTACATGTGTGTATGCAGGTGAGTATACTTACATATGTATATTACAATGCTTGTTATTGTTGTCATGTTGAAAGTTTCTTTTTATATACACACAACTTACGAGGTTGGTTCTAGAAAATAAAGACCATATAAGTAGCTTAGGTAAATATGACCCAAATAAATCGGAAGGCAGATTTCGTGGTTAAGCGCCTACATGTCTTATGACTTAAGTTTGATTAGATATGATTTATTTTTAAAACTATTTCCCAAGAAAGTAATGCTTCAATATGCAATCCGCTTACCGTTAGATACCTTGCATCATGTGTCAATGGGTGTCAGAGAGGTTAGAAAAGGGGTTGCTGACTTTCACACTGACGTCTATAAAAACCAGAAAGTTGTGGGTCTAGGAATTTACTCAGTGACTCCTCTGAATGGAACCGACTTCCGGATTCCTGCAGTGTTTGCCAGACAGAGAGCGAGTGTTACTCCAACGACCGCCATTGTCATATACAAACATATCCTGCAATCAGTTTGGGACCAAGTGTCTTTATGTCAACACTAAAATTCTAGTGACAATTGTAGTAGGTAAATTGTCTAAGTTTTCTTCTATCCGTCAGTACAAAAGAAAGAGAGAAAACAGATGTGGTGGAATTGTCAACAACTTGTCAATATATGTACATAAATTTTTATGAACGTAAGTTACAGAAATGTACCAGTAAATGTCTGGTTAGTATGTCTTTATGTTCCCATTAGTGTTACTAGTAGATTTTCAACGACAAGCACATACTAAATGTCTATAACACAAAATATTGTATAGGAAATAATCAGAGGGTAGTACTGGTGACAAAGTCAAAACTGAGTCAGTACATTTTCACCATTGACATTTCCTTCAGGGTGTAAGGTTATCCATGCAGTGGTTTAAAAACCGCTGGTCTGGCAAGACTGTCAATTGTTATATCTGTTTATTTAGTGAAAGTTTTGCTATTTACGAATATGGATGGTTTAACAACTGAAAAACGCGTATGAATGAATTAATTTTAAATTCATACGGGAAACAGGACACTTCAACCGAAGAGGTGCTAGAGCACCTCATCTGAACCTCTCCTGAGGAACCTCAAGATTACCGTTGGCACGAGTACTTGTATTGGCAGTTTCCAATCTTCCAATAGGTGCTTGCCCAATTGGATATTTCATATGTGGCATAAAGCTTCACAGTCCTGCAGAATATGAAATAGGCGTATGAAATAGTTAAAACTTATTACAAAGTGGTGGCTTACTACTATTCAAGGAATTGGAAAGATTATAAAGAAATTTACAGAGACTGAATGCGTTACAGATAACATCAGGCCTATTCACTATCGCAATGTTCGCACTGCCGAAAATATCGCTTTGGTTAGTGAAAGTGTGGCAGATAATCCGAAAAAGCGTTAACGTCAACTTGGAGCGCTATGGCTGTATGATAACAGACTTTTTTTAGCCTGCAATTTAAGATTATGAACTGGGATGACATGTGGTTTCAACAAGACGTTGCCACGAGCCACACAAAAACACCGATTTTGGCTTTATTGCATGGGAAGTTTCCAGGAAACGTAATTGCACGTTTCGGTGATGACAATTGGCCGCCAAGATCATGCGATTTGACGCCGTTGCACACTTTTTGTGGTTCTACGAAAAAGTAGTCGAAAACTTCCTCAAACGAATCGAAGGCGGTCATTTAAATGGGATTGTATTTCGTTGGTGGCGTTGGCTAAAGTAGTTAGCACCTTGACTACAAAACCTGGTCCTGGGTTCAAGCCCGGTCTCCAACAGTCATTAAGTAACAACACCACGCATTTTTCTGATGTGCATTATTATCAGTTGTTGTAGGAAAGGTCAAGACACTGGTCACTGAACTATACCAACTTCAGCAGATAATAATGTTAAATCAGATCGCCCTCTTTCGTCGGTATTGTTTAGCAAAATCATCGGTGAAGTAAAATAACCAGTAAAAAGGGCTACTAAGCACAGCTTCAAAAATTTAATATGCCTCATTGACACCAGTGCTGCTGCAAGTCTGTATTATAACGTGCAAAAACGCAGAGTTGTAAAAGAATGAAGCTTTCCTCTTTCTCTTCCTTCACTACCTGCCTTCTCTATCACTATCTCTTTCCTAAAGAAGATAACACCTATAAGTAGTAGCAGGCATTCATTGCCTGATTGTTGCTTCCCTTTAAAAAAAATATGCCTACTAAATAATTTTTCTTGTGCTTAACTAAACAATTTTCAGTTAATTTTATTGGTTAGGTTAATTCTAGAACCGACCTAGTATATATTTATATGTAAAAGTATTATTATATATACTTTTTCGGTACGATTACCTTTTGGCCTCGGCATTCAAAAAGTAAAAACTTTGTTGTATGTTTCAATTTTTTTGCACAACTTTTTTTCCTCTTTATTTTTCTCTTGTTCTGAGTGAGTAGGCGGTATTTTATTTTTTGCACTGTGAATTTACTCTGTGTTCAATATATTTTGTGTGGTATAGGTTAAGAACGAAACTACCCATAATGTTATAAAATTTTTATTATATATTTTTATTATCATTTTTGTTATACTCATCATCTGTTATAAACAAGACTAGTAGGTGAGGCGGGTATAAGTATGTGTTTAAAATAAAGTTGACGTACATTCGTATATTATACGGGCTTTATCCGGCTTTCTGTATATTTGTATTCCCTTGTTCTTCTATTTACTTCTTTAAATGTTGGAATGGAAAATAGAGGGGTAAATAATATGGTACGTAGTTACATTCACTTAAATAAGTTTGTTCTACCACAACTTCTATCTTTGTAGTCAATTTGTAAATTTTTGGGTACATAATTTGGTTATGAAATCATTTTTATTGTTGGTAAGGTTTGTTTTTTTTTATTAGAGGAAATGAGGCTAAAAAACCGACTCGAGAATATGTTTTACAAAAATTGTGGTTTGTGGTTTCAATCCATAAACACAACTAAACAGCTATTGCAAAACCTGTTTTGTTATAAATAGTAACAAACTAAATGCGAAGGTCGTTTTACATGCTCTAATGCTTTAGCAAACCCGCCTCAGTCCCAATACCTGCATAGAGAGGGAAAGAATGTTTCGGTTTAATTCTGTGCCAGTTTTTACGGATGGAGCTGCTGGATTGGCGGTTGTGTCTGAAAATATTAATGTTTCGGTCTTAGAGAAGAAGACTTACATGTGCATGTCTTTGCCGAAGCTATAAAAAAATATGTGAGAAGTTCATTCGAGAAACCATAACTCTCGCCATTTAAAGGGTGGGCAAATTTAAGGTTAGGGAGTAAAGTGGCTTAAAAACACACTTTTCTTTTTGACAAATTCAGTTTTATTGATACCAATGTAAAGTAGAAATATGGGAATTAATAATGGAATATGATGTCGGGCAAATGTCCACCTCTAGCGCGTCCGCAGACGTCCGCTCTTTTCACAAAATTGTTAAAATTCACAAATTTCACAATTAAAATTCTTTGCTCAAAAGTGTAGCGTTCCATGGTTAAAATTTCCAGCGCAATTCTTGACATTTCATAATTTGGCAGCCAATATACTTCCTAACCTCAAGTTTGCCCCCGTTTATATGGATGTGTCGCTGCTTAAACTACATCATGTCAAAATAGTCTGGGCCGCGGAACATGAAGGCATTCAAAAGAACCAAAATGGTAAGGAATGAACTTGAGCAGCACGGCCAAAGGGTTATTCTTCTACCCTTAATCGAGTTATTAAATGAGATTAAAAAGTGTGATCTGAAGGAAGTATCTTTTGAATGAAACAAAAATACTTGTAGGATATATACAATTTTTTTGTCCCTCAACCTATGGGAGTTTGACTTAAGAACCTCTCACCTGTAGAAGGAATTTGCCATTATCGCGGGACACTTTCTGACTAGACCCATGTCGGCATGTCAAGGTTTTGACTAAGATTTGCTGCTTTCACAAATAGAAAGTGCAATCCAGTCAACAACACCTCCCTGAGTGAAATTTTCGTGGTGGTTCTCAGAAACCATAACCTCCAGTAACTCTGTTATCACGATGGGTATAGTAAAGCTAGTACATGGTGTTTTTTAACTTCAAGTTGGCAGCACTTTTAACTGGCGGCCATTTTGTCAGCTATCAAATGATGTATGTTTAGTTTAGTTTCGCATTTCAACATGAATGGACTGACTCCTAAACAATGCTTCCGAATTGTGCAAATTTATTTTGAAAATCATGGTTCTGTTCGTATCGCGCACTACGTTCATTTTGCGGTCAACACAATCGTCCATTAGAACAATTAACTCGATTAAATATGGAACGTTTTCGCACCAGGTTTGCTCTAAATGATAATACGCATCCACAGAGACGTCGTATAGTGCGTACAGAAGAAGTCATTGCTGCTGTAGAGGAAGACCCCAAATCAGTCTATGCCATCATGCACAGGAATTGGATATGTTTCCATCCACTTTGTGGAAGATTATGCGGAAAGATCTTAGTTTGCGTGCTTATAAAATCCCACTCGTGCCACAATTGATTTATTGAAGGAAATGTTTGGTAAAGGCATAGTTTCAGGTTTCGGACCTGCGATTTAACGCTGCTAGACAATTTTCTGTAGGGATGTCTAAAGTCGCTAATCTACGAAACGATTGATCACTTGGAGGACAATATTCGCCGCGTTACGGCCACAAATGTTGCAAAAAAGTAATCGAAAATTGGACCTCCAAATTAGACTATGTCCGAGCGAGCCGTGGCTGCCATATGCCAGAAGTCACATTTAAATTATAATGCCAGAAGATTATCTTTCGAATAAAGTAAATTTCATGTTAATAAATTTCAATTTAATAAATTCATCTTTGTTTTAATCCATTTTAAAGTTCTATACCTCTATAAAAACACCCTTTGGATGTTATATATAAATTCTTAATAATTTGGATGATATTGGATTGAAAATTGTGTCCGTTATTTGATATAAAAGGAAATAAAGCAAGAAAGGAAGAAGTATAATCAGGGTTGAGTAATCTCTTTTAAAACATCATACTGGACTTGCATAAAAATAGTGATTCTTATATACATAAATGCGTCCAACAAATAATCCATCCAAAGGCGGTTATCAAATGATTACAAAAATTGTAGAACAGTCAAACTCGTTCTTCATCAAAAATCAACTATAGCAAATTTAGTTTAAAGATTTATATCTTCGCTAAGGGGCATATCTGGCTGTATCATACCTAAATATAAACGGATTGGAGCTCGGTCTTCATGAGCTGTTTCTGATTTATTCGCATAGACTCCAGATTTAATAAAACCTGTAAGAAAGAAATTTCATGTGCTTAAATTGTTGATCGTGCTGGCCTGTTGATATCAAAATTTAGTGAGATGATTTGGTATGGGAAATGTTGCTGGAAAATAGGCTGGCTTATGGCTAACTTGAAGGTAGCTGAGATTGACTTTTGTAAGATACCCTCACTGGTGTCGATGGTTGCGCCTTTCTCACTGACGGTTCTAAGATGTACGTAGAAACAGGAGTCTACATTGAGGCATCCAATGCTTGCAATCTTAAAGTCTCATCAATGGGTGGCCGAGAATGTGACCGAAGGTGAGGAAGTTAACCTCTTGGTTCATAGACAAGCGGCGCCAGCAACATATTGCCAAATCGAAACTAGTTAGCGACTGTAAAAGAGCCCTCAACGGGCTAATGAAGAGGTATAGTTTTAAGGCTACTTTGCATTCCAGGCCACTGCTGTGTTGAGGATAATAACACATTCCGATGAATTGGTAAGATTAAGGTAAATATTAGATAGTACATTGGGGGAGGCATCGAAAAAACCGAGGATTGGTCACCACTGTAGGAAACTTAATGCCTGGGTTTTGAGAAGAAACGAATTATATTTGGAAGAGTTAGGAGGATTATAGTGTCTCAACGCACTTATGCCAAGGTTTGATCCAACGAGATAGAAACTACTATAAGCCCATCCTAGGCCATTCTCATGTAAAAGTGACTGGTCCGCTTCATAGGAAATGTTAGAACTCGGACTGGTCTCTATCACTTGGGGACCGGTCACGTGACTAGTCTTGTGTCAGTTCGATTTCCTGCAGTGTTTTTACTGGCTATGCGAGGATATGGGTCTTGTGGGATTTGACGAGATAGGAACTACTATTGGCTACGTCCAGAAGGGTTCTAAGAGCTCTGCTAGACGTGTTGACTGATCCACTTCGACCACAGATTTTTGCTGGCTATGCGCGGATATCTACGATTCCCGGGTGACCCATGGCTTAGTAGGAGATCTCTTAAAACACCAAAAAATATATCATATTGCAAACTCCAAAATATCAACATGAAGCAGTTGGATAAGAATCAGGTTAGGTTAGGTGCTAAAACCCACCTCCACTCGGAGACCCAATTGGGTTTATTGTAATTCCCTTCTATTGCCCATTAAAAGTAATATTTACCCCCCCCCCCCCCATTTTTACCCAGAAGTCTCCCTATTATCTGTGATTAAGCCATTGAATTCTCATGAAGAACCTTATATCCTCCAGTTTACAGTTACCTCTCATGGAAACGTCTGCTCAGTCATCTAAGCCTATGACGTTGCAGCTTGGGGCAATGGTAGATAATGTGTTCAATGGTTTCTGGTTCCTCTTCATCTCCGAACATCCTACAGAAATCTCAAGTGCCAGTTTCTCAAATGTTGGTTCTTGCGCTTATCACGACTGGCATCGCTTTCCTAATCATATACAGTAGCAGTTTGGATGCTCCTGAGTCAAGTTTTGGCCACATAGCCCTAGAGACTCTACAATCCATGAACGATTGGTCCTGCTCTCCACCCAATTACTGAGTTTTTTGTAGTAATGACCTATTGGTAATTTCACCGATCTGTCACACATTGCCTCAGCTAACGCCGACCCCATTCTTGCTAACTCATCGGCAATTTCTTTTCCCTCAACACTGCTGTGGCCAGGTATCCAACATAGTCTGCCCATAAGCAAGTTGAGGGCTATTCTGCAGTTACTAACAAGTTTAAATTTGACATTCAAAGCTTTTAGCGGTACAAGGCTGTCGACGTAGAAGGTTACCTTCTCGCCTTCAGCTACATTTTTGGCCTTTTGGCTTCAGCTTACTTACAGGACTATTTGAAATTATCTCAGCGACGTGAACTCAACTGAGTAGGATCATTTTGAACTGAAACATATGTATGTATGTTGTACTCGTACGTCAGGTATATTTTCGCAGACAGTGAGAGACGAAGTAAGCCACATATCACAGTTTCAAAATGTTGCTTGCTATTTTTAATAGCTTCCGAATGATGCTCACTCACTCATGAGTTCTAACTACAAAAATGTTAATGTTTCCGGGTAAAAAAAAAAGAAAAACAAACCTCAAGATTGAAATTGTTATGCCCCCATTAAGAAACGCTTCACAAGTTAAACGAAAAGTAGAGTCAATTACCATTTTTTAATCTTTGTTTTTTTCATAGTTTTTTCCACTTTTTTAGAACTAGTCCAAAAATACTTCTGTATGTTTTGTTTATCTTCGAAGGAACTGTTGTTTTGTACCTTTTTGCTTTAAAGCAAAACAAAGTGTAAATTTTTACTTTGAACTCCGAAGTTTAAAAAAACGACAAAAAGTAAAAAAGAACACAGTGGAACTCAATATACCTCGGAAAAAAGTATAAAAAACAAAAAATTTACAACAAGATGCAAAAGATGCAAAAAATATGTATAGATTTTTTTTGCAGCAGCACTAAACAACATAAAGAAGGAATGGAGGCAACAACAAGATGTATGTATGTATGTGTGTAGATATAAATAAATGTGTGTACGTTGCCAAAAACTCATACACATACTGAATGAAACAAGTTAAAATAATTCCTTCAGAGTGTTTGAAAACCAAAGGAAAAAAAGCAAACAGCAAAGAGATTAAAAAAGAACTTGTAACTAAATTGCAAACACCTCCACTATGGCCAAAGCAGATAAATGCAACAACAATAAAATTTCGTTTTTGCTTTAGATTTTTTTATAAAAATGCCTTTAGTTCAGTTCACTGACGATGATGATGACGAAGACGACGATGACACACACAAAAGAAGTAATTTTCAGTTTTTTTTCTATGATTTTTTCTTTGTTTTATTACAAACTTTGGGCCAGGCAAGCAAGGGGTTAAGGAGGGATTATTATGCATTATCTGTTGGTAACTGCAAGCATCAAACCTAAATGAAGAAACAAAAACGAAGGAATAATAATAATTATTTAAGCGCGTGCGCTTAAATTGCGACAATAAAAGCAACAACTACGATATGAGGCAAAATCAAAGTAAAGAGTTTGGAAGTGAAAATTTTATTTGCCGGCAAAAACAAAAATTGCAATCAATAATTGTACAACAACAACAACAACAACGAGCACACATGTACTCTTCAAACGAATGCGAGAAATTTCAAGTGAGATGGTAGCGTACAAGTTCTCCATTTTGAAGCAAAAGGTAACAAAAAAACCCAACAACAGAAAATCACAAAAAGAGGGTGTGTGTGAGAGTAAACAGGGATGGAAAATTGTTGCTATATATTTTGGATACCTTTAACAAATCCTGCAAATAATACACTAAAGTGGGGTACGCACTACTGAACTTCAATGACAGTCAAAAATTCATCATTTTTTAATGATAGTTTTGATTGTCTAGACTATGGATCATGTTTGTCATTCAAGAAAAAAAAATTGGACACACACATGAAAAAAAATTAAAATTGGATGCGCTTTATTGCTAACAAAAATGGTTTATAATGAATTATTTCAATTCTTTTTTATTATCTAATAACTCCTCCTACGATTTTGTCTTAACATCTCACACAAAAATATATGAATTCCATTTTTTCCGCGTCCAAGTTTATACTTTTTGGTAAATCGAGTCGATTTAAAAACGCTCGATTTAGAAAAATTTTTCAGACATTTTTGTAGTTTTCTATTTTTTAGAGTTTGAAGTATCATATCTGAAATTAATTTAGTATGTATGATTTAAAACACATCAATGGGGCCATTTTAAATACATATGTATATATAAATTAATTTTATATGAAAGCAAACGAACGAAATTATGACTTATTAGGGCTAAGAATCATTATCCTATACAATCGTACGACTTTTGAGAAAATACGAGTATAACCCTGGTTGATAGAGTTTATGAAAATTTTCAAAAGACAACAAGAATTTTCAAAAGTCGCACTATTTTGTAGCAAAGCGGGTCTCAGCCTTTATGTGCATACCTTTTTTGTATATTTTTTTTTGTAGTATGACTTTACTTTCACGGAATTCTATTGTAGATTTTATAACGAAAACTGAAATATACAAAAAAAAAATTATGAAATATAATCGTACACGGGAAGATAGGATTGATTAAAAATTGTATGAATTATTAATTTCACGCTGATTTCGGTGAAATAAAAAAGTCTGACATATAAATTTCCTTCTAGGTTGCAAAAAATGGTATTTTATGGCAGGATGGACTATAAATGGCTTTTTATGTCAATAATTGAAGAAATGGAAAAAATTTGCATATGTCATAAAAAAAACTTTCCCTGCTTATAACGATTAGAGCGCGTTGCATTTTCGGGGTTTAGGTTGGGCAAGATTTCCACACCATATAAAATGATTTTACTGAAAGGCGATTTGATGTATTTTAATGACCTGAGTAACATATTGCACCTCACATACCTATGAGGTCATATATTCAACAAGGTGATTAGTGGCATTTCTATGGCCAAGTCCTAGGTGTTAAAGAAAATTATTGAAATACGAAAAGTAAATTGGTTTTGATAATTTTTCAAGAGAATGCTTGTTGTGATGTACGATTGTGTTGACCGAAGAAGCACAATAAGCTTTCCGAACCGAACCATATTCCTTGTTAAAATAAATGGACACAATTGGCATACCATTGTTATGGCTCTGTTCAAGATGAAGTAGCAACAGCAAAGTTAATACAAAAAAAAGTCCTGCCAACTTACAATTCTATATGGATAAATATAGTGTCAGACTATGTTGGGTTCCTGGCCACAGCAGTGTTGAAGGAAATGAAATTGCCGATGAGCTGGCAAAAATAGGGTCGGCATTAGATGAAGGAATCACAGACAGGTCGGTGAAATTACCGATAGGTCATTACTATAGGGAACTCAATAATTGGGTAGAAAGCAGGACCAACAGTTCATGGCGAAGTAGGAAGGATTGTAGAGTCTGAAGGGGCTTGTGGCCAAAACTTGACTCAGGAAGATCCAAACTGCTACTGGACTGTTCTGTGGCGTTTTGCTTCTAAACTTGCGTACTTACTTTTTCTGTAGTAACTCATCAGCTGTTTCTGACCAGAAGGGTGGCAGTTTTCCACTAAAGTGATGAATTTTGCATCGTCCGTTGTTATGTTTCAATATAATTTTATGTTTTTCTTTTCAAAATTAAATATTTTAAATTCTAAACGCACAATCACAATTTATTTCAAAATGTTTTTATTTAATTTATGCTGTCACTTACATTTACTTATTTTGTGGCCAAAACTTGACTCATGAAGATCCAAGCTGCTACTGGACATGAATAGGAAGGCGATGCGAATTGTGATAAGCGCTTTGACAGGTCACTGCTCGGTCAGAACAAGAACCAGCATTTGGGAAACTGGCACTCCAGATTTTTGTAGGATGTGCTTGGATGAAGAAGAACCAGAAACCATTGAACATGTTATCTGTCACTGCCCGAAGCTGCAACGTCATAGGTTTAGATGACTGAGCAGACGTTTCCATGAGAGCACTAGTGATATCGGGAAGTTTAAACTAGAGGACATCAGAGACTTCATCATGGGAATTCGGTGGCTCAAGGACGGGTAATAGGGTCACTTCTGGCATTAAATGGGGAGTAAATATTACTTCTTTGGTCAACAGAAGGGAATCACAATGGATCCAATTGGGTCTCCGAGTGAAGGTGCAGTATAGCACCACCCTTCCTAACCTAACCTATAATTCTATATGTCTGTGAAGAAGTACGAATTATTTAGCAAAAGTATGCAAAAAGTCTAGAGAATCGCTCGTGTGTAAACTCATTTGATTTTAATCTATGATTCTTAGTTCCGACGCCTGATTGAAAATTCTGGGTTTTACGATTCTTCTACTTCACCCCTAATTGAATTCAGGCTTCTAGCTATAGCGGAAGGAGTCAAGGAGTTTGTCTAAAAACATGAAATTTTTACATCAGGAAGCTTTTCAAACTTTGCATATAAGGTAACATCGATGAGGTCTTGTTACGTTTTAAGTTTCATCGTTTTACGATTGAGGGAAACAAAGTTATGAGGGGTTAGAAACAGGACGAATGGCTAAGTGTAAATACATTACATTTAAACTACGTGAATAGGACGGAACTTGGCTGACGTAGTGCCTGTTCGGAAATGCATCACTTTGTTTGAAATGGAAATCTAAATAACCAAATATGAGATACAAATATGACTACTACTAAATAAGATTATCAGCGAACTTGCAGTGCATTTTAAATTAAAGTTTGCTCGTATGAGCTGGGGCCCGTACAGCGAAAGCGCTATGAATCAAACACAAACTAGAGCCTATGCTCTAAGCTTTTTTTCTGTCAATTCACAAACGTTTCCATCCTAGGAGCGGGACAGGAATCTCAATTCTTCACACAAGGTATAGATTTTTAATTATTTCGCTATGTAAAAGTTAGAATACGGGCTTCGCCGCTGCAAGTTTGACTTCATAGTCCCGGTTCACACACTTCAACTTTTTTTGATCAACTCGTAATTGAGCTGTAAGAAAAAAAGAGACATTTGTATTTTTTTCTCTGTCTTTCTTACAGCTGAATTACGAGTTGATCAACAAAAGTTGAAGCGTGTGAATCAGGACATATGAAAAGAAGTATGGTTTGCCTTTGGTATCTCTTGTTGAGAGATATTTAAAATTTCCTTTCAACTTACCAGCCCTGTTTCATAATGTTTGGAAGAATTCTCTGAAATGAGAGGAGGCCCAGCTACTTATGTATGTATGTATGTATTTTTGCGAGAGTATAATGGCCATATGAAAAAAATATACTAAAAATTTGCTGTCTTTTTCTTTTGTTTGCACATAGTGCACATTAAAGCTTCTCTGTTGCATCTCAAGTATGCACTTTTTAATTTAGTGCCGTTTTTTTTTTGCTCTGCCGCTGTTGCAGGTTTTTGGTCATGCATGTGAACATACACACATGCTTAAATAAATATGTGTGGATGTACATACATACATATGTATGTACATATGTATGTGTGTTGGTATGCACATGAAAACCTGAAAACTTGCACTCTTGTACAGCTTGATTTTTTTATACTTATATTTTTTGGAGTCTGTTCTGTTATTTACAAAAAATGCAGGGTTGGGGGCGAGTAAATTCTTCATGTTGTTGGTATAATATGCAGTAGATATGTAAGTACTTATATGCACACATGTATGTATAAGTATACAAGTGTATGTATACACATACATATTTATATTAATATGACCAGAGTTAATTTTATATATATACAATAGTATTTTTTTTTTAATATAATCAGTAGCATAATGATGTACAAATGTAAGTATGCATATATCTAAATACATGAATAGTATGTACATATGTATGTATAATGTTTTTAAGGATGAGTTTCATAAAACTTTTGCTAAAGATAATCATGGTACACTGATGTTGTTGTTGCTGTTGCTGTTGCTGCTGTTGTTGTTGCCATTGCTACTGCAATAATTTTTTTTGCGCGGGCTATAATAAGTTTTTTGCTTACTTTTGTTCGGCAACATTAGTACGTCGCTCACATTTCAACTGTTCGGTAGGGTTATTTTATGTTGTTGGTGTGATTTTTTCATTTGTGTATTTAAAAAATATATACATATATGCGTATTTTTTTAATATAACAATTAATTTTGAAAAAATTTGCCATCCACATACACATAATACGGTCTTTACAAAAAAACAAACATACTATTATGCACCTATAAAAGAAAATTTATATTTAAATTTAAAAAAAAAAAATTATTAATAGAAATTAAACAAATAATATTTTTTAATCAAACAAATTTGTGCAAAATCGTGTACAACACTTGTGTGCAGTGGATAAAAAAAGAAGAAGAAGAGAGTAAAATTTCCCCCCTTTTATGCTCTGCTGCTTATCCGTTTCAATATTTGTTTATTCGTGTCCATGTAGTGATAATTTTACTCTACAGTGTATTCGTTAGTGATGTTTCTTTTGGTTCTGTTAAGGCCGGTATATGAATAAAGTTTCTTGCCCATTGTTGTTGCTTTCTTAAAAATAATGCATGAGAACAGAGATGGGAAATGAGAAATTTTAGAGAAAAATTGTACATACATACATACAAAAAAATTAAATAAATAATAATCCTGATTATCCTTTGAAATACGTTTTTTATAATGAATGTGCCGAATTCTTTAAAAAATTTATTTCGATTATTTTCACTTATTTAAAAAGTATAAGGTATTGGATTAAAGCCGAAAAATTTCAAAACGATTGTTTGATAAGGTGTGATTAATTTTGAAAAATTTCGTAGAAAAGCGTTTGCCATTTACACACACTGAAACTTTATATACAATATGGTTCCAAACTGTTACTCAATATTCTTGAATTGTATATTTCATAAAGAAAAAACTTTGATTCTGCTCTGGGCTGTGAATATTCCTCTGACTTAAAAAAAACCCGAAGTTTAGAAGGGTTAAATCTACTGATCTCTCCGGCCAGTGCTTAGCGCCAAAAAAGCGGTAAGGCAACCAGTTGACTTCTGCTGAAACTGTATTGATTAGGATGTAAAATAAACTGCAATTCAACTCTCTCTTGTTACAATGTCATGCGCTTTCTAATGTAAGTAGGAGGAATTTCTGTACTTGTAAACTGATTGAACTGTATGATCAGCTAACCAAAATGTTCACATTTCTTAGGGAGTCTGGTAATTATAATCGAGTTTTGACTGCTCCTAAGGTATCACAACTGTACTTGTGAAAATAAGTGAGGCTATCCTTATAACCTAATACATATAGCAAAAACGGCCTTCACAGTTTCGGTTGTGGATCGTGCAGTATGCTCTGTTTCTCCAGTCTATTCTCTGGTTTTAGACTCGGCAGTTTTTCTTGCTCAACTTTTGATTTTATAATGAGAAAGAAAAAGATAGGTATACAAAAGGTATATATTACTTTCTCAACTCTCTCATACAAAATCAAAAGTTGAGCAACTAAAACTGCCGAGTCTAAACCCAGAGATTGCAACAATTCAGTCCTAATTGAGGCAACAGAAGCGGTTGAATATGGCTCAGCAGCTCTCGATGTTCGTAATAGTTTTTAGGTCAAGAGGCAACAGAGGTTCTGACTCCGTATAAATACTCAATATTTTCCTTAACCCAACAAATTGTTTGTATGAAGAAGTTTTGCCCGCTCCAGTTTTTTATTTGACGGAAGAGTGTAAATTTTTATGTTGTACCTCTTTCCCTGCTGCTATACCAGCAGTTTTATGCATGAGTGTATACCTTATCTTCCAACTAATTCTCATAAAATTTTAAGTTTAACTGTTGTAGTTTGTTAAGATATGATAAAATTAACTTTTACTTTGTCTTGTTCAATGATATGTCGCCAGTATTATGCATGATTACACACTTAATCGCCCCCGGAAACCCTAAAAATTTTACAGCAATTCAATTAATAATTGTGCTGTACCTGAACTCTAAATAAATAAATTTTAAAGTTTTTGTCCCTGTTAATTTCAGAATAAGCAAAACTTTTGGCCAATAAGTGGCAGTTTGGGGTCATCGTAGAAGTTTGAGTTATGTTTAAGTTATTTGCAGTCTGTTTCAAAAGAAGATTTATATCTGTAAATATTAGATTTGAGATGAGCCCACAGCAAAAAGTTTGTAGGCATTATATCGGGATCAATTTATGTCTTCTTTTCTGGAGATAAATTTTTCCACAGAAGTCAAATCTCTGACTGGTATCCGGGGGATTTAGTGCCTACTTGAACCAATTTAATGAGACTAGGTCTTTGTGCAAAATGTGGTGTAGTGAAAATTTATGCACATTTGAAGCACTTACTCGTCTCCAAATTCCCCGTTTTGTAATCTTCTTAATGATGTTGGTCGCCCCGATTGTGGTTTTCCAATGTTATGCCTGTGCCTTTAGTTCTTTAATTCCGTTTAGAATGAGAGCGACACTTGCAACGTTCACGAGGATAACCACTTTCAGAAACAGTTGATCCTATATCAGGAGCATATATATACTAGCTGAGCCCGGCAAAGGTTCTATTACCCTCAACTATTTAAATTTTTTTACTACATATTACTCCACACAGGTGTCACCATCCGGTATTTTTAATTTTTAAATTTTATACACAACTTGGATGCATTGTTCTAGCGTTAAACGATTCGTGATGATTTGCCAAACCTTACTGAGCAGATATGTCAACACAGTGTGACATTTTCAACTGTCAAATCATAGCTATCGATATCTATAAAACATCCTGTATATCAGGAGCAGTGGGAGAGTTTCTTTCTGGCATATAAAACGACTGCTCCTGCACGCAATCTCTGCTTCTATTTGTCTGGACTCTCTCTCTTTTCTCTTTTTACTCTTACACATAAGACCACCCTTCCCTCCTTTACTAATTCTTATGTTTTTGTTTCTTTGCCACAGGTATCAGAAAGAGATCATTTTCTTGAAGCCCAGTTATATGGAAACCTTAATTCCTTTTAGCGGCTACCTGCTAACCTAACCATCCATGGCTGTGCTTTAAGAATCACATTATTTTTATAAAATTGTCTTCTTTTGTGTGAAAAGTTGATTTAACAACTTTAGAGTTTTTTTTCATTGGGGCTACGTGAAAGATAAGGTCTTCGCCAATGACCCACAAACTATTCAACACCTTCAAAATTTTATTTGTGAAGCTAGCGAGGACATGCAAAGCCGCAAATGTGCGCTTTGTTGATGGAAATGTTCATGAAAATAATGTGGTCCTGCAGGACTAGCCGTGGCTACTATTTGTCTGATCTTGTTTTCCATGATTAATGGCGTACTTTCTTCTCTGCTCGTTAGTTTACAAATCAAAATGAAACCCATTATTGGAGGCCTCTAAGCGCTGGAGTTTCCGAATTTCCATTTTAACTAAACTCTCGCATGTACATTATGCTGCAGTCCAGCCTACGTTTCCAAGAGTATGTCTACTGCTTGATATATCTCTAAGGTTCACGCAATGAATTTTACGTAAACTAAACAGATATTAACTTTCTTTTGAGGCATTCTATATATGTACATCAGTATTAACTGTTGATTGCCTTAGCTCACTCAAGGTTTTTTTTCTTTGGCACTTGTAGCCGTTTGGTTTCTAACCCCGTAATTACTTGCTGCGGAAGGCATATACCCTCCCTCCTCATTAAAAAAAAAAAATTCATATGTATATCGTCAATAAGGTGATTAAAAGATTTAAAAATATTCGTTCCAGCCGTTTGGTCAATAATGTTGTAAAAAATTAATTAAGCTTCTCTTAACTGCTTTTACGAATTGCCAAATAACCAGACCTGCATACAAATGTTATTTACATTACTTGCGGGTGTATGTGTGTGTGGATGTGAGTGTTGGACTTTCGTGTTTTTAAGGGGCTTTTGGTAGTTTTATTCTACTCTTTACTTATTATTATTTTTTCTTTGGGAGACTCATCATTATCATCTCCTCTCCCTTTTTTATAACAGTAGATGAAAGAGTATAGTATGTATGTATGTAAGAGTATTACATCAACATACTTATGTAAGTGTGTGTGTGTGGGTTTACAAAAGTGTTAACGTATACATACATACATAAGTAAATTGTATATGAAATTTTTGTATAGTTCTTTTTGTACCAAAGTGTTTGGTTTTTTTTTGGTCGTATTGCCTTTTAAACTTGTATCTGTCTATTTGCTTGTCTGTCTTTCCTTTTATACACAATTTTATATGAGTACCTTAAACATGATCCCTGTACTCCCGGTTTATTCCTGGCCTGTTTGTACACTCTCTTGCGGTATGTACTTATGTATGTATGTAAGTGTGCTTGTTTGCTGCTTGTGTTCCCCCTCTTTTTTTTTTTGTTATTTTTCTCATGTTTTGGGGATTTTTGTCGTTGCTTCTTTTTCTGTTGCCAAAGCATTTGTGTATGCTGTTGGTGTATAAGAGTGTGCATGCATTTGTTGTGTGTGAGTGCTGCTGCTGTTTTGGTTCTTGAACATTTGCAAAAGATTTTTGCCCATATTCATCTTTTTGGCCGTTTTCGGTGCGTTTCGTGGCGCTTGTTTTAAGCAAATTTTATAGTTTTCTTGTTTTTTCTTTTCTTATTATAAATTTTTTTTCTTTTACTTTAAGAAAATATTTTTTTCTTGTTGCCATCTTGTAATAAAACAAGCAAAAATAAAGGGATATACAATTTTGTGTGTGTTTGTGTGTGTGTTTTTTTTTTCTTCAAAGTATCACAGACAATTTTCTTTTTGTTGTTGCTGTTAAGAAAAGTTTCTAAAAAATAAAAAAAGAAGAATGAAAGATATGCCACATTAATTCTTTTGATTAAAAACGTTTGTAAGAAAAAGAGTGTGTGTGTGTTAACGTTTGTGTTTTGCATTGTTAAACATTTTATGATTTGTTTTTATTTTGCGTTTGTGTGGTGTGTGAGCTTCTACAACAAAAACTTGCATGTTTTTGCTTGTTTTTCTATGTATACACTTTTTAACCGGCAAATTGCTAAAATTCGTGACGTAGTTTTGACTGCTTCCAAATAAAAACGAATAGATAAACTCATTTTGTTTTGAATGTTTTAGAAAAATGAATAGCTAAAAAAATATTTGGTATCACCTTTGAATATTTGCATATCTATTATTTATATACATACATATTTATGTATGTAGTATCTGTGTGAATTTAGACTAAAAATATTTGTAAATGCAATATGGCAAGTGAAAATTTTTAATGAAGTTTAATTAGAAAAACTTTACTACTTAAAATAAAAAAATAATCATTTTAATTAAAAACAAATATCTTCTTATTTTTATTTTTATATTTAAACTTCAAGACAGTGTAATAAAAAAAATTATTAAAAATAAAATTGTGCTCGTCTTTTATAATAACAATACAAAAAAACCGAAATTAATGATTTAAAATTGCAAATATTTGCATATAAAAATAAAGTTGTGAAAATTTTTTAGAAACTAAAATTTGTGAAAGCAAAAAATTTTTATACCTATAGACAAATTAAAATAAAAACAAATAATATTTATTAAATATCAGTTAATTTTGAAACATTTCTTATGGCTATTTTGCATATAAAAATAAATTTAAAGAAATTTTCTGTAGGAACCAAAATTTCTGAAACCGAAAAATTCAATATTGACGCCGCAAATTATATTGAAACATTTATAATGAAAAAAATTAATTTTGCTATCGATTAAAAAACATAAATAAGTAAATAATTTTTAAACATATTTTTGTTGCATAAAAACAAATTTTAAAAGTAATGAAAAATAAAATTTGGAGACTATTGAATTTTCTCAAAAAAAATGTGTTAAAAAATATTTTATCGAAAATTTTTATAAAAAAACTGAAAAAAATATAAAAAGTAAATATTTTACTAAGAAAGAAGAAAAACAAATTTAAAAAAAAAATTGATGCAGAAATAATTTATGAAAATCCAAAAAAAAACTCAAATTATCAATTGACGATAATTTGTGAAAAATTTTAACAATCCGGTACATGGACCAAACAAAGATATACTGTTGGAAAGTGATTAAAATTGTACATTATCTGGTATTGGTGTTAAAAAACATGACACTTGGAGTAATATGTAACAGTGTTGTGGGAACTATGGGAATTGCAACTTATGCAGTGAGATTTAATATTACAAAATGTGTTATTTAAGTTATTTTACCTATAAACTAAAATAATGAAAACAATCAGTTTATTCTATAATTAAGAATATTCCAATAAGACGTTTCATTTTTAATATAACACCATTTCAACAGTCGTCCGTAATTACTTGACAGACGACAAGTAAGCAATTTCAATAACGCATTGAAATGGTTAATATTCACGATAAAAATGTTGAAAATTTCGCGTTTACAGTTCGCAAATCTAAAACATTTATTGGGTAGTCGTGAAACACCTTCCCAGCCTTCCCAATGTTTGATTGATCCGAAATCTTATCGAAAAATCATATTGAGTAATGGGCTCATTTTACCTCGCGTAATTGAGAATGGTTGCACTTGGAGATCGGATCTCCATCCTCAACATGTGTGCGGTTAATAGTCTGACGGGGTGCTTGGACCTTTCTTTTATGAAAATGAGTCAGGAACAAATACAAATTGCGCTATTGAGCGATGATTGTATGACCGAAATCGTGAGGTATTGATGTGAACAACGTCTATTTTCAATAATACCATCACGCTTTGGCGTGCAAAGTTTCCTTCCTGACCTTTTGATTCCTCAAAGAGGCAATCACAATTGGCCACCGTGATGTTCGTGTATGTTCTGGCTTCCCAGTCGTTTTCACATGTTTTCTCGTGAGTTTGGATGTTAAAACACATCCTAAACCTGCTTAAGTTAAAATTTAGAAAATACAAATTAATAATATGTGTTCTAGCATCCAAATTTTGAAGGAAAAAATTTGGAATGGGTGATTTAAATTTTTGGAATCTTAGTTTTTGCTTTTGAACATAAAAAATAGTATTTTTTCACTTGTAAACAGTCTTGTGAAAGCAAGACAAAACAAAAAAATCAAAAAATTTTAAATCGTCTAATTTCAATTTTTTTTTTCTAAATTTGAACGCTGGAGCACATACTATTAATTTGTATTTTCTAAATTAGTGCTAAAGCTAAAAATATGGTTAAAAAAATTCCATTAAAAATTTAAATTTTTTGTGTTATTTTCTAATTTTTAGCCGACTTCAAAACAGCGGGAGGTTCTTAATTCGATTGTATTATATTTTTTTGTATGTTACTGCCAGTCTCAACTGATACAATGTTTTGAACATTCGCAGTGAATGAAATTTACAATAGCAAATGAAAAATCGTTCGATCTCCACTTTAAGTTACAGTGGAGGATCAAAAGTTGCTCTTAAGGTGATATAAAATAAAGTGATATACATAAATATGATAAATATGTAAATGGTATTTAGATTCTGGTAAATTAGTTATAATAAGCAAGAATTAAAACAAATTGGTTTTGTCAGCTAAAAAAATTAAAAACTGCTCTACTAAAATGTACTGCGGCGTTGCTTGTTCTTTGAAGTATATTCCAGAGAAAATATTAATATATTAAAGCCCGTGATACACTATCATACACAGTCGTGCGATTTTTGAGGAAAATACATTCTTGGAAATGAAAAATTTCAAAAGACAATAACAATTCAGCAGATCAGAGTTCTATTTTTCCGTAGATCGTGCGATTGTGTAGGATAGTGAGTCATGGCCTTAAATAGGTAGTAAGGCTTCTTGGTATAGATTATTTTGTGCAGTAAAATTAAATTGCGACAGTTTAATAGATTGTCAAAAGTAAAGTTTTAAAATTTATTTGTAAGCTGGGAAACGCTGTCAGTCTTTTTCAGATTAAAAAAGTATCTGATGATATTATTAAACGCAGTTCTCAAGTTTCGTTTATCAGAAGCACTGTATCCAGAAAACAATTCACACCTACTAATATGTACATATACAAAAGTGTTGGCAAGAAGTAGAAAGGAACGAATATTTAATGTAGTAAAATAATGGGCCTAAGCACGGTTGGCATTTTTTTACTTCAAATTCGACTACTTAATAATTGATTAAAGAAAACAATCTACATTTTTCTTTAATCTAGTAAAAGATACCTGATTTTCGGCTCAAAATCGTCAATCACAATAACGGGGAGTGATTAATTCACAATGTTCTTAGCATACCATACGTTTTTGCTGTTGCATTATTTATATCATCTACCCAGGACAGTATTGTATTGTAGATAATACCCAAGTTCTTTGCAGACGCGGGACCTTAAAAATATTGAGCATGCTGTTAGAAGCGTTAAAATTGTTTGAAATAAAAGCTGAGGAAGCTTCAAATATGTTTCATATTTACGTTAGCTTACGAAATATGGCATCAACTCAAATCCCTGTTTTTTTCTACAAATTACAAGTTGCAAATCTACAACTAAATATTGAAGAAAAAGCAATAGAATTTTCAGAAATTGTTACTTATTAAAATGAGGTTGAGAGAGCAAAAATGGTCTAGCCCATAGAACCACGAAAACTGAAAATTTCTTATTTAGTTGGCTTACTTTTTTCCTCCTAGATTTAAAGGTTTTTTACTTGTGGAAAGTTGAAACCAGTAGTTATAAGAAACAGGCCCCTGGTAAAAAAAATTTTTATTTGAATGTTTTAGACATTCTGCGCACAAAAAAAAAATATTTTCGTAAAAAAAATATTTTCTATTATAAAGATACGATTATTGATGTTTAAAATTTATATCTTTGAGCTCTGTAAATTCCTCTTCTATTGCGTTACCTTACCGCCATTAATTGCTAATGTTTGTGTTAAAATTATGTGTAGTACCAAAAATGTTTAATGGACTTCTTTCTTTCTTCTTGTTTAGAGCATAAGTAGTTCTATACTCGTATATTTATGTATATTTATTATAAAAGTGTGTGGCGCATAAATACAAGCAATTATTGAAGATGAGGAAACCAGTTCTCAAATATTTAAGAGAAATTCAAACTTATTGACTTTTTTTAATTAAAATTTTCGCCAAACAAAATTGTGTATATTATTAAATGTGAAAAAAAATAATTTAAAATTCTATTAGTGTGCTTTTTATAGCAGTACTCGTTTCTTAGTTTCACAAAAAAAAGCGATTAAAGAGAATGAACCTCCTCATAAAAAATGTATTAAACTTCTAATTGTTTGTTTTTGTATGTAAAAAAATAAATTCATTAAAATACAGTTGGTACTCGCTAGTCAGGTTTCACTTATGTTTATATATATTTTTCCTGAAATATGTATGTGTTTTACCCTTAATTAAAGGCACTGTTTTCCTGCTGGTGTTATTCATACTCCACTGTTTTTAAATATGCAGACAATAATAATAATAAACCCCTTTAGATCAGTTAAAAGTTAATGTACTATCGGAACTTTTGTTACGATCATCGTATCACTATCGCCAGTAGCATATTTTAACGATATTCGCTGTCGGTTGCAGTAAAATAAATTCAGTAAAGTTTGACCTTGACTCGCACACGATGGGTTCCGTGCGGCGCTTGTTTCTTTTTGGATTTTTTTTAGCATCAGTGCTTTTTAATTTTTATCCTTTTTTCGGTTTTTGGCGATTTTTTTTTTCAATGCATACATATTTTTAGTTTTAGCGATTTTTTTTTGGTTTATGCGATTTTTTTCGTTTGTTCCGTTCTACTAGTGTTTTTCAGAATATTTACAAATAACTTTGGTGTTATTTGTTCATTAATAATTATCACATGCAATGTGGCTAACAAAGCGATACGAACTTTAGCCTAATAAAATCATAAATGTCGAGTTTTTAGATTGTTTGGCACTTATTTTACTTTGATTTTTTTTATTTTAGCGTTGTTTTTTTGTTTTAGTTTTGGTGATATTTTTTATTTAAGCATTGATGATTTTTCATTTTGGCGATTTTTCGTTTACGCTTATTTTTAGTTTTGGTATTTTTTAGCTTTGGCGCTTTTTCTAAGTTTAGGCGTTTTTTCGTTTTTGGGACCTTTTTAGGTTTTTGTCTTTGTTAAGTTTTGGCGTTTTTTTAGTGTTGGCGATTTTTCAACTTTTTGGCGATCTATTTTAGTTTTAGCGATTAATTTTGGTTTTGACACTTTTCGTTTTTGTGATTTTTTTAAATTGGTATTTTTAAAACTTGAGCGCTTTTTCTTAGTTGTGACGAATTTTTTCGTTTTGGCGATTTTTTTTGGCTTGTTCGCCACAAGCCACCTTTTTTGCTTAGATTTTTTTGTATTATAGCGATTTATTTTATTTTTGGTGATAATTTTCATATAAGCGTTTTTTATTTTAGCAATTTTTCGTTTCGGCATGGTTTTCATTTTGGTATTTTTGTTTTGTTTTGTTTTTGTCTTTTTTTATAGTTTTAGCGTTTTTTTTATTATGGAGATTTTTTAAATTTTGGGATTTTTTAGTTTTAGCGTTTTTAGAAATTTCAAGAATTTGCTTGCTATGGCTTCCAAGATACAGCAAGTTGTCAAAATTACAAAAGTCATAATTACTCATTAGTTTTTTTTTATTTCTGCATAAAAATACACTAATTTTGAACATTTCAAGTGTCTATATATAATTGTCTTTATATTACATTAGGATTTCAAAATGTTATGTTGCTCGCTTAAGAACACCCTTTAATTTTTAACTGTCATATATTTGTTATTGTAGCGGCCGAAATTGTACAATTTCGGTCCGTAGCTCTTACGGTTCTCGAGAAAACAGGCTGTGACAGACAAATCCCTAAGAAGTAAAATCATAAGCTCAAATCAATTTCTTTAGTTTTTTTATTTTTCTATGTACATACGTGCTTTTCGCTTACTTTGACATTTTGTATGGACCCATAACCGCCAAAAAAAGCTTGACCTACACATTTTTTGAACCTCGTTTTTTAGACGAAAATCAAATAATCGATTATGCTCAAAAAATTAAATTCGTAAAGAATGTCGCTTAAGCTTTTTTGGCGGTTATGGCAAGATATGTTACCTTTCCTGCAAACAAATAAATATGTCGATAAATATTACGATTTTCGGTTTGCAAAATGATAATGAATCCAGGTACTCGTAACAGGTCTGTCATATAAATTACGTGAAGATGAAACAAATCTGATAGTCAGATTTAAAGTTTTTGAAAAAAGTTGTGCCTCAATGTTCTATATGTCTCGAGTTGAATTCACCCATTTGTTGCAGGCATACTTTTTGTATCCCTGTGAAGAATATATATACATACATATGTAGATACTTGCAGTTAGAGGGATACCTGTAGGTTACTTCAAATAGTCAAATTATGGATACGCAAAAACAAAGAATAAATATTTAGATACAATACATACGAGTACATACATTATTCATGTGTGTATCTAATAAATCTAATTCGCCCTCACGTGTAAACGACAAGTACAAACAGAGCAAAACTCAAAAAATGTACAACAACTAAAAAACGACGGGTGGAATGACTGCGTGTTTAAATGTGTTTGTGTATGAATCCGGCTGTCTATGTATACGTGCTCGTATCTAAAATTTTGTCTGTGATTTCTATTCCTCTATAGTACCTACATATCTAAATAACAAACATTTTGTTTTTGTATCTAAAGTTTTATTTAATGTTTTATTTCTTCTGTGAATTTTTGCCACATATGACGACGACGCTGTTGTGTTAAAATCATCATCATCATCATCATCATATTTTGCTTTATTTTTTCGACTCACACACACACACATGCATACATATGAGTACATACATACATATGTATGCATGTATAGGTATCTTCTGAGCGCGTGTATCTGTGTATCTATATTTTTGCAATTTATTCTAGTTTATGTCTAGCGGCGTTTTGAACTTGAAAAGTTTTTTTGTGCTTGGCTTTTTTGCACTTTCAGATACAAAACCAACCGATTCTTTGTTGGCAGAGTAGTGTTTGATATCTTCTATTTTTTGGCTGTAAACATAGGAGTAAATAAAAAAAAAGTTACTCTCACATAAAATTTTAGAAAAACGTTGTACATACATACATATTCCATAAAAAACAGCTCCACTAACTGGGGTAGTAAGTTGAAAATTAAAAAAAAAAAAATAAAAATATGTAAATCATGCTTTTGGAATTAAAAAAAACTCCATATAGAAAAAACTTTTTTAATTAATTTACATTAGATGTTACATACATACATATGTACATGCACACATATTGTAACTACAACTTAATCTAAAACATTATAAGATCCTGAAAGTTGAAAAGATTTTGTTCAGATCCCGTGACCGGGATGCTTTCAAAATGAATCCAGTTTTCGAGTACTTAGAAAAACGTTTTAAAGAAAGTTTGTTTTAACACGGAGCTTAGATTGAATTTGCTTTAAGAAACTTTATTAGTTTTTTTATATATACATATTACCTATTATAGTAATTAATAAATTTTTCCTTCTCTAATTTTATTTCCAGGTGCTTTTTGACTGTTTGGAACATTTTATAAACTTACGTTAAAACGTTGTTGAAACTTAAAACAATTTATTTTGTTCTTTTTAATTTTTAATAAAATAAAAAAAAACAAACTACAACAAACACAACAAATCCGCAACAAACCTTCAACACCAAGTCAAACATAAAACTCTCTCCCTCTCAAACCACCAGCCAAAAACTCCATAAACACAATACATCCAACAAAAACAAACAACAACAAAAACATCAAGAAAATAAGTGCAATTTTTATTTAAGTTCGACTTTAAGTTTTAATTATTTTCATTAATCTAATTTATTTTAAACAAAAATCACAACAAAAAGAAAACGAAAATAAAAAAAGAATTTTAAGTTTAATTTCTCAAAATTTAACAAACAAAATTTCAACCTAAAAAATAACAAAAAATAAATAAATAAAATACAACAACAACCAACAACAACAATTTCGGCAATACAATAAGCAAAGCAAAAACAAAATCCAGTAACCCCCCCCAGTAACAGTAAAAACGAAATAGAAGAAGCAGCAGTAATATTAACTACAATAACCCCCTCAACAAAATTCGCAACAACAACAACAACTACAACTACAACAACAGTAAACACATTCATACATCAAATAACCGTAACAATAATAAAACGATATTTATAATAATACAACAACAACAAAAGCAAGAGAACCCTAAACAGAGAGCAACACAGCAACAAACAAAATAATAATAAAAACAACAACAACACAGCAACTACAACAAAGCAACTTATAATCAAATCAAATAAAACAAAAACAAAAGCAAAGTAAAGCAAAACCGTTATAATAACAAACTCAAATAAAACAAAAACAAAAAATAGTAAAAATAAAGAAATTCAAATTGAAACCAAATTTCGGCTCTGGAAATTATCAAAATTTATGCAGTAAAATAGAAAAAAAATAGTACATACCTACATACCATAATACCAAGGAAATAGTCTGTGCAAGAAAAGTAAAATAAAATAAAACCAAACCTCCTCCAAACTACTCCTCCTCTTCAGTCGAATTAAAACCGAAAACTAAACTTTCCGGAAATAAAAACAAAAATAATAGACGAAATTTGTTAAATTTTAAAAAGAGAAAATCAAGCGGAAACAAATCAAAATTTTTTTAAACAGTTTAAAAATAAAATTTGCTTATAATTTAATGTTTTTTCAAAAATAAGTTTGTGAATAAAAATAACGTTCTGAACACTCGAAAGCAAAAGACAACTTGAAAACTAAAAGAAAAAAAATGTTTTGAAAACAATAAGAATTTAAAGATAACAAAATAAAAGTTAAAGGAAAAAGCACCAAAACTCTATGAGTTTTAAAGTAAATTAAACTCTGAAAAAAAACTTTTATTTAATAAAGTTAGAAAAAAACTGAAATCAAAGAAATCATCCTTTAAATTCAAAAGGCTCGAAAAAATGTAGTAACAACTTTGGCATTTTTGCTCCTTTTTTTTTTTGTTAAATTTTAACAAAATGAAAATTGTAAGTGTTTTAAACAAAAAGACTAAAAACAACCAATCGTTCTAAGGTATAAAAATATTTAAAATTACGTGTAAATCAAAAAATATACATACATACATAAATGTAAATGTAAAAAATAAAATTTTACTGCATTAAAACTAAACAAAAAAATTAATTAAAACGCAATTACTGCTAAATTGAATAAGAAAAAAAAAACTCTTAAAGAAATCAGTTTCTTGGCAAACAAATTGAAATAAAACAACCAGTTGGCTATTCAAAATTCCACGATTTTGGATAAAACTCTATGGTAAGTCTTAATTTGAGTATATAGTTTTTTTATCGCAATTTCTTATTTTTATTATTTAAATGCTTGGAAAATGAATAGGCACTTAAAAACGTTTGTTGTTCATTAAAAAAATATTTTCTTTTGGCTTTTTCTCGTTTTGCCGATTTTTTTCGGTCTATGGCCATTTTTTTAGTCTTAGCGGTTTAGTTTAATTTTGGCGCTTTTTATCGTTTTGGCGATTTTTTCGGTTGTTGGCGATTTTTTAGTTTGTTTTTTTTTTAATTTTAGTGATTTTACTTTTGGCATTTTAGCGACTTATTTAATTTTTGGTGATATTTTTCATTTAAGCGTTTTTTTAATTTTGGCGATTTTTCGTTTCGGAGATTTTCTTGGTGTTGAGATATTTTAATTTTAGCGTTTTTGAAAATTTCAAAAGTTTGTCTGTTACGGCTTCCATGATACAGCAAGTTGTCAAAATTACATTAACTGATAGAATACTCTTTAATTTTGTTATTTTAAATTTCAGTGTTAATTGGTGTAGTCTTAATAAAAATACACTAGCGGCTATAAGTACAATAAATACACTATACCAGCTACAATCGCACGCATAAGTATAAAAATAGTCTTAGTATATATTCGGCTACACATGAGTATATACAGGAGTATTTAATTTGCACACAATTTAAAGCAGCAGTGATGCCAAAAAAGTGAATTGGTGAAACTATAAAATGTCAACGGTGTTCAATTGATTGCATGATAGGGATAGAAAGTGCGATTTAATAAATCTCTACTCTTACTTAATATTTACTAGAAATACATACAATATCATTTTACAAATTACAAACTTTCAAATCCATTAACAATTTTTGTTAGCAAATTTTACGAAAAAAAAATATAGGAATAATATCGGTTGTTTAAAGCTTATACTTATTCTAAATTGTACGGTCCAATTATCTGATTAATCATGTTTCTAAACTGCAAAAGCATATTTTCCATTCCATTGCATACACACAAATGCATACGGAGACGTGTGATTAATAAATACTCTAAGTATTATGGGTGTATTTATTTTGTCCGAATATGTATCCATACTACGAATACAAATATGACAGATACTCAATACGCATTGTTGTAGAGTTTTTAAGTTTTTCGCACAAATGAAGTAGAGATACAAAAATGAACCGATTTTTGATGATTTTTGTTTTGTGTTGTTGTACTCACATTGTTCTTTTTATATATTTTATGGTTTCAAAGATATTTACTTTTGAATATTTAAATTATTGTTTTGAACCTGTGTAATTTGGTTTTTTGATGATATATTCAATGTTTATATCTATATATATAAAAGAAAGTAGTGTTAGTTACACCACTTATAACTCAAGAACGGCAGAACAGATTTGAGTGAAAATTGGTAGGGAGGTAGCTTAGAGCCAGGAGACGGACATAAGATACTTTTTATCCCGTTCGACAATAATTGTAAAATTTGCAGTAAATATGGATTCAGAATTATGTAAACTGTACCATATTAATTCAGCGGCTGAGCACATAATTTGCAATCAACGCCGACTATGAGCCGTCGGCTTTCTGCATTCGTGTGCATTTCACTAGAGTTGTGCTCTAAAGGAACGAACTAGGGAATAAATATACTTTAGTGAAGCTACTCAAAATAAAATAAAGCTTATCATATATGGTGGAAAATTTAATTCTACGAAAAAACTATCATGTCCAAAAATCCTCGGAATGGCATATTTACGGAGTTACGGACCTCCAAAGTTTTGAATGACTTTTTTTAATGTGCCTTTATACATATATATAAAATCGCAGTGTGAGTTTTTTACGAACGCATAATTTCTGGAACTGTAACAACTGTGGATCTGAAATTTTCAACACAGGTTCGGGTCAATACCGGGTAGGTTTTCGTTTTGTTTTTGACCCAACAAGTGACCACTGTATGGAGTAATTTATAGTTTAAAAAAAATTAATTGAGGGTAAGACAACGTTTGCCGGGCTCATCTAGTATTATTTAAAATTATAAAATACATAATAGCATTACAAATATGTATCCAAGGCGTATGAGTATTGTGCTAAATAAGTTGTATAATAATCATACTTCGGCTGATAGAAATAAGTGAATGATCGATAAAGTTGGCAAAACCTCAATGCAAGAAACTTTATTTAAAAAAAAACAAATAATATTATTCAGCATGTGTTGCCTATCGGTCGAAGTCGTTTTTATTAAATTATAATTGATATTTTTCCTGACGATGCACAGTGGGGAATTTTGGCAAAAAAAAAATGGAAATAATTCTGAAGTTTCTAAAAGGCCCGTTATATTGTTATAAAATTGCATAGTGCATTTGAGGAGGTCTTACAGAGCTTAGGTTTAGAATTTAAAAATGGGAAATTAAAAAAAAAAAATTAAATTTAAACTTTTTTACCAACCATGGTCCAATGTTGCTAATGCTAATGGAGAAGTCATATCTTGTCCGATTATTAAAAAAATTTATTTTCAGCGGTATATATACCAAAAGAAGTTTAAATTTTCCAACCCTGGATTTGATTTATTTTGTATTTTAATACTAGTTTAATTTTAACTGAAATATAAAATAGGTCTAATTAACAAAAAGAAAAACAACAATTAGTTTTAGCTAGTTACTTTTATATGGCAAAAAAAAGGTTTAAGCTTTCCAGCTCTGCAATCGTCTCTTGGATTTTGCTAATCTATTTCGGAAAATTTCTGACACATCAGTCCAATACTGAAATCTCTAGCTTTTCTGCCAATTTCGGAAAACTGATTTCACGTACAGACGGACGGACAGACGGACATCTCTTATTCGTCTTCCTTATTGATAAGCATCCAAAATATGTGTATATGCTTTATATGTATGTCGCATGTTAATATTGTGGAAATTACACACGGATGACCCTTTACCATTGTTGGTGAAGGCAAGGAAAAGCAAAGTTTTTAAACACTCATATTTTGAGTTATGACGTTTGTGTTGATTATTTTCTTAATTTCGTTTAACATAATTTTTTTCGTTTAACTTAGGTCATTCGTCTATTAAAAATATGTATGTATATTTTTTTTTTTTGTTATGGCTTATGCGTGTAATCATTATTAAATTATTTCTGATTACGCCTGAGGCTGATTGTTATCGAATTTCGCCTGTCACATTCATATTTTTATTTAATTAAGAAGTCGTTAATGATTGTAGTCGTAATAATTAGTAAATAAAGGCGTGGCAGAAATAAAATGTAGCAAATATTGCTAAATAAACTGTACTCGTCAGCTTTTGCATTTTGTTACACATACATATACATACATATGTACTATGTATGTATATATATTTACATGTCTATGCATTTAACCAGTATATACATTTGTAAGTATGTATGTACTCGTACATATGTACATGTTTATGAGCTTATGTATGCATGTTTTATTAAAATATATAACGACATATTAAATTATTTCATTTATGCAAACAAATGTCAATGTTTTCATTGAAATAACTGCCATTTCATTATATACATAAAAATGCATGTACATACATAAGTACATATATATGTACGTACATTTAAATTTTAATTGCATTTTCATATGCACATTATGCATACACATGCATACTTGTGCATGTGTTTGAAAATGTATGTGCATATATTTGTATCAGGTGCTTGTATTATGAAGCTTGATAAAAATCTGTTGCAAACGGAAATTAAAAATGTAAATTGAAAATCTTTTTTTTTATTTTTTTTTTGACATTAATGATGCAACACAAACGTAACTGAGATGAACTTAAATCAAACTACCAAAAAATTCCAAAGATAAAAACATGCTTGTGTGCATACATATGTGTGCATATATATGTGTGTGTGTCTATACCCTGCTGTCGGCGTAACTAGCGAATGTCTAGCTATTTCGTTAACTACCAATCGTTACCACTAAATACCAGCCTAACTACTAGCAATGCAAAAGACTGACGATTTTAACATAGGGATGAGATTGACGGTAGTCAATTGCCACCATATGCATAACCCTTCGTCAGTGATTTCGCTAATGAATACAATTAATTTTTCTATTGATAAAACAAATAATTATTCACCCTTATCGGGAATATAAGGCGAACATTTTGTTCACGCGTAAAATTTTCCGTGAACAAAAAATGATGAACACATGAATTAAAGAATAATAACGCAAACATTGGCGATCACAATTTTAGGGAAAGGGAACACATTTCACGTGAACTTTTATCCCCGATAATGGTGATTAATAAATTTTTCAATTAATTGTTCTTTTTCCTTTTTTATGCAACGTTTTAATTTACTTCTGCTGCTCATTTTAACTTTCTAAAAGAAAAGCACTTTTTCACTAAAAATTACACGTTCACTGACCACGAACTTCCAATTGTAACTGACGCCATCACAAAATCAAAATAATTGTGTACTTAAAATAATTTGTTCTTGTTGATTTTCTTTGGAATAACAGCACAGTTTTTTTCCACTCGCAAAAAAATTTCTTTGAGGTTAAAAGCATTAACATATCCGTGAGTGAGAGAGTCAAAAGGCGAACTCTTGCATTACTTGTGGCTAGTGTAGTAGCTAGACGATTTTTCGTTAGAGAAATACCAAACGATTTGGAGTCAATTTCTACTTTTAAAACTGGAGGGTAGTTAAAAATGAGGAGTGTATTAATATTTTAAAAAAATGCATGCATGCATCGCTGCAATAATAGATTTTTTCATATAACGTCCATACATACACATTTGTATAGAAATAATTTCTGTTTTTTTTTTAATTTGCTGTGTACTTTCAGTACATAATGTTTCAAAAGCCTATTACATATATGTATAGTTTTTTTATATAAAGTATGTATCTACATATGTATGCCTGTAATACTCAGGCAGTCATGAAGGGTTGAAGGTACGCAAAATTTTAGAGATATACATATGTATGTATGTACGTATATAAATACATGCAGACATACATATGTATATGTATATATTTATGCATGTGCATATATGCATATACATTAAATATTGGGAAATTTTAACATTGTAAACAGTGGAGCTGAACAAAAAGAAAATTGTCAACACTTTATTCGAATTGCTGTAGGATTTTTTTAAGAAAAATTTAAATTCTTACAGGTAACTATCGAGGGGCTTTTAATAACATTTCTCCAGATGCAATAATTAATGTCTTGTCGAATTTGGGGGTTAATGCCGGATTATGTAATGGTGCTTCGCTCTCTATTCATGCTTCACACCCAAATTTATGAAATCGAATCAAGTAGATTCAATGTGAATCTACTTGCGAAGCACGTAAAATTGGTATCTTCTCTAACTTTTATCATAGTTTATCGCCAGTTTATATCAACTAGTTATCAAAACACAATATATATTTGTGTATGTGTGTGTGTGTGAACTTATAAAAACAAACCAAACGCGCTTATGCATGTGTGAATATACATAAAAAAAATGCCTAACTTTTTTTTTAGAAAAGACAACTACAATTTTTTTCTTAATTTATCGATCACTAAGTGTTGTCGGAGAAAATGTTATTTTATTTATAGATAACTATAAATTTAGCATAGAAAATTTATTGTAATTATCGATAAATAGCAGCGTACACAGAAAAAACAAAATTTCATTTTCAGTAACCAAATTCATTGAATCAGTAAATATTTTTTCTGAATGCGGTCCTACAAATAACTTTGTAAATTTTGATAACATTTTGTAAAAATTTAAATTTAGCAGAGTTCGGCTGACAGAATTTGTTATTTAACTGTGTTGGTGTTTATCTTGCTCGTTGGTTGACAAAACGTGCTGTTGTGCTCTTGTTGTTGTTTATTTTGATTGATCGTGTTGTATACATGTAAATTCCGAAAAGTAGCCGACAAACGTCGTGGCGTATTTCTTCTCTAACATCTTTTTTGCAACAAAAAATTTACTGGAACAGTAAAAAATATTTACTGAAACTAAATTTTATTTCAAACAAATGTATGTTTGAAATTTTTTTGGGAATAATTTTTTCTGTGTATTTAAGAAAATTGTTTGATAATGAAGCGAATTTTTGGCTGATTGTACCCAGCGTTACCGTTTGTGCGACTAAAGTGGCAATTTTACACTTTTTTGGAGCCTTGCCACCTTTGTTGCCACTTTTTCAAAAATCCCTTTTTTGCCACTTTTTTTATAAATAAATACTTTATAATTTAACAATATTTTCGGCTTGAGGTCATCCGTGCGAAATGAAAATCCAAACATTCCAAAGGTCAACTATGCGTTAAATTATCTAAGTACTTAATATTTACAGAAATATTTACATATGTATATGAATTTGCTTCTATGTATCTTCTAAAGAATTGTTGTTTAGTTTTAATTTTAATTATTATTATATTTTATTTTATTATTTTAGCGCTTTTATAAATGAAATGATTGTTATCTGTTATGTTTTTGTTAATTTTTATTAAATTCCAATGGTTTGTTTAAAATAAATGCCTACATTTAACGCCTAATACGTTTTCATAACGTTGCGACTTTTTTTTTTCAAAATCCCCTTTTTTGTGGCACTTTTTTATTTTAAATCCCCTTATTGTGCCACTTTTTGAAATTTCTCAACGGTAACGCTGATTGTAGCATTCTTTTTTTAAAAAAAGTTTTCGATAGGAATATAAAAAAAATATTTTTCATATTTTTAAATTTTTTTTTCGCTCTTACTTTTTTTTGTCTTTCGTCCCACTGTGCATTCATGCCAATTCGAGCCTATTTAATATAAGAATGCATTTACTGTGTTGTGTTGCACCATGGAAGGATGCAGTTGCTGCTGCTATCTCAATTTTTTTTGGCGACAACAAAAATTGAACCGGCGACAGACCGACCAATTGTTTAATTGTATTGTATGGGTGCGTGCTGCTGCGTTTGTATTGTTTCTGTTGGCGGCTTGTCGATGATAATGCTGCTGCTACTGCTGCTCGGGGGAGCATGTGTGAGCATGTTTTTAAGGGCAAACGTTGCTTTAAAGTGGGGAAGTAGTGGTCAGTTTGAGGTTGAGAAGGGTTGGTTTATTTTTGTGTGAGTTTGGAGAATGTGTTTCACTTTTTTATTTTATTGTTTTTTTCTGTTTGTTGAAAATGATGTACGCGAAAATTACGGTGGCTTTTCTTTTTTTTCTCTTCCATTTAAGTCTCCCCTTTTAATTTGGTTTGGTTTCAATGTTGTTTAAAGAGGGTTGGTCAGGTAATAAGGATGGCGATGTTGTCTGCTGCTCCAAAGCTTTTGGGTGGTAATGAGTTGCTGCTGTGTCTCCCCTGTTGAACAGATAATTTGCTTAAAAGGCCCAGAGAGCTGGACCATTAACCAAATGGTCGGTCGTTTGGTGATGTTAAAACACATCAATATAATGTTGGATGACATTGCCGCTTTTTTGGTCTACAACAAATTTCATGTTGCATACAAATAAATATAGTATCTGCACATAGTACATACATACATATGTTGTACATACTCGTGCACAAAAATGTATGTACGAGTACATATGTATGCAAGTGCTGTTGTTGTACATTGCCTTATTACACATAACACATAATCGAAAAACACAACTGTACTTTTGATAAAAACAATTGTATTGCTGACTGAATGTTTTTTACATTTATGTATGTATAGCTCTGTCTGTCTGTTCACTTTGTCTGTCTATCTCTCAGTGTGTGTGCTTTTCATTATATTTTATGCATTGTACATATTTGTTCAATAACTATTTAATGTTTTTTGGGTGTAGTTAGAGACAATGGTATGTATGTATGTAGGTATGTATGTATTCTCGTATGTGTTTACTTATATTTTATTGTGTTCGATTACATTTCGATTGTATTGTCTGTCATCTCTTGCCCATTTAATGAGTTGTTGCAGCAGCATTACCAGGCTGATTTTCTGTGTTTTATAAGGCAGAACTCTTCCTTTTTGCACTCACTCCCATATAAATTTTTCATATAAATTTATTTCGTAATATAAAATTGATTATTACCTTTTTTATAATTTTTATTAACTTCCATTTAATATGGTGAAAATAATGCATTTTTTGTTTTTAGTATATTGCAATAGATGGAATTTATGTACATATTCATATAAATACATATGTAAATGTACATTTAACATAAAGGCGTAAATGTATTCCTATTATACATACCTACAATAAATATAATTAATTCGAGAAAGATAATACATTTGAAAAATTCTTTGTGGCTTTGAGTAAATAAGTAAATTTTTGTCTAAAAGGCGGAGCTTATTTAATATTTTATTTCAGAGAAATCGCCTTAATAAAAAGCAAAATAAAAAATATAATCCTTACTTATATTATAAATGTGAAAGTGAGTTTGTTTCTTTGTTTGCTACGCTTTCACGCCCAAACCACTAAAGCGATTTTGAAAGTGCTTTCACCAATAGAAAGCTACATTACCACCAGCATCAAATATAGGCTATTTTTTATCCGGTTCGGAACAGATTTTTTATATTTGGCACGGATTTTCAAACCGCTAAACTGATTTTGAAAATTCTTTCACCAATGGAAAGCTACATTACCAGCATCAAATATAGCCGATTTTTTATTCGTGACTTTTCGAACTTCCCTCGTAGTTATATGAAATGCAACACTGTTCCCATCAAGTACCACCTGTTAGCAGACTACTGTCAAATTTTGTATGTATTTTTCTAAAAATGGAAAAAAGTGAATTTCGAGTGCTCATTAAACATTTTCTTTTTGTCAGTCAAGCAAGTCATGTCGAGTGATTTTTGCTATGCAAGTGGTTTACTGCATTTACTGCTAACTTCGAAAATAATCAATGGCGAATATTATGCCAACTTATTGGGTCGGTTTAATAAGGGTTTGAGCAAAAAACCGACCACATTTGGCCACGAAAAAAAGTACTTTTCCACCAGGACATTGCAAGAGTGCATACTTGTGCAGTTTTCTTGCCATAAGTCCAAGAATTGGGCTAAGAAATAAGCTCTTAGCCGCCTTGTTCTCCGGAGTTTAACCCGAGTAATTAGTTCTTGCTCCCAAACCTGAAGAAGTGGCTTGGCGGAATAGGATTTGACTCTCACGAAGCAAATAGCCATTTTGATGACCTCGACAAATCGGAACACAAAAAAAAATTGAATAAACGTTGAAAAATATGTTTTTTATCCAAAAATGTATGTTTCATTCAAAAATTATTTTTTTACTTATTATTATATCTTTAATTTTTTGTTATATCGTATCTAAATTGTAGTCTTCACAAAATTTTACTCTGTTACCTTGAAATGACTAAAATATCTATTCCTACACATTGTCTTTATTTGCTTTGAACACATAAAGTGAAAGTATTAACAAAACGGATACAAAATATTGCCTTGCCACACACAAACTAAATCACTAAAATGTAACAGTTTTTTTTCTTCAGTTTTTTCCCTCCCGACTACAAACAACAATGTTGCAAATACTGCCTTTTTCAATTTATGTATTTTGTTTTGAAGTCTTTTTGGATTTCACAAAAAAAAACAAAAACGAGACTTGCACACATGCAAAATCAAACAAAAAGTCTAAAATTCACTGTTCAGTTGAATACAGGGAAAAAATTTAGTAAATTTTTTTCTTTTTTCGTTGCACATTTCGCACCAAATAACGCACATGATACATGTTGTTAACTATTAAGCCACCCACATATTTTTTGGAAAGTTAAATTGCTAGAAACATGGGAGCCAAACACACAACAAAACGAAAAAGAATGCAAGCAAGCAACACAAACAAACAGTCTGGCAAATGTTGAATTTGTTGGGTAGAGAGACGGCTAAAGTCTAGTAAAGTCGACTGTATGCGATTATTTGTTGTTTGTTCTTTTGTCTGGCATAAAGTTTTGTTTGCTTTATTTAGGAAAACTATATACAAATTAATGGCATTCTAAACTTGTTGAAACGTTGGTTCAAAGAGAAGGTTCGCAAGTAATAATCAATCTTTTTTTTACATTGGCACGAAACCCACATCCAGCTGGACAAAAGTCATAAATGTTCGCGTTTCAAGTGGATTTCTCAAAAATTACTGACAACACAGGTCAACACGATTTCTAAGGCTTGTGGTTTGTTAGGCAATTTGCGTACATATCGTGCCATAATCCTAAAGAAGCTTAAGCGACATAATTTTCGAGCTTGATTTCTTTTACGAAAATCGATTATTTACGATCGTAGGTAGTAGCCGATTTTCATCAAAAAACGAAGTTAAAAAAATATGTCGCTTAAGCTTTTTTTTGGCTGTTATGGTTCGATATGATACTGAGCATAAAATTACTTATTTTAATTGACTCGGTATCTCGAGATTTTTTGTTATAAAAAAAAGAAGATGCCATTACATAATTTGCATTTACTGGAGAACTAGTTCTTCGATTAAATTAAAAAAAAAACAGCAGGATCGGAAGCAAAATAGCCTTCAAATTACGTGCTCATAAACAGTATTATATATTAAAAAATTTTCATAGAAAATTTTTGAATATATAAAATTGGATTTTTTTAAGGACTCATTTAAATTTTAAACTGAAAAAAAAATTTTAAATTTTATTTTTATTCTTGTGATAACTTTGCATGTTACAAATAAAATGAGCTAAAATTTATTAAAATCATTTCATAAGTTCTGAATTTATTTACAAATGAGTGACAGCACATATTCTGCAGATTTTTTTTTTAATTTTTATTTATTTTAAACTGACTTCCACACCCAAAGTTTACTTTGCAAAGTCTTAATTCAGCTGTGTGAAAGACCGAGGCAGTAGCATAGTCTCTTTCTGTCTATCTTCCAGCTGAATTAAGACTTTGCAAAGACAACTTTGCGTGTGGAAAAGGAGTGTTAAAAAAAATCGTTTGGTATAGGATTTTCTATTATATCTTAGTTCAGCAGTAGTCTGCCATCATATGGCGATCCCATTGTCCTTGATATCTTTCCTTCATGGTTGTGATATCTCGTTCAACTCGTTCCTCACTATAATCATCTAGATTGTCAGGAAATTTATCTAAATGATAAATGATTTAAATTATTTATAAAATGAATTATTTCATTATAATAAAATTATCTGTCAAGTTGTACAATACAAGTTAAATTTTATTTTACGCCCTGTTTCCACAACACGGACAGTCGACTTGAGTAGAAAATTTATATGACAAGCACTAATTTTTTTTTTTTTGAGTGATGTTCATATAAATTTTCTGACTTATGAAAACAGGGTATTAATTCTCTATTCGTCAAAGCTTAACTGTCCTGTAAATCATAAATATATTAAAATTTAAAAATACTTGTGTGTTATTTAGACGACAAGAACGCACCGGACACCGGGTAAGAACGTAGTTCCTTACGTTTTACTTACCATAAAAATCGCCCCTTACCCCCTAGTGGGCTTATTTTTGATAAAATATATAGCGTTTGTGTCCTTCCATGTTTTGGATTTCATCAAAATCGGTTAGATAGTTTCAAAGAGGCAGAAATCGCCCCCTACCACTCCTGCTGCTCCTATTTTTGAAAAAAAAAAATTAATAGCCTATGTGCTTTCCTAAATGTATAGCCTATGTCTTCTTATAAATTAAGATATACATATTCGTGCTTTGAATTTAATCAAAATCGGACGGAAATTTCCCCTTACCTCCCCTCGTGGTCCTATTTTTCTTAAATGTATAGCCTATGTCTTCTTTTAGACTCAGATTTATCTATCAAAATCGGATAGATAGTTTCAAAGAGGATGAAATTTCCCCCTACCTCCCTTCGTAATCCTAGTTTTTAAAAAACATGTAACCTATGTGTCCTGCTAGACTTAGATCTATCTGTGTTCTCAATTTCATCAAAATAAGTTTTGTGGTTTAGCCTTTAAAGCGCAACAAACGAACAATAAATTTACTTTCGCACTTATAATATTAGTTAGCAGAGACACCTTCAGCCATCACTGCCACGAACCACTTAACCATATCACGAAACTTTTAGCAGAGACATAAATCATAAAGGGTGTTTTTTATTGAGATATAGAACTTTAAGTTGGCATAACTTTTTTAACTGGCGGCCATTTTGTCAGCTGTCAAGTGATTAATATTTAGTTTGGTTTGCCATTTTATCATGAACAGGTTGACAAAAGAACAACGCTTGCAAATCGTGCAAATTTATTTCGAAAATAATGGTTCAGTTCGCGAAGTTTACCGCAAGCTCCGTCCATTTTATGGTCGACCGTTGGTTACCGTTAATGGAGACCGGTATAGAGCCATGATAACCGACTATTTTGTTCCCGAATTGGATGGCATGAATGTGGATGAGTTGTGGTTCCAACAAGACGGCGCTACATGCCACACAGCGCACGTCACAATCGATTTATTGAAGGAAACATTCGATGAGCGCATAATTTCGCCCCATATGCTCGAAAAAGTGGTTGAAAATTGGACCTGTAGAATTGGCTTTATTCGAGCCAGCCGCGGCGGCCACATGCCCGAAATCATATTTAAACGTTAATGGCATAAAATTATCCTTCCAATAAAGCCAAATTGATGGACATTAAAACGATTTTCTTGTGTTTTATTTCAATTCGAAGTTCTATACCTCTAAAAAAACACCCTATATTAGAGATTCCTAAAACTAGGTTAAATATCTCCAAAATCCCAGGAGTTGCCCGGCACTTCCCTGTAAAATTACGGCAACACTGCAACATCCACAGTGGCACCATCATTATGCTACATATGTAGTTGTTACCAGTATTTGTAACCAGTATTAGCCAGTATTTTTTTCATTTTGCAAACATTTATGTGCATGGCGCGCCATAAGGAACTTACGTTCCCAAAAATTAAATTAAATTATTTACAAAAAACAAAAATCTCGAATATAAAGTTCGCTATACCTGAATTTCACTGTTTTCTAAATGATATAAACATTTTTAAATATATTTTCTAAATTTTAAAATCACTAAGGCATTAAAAACTAATGCGAATTTGTTTAAACGATATGAAAAATTAATACTACCGAACTTCTTAATAGCGGAACTCTATTGTATTTCCCAAAAAATATTTGCAAACATTTTTTCGAAATCAGCAGCCCCAAAACCATCTAGACCGACCATCAAATAATTTTGTCCACCTGGATTCGGCATTCGTCCCACTGTGCATTTGGAGCATTTAGATATTTTTAAAAGCTTAAGCCCAAAATTATCGAGAAAAAAGTATTAACTTATGATAACCTAGACGTAGTTTATGTCCAGACATTGTGGATTTGAAGGCCTGCTGAGTCTTTCAACACATGCTCATTGATTTTTTTTAAATTATTTTTTAACTTGTATTGAATTGCGTTTGTCAGTCCAGTGCCATGTTGGTAATATTATACACTGTTCATTCACATTAAACAACAAAGAAGTGCATACGGTTAAAATGTTAGGACACAAACACACACACACTCACGCGCGCGCACAGTCTGAGCCATTATGTCTAGTGTAAATACTATTGAACAGTTTGAACAGTTAAGAGGAGGAAAAAAAAAAATAAAAGATGACAGAAATATTTGGCCACCCAGATAAAATTTATTTCTTCCTTCCTTTCACAAAGTACATACTTCTGAATCACACAAAAAGGGTAGAGTTTTGTGCATTAAAGTGAACACTACACTAAAAATTAATTGCTCAACAGGATTAAGATAGAACTTACACACTATGGGATTTTGTGGCATGACAATAACGTTTGTCATTTGCGATATTTTTCATTGCACACATTTTGAAAGTGGCACAACAAAATAAATGGCAAATGTGTGCTCAGCATTAAGCCGAGATCCCACTATCGACGTAATGTAATCGGTAATTCGTCGAATAACTGCAATAAAGGCATAAGTAATAAACCAAAATGGCCTTACCTCTCAATTAATTCCGGAATAAGTCCTTATATCTTTATTACGAATGCAGTGTAGTGCAATCTTTAGTTAAGGACGTGCCTATTTCTTGGTAATTCAGTTGTCATGGTGAGTCGGAAGGCTACATTGTCAGTATACTGAGAGAAAAACCTTCGTAAATGCAATGATTTTTTTTTTATATTATATTTATGACTTTGTAATTGTTTTTCAACCAATGCAACGCTTCATTCGCCTTACGAAAATTGTTTCATCAGCTGAAAAAATTTCATATATACAACGAAATACTTTCGTTCATGTAACGGCGTGTTTTTTTTTTACTAAGCAACGTACATTTTCATATTTTAAATGAAAAATGTAATTATTGCAATGCAACTTTTTAGTTCATACAATGAAGTGACGTTAGTCTTACATTTTTCAACGTATTTTTTCATTGAATTAACAACATTTTTCATGTATATCATGACAGTATTTCATTACTGAGACGACGTAACAAATCATTTTTTGATGATATCGTATCATTGTATTAACAACATAATTCATTGTTGTAATGACTCTAATTCATTAATTTAATGTAGTAATTGTATTTTATTAATTGTTTAACTGACGTGTGTATATTTGGCACAGGCATCAGGAAAAATGTTTGTATGCTATAATTGTCTTTTCCGGCCAAGATTTCAACTTGGAAATCCTCATCGCGTGATAGTTAGCGCGCTTACCGCTGCAGCCACAACAACTTCAAATATTATTTAGATACACACTAAATATATATCATCACTAATGAAATTTCCCTTCAACATTATTTAATTGATCGAATTAATTCAACATTATTTAATTTATTTGAAAAGTTTTAACTTATAAAATTTAACTTATAAAAAAAATAATTCGACTTGTCTCCAACACTCGAACCTGTGACTACAAGCTCAGCAGAAAGTTTCTTCATTGTAGTTACGAAAATATTTCATTAAAGTTTCCACGAAACTATAATTTCCACAACAATACGAGTATATTAATTGCAATTGTGGTTTGATACTTTGATCTTCTTTTATGTCACCTAATCAATTTGAAATATTGTTTTTGCATGAATTCTTCATAAAAAACATGTATTTAAGATTTTCATTACCAGAATGAAAACTATTTCGTAATATTAATGATACTACGAAATGTAAAATATTTAGCATTAGAAAGGTTTCGTTCCATTTATGAAATTTGCATCAATTTAATATAATGTTTCATTTTATTAATGAAATTTGTCATTGTATTAATGAAAGGGGTTCAATGTAAGGGTTTCATTCCCGTTACGAAGTCTTTTACTTTCAGCGTACGGGAGGTTGACAAAAATGGAATACACCAATACCTCGCTTTGCGTCGTTTCATTTTGCGATTTTTAAAAGTTGCGTCGCTGCTGAATTAGTACTAATTTTCACTGTGCGTCGTTAGATTTTCGAAGTTGCGTTGTTTTGGGTTTGGAAAGTTATTTTACGCTGAAAAAAAGCTGTTCAGCAAACATTGGGCCAATTTTTTTGTGAAAGAAAGCCGACTTACAACAACAGCCACTATGGACTCATCAGACAGTGATTAATTTTTATTTTGTTTTTTTATAAATTAATTGAATATTTTATTTTGTTTTTATTGAATTTGTTTTTTTTTTTGTTTTTTGTATGTATTAACATTTTATATTATTTTTATTTTTTAAATATTTACTTTGTTCAAGTTTCTTTTTAAAATTTAAAGATCGAAGCGTAACCCTGAAACCCATCTTCGATCTTTACTTGGTTTGCTATAAAAAATCATAATTCATTTTGCGTCGTTTCAATTTGTGTCGCGTTTTTTTTTTTTTTAACGTAACCACGACACAAAGTGAGGAGGATGGTGTATATTATATCCTCGAAGGAATATAGAGCCACGACAAAGTTCTTCCAATCATCTCTATCGCTTGCTGAGATACGCTTTATTTCGCTCCAGCTGCGTGCTGAAGTTCTTATTTCGGCATCCAGCTGTCTCCTACAAGTATGAGCAGGTCTTCCAATACGTTGTTGACCTTGGCGATTCCACATGTATATACATACGAGTATTTTTTCTGAAAGAATTTCAGTTCCATTTATTTTAACAATACCGCTTAGCAAAGTACTCATACCCTGTGTCAGCAACTGCAGCACTTATGTATATCCTCTCTTTTTTCGTACTGTTCAAAGTATAATTGTTGTTCTGTACATTTATGTCTCTATAGCCAATGTTTGATGTCCTTCCAAATTTATATATACATTTGTGAGATGTTGTTTTTTTATTTTTGAAAACCTTCATTTCAATTTTCAACAAAAATTAAAAAAAAAATGCTATCGAAAAATATCAGACTGTGCTTTTTGTTTGATTTCTTTTTCTAGGTTATTTTACTTTCTTTTTTTTTTTGGAGCTTTGTAGTCCTCTCAAACCTGCATATATGTACATAAATTTTCCGCCTTTATGAGAAAACAAAAACACTCCCATATGCACAGGAACAGACCTGCTGCAGGATCTCTTTTTGACTTTTTCAACTGGCAGGGAACATGCATGAACATGTCATGTTGAATAAGGAAATAAAAAAATACATGCATGTGTACATACGTATGTACATACGTACGTAAGTATGTACATATGTACATACATATATATTTTAATTCTTTTTGATATTTAAAATGTTCCTTATGTGTATTTATTGCAATTTTTGGTCAGACATACAACTACAATTCCCCACACATACATATGTACATATAATTATTCATGTATGTGTTAAGGTATGAGTTTTTTATGTATTTATGATATACATACATATATACATATGTATCTTGGCTTGGTATTGGCCAATAACTTTTTCTGGAAAATTTGTTTAATGCAAAGACATTTTTATCCTTTTATTTTTCAAGGATTTTTTTGAATGCATATACATGTACATACATACATAAATACATATGTATGTACTCCCATATCAAAGAGGCATCCACAAAAATGCGTGTATGTATGTGTAAAGTTATTTTCAATTTTTGTTTTAAATTGAAACAAATAAAGGGGAGTTTATATTTAATTTAAAAGAATTTCATATATGTACATACACACATACATATATACAATTATGTACATACATATGTTGTGCATTCTTCAAAAATATTGTGCGAACATAACTAAACTTTCAGATACATACATGTGTACATTCATACATAGATTCATACATACATGCATCTACGCATAAATACCTCTTGTTATACATTGAAGAAAGTACTTATACTTTAGAAATTTTTATTTTTCTTCTACTTTATGCTGGAAATTTAGTACTAAATTTTGTACTAAATTTTAGTACTTATTTTAGTACAAAACATAACTCTTAGAACTATTTTACTATGTACCTCAATTTTAATATAAAATTTTTTAGTACATGCTTATATTTGGTACCAAATTTTTGTTAAAAATCATGTACTAATGTTTTAGGCACTAAATTGTCTTACTTAACGCAAATTATGCACTTAAGAACTTTATAGGTTAGGAAGGGTGCTGCCAAAAATGCACCTCCACTCGGAGACCCAAGTGGGTCCATTGTGATTAAGCACTTTATAAATTCGGTGAAATATTTTATGTTTGAGTACTAAATGTGAACCCAGAACTTTGAAAAGATTTCTTGCACAAACTTTTTAAAAGTTATGTAGTAGAGTGCTTTCTAAAGTCAGTAAAGTGTTTCAAGAAAAAGGTGTTGCAATCCATTAGTGTACTAAATTTAAAAAAAAATTACCTACTTGAAAAATTAGTACTAAATTCAATTACTAAAGTTGTACTACTTAACTTTTAATACTAACTAATTCTTGTTGTGCATGCAAGTTACGTGCAGGCGATAACGTCTTTAGAAATTTTTATTTTTTTTTCAACTTTGTGCTGGCAAATTTAGTACTTATTTTGCATGTACCAAATTTTTGTACTAAATTTTTTTAGTAGAAAATATTTTATTAGATCTTAGAACTATTTTAGTATGTAACTAATTTTAAGTATAAAAGATTTAGTATACAGTAATTTTCGGTACTAAATTTTTGTTAAAAATCTTGTACTAAAGTTTTTGGCACTAAATTTTATTACTTAAAGCAAATTATGCGCTTAAGCATTTTATAAATTCGGTGAAATATTTTAAAATCAAGTTTTATCTCTTTGTTTGAGTACTAAAATTGAACTCAGAAATTTGAAAAGATTTTTAGCACAAACTTTGTGTAAGTTATGTAGTTGAGGGCTTTCTAAACTCGGCAAAGAGTTTCAAGAAAAATATTACTTGCTTGAAAAATTATTATGTACTAAATTTAAGCATTAAATTCGTACTACTAAACTAGTATTAGTATTAAATACTTCTTGTTATGCATTGAAGGCACTTTAAAGGGATAATGTCTGCTTGCAAATTTCGTATTTTATTTTAGTACTCCACTTATAGTACTAAATTTTAGTACATATATTAATTGCTAATCTTAGCACTATTATTAGTACAAATGTTTAACATTAAATTTTTGGCACTTTTTGTTGTACTAAATTATTATTAAAAATTATACAACTAATATTCCTGACACTAAATTTTTGTATACCTCAGTTCTTTTTGAATCCAGCGAAATATTTTAAGGCCACTATATTTGAGTACTAAATATGAACTCTTTACCTTTGAAAAGTCTTCGTATGAGCTATATATTTGTAAAACTGTAAAGTCAGTGTTGAGTTTGAAGACAAAATTGTGGTAGTATATTAGAGTACTAAATTTTAAAATTGGGTACTTAAATCAGAAATAATTTCTTAGTCAGGCTTAAGTTCAGTAATTTCAATTCTTGTTGAATGAAATATTTTTATTAATTAATGTGAGTTTCTAAAGAAGAGAAGAAAAATTAAATTAGACTTTATTAGCTGGGGGAAATACCGATATTTTTCGGCGCAGCCACGCACTTCATCAGCACCCAAGTCTATCTACTGGGGTAGAGATTGTTATTAACATCAGCTATTTAACCGACGGTACATCGAATAAGTAAAAATAATTAATGTGATGATCGTAAAAGATAAGCAAGAATAGTTAAACATACTTAGGTAGAGTGACATAACTTCGGGCTAACCTGAATAGAAAATGAAAATACGGATAAACAGAAAATGAATAGTGATACTTAGAAATGTGTTTACCAAAGGTAAATCAATAATTGTATACACAGTATTTCTCATATTCCATTTCATTGAAAATTTGCGTTAAATAGCTGATGTTATGTATCTCTACCCCAGTAGATAGACTTGGGTGCTGATGAAGCGCGTGGCTGCACAGAAAAATATCGGTATTTCCCCCAGCTAATAAAGTCTAATTTAATTTTTCTTCTCTTGTTTAGCAACTCACATTAATTAATAAAAATATTTCATTCAACAAGAATTGAAATTACTGAACTTAAGCCTGACTAAGAAATTATTTCTGATTAAAATTCACTATAGTTCAACTAAAAATTTAAAATTGTCTCAATTGGGTGCTTAACTTAGAAACGAATTTGTACTGTAATTTAAAAATATACATATATAATATAACCTTATTATCGATGTTTAATTAAATATTAACTTTACCTGTACGATACATGCATATACGAGTATATGTGTTATGCACTAAATTTTAGCACAAGGGCCTTGCAATGTGTCTCAAAACTCAATATCAAGTGCATATTTAGGGCACATTTATTTTAATGTCTCAACTTTGTTAATTCAATTGAAATACCAAGGGCAGGTAAAGTGTACTAAATTGTATTATTAAATTTTTATATATTAATTCGCATTGAAAAAAAAAATATTTTTCGTTTACAAAAGGCTTAAAAAATTTGCAAACCAAAGATTTATTTATTTTGATAAGACCGCCAATATTATGTGCATGTATTTTAAATAAAAATTTAATTTAGGACTTTTTAAAAAAAAAACATTAATTTAGTACTCCGATACGAAAAAAATTATTGCTGAATATTGGTATATAATTTTAATTTGTATCTAATTGAAAAATCTTTTACAAATCCAATTATTGTCGTTAAAACAAAAGTGTACTAAAAATTGTGCTTAAGAATTAAGTTAAGTTCTAAATTGTAAGTCTTTGAAATTTTTTACAAATTGCAAATAAATTCATGCAATTGAAAATATTTTAAACTGCCAAAAAAAAATTGAGAAAAAAACCATTTCCGCAAGCCGGCGGCATCTTTCAAAAACACTATCACTTTCATATTCGCTATTAGTTTTTCTGCTTGTTTTCACGTACATACATACATATTGTAAAAACTATTCATTTTTAGTGCGGTTCAGTAACCTTTAGAATTTTCTAGTATATTTTTGTCTTATTTGCAATTTGCGTTGTTTGTTTTTGCTTTTTTTTTTCTAAAAATACTAACAACTTTTTTGCTCGTTTTTTTTGGCAATATTTTAAACGTATAGAGAACATTTTCATTTGACTTAGATATTGTGTTGAATAGTTTTTATAGTTGTTGTTGACAAAATAAAATGAAAGGAAAAAAACATACTTTCGATTTTGGCTGGCGCAATTATTTACTTGTTTTGTGTCGTTTGATTAGAAAAACGACAAAAAGTCATTGCGAAAAGAGTGAGGCAGTTAGGGCGACAACTTTGGAAGGCAACAAGTTAAAATATGATTTACATATCGTCAGCCCATTATTGGTTTGGAGCATATGCCAAAAAGTCGGAATGGAGAAAAACGACAAAGAAGGTTTACGTGAAGTTTTCTCAAACTATACCTGATAGATTTTTTTTTGTATTTTCTTTATTGCTTCCGACACATGTTTGGAAGAAATGTGTAAATTTTAATAATATTACTTTATTGTTTCACTTTTCTTAATTTATTTTCAAAAAGTAGCTTTTTGTGCTCCATACGTACACACAAAAAAGTAATATGAATGAGTTTGTAATATTAATTAAAATATTTGTAATATTAATTAAAAAATTAATTAACTTTTCACCTATAAACAATTTGATAATATCAATTAAATTTTTCCACTCAAATGAATTAATACAATTAAAAATTTAATTGAATCAATTAAATTATTAATTGAAAACATTAATTGGTGAATACTTTTTTCTGTGTATACTTTACTGCTGTGAATTGAGAATTTTGTTGTTTTGTTTATTTTTCCTGCTGTCTAGAGAAATAAGTCGATCGTTTAACGCTGACCAAGAAGCCGCCGCCGTCATATTCTTAACTATCGCTTCACTTACACACTTACACAAGAAAAACAAGTAATTGAAGTGTATTTAATATAAAGAATGAAATTAAATGATTTCTTTTGTACTCAAACATGCATAATTAAGGTCTCTTTTATTTTATTTTAGTGTTTAATAAGTTTATATTATAACACTAGCTGTACCCTGCGCGCGTTGCTACGCCAACAACTAAAATAAATTTTGAAGGAAAGACATTACACAAATATTTAATTAATTTTCAGCAATTTGATTGATTTTTAACGTTTCGGAGGGGGAGAAATTTCCCTCTATCGCCCTCTTGATCCTAGTTTTAAAAATGTACATAGCATATGTAACTTTTTAGACGCAGATCTATCTATGTTCTAAATTTCATTAAAATCGGTTCGAATGTTTCGGAGGGACTGCAATCCCGCCCCCCTCGCCCTACTGGTCCTTGTTCGAAAAATGTACATAGACCATGCGAATTTTTAGATGGAAATCTATCTATGTTCTAAACTTCATTAAAATCGGTTTGAACTTTTTTGGAGGGACAGAAATTTCCCCCTATCGCCCTCCTGGTCCTAATTTTAAAAATGTACATGGCCTATGTGACTTTTTGGACGCAGATCTATCTATGTTCTAAATTTCATTAAACTCGGTTTGGACATTTCAGAGGGGCAGAAATTTCCCCCCTATCGCGGTCCTGGTCCTAGTTTTAAAATTTTCTCTCCGTAAGAACCCTTCTCGTACTTCAAGAAATATTATAAAAAAGAATTGGCGAAATCGGTCCAGCTGTTCTCAAGATTTGCGCTTAGCAACACATTCAGCGATTCATTTTTATATTATAGATTAACTTATATTATTAAAATCACTATTTCTCAAAGGGGCGTAGCATTTACCGGGTTAGAATATATATAAAAACACGCGCCGGTCTTTTACAAATATTTTGTGGGGTGGAAGGCGAAAATCTGTTGGGGCATTGAAGAGTTCACCCCTAACAAATAAACGTGTTTTTGATTTTTATATATATTAAGATTTAAACGGCGGCTGCGTCTGGGTGATGATGTTTTTGCTTAACAGTCGCTGTTGAATTTTTCTTACGGCGACTTCTTTTTTTATTATTCATTTCTTATAGAAATGAAGCAAAACAAGAGTTAACTTTACTTCGCATGGTTTTGTATAAAGAATTTGACGCAAACGCCAAACTGTGTTATGTACAGCAAAACAATACTTATTAAAGCTTAAAATAGTTGAAATGGAGCAAAATTAATGCTAACTAAATATTTCAGAAACCATAATTAATTTCACAAAAAACATGTTTTGGATTCAGAAAGGAGATATTCGAAATAGATATACACCATACCTAACTCATTGTTGTTTTGAAATGGTCGGTGGGTCAAACCAATAATGGGCTGACGATATGTATACTGCACAAGGATTTGAAGTTGTTTTTGTAATTTGTTTTTTCTGTTGGATACAAAATTTACATTACGTTTCCTTCGTTTGCTCTTTATGAGTAGATCTGTGAGACTCCAGGCAATTGAAATGCAAAAAAAACATCACTTAAATTCCCACACACGTTTTTCTGAAGTTATCTGACCTCTTTTTTTCAATTAGAAAATTTGCATTCATGAGATTTATTATTCGACATATTGTCATAATTATATTATAAGTGAAATTTATTTGCTGGTGGTTAAGCGATTAATATTTTTGAAAATCACAAAAGAAAAATAAGCATAGTAGGCTTAGTAACTTATACAAAACCACCAGCAAATAAATTTCACTTATAATAGAAAATTTGCATAATATGTATAACATTTATGACAAAAACGTGTTGATAATGAATAAAAACCCAAATACCAAATAACCTGATTATAAAACATTTAATTATCTTAAACTTACAATAATAAAATAATAATTTTAAGAATTTATAAAATTGCTAAAATTTCGACAAATGCAAGTCATTGGCAAAACGGAACGAAATCTTTTTTTCTTCTTCATCTTTGTAAAATGTGTTATTTTTATCAAAACCTTAAAAGTCTTACGAGTGCAATTATTGTTTTTGCTTATTTAACAAAATGCGATTTTATGTTGTATTTATAAATTTCGTTTGAATGTGTGCTTTCTTCATTTCATGGCAAAATGAATACAAAATGCAATGCAGCGTAAAGAAATGTTCAAAACATCTCTTAAACAACAGACAGTTTGTTTCGTTTTATAATTAAATTTTGAATTCCTTATCAGTTTTGTTAAACAAATAAAAAAATATGTATGTATGTATGTATATGTGTATGCACATACATATTTTCATATAAAAAAAATAAACAAACCTTAAAATAAATAAACTAAGGGCTAATAAATCAGTGCAAGCAAGTTAATATTTATTTTTGGTTTAAAACAGGGATGCGAAATCAGATTTACAAATTGTATTAATTTTCAATTGTACCAATTTCTTCATTTTTATTTTTTTTTATACATACATACTATTTTTTAATAATTTTTTTAAATTAATAAAACAAAAATATACGCATGATACTCGGGATATTTATTCATCTTTCGCCACCGTCTGCTTTCAATTTTGTATATGTGTCTAAATAAAATAGCCCTGTATATACGCATGCGCAGCCGATTTATAGTCAGAGTATTTTTATACTCGTGCGTATGATTTTAGCTCATACTGTCTACACATTTTAGTTATAGTTGCGTGATTTAAAAAATGTGTAGATATAAACACAGTTGCTTAATGTTTATAAAGGGTGGCCAAATTTGAGGTTAGGAAGTAAATTGGCTTAAAACACACTTTTTTTGGACAAATTCAGTTTTATTGATACCAATGTTAAATAGAAATACGGGACATCCGCTCTTTTCACAAAACTTTAAACCACATTTTGCAACAAAGCTTCACTTATTTCGCCAATGCAGCGCCGAATTTCATCATTTAGTGCTTCAATTGTTTTTTGGTTTGTTGACGTAAACTCGATCTTTCAAATTAAAATTCACAAATTTCACAATTAAAATTTGTTCAAGAGTGTAGCATTCCATGGTTAAAATTTCCCAACTTTTTACTAAATAAATGTCAAAGGATCACAGCTCCATTCTGGACATTTCATCATTTGACAGCCAATTTATTTCCTAACCTCAAATTTAGTTATACGTATTCGGTTTGAAATTAATGCGTGCGGTTGCATGTGAGCGTGTTTTTTTATTTTTATCTGTACTCATTCATAATTGTTTGACGGTCAATACTCAAAGAGTACTTGAAACGATACTTTTGTCATCCTCTGGTACAGACGGCACATCAAGACGACAGTAAAAATTGTCACTTGTCTACTCTTTGTCGACAACAATTGACTACTATTAACCTGCTTCATTAATTTACAAAGCCTTAGAGATTAGTAATTGTCAATAAGAGCCAATTGTTGCAGTTAAAGAGAATACAGACGACAATATTTACTGTCGTCTTGATGTAACGTCGACGCCGCCATTCACAATAAGGGGATTGTCAGTTCACACGGTTGTATCAAATTTTTCAGAAAATCTTACAATTTATTGCCAGGGCATTGTCACTTCACATGGTGGTGATATGAAAAAACTGACAGATCCATTTGTTATGCGTGATCACTGATCAGACTAAAAGCTTTCATAGAAATTGTCAATTATTGATCGTTTGTACTTGTGTTAAAAGTAAAAAATTTAAAATATAAATTATTATGGATGATGAAGCATACAATGCAATAACTTCGGCTGCATTTATTTTATTGCATTTTTGCAATTTTCTTTTTTTTTACAAATCAAGCGTGTGCACCAATAGAAATAATTCTCTTCCAATGATGCCACATCTGACAATAATGAAATGTCTGACAAATATCTGGCAATAATTTGACAATGGCAACGATTGTAAGTTGTCTAATAATTTGTTGACAGCTGCTTTTTCTGGCAACGTCAGACAAAAATAGTCAGTCCATACGGTCGCAAGAAACCTTTAGCACATATTACTGACATTTTTGTAAGATCTGACCCTAATTTTGTTTGCACATCCACAACTCAAATAAAATTTTTAAAGATTATTTTTTAAGAAAAAGGCATTATTTCTCTTTTAAAATGTACGTGTTTTATAAAAGTTATTTTTTTATAAAAGGAAATTTTCTTAAATGTATTGTACTTTTTGTAAAAGTTACTTTGCTTCATAGGTACTTTTTGAAAAAGGTACTTTTAAAAAAAGGTACTTTTTGCAAAAGCTTTTTAAGAAATGTACTTTTAAAAAAGGTACTTTTTGCAAAAGGTACTTGTTGAAAAAGGTACTTTTAAAAAAAGGTATTTTTAAAAAAGGTACTTTTTAAAAAATGTACTTTTTGCAAAATGTATTTTTTATGAAATCTACTTTTTAAAAAGGTATTTTTTGCAAAAGGTACTTTTTGAAAAAGGTACTTTTTGCAAAAGGTACTTTTTGCGAAAGGTACTTTTTATGAAAGCTACTTTTTAAAAAGGTACTTTTTGCGAAAGGTACTTTTTGCGAAAGGTACTTTTTATGAAAGCTACTTTTTAAAAAGATACTTTTTGCAAAAGGTACTTTTTACCAAAAAAAAAATAAATAAAATGGAGTTTGTTTAAAGATTTTTTTTTTATAAAAGGTACTGTTTACAGAGGTGCTTTTCCCAAAAGGTACTTTTTCTAAAAAATCATTATTATAAATAATGGTACTTTTTCAAAAGTAGTTTATATAAAAAGTATTTTTTATAAAAGAAACTTTTTATAAAAGGTACTTTTTATAAAAGGTACTTTTTATAAAGGTACAAAGGAAAAGTAAACGTACGTTTTATAATATGTACGTAATCTGTTTGCTCGCTTACTTTTCTAAGTTCTTTATGAGAAATGGTTTTGCTATAAGTATCTAGTTTAATTTCTTACTTGTCATCATTTATAAATACTTGTCATTTAACACCACTTCACAGGCGAAAATAAGAGGGAGATTAAAATTACAACAGTTATTATTACTCCAAATAGACAAGACCTTTGTGTCCCATAATTAATAAAAATCATAAGAAAAAAAAAAACAAAAGAATGTTGGTCTTTACAAGCAACGAAAAAAAAATTCAGACTAATGCAATTAACATTTTGCTAAACGTTTTAAACAGCCAGACGAACTCGAGCTTATTTTCGCAAAATGCATATGAACATTATTCAAACTTACGTACCTCACACGTATCTACTGCTTAAGTGTACTTTACTTAATTTACACACTCATAGTGTCACAGTTCAATGGTGCGTAGCTAAAAGACAACAAAACGCTTAAAATCAGAGTGCTAAAATCTGTTCAAACAAAAAGGCCGACTTTAAAAAAAGAAATACGCATATGTATCATATGCGTTACTTTACAAGTTTCTTTTTTATAATTTGTGGTTTTGGATTTTTCTATTTGGCCTCTAATGGACAGTTTTTTCAAAGTAGATAATTATAATTGTTGCAAAATGTTGTCACAGAGTCTTGAAGCGAAAACTTTAAGGTATTACTTGCATAAGAGAAATAAAGAAAAAAAAATGCAAAGCATATTTAAGCCTCTTAGAGAAAAAATACAGTAAATATCGTCAGGTTTGCAGTAGTTGGTACTTTTGAAACCTTTACCAGCTCTAAGCCAGTTAAAACATGATGATGGGTCATTTTGCAGGTGACGTTATAGATACAAAAAAAAAACACGTGTAAACACATACAACAAACACACTGTCTTAAATACTGGACTTAAAATGTCAACCTGAAAAGATTAAAAATTTACAACATAAATTGGTACGAGCACAAATAAAATTTTGCTGATAATTAAAGAAGATTTTCTATTTAAAAAAATTTTTACGAGGACAGTAAAAGTTTTTTTTTGACGAAGGCGATACAAAAATTATTAAGCAATTTTTTTCTGCACAGTGTTTTGCATTAGCAGATGTTGATAATTTTTTTTATAATAAAATTTTACTAAAATTATAAAAAAAAATTATTGTAAACCTGAAAAACCGTGCGTAGCTGAACATAATCGTAATTTAATCATTACTTCACCTTTAAAAAAAAGTAATCAAATTACTAATTATTACGATTACTAATCACTACTTAATAGCTATGGTTGTATGTAGCTTTGAGAACATAAATTTCGAGCATTAAAATCGAGTCCATAAATTGTATAAATTTTGTAAAAGCAATTTTTTTCAGCAGAAGCACTATAACATGGCATTTTCTAAGTTTTTGGAATATCGAAACATATCGAATTTTCGAACATAGTGAAGAATTTTGTTATTGAAGAAAACTTGTAGTTTTCTGCAGATGTTGGTCACTTTTTTTTAAATCACCTTTTACTAAAATTATAGAACATTGTATTATAAACCCGAAAAAATCGTTGTATGTAGCTTTGAGAATATAAAATTCGAACATCGAAATGAAGTCCATAAATTGTATAAATTTTACTAAATGTGAATTTCTTTAAGTAGGAATTCTATAACATGGCATTTTCAAGATTTTTGGAATTTCGAAACTTATTTCGAATTTTCGAACATATTGAACAAAACTTGTATTTTTCTGCCAAAAATCACCGTAATAAATTTGCATTAGCAGATGCTGTAAAAAAAATTTTTATAATAAAATCTTACCAAAATTATGAACAATTTTATTAAAAAGCCGAAAACCATTGAGAATATAAAATTCGAACATCGAAATGAAGTCCATAAATTGCATAAATTTTACTAAATGTGAATTTCTTTAAGTAGGAATTCTATAACATGGCATTTTCAAGATTTTTGGAATTTCGAAACTTATTTCGAATTTTCGAACATATTGAACAAAACTTGTATTTTTCTGCCAAAAATCACCGTAATAAATTTGCATTAGCAGATGCTGTAAAAAAAATTTTTATAATAAAATCTTACCAAAATTATGAACAATTTTATTAAAAAGCCGAAAACCATTGAGAATATAAAATTCGAACATCTAAATGAAGTCCATAAATTGCATAAATTTTACTAAATGTGAATTTCTTTAAGTAGAAATACTATAACATGGCATTTTCTAAGTTTTTTAAATTTCGAAACTTATTTCGAATTTTCGAACATATTGAAAAAAAATCACTTGAATCTTAGTTTTTGCATAAGCAGATGTTAATCACTTTTTTATGATAAAATTTTTCTAAAATTATGGAACATTTTATTATAGTTGCTAGAATATAAAATTCGAACATCGAAATGAAGTCCATAAATTGCATAAATTTTACTAAATGTGAATTTCTTTAAGTAGAAATACTATAACATGGCATTTTCTAAGTTTTTGGAATTTCGAAACTTATTTCGAATTTTCGAACATATTGAAAAAAAAATCACTTGAATCTTAGTTTTTGCATAAGCAGATGTTAATCACTTTTTTATAATACAATTTTACTAAAATTATGGAACATTTTATTATAATTACTAGAATATAAAATTCGAACATCGAAATGAAGTCCATAAATTGTATAAATTTTACTAAAAATTAGTTTTTTTAAGTAGAAATACTATAACATGACATTTTCTTACTTTTTGGAATTTGGAATATTCGAACATACTTGTCAGGAACTTGTTATAGAAAAAAAAACTTGCAGCTTTTTGCCAAAAATCACGGTAAGTACGCATTTGACAGATAATAATTATTTTTACGGGTACAAGTGGTTTTTCGAAGAAAAATTTTAATTCAAGTTTTTTACGTAAAAACTGCCCTCGCATAATGTTTAGTTTTGCAGCCCTTCCCTTTTAATTTATCGTGAATAATGCAATGACAAAATTTACATTCAATATTTTCTTTAGTCTTATGCTTCAACTATAAACATTATTTTTATTTCAGTATGCATTTGAGCAGACTTATCTGCTGTGAACAGTGGTTTTTTTGTTGTTAAGTAAAAAAAATTAAAAAAAAATCTTTTACAAATAATATGGCATAAAATACTTTAAATGTATGTTTAATGAGCAAAGCATGCTCACTCAGCACCATGCATCATGTGCATGCAAAGAAAACATCTGTGGAAGGAAACATTTTAAATGTGGCAAGAGACAATTTATAAATATTGGAGGAATGTTGAAGACTGTGTAAATAAAATTAATTTTTATCATAAAATGAAGTCACAAAGTGCTTCAAAAAGTATTTTAATTAAGGGAAAACTTATTAAAAATAGTTTTTAATTGTTTTTGATCATTTCTAAACTAAATTCGAAATTTCGAACATTGTTGAAAGAAACCTTGTGTCACTAGTGAAACTTCAAAATTACATAAATTTAAGCTTAGAAATAAAGAAAACAATTGTTAAACTCATTTAACTTAAGTTCGAATTTTCGAACATCGGGAAAACTTTTAGATATCATAAAGTAAAAAGCTCTGCAATAGTTTATGCATAAAGATAATAATATACTTACAGATACTATATATTGCTTCTCGAAATCTGTCCATGTTTCTTCGACAATTTTCGAAATAAAGCATTTTTGCCATCATAAACACAACAATGGACTCAGGCGGTTTTTCATAAAAACCATAGAATTCTCGTACTATTTTATCTTTCAATCGCCTTGAATAGTGCATTAAACTTACAATAACATTGTGCTCGTTTTATTTATTTTTGTATGCTTTTCATTCAGTTTTTCTTGTGCGTTTTATTTTTTTAATATTTTCTTTCTTTTATTTTCCCTTTGAGTTGTTTTTATTTCATATACATTTTTAAAAATACATACAAAGGAAAATATAAAAATTCTCATACATATGCATTGTTTGTATACAGAAATATAAAAATGTTTTGGGGCGCATAAAACAAGGAACCTTTAGAACAAAAACTAAAGACATTAAAGCAGATGCATACACATGCATCTTTGTAATCATATAGTCCTGCACAAATATAAATTTTTTTAAAAAGGATTGCAGACAGGGTAGGAGAAGTCAATACTTATTCTCCGTCATAAAAACTGTGTTTTTTATAGAATTATAAAACTTTAAGCTGGCAACACTTTTTAACTGGCGGCTATTTTGTCAACTGGCAAGTGATTTATGTTTAGTTTGGTTTGGCATTTCAACAAGAATGGACTCACGCCTGAACAAGGATTCCAAATTGAGCAAATTTATTTTGAAAATCGTGGTTCTGTTTGAAATACGAATCGCGCACTACGTCCATTTTACAGTCAACATAATTGTCCGTCAGAGCAATTAATTCGATTAACTATGGAAAGTTTTCGCACCACGCTTACTCTAAATGATAGAAGAAGTCATTGCTGCTGTAGAGCGTAGCGTAAAGGAAGACTTCGACAGAACGTTACAGTCAATGGTAACCGCTATAGAGCCATGATTACTGACTTTTTCATTCGCCAATTGAACAACTATGATGTGCAGGAGCGGTGGTTTCAAAAAGACGGCGCAACATGTCACACACGCTCGTGCCAAAATTGATTTATTGAAGGTAACGTTTGGTAACCTCAAAGCTTCACATTTCGAACCCGTGGATTGGCCTCCAATATCGTGCGACTTAACCCCGCTATACTACTTTCTGTGGGGATATGTGAGGTCGCTAATCTACGCCGATAAGCCTGAAACGATTAACCACTTGGATGACAATATTCGCCGCGTTATTGCTGATATACGTCTAAAATTTCCATCCATCGAAAATTTGGCCTCCATATTAGACTACGTCCGAGCTAGCAGCGGTAAACATATGCCAGAAGTCATATATAAATTGTAATGCCATGTCAATTTAGAAAATTTTATTCCGTTTCAAAGTTCTGTACCTCTACAAAAAACACCCATTCTGAAAATGAATTTTTTTAATTTGAATTTTTTTTTTGGTGTTACTAATTATAGTAAAATGTATTCACTAATTAATATTTTCAATTCAAAATTTAATCGATTCAATTAAAAATTTAATTGATTAAATTAAAAATTTCATTTTGAAAAAAAAGTAAGATTTTTTATAATTTTCAATGAAATGATTTATTAATTTGAAATACTTTTTATATTTCACTTCTTCATTTATAAAACGTCTTTTTGAAATAATATTTTGTTTTTGCTAACGTTTTTCTTACATTAAAGCCTGAGAAGAATTTTTGTTCAAGCTTAAATATAATTTCAAAAAAACCAATTTACCATCCCTGATCCATTTGACTCAACTGAATTGCACTTAAAAATTGTCAGGAAGAATAACATACCGAGTGTGAATGCAATAAAGTAAAATATATTTTTTTGTTCTTACGCCCCCTCCTCCCAAAGAAATAGCAGCATGAGAGAAATAACAGAAGAAGGCAGGTTTAAAAGTCTTTTAAAGTAAAAAAAATAATGAAACACAACATACCATTGAAGACAGCTATTTTTAATAAGAAGATATTTATTTTGGTAAAAGAGAGAATTTTTGTAGACAATAGACTGTCAAGAGCTTAGAAGAGAGGGGGGTGGGGACATAGGGGTCAAATGTAGGCTAGTGTTGGATATGCAATCTTGTGAACTTTTATCGCAAAAAATTGCTTTACAAGCTAAAGAAAATTGGTTACATTGAATCGCATATGGGTATCTCCACGAAAAATTCCGCTTACGTCATGTTACTCCACTTAAATTAATTGTTTATACATTAGAATAGAACTTCAAGGTTATCTATTTAGTGGTCTTAAAACCGCCGGTCTGGCAAGGCTGTCAGCTGTTAAATATCTGTCAACTGAAGTGTCATTTATTTAGTAAAAGGTTTGCCCTTTACATAAAGGGATCGTTTAACAAGCGAAGAACGCATAAAAATAGTTAAAGCTTACCACAAAAGTGGTGGACACTTTTCGAGCATTACGGGGTCATAATCGACCTACTGTGCAAATGAATTGTTAAGATTATAAAAAAAATTTCAAGAGACTGAAAGCGTTACAAATGTAGTCAGGCCTGTGCATCACCACAACGTGCGCACTGCCAAAAATTTTGCTTCTGTTAGTGAAAGTGTGGCGGATAATTCTAAGAACCATTACCGTCAATTCAGAGGCCGCAAGATAACCGACTTTTCTTGGTCTGCAATTGTAGATTATAAACTGGGCGATAGGATGGAAACACGAGCCACACCACACGATCGATTTTGGTTTAATTGCATGAGAAGTTTCCAAAACTCACAATTTCACGTTTTGGCGACGTCAATTGGCCACCAACATCATGCGATTTGACGCCGTTAGACCTTTTCTTTTTGGGGCTACGCCAAAGACCGCGAATATTCTTTTAAATTATTTTGCGCCTGCACTTGCTTTATAAATGTGTAAAAAATAACAAGAAACTCGTGTGTTTTTCTAAGTGCAGATTTGAGCTTTTATTATTTTTACAGAAATACAAAATAAATAATGTATGATGATTTTATTGTATTTTTAATGAATACTGGCTTGGTGTAAATATTTTAAATGCATTTACAACTCGATGCTGTTCGCAGCTAAAATAATGGTGTGCAAGGATAAGATGAATAGTAGTATAAAATGTTGTTCAAAGGACTTGCTGTTCTAGTTAAGGAAATAGTAAAATGTAATTTATTTTTGTATTTAAAAAAAGAAATCATTATTTTAAATTAAAAATTTAAGTTAAAAAAAAAGTGGAAAGAAGAAGGGTGGTTCTTCTTCACAAGTCAGATGAAACCGAAATACACAATTTAGAGCGATAGATTGCTTCAAAGAAATTCATTGGAGAGCCTATTTTTATAACTCTATAGATGTGTAATTGCATATTTTTGCTGCATCTTGATTATAAATAAATGAATTTCACTTTTAAAAATTAAGGATATGTAGGATAGCAAGCAGACATATTCTTGCAGCACATAAACTTCACCAAAGAGCTCACCTCTATAATTTTGGAGACAATGACAAATTTTCGGTGCATACTTTTTGCTAAAATTTAATTTTGTATACTAAGGATGTGCAAAAGGTATAGGATGTGTCCTTGCATCTAATCAAATAAAATTTGCCAAATTTGTTGCTTAAATAGAATCTTTAAAAGTAAGGATATTTGGAAGGCCAACTGTATGATTTCAGGAATAGTTACAAACTTACGTTTCATCCTGATCATAGTTGTGGCTGAAATTTTTAAAATAAAGGACATACGAGAGTTAGGCATATGCATGCACCGGTTGAAATTTAATTCACTAGAAAGCTTAGTTGTGTGATTCTATAAATACGAGTACTTACAGATGTTTTCCGTTTTCTGAGCAAAATAATAAATAAAACTAAATTTTTTAAATTAAGGATATATGGGAGGCACGCATGTCCTAGCACCGTTTATATGATTTGAGAAATAATTGTGATAATTGTGGCTAGAAATAAATGTTTAAAATAAAGGATATATGGGAAGAAGGCATGTCCTTGCACTGATTGAAATCAAATTCACTAGGAAGATCAGTCGTGTGATTCTATAAATAGTTACAGATTTGTTTTCGATTTCTGAGCAATATATCTAAAATTTAATTTTTTTTAAATTAAGGACATGTGAGAGTTAGGCATGTCCTTGCCCCGATTGAAATTAAATTCAGTAAAAAGCTTAGTTGTGTGATTCTATAAATAGTTACAGCTTTTTCCGGATTTCTAAGCAAAATAATAGCTAAAGTTCATATATTTTAAATTGGGGATATGTGAGAGGCGGACATGTCCTTGCACCGATTGAAAATGAATTCACTAGAGATCTCAACTGTATGATTCTAGAAATAGTTACAAGCTTACATTGCATTCTGATCATAATTCTCGCTGAAAATAAATTTTTAAAATAAAGGATATATGGGAAGAAAGCATATCCTTGCTCTGATCGAAAATAAATTCACTAGAGAGCTCAAACACATGATAAGATGAATAGTTACAACCTTACTTTGCTGTAAATAAATTTTTAAAATAAAGGATATATGAGAGTTTGGCATGTCCTTGCATCCAATGAAGTGAAGTTTAGCAGAAAGCTCAACCGTGTTATTTAAGAACTTTTTATAGGCTTTTGCATCACTATTGGAGCTGAAATTAGATTTGTAAAATTAAGGACATATGAAAAGTAAGCACGTCCTTGCACCGATTTATCTGAAATTCATCAGGGAGCTTAACTGTATGATTATAATTGCATTTTTAATTTAATTGCTGCCAACAATTAAGCTTTCAAAATTAAGGATATATGAGAGATAGACATGTCCTTGTTGCACTTGAAAAGAAATTTATCATTTAATTTTACTTTATTATTTGCTTTACTTGAAAACAAATTTGTGAGTGAATTTAACTATTATTTTGCATATTAATTGTACAATTGATATTAATTGAGGTTCAAATTTTATATTTAAAGTTAAAGATATAAAGGAGTTAGTTCTGTAATTGCTCTCATTTATATGAAATTTATCTGAAAACTTAACTGCACAATAGCTGCCAAAGTTTTTATATTTAAAATGAAGGATATATAGAAGGTAGGCATGTCCTTGAAATGTAATTTATTAATTATTATCTGCTTAATGGTGCTAACTGTCGCTAAAATACGGGATTAAAAATTAAAGAATATATGGAGAGCAGACATGTCCTTGTACCGCTTGCCTGCGAGCTTATCCTTGATATTAAAGAGAGCCTTATTTTATCTATATACGATAAACTATTGCTGTATGAGAGCAGCATAGTATGCCTGCATTTTTTATTTAGTAAAAAAAAAATCGTCCTTGCGATGATCATCTGTTTGTGTCAAAATGATGGAGCTTATTTTTTTGCACCGCTTAATTAAAATGTTTAACCTAAATTGAAAACTAAATCAGACAGTTTTTTTTATATATTTTTATTTAATTTATTTTATTTTTTTCGAAGAAAAAAATTTCATATGCATTTGAACTCCTTGAAGTTAATGGCGTTGCGACGTGTTTAAAGCAAAAAAAGGATGAAATACTTATAAAAGGAAGAAAAAAAAATAAATGATGAACAAGTTACTTGCATGTTGTTGTCGAAAATTGTGTTGATTTTTTTTATATTTGACTAACACAGAAAACGTGAATCCTGGCGAAAGAAAATTACAAAACGTGTGAAAGTTTGAGATGGCAAAATTTTTAGTTGTTATTTTATGTTTTCGAAGTAGACAGCAATTTTTTTTCACGCTTATATTTTTTACAGTTCAGCATTTTGTTTGCAATTTTAGTTTGATTTCTTTCTTTTTGCTATTTTTGGCAAAAAATTTTGCATGAAAGTGAAAAGTTTTTTATGGAAAAAAAAGAAAAAAAAATTAAATAAAAGGAAATCAAAATAAAAACTATGACGACGACTAATAGCAAAGCGTTGTTTTTTGTACGCTTGTATGGCTGAGTATGAAAAATACTGCATACAACAATATATTGTATCCGTATGGAGTAAATTTCCACAACAACAACAACAAATATGTTTTTACTTGTAGTTTAAAATTCCAAAGAAGAAAAAAACTATATAGAAAATCCTACTGTAGACGTAATAATAGTTTTGAAGTTGTTTTATTTTTGTGTTACGTTTTTTACTATATTTTTTATTTTTTTTTAAGGTAAATATATTTTTTCATATACGAGTGCATATTCTAGACACATGGTAGTTTTACCAGTCTGTCTGGGATGCAAGAGAGTAGCAAATTTGCGTTAAAAATAAACTTTTTAATTTAAAATGAAATCAACAACAGGAGTTATTGTTCAAAACTAGGATTCTGTTCATAACAAAGAATTCAAATAAAAATTTAGTGAAAAACTTTTGCAGACAACGTTGAGACGACGCACAGTGGCGCCATTTGCCTTTTTTCGTTGCAAAAATCATATCTTTTGAACCGAACAAGATAATCGAATAATTTAAATTGCATGTCATAGATAATTGTTCAACCTATAAAATGAGCGGTTGGAGTGGACGCTACACCTTATAGGTGCTTACTTATGGGTTTTCAAAGTTAAAATTTGTGAAAAAATCCAAGTTTTGGTAACAAAAAAATTTTTTTTAAGAATTTTATATTTTTTTGTAGTTCTTTTGTAAGCTTTTCATGTTTTAAGATATTACCTAAAAAATTACAACAAAAGAGTTTTTTTTTAAATGATTTTTTCAATTTTCTGTAAAATATTCATTTTCTTGGTAAGACAAAGTATGTCTAAAATACAAATCATTTCTAAACTCTAATTTTTTTCTAACTCATCTATTTTATGGTAACAAAATCAAATTATTTTTACCAATCTTATATTTCTTAGTTCTTTTGAAAGCTTTTTCTGTTTTAAAGTTATTAGCCAACAAATTAAACAAATTTTTTTTCAATTAATTTTTTGAATTTTCTGTAAAATATTCATCACAATTCGTAACAGAAGGTATATTTAAAAGACTAATCATTTCTAAAGTATAATTCCATTGTAGTTCTTTTCGTGACTTCACATGCCGCAGGGAAGAAATAAGTGGATCGGAAGATGCTGCTAACATGTTGAAGAGGTCCTCATTTTGCCTCACCCTTGATGCTTTGAACGTGTTCTGCAATCTATATTTTTTGTAAAATTTGTTAAGAGACTCCTGCGCTTCTTCAGAAAGCTCTCCAATTGGCAAAGACTGGTACTCAATTATATCTTTGCCATGCGCCAATATTTTATGGACGGTCGGGGTCAACTTCTTCTGTGGATAAATTTTTGCTAAAAGAGATGCAGTTTCCGATGCATATTCTCCAAATTTTGTAGAATTAACACTTTCTTGGCAGTTTAAAACATTCAAGATCGTTCCCAATCTTTTGACGATTTCATTGTCAATTCCAGTGATTCTAGTTACTGCCTCATCATTTGCAAAAAATCTCCTTGAAGTGTTTCCATCGTTTGAGTTACCGTATCCACACTTGGGGCAGTCTACTTTTAGTCCAAGTTGTTTCCAAAAAGCATTCTGTATTTGCTTCTTTCTGATCTTTTCCTTATCCTTAATTGATGTATTTTCATCGATGTTTTCATCTTGTTGTGGTAGGGTATACGCCAGTTTTAGCAAGAACTCCATACACCTTATCCTTGCGTGCAATGGTGACATTCCATATTCGTAATTCTCCTCGTTTGTAGAATCGTTTAAATTACCGAAGTTCTTCTGACTCTTTTTGCAAATCGGGCATGTCAATGTTGAGGTTGTTCCTGTCAGTTCGTTTACGACTTTTCCGTCAACCATGGTCAGGTGGAACTCGTAACTACATTCAATATATTTTCCTTCTCCAATTTGCAATTTTGTATGCTTAATCTTGCTTATTTGTTCTTCAATGTCCTTCACCGTGGTCCTTATGAGTTCTGCCGATTCCTTTGCAAACTGAAACATTATTGGTCGGCAATAATGCACTGATGACGGTCGATGATTTTTCCAGTGTAGGGAAACATCAGATTTTAGCCGCAATGGAACAACAGATGCCATAAACATATTTCCGTCAGATATTGTAGTGTCATCGGAAGATATCCTTTGCTTATAAACGCTTTGTCCGGATGATCCATCGCAGCCCCATTTGCTGATCAATGTTAGTTTCTGAGGAAGAATTTCCACCTCATTTTCAGGAAGACTTTCCAACAACCGTTTTGCTGTATGGTCCATAAGATCCTGCAGATTGGCTTTCGCAGAGACTTCCGTAAACTCCGTACGCAATGGTCGTGAATTTATTTTGGCTTGCGTAATATGCTTGTATCCGGGGAAAAGGTCAGCCCCGTGTCGCATTAAAGATGCCCGTAGTATCTCATATTTCTCTTTGGAAAGTTCTAAGTCCAAAAACAGAGCCAAGGCTTCTTCGGAACTATACTTTTTAATATGTGCGTTTGTGGGAGTGGGAATGCTTTCCTTAATCCTTTTTAGTCGCAGTGGGCTTGCATCAGCAACAGATTTTGTAATCTGCGACCTAACTCGTTCACTATCCTTTATGTATTTAATAGACAGCGCATCCGATAAATCCTTCGTGGTCAAGTCATTGGTGGCATCGGCAAGTTTCCTCTTTCTTGTGAAAATTGAACACTCCTCCATACTTTTTTTTGGCCTTCCTTTTTCTCCTCTGGTTGATGTGGAGGGTTTATCTACTGCCAATATATCCAGGATGGTGTCTTCATTAAGCCAGTCCTCGTATTTGGAGTTGAAGATGTTAATGGTTCGATTGCATTTCACCCATTTTGTCTTAATTTTGGCATGTATCATACAAAGATTATTTTTTATACTTTTGCTTCTCTCAATATTTCCGTATAAGCTATCGAGTTCTTCTAAAGCAGCTTCCGCGAAACACGTTGGTGTAATTGACTTTCTAAACAGTTCAAATAGTTTTAAATTGTTCAACGCCATGTTTTCAATACTTGTTTCGCCAACTTTCAGTCGTAGACTAATGCAGGCATTAAGCTTGTTTTGCAATATATAGGCCTATGCTACCATGTCTACAAATGTACCTGTTACATGCATACATATGCATTTGGGCTGAATTATACAGTTTTGATATTATGCACGTAGCCAAATGAGATTTGTGCCTACCTGTACCATAAGTCAGTATTGTTCTTCACCATATGTACGCCAAAAATAATTTTTAAGTGAGGTGCGTACCTGCTTATTTCAATGAGTAGTTTTTTGTGCATCTTGTGTCTGTAACGGAATATTAGGACCAAATTTTTCGCCAGAGGCTCTCAGGTAGACAACTGACTCAAAATGCAATTTTCAAACTATTACATCAAAGTAACTGTCAGTCAAGGCATGTAAGGGATGCCCGCCATACAATTTCTGCAACCATGTCTTTTTAACGTTTTTTACCTGTAGAAGCCAAATAGGCACGTAAAGGCAGATAAAACCTTTTGAGTTATGTAAAAGACTAGTTAAAGAACATATTTTGAAAATATGGCGGAGGTAAAAAAAGGTAAATTTTTTTTATTTTCCGTCAAAGTTGAAGAATAGTGAAAAAATGGATAGTTTTTAAATACTGATTTACCTAGAGAAACACAAAGCAAACAGCACAATTTTTTTTATTGTTATACATTTAATAAGCACATCAATCACTAAAAACAAAAAAAAATACTATTCGTTGCCTAGTTTTCGTGATATTACACCTGAAATCGGATCAAACTACCTAAAAATTGTGTGTTTTTTTAAATCCGAAAATTGGTTAACTTTGAACAGTTATGTCTTCTAAACTAAAAATCTGATATTGTTAAGAGTAGCATATTTGAGATCGTTGAAAAGTTTACTATAAGATGGATTCATTTAAAATTTCGCAGGCGCACATGAAAATTTTGATTTTTGCAACCTCGTTTGCTCTACGGGCGCCACTGTGCGACGTTGAGATGCTTAAATAATTGTAGGAAATGTTTAATTAAAATACAATAAGGTCAATGTAATGTAATTTAAAAACACCTTATAGTGTCAGAAATTTTAATTGAGGGAAATTTTTTTCTTCTAAATAATAATAAAAAAAATATAATTAGAAAAAAAAATTTCCTTAAAGATATTTTTTTTTTTAAATATTGGATTTTTTTTAATTTGGAAAAATAAAAATTTGTCTTAAGGCTGGTACTCTGTTCAAAGTTGTGAAAAATTTTCAGCACATGTACAAAATGTAGCCCAACTCGCGGTTTTTTTTATAAATTTCTTGCTTTTATTGCTTGAAAGTATGCAACATTGTAAAAATTCCGTGCGAAAAAAGCACTGCTCATGTTGTTTCGCAGCTAAACTAAAATGATGCCAGACTAATTTTGCATGGAAAGACATGATTTTACGTGTTTTTCACAACAAGATCAAAGTACTACTTTTGCGAATTTATTTCGCAAATATTTCACACCAAATACTTTTATATGTAGTTTGACAGCATTTCGCACGAAATTGTGAACAGAGTACCAGGCTTTACATAGAAGTTTAAGTGAAAAATATTTTAATCACAAAAATTTTTCGTTTTTCTTGGGAATTCAAGTTTATTTAAAAAATAAAAGAATTTCCCTTTAAGAAACTAAAAACAAATTGGTTTTAAATGAAATTTCCTTTAAGGGAAAACTCTTTTAGAAACGGAAAACAAATTTGTCTAAAAATTGTAGTATTAAAAAAATTAAAGAATAGATGGGCCTTGTCTTTGAAATTTCCTTGGAAGGCACTTTTTTTTGCCTCTAACTTTTTTGCACCATTAAAAGTGAATTTAATTTATTTTTTTTCTTATTCCTTTATAGGCTTTAAAATTAAAATTATTTTATAGTCCAAAAATTTTACATAATGGGCACCGTAGCCCTGCTATTTTTATTTTAGAAATCATGTCTTAAATAAAATTTCTCTTGAGGGAAATTCTTATAAGTCACAGAAATTTGATACAGGGCAGTTACGAATAAAATTCCGCTTGAAATGTCTCCCTTTTTCAATTAGAACTTTTTCCCCTATTACTTGCTATTAATTGGAATTGTTCCCTGGGAAAAATTTCTCGCGGAATTTCATTAATAATTGCCCTCATAATTTTTTTTTTAGAAGTAGAAGTCTAATGAAATATTTAGCAATTTAAAAAAATTCCCTTCACACTTAAATATCCTTGGAAGGGAATTTTTTCAATTACTAATAAAATTTATATTACAATTCACAAAAATTTTTTGAACTTGCGGCAAATTGCTAATAAAAAAAATTAAAAAAATCCCTTGCATAAAATCAGGCTTAAGCACAAAAAATTCCTTTAAAGAAAATAATCGCAAAACCAAAAGATTTCTAGCATTAATAAGAGCTGATGAAAAAATAAGTCAGGGAAATTTCACTACACTTTAAAGTTTCCTTTAAAGGGAAATTTTTTTTAGGTACTACTAGTAGTATGAATGTTAGAATTCACAAAAAAATTATCGTGCGGCAAATTTGAAATAACAAAAATTTAGAAAAAAAAAATCTCTTACATAAAATTTCCTATAAAGGAAAATTTTTTAAGGCTCATTTGGGTGATTGAACTTTACACAAATAGTTTAAAAAATAAAATGTTGCTTACAAATAAAATTTTTTTTAAATAAAATTAGTCGCAAAATTTAAAAAAAATCTTTAATTAATTTAAAAAAATTAATGAAAAAAGCGGAAAATTTTTTTTAGTCAAAAAAAATTTATATTTTTTCTTAGGAGTTTAAGTCTAATGAAATAGTTCGCAAATAAAAAAAAATCCCTTACATTAAAATTTCCTTCGAAGGGAATTTTTTAAGTATGTACTACTAAAATGTATAGAATTTACAAAAAATGTAGCGTCTAGCGGAAATTTTTAGAAAATTAGCAAAAATTTCCTTGAACGGAAATTTTTAAGGTCGCTGAAGCATTTCTTAAGACTCATTTGAATAAAATAAATAGTTAAAAATAATAATCTTGTTTGCTTAAAAATAAAATTTTCCTTAAAAGAAAATAATCACAAAATCAATTAATTTCTAGAAATAATAAACTAAAATAAGCATAATCTTTTTTAAGTCAGAGAAATTTGATCATTTTTACTAGAGCTTGAAGTTTAAATGACATAAATGTATATATTAAAAAACGCAAATTGTAAATAACAAATATTAAAAAAAAATCTCTTGCATAAAATTTCCCTTTTTTTTATTTTTCAAAATAAATAGTTTTAAAAAATCGGCTTATGCTTAAAAGTAAAAGTTCCCTTAAAAGAAACTAATCACAATGGGCAAATTTCTAGAAATATGTAAATGAGAGAAAATGATTAAAAACCCAAAACCTGGGTTAAACTTGGTTTAAGCTTACCTTAAACCCAGCATAAACACGTTTGATTTAAACGTGATTTAAGCTGCTAAACTTGCTTAAAACTAACTTAAACTATCAAGAACGTTTAAAACAAATACATATGTATAGTATATTCTTCGGAAAATTAACATTTTCGACACATGAAGAAGTTGTAATTATATAAAATACCAATCACTTCTTTCCCATGAAAAAAAATCAATAAATTTTGCAAAAATTTTAGAAAGGAAATTATTTGCACCCAAAAACTCACACTTTAAAAAAGGAAAACATTAGCAGCACCTTAAAAAGGAAGAACCCATTGACTTGGTCAACAATTATGGGAATGGGGGAGCCCAAAAGCAAACCCATATACCCATACGAGTATATATACTACCACTTCCACAGATTAACCAACAATGTATGAAAGTAAAGTGCAAATGCATGTTTATTTCCATAAAGAGAAACGAAAACTCGGTGGAGTATTTTTCAATTAGAGAATAGAGAAGAAATATAATTTAATGTTGGTTTTTTTAATTTTTAAATAATACATCTCCAAGTTGCCAGAAACATTTTGTGTTGCATCCCCTAATTTGAATAATGAAGTCCCCAAAAATGTCCCAGCACTTGAAATAGAAAATTGGTATATACGAGTATGTAACGAAATTAGTTTTAGCTAATATAAGATCTGTTTGATAAAGCAGTAAACTTGAAATCGTAAAACACTTAAAGAAATTAATAACTGAAACAAAAGTATGTATTGCTTTAGTATAATCGTAAATGTGTGCCAGAAATTTTGTTTTTACAGTATCCTTATAGAATTTGTTCCAATTTTATTTTTATATGAGGGACTTTTGCAAGGAAATATTTATTATATGTAATGTAATGCATAAGATCTTCTGTTACAAAATTAAAAAAAAAGAATGAATGAATTTGCGAAGTCGACTGCCGCGATCTCAAAATTCCAACAAACTTCTTGCAGAAGTAGCAAGAAACTTTTAAACTCTTATAAAAACAATGCTTAAGTACAGAAAAATACCAATGCCGAGTACACGCTATGTTTGTGACATCGCCATGCTCTCTACTGGTGGCAACATTTGTCATTTCCCATATTTTTCGCTTTGAGGCATTGATTTTCATATAAAAAACATAATGTGAACGGCGCTGCGTACATTTTGAAAATGACAACACAATAAATGCCAGATGTGTACTCAGCATAAGAACAAAAGTCCATCAAATACCTGCCCCATTTGGGCACAAATCGCCCCCATCTGGCAACCTGACTTATTATCTGTATTTTATCGTCTTGTTTCATGACTGGCAAAGAAAGAGAGTTAAACAATAAAATGAGATTATTAAATTCAAAGAGATTTGGAAAATCAGTGCTGCCAACTCTTATGTGAACAGAAGTGGCATAAGCGGGTAAGGAAGGGTTTATGGCCCCTTGATCTTGATCGAGCAATTCACAGTTAACTTAAGGTATAACCAGATGGAATTTGCTACAATTACCCAACTTTTTTCTGTGAGCTATTTGTTAAAAAGTCTATGAAAAGGCCGAGTCACATGGAATCCATCATACGTTAATTGTCGGCTTTTTCAACTGACAGTTAAGTTGAAATACCCGCTTTCTTATGGACTCTGTCACATTCAAAAGTTGGACAACTTGAGTAGTTTGACAACTATTGATTTGTTTGGTTTTTGTGTTCTATGGGTGCAAAAATAACATAAAATAAATAAAAAAATACTTCTTCTAAATTTTTTAATTATAATATTATAATTTTTATGAAAAATAAACAAAACATAAAATATTTTCCTGAAGAAGTCCACACAAAGGAGTGGCGAAGTATCGAAATAAAAATAAAAATAAGCTTAATAAAATTAGAGAATATTATAAATAGAAAAACTTAAATTTGATAAATAAAATGGAGAACAAATTGACCTGTTCAAATGCTTCCGTCAACAAAGCACTTAATACGAAAAACTTACTCCGTCGTTGCTTTAATGTCAGTTGAAAAAGGCGACGTATAATGTATGACGGATTCTATGTGACTCGCCCTAAATACACACTCGTTCACAATTTCACAAGCAGCTGCGCTGTCACCTGGCTTTATTAATAGGCCTTGAGGCAATACATTATTTCTTGAAATTTCATCTCATTTGGACTTACATCTGATTTTGCTTTTATTTTTCTTTATTTCTGTTTATATTTGTATTTTTATGCTTGCAATCGTTTCAAATATTAGTTTGCTACTTATTATTTTTATTTTAACTGTAGTGATCTTTTCCATCTTCAATTAGCGAAGATCCCCCCACCCCCATAAGTACGTTCGGGAATTAAGCAGCAAGGGCTCTTGTAGTGGGACTAAACGTTAGTGTTCATTTCATAAAATATTTGAAAATCTTCCTATTTTCTGAGAGAGAGTGAGTGAGTGAGTAAAAGAAAATTAGTGGAAAAAAGGTTGGGCTCGAGTACTTAAAGGATTTTTGACCCTATTTCCATCTATATACTTCCTATCATGAACAAATTTCATGACAGTAATCATAGTGTAAATTACCTCAAATTGAAATAAATCAAGTCTATTCATGTACCAAAAATAATTTTATGCTTATCTCAAACAAGTTTATATATCAAATAAATTTAAAATTTTTTATACATACGTACATGTAAAACAGAATATCGATTATACATTATAGACCAAATATTGGGTAGTTTAAAAATAAAATTATTCGAATTGCACCGAAATGGTAACACCCTGAAGAATATCTCTCAAATGTATAGAGAGTTAGAATTTGTGAGAGATAGTAACTGGCTAATATCCACATTTACTTAGAGCTGCCAGACGAATTTTAACAAAACCGTCAAAATTTAAATTATGATTGAAAAATTATTTCTATTAACATTCTCAAAACCAAATTAAATGATAATTTTTTAATATTTATTAAATTTTGCTAAAGCGTTTCAGTGGTAAATTCTATAAAATTTGAAAACATACTGAGGTAAATAATTACTGTTGCGCAGATATGACTTTGAAGTCACTGTAAGCTTTATGATATATATTTTAATTTTGATTATATATGTATGTAAATAGAGGATGCTTTCAGCTATTGCTGATCATGTGCGTCAATCAAAAGCAATTCAATAAAACAAAGGATGTTTCTCAATCCCGATAGATCCTTAAATTGTAAAAAATAAGACACAAAATTAAATTTGAAACCAAAAAATTTGTTTCTTTGAAAGATCAATACATTTCATTAACATCTAAAACACATCTGAAAGCGCATTCTGGACGTCCATTTTTGTTCCACCTTTTCGATTACTGCTATCCGTGTCACTAATAACACGAACTATGTTGGTATCCAAAACGTCAATTGTTGCTGGCTTATCAGCACAAAACACTAACTTCACTTTGCCCCACAGGAAATGAATGTAGGTATCAAATCGCACAACCTTGGATGTCAATTGACACGACCATTTCTCAAATAATCGATGGTTGCGGTCGCCGTATATCATATAGCCCGTCCTGTTGAAACCACATCTCAACCGGATCAATGGCATCTATATTTTCAAACAAAATGTTATTGATCATGGTGCGATAACCATCTCCATTGACCGTAAGGGGAGCTCCGGCTTCATTTTTGAGTAAATAAGATCCAATGATGCCACCGAAGTGTAAACCACACCAAACGGTGCCTTTTTACGGTTGTAATGCAGTCTGTAGAATCTGGTGTGGATTGATTTTACTCCATATGGGGCAATTTTGTTTATTAACGAACCCGTTAAACCAAAACTTTGCCTCATTGCTGAACACACAAAGTCGTCAGTAAGTTGCCCAAATTGATGACTGATTTTCGAAGTAAATCTGGATAATTTGGTAGTGTTGTTCAAGCGTCAATCTATTCATGATGATTTGGTTGAGTATTCTGATCATAAATGTTAAAAAGTGAACGCAGTATGAAAGTTAGTTTGACGGTTAATCCTTTTTAAAAATTTGTCCGGCTTAAAAAACATTTTATTGGTCCCTGTATAATGCAGATTCAGCCAATATTAATTTCACACAAGCTTTTACTGCTACCCGATAAGTGTTCATGTACGAATATACTCCTTAAAAAACATTTATAAATGCGCCTGCTTCACACCGGAGACGTTGCAGCATTACAGTAAAAAGTAATAGAAACGCTACAAATGCGAGTTGTAAAAATAATTAGGCTTTTTTCACCATCTGTTCTTCGCAAAGAATGTAACACTTCAGTTTATTGATGGCCAGTTTTCACCTGAGTGCTACTTCTCTTTAAAAAAAGTTATATGGTATGGTGTTCTTAGCTATTCCATATAGAGTACTTTTGGTTTTAGTTCAATGTAGAGGATTAATATCCAATGGATCATGTAGTAATAGTTAATACACGTCAAAAAATTTGGTTTGCGAATGCCATATACCGCTCTAGCATATCCAAAGCGAAGCGTTGAGTATGTTGCGGAGAAAGGAAAATAGATGGGTACATACTTTGGGCCGGTTTAACGATGTCGACAAATTTGCTTTGTTGTTTTGTATGCAGAAGTGAAACGAAGTTTAAGAGAAAGTTTAAAGGATCTTAACGAGGTGGCATGATGTTCTAACCAAGAGTTGTTCTGGATGCCCGGACACCTAAACGTAAACAGCTGCTCAATTGGTATATCGATCAACTGATTGGAATCCAATTGTAATGCTGCAAATCTCAGCATTTTAGATTCACACAGGTTACATGGTCAAAGAAGAAGACCGAATGAACGAGTTGGACCCAGCTCTACCACCAGTTTGACTTGGTTTACCATCCTGAAAAGAATTCCAAGGCATTCCTGTATATATTGGTATGCCTGAAACGTACAGCGACTTCCGTATAAACTGTCCTCATGAAGAGTATGAGGAAACTGTAGAATATCTTCTCCGCCACTGCTCTAATTTTGCCAAGAAAACGGAGTATTTCGTGTTCTGGAGAATCTTGTAATAATACCGAAATGTGACATTAGAAATTTAAACTCATTTATTCAGAAGGTAGGTGGGCGTAGCACTGATGTAGGATGTCTTTCCTATTTCTCTAAAGTAGTTCTTTCGTAACCGGTAAACCAAATGGTATCTAATGCAATGGTGGAGCCACGTTTTCTTCATATATTTGGAGTAGCTTAAAACAACATCTTCTTCATTTAATAAAACTTTATAGACATATATGAGTTTTTTGGAATAGTTATTTTTTACAGAGGCTGCTAATTGAATTCCTTAAATTTCGCAACTTGTGTTTTTTAAACCATCTGGCAACGCCATATGTATTGTATGTATTTGTTAAAGAGTCGATTATGAAACGTTGCTCCCCACAAAAACAATACCGCTGTTTATAGTTGTGTGTGTGTGTATGTGAGTGTGAGTAAATGAAAGAAAGAGAGAGAGTGTAACTATTCTAAAAAAGGGGAGCACGTATTTTTGTTGTTGTTGTAAAATTAAATCATTGATTTTGTTCGTTGTGTTGCTTTGTGAAAGAGTGTATTACTGTGAGCACGAGTATATTTTTGTTGATATGTGCAAAATTTTAGCAGCTGCAATAACAAGAACATAATGGGGTCCACCAGAAAACAACAATTTTGCAAATATTTTGCACAACAACTTTGATTGTATAGTTTAGTGTTTATTGTGAACTTTTGCGATAGAGATTCTTTTTTTATTTTTTGTTGGCCGACGTGTATGTTTATATATTTTTTTGGCGTACGTACGGACGGAATAGAATCCAACTAATGCAGGGATGTACACTGATGGTTTGAGCTGCGTTGAATGTTTTTTTTTTTTTTTTTTTGGTAAACTCGCGCGGTGGTAACTGATAAAAAGGCGATTCTTTTGTTTGCTTTCGAATTGTATGGTGGAAAAAAAGAAGAATTACAATCGAATTGTTTGCTTTTATTTTCTATTTAAAACGCGCAAGTGAGGTGGAGAAAATAAATATCACAACAAATCGTTTAAACAAATAGAAAAAGTATAAATACATACATACATACATATATAGTACATAATATGTAGGAATGTGTATAAACATGTATATAAAACAACAAATTGGTGATATACACTCATGTGTGTGCTCATATTTTAACTAGAAAATACAATAAATTGTTTTATTGTACTTTTGCCGGTAAAAATAAAACGAAACGTATGTATGTACATATGTATGTAATTGCCATAGAAATGAAATTCAAAAAATACTAAAATGTCTACAATATACTCGTAAGTGCGCGCGTCATAATATTAAAAAAAAAATCGTATGTACATCATTCATACATACAAATGTACGTACATATGTACATACGAGTATGTACCTTCGATTCCAAATAAAAAAATAAACTAATTAAATCAAAACAATGCAAATCTACGTAAAGGAAAAAAAAAATTAAAATGTGTATGTATTTTTGACAGTTTTGTGTAATGAAATGAAAAAATTTGCTAAGTGTAAAATTATTTTTATGCAATGACAAAAATTTTGGCATAAGTTTTAATACCTACGTATGTACATACATATGTATGTTTGTATGTACATATGTATGTATGCATATAGTACATATGTATGTACATACACACGAATGCATGTACTTACATTTGTATGGGACAAGAAATTAAAGGAAAAAAAAATCAGCAACTCAACCAAAAATTTTGTATTTTGACTTGTAACACGTCATTTTGGCTGACACCACCCTTCACAACTTAAATAAGTAAGTGTGCTATGCTACATTCGGCTGTGTCGAATCTTATATACCCTTCACCGACGTACATATGTATGTATGTTCTTATGGAATATGTAGAATTGCTAAATTCACAATCTATGTTGTAAAAAAAAGTTTGCAAAACTAAAATATTTTACAAATAACTTGTTTTTTTTTTGAGAAATTTTGATTGAAATTGTTTTTTCAAATATAACTTGAAACGATACAACAAGCCTTGTGAATACATACTCGTACATACAAATGTACATGTATAAATACATACATATTTGTATACAAGGGCTGCTATTTATGTTTCGGAAATAGCAAATACACTTTTGCATTCGTTTAAACCATTTGTCATAGCAGTTTTTCCATTCCTCTTGAGACACCTCTAAAACATGGTTTTCGAACGCTGCAACTGCTTCTTTGGCGCTCGTAAATTGTTGACCAGGCAGTTTACCTTTTATATTCGGGAAAAAGAATTCATTGTGTGCCAAGTCAGGACTGTACGGAGAATGAGTCATCAATTCGATGTTTTGACTGATCCAAAATTCACTTGTTTGACTAGATCTGTGAGAGCTCGCATTGTCATGATGAAGAATGATTCGTCTTCTGGGGTTAGTTTTACGAATTTCTCCGAAGACTTCCGGCAAACAAATGGTCGTGTAACACTCAGAATTGACAGTTCTACGTTGCTCAAGCGGAACAGTAGCCACATTGCCCATTCGGCCGAAGAAACAGGCGACCACTTGCTTCGCTGTGCTTCTTCCACGAACAACTTTTGTTGGATTTAGCTCGTCTTTGAATACCCACACGATCGATTGCTGTTTCCGGCTCATAAGCATATATCCATGATTCGTCATCTCTTGAAGAACCACCCTTGAACTTTTTAATCATTTCCTTACACCACTTGACGCGAGCCTTTTTTTTAGCGATTGATAAATTCTGGCTTGTCAAACGAGAACAAATTTGTTTACAACTAAGTGTTCATGCAAAATCGAATGTATTGAAATGTATTCAATGTACATAGGCATACTTGCACATTGAATCCATTTCAATACATTCGATTTTCTCACAATATGTCACATGACGATCTTGTATTATCCAGTTCACGACGCACTGCATCGAGGTTTTGTGGCACAACAACCGATTTTGGACGACCTACTAACTACGACCACGATTGAATTCACTATACCAGCGATATACTGTGTTTTTTGATAGTGCTTTATCGCCATACAAAGAAATGAGTTCATTTTATGAAAAATAATCCAACCTGTTGAAGTTTCCACTTTTTTTTGTCAAATTGATTTTCTGAACTCGCTGTAAACAAAACAAATAGCACTTGTACATCATCAAAACTTTGTAAGTATGCTAAAAAATGTCAAACTTTATTATGGTGTTGCCAGATTTTAGCTATTGACATTAGTGTTGCCAGTTCCCGAAATATAAATAGTAGCCCTCGTAGTGACCTATGAATTTTTTTTCAGGCTCTGATTTTCATAACAATTCCCATTTGTTTTAGTTAATTTTTAAACATATCAATGAAATGAATTTAAATGTTTTTTTTTCTATTTCTTTTGCGTTTGATCAGCTTAATTTTGAAATATTGGTATGTATGCATTTAGTTGAAGAACCTCATAACTCAAAAATCGCAGAATTAATCGTCATGTAAAAATTTATACAAATACTTTGTATCTTAAGAGAAAAATAAAATTTTCTTTTTCAATTAAATTGTGTGTAAATTAAAAACTTAACATAATAAATGTCTGTGGTCACAAGCTATAACAGTGTGAACTTTTTTTTTTTTTTTAATTAAAATTGGCAAATCAAAATAATTTTGTAATTTTGTCGTAAAGTAAAGGTTACTACTGTATTATCGAGTGCACCCAAGATTTTATGAAAATGTACAGGGTGGCCGCCGGGAAGGTATACTACTTTGTTTTGCCGCCATTTTGGTAAACATTAGTCTTGACAGTTCATATTTGGCAGTCGTGAAGTAGACACATGGCAAATTTATTATGAAAACGTGTTGTAATCGTTAAAATATTTTATCAGAATCAATCACCGATTACTCTGATGATGAGAAAGTTACGTGAAATTTTTGGGAGAAACAACGTGCCATTATCGTGTAGTGAATGATTTCGAAGAAAGAGGGTCTGTAGGTGATAGGCACAAGCATGGACCACAACGTTCTGCAAGATCGGCTGAAAACATTACTGCTGCTCAGGAAAGTGTTCAAAACAATCCACCAACCTAAATTCGACGCCGTGCTCAGGAGCTTGGTCTTCAAAGAAAAACTTTGATCACAATTTTGCACATTTGTTCCCATATAAGATTCAGTTGACAAAAGAGCTTCTTCCACAAGACCATTTACGCCGCCGTACATATGCCAATTTAATCAAAAATTATAAACAATCAAAGTAGTATACCTTCCCGGCGCACAAACTGTAGTTTTTAGTATAATTTGGCGCAAAGGGGCTATTCGCATGCTATTTTCGGAGTTTTTATACCCCTTCCCCCCTTCGTAACGCTTTTTACAAAATGTTCAATACACATTTTCAAAAATGTAACAAGTTCGTAACCCCGTAATATGTGAATATCCCCTTGTTGCAAATGTTATCACATATATGGTTTTTATTTTAGGCCAATATTGTTTTGTTTATATCTTTATAGTAAACTTCGTTAGAGACATGGAGATTTCACGTAAATATGAAGTTTCGTTGGTAGAATTTTGTAGCATATAATAATTAGATTTCGACTGATATTTTTATCGCTTTAAAGCACAGATATTTCTTGCTTGATTTATTGCTTCCTTTATTAAATTTCTCATTATTATTGTTGTTTTTCCTCTTTTGTTTTGTTTTTATGGAGAAGTAAATGCACAAATGTTGTTTTATTTTCGTTAATATATTAATAGCAACAAAATATAATTATTATCTGCTCTTAAATAAAAATTTTTTTTTCGTTTGTGTACTAAAGAAATATTGCAATGAGATATTTTTGGGCATCAACAAGAAATTATGCAATTTATAAATTATAAATAAATAAAAAAAATCATATACATAGAATTTTGGCAAACACAATTTCTTAGGGCCAATTTCACCAACTCTATTTAAATACCAGTTTGTATTTAAACGTCAATTTTCATTTATTTTTGTATGGAAAAATGATTTTTAAATTTGAATTGATATTTAAATCAGTTGGTGAAATCGCTTCTTAGAGGCATTTTTGTGTTCAAGATTAGAGATTATATAGGGTGTTTTTTATTGAGCTATAGAACTTTAAGTTGGCATCACTTTTTTAACTGGCGGCCATTTTGTCAGCTGTCAAGTGATTAATATTTAGTTTGGTTTGCCATTTCATCATGAACAGGTTGACAAAAGAACGACGCTTGCAAATCGTGCAAATTTATTTCGAAAATAATGGTTCAGTTCGCGAAGTTTACCGCAAGCTCCGTCCATTTTATGGTCGACATAATCGTCCATCAGAGCAATTAATTCGGTTAACCGGTCAATTGGCCACCAAGATCGTGTGATTTGACACCATTGGATTATTTTCTTTGGGGATATGTGAAGTCGCTCGTCTACGCCAACAAACCAGAAACGTTAGGGGACTTGGAAGCCAACATTCGTGGCGTTATTGCCAACATACGGCCCCATATGCTCGAAAAAGTGGTTGAAAATTGGACCTGTAGAATTGGCTTTATTCGAGCCAGCCGCGGCGGCCACATGCCCGAAATCATATTTAAACGTTAATGGCATAAAATTATACTTCCAATAAAGCCAAATTGATGGACATTAAAACGATTTTCTTGTGTTTTATTTCAATTCGAAGTTCTATACCTCTAAAAAAACACCCTATACAAATTAACTTTAATCTTTGTTTATAGTGTTTGTATAGTTTTGGTTGCTAGTTTAAGCGGCCAATCGTGATGGTTTAATATTAAACTAATACTTTATGTTGTGTAACATAAGTATGTATAACTTTTTTAAAAAATTGTTAAAAAACAACTTATAAAATGGTGAACAGATTCCCATAAAAAATCATTCCTGATAGGGAGAATATTTTTCAAAGTTGCCATATCTTCACGTGAGCAAAATTTACGAAGCAAAATCCGAGGGAAATTTTATTCACAATAAGCGTGAATAGGATAATGTTTTTGTTGCTGAAAATATCGCATTTTTAAGACCCAACAATTTTTAAATTTATCATACAGAACACCTTCCGTTTCAAGAAATAGTCGAAATAACGGACCTTATCGAAGGATTGGCCTGTTTCGACTTCAACATTTTCAGGCCTGTCACAGAAATCGATCGAAATTGTTTTCATTACGAATTTTCATTTCGATCGATTTTGTTTTACCTTCTCCAGATTTCGATCGATTTTGTTCAATACGAAAAAGCAGCAATTCGATTGTTTTCAATTTAAATGTGGCAATATTGGGCAACGAAAAACAAAAAACACATGGTTATTAGAAGAGAAAAACAAAATAGGAAAGGCACAACATTTTTTTTTAACTTGAAGTGAACAAAATTTAAAAATTAATACACGAAATGTCTGCAATAACTGCAGTTTGTGGTGCGCAGGGACGTCAATACTTTACCGGAAAATTACGGGGAAGACGATTGAGGGATGCTTTAGGTTCACTTTCATATCCAAACGCAGTGTATATGTTAAAGTTTTATTTATTTTTATTTGACTGAACAGAATATTTCACTTTTTACGATGCTGCATTTTTCCTTAAGACTTAAGGAAATTTTATAATTTGTAAAAAAAAAAAAAATTAAATAATACAAAAAAAAATTTAAATAAATTGTTGAAAAACATTTTTCTTTATTGAAATAAGTTGTTTCAAACAGATTTTTGTACTTTCACATAATGAAAATTACAATTCCGAGCATTAAATTTAAAGTGGTTTCATTTCGAGCATATTCTTCGTTTTTTGTTTTCTGAAGAACCTAATTACGGAATTGAAATCATTTCGATCGAATTTGGATACTGTGACAGGCCTGTTTGGTTCTAGATTAAAGAAAAAAATTTGCGGTGTGTGGGCATATGTATCAAAATCACTGAAACTTTTTACATGCTCACGTATGTACATGATATCTTCTCTCTGACTTATTTATTTATGCATGTACGTTCTATGTGCATTTTTCACTACAACAACCGTAGTTCAAAATAATTTTATACGAGTGTATACAATTTGCAATTAGTAACATTTAATAAAAAAATTATTTAAGCTTCTTAAGTTCTGTAATTCGAAACGAAAGCAAGAAATTAACTTGTCCTGTCTTGCCTACTTTAGAAAATCTCATTAATTAATAAAATATTTCATTCCATAAAAAGAATTAAAAAAATACGGAACTTGAGCCGAATTAATAAATTATTTCTTGATTAAAAATTCATGACATTTTAAATAAAATAACAAGTGTTTATAAATAATTTTGTTTTCTTCTTTTTCAGTAAAAAGTTTCCTGCATAAAAACTTTGGATCAACAAAATCAAATCTTGGAGTATAAATTATTAAAAATTAAAAAGGTGAGCTATAAAATTTTATATTTTATTAAATATACATATAAATAATAAATACATACATCCATAATATTTTTTTTTAAATGTAAACGACTTTAAAATTACACAAATAAAAATTTCAAATAATTTAGTTTATATTAAAATGTGATGGAAGTGAACTTTTCTGCTGAAGAGTCTTAGAGCCCACTCACGGCATGCCTTTTCAGACTGCCTTGTTTTGATAATTTTCTTTTAAGGCCCTACGAAAAGTCAGCTTAATGCAAAAAGGGCAAAGAGAAAAGTCAAAAATCCCCTCGAATTTTCATTACGTGACTTGTTTTACCCCGCAAGCTTCTCAACCCCTTTCACCAACAAACTAAAAAAGCCTGCCTGCACAGGCAAGCAGAAAAGGCACAGTGTAAATTGCGTCTAAGGGCCATTTTCACAACTTGCCTTGAGTTATACAAGGTGGGCCAAAAGAAATCACCCTATTGAAAGATGCTCTTATTTTTTGCAAATGGCGGCCAATGTCAAATCTATTTTGACATTTGTAAACTAGACAGATGTAGAATACCGGTGAAAAAGTCATGGAGCGATACACTCCCCCAAGAACGCGGAATAATCGTGTCGCGGCGTTCTCGAGTCGCCTCATCTCTCGTTTTGGCGATTTACACTGGCCCGCAAAATCGCCAGATTTAACCGTTGCAGCTTTTTTTGTGGGTTTTTTGAAGTTCCGTGTTTACATGAACAAGCCCGAGACCCTGAAAGCCCTCAAGGACAACATTCGACACGAGTGCGAGAATCTGTCGCCCGAAGTTCTCGCCGAAGTGATGAAAAATGCCATAAAACGAGGAATCAATTGTGACGGCGCCCATTTGGCCGATATCATCTTCTCGACTTGACCAATAAATTCTAAAGGTTCAAATAAACATAATCAAAAAACAGAATCGAAGTTTTTCATTTACACAGAAAAAAAAAATTATAGCCTAACAACATCGGGTGACTTCTTTTGGCCCACCTTGTAGGTAGGATTTTGTCTGCCCGATAAATATCTTTACATTATTGTAACTTAAATCTTTTATTGTCACTATTAGCAATAATAGTATTTAATGGATAAAAAAATAATAAATGAAGGATTTATAATGCAGACCAAATCCTGCCTCTAGCTAAATACAGTTTGTAAAAATTTCCCTAAAAGAAACCCCAACTTTTTTTTTTTTTTTTCGATTGAACACCCTTAATAATTCAAAGATGTTTTTACCACAAAACACATACAAGAATTAATCTGTAGATAATAAAATAAAAATTATATTGACCATAAATTTAAAGCGTACATTTATTAAACTGATCAAACCATCTGATAAAAAAAAAGCCAAACTATAAAAAGATGAAGTGTTCCTTAAAGAAAAAAGGAGCTTGCAAAGAGTTTTTCATAGCGATCATAGTCTGTCTGTCTGTCGGTCTGCTGTCTTTTGCAAATTCATAGTTAACAAGTCTTTAAAATATCTTCTTTTTTTTTGTAATGATTTCTTTTTGCATTTATTTGCTAATTTGTGAAATTTCATTTTTGTGTCGTTATTTATTAATTTGGGTTTGTGTTTTCTTCAGCTGTTTGTGAATTTGGATGTTATTTCTTTATAAATGATCTAGTTTTGTCATCTTAAAAATACATTTAGTGAAAGTTAAATTTAGTGAGTTTTTTTTTAAACCATTTTACACTTGTTTTCGGAGTATTTGTAAAATAAGAAAAGCAAAAAATAAGAAAAGAAAAAGAAGTACAAATGCATTAGGAGGAAAAACACCAATACACAAATGTGAAAATGACGATGACGTTGTGTACTCGCAACTTGTTGTTGTTGGTTTTTCCACAAAAGTTTTCCACCAATAAAAACACAAAGTTTCTTTTTGGATTAAAAAATAAATAAAAATAAACGGCAATCAGCCATTTATTTACTTATTTATTTGGAGTCTTATTACCATGAATGTACTTTAGTTTCAGTCGTTTGTTTTAGTTTTTTTTTTTTTTGTTTTTTCTTTAATGAAATTATAAAATGAATTGAAGTTGATTTGAAGTGTATTTTAAGTTTTTATTTGCCACATTTAGCTGCCACTCCAAAGCACACTTTTGCAGCTTTTCTGTTTCTTTGCTTTGCAACATTTGAGTAAAAATAGTTTAATGTTGGCTTTTTTAATACGAGTACATTAACAAAAACAAAAAAAAAGCATTCAACAACAGCACTACAAAAATATAATGAAAAATAAATAAAAGTCATAATGAGATAGTGTTAAACCAAAATACTTTTGTAATATACCAGCCATAAAAAGTGGGTGGAGTTTCGATATTAAATAAAGAAAAATTTTAGGTATTTTGCTGTTAAAGCTTAAGAATTTCATTAACTAAAATTATGATTAAAATACTAAAAGAATTTGTTGCTTTGCTTCTTTTACTACTTTAACTAGTCTTCTGTCCCACAATGTCCAAAGAAAACGTTAAAAAATTATTAAATATGAAAATATGTTTTGGTTTTCAATTCAAATTGTCGCACGAAAGTTTTTTTTTTGGAGTAGACATCATGCGAAAGGCTATACTTTTAGTACAGGGTGTTTTTTTAGAGGTATAGAACTTCGAATTGAAATAAAACACAAGAAAATCGTTTTAATGACCATCAATTTGGCTTTATTGGAAGGATAATTTTATGCCATTAACGTTTAAATATGATTTCGGGCATGTGGCCGCCGCGGCTGGCTCGAATAAAGCCAATTCTACAGGTCCAATTTTCAACCACTTTTTCGAGCATATGGGGCCGTATGTTGGCAATAACGCCACGAATGTTGGCTTCCAAGTCCCCTAACGTTTCTGGTTTGTTGGCGTAGACGAGCGACTTCACATATCCCCAAAGAAAATAATCCAATGGTGTCAAATCACACGATCTTGGTGGCCAATTGACAGGTTAACCGAATTAATTGCTCTGATGGACGATTATGTCGACCATAAAATGGACGGAGCTTGCTACATTGATAAAAAAATAGCTAAAATGCCTTATATTTTTTAATAATAACCAACCTAAACGTAACAAAAGTTAGTTTAATTATTATTATTCGAACTGCATTTGTTTCTATATTTTAATGAATTGAACAGGCTAATGTTCGTATCGCCTTTTAAGCCAAATTACATGTGATAATTATTAATGAACAAATAACATCAAAGTTAGTTGTAAATATTCTGAAAACACATAGTTGAACGGAACAGCCAGCCGTTTTCGAAGGCCACTAAACCTTCATCATCAGCGTTCTTCTGTGTTTGGTCCACTGTGTGTGGTGTCAGTTGATGTAGATTTCTGTCTTATATACGAAAATTTTTTGCAAATGGAATATGCGAATTGGTTTGATTCATCGTATTTCAATTTGCTGAAATGTGTTTTGTAATGAATTTGATGTTATTTGTTCATTAATTTTGAAGAAACAATATTATAAAATCTAAAAAGAGCTACTAAAAAAAATCAATTGTATTTACTAATAGTACTTTTATTAAAATTTAATTTAGCGCGCAGGAAAATAGCGCGTTTTGGCTATAAATAGTTGACAATGCTGAAACTTAGCGCGTTCTAGCGCGTTTTGCGAAGGGGAATAGCGCGTTTGGGTTATAAATAGTTGGCATCGCTGTTTGACAGTGCGTAAAGAAGTGAAGTTGGCTGCAAAATATTGCGTTTGTTAAGTAATGTAACTGTAGCAACTTTCAGAACAATCTAGCGTTTTCATTTTCATTTTTATATCTTATTTCTATTTATAGTTTTTTATTAATCAAACTGAGTGAGTATTATTGTTTCTGGCGCAACGTTAACGCTCTAATTTAGGTTACTCATTTCAACGTAAAAGCTAAGTGCTAAATTACGTTGCGCTTTGCGTCGTAATTTAGGTTGCTCTGTCAGTCAACTTCACTACTTAACACTCTGTCAAAATCGGATTTTCCCATTGCAGTGCATTGCCGTCCTGGCAGCTGCTAACGTTAATCTTAATCACGCACTATAAGTTTCCTCCTACAGAAGATATCTAAAATTAATTCGGTCTTTCTAAATTTTTGTTTAGTTCTGTTCACTTTTATTTTTTTGATTATAATTATTTTCACTTAAAATTATATGTACATACATATGTATGTATATAAAGTGTTTTTAAAATCACTATCTACACACCTAATGGGATGATGAATGCTCTTATTTCGTAATTATTTATATTTTTAATTACATATTTTTCAACACTACTCGTACATATAAAGAAAAGAAAAAACATTTATCATCTACTCGTATACACTTGCAGGCGTACATTTACCTTTAGCAAAAGCATTTATATTGCCAATTTTTAAATGAAATACTATTTTACAATTACGCATACGCATATAAATAGTACCTAAGTCCGTTTGGTAGCAACCAACAGTCATATGAAGAAAAAAAACTTCATGATGATTCATTTGAATTGTCGATAAGTTTCGTTCATTAGAATAGTGCGAAATTTTGAAGTAGATATGCACATATTTTATTTTTTATGGTTGGTTTAGCAAAAAAATATATTGCTTAACTTTTTATAGCAAAGTATAGATAAGGCACAGTGGGATGGAATAAAAATATTTAAGAAACAGAGTGCTGATTAGTTACTTACTCTTCAGACCTGCCACGAGCAGATCTATATGAGTTCCTTATAAATTACTCTACTTGGGGCATACAAATTAACAAAAAATATTTGGGCCTGTTCTGTTCTGTATTTTAAGTTTTTGCCATTTATAATAAATTATTTTATTCTAACTTCCAACGCTATAAATTGTGTAATTTACAATAACAATGACTTAGCTGTTTTTTTTTTTTCAAGTGGCTTTGGCTGCAGTAGTAGTAGTAGCATGTGGACTAGAGATGAGCGATTTTACGAAACCTGTTACTTTTTCACAGCGATTGAAAAATCACTAATCACAACTGTGACCGAATTTATCAAGTAACAGGTTTTGGAAATACAGTTCTTTCATACAAACTGTGAATGTTCTTGTATACTTACTTTACAGCAAATAAAGCTAACACATGAATATTTTTTATATACCTTCACCGTTTGTCGAGAAAAAGTCGTCAAATCGTGTCAAATCGTCTTTCTGGCAACTATGACAGCTCTCAGATTTTTTTTATTTGCAATACGACAATTCTCAATATTTGGATGGGGTTGATTGCTAATTGTTTGTTCTTGTCGCTCTTCTTATTAGTATTTATCAAAATACCAATACTAATACATACTTTTAAAGAAGAAGACCTGCAATTTTTTAAACCGTGATCACAGTCGCTGTTTAATTTCACTCCTGCTCTTATTAGATTTTGTCAAAATAACAGAACTGCTGCAAACAAAGTACTGCTAAACTGTGATCACAGTCACAGTTTAAAAGAACAGCGATTTAGAAATCACGTTCACAAGGAGCAACATTATTAAAAAATCACAATAGCGCTCAACACTAATGTGGACTACAGAAGGTCCACAGGTTTCGAATCCTGTCACCGACAAAGTCATTAAATAACAACACAACGTATTTTTGTGATGTGCGTTAGCGTTTCTTTGTGTCAGTTGTTGTCGGAAAGTTCAAGTGAGGAAGGCATGGTCACTGAACTACAGCGGCTTCAACGGACACTAATCCTAATGTAACATCAGAGCGTCCTCCTTCGTCGATATTGTGTAGCAGAATCATCGGTAAAGTCAAATACCAATAAAATGGCTAAACACAGCTTCAAAAACTGAATACGCTTCACGCTTCATTGCTGCAACTCTGCATTGTAAAGCGCAAAAACGCAGAGTTGTAAAATAATGAAGCTTTCCCTATCACTATTCTTATCCTAAAGAACATAACACCTGGTAATAGTAGTAGGCATTCGTAGCCTGAGTGTTACTTCTCTTCATAAAAAAATAAAATTATAATTTTTTGAAATTATTGTGATTTGACATGTCGTGATTTGTAGAACAGGCCCGATTAATTGCTTACAAATGATTTCTGCTTTTAGCTAGACAGACTTTCTCTTTCAGTCCTTAGGTAAATTTAGCTTACACATACCGCGAGTTTAATTGAAAGCCGGTTCACTTTGCTGCTGTTAGAGGAAAGTTCTCTTTCATCCATGTTATACTACTAGCTGAACAATCCTTGGTTCCGAATAACTTAGTTGAGCTTAAATATCACATTTTGCTATTCTTGTTAGAATTTTAGGAATCAGGTTGCCCATGGAAAACGCATTTTGCTCGCTAACAGAGATCCCCAATGCACTGCGCTAAGTCCCTCGACTCTCTCTCTCCTAACAAACTAATCAGCTTAGAAATAAGGCTTTCATAGTGTAAACTAGAACTAAACCTAAGAAAATATATGTTATGGTAAGGAGGAGGGAGACAGAGAGAAAGAGAGAGAGAGAGAGAGGAGGAGGTAGTGCTGATGGATACTCGATTTGAATTGTCCTACATTGAAAGTGACAGTACAGACCTCTTCAGAGAGCTTAATCCACACACGAACTTGTATCACTAAAAAAAAAGAATTTTGTCTGCGATTAGCTAGCCATAGAAGGCTGCGCTCTTGAAGCGTAAGATGTTCATCTCTCACCTCTCATTTCTACTGTGTTCCACTTAAACGCACATCTGCCAGCTGACAACCAATATAAGTATGTGGATAGACAGACTTTTTAATTCGCTTTCAATTTTGTTATCTTTGTGGAACTATAAATAAAAAGTGCTCTCATATCATATTGTTGCAATAGTTTGATAAAAATAATTGAAAATAACCTTGAATTTAGTTTAACCGGCAACTGCCAAAAACTTTTTTTAAATTATAATTTGTTTCTCTTTTTTTTTCATTTTCTTCGTATCTTTTTATATGTATTTATTATTTGTTTATGTATGTATGTACATAAAAGAATTTAAAAAAAAATTATTAGAATAGCGAAAAAAAAGTTTTATTGTAGCTAAAAGATTTATTGCAAAAATAAACAAGTTCTTCTCATTTAAGTAGAAAGAAAAAAGAGACTTGTTTTGATTGATAGAAAAAACAAAAGCGTTGTTTGTTTAAATAATAAAAAAAGAAACAAATTATAAGAAATCTTTTGTTTAAAATAAAAAAAGTAAACATAAATATTTTGGCGCCAATGGCAAATTTAAAAGGAATAAAACAAAGAAATAAAAATTAGTCAATTGTGGCTTTCGCTTTTCCATTTATGTATGTTTATATTTTTGCATGTGTTTTGATGCGTTTGGTGTGTAAGTTTACTTTTACTGCTTACTGTTTGTTGTTGGGACCTTTTGCCACCTTTAACGATCTCAATTAAGATTTATTTACAAAATACATACATATCGACATACATATGCATGTATGTAGTTATTTTTTATTCATGTAATTAATTGCGAAATCTGTTTTATTTATATATTTTTGTACAAAAAATGTTCTATGTTGTGTAATGACTTCATATCAGCGTTGCCACTGGTGGAAAGAAAAATTACACAGCTACAAGTCTAAAATAGTGCAAAACCAAATGAAATAGTGCAAAAAAATTTAAGAAAAAAATTTAATTTTTAATTAGTTTTTTGGTTGATTGAAATTTAAAAGCAGAGAATTTTTTTAATTTATAAAAAACGTACAACAAAATTAAAAATATTACATAAAACCCAATAATTCACAAATACTTACTTCAATGAAGAATAATTTACCACTTTTCTCTTAATATTTTGTCAAAATTTAATAAAATATTATTTAAGCCAGGCGTCTGAGAAGAAGGTGCTCTCCATTTTTCTTTTCTTAATTTAAACTCATTTAACTAGAAGTACTGAGCGATACTTATATGTACATTCTTTAGTTTTTTTAATTTTGAATCGGTGCTACTGTATTGGCTGATAGATAACTCATTTTTGGTGTATAAGTTTTAATTAAGTTCAGTTTACTAAAAAAAACTCTTTCAACAGAAGCGTTTAAGAATGGTAATATCACAATTTTTAAATTTAGAAAGAGATTATTGCCGGCACAGGTTTTACGTTGAAAAATTTTAGACTTGTAAATTCCGAAACATCCAATTTATCGCATAGATTAAGTTCTTTATGGTCACGCCACTCATTTTCCTAAAATCTTTATATATACATTACAATTTGTTGTGTCTCGGAAGAGTATTTTAATCAGCTAAATAAATATAAATTTCACTTCGCTGTATGAAAAGTTCCTCGTTTTTATTGGTCAACCAAAATAACTCATTTCGTTTAAAAAAATATCAGCTTTTATGTAATTAGACAAGAACAAATTTGCACAGCTTTGATTACTTCAGATTGTAATTTGTACAAAAGCAGGGATTCGCTTTAAAACATTAAATTAAAATTAGTTAAACGTCCAAGAGAATGTGAAAGGAACTCCAAATAATATTTTGTAGATTTTCCATCTAACGAAGAAAGCATTGATTCAGTTATTTTTGAATGATCTTTTAAAACTTCCAATCTTCAATATAATCTCAACACTTCATATTTTTCCGGATCACTTTCAATACAACAAGATGTTAATGATAACAATTGCGTTATAATAGGTGGGTGATATGATTGTATGGCTCTCTAGTGGGAAATATCGTAGACATTCTCGGTGTTTGCATTACGTTTATAATGGGATCCGAGATTTCTTAGCAAATCTTCTAAATATGTTTAGTATAATTTGGGACTTATTAAAAATTTTGTTGGACTTTCATTAAGACTTACAGCAATATTGTTTTATTAATATCTTTATAATAAACTTTGCTAGAGACATAGGGATTTTCCGCAGCCATAAAGTTTCATCTGTAGAATTTTGTAGCATGTATAATTCGATTTTGTCGTAAGTCGACTTATGCTGTTATCGCTTTAAAACATATAAAATAGTGCAAAATTACACAAAAAATGTATGGGTGCAAAAATAGTGCAAAGAACTTTAAATAGTACAGATTTTGCACTATTACACAGAAAGTGGCAACGCTGCTTCATATTCATTTTGTATTATACCTCTTGGACGAAAAAAGTATGTATGTATTATTATTGCTCTCCACTTTTAAGAAAGAACAATAATTTATACTCAAACTTATTTAAGAAGAAAAAAAAATAAATGATCGAGTATATAAAATGTTTTTTTTTTGTACAAAAAAGACCTTGATCCCGCATTAAGCAACAAAAGCGAAATTGGCAAAATATACAACAACAAAAATACAATAAAAACGATTTCTAAAATTGCATGAAACATATTGTCAAAGTGTTGGCTTAAATAAATTTCAACAAAAGGAGTTTCAAGTCCATACCTAGAGAGAGAGAGAGTGAGAGAGAGACGAAGAGAGGAGGAAGGGGGCGCTTCATCCACTGAAACAAGTCAGTTGGGGCATTTGTATTATTAAACAGGCAGCCAGGCACTCCTTAAATGAAATACCAAAAAATAAAATAAATAAAAAATGAATAAAAAGAACATAAAGAACGCTTCGTCGTTTAGCGGATGATCATGACTTTACTGTCTGTTTTTTAAGTCCATACATGCATAGATTCGTGTGCCGTATATTGTTGTTTCTTGTATTTTTTTTCTTTAATTTTTTTTTTATAAAATCTCTGTGCATTCAGACAAAAAAAAAAAAGAAAAGAAAGCAAGAAAAAAAAACTCGCAGCTTGATCTTGCCCCCATATAATATCAGAACAATATACTTACAACAATTTTGTGAAGAGTATTTTATATTCATTTCATTGTATTTTTCGTTTGTACTGCTGATTTTTTTCTTGTACATATGTATATAAATAAATTCTTTGTTTGATGATGAGAGTTACCCTTTGCCTTTATGTGTTATTAGTAAAATATTAACCCATAAAGAGACGCAAAGGTTTAGGTTCAGAAATTTTTAATTAAGAAATTTTAAGTTTCTGCAAGTCATGCATCTAAATAACGAGAAAATTTTTTAGATAGATAACTTTAAATTGTCAACACTGTTTTAAGTTACAGCTGATGTAGCAGTTTCCTTTAGCACTTTGCAACGTATTTACGCAATATTTTGACCAACCAATAAACATTAAAACATTTTGATATTTTTGAAATTTCGAATGCAAATTCGAACGCAACCTTAAACAAGACTACACACTATGCGACCGACAATTCAACCAGGCAGTTGCATAAACATGTCGGAAAGTCTGTACCTACCATAAGAATTATGTAGCTTATTTAAGCAATTTATCAGTAATATACTATCACTGAGCCCATTACGAAAAGCCCTTCCAAAGAAGCCAATTACGTCCGTATTTTGAGATCCTAAAATAAAAATTGCAAATATATGAGGTTATAAAGTAAATTGGCGTAAAAACTCACTACGTTTTCACAAACGCGTACCAATGTTAAGTATAAATATTCAACTGAATCACCGTTCCCATATCCACCCAATTTCTCTCAGTGCGGCCACATTTTATCACTTGGTTCCCCCCCCCACCCCAAAATAATAGGTTAGGTTGAAGACAGAAGCCTTACGCTCCTGTCCAGGGACATACACATAAGCCAGTATACGCCTGTTGTGCGCTCTCATGCGAATTAAAAACGAACCCTATCTTTATAGGAACTCAGTATTATTTATGTAGTCCCTTCAACTTTTCCAGTCAATACCTTTACAGTGTATAATGTCCGGTAGGGTGTTATCCCCAAAAAAGCGAAAGCTGCACAATGACAAAGAAATTGCTCTGTTGTCTCGATGTCCTCTATTCATGCCCTGCATTCATTCTTATCTTTGGCTCCAATCCGGTACAATTCTCTTATAAATTAGAGTGCCCCGTTAAGATGCCGATCAGCTTTCCTAACTCCGGCTTGTTTAGTGTCAACAGTCCCCTTGTTTTGTCTACGTCCGGATCGCCCCATAAAACCTTGGTTAGATTACCCACAGTATCACTATTCCATCGTGTCCTATGGGCCATCTTCGTCCAATTTTGTAACTCAATTTTCCCTGCTTAAAAGGATTTGCATTAATTAGAGTTACTATCCGTAACGTTCTGGAAATTTTCACCAGTCCATTTGCACTTTAACTACCGGTTACGCCATAGTGGGCTAGCATCCATACAAGACGAATGTTGCCATGTACTACGTAATCGTTAATCATATTCTTGCAATTTAAAACGGTCCTAGAGTTTACTCTTTCGGTTGTGATTGCCCTAATGGCCGATAAAATATAAATAAATAAATATATTGACATCTGAGGCTCTAATATTCACACTCATCCATTTTAAAACCTCCGTGATGGCGCGATCTTCCGCCTAAAAGACTGTATTATAGTCAGGTAAGCAGAAGTAAATGTCTCCGGTGTCCGGTTCTTCTTTCGGTTCAGCAAACTCCCACGGGTTCGATTGACCCAGGAGTGTCTTTCCGGTATAAATGTCTCGTATTCAGTTATAACCCTAGTCTCTCACGTACCCTGTTGGACATTTCCGCCGTCTGGTGTGGTATGTTGTCTTGTGCGCTCCATTACCCCATCACTTAACAAAATAATGTACATATAAAGGAAAAATTAAACACAGGTGACCTCGTCAGCCCTGCTGATAATCAGCTGTTCTAAAACGAATTGAACTTCTTTAGATCCCAACTGTCAAAATAAGATTTTTTTCTGTCTCCCAGAAACTAAATTGTGCTTTATTTTCTGATAGATAGTAAAATAACACCTTGTCAATATTGTCGATAGATTCTGTAGCGATAAGGTTACCTGTCTCTCAATTTGCTTTAGCATGCACTTGTAACGAAAACCAAATGAAATTTGCCTGCTTACAAGCAACACTTATGGAGGTAGCCCTCTTCAGAAAGCATTTGACATATGTTCATAAGAAGCCAGCACAACTTTTAGGCTATTTGACAGGGCATGTCAATCACAATAACATATTCAAAATAATTATACTCTATAGAGAAGAAATGGCATATAATCGATTTCAGATATCTCAGTCTTTGCAGTCTTTTAGACAGAAATCTACCGGCAATGTGAGGATTTTGAAACCGGACATGGGTGTCATGTTCAAAGTTCAAAATATATAGAAAGGGTTCTGAAAGTCAGGCACTATACGGCCTGGACTATATAAACTCCCTGTGAACTCTAATTATCTTGCATACTTATGGTATTTATCAAAAGAAGAAGCAAACAGTGCAACAATGGAAGTAAGGCGAAGATGTAATTCCTGGGTGTCTATTGTGTAAATCGAAACGAATAAAAATGCTTTCGAATTTGTATGCTTATAACATGTAAGTTCGAAAGCATTTTCTTTCGTTTCGAATTAGAGAGTAGACCCCCTGAACTAATAAAGAACTCTTAAGAATGACTTGCTTACGAAAATTCTTATTGGATACTGAGCAATAGGGCCAATGACTGCTCATATTGTTTTGCTCCGTAAAGACTACTGTAGAGATTGTTTGATTTAAGAGGAGAAAGAAGCAGTGCATCACATAGTAACCGTTCAAGACTTCAGAAGTATCTTCTGACCCTCTTAAGGAACTGATAATATTCGTGGTCCTGGCAGCTCTAGCAAATGTCACTGCACTAACCTCATTAAATAGATTGACTCGAACAAATAGTTTGAAGTATAGAATGTTGAGCGATGTATTTTCTTCCGACGGGGTTTTCTTTAATTTGGAACGATTTTCCATCATCTTGCATCAAATCGTTGCAAAGTATAGAATGTTAGTCAAACTGTCAAGGCTGTCATAATGTATTTCCAAGTGAACTCAGAACACAGAACGAGCAAATTAAATTAATAGATACGCGTGCGTGTAGTTTGCAAATATGTTAGGTAAGGTTAGGTTAGGTTAGCAGGCTGCTGTTAAGGAAGGGTGAAATTTTAGAGTTAGGCTCAGTTGGGTCCAATGCAATGATCCCTTTGTGCTACAGTGAGTTGAACAGAAGATAATGAGAGAGGTTGATAGGGAAGGAATAGTGATAGAGAAGAAAGGGATAGAGAAAAGCTCCATTCTATAACTCTGCTTTATTGCACGTTTTTTTTTTTAAATAATTCAGTGTTGCAGCGCCTCTGGTGTCAATGAGGCATATTAAATTTTTAAGCTGTGCTTCGTAGATATTTTATTGGATATTTTACTTCGCCGATGATTCTGCTACACAATACCGACGAAGAAGAGCGCTCTGATGTTACATTAGGATTAGCATCCGTTGAAGCTGGTGTAGTTCAGTGACCATTGTCTATGCCTTCATCACAAGAACTTTTCCTACAACAACTGATACAAAGGGACACTAATGCACATCAGAAAAATGTGTGTTGTTGTTATTTAATGACTGTCGGAGACCGGGCTCGAACCCAGGACCTTCGGTCGTGTAGTCAACTTGCTAACTACTTCAGCCAACACCACCCTCTTACAAGTCAAATTAAAGGGGTCTTTGGTCACATACGGATCCTGGAGAAATTGGGAAAAATCTTATCGGAAATTTAAAAAGGGTGGAAAGGTGCAGAATAATCAGAACAGTTTATTTTAACAAAATTAACAAATTTGGGGTCGGCACTTAAAATGTATTTTGAATGCAATTCGAATAAATTGACTCACTGGTGCATCATTGCATTGCGAGCCATTTTAGCGATATTAAAAAGAAGATCTAAATAAACCCCCAAACCCTTCCCATATACTAATGTCCTCCCAGTGATGCGTCAGTTATTTAACTTAAATTCAATTGGATTAAAATGACTCTTTTAATTCACTGTAGTTGAGAACGACTATGTGAAGTTTAGATCTCCAAATACGATTATTTCAACTTGAAAATTGTTTTAGGACTCCATTAAAAAAAACCTGTTATACCTATTTAATGGGTTATTTTTCTTGCCATTTATTCGTATCTTCTTAAGCACGAATTTTATTACTTTTTATTCTTTAAGAAAATGCAGTTTGCATACTAAAATCGTTTATTTCTTTTTAATATTTGAGCTGTGAACTTGAAACGAATCAATAAGAGGTTCAATTTTCTGCACATTAATCACACATTCAATTTTTATAATTCACTTTTTATAATGGGAATGCATACATGAAAACCATAAAATTATTTCAAATAAATTTTATTAACATTAAATTAAAATTTAACAACAAAAAAATAATTAAAATCTTAAAAAATTTTATTTTCAGTTGGCATTAAATTCATCATCAATATTTAACAGTAAGTGAGCAAAAGTGAAAAGTATTTTTATAATCATCACTTGGCAAAAGAATCAATTTTAATAAAAAAAATACAAAATTTTGAGACAAAAATAAAAAAATTTTTGGAGTAAAAAAAATATAAAATAAAAGTAATAAAATCAATAATAATAAAATAAATTAAATATAAAATATAAATTGTAAGAAGAAAGGAAATAAAATAAATAAAGAAGATAATAAATTTAAAAACCTAGAAAACGGCACTTAAAAAAAACAAAAAAAAAAAGAGATTAAACCCCACTTCAAAAAAAAACACGAAAAACAGAGATTAAAAGGAACAGATACAAACAATTTTCCACATTCACACAAACATCAAAATGAGAGTATTATTAACTCCAGAAACTCACTGAGAGATTTCTCAATAGCTAAGCTACATATTCAAACTTTTCCTACAATAAAGCCCTCGACATATATAGTTTGGGCATAAACCAAATACCAACAAAATGGCTATAAACTTTTCCGCTTCGTTTGCGGCCTGTATAGCAGCCGGCCTTAAAGTGCCGCGCCAGATAATGTACTGCATAACTCAGGATACTGGGCAGCCTTATGTGCTGTACAAAGACTCTCAGGAGGCCGAGAGAAATGCTGCTGCTATTGGCGGTTCGGCTGCTCAATGGGGAAGTGAAATGTATCCGGGCATACAGCAACAGGCTCAAACACATTTAAGCGCACAACAGCAACAACAAAATGCTGCTGCGCAACTAGCGGCCAATGGCCAATCAGCAGCCACAAATGGACCACAACCTACTTCGCCGAATGGTGAACACAATGTTCGAGAAAATGGTGGCGATGGTGGCGGCGGCGGTGGGGGGACGGGAGGTGGGGGTGGCGTACGGCAACAAGGCTCGCCATCGACAAGTCCCTATCCTCCACAGCAACAGCAGCAGCGAGCGAATGGCGGCAATGAGGATGATGTGAATATGAATCAGGTGAGGTCAAAGGTAAATAACTGAGAGTGGCATAAGTGTCTTTTGAAAATAAACTGTGTTGATGGTGTGTTATCTAAGAAAAAGAGTGGAGGGAGGTACTTTCTGTAAAAATTCCGCTTGTAAAATGTATATTTTATAAAGATGTTTTTATGGAAGATACATACTTTTTATAAAATGTACATTTTAAAAGGTACTTTCTATAAAAGGTGTTTCCTATAAGAAATTGGTATTACAAAAGTAGATTTTATGAAAGGTACTTTTTGTAAGAAGTACTTTTTATAAAAGGTGGTTTTTAAAAAAGTTACTTTTTTATAAAAGGCAATTTTTATAAAAGGTCCTTTAAGAAAGGTACTTTTTATAAAAAAGGCCTACTTTTATTTATAAGGCTTTTAAAAAATTACCTTTCAGTTTTGATATTTAAGACCGGTTCAAGACGTCGAAAAAATACGTCCGTTTTAAAACTTATATTGAAAAAAAAAACAATAAAATAAGAAAACTCGTTATTGTTTTCAAAGTAAATTACAGAATGTATCGTATTGAGTGTACTTTTAATTATATAAAAAAAACCTATAATTTGTTTTTGCAAAAAAAAAGAACATTAATAATCCTTCTTTTTTGCTTTTTTAATATTTTTCGCAGGCGTCTGGTCTGCAGCATCAAAACTCCAGCCAACAAACAAATCCAAACCAAAGCTCAAATGATCCCCAACAACATCAACAGCAACAAAACGGCAGTTCTGCCGTCGCCTCAGACAATCCAGCGGGGAATAATCCACATGTACAACAAAATGGCCAAACTAACGATCACAGTAATTTTCCTACCACAAACGGTGAACTATCCGGCTACTATGCGCCACGGCATCCGGGACAAGGTGCTCTAATGGCGCCGCCCGGCTTCCCACCCTTACACTATCTCAACAAGCCCATTTTGCCAGGCCTTAACGGCAGCATGGATCAAGGTGCTGCCAATGGTCCTTCCAATGGTTTAGAGGGCTACAACCTGCCCGAACTTCTGCCCGGTCAAAATGGTTCGGCCAATAGTAATAACCAACAGAATGGACCTAATCACAATCCAGCAACCACCAATGGCTCCGGCGGACGTCATCCCACCTCTAGCAGCAATAACAACTCAACGTCTGGCAGTCATAAACCTCCTAAACCTCACAGTGATCTAAGGCTGTTCAAGTGTCTGACATGCGGCAAAGACTTTAAGCAGAAAAGCACCTTGCTGCAGCATGATCGCATACATACAGATGCCCGGCCGTATCCTTGTTCGGAATGCGGCAAACGTTTTCGCCAGCAATCACATCTGACGCAACATTTACGCATACACGCCAATGAAAAGCCCTTCACTTGCGGTTACTGCAATCGAGGCTTCAGACAGCGGGCGATACTGAATCAGCATGTTCGCATCCATTCGGGTGAGAAGCCCTTTGCGTGTCCCGAGTGCGGCAAGCACTTTCGCCAGAAGGCCATCCTTAATCAACATGTGCGAACCCACCAAGGCGAGCGACAGTTCTTGAATAAATTCTTGAAAAAAAAAACAAACAAAAAAGAGAAAATTAGAACAGAAATTTTGCAAAATCAAACCAAGAAAAACGATAAACCGAGAGTTACAGTTTAGGGAACATTTTTGGCAAAACAAATTACAAAATTTTTTTTCCTGCAATTTGGAACTTTTTTTTCAAAAGAATTATATACACAAAGCACTTTGTTAACAAGGAATTGGCTTGATTTTCCAAAACTAATGGCTTTAAAAGGCCTCCAAAGAAAGAAACACTCGTTCGCCTTAAATTTTAAAATTTTGCTAAACTTTTCGAAAATTTCGCCTTTAAGGCCATTATTTTGGAAAATCTTTTTTTGTAAAAAAAAATCTGGCAAATACTTTCAAAATTTTTAAATTAACTGTATGGCTCTCATTTTTTAAATTAAGTCTAAAACTCTATTACTGAGGAAAGTGCTGAAGCACTTCGTCGTTTCTCCTTTTACTCTCTCTCTCTCTCTCTCTCTCTCATCTTAGTAGTTTAGCGTAGTGTTAAGAAAATACTTTAAAACAAACAAGTTTTGAAGTTGTAATAAAATAAAACCTTTTATTCTCTTCCTTTGCGTAGATGTATCGCCACATCTTATATTTAAAAACGGTCCGCATCCGACGTTGTGGCCCCAAGATGTACCTTTTCCGGGCGAGGAAAATGATACTAAAAATGGCATTGCTGGCGATGGTTATCACGATGAGGATTCTCAAGGTGGCCAAGATGGTGGTATACACTATCCCGCATACTTTAAAGATGGTAAAGGTGGGTTAAGGCCCTTTACTGTCTGCAAAGAAAGTTGTGAAAATGTTTGTTGTTTTTTTGTTTTGAAGGTCAAAAAATCTTACCCGATGTCTTGCAACACATTGGCATCCGTCCGGCCAACATGCCACTGTATGTACGTTGTCCTATATGTGATAAGGAATTCAAACAGAAGACCACACTGCTACAGCATGGTTGCATACATATCGAATCGCGTCCTTATCCCTGTCCCGAGTGCGGTAAACGATTCCGTCAGCAGTCGCATTTGACACAACATTTACGAATACATACCAATGAAAAGCCATTCGGTTGTCTTTACTGTCCGCGTTTCTTCCGCCAGCGAACCATATTGAATCAGGTAAAGTTACTTGCAAAATACATGCACATGTATACGGGGTGTTCTTTAATCTCAATTTCAACAAAATATAATTTGTTTATTTACAGCACATACGCATACATACCGGAGAAAAACCGTACAAATGTGCCCAATGTGGTAAAGATTTCCGTCAGAAGGCTATTTTGGATCAGCATACACGGACGCACCAGGTAGTGGTACAATTAAAAAGTTTTTTTTACACTAAATGAATTCAGTTCTGACACTAGAACTTGTAGATTTTTCCATTACCGTGTATGATTCTTGCGCGCAAAATCTTAAAATTCTTGCAAATTTTAAAAATCTCTGAGTTTTATTCACAATAGCTAAGTTTTTTTTTGTCGAATTCTCGTCATAATACGAAATGAAAATTCATCTGATCAGCACTTTCGACTACAGTCGAAGATCGAAAGTTGCTCATAATAAGGGCTTAAAGGCTCAGTTAGCCGACTGTAATGGAATGTAACTGCAACGGAAGGAAACAGCTGATCTGCTGTAAACACAAACTTGAAACTCCACTCATTCTGACGATGAGAGAAAATAATTGGGATTGAACAAGTGCGCGTGGATCCTCTAGAATAGAGGAAATGTTTACTTTACTTTACTTAAAAAAATATCTTAAAAATAGTGGCTTTTTATATCTGAGCAAAATCCAGGATTTCGAGCAAAATATAGTAGATTTTCCAAACAAAACAAAATCTACTTTGTCACTAGATTTGGTCGAAATTCTACTTAAAATCTGATATGTATTACTCAATGGTGGCAGGTGTGTTTTTTTTTCAAAATGGTTCTTTCTACAACAGATGTCTGAATTAACTATATGGCAGTTGTTTCGATGTAGTTTAGGAAAAATTCCAGTCAATGGTTTTTGTTTTGGATAAGAAATCTTAATAAATGTCCAAAAAAACTTTGTACAAACGCTATAGATTTTGAAATCTATTAGATTTGGTGCAAGTGTAAATGTCTTATAGAATATTACAAATATGTAAAGATAAAAGAAACTTCTTAATTTTTCGTTTTTCTAAAAAAAAATAATTTCAGGGTGATCGTCCCTTCTGCTGTCCTATGCCTAATTGCCGTCGGCGTTTCGCTACCGAAAACGAAGTAACCAAACATATTGACAACCACATGAATCCGAGTGCGACAAAGACACGGCGGGCCAATAATACCAACAGCAATACGACACACTCAGCGGCTGCAGTGGCAACAGCAGCAGCTGCTGCCGCTGCCAATCATTTAATGAATGAAACCAAAAATGCAGCAGCACAGCAGTTTCTAAACAACAACAACCCAGTTGCACAGCCGGTGGAAAACAAAAACAATCTACTACCGCGTTCAATGGGAGGTGGGGGAGCAAATCCAGGATCGCAAGTGAAAAATGAATTGTACTTCCCTCAATGCTATGGTCCACCATTCCAACATCCCTTTCAAGGTCAGCCCCAAGCAGCTCATGCCGGTCCCGTACAACCACCCGTATCGGTGAGTGTGGCAAATTCAGTAGCACCAGGCGTAGTGGTGCAACAAAACGCTGGCAGCTCGGTAGTGGCTCAGTGACATCCCCCAAATGCGGGAACAACAGCAACTGTGACGTCGGCTGGAGGCAGTAGTAGTGGAGGTGGCGGTGGCGGGACTGCGGCTGTCAGTAATGCGGGTAGCTCGAATACAACAACTGCTCATAATCATCATCAGCATCAACAACAACAACAACATGCCAGCAGTTCTGCTAATCAAGCACCACAAACTGTAACACTGTCCATAACATTGCCGCCCGTGGGAAGTATGCCACCCACAGCAGCCGCTGTAGCAGCAGCTGCAACGGCCACCTCTTCCCATCATCATCAGGGCCACACCACGCACGCTCACAATCAACCGCCACCAGCTCATCCACCACCTACAGGACCTCCACCCACTCTATCCCATGCTATTCCTATACATCCACATATACACTCAATATTCGGATCTCTATGATAATATCAACAATCCTAAGTATACAATGATTTTTCTTAAAAAACCTACATATATTTTTCTGATGTTTTAGCACATACTGACATAAATAACTTTTTGATTTATGTATATTCAAAAACACAAAGAGTCCTTTTTAAGCGTTTAAGCTAAACGAATAGATATGCTGAGCAAAATCATAAGAATTTTCAAATTCATACAAAAGCAAAATGCAAGCAATTACATACATACATACAAAAAATGTTTTAGAAACGTGTACATTTTTAAAATTAAGTCAAACATCAAAAATAAAAACGCTGAAGCGTTTCATTTTTTATTTTCTTTTAAAGAAAGAGCAACTAGTCTTTTCGAAAAGGACTCTAAACTTGGTAAACTTACATAAAAACAAATACATTTTTTTACCTTTCCCTGAAATTATAAATAAAATTTATATATATATATATATATATTATTTTACGCATTAAAAATTTATAATTTTAAATTTAAAAAACAAAAACATTACTTCACTATCTATTCTTAAAAAAGAAAGACTTAAAAATACGAAATATATCTTTGCAATGTGTTTCAAAATGAAATGGAAAATAACAGTACAAATCAAGTTTAAATTATTCACAATAATGACGAGTGCCGTAATGTGAAATGTTTGCAAGTGCACAGCTCTGTTTTATACGATTCACAATAGTAGTGACGAAGCTTAAATTAAAGTGAGCTGCAAATTGTTTGCTTCTAAAATTGTGCAAGAAAATTAAATTAAAATTAGTTGTGTTTGAATTTAGTACGATATGTGTATTAAAGTATAATATCATAGTTTAAGTGATAATTGCGGAGAAAACATTTGGCATTAATTAAGGTATGTTGTGATAAATTTGTATGTAATGATTTTGGCCTTGCGGGTCAAAAGTGGCCAATTTGATATTGGCCTTCTCAATAGTGCTTAAAGTGTATGTTTGCAATAATCAGGCTAAAATAATCTTGCTGGCCTTGGGGATAATGGATTGTTTTAGAATTTTTTAATTACATAGTGCAAGTAATTTCGCCACCCATGAGTGAAAAGGTGTTCCTGTTTATTTTGGGGAAAAATATACATATGTATGTACATACATATGTATATGTATGTATACATTTACTAAAATAACGTCATAACTCAAAAAATTAAATTTTTGAGCTAATGATGCAGAATTTATCCTCATATCGAATGCCTCACACTCTAGCAAAATTATTAAATACAATTCCTGTATCTTGCGGATACTGATTAAGATTTATTTCATGTTCTACCATGATATATTTTTAATGCTAAAGTGTATAAAAATTTGGTTTAAAATACTTTCGCTAACGAAACATTATTCGACCCTTTACAAAGGCAGCAAGATGGCCGGCATTGCCTGCATACAGTTTGATTGTTTTTTGAATTTCTTAACGAAAAAAAAGTATCCCCAGAAATAGATTTATGGGCATGATCTCCATTCGAAGTGAAACCATGCGCTCATGCAAATGTTATAACTATGATTTCATATTCCTCTGATTCCAAATTTCGGCATTCGATATCGATCGAATTTTAAAAATACTTCAATAGAGTCGAAATAAAAATATTTTTAAATTTCATTCGATATCGTAATTGATTGAAATTTTAAAATATTTCAATAGAATTTAAATGAAAAATTTTTAAATTTCGTTCGATATCGAATTGCTATAAAAAATATCCCTCACGTTTAAAAGAAAGACTAAAGTCCATATTTACACTATGCAAGTCTTATTGCTAAGCTGATTAGTTTGTTAGGAAAGAGAGACGAGGGGAAAAGAAACTTTACTGTTCTCCTCGTCTCTCTCTCCATCAAACTAATCAGCTTAGCAATAAGACTTGCATAGTGTAAATATGGACAAAAGAAAGTGTCTGCAGTTAAAATCTATAGGGTGTTTTTTTAGAGGTGTAGAACTTCGAATTGAAATAAAACACAAGAAAATCGTTTTAATGTCCATCAATTTGGCTTTATTGGAAGGACAATTTTATGCCATTAACGTTTAAATATGATTTCGGGTATGTGGCCGCCGCGGCTGGCTCGAATAAAGCCAATTCTACAGGTCCAATTTTCAACCACTTTTTCGAGCATATGGGGCCGTATGTTGGCAATAACGCCACGAATGTTGGCTTCCAAGTCCCCTAACGTTTCTGGTTTGTTGGCGTAGACGAGCGACTTCACATAGCCCCAAAGAAAATAATCCAATGGTGTCAAATCACACGATCTTGGTGGCCAATCCATGGTTAACCGAATTAATTGCTCTGATGGACGATTATGTCGACCATAAAATGGACGGAGCTTGCGGTAAACTTCGCGAACTGAACCATTATTTTCGAAATAAATTTGCACGATTTGCAAGCGTTGTTCTTTTGTCAACCTGTTCATGATGAAATGGCAAACCAAACTAAATATTAATCACTTGACAGCTGACAAAATGGCCGCCAGTTAAAAAAGTGATGCCAACTTAAAGTTCTATAGCTCAATAAAAAACACCCTATATAATCTCAACATTGGCGGGCGATTTCTTAAGCTAGTACATCTGCAAAAGAACGTTAAAATATGTTTATAAATACGAGTATATAACAATGTATGCACTTTCACGTTAAAAACGTATTCTTGTGAGATACATATGTACATATGTATCTAACCTTAACTTTAATGCAAATTTATTAATACACCATTAGTTAGTTGCTTTTTATTTCCTCAACTTTTAAATACATTGCAAAAATAATATTTTGAAATGTGCAAGAAATTTTTTAATTTAAAGAGCAGCTTTAGTATACTTTTTATTTTAAATAATAGTTTTCTTAGAAATTTTATTTTGTAAGATTTTTTTTTTCGTTATTTAGTTAAGGCAATTTATTATCATATATTTTGTTACTAAAAACTTTTTTTTATTAGTTAGTTAACTATCCTTATTTGCTATATTTGTGTTTTAATTTATTACAAAAAAAAATTTTTTTTAGTTACATATCGCTGCTTTAATGCAACATGGTGATAAATGTAAATAGCTAGTTTTGCAGAAAATTTTACAATTTTCAATTTACACATGCAGTTCAATGAGGACATAAAAATATTTGCTTTCTCATGAGATGAGTGTACAAGGCTTTTGTATAATTTAATTTAACGAATTTTTCTGCAGTTTAACCTCTAAAAAAATAGTTTCAGAGACACATATGTATGACTATGTTGCAATTAAGTAGCGATGTGACACATACATGCATATGTACACATATTTTTATAGAATTGTGATTATTTTAGCTGTCAATTTGAAATTCTTTAAAATGCAACAGGTACATATTTAAAACAAATATAAAAAAAAAACGTCTTCCCCCTTCAAAATTTATTTGTTTTACAAGTAAAAAGAAAAATGCTTTTCAAACCACTTTGTCCATATAATTTTGTTGCAAAACTCATTGTAGACTCCAGTGTGCCATAAAACAAAAAAAAAAAAAAAGATATACATACATATAAATTGCAAGAAAGTATTCCTATAGAAAGTATAAAAAGTCATTACATTTTTTTTTTTCCTTTAAATATAAACATTAACTATTAATTTCATCGTGTGTATTGAATTGTATAAAAGAAATATCGTTGTCTATTCGTAGATAAAAAGGCATTTATTCTATAATCTGAATTACATTAAAGTATGTAAAATATTCATTTGAACTCTTATGTTTTTCGCTTTGGTCCTCTTTTCATTTTAAACTTTTTTTCCATTATTTTTCTTCTCACACCTTTAAAATTTTAAGTTAAGTAATGAAAACACAAGTGTCAAAAATTTCATTGTTTTTTTTTAAATGTTTCTCTTTAAATTTTTGTTTAAGTTTATCATTACATTTTATATATTTGTAGTTATTAAGTTTTATTATTTAACTTTTAGTTTTATGTTCTTTCACAAAACACAAAATATTTATATGAATAAATTAAATTATAAAAATTTTTTATTTTTATTTTCGTTTTATTTATTGGATTTTTGTTTTTTGTTATTTTTGTAAAACAAAAAAAGAAAATGGGGTATCAACTAACATTTTTGGTCACACAATCATTTGGCAAACAAAAAACAAAGACATCTTTTGGCTTGTAATATCTATAAATATATTCAAAGAAAAGGCTTAAAGGAAATTAAAGCGAAAAGTTGTAAGAAAAAAAGAGGTTTCAAAAGTAACATAATTTGCACATAAATTGTATAAAATGTAAATTTTTTTATACGTATTGGATTATTTAAAAATTACCCTTATTTAAAATATCAGTAGTTAAATTATGGCATTTAATATCAAGCGAAATTTAAATATATTTCAAAAGAATTTAAATTTAAATATTTTGCAATTTCGTGCGATATCGGATGTTTTAATTTGCCTCCAGATTTTAACAAAGCGAGTTTTGTTCTGAATAACGTACATATATCGTTGAAAATTCGCGTTTTCGATTTTAATACGCCAAACAGGCGCTCTAACAATTAAAAGCGCTAAAATTTTGGCGTTTTTCGGCCGCTAGGGTACACTCAACAATCTGGGGGGTCTACTGTATAATTCGAAACGAAAGGAAATTCGAATTGTAATGTTAATAGCATTCAAATTCAAAAGCATTTTCTTTCGTTTCGAAATACAGAGCAGACCCCCTCGTCACTTTTTTTAACTGCACTTTATCGAAACACATGTCCCTAAAAATTTTCAAACCTTTGTCATAACAATCAGCCGAATTCAAAATGAAAATGAAGAAACTCTACCTCAGTCACTTGAATAATTTTGTACAGTTTTTTCCTCCTACAACTAAAAAAGTGTAGTTACGTGCTTTTGCACTTCAGCTAATGATATGTAGATATGTATATGTACATATGTTATATACATATATATAAAAGTGTTTTTCACAATAAATTTCAGCGGTGTAAAGAAATTGCAGCTTTTTCACGGTACCAAATAAAAAAGTTTCAGGCAAAAAATTTCTTTAAAAATGGTGCAAATAAATAAATAAAGTTTATTGTGAATTATTGAATTTTTATTCAAAGCAATTTTTAAATATTTTAATTGTTAAAAAAGTTGAAGTCCATTGAAATTTCCATACAAACACAATTTAAATTTTACGAAAATGTACTCGATATCGAATTACGGCATAATTTGCACCCCTGGAGAGTAACAGAACTTTGAGGTTTCGAAACTCGCAATTCGACAGCGCAATTAGCGTTTAGTGAACTACTTTTTGGCTTTGCAGTTGAATCTCAATTCTAGTAGCAATAAACTTTCAGGCATTCTTCAATTTATTTTACAAAAGTATATGAAATTTTTGTTAAAATTTTAAAGGCCTTATTCATAAAAAATAGTTTTGGCTTATGAAATTTGTTTTGTAAAACAAAGTTATTTTTTATGAATACGGCAGCAAGTGTTTTGCTTTAGTTTTGTTTTCTCTCTTTTCAAATCGGCCATTAAAGAGAGAATAACCGTTTTTGTGCAACTCAGTGTGTTATTGTGAATGACAAACAGCAAGCAAAGCGCTTGAATGACCCGCAAGTGTCATTTAAGCGATTTTCAGCACATAAATAACAATTAATTAATTCGTTACAAATTTTGGCCTTTTAACCTCCGATTTTTTTATAACTTTTTTCTCAAAAATAATTTCTTTTTTGCAGTTTTTAATTAATAAATTATTTGAAACCAAAATAAATTGCAAAAATTGTAAAGTTTGGTAAATAATTAATGTAAATACAAAAGTTTTATAGTTGGAAAAGAAATTTAAGTAAATAATAACAAAATATCTAAATTATTAACAAAATTATTTGTTTGGTATTTTTAAACTGTTGTTTTAATTAGACAAAATTTTATTAAATAAAATTATTATTTAGGCCCATATCATAAATTAATTAAAAATAAAAACAACACAGTAATTAAACAAAATTAAAGTTTCGGCAAAAGATTTTTGGACAAATATTCAAAACATCACACACATACACAAAAATAATATATTTTTAACAAGGCATATGAAAAATAATTAGCTTTTATTAGAATTATATTATATACAAAAGTAATATAAGCAATGCATGACATGATTTTCTTTTTTTTTTTAAATGACCTAAACTAAAAATTAATTCAGTCAGAAACAACTTTTGGCTTAAAAATTATATTATATAAATTATTAAAAATTTAAAAAAAGAGGAAAATAAATCATGCCAACAAAATGTAGTTCTAGTAAAAGCATTAAATAATTAGACTGAATGTCACTGTGATACACTTAATGATAAAAATAAACAACCCTTGTATATAAAACTTTTGTAAATTAAAAAAAAATAAGGTAAAAACATTTTAGGCCCTTAATTAACAAAATTAATCAAAATTTTTTTGTAAAAAGCTAAAATTAATATTCCTAAAGAAGTAACAAAATTATTAAAATTTTAAACAAAATTATCAAAATTTTTTACTCCATTTTATGAAAAAACTCAAAATCTTTTGTTTATTTCTTATTTAGTTTTTACATTATTTTTTTTTTAATTTTTTTTTAAATTTTTAAGTTTAATGTGTGTATATAATCTCAAAAAAAAAAGCTCCAAAAATAATATATATTAAAAGAAACTGGACTTAAAACAAAAGAATATCAACAGAAAGGTATTTAATTATACCCATTGCCCAGACCAAGACTTACAAAACAAAAAACCGGTAAAGAGAAAAAAATGTATCAAAACACAGGCTTAATCTCTTGTGTGTAACTCCCTTTCATAAAATAGGGGTTTAGCTCTTTTTAAACTTTATTTAAAAAATAAAAATATATATAACAAACAATTTTGAAAATCTTGAAAACAAATACATAATTACATAATTATTATAATACTAAACAAACCAAAAAAAAAAAATAAAAAATTATAACGAACCTTCGATAACCCATACAATTACGGACCGCAATTTTGAACAAAATTCAAAATTTTTGCTAACTTTTGGCGATGATTATGCACATATAGTTTCTTTTTTCAATGTAAAATAAACGCAATTAAATTTGTTCACCACCAAACCTCTGCAAAATGAAATAATTAATTACAACAACAAAGCAAACCACACACCTAAAAACTATATTTCTATTGGGAATTTTCTTTTTTTTTTTTTTTAAATAAAAGTGAATTCCCAATAAATTTAGTTCAAACAATTCTCTAATTGACCAAACAATACAAAAACCAACAAACAAACAAAGAAAAAAAACAGAAGAAAATATTAAGAAATGATTTTTTTTAATACAATATATAAACAATTATTTAAAAAGAACAAACAAGAAATGCAAAACCAGAATGCTAACAATATGAACAAGTAAAATAAAATAAAACCTAACAAATCTACAATAGCCCAATTTATGAACCAAAAGTACAAATAATTTTTAACAAGATTTTAAAATTGCAGTCTGAAAGCCATAATAATAAATAATAAAATACATACTAAATGTGTGTATAAAAAAATTAATAATAATAAATACTTTAACAACCATAAAATTAACTTTATAATGACAAAAAAAAATAAAAAATACTGAGTAAAAAAAAAACAGGCAAACTGAAAAGTTTTCGAATGAATAAAAATTTTGTGGAAAAAAAATAAAAATTTACATAAAAATATCTGGTCATACAAATATAAATTTGAAAGAAAAATCAGTTTAAATAAAATGGTTGATAGTTAAATTAAACAAAAGTGGGAAAATTACATAAATTAAACATTTAGATTATTTATAGAATTGTGACGATGCCATATATAATTATAATATAATTCTGATATAATTTTTTTTTTTTTTTTGAAAGTCCAAATGAAAAAAGACTTTATAGTTTTAATAGCTTACCTTCAGGTCATTTCAATAATTTCGGTTTAATCGACCTATTACACGAATTCACCGAAATTCTGTTATACATACATAAAAAAAAACACTCTCGACATTAGATATCTTCCATTCATTTAGAATTTTAGAATTTATAAACTGAAATTTACACAATTCACTGCATAGTAGGGACTACTTGTTAACTCATTTAGAAACCGCATAGAAAACGTATTATAATGTAACCCTAAGCCTTAGCGTTTGCGAACTTTTAATTTTTATTCGTTGTAAAGACGTTTTTGAAACAATGTTCACCCTTGGAAGTCTTTTTTTTTTAAGAGAAGTAACACTCAGGCAATGAATGCCTACTACTATTACTAGATGTTACCTTTTTTAGGAAAGGGATAGTGATAGAGAAGACAGGTGTTGAAGGAAGAGACAGGAAAATTACATATCATTATTTATTTTTATTAAAATAATCGTCTATGTTCCGGCTACCGAATCGTTTTCACAAATTTGCTTGTAAGGCTACACCTGTTTAAGTTGAAATTTTGAATAAACAAATTAATAGCATGTGCTCTAGCATCTGAATTTAGAAAAAAGAAATAATTTGGAAATGGACGAGTTCACATATTTTTATTTTTTCGTTGCGTTTTACTTTCACAATACTATTTTCAAGTGAGAAGAATAGGAATTTCATTGTTGAAATGTGGAAATTGACATACATATGCAATTGCTTGAAAACAAATGCAGCGTGATACTGAAGAGATTAATTAAATGTACTAAATTAACCAATGGTGTGTGTACTGTGTAACTCGAAACGAAAGAAAATGCTTTCGAATTTGTATGCTTATAACATGTAAATTCGAAAGTCTTGTCTTTCGTTTCGAATTACAGCATAGACCCCCTGATGTACTTTTCGAGTTTGAATAGTACCAAAAAAAAGTACAATTGTACCAACTTTACCAACCCTGCTTTCCTTGCATTTTAGTTGTTATAAATTTTTGTAGTGCGCGGATGTGTGTAAGTAAATTTTCGGCTAAATTATTTAAAAAATGGGGTAAATACAATTTAAAAAGTATGTATGCATATCGTTAAGGATCAATCCCGGTCTATGCGACGTCTTTGACCGCCCAGTGTAACCTAAGAAGTATGTACATATGTATGTATGTTTATACTCTTTGACAATATAAAAAATGTTCTTGACATTCGTATCATTGCACGGTGGTATAAATCTTTACAGTGCGTGAGAAGTACATACATACATATGTACATACATACATACATATATCACTACTCTCAAAAAACAGTTTTTTAAGTAAAAAAAGAAAAACCTCGCTATCAATATCTAACATATGTACGTACAATCAAACACAAAATACATACTAACATACAAAAATACGCATATCCATACATACATACATATGCAAGTATGTACATGCATACATATCATTATATAAAAATAAGCAACAAGCGCCTTTTTTGTTGCTAAGTGACAAGAAATTTCAAAAACCAAGAGAAAACTAGTAACACATGACTTGTTGTATCAAGGCGAATTGACTTTTTCGAAGTAACACTCAGGCCAATGAATGCCTTTTGAAATAAGATAAAAACAAAAGAACATATGTACATACATATGTATGTACATGCATACACACATGCAATGCAATTCGATTTTATTTTGTAAATCCGTTTTATCTAGTCTCTTAAATTTATTAACATCTCTATCCCCTATTCCAAAACAAAATCCAATTAGTAAATATCCTATTACCCCTAATCTTAACATCCGTTTCTATTGCAGCTTCTACTAAATTTTGCTCTTGCTTAAAATACATCCCAAACAAATTCGAATATTCTCTTTAATTCGTTTTCGTTTTTTTTTCTCTTATTGTTTTTTAGTTTCCATAATTGTTCTTAAACTGTGCCTTTTTGCTGTTTTATCCTAAATGTATTCCCCTCCCACAGTCTCTCAAAGTCAACTAATTCCTGGCAAATATGTTCATATGGATTAAATCAGCTCTCAAGACTTTTCCATATTCCTTGTTCCCCTATTTTAAAAAATCATTTGCAAGCTTTGTCCCCGTCGATACAGTAAAAAAATTCTGTTTAAATTCGTCTGAATACTGCGAAATTTTTGGTTCTCCAGCTTATTTTCTATAATTCATATGAGAAGGAGAAACTTACTTTGCAGCAAATGTTTTCTTTTAGGGGAAATAAGAAACTGGAAAGTCGCTAACTTCGAAAGCTCGAAACTCAGTTTTTATTTATCTCACAATCTGCTAATATAGGGGAAATTAATTCTCGGTAAAAATTAATTCCTTGGGAATGTACTCCCTGGGAATATTTGGAGTTTGGTCTGGTTTTATTTATTCGCAAGCATAAGCGCTTTTCTCAAATGCAGGTTCCTGGATTTTTTTGTTTATTTATTAAGTATGTATAATTTTTACAATTTAAATATGTACATTTTTGTATGTGCCATTTTCTTCAATTCCAGTTAAATTTTTTCTCAGCCCCTCTCAAAAACAACTCGAGTATTTAATTTTTTTGTTTTTGTTCTTAAATCTATTGCCCCTAATCTCATAGCCAAAATAAAAAGCTTACTGCATTTCTCCTCATTTTTTCGTATTCAATATTTGCAGCGCGTGAACGTCTTGAAGAAAAACTCAATCATCTTTCTCAAAAACATTTTTTTTTGAAGAAACATTTCCCCTACTGCTAAATTTGTCTCATCTGTTTAGTTGTTTTAATAAGAGTTTTCTTTATTTTTTTTTTTTAATGCATTCAGGGATGGACTTGTTATGGTTTGCTTTAATGTGCTTAGATTATTTAAAGTTGCCAGATGTCATTTTTATAAAATCGTCGATATATGTAGTTTTAAAATAACGCTTTTATTAATTCAAAGCAACCATTTAAAAAAGCGCAATTTTTCAATTGAAAAATATTTTTTAAGCATTTTAAGTATTATATCTATTTTCCACACTGCTTCAATTGATTTTACTATGAACCATATTATTTACTTAAAATAAGATCAAAATTAAATCATAACTAAAAAGTCCTTTCTTCTTTTAATAAAAAAGTTAATTAAAACAAAAACATTTAATCATATAAAAAGTATACGTATTTAGTGTTTAGAAAGTAATGAAAAAAATTTTTGTTTTAATTTTTCAATAAAACAGAGTATTTTTTTCTTCAGCAAAATCATTATCCCGGCTTTCAAAAATAATTCAAAATTATAATTCAATTTGCCTATCAAAAAATTACAAACAATAAAACTAAATAAAATATTAAATAAACAGAAAATTTAAACTCAACCGAAAGAAAAAAATCAATAAAAATAGCCGCTTTCTGCAATAGTGATAATAGTTTTTAAGTCATCTTGAGTAAAATAAAAAAGAACAACATATGGAAAAGCCAATTCAGTTAATTAATTTAAATTGAAAATACTATTATTATTATTATTAATAAACCAAACAAAGAAAACAGCAAGATTAAATCATAGTACTAGTATTTAAATTTAAAACAGTATAAAGATTTTAAGTAAAAAATATTAAAAGTTTATTTACATATTACATATAGGAAGAAAACTATCTTTAAATCATTAAATATCAAATAAACAATATTAATTTTAGTCAAAATAAATTGATTTGATTTAGTTTTCTTATAAATATAATTTAATTCATTTTGCTAATAAAATTTTGACATGTGCAATAAAGCAAAAAAAATTCACCTATTTTTAATTATAAAATACTATTTTTCATTAACAAAATAATAAGAAAAGAACATTAAGCGAATACATACCATATACATAAGTGTTGTATGACTTAAAAATAAAACAAATATGCAAGAAAATAAGCAAGATTTTAATAAAAACTTCAACAGAAAATAGCAAAATGATTGATTGTATATGAAAGTAAACAGCAATAAAGAACTGATAAAAATTTATAAAAAAAACTATCCCAGCATTAATAATGAAATCGGAAAGAAATAAAATAAAAACTAAATGTTTCTATTTATTACACAAAAATTCTTATTTTTTTTAAACAACAATAGCCTCATTAGCCATAGTAAAATTTAATTAAAAAACCAATCAAAGTTAAACAAAATTTTATTTGAAAACATTTGAAGAAATATTTTAAGGAGTTTCAAAAACTTATACGATGGTTTTAATATATATTTTCATTTAGTAATATAATTTATTAATCAAAATAAGGTTCCTTGTAACGAATTAAAATGCAATATTATATATAAAATAGGTAATATTTATTAAATAGTTGTATAAAATATATTCTTATTGCAGTTTTTCTTTATTTGTTTATATTATTTTTACATAATATATTTTAAAGCAACATATTAAACAAAAGCGCCTATATAATAAAACCAAAGTGTAAGACAGTTAAAAATTTTAATAAAACTAGTTTTTATTTATAAGCAATTCCACAAAAACTCAAAGTATATAGTTTATAAATCTAACAACAACAAAATCAATTGTTTAAACAATAAAACAAGCCGTTCAGAATTATGTTATATATTGTATAGTTAAAAAAGAAAAAAACAATTTAACTAAAAAAGTAAAACTTAATCGATTAAAATGATGGTAAGAAAAGTTTTAAAAATGAATATCGCTATTCTACCTCGATATTTATTGTGAGTATTATTTATGTTTAATTTATGTATGCATACATCAAAAATTTTTCCATATATTATTAAATTGTTCAACGGTGTTCTATATGGAAATCTTTCTCTGATAAATCCTCAAAAAAAATCACTTAATTTTGAGTTTCTATATATTTTTTTTTTATATATATTGAATTTCTTAATATGTTTTCTTTTAACAAAGCTTCTGGACTAAAAAATCGTCTAATAAATGTGGCACTGTTTTGTATTTTGGAAGGCAAACGATTTTTCTAGAACATCTCTGCTAATATGCTTAAGAAAAAATAATGCACTTTCCCATGCCTGTGTTAATGAAGTGCTGCCAAGTTCTTGCATTTTATATTGAGTGCATTTTGTGCAGCGTAGTAGCCTGGCTTGAAAAAGTATAAAGTGAAGTTATTTTTTTTTTAACTCCAAGTTTTACTGATAAAGTGTAAAGTTTTTGCGGAACTATTCTTTATTATTAAATCGGAGCCTCCAAATAAAAGAAGGATGGAAGTTGTAAGTCTATCAAATTGTAAAATTGTCTAAAAAAAAAAGTTAAATATGTAGTACATATACATATGTATGTATGTAAGGATTAACGGTAATTATGTATATCTTTTTAAAGTTGCTACCAATTCATTTGTTTTAAGTATGTTACTACATTTAGTAAATTTGTTAAAATTTCTACGATTTGGGGGTCATTCATTCATGCTTAGATCCATATGTAAGTACATATATACATACATGCATACTTACATGCATACTTACATAAGGTGAGCCACCAGAAAGAAGCAATGAATGAATGGTAATTATAACTTTTTATCGTAGTTTAAAGTTGCTACCAAATCATTTCCACGTCCAATTAGTACATACATATTGATGCATATATACATAATGTGTATGGATGTACATAAGTACATACGGTGAGCCACCAAGAACTTCCAAACATATTCTTAAAAAAATGAAACAACATTAGGTTGTATCCTATTGCTCTACCTATACTTCATTATTGAAGTTTGACACACAACCGTCAACACTTTGGTCTCTGAGAAGACTACGGATTGTTTACGGTCCTATGCATAATGAAAAACTAGCATGAAGTTAGCATAAGTGGAAAATTTAACATGATCTTGACGAGTTTCACCATACAACTTGACATTAAAAATCAACACATATGTAGTTTTAACCCAATATGAAATCTTGGTGTGATTTTTAATGTAAAATTGTATGGCAAAACTCGTTAAGATCAAGTTAAATTTTGCCACTTATGCTAACTTCATGCTAAAGTGGCAACATTTAACATGATCTTGACGAGTTTCGCCATACAATTTGACATTAAAAATCAACACATATGTAGTTTTAACCCAATATGAAATCTTGGTGTGATTTTTAATGTAAAATTGTATGGCAAAACTCATTGAGATCATGTTCAATTTGGCCACTTCTGCTAACTTCATGCTAGTTTTACATTATGCATAGGGCCGTTAGTGTCTACATAACTATATATCTCGTCCTGGCATTCTCTTAAACATTCCGTTGATTCTCGGAGCAGATAAACGGAAATTTTCTTGGGGTTCTTTAATAATTTGCTTAGTGTTTTTTTAAATTCGTCGATTTCGAAGGATTCTGTATGAAGATAAAATTTTTCTTATTATTGTTTGTTAAAATCTTCACTGTTTTAATAATTTTTAAATACATATTTATTTATATTTTAATTTTTATATTACTCTAACAACTATATATCGACGGCTTATATTCAATACCTGCCATACGCCAAAACACAATTTTTCAGGAGAGAGAAAAAACTGTTTCATTCCAAAATTCTTAAGATATGAATTAATCTTTCTTCTATATTTTTTAAATATGACTACTGAGTCACCCTTATAAAAAATAGAACTTTTTACTCTATTCGTAGCGATATGGTAGATGCCGGGTATTGCAACTGAAATCTTCAAATATTTTTATGGCGTATAGCGGTTATTGCACAGTAATAAAAATATTTTTTTTTTTTTGCTCTAATATGTAATTTTATTAAATTAAGCATTTGTTTAACGTTTTTCTAACATAAAAGAATTCAATAACAAAACAATAACAAAAAAATAAACATTATTAAAAAAAAGGTAATTCAAATTGGAAATTTATTCGTTCCGTATTCTCAATGTATGGCGTATGGCGGGTATTGTATTAAAAAAAATCGTGCGGTTGACAGCGATATCACAAATATTAAAAAAAGGACTTATATTAATATTTTTTCGGAAATTTTTGTCAGAGATTAAGCTGGCATCAGTGAACAATTTGCGATCAAAAAGTGATTTTCCAAAAATTGGTGTATAACGGGTATTGAATATAAGCCCTCGATATGGCTCTATTGGTTCTTTTTTTTTAATATAAATAAATAAAACTTAGTTCTTCATCAACTGAGAACCCAAAATTATTAGTATACACATCAAATATCTCTAAAGGTAGGGCTACCGACTTTAAATAAACTTTCATTGTTTGGCAAAAATATCTTATTTCCTCATAAAATCGAGGTTTTGAACTTTCGCCTAAAGCTGTGTACTATATCATTTTGCAATGTAAAAGCGAACAAATGTCAATAAAAAGTAGTAATTTACCGGACACTAATTTTTTCCGAAGACAGAGATCCCAAAAAGAGTACAGCGTCCGGAAAAAAGAGGACGAATAACAACCCTAGGCATAACTCCAAAAAGGTAGTTTTGCAGAAAAAAAGTTTTAAGTTTTCAATTTAAAATATTTGCTTAAAAATATTTTTTTCGTTTCGTGTATAAGACTTGCATGAAATTTTTACACAAGATAGAATATGATAGGTACCTTCAACGATTTTTTCTGCATTAAATCCAAAAACGCATATCTATGTGGCAATAAAAGAGCGATATGTGGAGGAATCAACAACCACATTGTAATTTACAATTTAAAATTTAGTTTTTCAAATATGCTCAAAAAAGAAAAACTTGCTGGCACTTTATCAAACAATAGGCTTTCTAATTACAATAACTGCACACCTATAAAATTTATTTACTTATTATTTTCTTAATTTAAAATAAGTTTTAAAATTGGTTGTTCCTATAAAAAATATAATTTATCAAGTGAAAACTCCTTAAATTTTATGAAAAAAGTAATCAAAAGAAATTAAATATAAAAACATTTTCAAAATAGATTTTGTTTAACTTGAAAATCAAATCAACAATGTGCCCATAGAACCATACAACTAACAACAAATCTTTTTTGTTAAAATGACAATTTTTTTTACAGATTTTTTATTGCCATAGAAATATTATATACAATATACACAAGAAAATGAAATATTATTAATTAAAATAACAACAAATAAATAAATAAATAAATGTTTACAATCACCATATGCAAATATATTAATAAAATGATTGAAATACATAAATACAATTAACCATAGTTAAATGAAAAACAAATAATAAATAGTTAAAAGAAACTTAAGCCAAAAAGTCAACAAAAAAATAGTAAAATTGATGAAAAAACTTTAAAAAGTTCACCAAAAATCAACAAATTCGAAAATAAAATAGTAATGATTATTTAGTATTCTTGTTTTTTTTTATAAAAAATATTCTCAAATAAACTCAAAAAATATAAAAAAAATTTGTGTTAAGATTTAATATGTATATTAACGAAATCTAAAGAAATTTTAAATATACAGACATGTATACATACATATATTTAAATTATTGTATTATAATGAGTAAAAATAATTTTTTTCCAATAACAGAATACAGAAGCGAAGAAATAAAGTTGACAGAAATCAAGAAAACCAAAACCATAGAATAAAATAAAACAGTGAATTTGTTATATTTTTGTTTTTTAAAAACAATATCAATTGACAGGGATTATATGAAAATATAAACACAGTAAATAACTTAAAACAATAGATATAAATTTAAAACTACAATTTTCATTTATTTTGCTTATATTTTTATTTTTAGTTTAAATTCCACATATTTATAAGAAAACAACAAAAATAACATAAACAAATAGCAAAAGATTTTTTCCAAATATGTATATAATTTAGTATATATTCTTCTTAGACATTTCTTAATTTTGTCCCTATATACAGTCCGTAAATGATGTATTTTTTGGTCAAAATATTTTCATAAAAAGAAATCTTTGTTAAAGATTTTTTTTCATAAAGCTAATTTGACAAAGTACCTATGTAGATTTTTAGTTAAAAAAAAACAGAATATGAATATGTAACTAATGTGGAATAATTAATAAACAAAAAAACTGGCCAACATATTTCCCATTTAGTGTACATATAATTAAATATATTTTTTTCAGTTTTTTTTTCTTTCGGCGTTTTTTTTTTTAATTTACATGATATATCGTGTGACTATCGCGATATTCTAAAACAAAATGATCGGGGGCAAGGCAAATTAATAAATTCGATTTCGATGGAAATCTTAAAATATTTCCATATAAATTCTATTGCAATAATATGATACCATATATTCGTTTCCAATTTTAGAAACATATTTCTCACTCCTAAATGTAAGTAAGTCGAAAAAATTATCGTATTTATCTATCCAACCACAAACGGAATTTTTAGAAGAAATTCCAAATAATTTTTTTTCTTTCATAATTTGGTGATTGTTGTCTTTTTAGCATTTTCACTGCTAGATTTAGCATTTACTTCTGTGATTCATGTTTTTCAAAAATCTGCTTTATGCTTTTTAAGAAAATAATTTAAATTTATATAATTTTAATTTTTTCATATATAAACAAAGTGAGTAGTTCTCAAGAATCGATTATTTTAGCCTCACGCCTTGTGGGAAAAGTTTCCACCAAAAATTCTTAATTCCAAACCCAATTACTCTTTTTTGAAATATTTTGCAAGGGGCGCTATTTGTCATTGATCTTCCTTAAGTTTTAGTTGATTGCCCTAGAGCTGAAGCTACACATATCTGAAAATTTAAATGCCTCTTATAGACCTCGCTTGAAAAACGCCGAAACATAATTGCACGCCGTATATTTAATATTTACTTTAAAAAACTCATTACAAATTCATAAATTGTTTAATTACACATTTCACAAAACTCAATAACAAACTTAACCCTATTTAATTGTCCTTCCTTTTAAATGAAGTAAAAGAAAAACTCAACCACACTTTCAAATCAAAGTAATTTATTAATTGTATAAAGGAAAATGTTCTCCAAAGTTTAAAAAGAAACCAAACAAAAATATACTATAATTGAATGAAAGAAATAATGAACCACAGCAAATAGTACCATGATTACATATTAATATTCAAATAATAGTATATACACGTATATATTTATTTCAATATAAATATATATAAAAAAATAATTGTTTTAATTGTTTTTGATTTTTATTATTATTATTAATAAATTCAGCCTTATAACAGGAAATATTTTTAATATTTAATTATACATACTTCCTCCCCAAATCAAACCACAAACAAGCAAATAAACATATTTTAATAGGTTTTTCTTATGTGAAAGGATTTCAAGAATTTTTCTATTATAAAAATAGAAAGAATTAAATAAGAATCAAATCTATATATATTTCTTACATATCCCCCCTCCAAAAAATAGACCGAGCGAAGCAATATCAAATATAAATTTTAAATAATAGTTATTAATTTGTTAATTTTAATTAAATTTTCCGTTAATTTTAATCTATAAATGAAAAAATAATTAAATATTCATTATCAGAAAGTGAGACAAATTGAAAAATAACAAAAAATTTTTATATATTGTACTTATTCTTTTGTTTTGTAAACACTGCATTTAGCTTAGACAACAACCAACAGAGAAAATATTTTAACAGAGTGACTGACAGTGGCAGGAAGGAAGCAGATTAAAATGTGAACTGCTGTTTAATTTTGATATGAACTAATAAGGATTTGTTTAATATTAATGAATGTCAATTCATGAGAAAAAAGTAATTCCAAATAACTACTTTTTTAAACTGCATACATACTTATGCCGAGTACACATCTCGTATTTCTTGTGTTGTCATTTTGTGGTGTCATTTTAAAATGTGTGCAACGCTGTTTACAATATGTTTTTTTTTATAAGGAAAACAATGCCACACAACGAAAACCATCGAAAATGATAAACGTTGCCCCTAGCTCGATTATTGCGATGTCACAAAAAGCAATAGTGTGTACCCGGCATAGTTTCATACGACTGTGTTTTTTCTAAACAACAATGTTTCGCAACTTTGTATCTGTACATAATATAAATACCGCATCTCAAATGTGTACATACTTTGGATTGATACTTCTTGTAAGTCAGCCAAAGTACCTGCTAAAAAATTATTTTTTCTAAGTACTATTATTTTTCGTAAAAAGTACTTTATTTTTCCAAAGAACAACATCTTTTTTATTCTAAAAAGTAACTTTTTTCTGAAAGTATTTTTTTTTTCAGTAAAGAGCACTTTTTCAGAAGCTAAGACTTTTCTAAAAAACTTATTTTTTCTAAAAATACTTTTTCTGTAAAGGGTACTTTTTCTAGGGAGTACTTTTTTCTGAAGTGTACTTTTTATTTAAAAAGTGTTAATGTTCTAAAACATAATTTTTTTTATAAAGCGTATTTTTTCATAAATACTCGTATGTAGTACTGTAGTAGTCTGAAAACTTCTGATGAACAAATATTGCAATTAAATTTACTAAGATGTCTTTTTCGCAGATTTTTTTTTTCATTTCAGTTTGTATCTGCTTCCGCCACTAACGCAGCTATGCAGCAAAAAAAAAATTGCAAAAATTTGTTTTATTCAATATAATTTTTACAAATACATTTTTTTCATTTAGTTTTCCAGCAATAGCATTAACAAAAACAACAACTGCAAATAATAGTACAATAATTGAAAATACAACAAAAATAAAATAAAAATTTTTTTCTTTAAAACAATAAATAATTTTTTACAAAACTACAATCTACAACAAAACAATAGCCAAGCTACTACAACAAAACAAATTAACAAAATAACAATGCAAAGAATTTTTTACAATATATTTTTTTACAGATCGATGATAAACTTTAACAAAACAACAAACAAACAAAAAAAAAACCATTTTACAAAACAACAGATTTTTTTACACTTAGAACTAAATCAAACAAAATAGACCATAAATTACAACAAAAAAATATGTATGTTGTTGTGTTGACAAAAGAGGAAAGTCTTAAAGGAGTTACGTTTCTCTTAGGGAAGAACATCCTCTTAAGCTTTCTCTTGAAATCAACAAAACCACAAAACAATTGCCTCTTAATTTTTCTCTCTTTGTTTTCTATTGAAAATATACAACAATAAAAATTTTTATTGAACATAATAAAAAAGCAAAACAATAAATTTTATATTACAAGAATTACAGTATCAAGTAAAAGTTGATTGACTCTTTCAAATCTCACTTTACTGGTAAATTATGCGCTACAACTGCAATAGCATTAAAACAAAAACAAAAAACAAAAAACATTTTTCATTAACAAAAAATCATCATCCACAAGAAAACTTTCTAAGTTCACAACATATAGAGGGTATTTTTAGGATTGCAACACTGCAATGCATATTGAAGTGCATATTGGCAAATTGTACGAATATTACAAGTTTTGGCTAAAATTTTCAATCCGTAGTACCCTGAATCGCAGTTAATTGATTACATTGTCCCACTCAAACTCACTGTAGTGTTCAATTCCTCAAAACAATCCAAGTTTCACAACAAAACAATAGTTTAGGCTGAAAAAAAGAATTTTTTATTTGTCATTTAAAAAAGGTTTATTTGTTTTTCTTTCTGTTTTTATATTTTTAATTTTTCTTTATTTATAATGCAAATCTAAACCAATTTTAATTTTTTTGTGTAAATTCCAATTCAATTCATTTCAAAAATTACAACAACAATTTCAAAATTACAACAAACCAAAACCTCTTCAAAAAAATCAAGCAAAAATTTAACAAATTCAAGGCATAAATATTAAAATCAAACAAATAGTTTATTTGTTTTCATCAAAAATACAACACTGGCATAAATATTTCAAAATAAAATGACTACAAACCTGGCATAATTATTGTAGAAATAAAAAAAATCCCCCAAAAATATTCAAAAACAATAACATTTATGGCATTATCTAAATATTTCAAGCAAAAAAAAAATATATAAATTAAAAAAAAAAATAAAAGTGAAATTTTTTCAAGAGCATAAAAAGGCAAAACCTAAAAATACATTTATAATAAATAATATTAAATTATAAACAAAAATTATATAAAATTTTAACCACCCCTTAAGAAAACGAAAACAATTGTAATTCTTATTTAAATATTAAGATTTATACTTATTATAAAAATTAAAATCCAAACCAAAACAATGGCATTGAATTAACAAAAAGAAAACAAAAAAACTTTTATAAAATAAATACATTTTAAATTTAAGCTTACAAAATTACAAAACTTTTGGTATAGAAAACCCAAGAAATGGAAAACCAAATCCGACAAAAAATTAAAAAACACAACTAACACTTAAACCAACATTTTTATAATCATAAATTTAGGTTAATCAAAATCTTAACAACAAAATGATGACTTATGTCTAAAAAGAAAAACAACGGAAATAAAACGACGGCCATTTGAAGGCCAGTTAAATTTGCACCACTTTGAGTTAAAGGTTCTATACAAATAATTGTCTAGAGCAGGGCTTCCCACCAAATTCCTGTTCATGGACCCCTTGTAAATTTTTTTGTCGGGGACCCCCTTTGAAGTCTAGTATATACATATAATTTTTTTAGGTTGAATTAAAAATTCAAAAAAGCGCAAGACAAAAACATATTCTTTATTTTGATTCAAAATGTGATTATGAAACTTCATACATATGTATGTATGTATGTATGTGCATACATATGTTCAAATATGTACTGTTTTTATTTAAATATGTATGTAAAGTCAAATTTTAAATAAACTACAAAATATTGTCTCTTCTTTGACATGTTTAAGCTTCGCTTCCCATATTCTATCAAACCAAATGAAATGGCAATAAAACAATATGAGCTGTTTTTGCTGGTGATGGCAATAACAGTCAGTGCAGTGTGTAGAATGAAATTAAAAATTAAAAAACCAAAAATATTTCAAAACATTTCCATTTACTTCCCATTGTTTTCTTTTCTAGCTGCGTACGATTAAATTAATGTTTTGTTTGTGCTCATGTGTAAAAAGAGTGCAAAAACAAATTGAGCAATGTCTCTCATTGTTTCTGTTTTGTTTTTGCTTCACTCACTTCAAAGAACGAAACAAAACAATATCAAACATTTTGTTACGTTTATTTACGTACTTTGGTTTTAAGTACAAAGAAATCAAAACAAAAATAAATTTATTACTGTAATAGTGTCGCTTATTTTTGTTACGAAAATTACGTCCTCGCTCCTGTATCTGACATAAAGAGCATAGCTCTAAAAAAAATCGTTTTTCGGCTCTTGGATGATTGATACAGTATTCTAGTTTGTGGAGTACATATTGAAAAAATTCTTGAACATAAGAAACGCAAGCAATAAAATCAAGTATTTTTCAGTCCTCCCATATACATATATTTGTAAATTTGATTTTAATAAATTACAACCTGCTTAAGTACGATAATTTCCAAAATAAAAAACAAAAAAGGATGCCCCAAGTGTACTCATAGTGGTGTAAAATACAAAACAAAAATCTTACAATTCAAAATTGTATGTCTCGGCTAAGTAAAAAATTAAAAAAAAGAAATAAAAAACTGGATATTCAAAATTATTAAAGAAATAATAAACAAATTTTTGGAGCTAAAATTTTTGTAAACTAAAGTTTTTATTAAACAACTATATAAATATTTAGACATAACCGATAAACATAAGCATCATTTTATATTTAAAGCAAAAAGTTGAAAAAAATTAACCAAAATAAAATATTATAAATTTTTAGGTCTTAAAATTTAAAATAAAAGCAAAAAAAAATATAATTTACATTCCAAAAGTCCCAAACGTAAAATTTTAAAATGAAAACAAAACTCAAAATTCATATATTTGTTGTAATCAATATTTTATTCCATAAAAAGCAAAAAGGCATAACAAGTTAATCTCCAAAAAAATAAAAAAAAACTTCCAAGGAATCAATATTCTAATTTTCTTTCATATTAAAATAAAACTTTAATATTGTATTAATTTTTCATTGGTTTAGATTTTAAGCATCATTTTGTTCCAAAAAAAATTATATACAAAACATACATATATAAAATAAAAACAACATATTTTGTCCAAATTTCAGATACCGAAATTTAAAAAAACATTTAACATTAACATTTAAAAAAGAAAAAAAAAATACAAAAAAATATAAAAAAAAACAAAATCATATGCATCTAGTTTAATGTCGTAAACATTTTTTTATCTTTTTTTGTAATAATTATATTAAAAAAAATATATAAGTATTAAACAAATTAAACAAACAGAAAATACACCACCCAACACTTCAACACACACACACACACACAAAAATCTCATTTAAAAAATATTGTAACGTGGTTTATTATGGAAAACAGAACCTAAAGAAAATTGCAAAAAATATACGAACAAAACTCCAAAATAAGTAAATATTACATTTTTTGAAATCTCCAGAAAACAATATAAAACACTCAAAAATAGGCAATATTATTGCTAAATCCAAAAATAAGTAAAAAAAATTATATTATTATACAAGAAAAAAAAGTGAAATTACAAAATAAAGTGAATCTTGTAATATAAATTGAAGGAGTGTTTAATTTTTGTCAATGATTGAGTGGAAAAATGTACAGGTGCTGGTGGGAAAGAGGACACAAAAATCAAAATCCTAAATTCTTAACTATGACAGACAAATTCAAATAAATTCAAATATGTTTAAATAAATTTGCAATCCTGTTTTCGATTTGGCAGAGCTAATGTATAGTTTGCAGACCTCAGAAAACCAGCAGAAAGAAGTGGATTTTTTACTACTGATCACAAATGCTGAAAAGTTCAACTTGTTGTACTACAAATATCGCTTCTTTATTGCAACATAGTCATTGTGCGTTTTTAGTGAAAAATATATCATATTGCATTTTATCTCTTGTAAAAATTTCATATGAATTGAGAAATTTTTTTTAAATCCTCATGTAAATTGAAAACTCTAAACTTAATTTTCTGTAAGAACATATTTTAACTTCCCGCTATAGGAAGTTACTGATTTTACCCTAATTTCGCAAGTCGGGGTTTCATCATATTTCAACGCGTTTGAGGAGTCGATTCTGACTATTTCCGCGATAATGTCCGTCCGTATGAATGATATGTGTGTGTGTATATATACGAGTAAATACATATGTAAACTTCTCGTAACTTAAGAACGGAACAATGTGTCGGAAGCAACTTTGTCGCATTCAAAATATGTTGAGTGAATCGATTCGGTTCGGTAGATTTCGAAAAATTTGTTTTTAGTATTTTAAGCAAGTTTTAACCAGGAATAATTTCTCAATAAATACATGTCTGAATCAAACAGTTTTCCATAAGTAGTAGTGGTTACGTTTTCTTTGGCACATGACACACAGATGTAAACCCGGCCTAAGTTTAAGATTACCGCATACAATTTTGCTAAGCTGAGCAACTTTTAATGGCATTGCCAAACCAAAAAAATGCACAAAAAGTACTTAAAGATGGTTTAGATATAATTTTCTTTTTTTTATATTACTAAATTAATTACAGAATTAATCAGCGAAGGTCTGATACTTTGCTTCAGCATTTTAACAATCCAGAAACATACGAGTACGAGTACAATATATTTGGGGTATTCAAATGGTACTCATAAATTAACACGGTTTAAAGTTTAAACCGTTGTAAATTGCTTTCTCTCTCTCAAATCCTTTGGTAAACTCTCTCACATTTCTACGTGTAGTTATGAGAAAACAATTAACATACCTCAGAAAGTCTTATTATTTTATGACTTTTTTCTTTGAGCCACAACAAAAATTTTTTTAGACTTTATTAACACATTGAGAGAAGGTTTTGACGAAAACCTTCCCAGGATGCCAAAATTTTTTTTTTTGTTAAATGAGTGTATTAGTGATAAAAAACGCTTTCTGAGATATCCCTAGTCCATTCTGCCCCTTACTTTTTATTTTATATAGTCTTTTTTTGTATCATCATTTATTATCATTTTTGACTTTATAAAACCTCAAAAAATCATCCTAGAACCATAAATGCTTTTGCAAAAATATTCAGTATTATATATATATAATATTTCACTCAGTATCGTATATAAAAGAACTACAGGCTCTAAGTAAAAACAATCACTGTCGTACGGAAACGTAGGACATGGCACCCCACGACGGTATAGGTGGCACTCCACCATGTGTTAAGATATTAAAGGCCTTATTCATAAAAAAAAATTTTCTGATTTATAAAAGGCTTATAAAACAGATCTCCATAGAAAATTTGTTTTATAAAGCCTTTATAAAACAGAATAATTTTTTATGAATAAGACTGTAAGGTATTAGGTCACTTAAGACACTGGTTTGAATACCCCAATTGTGTTTGAGTTTATCGACAACTAAACAAAATTGCTCGCGTCAGAAAGTGTAATCATTAATTTTACACAGTTGCGGGAGTTGAGGTGAATACCTTTACTATTCATCATTATTGAAGTAGTTAATAAAAAGAAATCACATGTAAACAGTGTTAAAAGTAATTACCATCAATAGTGCAGGTAGTTTTGAAATTAACGAAAAAATAGCTTACGATTATTTTAACTTTCTTAGTCATCGCTAGCTACAGGACGATTCATTATTTACATTTGTTGCAGGTTTTTGAATTGGCTTAAGCTAAAAGTTAAAAAAATATTACCATCAAAATTATTCAATAACGTTTTGTTAAGGACGTTTAACGATGTATTATTTACAGCGTGTAGAACGATGTTTGCCTAAAAAAAAAATAAAGGTAAACAGAGAATTTCCCAATTTAACTGAAAATCGGCTTGAACCAGGGACGGCATTGAGAATTTTAAAATTGTATCAACAACTTTTAAAAATTTTACTTTTTTGACCTTAATTGTACTAAAAGGTTTTTTTTTAGTTCAAGTTACATATTTTTATTTGTTTTTATTAAAATAATCGACTTTGTTCTGGCTACCGAATCGTTTGCTTGTAGGTTGGGATGATGTTAAAGCATATGGCTACACCTGTTTAAGTTGAAATTTAAAATATACATATTTTGGAAATGGACGAGTCACATTTCTTTGGTTTTCTCGCTGCGTTTTGCTTTCACAAGACTGTTGTCAAGTGAGGAGAAATTGGGGAGATTCTTTAAATGTACTAAATTAGTCATTGGTGTACTATTGTATTTTCTGAGTTTGAATAGACCGAAAAAAAAGAACAATTGTACCAACTTTGCCATCCCTGGCTTGAACGCTTAAAAATGCAGTCAAATATGACTTAAGCACTTATTCCTTATTGCCGCAGAATTATAAATAAAAAGCTTTTCTTATTTATTCAAAATACACTTTCGACATTTTAATTCTGACATTGTGATCTCTTTCGAGTTGAAATGAAATTTTTAATTTTCTTATTGTTTCCTTTTTAATTCATTTTATTTTTTCTTATTTTATATGCAAATGTTATTGAATTGTTGAATTAAAAATATATTTTTATATACAAATAAACCAAGTTGTTATTTTTAAGAGCATATTTTTTGAGTTTTTAGTGCATATTTTCAAGTTTTTAGTGCATATTGAATATGTGCATTCAACACTTTTTTAGAGCACATTTCTGGTTACTCTGGTTAAAACAAAACATTTTCGAGACAATACGCTGTGTAAGCCATGTTCAAAATTGAAAGTCACTTGATACTGATGAGCATTATTAAAAAATTGCTTTAATTTATTTTTGATGAGCTAATAATTGGGATGAATCAATTACACTAGGCAACAGCCATTTTGTTATTTGGTTCTAGCATACTTTTTCTCATGGATTTGGACCTACTGAACACGAAAATGAATTTTAAAAATTTTTCTGTCGATTGGTTTGCGAGATACAAATTTTTTAATTTTTTTTTTTAATTTTTGGAGGTACACTTACTATTTTGAGCATATCTTTAGTCTTCTTTGACCTATTTTATCCTACTACTACTCAAATTAAAGACAATTGAGCCGTCTACAACTTATTCTCAGAAAATTTTCAAATCGGGTTAGTAGTTTTGATGTTGGCGGCTTAAAAAGGTTAAAAAACTGGGTTTTTTTAGTAAAAATGTGGCTGAAAAATTCATATAAAAATTCATATAAAATATAAAACGCGATGTTAACAGCGATTTTAATTTTTTACGTATAGCTGACACTTTTCCAAAGAAAATAAGCCCTTACTTAACAAAATCTGATGACAAATGGCCGACTTATTATTTTTTTGGTAAACGACCGAAATTCCGCTATTTCACGATTTTTTGATTTTCATTATTTGCACAGCTTACCTACCCAACGCAAACGAATAAATACATTTGAACTTAATTTAAAATAAACAAATTAGTCTTCGTATATTATTTTTTAATTTATTTACAGCACTACATGCTCAATGTATCGCACAATTAGCTAAACTAACGAAATTAAACTAACTAATTAAATTAAGCAAATCAACGCACAAAAAAAATGAGTAAAAACAAAGATATAAGTGTACATTTTATGCCATGTGGAAAAACTGCTGACTTCTTCTTTGTTTTTTGTATTCGCTGCAATCGGTCTCACGTATTAGGGTCCAAATATAGTCACCCATCATAGCCGTGTCATAGATGCCCTGATAGCGTCGTTCCATAGCCTTCAATTCCTGATGAAAGCGCTCGCCGTGTTCGTCGCTCACGTCTCCTAAATTCTCAGGGAAAAAATCCAAATGAGAATGCAGAAAGTGTATTTTAAGTGACATGTGCACTCCCATGGCTTCATAGTTCTTTACCAGATCCTCAACTATGTCCTTATAATTCGGGCTTTTGTTGTTTCCTAAAAAGTTTTCCACAACAAGCCTGAAGGAATTCCATGCTGCGGCTTCGATGGGTGATAACAGCTTTGGGAATTTTTCATCTTTCAAAATTTTTTTTATCTCGGGTCCTGCGAAGACTCCTTCTTTAATTTTTGCCAGCGAAAGGTAAGGGAAAATTGACCGTAAATAGGCAAAAGCTTCACCTTCTTTGTCTAATTTTTTGGCAAAATTTTTAATCAAACCCAATTTTATGTGCAGCGGCGGAAGTATTATATTTTCACGGTTCTCTATTAGTGGTTTGCGCTGAACATTCGCTTCTCCAACTACAGGTTTCGTTCGTACCGGCCATTTTTTTTTTATATAATGCTGATCATCAGCGCGGCTATTCCAAAGGCACAGAAAACAGCAATGTCGCGTATAGCCTCCTTGGAGTCCACACAGAATGGCCACAACTTTAAGGTCGGCGCATATTTTCCAATTGTATTTCCTATACTCTATGCATTTCAGCAAAATGTCCATAGTTTCATAGTTCTCCTTTGAATGAACCGCATGAGCAATAGGAACAGATGGCTTTTCATTCCCATTATGTAAGAGAACTGCCTTCAAGCTCTCTTTGTTGCTGTCAATAAACAACCTCCATTCGTTGGGGTTGTGAATTTGGTGAAGCTCTTGGAACAAGCCTGAAATGTCGCTGCAAAAACATATTTGGTCTTTCTTTTTATAAAATTTTGCATACTCCTTGTGACGGTTTCTGTACGCTGATACTTTCACTTCTGAAGCCGCAAATCCACACTGTATCATCCGAGACGCAAAAAGTTCGGATTTCTCCTTAGTGAGACCAAAATCGCGCACCCAATCGTTTAGTTCGGCCTGTGACAGTAATTTTCGCTTTGCACCCGGCTCAAATTCGCTTGCATTTGACTCGGACTCTTCTTCTGACGATTCTGCTTTTTGAAGAGATGCACCAGGGCACACTGGATATGGCACATCATGCGAATGTGGTACTGGAAGCGCAAACGATCCCACTTGAGGGTAGTTCCATTTAAAAAATCTTCCTACCCCACTGTTTGTGGTGAGGCAAAAATAACAGTCTGTGGAATGGCATAGCGGCTTTTTCCACATCATTGGTGTATCGAATTTCATATGGCGGCTAAAATTAAAATAAATTACTATATTCGCTATGTATAATGTGTTTAAATAAAAATTCTTACCTTCCGCCAGCTGCCCAGTTGGTTAAGATTATATAGCAAAGATCACACAGCGACTTAGGTGTCCATGGTTCTGTGATATTTGGTGAAATACCAAAATAATTCAAATAGTGCAATTGTACTGCTGGAGTAAACTTGTGTGCGTGATTTTTTTTATAAACTGGCCACAAACATTGCAGAAATTGTCTGGATCGTTCAAACACTCGAACACACGTAGTCTTTTACTCATTGTCTTCCTTGCGTTTTCTAAATATTAACTTCTCTACACTTTCACAGACAGTTTTGAAATGCAATTGATAACCGTGTCTCCTTATGTTTAAATATGTATGAGCATGTAGTGCTGTAAATAAATTAAAAATCAAATGTATTTATTCGTTTGCGTTGGGTAGGTAAGCTGTGCAAATAATGAAAATCAAAAAATCGTGAAATAGCGGAATTTCGGTCGTTTACCAAAAAAATAATAAGTCGGCCATTTGTCATTTGTCATCAGATTTTGTTAAGTAAGGGCTTATTTTCTTTGGAAAAGTGTCAGCTATACGTAAAAAATTAAAATCGCTGTTAACATCGCGTTTTATATTTTATATGAATTTTTATATGAATTTTTCAGCCACATTTTTACTAAAAAAACCCAGTTTTTTAACCTTTTTAAGCCGCCAACATCAAAACTACTAACCCGATTTGAAAATTTTCTGAGAATAAGTTGTAGACGGCTCAATTGTCTTTAATTTGAGTAGTAGTAGGATAAAATAGGTCAAAGAAGACTAAAGATATGCTCAAAATAGTAAGTGTACCTCCAAAAATTAAAAAAAAAAATTAAAAAATTTGTATCTCGCAAACCAATCGACAGAAAAATTTTTAAAATTCATTTTCGTGTTCAGTAGGTCCAAATCCATGAGAAAAAGTATGCTAGAAACAAATAACAGACAAAAGTTTGTTATTTGTGACCTAGTGTTACAGGTGAAAGTGCATATCTCCGGATATAAAATTTTTGAAGTTAAAGTTAATTCAGTGGGCCTTATCGCGATTAGCAGCGTATTTCGAATTCGACTAAGCTGTTTTGGTCCTAGATTAAAGAAAAAATGTTGCGATGTCCCTGAATCTATTACAAAAACGTCTTGGTCGCAGTTGAAATACGCCAACTATGATAAGGAGGATTAAAAGTCCCTACTAAAATAATATGAAATTGTTCTTATTAACTTAACCTAAAGTAAAATTTAAACTTTAAAATGCATACTTTAAAATTTCCTTTATTAAAATGTGGCTTCTTAATAAAACACCATGAAAAATATTCCATTTTTCTATTACTACATAAAATTTCAATTTATTATGCATGTTATTTTATCATGAATTTAAATTTTATGTATAATTATTATTTTTATCCATTAATCGGTTATATATATATGTACTCTTATATAGATTCCTTTTAATTTTTAATAATTTTAATTAATTTGTATAAATACTTCATAAAGTTTTTTTTTTGGTTTTTGTATCTTTTGCCAGTGTACGTGTATAAGAGAGACATTTATGTTTATCTTTTATAATATTTTTTTTTTATAATTAATGATTTATAATGCAGGTATACATATGTATGTATGTATGATATATGTATGTACTGACCAAATTAAACAAAAAATATATGTAGGTATATTCATGTGTGATTTTTGTGGTAATTTTTCGAGTTATTTGTTTAGTTTAAAACAATTATACAATTAGCAATACGACAACTTAAGCAATGTATAGTGAAAAATTTTTTTTCATGATATTCAAACAAATAAAGCTTATATAATAATAGCACAGATTATTTTTATAGTTAAAAATTAAAAGATAATATAGAAAATTACTAAGGGTTTAAAATGATTTCAATAATAATTAAAATTTTTTTTCGATAAATAGCTTTTTAGTACCAGAAATAAAAAAAATATCCTATCGACTGACAGTCGCTTAATTTAAATTTATAACCCTCTCTTTTGATGTATTTTTTATACCTTACTCTTTACTCTTATAATAATACCTTACTCTTTGTAACATATGTATGTAGCTTGTCGACAATAGGCCCAGTTGTAATCCTTATTAATATTATAAATGTGAAATTGAGTTTGTCTGTTTGTGACGCCCAAACTAAATTTTTAAAACACTCACCAATGGAAAGCGTAAAATAAAGGATATTTTTTATCAGGTTCTAAAGCGATTTTTTATATTTTTTTTTACAGATTTTTACGGAAAAATAAATTTTTGGGCTGGTTAGGGTAATTTTCGTTTCGGGTTTGATTGTTTAACCGGTTCTTATTCAGTTTTTAATTTTTTTTATCGCCATGTGAATAAAACGAAAAAGGGCATTTCCCTCGGGATCACATACACGTAATTTTAATGTTGTTTAGTAAAAGAGAAGCCAGACTCAAATAATTAATGTTAAATTCTTTTAGGAAAGGGATAGTGATAGAGAGAGAAGACAGTTGGTGAAGGAAGCTTCATTCTTTTACAACTCAGCTTTTTTTACACATTTTTAATAGTGCAGTGTGGCAGCGCCCCTCTGGTGTCAATGAGGCGTATTAAATTTTCAAAGCTGTATTTAGTCACCATTTAATTGGTAATTTTACTTCGCCGATGATTCTGCTACACAATACCGACGAGGGAGGGCTCTCTGATGTTTCATTAGGACTAGTATCCGCTGAAGTCGGAATAGTTCAGTGGCCAGTGACTATGCAAGTCTTGTTGCTAAGCTGATTAGGTTGTTAGGGGAGAGAGACGAGGGGAAAAGAATTGTTTCTGTTCCCCTCGTCTCTCTCTCTCTCTCTCCCACAAACTAATCAGCTTAGCAATAAGACAGACATAGTGTAAACTAGGACAATGAGGCGCGGGCTCGAACCCAGAACCTTAAATTTTTTTGTAGTCAACTACTACTACTTCAGCCAACACCAACCTTTTTAATCATTTGAGAAGTGCGGATTGTTAGGGTTTATTTTGGTATAATTCAAGCTTTATTACAGATTCAAAACAAATTTCGCATTCCTCTTATATGAAAATTCTGTAAGACTGAAATTTACAGCAATAGGCACCACTCTCAGTGGACCCAACATATGAACGCAAATGATGAGGGTATGGTGGGTGCCCTTCGAAAACAGCATGTTGTTCCATTTTGCAAGTATTTGTCTAATAATTAAATATTACTTGATTGATTTGTTAGTTAAAACATTATCACAGGTTTGCTTGAACCTAAACCTCACTTAACAATTTCAAACATTGCATGTATTTTTAAGAAATTACCTAACATGAAATCCTTAGGTTGTTTTCACTATTTTATGCATAAATTTGGGTGTATTTTTTAGTACAATTTTGAATAATACCATAGTTGCTTCAGTAAGTTCTACCAAATTTTAGTGACAAAGTAAATTTTATTTTTTTTTCTGGGCGAGTCAGCATCAAGCGTCGTTGGCAATTATCTCTTAAGTGCAACCAGGCCACTGTTGTTTATTGGCCTTCGAGAGTTTTGCGCCTCACTCGCACTGGTTGACTGATCTGCCACGGATAATCGTATATTCTTGCGGTTCTTTTGTGGAATTTCTTTAACAACCACGTTGCTACTTCCTATGTGAAGGCATAGGTCGTGCACAATCATTCACAAAGTTTTTTTAAAAAACTGTTAATAACATCTTGGGCATATGGTCTAGCTACCCCGCCCATATTTGTGCAACAATACTTTGCAAATTTACTTTGTAAAGTATTTCTTAAATAAATAAATAAAATTTTTATATGGGAAATGTACTAGATTTTGCTCGAAATCTCTTAACTGCTAGATTTTTCTCAGGTGTAAACTCACTATAAAATGTTAGTATTTCGCCTTCAGAATAAAACACGACCTATGTGTTTTGTCTACGTCATGCAAGCAGCTGATTGATAGCAACAAAACTAACGGAATTTCATGCCAAATTTTTGTTATACATAAGGCTGCCTAGAATCTTAGGGTTACATAGCTTCCTAAGCCACAATAACGTGCATAAGGAGCGAAACTTGAACTAGGCTTTTGTATGAAGGTTCAGACATAATCTTTTAAAACACCGAGAAACACGTAATTTTTTTTATTCCTCTGCCCACATCAATCGTTATTAGAACCTTGCTATTCTGGAAAAAGTTTTATTTTGTTGTACACAGTATTATGAGTATTTAAGTAATGCAATAGTTTTAGTATTGAAAGTACATCTTTTCGTTTTGGCTTTATAATCAAATTTTTATAGTTAGCTTTTTTAGAAAAGTTCTAGAAGTCAATCACATCTTTTGTGCTGGTGGTTCGTTCTTTTGTAACTGTACTTTGGGATAAAATTAAGGTACCTCTTCTCTCTCGCAAACTTCCAGTTCTTTCCCCTACATTTTTTCTTTTGTAGATGCAAACAAATATTTACATAAATGATTTGAACTTAGCAAGATTATGTTGTTTATAGCAAAACATATAATTATGTATACATGTAGTAATTATTTAAATTATTTAAATTTATTATTATTTATATAAGTTAAATAATTGTTATTTAAAATCATACATGAATGCTCAATATTTATTAGTTATTTAAATCATAAAATTTACGATTTGGTTTTAAATTTTTTCTTGTTATACATATTACTCGTAAATAATTAGTTTAGTATTAAACATTGTGAGTTGTTGTTAAATATTATTATTATTATTATTTAGTTATGCAATAACTTCTATATAAATATTACTTAAATTGCTAATTATTGTTACCTTTTGTGGATGAGATGTGTGAAGTACGAGTATATAAACTATTAATATTTGTTTGTTTGTTTGTTTGTTTGTTTGGTTTAAAATGCATGTGGGTAATAAAAGAATGATGATTGATTTTAAGATTGATATGAATTTAAGTTTTAAATTTGTTTGTTCCGTATGTATGGATGTGTGTGAGTGTGTCGTAAATATTTATTACAATGATCTATCTCTGTATTAATAAATAGTATAAATATGTATGCATGCCAGTGATTTTTAATTAGTTTGTAATATAATTTTAAGTTTAATTTGCTTTTGTATTTGTTCTGGTTTTTCATTTGTTTTTGTGGTTTCATATAGTAAAAATGTGCTTTGGTTTTAGCATTTTTTTTTTATTTGCTGTAATCTATGATGCACGATATAATTTTGAATGATAATTTATATTTTGTAATAATTTTATGATGAGTATAATGGTTTTACGAGAGCCCTGGAGTGTAAAATAAAAATAAAAAAATTTAAAGCAATTAAAATGAATAGTTTAAATTTTGTGCTTTTCTTGCAATGATATTTGAACAATGATTTTAATTTTTAATTTTTATTAACATTTAGGGTAATCACGTTTTCTAAAAGTTCTATTATAATTTAGTATTTTATAAGTATAACATGTTGGATGACTGACCACTGATATTTTAATCGGCACTTTAATTTGTCTGCCATAAGCAATGATTCTGTGAATATTTAAAAGGGATTTCATGTATTTATTTACAATTTCGAGCTGAAATAAAGTCGACCTATGTAGTAATGGGGAAATAAAAAAAATAAAAACATGTTGATTATTGAGTTCTTGTTTCAACCCTGATATTAGTTCAACTTCTCAAAAGTTTAAATTAAAATTGTAACATAATAGATTAACAACTAGATCTACTAAGAAATATTTTGGCTAAAGTTTCCCTGAAGATATATATGAATTGAAAATTGTTTTAATAATCCCAAATTCTATAAGCAGCAGCTAAATGCCCCTATCACGGTTTTCAACTTTTAAAATAGTTTGGTTGGGATTGATAAATTTGCATTGCCATTCTCCACTAAATTGATAGTTGACTTTTCAGTTGTATTTTCGCATTGTCATTTACGACTCTGCGTAAATTTGGTTGAGAAAAACGTTGAGTATACACAACTGCTTTTTAGTAGTTGGGTCTGTGGCTGGGGTTTTCTAGTTACATATTGGTGCGATATAAAAATCAGAAAAAATGGACAAATCGTAACTAGAAATATTTATTATGCTTAATAACAAAATTTTCTTAACAGTTTCAGTATCGGAACATACAAAGATTTCTTTAAATATGGTTTTAGGTGATCCAACAAATAACAAAACGTTTCTCTGTTCTGCCGGAAATAACTAAAAACCTTCCAATATTATTTTTTAAAGAATTCGTTCCCTATTTTGATTATTCCTTACCTTGCATTGGGCAGTTCAAGAGCGTTGGCATCATCACGAATTTTTTTTTTTTTTTTTTTGATACGTACCACATATAGGGTGTTTTTTTTAGAGGTATAGAACTTCGAATTGAAATAAAACACAAGAAAATCGTTTTAATGTCCATCAATTTGGCTTTATTGGAAGGATAATTTTATGCCATTAACGTTTAAATATGATTTCGGGCATGTGGCCGCCGCGGCTGGCTCGAATAAAGCCAATTCTACAGGTCCAATTTTCAACCACTTTTTCGAGCATATGGGGCCGTATGTTGGCAATAACGCCACGAATGTTGGCTTCCAAGTCCCCTAACGTTTCTGGTTTGTTGGCGTAGACGAGCGACTTCACATAGCCCCAAAGAAAATAATCCAATGGTGTCAAATCACACGATCTTGGTGGCCAATCCATGGTTAACCGAATTAATTGCTCTGATGGACGATTATGTCGACCATAAAATGGACGGAGCTTGCGGTAAACTTCGCGAACTGAACCATTATTTTCGAAATAAATTTGCACGATTTGCAAGCGTTGTTCTTTTGTCAACCTGTTCATGATGAAATGGCAAACCAAACTAAATATTAATCACTTGACAGCTGACAAAATGGCCGCCAGTTAAAAAAGTGATGCCAACTTAAAGTTCTATACCTCAATAAAAAACACCCTATATATATTTGCGACTTGGTTTTCGTAGTCATCTACTCATATTTGTATGCATTTGGTATGATTTCTTTGAACTAAAACACTCAAATCAATATTTTTTATAAAACTCAAAACTCACACAAATTAATTGCTTTCTGCCAAACTTGATATTTTAAGTTGGTAACCCGATGACAATTTCAACTAAAACAGTTGTGGCTCATAATACTAAAACACAGTTTGGTCGTGTGTAAGTTTGGTCTACTCTTAGACGACCAAACTGAATTTAGTTAAAAACCGTGATAGAGGCAAAAACCTGAAGAAACGCACCATGCGAAAATTTATAGTTGCCAAACCATTTTAAAGTTACGCAAATAGTGTCAGTACCACTAGCTTGTTATAAAAGTTAAATTTTCCGATGTATTTTTTATAAACGTGATTACCTGATATTACCATTAGATGATTTGTGGGTTAAAGCGCCTTTTTGTGAAAAAAATTTATTTGTTGATTTAGTGAAGCTTTTACATTAAAGGAGCGCGATATAAAAATAAATATCAGCAAGGTGAAATGTTTTTGAAAATAAACCTTCCAAGTATTGTCTTATTTAAAAAGCATATTTTAAAGAAAAGTAACTTTTGAGAAATGCTAGTTTGTGAAAAAGCATATGTAAACAAAGTTATTAAACTTTAAGAAACATAACAATTGAGAAAATGTATCTTTCAAGAAAAAGTGTATTTTGTCAATAGTATATTATAATAAAGTACTTTTTTTAAAAAACCACCTCTATATAACAAATAAAGTACTAAAGTACCTTTAAAAAAAAGTATATCCTCGGCTTAGAGTCTAAATACACTTTTTATAACATATCACATTTGAATTCTGTTCCAAAGAGGCGACGCACCGACTGGCTAAAACATTTATTTACGGCCTGGTGTATGTACAATATATTGGGCATAGATCAAAATGGCAAAAAAGAAGTACTAGGCTTTTATTTAGCTGAAAGTGAAGGAGCTAACTTCTGGTTAGGAGTACTAAATGATCTAAAAGAAAGAGGAGTAGAAGATATTCTAATTGCTTGTGTTGATGGGCTAAAAAGCTTTCCTGCAGCCATAAATAGTGTATTTCCTAATGCAGAGGTACAGCTATGTGTGGTACATCAGATACGCAATTCAATATAAGTAAGCGAAAGAAACTTTCTTGTCGACATCGTGGGCCAGGCTGTTAAATTTTAAACTGTGCATGTACATATGTATGTATGTATGTATGTATTAGGCTAATTTCTTAAACTACAAAGAAAATGTTAACAATTTTTTTGTCTCTCCTCTAAAATTTGGCTGAAGTAAGCGGACTATATTTAAAATTAGGCCTTTTAGGAAAAAGTACATTTAAGAAAAAGAGGTAATTTAAAGAGGTACCTTTTATAAAATTGTGCAGCTTTAAGAAAGTACCTTTCAAAAAATGTAACTTTGAAAAAGTATATATACGAGTATACGATATATACGAGTATACTCGTATATATGTATGTATGTATGTAAATATTTTATAAAAAGAAGCGCCTTTGAAAAAACCAAGTTTTAAATAATACGTTTTAAGAAAGTGCTTGTCGCACCTTTCAAAAAAGTTCGTTTTCAAAGAATTCCCTTTTAAAAAAGTAGCTTGCAATAAAATACCTTTAAATAAAGTATTGTCGCTTTTAAAAAAGAAGTACGAGTATCCTTTAAAAAATCATCTTTAAAAAGTACCTTCTAACAAAAGTACTTTTTTCATTCAAACCCAAAAATAAATAATAATTTTCGACAAAAGTATATTTTGTAAGAATTCTTTTGTCTCTCAATTTTTCTTACTCTTTTGACACTCTCTCCTTGCAAACTTTTTGAGGTAATGAACACTAAACACCAGTAACAATTGTTACAAATTCGTAAAAATTTTTTTGTAAGTGAACAAACCTAGTGTTTTTCAAAAAATAATTTTCTAATCATTTTTAATAATACAAAGTATTTTTCAGAAACATTTTTAAAAGTACCTTTAATATAAAATAAAAACAGCCTTTTGAAAAGTGACAGAACTTCTTCACCTTGTATTAGTATCGTTCACTCCTTTATATGTTTGAAGTGTTTTTGAAGTATGTTTTGTTGTGATCGACAATTGCATGAATTTTTGCGTGCATTGATGTTAATGAATTTATTATTTAAATTGAGAGTAATTATTACATTTGTTTTACTTCTACATACATATCTGAAAAACTTACTTAATTTATAGTTATTTTTGAAAAGTGATCCTCATTTTAAAGATATTTCAATCTTTCTCTTTAGCTTATTTTTTCTTCGATATTTTTAAACCTAGTTATTGTTATTTTCTGTTAATAAAATTGTTAAATACACAAAAAAAAAACAAAACTCAATTAAAATTTTATTTGTGTCCATTAACTTTTTTAATTTATTACATTTTTAAACAAAAGTTTAATTGATTCAATTAAATTTTTAATTGATTGTTTGCATTTTTTTCTCTGTAATTTTTTAAATACATATTTATTTATATTTTGTTGATAATTCTTAATCTAGAACTTTTAAAATTTTAATAAAGTCAAACAGTTGCAAGTTAAAGTCTAAATTGGGATGGAGTTTACTTCACTAAATATTGATTAAATATTGATTTTGAATTTTGTGAATTTATAGTTTTTGGAGTGAGGAAAAATGTATCTAAAATTTTTTGAAAGAATTTATTTTAAAATTTTTCTTAAGCACTCTTAATTAAAGAATTTTTTTCTCAAATAGTTTTGCAAACCATTTTATTTCAACAATTTTGGTAAATTGGTGTTTTTTAATGCTTCATTGTGTGTTTTATTTACTAAATCTTTAATTTTTTTCAATTATGTTTTATCAATTAAGGTTATTTATTTATTCATTTTTTGTTAAAGGTGATTTTAAAGGTGTAAATAAGTGTTGTATGTGCTTTAAAAAAGTTTTTTTTTTAATTTAATTATTAGGTTTTTCAACTACATAGTTTTAGTTTTAATCTTTATTTTCTTGTATGTATGTGTGTTTTTTCTCAAAAATTCCTCTCTCATAATTACAATAAAAAATTTAAATTTTTTTCTAATTATTTTTCAAGATTTATTTCCTCACAAATTATTGATTCACAAATTTTTGTTCACAAAAATTGTATTGTTTTATAGCGCTAGAAGATTTTTTGTTGTTGATTTTTGTTCTAAAATAATTAAACAAATATTTTAACATATTAATTATTTTGAGTCTTATGCCGAATCCTAAACAATTTTATCTTAAAATTATAAAAAAATTAGTAACAAAAAAAAATATAACAAATTAGTAAACTGATTCTAATTGCTTTTTTAAAAACGAGTTTTTGTTAAATTTAAAATTAACTCCTTTGAAAACGTGATATTTTCTTTTCTGCGATTCAAGTTCTAACTTTATTCTATTAATAGATTTTTATTGAATTTCAAAACTTTCTGCAGAAGCTCAAAATTTCCAAATTTACAATATAATTTCAGTTGAAATGTAACAAAGTTTTTTAACATTAGTACTTTTTTTTTTTTTTTTGAAAATCGAGTGCAAAAAGTAAAAAATTGTGAGATTCAAACGGTAGTCTTAAGATACGGTCACGCTTGGGCAAACATTTGACCAAAAAAGCGTAACCTGTACATACCAATGAAAAGCCTTTTCATTCAGACGCGTGCTTATTTAGTTAAAACAGTTTTCAATAATCACACTTATTCCAGTTGTCGACATCGACGTCACTTTAACATAATAACCAAAAACTTGGGGCTTGTTTACTCGCTCTCAAGAACAATTTTGTGCTACTGACAATATATTACGTCCCCTAAGGTCTAGAAAATAGCATAAACCTGCCCACAGGAGTCAGTTGTTTTCGACAACGGGTACACAAGCCCCAATTTTTTGCTATTGTGTTAAAGTGACGTCGATGTCGACAACTGGAATAAGGGTGCATATTTTATTCTATGACCTTGTCTATTAGTTATGTATGAAACTGTTTAACGAAATAAACATGTGTTCAGAACCAAAAGGGTTTTCAATATTATTTGGTGTTTACGCTTTTTTGAGCCAATGTTTGTTGAGTGTAAGACCATACCTTACACTTTTTGTTGGAAAGAAAAAAAAAACAAAAGCAAACACAATTACATATATTAAAATAATTGAAAACATGACAATTAAAACTACCGTTTGAGTCTCCCCAAATATAGTAATTGTTCTAATTTTGTAAAAAGAAGTAAAATTTTTAACTTCTACAAACCTTTCTTTCCTCTTTATTAAGTTTTCTAAAACAATTAGTAGAAATAAACTATTGAACTGTAACTATTCGGCTTCAATATCTCTCTGTCACTCATTCTTTCTCGTGTGGTCATTGTCCTGTGGGTCTACTCTGTAATTCGAAACGAAAGCAAATGCTTTCGAAATGCATACAAATACAAACATACAAATTCGAAAGCATTTTCTTTCATTTCGAAATTCAGCGTAGACCCCCCCCCCGCACTATCTATCTCAGGAAAAAGTACAGTATTTCTAAGCAACTCAATTGCCCCGTAGTTTTTAATGCTTCATTGCAGCCAATTAAACAGGAATTTGTTATAACCAATAGCTCTTTCCTATTTTCTGAAAAATCTATTCAAAGGTGTATCGCAATATCAATTTGTTGACCAAAAGCTTGATTATTTGATATATTATAATCAAATAAACGAGTTAAATAAATAAAAAGACAAATATAAGAAAAAGTAAATTAAAAAAATAAAACAATGATTTTAAATGCATTTAAAAATGAAATTTATTTTAACTAATATTAAAAATCATACAAGTTTTTAACTTAAAATAATATCACACAAATTAATCAGCAAAATAATTTGTTTGTTTCAATAAAAAGAAATAATTTCCAACATTTTAATTTAATACATTTATTCTCGTCAAATAATGAGATTTTTCCTAACAAGTTGAGACATTGTTACAGCAATTGCGTAGTGTATAAATAAGTATCTCTAAATATTTGTCTTAGGTTTCATAATAAAAATTTAAATTGTTTACTTAGTTTCGGGAATATCTTTGAATTGATTTGTTTTAAAACATCTTTTTAGTGAAAGAGTGTGACTTAAACTTTATTAACTTATTAGCCATAAAACTGGAACTTCGAACATTTTATTATCTTGGAATTTTGCTTTTTACCATACAACAAAGGGAGAAATTTCGGGAGAAATAAAAAGTTTATATTTTACGCGAAAAAATATGACCTGTTCAACGATATCGAAAGAGTTCGTTCGTTCGATAATTTATATCGGAATCAATAATAAAATATGAAAGTTTGTTTTCAATGTAAATATCAAACGAATGTGTTCTTTCGGCATCGTTGAACAAGCCATTAACGAAAAAGTACTAGAAATATATTTTTTGCTGATCCGAAATATAAGTATTCTATACTCAAATGTTAATAAATCTTGCTTTTAATATCTCTTGATAATGGGCCTTATCGTGATTGGCGTATTTCGACTTCGACTACGTCAATTGAAAGAAAAAATTTTGCGTTGTTCTTTAATCTTTTACAAAAACGTCGAAGTCGAAATGCGCCAACCACGATAAGGAGGAATTACTAATCAGTTTTCATTTTGAATTTTTGGCGCATGCGACTATAATTACAACTTTTCGAAAGAAAGAGATAACATGTTTTAAAGGTAAATTGATATTAGTTTGGTTAGGTTGACAGGTCGCTGGGAGAAGAGAAAGTAAGGCTGACTTCCAAAATGTAGCAATAAGTTTTGTATACATTTTCGATGCGATATTTATTTAGTGCACAGATACAAAGTTGCGAAACATTGTAACCATGAGTATCAACTTTGAAATCGATGCGCTGATTGCTTGTTTGCGGTGTTGTCGACGACGTTTGACGTTTTGAAAAGTTGTGCATTGTCAATGTTTTATATTCGAAGACAAAGCAATTGACGTTTTGGAAGACAGCCTAAGTTTTCAGATCACTTGGGTTCAAATAACAGGTCCCTTTGTGTTACCTGAGAGTAGGCAAAAGATATTGAGAGTACAGATGGTGAAGTGACACATAGTGTATAAAATTGTATGAGAAGATTTCCCATGAAAGAAAGTTTAAAAATTGTGACTGTTCACAGTAATTTATTTAAAAGAAGTTTAAAAAAAATATCCACGAATTTCTCCTTGTCTTATTATTATTTTTATTTTGAAACGCAAACAATTTAATTTAATAAAAAGCAATAAATAATTTCAAATTTAAAATAAATTAAATTTCAATAAAATTAAAAATTAAGTAAATTATAAAAAACTAAAGATTGTTTTTAATTTTACATCATTTCACTTAAAAATAAAATTCACGTTAAATTTACTTAAACTCAATTATAAATTTTTTATAAAATGTACAATTGAAACTCAAGTTTTCCCTCCACTATCGTCTTTTGTTTTAACTGCTATTTGGTCTCTTCTTAAAAATACAAATAAATAAAACAACAACTTAACAAATAAACCGACTTCCATATAAATGCTCTCTCTGCTTTCACTTTTCGATTTTTCCTTAAACTCTCACTCATGCACATTCACTTTTTGTTTTTGCATTTGCTCTCGCTCTTGAATTTTTATTGTTATTATTATTCGATAACAAATCAAATAAATTTTATATTTATTTCCATTTTTTTTTTTAATAAATCCCCTATTTTTCATCAAGAACTCAAAATTGTTTAATCATGTTTAAATTTTATTTAAATACGTTCATTATATTATTTTAGTCTAAACTTTTAATTAGATTTTTTATTCAACAATCTTCCAGCGCTTTCGTTTTGTCATACAAAATCCAACTCGGAACGTGTTTTATGCATTTTGCGTTCCATGGTACGTTCAAACCATTTCTTGATCTCGGCAACAATTAACACTGAAGAGGTGAGCGAGAGCAAAAAGAGTATGTCGTACGCTGAGAGAGCCTCTGTTTGAAATACCATTTGTAGGGGTGGGCAATAGATGACCAACATTTGGCCAATTATGGAAAAGGCCACAGCCATTAGGAACATTTTATTTGAAGTTAGGCCGATAGTGAAAACACTTTTTGTTTGTGAGCGGCAGGAGAGAGCATTAAACATATCGAAGAATACAAAACAAGTGAAGGTCATGGTAGTATCACGCTTCGTCTTACCCAAAGAACCATCAATCATTTCTCTTTGAAAAACCCATAAGGTGCCCAAGATAATAATGCTGGCACTCAACAAGACATTAACAATAACCGATTTTGTTATCATGGGTTGTTTTACATTGCGTGGTTTCTGCTTCAAGACATCATGATCCACAGGCTCGACACCCAAACTCTGGGCTGGTGGGCCATCCATAATAATGTTGATCCAAAGTATTTGCATGGCATTTAGGGGATTGGCTATACCCATTAAAGTGGCCAATGCTATCAGTGATAAAGCAGCTATAGATGTACTCAATTGAAATCTAACAAAGTTCCGTATGTTATAGAATATTGCTTTGCCTTCCTCAATAGCAGCTCTAAAAAAAAAAGCATAAAGTTTTTTTTTCAATTAAGCAAAATTGTTTAATAATATTTAGAGAGTTATTCTTTAACTTACATTATGGTATGGAAATCATCATTGACCAAAATCATGTCGGCAGCTTCTTTGCACACATCAGTGCCATTTTTACCCATAGCTATGCCTATATCGGCTTTCTTCAAGGCCACACCGTCGTTGACACCATCTCCTGTCATGCCCACTATATTACCTGTCCTTTGCAACGACTTCACTATGGCCAATTTGTGTCTGGGTGTAACGCGATAAAAGACACTCACGTTATTGGCCACTTTGTCCAATTGGTGGTCGTTCATTTGATCCATTTCTTGACCCGATAATGTTTGATGGTGTATGGTATCGATGCCAATGAGACTGGCTGAAAGAAAAAATAGAGAAGGGAAAAATAAATATTAATTTCAATTTAAATTTCAATTAATCATACAATTATAAAAGTCTGAACAACTTTTAGGCTTAACTAAATTTATATTGAGCAAATTAAATTATTACAATTTAAGTATGCATAAACAAAAAATTTTTCTTTTAAAGAAAGTAGCAATGCTAAAAAAAATTATTAATCAAAAACAAGCAGAAATTATTATTCGTTGAATATTTGCAATTTTAGAAAATATGTATGCAATAAGGCACCTTTCGCACACGCTAAGTTTACTTTGCTAAGTCTTTAGTTTGTAGGAGAGATGGGAAAAGAGGTCTTTCACTTTTTCCCACAAACTCAAAACTTTGCAAAGTAGACTTTGCGTATGCGAAAGGGATCTAACTTTCTGCTACAAAGCGTGATTGTTGTTTTAAAGCGTTTAAAAATTTTATTCTAAAGCACCTCATACACGTTTCAATTGAATTGTCAATTAAGTCTTTCAATTGAATTGATTCTTGGCCACACACTTCATAAACTGAAAACTGAAAGATTTTCATTCAACTGTCAAATTTATATTTTTTTCACAATTACAAATTTAAAACTTCTATTGCATTCATTCATTAATTTTTATATTATTTATTCAAAATTTAATGAAATTAAATACAATTTTAAAAATACACAACTTTTTCTATGCAAAATAAAGCTACAAACATAAATTTTGACAGAGACTCGAACACACACAGCACAATCGGATTGAAAGAGTTCCTAGTCAACATGAAAAATCAAAATCTTTTGATTTTTTTTTCAACCAACTCGACAACTGCTAAACTAATCAATTGACAGAGCCATACACGCTTTGATTTGGACATCAACCGACTCAATTGAAAATTGAATTGAATCGTGTATGAGGTGCTTAAGACCGTTTGTCCACAAGCAAAATTTACTTTGTAAAGTTTTGAGTTTGTAGGGGAGAAGTTAAAAGAACTCCCATTCTCTATATAAACTCAACACTTACAAAATTGTAAGCAATTTAAATAATTTTCAATCAAGTAATTTAAAAAATAGAAAACTAATGTTAAGTGTTGTACTTGGAAATATGTAGTTGTTGTACAATGTTGTCAACACATTACAAAATATTTCTTATTGCACAATATAAATGAAAAGCCTTTTGATTTGATCCAATATATTGTGTCATACCAATATAATATACACACAGCAGGCAATTTTATTGTATATACAATATCAATTATTGCTCAATAATATTGCAAATGTTGGGTGCCTTTAATCTAATTACAAAAATGTCGTAGTAAAATTCGAAATACGCCAATCACGATATGTGGAATATATTTTTCATTGCTTTGGGATTTTCCCTATTATTATTAGATAGATAAAATAAACATTTGTAAATATTTTAGCGTTGTCAATAACTTAAAATTTTGCTTTGTCCTTCACAGATACGATGGTTGTACGTTTTCAAATGTACTCGTGTTGTTTTTATTAGCTGAAAAATTTATATAAAAATGTTGTATATTGGACGAAATAATACCCCAACTTCAGTATCAATGGGACATGGCCGTTGCAACTTTTTCCTGTTTCTGAAATTGATAATATTCATAAAAGGGCAACATTTTCTTCCGATTGAAGGCATACATGCGTAAGTACCGCATAGAAGGAAATATCTGGAGGTCATGATACAAAATATGGACATGCATTGGGGATTAGAAAAGTTTCTAGAAGTGCATTCTATCTGAAGGTAAATACATATAAAAATTTTATTAAAGTGGAAACAATAAAATTATCATTCTGTTTTACGATAAAATAATAATGCATTGTGATCCACTAAATACTAACTTAGATTGAAAAAATAGTCAGTGGATACAAACTAAATTTCAAATTGGGTTTGATAATCAAAAATTTTTTAAACATCACACCTTTACCATTTTATTCGAAAGAGGTAAATACATTATATAAAATATACCAATATATAGCGGATTTTTCTTCTCTTAAGTTCTTAAAATAATGTGCAACATCACTTCAGAAAAGAAAACGGCCAGTGTGGCATTTTATTGCATTCGCTTTTGAACGAAATCTTAAAATATTTCTATAAGACTTTAAATAGAAATGTTACGAAATTTCGTTTGATGTTGTTTTATATGTATATTATCATTATTTACCATTTATTTTTTGTCTACTTCCATAGACTGGCAAAAGAATATGTGGCAGATTTTTATTGGCAGATTACTTTACGTCTTGATTTTTATCAATATTAAGAATAATTTTCGAAAAAGTCGCTGAAAATCTTCAAATTAAGCTGCATGATTCGCGTTTTATTTATGCGCTTTCTGTGTATTTAAGCTTCCAGGATGTTGAAAGTACAATTTAATAGACATATCGCACCTTAAATACAAAAGGGGCACAACTCAAAATTTTCCAAAACTTGACTTTTTTCCATAAATTAATTCAGAATACACATCTCTAACTACTGCAAAAATTTCTTTCACATCACTATTTTCTTTAACTGGAAAAATACAGTTATGTCTATTTTTATGTTAAGTGTGTTGCTTCTGCACGATGAACTAAATAAACAGTTTTTTGTCTCTCCTGAAAATTTTAGTATTTTGAGTTGTGCCCCTTTTGTATTTAGGGTGCGATATATCAGCACAAAGTATAAAATTGGTACACCAGTGCTCGCCAAACTTTTTTTTATTGAAATTCACATTTTGCACATACGAGGTTTGTTCAAAATGTATCGCGAATTTTGAATTTTCGCGGGTTATGTATATTCGAATTTTGATTTTTTTGTGGCTTTATGTTGATACTCATGTCTCTCACTTATGCCGACAATTTCGGCCATTTTGAATGTTCAGTTAATTGTTGGCAGCAGCTTTGCTTGCACGTGTTTTGGCTCGTCTTCGATTTTAACCTATTAAAAAAAAAAAAATGGAACAAAGAACCTGTATCAAATTTTGTGTGAAAAACGAAATTAAGTGCGCGCATGCATTCCGAATGTGGCATATGTTCTCAGAAGGCCGAGAAAATGTAAACGACGAAGAGCGTCCCGAACGCCCGAGCACTTCAACAACAGACGAAAAAATTGATGAAGTGAAGAAAATGGTATTGGCCAATCGTCGAATCACCATGAGAGAAGTTGCTGAGCAGTTGCTGAGAAATTCGTACCAAAATTGCTCAATTTCGACCAAAAAGCATCGCCATGAACATTGCTAATGAGCTGTTGGACTCTGTCAACGACGACCCAAATTTGCTCCAGAGGGTAATAAACTGGTGACGAATCGTGGGTTTATGGTTATGACGTGGAAAACAAAGCATAATCATCTCAATGGAAGCTACCGCACGAACCAAGATAAAAATTGAAGACGAGCCAAAACACGTGCAAGCAAAGCAGCTGTCAACAATTAACTGAACATTAAAAATGGCCACAAAAAATCAAAATTCGAATATACGTAACCCGAAAATTCAAAATTCGCTATACGTTTTGAACAAACCTCGAACACCAACTATACATTCCAACAAATTACACCAAATTCAAATTTAGTTCGGCATGGGTATGGTTGATTGAAATACTGCAAGGGAAAATAACTGGTATCTTATTTACATTGTATGTTAATATCTAGTTATTAGCCTATACCTATAATTATTAATACGATTTGTGCAGTTTGAGGTCAGCAAGTTGCAAATCACTGTTATGCTAAATTCAAGTTAGAGTGGCATCAAAAATATGCAAAGAAAGTTTAACTCATGTAAATATACTATAACTAATTATAATTTTACAGAATATTAAGGTGTGTGTATCGTCGGAAGGTTATTGGTTTGCCGCAGTAATAATGTATTCTTAATATGTATATTGTGCGGCCTGCTAATAAAATATGTAATAACTCAGTAAATTTCTAAGGAATTTTTCAACACAAACCACAAGTTACTGCTAATCAATTATGTTTTATAAATAAAGACATAAACAGTATGGTTCCCGTACAAAAATACTGCCTGAGAACGAATCCAAATCGCTCGCTAGCTAGCTGCTATAGGATAGGAGATTTTTAAAATTCTCTCTTTGCTGATGAAAGCAAAACAAAGAGGGAAGGAAGTATATAAAAAGTGAAAATGCATTAATTTTGTCATTAAATAAAAAGATGAGGAAAGGGCAGCTTCGTTTATGGGAAAGTGAATTTTTCATGAACATAAAATACATAAGAGTTGAATAGAATATATTAGGGGGAAGATTTGGTCCAAAGACCGGCACTGCCACGCCTGATGGATTTGTTGTGCAGATCTGAAAATTAAGTTAAATCAATCGCTGTATGACTCAATGAAAGGCAGCACAGATATTGTAGAAGCTCGTCTAATATCATCTGAACACAGAAATTCAGAAGGAAAAATTCGCCTTCTTCAGTTTCATAAGACGATACATTCGCAAAGAATGTGTTCGGTTGTCTCATCATCTTCTAAACATAAACGACATAAGGGTTGCTTTTCCACAGATAATAGTTCAGTCCAAACTGACCAGAAAGAAACCCAGTAACAAGCTGTAAATTATTCCTAATGAGGTTCAGGATGTCACTATATGAAAATGGCCTGCCCTAAACCAGAAGTCAGCCATATTTCCTTTTCGGTCGAAGTATCGTCTCCTTTGATCAGAGAGATTACAGTCTAGCAACTTACGCCACAAAACGGCTCTGGGTCCATAAACGGAGCAGCAGAGGCTTTTCTGGCCGGTTCATCCGCTTCCTCGTTCCCCGGATAACCGCTGTGGCCAGGTATACAGTAAATGGAAACCCTCGTCCGTATGGATAGCTTTTGTAAAGAGTCAAAGTACTCCAAAACAAGCCTGGAGGGACTTAAGAGCTGCCTGACTATCGGAAAATATAAATGCTCCTCTTTAATTTAATGTCAACACATTTCGTGATCGCCTGTATTTCTGCCTGAAATACTGTAGGCCATTTTTGCATGGGCACAGAGATTTTTGGGCCCAGCATCAAGTCCATCTTCCGTATACCAACACAAACTCCTGGAATCTTCAGTGGGACCGTTTTCCTCCCACAATGCACTTGGTGGAATTGTGACATTGCATCTCCTGTTGAACCCCTGTTCACAGTTTATCCTGTCACTAGGCATTCCTAGCAGTCATATGCTGGGCATGTGAACATAATTATCCCTGACTATGAACATGTACCTTTCTGAAGTACTTGACCTGTCTAAACTCTTGCTGGGAAGACCGTAGTCAAAACAGCTTCTGTTATATGGCAACAGCACCTAGAATAGTGACTGGTTGATCGCATCACACCAATCACTACATTGATTTAACATTGGGGAATCAAGACTATTTTCGCAGCGATTTTGGTAGCAACCACAGCTACAACGTAAGATTCTCCGTGATAACGCACAACGTTACAGCGTGTTATCCAAGAGAATTTCTCACTAATTACTACTGGCACAACGTCACTACTCTTATTAGGGTTGGATCAATGCATGCAGTCCCCGGTTAGCTTTCAGTGATGGATTCTGCGGACACAGCACCAGCCATTAAACCCCTAGAACAGATCCATTGCCTGGCAAATTTAAAGTTTTTCGAAAATCTCCTGAAAACTCGAACTTCCAGAAATTCTGAGTATGCACGTTTTTGGAGTACAATGTGGTCCGTAATAGGCCACCACCTTTGTCCGCCCGCATCGCCTCTTTCCCAAAAAAAAAATTTGGTCACATCTTGGAACATGTTTATATAGTTGGGCAAATTTAAAGTTTTTCGAAAATCGGAAAACTCGAACTTCCAGAAATTCTGAGTATGCACGTTTTTGGAGTACAATGTGGTCCGTAATAGGCCACCACCTTTGTCCGCCCGCATTGCCTCTTTCCCAAAAAAAATTTGGTCTCATTTTGCAAAATGTTAATAAAGTTCGGCAAATTTAAAGTTTTTCATGAAAACTCGAACTTATAGAAATTCTGAGTATGCACGTTTTTGGAGTACAATGTGGTCCATAATAGGCCACCACTTTTGTCCGCCCGCATCGATTCTTTCCCAAAAAAAAATTTGTTTTGAAAATGTTAATATAGTTGGGCAAATTTAAAGTTTTTCGAAAATCTCCTGAAAACTCGAACTTCCGGAAATTCGGAGTGTGCACGTTTTTAGACTACAATGTGGTCCATAATAGGCCACCACTTTTGTCCGCCCGCATAGCCTCTATGCCAAAAAAAAAAATTTGGTCCCATTTTGCAAAATGTTAATATAGTTGGGCAAATTTAAAGTTTTTTTCTGAAAACTCGAACTTCTAGAAATTCTGAGTATGCACGTTTTTAGACTACGATGTGGTCCATAATAGCCCACCACTTTTGTCCGCCCGCATCGCCTCTTTTCCAAAAAAAAATTGTTTGGAAAATGTTTGGCAAATTTAAAGATTTTCGAAAATCTGCTGAAAACTCGAACTTCCAGAAATTCTGAATTCTGAAAATTTTGCGTGCACGCAAATTCGAAAGCATTAAGATTTAATCATCATTAAAAAAATATTAATTTAAATATATTTTTGCCCAAGTCCTCATGAATTTCTAAAAAAATTTCTAAATGATCTACTCAAGCTGTGCCTTGATCTACAGTATTAACGTTTGATGTTTTAAAAACTACTTTTTTACTGTGACGCAGTGTTTGTCATTTAATTACATTGTGCTCGAATTCGAAACTTTTTTTGTAACAAACGGGGGGACCTGGTGGGTAAACCTAATTCGAGTACGCTGCATCCAATGGTGTTAACCATTTTTTTTTAGGTTAGCTCTTGTTTAAAAAATAATTAAGATTGAAAACTTGGTTAAAATGATAATTTTTCCTAGTTTCCTAGTTTTCTACCATTTATTAACCATTATGACGATATATATCGCATGAAAATACATGTATTGATTAACTTGCGTCCTGAAATAACTTTTTGGATAAAAAAATATTAAATTTTTTTCAAATTTTTTCGTTTATTTTTTTGGGGCAATTTTTTTTTTAATTGGGCAAATTTTTAAATTGGTTTTTTTTTTTTTTTGAAAACTTCTTTAGGACGTATGTATGTTCATCCATAATATGTTCTTTTAATTGATATAAGAATGAGTGAATAGTAGAAAATGGGAAAAATTTAGATTTTTAGGTGCTTTTAACCAAGTTTTCAATCTTAATTATTTTTCAAACAAGAGCAAGGCTAATTCTAAATTCCATCGTCTATTTAAATACATAACACATTTTTCTTTATTTACAGGCTTCTCTTACATAAAAAGGGCTCCACAGTGATGTGCTCCTGACTGCAGCAGCTTGAACTACCATAGCCTGCAGAAACCTCAATGCTTCATAAATTTCATCTATACCATTTATACCTGTTTGGCGTTAATTTTGCAACAATAGCAAAAGCTGGGCTTTTCTTCTACAATTCATATTGAAATAGCAGAGTTGAACGTAAAAAGAACTGAACTATTTTACTTGCTAATCGATTCTTGGGAGCCAAAAATTTCATTAAACATTTTCAGCGAGCTACTCGTACTTCTCAAGCTGCAACTGCAGACAAAAAAATACATTTGAGATATTCAGCCAAAGTCCACTATTATTTACTACTATTACTTATTTACTATTATTTAATGTTATTCAGGTATGTGATGAAAAACGATTTAGAACCAAAACTAATTTAAAAACGATAAAGGTGTGTGTTTTTGCAATAATTTTTGATAATTTTTTAAAAATTATACATAAATTCGATGAGAGTTAATCACACCTTTTCAAAACGACCCGTTTGAAATCATTTTGAACACGATCGTTTTCCGTTACATACCTGATTATTTGCTAATTTTTATATACTCGTACATATGTAATAGAAATACTAGCAAATGGCAAGGATTCTATCAGATGATTGATTTATCTCCACGGTGTGACCAAAGATAAAAAAAAATCAGTGCCATAACTTAGTAATTTATTTATATATTTATATATGGCAGAAACATAGAACTAATTACTAAAATTTGGATCGAACTCATTCAGTGATTTAAATTACATTGGAGGTTTGATCCTAGGTTTATGTCAAAAACGACCGACTGAATGAGTTCTACCCAAGTCGAAGGCAGTCATTGCTTTTTTGGTCAAGCAAATGAACGAAATGTAGTCGTATGTAAAATCTGTGGTTTTTACGAAAAAAAAACAAAAGTTCTTTTCCTTTTTAAAAAGGCATTTGAAATATAACAAATTTTACCTCCCCAACTCGAAATGAAAAATATATATAACATTTGTTATTTGCACATGAAAACCACAGAAGTAAACGACTCATCTTATAGTATGCATCGTTATTAAGCTAAATAATTGATTAAAACTTTAAACTATATAACAAAAATTAAACATTTTAAGAACCGCCGATTTCGAGATCAAAACGCTGGACCGATTTTCTTCAAGTATAAGCGAGAAGATATAAAATCAAGCCACCTTTCAAACTAAAGAAAAACCCAATAATTGTATGTAATTTCTCGACCTTAATTTTAATATCAATTAATGTGGTTTAATAGATGTATCTATTCAGGCTTTCAAGGTCATTCGATTTCTTCACAATGTAAATAAAAGAAATTTTTTTTACTTCATTTTTATTCGACGTTTCGTTGGGATTTTCCAACATCTTCAGGGATAATTATTTTTACTGTAAACTCAAATTAATATCGGTTTAGCCATTTGGGAGATACAGTGTCAAAGACACACATATTTAGCAGAATATATCTAGAAAATATGTGATATGTCCTAAGCACCTTTGACCAAATCTTCAAACATATGCAGCTAAGAACACTCTCATTTAAGTCACTTTTGAAACAAAAAAGAAAAAACTAAATCGAAATCGGTCCAGCCGTTTGGTCTGTACTTGAATACACAGATACACGGGCTTAAAAACATCTTTACTTTTATAAACGAACTATATTTTACACCCGCGCCAACGCTCGCGTGGATCTGATATTTTGGAAACTATACTTAAATTTTTTTTAATGTTTTTTCACATGTTACTCACTGATAATGTTACAAAAAAACGATAAAAACCGACAAAAAAGCGATCAAAAAATTAACAAACCGAATAAAAACCGGGTTTAAAACTGTTTAAACAATCAAACCCGAAACGAAAATTGCTCTAACCAGCCCAAAAATGTGTTTTTCGGTAAAAATCCGAACAAAATATAAAAAACCGGTTCCGAACCGGATAAAAAATAACCTATATTTGACGCTGGTAATATAGCTTTCCATTGGTGAAAGAATTTTCAAAGTCCTTAAAGCGAGCTGAAAATCCGGATCAAATATAAAAAAACCGGTTCAGAACCGGCTATAAAATAAGTTATGTTTGACGCTTGTATTGATGAAAGAATTTTCAAAATCAGTTTAACGGTTTGAAAATCCGTGCCAAATACAAAAAAAAACTAGTTCCGAACCGGATAAAAAATAGGCGATGTTTGCCGCTGGTAATGCAGCTTTCTATTAGTGAAAAAAAATTTCAAAATCGGTTAAGCGAGCTGAAAATCCGGATCCAATATAAAACACCGGTTCAGAACCGGATATAAAATTTGTTGTTTGACGCTGGTATTGGTTAAAGAATTTTCAAAATCGGTTTAGCGGTTTGAAAATCCGTACGATATATAAAAACCGGTTCCGAACCGAATAAAAAATAGCCTATATTTGACGCTAGTAATATAGTTTTCTATTGGTGGAAGAACTTTCAAAATCGGTTAGTGGTTTGGGCGTGAAAGCGTAGCAAACAAACAAACTCACTCAAGGATGTATTAAAAAATGTGCATATGTACGTATGTATGTTTGTATAATATGTATAAAATATGTATGTTAAGCTGTGTAGAGATCTAAAAATACTAAAAAAACAAATAGAAATTAAACCAAAAAACATATTTTCTGAAAATTTTATATACATAACTTTAAGAATTAATTTTGTTTAATAAAAATTGTTATTAACAATATATCTTTAAAAGAATTTATCACACAGATCATTTAAAAACTGTTATTAGCAATTGAAAGAATGTATTTAGAAGATGTTGTGTTTATTTAATATAAATGTTTATTATATTTTTAAGAATTAATTTTATTTAATAAAAATTATTATTAAAATAAATAAATAAATCTTTGAAAGAATGTAAATAAACTTGTTGTTATTGTTTTAGTTATAAAAGTACGCTTGCATCTCGGTAAGTAGTAGAAGCATCTTAAATTAAATGCAAAGAAAAATTAGTTGTATTAAAATTAATTAATTTAATTAGTAACAAAAATCCATCAGCTAATTGCTACAATTTTCAACTCTTTATTATCATTACGTATCATATATAAAATACCACAAATTTTGTTATTAATTTTGTTGCAAAATATACGCTGTAAAAATTTATACGCATTTTTCACTATCGCACCCACTGTAAAATGTGTGTCTTGATTTTGGCTAATTTCAGTTTAAAAATGCCAGCAATATACCAGGCGAACAGAATCAGCAGAAAATAGCAGGTCGATTGTTTACAAAATTTAAATTTAATTTCCAATAAAATAAGTCCCGCCTCCAGATTTTCGTTGACTTTCCAGGCGCTCATCTAAAGTAGAGCGGAAGAGCGCGAAAATTTTGTAAATAATATCAGTATCACCCCGCAAACATCTGGAAGGCTGTTGATGCTAATGATGCTAGAAGACTCGTTTTAGTTACTTCTGGATGATAGCAAGAAAAAATCATGAAAAATTTTTTTTGTTTTCCTTTAGCTTATAAGACTTATGAAAGCTTTTTTTTTTCAATAAAATAAATTTTTTTCGCACTTTCCCGTAGTTTAGAGCCTATTGCACTAATATTCTATTTAAATATCAATTCATTTTTAAAAGTTGTTTTTCTTATATTTTTATATTTTTTTTCCATTAAAAACAACTCTTAAATATAAATTGATATTTAAATAGAATTGGCGACACAGACTCTTTGAAAGTTTAAGTTTAGTTTAAGTTATTTTAAGTTTTAGATATTTATCTGTTTAAATAAAACAATATCGCAACATTAGACATAATATTAAAGTTCTATATGGAGAAATAATTTTCTTTCCATAAATATTGCATTATTAAATTAACTGCCTCTTCCACTAATGTCGCAAGAATGCCTTCATGCGCATTCTAAGCGACAGAAAACTGATTTTCATTTCTTACTTCTGTACGAACTTTGACTCGAACGATTAGTCATAAGAAGATGTAAGTCTTTTCATACAAATTTTGATACCACTAATTCGAATGAATGAACAAAGCGTATAAAATATCAAAATGAAGCACTTGCTATTTTCCTTTCGACTAGTAAAATTTATTTGCAAACAATCCGATAAAATTTATGAAAATATTCAATATGGTTGCATTTATTTTCGTGTAAAGGTTAGTAAATTTACAAAAATGGCTAGAAGTGCTTGAAATTTACAAATTGTAGTGCCAATTTGCGATTTGCAAACACGTAAAACAACAAAGTGAAATACATACGTAATCATAGCGAAAGAAAGCTGACGACATAGTGGAATGAAAATTTATTAAAGTTTGAGCGACTAGTTTTCTTAAGCAGGCGGCTTCTTTCGACATAGTGGAAGGGGCAGTGAGAAATCTATAAAAAAATTTTATATTCAATATTATGTTTAATGCTTATGTCTTTTTATTTAAATGAGAGAATCTCGAAAAATTAAACATTAACTTGATGAAACGTTGGGAAAATTTTAAATAGCTTTTTGTCATAAGTCCTATTGGCTAAAGGAAAACAATAAATCCAAAGAAATTTTATACATAGATGGCCAAAAGAAAATAATCTTAAAGGAATTCATAACTGTTGCCCTATTTTTTAATTTTTTTATTCTTCATTCAGGCATGTTCTGGAAATCACAATATTTCAAATCACTTGTGATTTTAAAATCATAATTGTGATTTGATGGTGTTCTGAAAATAAAATCACAAAAGTTTTAACTTTTCGGTGTGATTTTACAAGAAAAGAAAATACAAGAAAACAACTGGGTTGTCAAACGAAATTACGAATTAATTAAATAGAGTTTATATGGAAACATTTTTAAATTTCGAAGCGTGTCGAATGTCGTAATTTTTCCCCTGATGTTTTGTTTTGTAAATGCAAAATCAAAAATTTAAATCACAAAGCTAATAACATTTCGGGCAAAAGAAAGTCACCCTTATTCCAGTTGTCGACATCGAAGTCACTTTAACACAATATCAAAAAATTTGGGGCTTGAGTACCCGTTGTCGAAAACAACGGACTCCAGTTGCCGGTTTATGCTCTTTTCTAGTCCTTAGGGAACGGAAACGGATTGTCAGTAGCACAAAACTGTTCTTGAGATCAAGTAAACAAGACTCAATTTTTGGTATTGTGTTAAAGTGACGTCGATGTCGACAACTGGAATAGGGGTGTGTCTTAAATTTTTTCACAGTTTTATAAATTCTTTCGTAGAAAATTGCTCATTTTACTACAAAAATCAATCAAAAAAAGATGTAAAGTTATTCATTTAATTAATTTATTGCAAATTTCAAAATAAAGTGTTTTAAAAAAATAACCAAGTGATTTGAAATCGGCTTAAAATATAAAATATAAAAATATTCAGTCTTGTGATTTGAAATCACTTTCACAAAAAGTGATTTTCGGAACATGCCTGCTTATGATACAACGAAAGTTTAAAAATGTCTTTGTTTAGATTATGGGATTTGGGATTATGCCATAATCCCAAAGTGAAAAACGTAATGGAATCAGTTCGTTATTATTATTTTCTTCTTTACATACATTATGTCGTGTTTTATTTCAGGATAATATAGAAATGTGTTTTCAAGCCAGGATATATCGAGGCTTTTCAAAGCAATTACTGTTTACTTAATGTTGAAGTTAATTTTAAATAATATTGGATTTGCTACATTATTTATTTATATCCTTTTTTTAATTAATATTCAGGTTTTTTTAGTACCAAAAAAAATGCAAACAATGCTGCCAATTAAATATTAATTTGTAATTGTATTTAAATTAAATTTGATCATCCTGCCAGCTATCGTGCAGAAGGTAATATTACGATCTATCCTGCAAATGTTTGGCGGGAAATATAAATAACAATTACTACACACTTACACACTTACTGACTCCCTTTCTTCTTTTTTGTGTTATTCTTTTGACCGAAAAAAAAGTTCTTTATTATTTTGTATTGCTGCTATTTGTAAGTATCGCCACTTAAAATACAAAAGGTCGTATTAAACAGTTCGAATGATGAAAACTTTAGTTTTGAATAGCAATGAAATTTTTTTTATTATACTCAAAGAATTAAAGGAAAGTTATTATTTTTTAGTTCTAAACCAAAAAAATTGAGTGTTTATTTTAATAAATTTCTTATTCTACGCATTTGTATGCCTTTTATAAATGTTGCTGTTGTACCGTCCTTCTGTGTTTCAGGTGGCGATATAAAACAAGCTTTTTGTACCTTTTTAATGAGAATATAAAAATATATTTTGTATACAATCAACCTGCTGTTTTCAATGTTTCAGGGCGCCTGGTAGAAAACTTATTTTTTTTAACATTTCACCAGCAAAACAGCCAACAGTGGGACGACGGAAAATTTAGCGCAAAAATTCAATTTTTTTTCAAAATATAATATATGTAAATAAATAAAAAAAATTAATAATATTATTTAAAGACTTATTCACAAAAAATATTTTTTGATTTATAAAACGTTTATAAAACAGTTTTTCATAAAAAAAATGTATTTCAAAAACCTTTTATAAAACAAAATTATTTGTTATGAATAAAGTAGATCCTTACTAATTTCTAAATGTGAAAGTTAAAAATCTGTGGTTATCATTAATAACAACGTATGTTATATATTTCTCATTTCGAGTTTATGATATCAAATTCTTATATTTCAAATACTTTTTAGAAAGTTTTAAGAAATTTTTGAATAACATGGACGCATGACCGTAATTTTTTTTCTAAATCAACAACACAACTTTTACATTTTTATAAAATAACCTTGAAAAAGATATTTTTTTTGGCTCTGCTGAATAAATTTAATTTTTGGACATACGCTGTTATTAATGAAAACCACGTATTTATTTGTTTGTTTCCTACGCTTTCACGCCCAAACCGCTTGACCGATTTTGAAAATTTTTTCGCCAATGGAAAGCTCTATTACCAGCGTCTTATATATTTTTTAACCGGTTCGGAACCGGTTTTTTTTATATATTTGGTACGGATTTTTTGTCCAAAAATTACATTCTTGGGCTGGTTAGCATAATTTTCGTCTCGGGTTTGATTTTTAAGGCAGTTTTAAAGCCGGTTGTTATGTATTTTTTAAACAGATTAAAGCAAGCGCAGGCGCGGGTAAAAGCTATAATTCTTTTATCAGTGGCAATAAGGAAAAAGTGCTTAAGGCATATTTTACTAATTTGTAAAACACTTAAACTTTCAAGTCGATTTTCAGAAATTTATATCTTTTGCAGTTAAATTTTAAAACTCGTTGTTAATTTAAATTACAACATATAAATAATACATTCAATTTTAAATATCAATATCAAAATATAAGCTGATTCCTTATGATATTTTAAAGTCGAAAAAATATAAACAGCAAGTCATTGCGCTATAACTTCCTCAAAAATGGCACTTAATAATTCCGATTTTTCGAGTATCAAGATTACAGAGATGCCATTAACTCAAAATCAGCTTATCACGACTTAAGCACTTTTTTCTTTTTCCACAGATGTTTATTTAAAAAATAAAATAATAAAATTGCGTTGTGTGTGAAAATAAAACATAAAGACCTTTTTTATAACATTTTTTTTATTTATCGCAGGCTTATTAAACAGTTTTGCCTACAAAATTTGTTTTAAAGTCGTTTATAAAACAAAATTATTTTTTTATGAATAATGCTGGGAAAACAACTGGGACGAAGGACGAATTTTTCGGTACGAACTTTCGTCTTAAAATAATTAATTAATATTTTTTTTGCCTGAGAGGGTATAGCTTCCAAATTGGTCTCATTGTAAAAAAAAGTAGGCAGGGACACGCCTAAAAATTTTTTAATTTGATTTTATGATACTCTACTCATGTATTTGATTGCTGTGAAACCTACCAAGCACCCTTGGCTCTTGTAGTTACACAATTTGAAAGTTGAAAAAATGGGCGGAGTAACGCCCATTAACATTTATAATTATATTTCAAATGGTTCTGCTTAATCCATTTTTATGAAACTTACCATACACCTCCATTAAAAAAATGGGTGGAGTCATGCTTATTAAAATTAAATTTTATATTTTACATACTTCTTTTTAACCAAGAGATATTTTTTGTTTGAAGGAGTTTATTACCAGTTTTAAATAAATAATTTTTTTTAATAATTTTTTAATAATAAATTTTTTCGAAAATGTTCTATCAAATCTTTGCACTGAAGTCGGTTTTTTTGCAGAATTATTTAATAATTATTAATGTTATTTATGCAAAAAAGTAATTATAATTAAAATAATTATTAATTACATATTAAATAAATCATTAATATAATTATTTATAAAAATAATAATTATAAGTAAAATAATTAATAATAATCAAAAATATAATTAATAATAATTATTAAAAAATATATCAGGATTAAGATGTTATTGTTTTCTTTATTACTGATAAGTCACTTTGTTATTTATTAATTTTTTTCTCTTAAAACGAAACGCTGTAAAAATTATTTAAAGTTTTTTTTAATAAATTGTCCCACTGTTGCTTTTGATATGCATAATATTTTACAAAATAATATTTTCTACCAGGCGCAGCGAAAATAGCAGGTTGATTATTTTCTGAACATGTTTTTTTTTTGCAAAAAATATATGTATACCTACCGCTCATCAAAGAATGACATAACTCAAAAAATTAAATTTTTTGAGTTGATGATGCAAAATTAATCTTCATATCTTTCTTCATACTGTGTAAAAATTTCATAAAAATACATTTATTGTTTAGTCAAATCTTGACAAAAATAAAATTTTCTTCCTCCATGGTGTGTAAATTGAAAACTTCAAACTCGTTTTCTGCCAAAAACCGGGTTTTCGAGTTATGACGTTGTTTGGGTAAAGGAGAGATATGTATGCGCCAAAATAACATTTTTGTTTAATAACTTTCATTTCATATCGCCACCTGAAATGCAAAGCGAAACTACAAGAAGGTAGCAGGAACCATAAAGCCGAATTATATCAAGATTATCCGAGTAAAAAAAAAATTAATTTTTCATTATACGAGTATATAGTTTTTAAGCCTATTTTTGTAATTAATTTTTATAGTTACTTTAAATTTTTTTTATACACTTTATGGCTAAATTTTCTAATACTAAAATTAGTAATATGTGATAATCACTTGAACTTCTTCAATAAACAAATAATAGATAAATTAATGAGAACATAAAATTTTATTTTATTTTATATTATTTGCTGCAGCCATTTTCAATAAAAAAAAATCTTATTTCGTTTAATTTGCTGCTTACTTAAGATCTTTTGCATTTTAAGTGACGATGTTTACAAAAATCAGCACAAAAAAAAGTAAACGTACCAAATAAGTATTTTTTTTTAGTCTGTGAGTGAGAGAGAGAGATAGCGTAAGAGAAAGAGCGTGTTTAATCTTGTCACATATTTACATTTCCCTCAATCATTTGTACGATTATTAAAGAATTTACATATTTATACATACATACATATATGCAAATGTACGTATGTATCGTTGGTCTGAAGAAGAAAGGCCCTAAGTCAAATACTCGTAATTGTAACTTTACAGAAGAAGGTAAAAACATTATAGAAAGTGTAATATTCACAATGTAGCTTTTTTGCAAAACTGCTTGTAAAAGCAGTATTGCAAATAATTCTTGTAATGAGGTGTGAGTGAAATGTATTGGAATTCCTGACAAACTCAAATTCGTAAAAAAAAATAAGTTAGGGCCTTTAGAAATGAGCCATCGATATGTACATATGTATGTATGCATGTAAATCAATTTGTTTGAAGTCTTATGATTATAATCTTTAATCACACATTTAACTTACATATGTGACCTAGCCCAAAAAATTTTATGTAGTCAAGAGGAAAATCCTTTCAGGCCTCTGCATCAGCAAGACATATGTACATACATAAGGTTTTAATACCTTATTATTAACTTTGTGAAATCCTATAATAATTTTGTTCAAGAAATTGACACTGTATACCATGTATGTATGTTTTTTTTTTATTATCACCAGTCCAATCACTAAAAGAAAATTAGGAAAACTATTTATTGCAAAAGATCGCTTTACATTGTAAATCACACTAGCTTTAGAAGTTTTCTATTTTATATTACAATTGCATAAATACGAGTATTATTAAAATAATAAGCTTCGTTTTACTATCCGGGGAAGACTAAAACGAAAAGTCAAAATAAAACAAAATAACAATATCACAAACATATATATAAACAGTAAACTCGCTCCATCTCTCTCTCACTCTGAGACTGGAAGCAATATTTATTTTGTAGTTGTATTTTTTTATTTTGCTACTTTTTCTTTCTTATAAATAGCGTCACTTAAAAAGTAAAAGAACGTACATATTATTGAAGTTATCAAAATTTCAATTTCAAAGTTGAGCATATATATATATATATATATATATATATATATATATATAACGCTAACAGTATGCTGTTAACATACTTATTTCAATATAATAAAAACTATGCCGAACAAATTTTTTGTTTGTAGACTAATGTTATTGATATTCTTCGACTTTGTATTTGTTACTTTTGTTAAATCATAGTTATGCCTGTTATGCCTGCCCTATTACATTTCATACAGCGATATGAGATAAGATTTTTAGCAACAAATACTTAAGAAAATAAAAAAATATTTTTGGTAAACAATCGACCTACTATTTATTTTCGAAGGCTTCTGTGCGCCTGGTAGAAAGCTGTGATCAAAAAAAGCAACATAAAAAAAAACAAGCAAGCAGAAACAGTGTGGCGGATTATGAAAAAAACTCGAATTTTCTTTTTAAATAAATGAATTATACATCCATACATATGTATGTATGTATGTACTCGTATATATGTTATAAAATGTATTACACAATAATGAAATTAAATAATTAAATTATACGCAAGTAAATAAATTTTTTTCTGAAATTTTTTGCACTAAAATAATTATAAATTTCAACTGCCGTATTTATAAAAAATATTTTAGGTTTATTACAGGTTTATTTGATAAATTTTCCATGGAAATAAACCTGAAATATTTTTTATGAATATGGCAGTATTTATTTACAATGAAATCAAACAGAAATAGTGTGACGTATAAGGAAATATGTACATATGTCGATTTTTTTTTCTTTACAAATAAATTAAAAATATATGTATGTACATATAGCACACTAAGGGCTAATAAATCAATGCAAGTTAATCTCTATTTTTGGTTTAAAATGTGTTTAAACTAGAAAACCTATAAATGAACACAGTATTTAAACCACCTGTAAACGCATAAAATTGGCCATTTAAACTACCAATAGAAGCCATATGGTTTTGTTATTTACATACCATATGTTTTTCATTAAAAGAGCACTCAACTTTTTTCAGTCTCTACTTTTTCTTTAGATCCTGTTCGACCTGTTTTCTTACACTCTATTATTCTTTTATACTATTCTACTTCGCCAAACATAAATATAGTTCCTTTCTCAGTAAAATTTGGCGATCTTTAATTAAATTTTTTACTTTTTTGCATTTTTGATTGAGCAAAGAATTGATAGCCTGCTGCGACATTTATTCTAGTGTTTGACATTTATTATAGTGCTGCCACAATATTATTTTTTAAACTACACATAATGTATAGTTTACTGATTTACTCCTGTTGAGTTTAAATTATATACATATAAATTTGAGTTTAGTTTAACTAAACCAGCGTTTAAACTTCGACTGATTAGCCCTAAATCATAAAGAGTCACAACTCAAAATAATCAAAGTGGTTTTGTTTTTTTATAAACCAGTTAATTTAACGAATCTCTAACGACCATAACAAACTTCTTTTGCAATACAGTCTTTTTGAAGAATATAAAATACCATTCATTATGCATGTTTTTATTTTGCATACTTGCGTCATTCGTGCAGAATCAACAGTTATTTGCAACTACTCAGCATCCGAAATTTTTTGAGTTGTGACTGTTTATGATTTAGTGTGCGATATGTATGCATGTTAAAAAATTTATTCTAGAAAATTTTGCCTAAATTTTTAGTTATATGAACAAGAAATAAAAAAGAAGAGGGGTGGTATCTTTTCCAAATTTAGATTGCAAAAATCACACAAATAGAGAACTGCTACGTGCACAAGGAATACACCGAGATCCTCCAAGTTACATGGATTACCTATAGATGCATTGATTTTTGTTTAAATTTTTATTAAAAAACTCAAATTTACCGATTATTTTTGGATTTTTATTTATTCCTCAGAAAATAACAATTATTTTTTGATTTTTATTTATTCATCACAAAATATAAAACACATACATTTCAAATCCCTAAAATTGATGATGAAGACAAGCAAAAATATGTTGAAAAAACAAATTTGTTTTTTTCTTGCAACATTTTGCTGCTGTTACTTCAGTTTTTAGCGCCAACACCAACAAGTAATAAAATCAGCGGTTGTCTGTGTTGTAATCATCGTTGTGATAATAAAATTGAAGCAAAATTTAATTTTTTAAGCATTAAATTTGAAAACGTAAATCCTACTTTTTATTACAACACTGTTTTTTTTTGTACTTTATATCGGAATAATAAAAAAAATATTTTTATTTTTCAACGGGACAGCCTTAAAAACCTTTAAGAGTATTTTTTTTTGTTTGCTTGAAAAACCTCGTAAGTTTTTAAAAGCATTATCCTTAAGTTTAAACACAAAAATTACTTTTAAGATTTGTCCTGTCCTGGTACAGACCAGTTGTAATATGTAACGTAATAGGACCTCTAATATTTTTTTATGGATTCTATAAATTGTTTATTGAAAATATAACTCAATTTGCTGTAAAATGTCAAAACTGTGAGGCTTTCATTTAAAATTGTTGGCTCCAAATATGCCTTGTGTTTTCCTTCCCAACATTTTGTCGGATCATACCTAACTGCTCCCTCCACTTTTTAAGGATACTCGCATAAAAAATCACATATATGTACATATAATTTGTTACCTTCAGTCCAACAGTTTCAATCATGCCACTAAAAATGTTAATAAAACAAACGAACCTCAATATATTTTTCACTTCCATCATGTTCTGGAAATAAACTTGCTCTCCATCTTCAATCTTTAAGGTGGCCTACACGCAGACGAAATATTTCTGCACAGTTCCTAGGAGGAGAATAAGGACACATGTACTTACGTACATTGCTTGTTCCTATTCGTGATTTATATTTCATGCTGAAAGTCGTCATCGATTTATCGTTTCCTTAACGAATTCGTTTGATTTTCTTTCGGTTCCATCAATCATGTGGTTTTAGAGCGTATGGTTGTAGTCCACGACTTCCGATTTTGGTGCAAAGTATTTAGTCTAAGCTGATATTGGTGTTATACCTCGCGTGGTCGGCTGACAGAGCCTCCTGTTCGTGAACAGAGGGCGCCAAGTCTGATTTGATAGTGGGTGGTAGGGTTTGTCTATTTCGCATCACTTCCCCATACCTACCAACAATAGGTTAGGTTAGGTTTGAGCATGAGACTCACAACACTAACACATTTTAGAAATTATATGATGCTGATTGACTGGGTCTGGCTAGTTAGCTTTTGAAGACCACCATTTGCTTCGTAGTTCAGACACTCAACACTTCAGTCAGGGTTAAAGGTGGGTATATTAGAAGAAACAAATTTGGAGGAATAAAGGTGCGTTGAGCGCATATTTCACGGAGAAGAAGTTCCGAATCTGAGCTGTCAGCAACGTGCTGTAATCTTTGCAAACTTTAGGCTTAAACTGGTTTCGCATATGGAACTTTTTTTAGCAACACTTTTAGCTTATGGGAGAGAGAAGGGGAGATATAGGAGAGGGGAGCCATCATATTTTCCACAGCTGCTCAACAAAAATTGCCGTGTGTAAACCGAATTTTATACACGACGACTTCGCCTTACCATTATTTGTCTTAAAAGCGAAATAATTGCACTCTTGAGCAGCCCTTTTCAGTTTTTTTTTTAATTTGTCGGTGATTTTTTAAATTCATATATTTGCATATTTATGTCCTTTTAGTATATTAAATGTATTTTTCAAGGCCTTTTAGTCTTTTTTAAAGCATATTTTTATAATTCCTCACCGACTCGTTTGAGCATATTTTTGCATATTTTCATCTTTGCAGCATATTTTTGAATATTTTAGTACTAAAGACACATGCCTACTTTAATTGTGGCGAATTTTTAAACTTTTTACAATATTATTTCAGAATGTTGTCATGCATTTTTAAATGCATATCTGAACATATACATATATGCATTTATTTATATATGTATAATAAAGCATATATTTGCTAATCTTAGATTCAGCAGCATATTAGTTTCGTCAGTCAACAGTCAACCACAGAATTTTTTGTGATTGAGTGACAGTCAGCGGCCATATTGGTTTTTGACCGATAGTGTGTACCAAAAAGCGTCAGTCAAGAGATATTTTTGTAGCAATTTACATATTTTTATGAAATGCAAGGTTGTGTGTTATTTTTTTTTTCTTTTTTAATTTTTTTCTTGAATGAAGGCATGAGTGTCGAACACGATCGATAGTCTGAACAGCCAACACTATCATTCAAAACTGATGAATTTTTGACTGTCACTCATTTTCGATAATGTGTACCACACTTTAATGCAACTGAGCTTGTCTTTTTTTCAGAGAAAACTTAAATTTTTCTTAATGTAATTTTGTAGACCATAAAGGTGCAATTAGACGTGTTATAGCCATAATGCCATATCCAAACCAAAATTCAATTGGTTTCTATGATGATTGCTATGGCGTTATGGCGAGTCACCTGTAATCAAATACACTGTTGCCCATAAGTTTGGTTCGAACAGCTGTTTCTATGGTTATGGCACGTCTGATTGCACCTTAAGAAGGTCTACCTTTGGTAAAGGATAAGGAAAATATTAACCACATTGATTTGAAATAGATATATGTATATAGCGTATATAAGGGACTTGCTACATCTGCAACAATTTGCACCAGAATTTTAAGCAACATTATAGCCTTTGTTATATCTTTCTTTGGTTTGGTAATTTATTTAAAAATAATAATCTCGTATCTTATTAAGCTTAAGTAAGGTCTCTTGTTTTGCATACGATTCTTTTCTTTATTTTTCGATATTTTACCACTCTATTCAAAGAGTGGCCATTCAAAGGCGTGAGTGGCGAAATATCGATATATTAAGACAAATTTTTATATAAAAAACAAGAGACTTTAAAATAAAGCAAGAATTTGCTGCAAATCTCACTCCACTCCTAAAAACACCCTGTTTTACACAGAGGAAAAAACACTATTGCAAATTGTATTTATTACGCCCAAATTGCTGTAAAGAAGAAAAAAATACTCTCGACGAAGACGTAGAGAAAGGAGTTGCAATACAAAACTGCAAAAATCAACTTAAGACTGTTAACTTTCAATGATCATAAAAGTGATAAAAATGTTTCTTTTTGTGTTTTTGGTCTAACCGCAAGATGCGCTCGAACAACAAACAATAAAATGGTAATCTAAGCGAAAGGCTACAAAATATACACAACACATTTTCATAAGAATGTGAGTGCAAAATGAGGTCAAAAGCCGTTAAAGATCCTAAATGGTCCTTCGAAATCATAAGAGAAAACTAAACATGATTACACTGTAAGTACGTCAAAATGACACAGAAAAATGCCGAGACACCCCAACTTAATTTTTGGCCGTAAAACACAGTGGTATACTCTGTTTTAAAAGATTAGGTCAAAATCAAAAGATATTCCAGTTTTAACTTCCATTCGAAAGTTAAAATTTTACTTACAGTGTTATCAAATACCTGCTAAATGAAACCCATTTTTTTCACAAAATGGCGTCTGTTGGCAGCCAAATTGAATTTTGACTACTGTCATATGTCCCAGGATTAAGACAAATTGATTGATGTAAAAATCATCAAAATCGGGCCAGGAGTTTCTGGTGTTTTCGAAAGTCGGTGATACCATTTATTTCGACTTATAATCTCATAAGGAATAATAGCTCAATAGCTCGCTAGCTAGCTGTTATAGGCTGCTATAGCTCGCTAGCAAGCTGCTATAGCTCGCTAGCTAGCAAGCTGCTATAGGCTGCTATAGCTCGCTAGCTAGCTGCTATAGGTTGCTATAGCTCGTTAGCTAGCTGCTATAGCTCGCTAGCCAGTAGTCAAACAGAGTTGTATTTAAAGGTACTAAATCAACCATAAACAGAGTTGTATTTATAAAAAGTAAATTTACATAAAAATCCGTTAAGTTCAAATAATACGTTAAATGAAATAAACCTAATGCATAGCAGCCTATAGCAGCTAGCTAGCGAGCTATAGCTGCAATAGATTATACACAAGTAATTTTTACTTTAAATTGTCATGTTATCAGGCGTGTTCTGAAAATCACGTGTGACTTTAAAAGTAATAATTGTTCCGCAGACGTTTTTATAATCATATACGATAAACTTATTTTAGAAATGGTATTTGCTGCTCTATACAATGGAAAAATTAAAAACAAAAAGTGAAAAAATATTTGCATGACCATCCTTACTTTTAAAATCACATGAGAACGCTTTCAGTATCTTCAATTTTTTTTTTTTAATATAATTTAGCCAATTCCTTGCACAGTTGTTAAACGTTCCATATTCGTAAATGGCAGATTTTTCACTAAATAAATGACAGTTCAGGGAGTCTACTCTGTAATTTGAAACGAAAAGAAAAATGCTTTCGAATTTGTATATTAATAACATGCAAACTCAGAGTAAACAGGGCCCCAGCTGACAACCTTGCCAGACCGGCAGTTTTGAAACCACTAAATGGATAACCCTGTATAATTTCTTATTTCTATTTAATGCGTATGCAAATAACTATGTATTTAAAAAGTTTGTTTGTTGTTGGTTAAAGATGTCTAGATGCATTTCGTTGCTGCTTTATCAAACTTTCTTTTAAATATAATACATAATAAAGAATTTTTATTTGTTGTTGGCTAAGCACATCTATGTGCATTTCGTTTCTGCTTAAGAAACTCAGCAGTATACTTCGAGCAAATAGTTTTTGAGAAAAGCAATAAAACTTCGTAAGTTTTTAGAAAAACTCTCAGAATCAAATAAATATTTTTGTTATGAAGTTTTTGTTTGAAGCTTTCTTTTATGTTTGTGCAACGATGCCAACTATTTATAACCCAAACGCGCTATTACCCTTCGCAAAACGCGCTAAGTTACAGCATTGTCGACTATTTATAGGCAAAACGCGCTATTTTCCTACGCGCTAAATTAAATTTTAATAAAAGTCGATGTATGTACATGTGTATTAGTAAATAAAATTGATCTTTTTAGTAACTCTTTTCAGACTTTATTATATTGTTTCTTGGAAATTATATCCTAAATCACTAAAATCATTTAATACAGAATCAGAATTGCCTTCCAAGTAATCGAAATGCTTAGTTTTTATTTTATTTGTCAAACTTTGTAACAACTTCCATATATAAATTGTCGAATAGTTTCGCGATTCAAATGCTTTTTGTATTTCAGCTAGAATAGATGCTTAATAAGTTATATAAATTTTTTTGGTCACGAGTACACGAGTACATATTTTTAGTTGTGAAATTTCAAAATATTTGCTATTTACAGTATTAAAATGCGTTTTTTACTTCTAACCACAGTCAAGAGAATTTTATTTGCGACAGCTGAATCATTAAACAATTTAAAAAATTTTATGAGTTTTGACTACTAGAAAGTTTTTAAATTTATGCAAAAAAAGTAAAAAGAAAATATTGAACTGATATGATGATGACTTTATTCAAAACGCGCTAATTTAGCGCTTTTTTTAGTAAGCGCGCTAAGACGAAAAAAATCGCGTTTGGCATAGTTAAAACGCGCTAAATTGGCATCGCTGTGTTTGTGTACATGATACAATAATACAGGTAACCTCGAAGCGCCAGCTAATGGAGTTTGTTTCGTGATGTGATCAGCCAATTGTTGTTTACGTTTTACCAATACAGTTCCTATTAAACTGTACTAATACAAACCAGCTTTGCAAATACAAGAAAATATGCAATCATGTTTTACCAATACACGTGCATGGTACTAATAAAAATAGAGCTTTGCAAACACAAGAGAAAACGCAAGTACGTGTCTCTTGTGTTCTTTTGGTTTTTTGACAGTTGTCATAAAACAAAATAGCAATAAAAAGTCCTGTTGTTTTATTTATTGTAAATTTGTTGTAGATTTGCGGCTACCTGTATTATTGTATCATCTTTGTGTACTAGTGGTGAGCACAAGATGCTTGCTTGCTTAATCTTCATCTTGTACATTATTGAATTGTTCTCTCTTTTTAGTGCTCTTGATTTTATGAGAACACTGAAACTGGTGCTCAATCTTATCAAAAGTATGCAACAGCATTTGTTTATATGCCAAGCGAGGGCATTTGTTATTGTAGTGTCGAAGCATATTTCACTAGTGCACACCGAATGACAATTGTAAAATGAGCACACAGATGTAAAAATATGTGTATGTGTAAAAGAAAAAACAAACAATGTAGATTGTTTGAGCATGTTAGTTCGCCTGCGATACTGTTCTAAGTTTTATAATTTATTAATTTAAGGCTCTAAAAAATTTAATATGTATAAAAATAAAGTCTTTGATGATGGATATAAAAGTAAAAAGTTTTATTATCATTTAATATTTTATGAAATTTTGAGTTTGTGAAATGAAGTATGGTGCACTATGAAGTTTTCAATAAAAATATTGCACACTTGACACAACTGTCCATTCAACTGTTGTACAATGGTTTTGGGGTTTTTAATTCCTTGTTCTCTATTTTTGCTTCACACTCAATTATTTTTACCACTACAAACAATATTCGCTCTTGAAAAAAATACAATACTGTGCACTTTTTCATAGTTTGCGCACACTTCTATTGTGTACATAACCCTCAATGATATTTTGAGAGTTTTTCTATGAGCATACGAAGTTCTTTAGATTTTCTCAATAATTCTTTTTAGTCGAAGTCTACCGATGAGTTTCTAAAGCAGAAACTGAAATGCATATAGATCAGTATGTGTTTTCATTTCTATAAGAAACCGATTGAATTTCGGCATTCTGGTGCTACTTGGCCGGCTATGATATAGATGTTGCTTATTAATCAACAACAAACAAACAAACATTCTTCATGTTAATATACATTACAGACTTAACGTGAGATAAATATTCTTCGGTAATTTTAAATAATATATGTATGTACATACATATGTAATAATAAAATAACCGATTTTGAATTTTTTGTTTTTCACTATACGGTCTTTCATTTAAGTTAACGATATGTAATGTAAGCTTTGAAAAAAAATATGACATGGAATTAAAATAAATCATCAGCTAAAGTTAGTTTATCGGCTTAAATGAAAAATTTGAGAACAGTTTGCAAAATCAATTGCCAAAAATAAAATCAAGTATTTATCTTCCTTTGAGTTCTCAACTTTGACGTTTTATGTTATTTCTATTAGCATTGTTCTTATAAAGACAACACGACGGATTATGTGTATACCCACCTGTAATGATGTCTCCAGGGACTGGTGGGAGGAAGGAAATACAAAATAAAACAAAGAAAAAAATACAAGAAAAAAATTCAAAGCTTCAACAAACATAATAATGTAAAGGCGGGTACTACCCACTACCCAAGTGGCTTGTAGTAAAAGGATAATGCCCAACGTTTGCCTTAAAATGAAAGCACCAAAACGTTGGAATGCTTAAAAATATTAACAATTGACATCAAAAATAAGAAGTTAAACATTAAAAAATTAATGGAAGTAAAAGCAGCTTATGAGGTCTTTAAATATCACGGTTTTTTTATAGAAATTATAAAAAGGACGTATTGGGATTACACTTTAATTTTACATTTGTTTTTAGCGTTTAAATTTAATTCCAAGCAGAAGCATATAAGACTAGCTGCAGTCAGGTATATTTTAAAAACAAAGTCAATAACCGAAGGAAAAAATTGGTGAAATGGGAGTGGCGATAGTGGAACGTACCCTACAAAATGGCGAAGCTCAAAGGAAATTTTTTTTACGAAAAACCTAGGTTAGGTTGAATTGACAACAGCTCACTTGGATCTACCAGTAGGTCCCCTTGTGATACCAAGAATTAAATTACTAATATTTCTTATATATCTGTGCCGTCTTTATTCTTATGATGTTGATTCATTATGATGTTGTCGATGTTGCCTTTCTTGAATTAGCTCAAGACAGATGGCGCAATGAACCATCTGTCAGATGCGCAATAGCGAGAACCCTTTGGCATCGCCTAAACTCCCACAGAACGCAAAACCTCATAAACTTCACTAGGAAGCACTTTTGGAACCTTGTGGCTACTTTGACCGGTCACTCCCATATAATGACTACTGCTTCAGTTGCAATGATGAAGAGGAGGAAAATATCTGGCATCTCTTCTGTTTTTGTCCCGCTCTGAAGGATCTCCGTCTTGGCAGACTATACTTCAGCAGCCTATCCGAGTTATCAGAAATAGGACTCAAAAATTTGAGCCTTTATATTAGGAACAGTGGCTTCTCACCCTTTTCCACTCTCTTTCTCTTTCTATCTTCTCTTCAAGTCACAGGTAGCACAAAGGGATCATTGTAATGGATGAAAGTGAGCTGGACTCTAATTTTTCACTCTTCCTTACCAGCAACCTGCTAACCTAACTTAACTCATTATGATTGAGACAGATTTTACCTACGGGAATTCATTGAACAAACAATTGAAATCTTAAGTCTCCAAACCTGGAGCAGTAACAGAGGATATGTTCGGTGATTTCCCCCTCTTCCTCATTTTAAAGGTAGTTGAAGCCTTTGGGCTTGTGCTCCTAATGGCCAGTTATCGGTAGTTAACGCTATGAAGTTTCGTAGTTGGAATCTACGAAGGTTTATTCAAAGCCAGTTTCTCTTTGGATTTCATTACGGCGAGATTTGTGTAGTCTAATTACAGTTTGTGTGAGATTATCTGCTTCCCAGACCGTTTCAATAATAATTTAAAAACTTATGTATGATTCCCGCAGTGAAAACTGTCAACTTTTCAAGAAAAGGTACATGTTAGTCAATCAACAAATTTAGTACTTGTCATATACATTTTATAAAAATGCTTTTTAATGCCGAAAATTTTCTAGAACAACCTTTTCCTAGTAATCAAAATTCTTCATTCGCTATTCCCTTAAAGTAGGGTACCAAGGTGACATTTGCAGACATCAAGCAGCAGCGGAAAAACAGTGAACATATCAGTAAGGACGACAAGCTATTTAATTTAATATGTAAAACAGCATTATAAAAGCATAACAAAGTTTTTGCATTGAAAACATTACAAAGAAGTATAATAAAATGAAAACACAAGAAATATGAAAAAGAGATGAAAAGAACAGCAAGAATTATAAAATATACAAAGCGCTAAATATTAGAAACATAAATTTCACAAAATAGGTGGAGTTCGTTCGGAGATCTTATTTAATTTGTCGTTGCCTAAATGTAATTATGATTTCCGCATCCGCACTTTTTGGCTACCAACTCCTTGCAAAGGTTGTCATTTATTTTCATTTAATCCATTAACCCTGCCAATTTATGTTTGCTTTAAATTAAACTAAATTTCTGTCACGCTCTCCCTCGACAACCAATTTAAAAAAAGCCACTGCGTTAGATTCACAAATTTCTCATAAATTTTATAATTTATGGCGACAAACCAAACAATGTGGGAAAAACAACTGTCGTCGTTATTTCTTCATAGCAAACTCAATTTAATTTCAATTGCAATGTAACAAATTCATTTAAAAAATGTGTACAAAAGTAAGTACGGAGTTTGTATTTAATTTTGTTTATATTTGCCCCTGATGATTATTATTTGCTGTGTCAATACCAGTATCTAATATTAAAGCGTCTATCAAAATAGATGGTTATGTAAAAAAGAAAGCACACTGACAATCATTATCAAACATAGTGCACGATATTGTGTCAATAATGTAGTAAAAAAATACTCCCATACATTTTTTTTCTTTTAAGATATTCTTTTGTATTCTAAATATAAATTAATTATTTTTAGAGTACGTTTTACTTAAAAAAAAATACTCAAAAACATATGGTTACACATGGTTTGTGTCTTTAATAACATATATATAATTTTGGAGGGAAAGTATCTGTCATTTGTTCTAGCTTGCTGGTGAAAAATGAAATCTAGGGGTCCAGCTCACTTGTGTTCAATACGAAAATCCCTTTGTGCTACCTGTAAGTTGAAAGTAGTAGTGAAAGGGGGATAGGGAAGAAGGGGGAAGATATAGATGAGTAGATGAATACTTACTTGAGGGTAAAAGAGAATAAAAGAAAAGTGTGTCAGGAAAGGGTCTAGTGTGTCAGTGATGCCATTAGGATACGAAAGATACATTTTTCGTATCTTTTGATGACTTCAGGTACCATGTGTAATCCCGACATTTTTCGTATCTTTTGAATCTGTACGCAAAATGTACAGAAAATATGAATTTATTTTTTTTTACGAAATATGAACATCTTTTTTTATTTTCAGGAAATTTATATGAACTTTTTGATATAATCGCCTTAGTATAAGCGCCTTAACTCGTATATTAATTTTTACAAAAATGAATTTGTTTTGATAACAAATTGCTTACTGTATTTTAAAAATTACATTCCCAATATATGTATATGACTTAATAAATATAAAAATGAGTTTATATCATACAATTTTCTTTACAATATTCATCAAATATGAAATAATGTTATGTTAATAAATGTTAAACGTTAAAAATGGACTTTAAAACTTTTTATAAAATGTATCTTTTTGGGAACAAATGTATCTTTTTGGAAACTAGAATGTATCTTTCTCGAAATTTCACTGGCAACACTGTAGTGTGTACACATGCTATAGAAGGAGGTTAACGGCCATACCAGCCGCTGCTCCTAATATATAGACTTAGAGTTTTGAATAATATTTCCGATAACTCGGACAGGCTATTGAAGGATATTCTATCAAGGAAGCGCAGACGGAGGTCTGAAGCAGGGGAGATGCGAAATGCTTTCCTCCTCTTCTTCATCATTACAACTGGAGCACTAATCATTGTACGGGAGACCTATACGTTTAGCATGGGTTCCGAAAGTGAAGTGGCCGGTCAGTGTGGCCAAAAGATTCCTCAAGTGCTTCCTGTTGAAGCTCATGAAGTTTTTAGTTCTGTAGAGGTTTAGGCGAGGCCAAAGGGTTCTCGCGAAACGAAATAGTATAAACAAAAAAGTTTTTTCTTTGCTCCGAAAATGTAGAATTTTATGCCAAATACGAAAGCATCAGTTGTGGGGAGTTTGGCGTTAGTTCTTCAATTGTGGCTGAGTGGCAGCGATACAAGCTTCTCAGTCCAGAGATCGTGCCTTTGATTCGTGCCAGACACTTGGTGTATTTCGCTGACAAGCTAATCGTTTCGCCGGTTGTGTTTGTTTATTAAAAAAGGTGCAGTTGAAGCACACCGATTGCTTATCCTCAATATACCATCGATTTCAACGTGAGGGAGATGGTTTTTGCGGTTCAGGAGTGGTGTAAGGAAGGCAACCATAAAAAAAAACACGCTCAATATGATGAATTGGGGATATTACTTCATGAAGATTGGAAGTCAAACACAAGGAAAATTTGCAAAATCATTACGAGTCCCTCGAGCACCGCAATCAAAACGTTTGCAAGGAGCAGAATTCATTCAAAGCAATTAAATTAGAAAATTTGGTACCACACGAGTCGAAACCGAAAGACGTTTGACAGACGATTTTGCATGTCCGAAATGGTGCTTGAATGCCATTAAAAGAAAAATAAAACCATTATGTCTACCTGAAGCGCAAGAAATCGTATGTGAATCCTGGCAAACCAGCCAAATCAATGTCCGTCCACTGATGCCAAGATATACATATATGTACATTTGGTGAGACAACAGGCTCTCCTGATCTATTATGATCTGCTTAAATCAGGCAAGAGCACCATAGGGCACATGCACCGAACAACATTCATTCGCTTGAATCCAGCATTTTGCAAACCACACATGAAGCCGTAATATTCCATTATGACAACGCTCGACCACATGTTGCATGCCCAGTTTAGTTTTCAATATTCATAAAGTAATGGTTTGGAAACTTCGGCTCACCCCGCCTTAGACCAGACTCTGCCCTGCTCCGACTACCATTTGTTTTGATCGATGCAGAACGCTATCCTTGGAATACGCTTCACTTCAGAATAGGGTCCGAAAATTAGCTTATTATAGCAGTTTATAAGTTGAAAGAAAGATGGAAAAGGTCACAGCTAACGATGGCCAATACTTTTATGAAATTTATGTAGTAGCAATATTTCAAAATAAACGCTCAAAATTTGCAAAAATCATGAATTTTTTAGGTTATACGCCCAATACAATACTAGAAAATTTTTAGAGAGAATTAATTTTTTTTTATATAATCCCCCTTATTGTGATTGGCGATTTGCGGCGAAAGTCAGGCGTATTGTAAATATCTAAGACAGCTTGGTTTCTTTAATCAACTACAAATAGTCGAATTCCAAGTCGAAAAACTCCAACTACGTTAAGGCCTAATGTAAAAGGTTTATTTTTGTAAAAAAAAAAAATACTTTTTATAAAAGGTACTACATATTTATGAAAAGTAGTTTTTGTTAAAGGTATTTTTATAAAATGCGTTTTCTATAAAATACACTTTTAATACACAGTAGTTTTTATAAAAATCATTTCTTTTTTATCAAAAGTACTTTTTATAAAGGGAATTCTTTATAAACTGTAATTTTAATGAAAAGGTACTTTTTATGTAAGGTACTTTTTTATACAAGATACTTTAACAAAAGAAGTTCTTTAAAAGGTACTTTTTTTAAAAGGTATGTTTTATACAAGGTACTTTATACAAAAGAATAATTTTTAAAGGTACATAAGTACTTTATGAAAAGGTGGTTTTAATAAAATATATATTTTTTATAAAAAGCGCTTTTTATAAAAGGTACTTCTTATAGAAGGTAATTTGTGTAAAAGATACATTTTATAAGAGGTACATTTTTGTTAAAGGTACTTTTTATAAAAGGCTCTTTTTGTAAAATGTACTTTTAATAAAAGGTACTTTTTATAAAATGTACTTTGAGTTAAAGGCACAGTTACATACATACTTTTATAGAAAAATATTTGTTTTAAAAATTGCTAAAATTCTAGAATTCCTTTTATATTTTTCTAGTTCCTATATTTTTTAGACAAAAACCTTCGATGTAACAAATAATATACATATATTTTAAACAAAAGCTTTGTTAGTAGGACAATTTCATTGTTAACTTTATGATGCATTTTCATTGCCGGTAGTTTTAATTAAATTGTTTTGTACTCGTAATAGCTGATATTTTATATCTCTGTGTTATCTATAAAGGATTGTTGGTATTAAAACTTTACTTGCCATTTTTTATTCTCATTATCTGCTACTGGTTTTTTAATGCAATGTTTGCATGTCCTTTTTTGTCCTGATATGTGTATGCATGTAGGTACCCTCATACATACATACATACATATTCTTTTTGCTGTCATGGCTCCTACCTGCTATTTTACGAAACTTCTACTTCTTTATGCTCCATTTATTATTTTTTTGCTTTCTTCAATTTCGTATGTAATTTTTACCTCCAACACTTCAAACAACCAAAATTTCTTTTGTTAAGGGCAGACTACCAACCATACGAAAGACACACACATTATCTACACATGAGTGAGGGATATTGGGTTTCAACAAAATTTGCTACGAACAGAAAATGGTGCGACTAACAGAAATCATAAAATGCAAAAAAAGAAAAAATTATTTGCACAAAAAATGTTAAACAATATTTACGTGATATGATTTTTTTGTAACGTCTTTTGTTCGTGTTTTTCTTTTAAATATTTGTTGCTATCGTCCTTGTTGCTATCAAAATTGCAACTACTACTCGTACAACGACGTGGCAACACAATCGGATGTAATACATATTTCCTGTTTCGTTAGCACTGTGGGGTTTCCGTTTTCACATTTTTTTATTTGATTCTTGTAGTTGAGTTGCACGCACGTAAGTCTTAAAGATATATTTTTCATGTTTGTTTTTAAACGAGAAATTTTTGTAGCAATTTTTGCACCAATGGAGAATGAATATACACCTTGCTGCAGGTAGCTTGTGATTCTTGAATTGCCCTGAACTAAAAATCATTCTAGAGTCCGAACTTCGCAACGATGAATTTTGAAATGTTCACCATGCAGGGCCATTTCCATTAAATTTTAACCCCTTATTTTATATACTTCCTAACCGATACTTATGAAACTTTTCAAACCTGTTAACCTTTTGTAACGAAAAATTCTAGAATTAAATAAACGAAAATTTATAGGAAATTAGTCCTTATTTTAATCTCAGTACTTCTAGTAGCCGAAGTTTTGGAATAGGAGTCGTGGTCTTATTTTTAAACGACTCCAAAAAAAGGAGGACGTTATCAATTCATCTGTATGTTTTGTTTTTTTTTCAATTATGTTTTTATGCGGATACATTTCAACAAATTCTCACAACTTCATTTAACTTTTCTCTTCTCTATCTCTTTACAAATTTCAATTAATATTCCTTGTTTATTATCTTTGATTACATACGAATCATATTTAAACTCTTTTGTTCACGTCTAAGACTATTGCGTTGTATTTATTTAATGCTTTTCTTTTTCTGCAACATTGTTTCTCATGTTCACGAGTTTCATATTTCTAGCACTTTTTTCATTTAAATAATTAAAATATACTTTTTTATAAGCTTAATACTCGTAGTACAAATAATTACAATTTTCATGTTGAATGTTATTTTCCGTTTTTGCTTTGAATTTGGTGGCGTTCTTAGTTCTTAAATAAAGAAACAAAAATGCACGCAAACGATGAACTCCTGATGGGAGTTCAACGAGTCATTTTTATAAATAAGAAAAAAAGTTTAGAAAAATGAAAAAGTTATGTTTGATAAGACATATACACATTCACATACATGTAAAGAAATTAAACAAAAAGTTTCTTTAATGCGGTGTGTAATGAAAGTTTCACTGGATACGAAAAAAAATAAAAACACTTATGAAAGGTGAGTTCCAAATGGTTAATTTTCTGGTAACGACGTTTGTATATGACTTTGTATGAACTGTGATGCTTGCTTACATAAAAAATAGAATAAAAAATTCTAGTCGCTTGGGAATTGTTAGTGCTTCTTAAGTGAAAGCATAATCCAGTCATCGATATGCCAAATTAGAATAAAAACTGCTGATTTAAATTTTGACGAGTAAAAAAAAAATTTAAAGAAACATGCAATGCAACAGCAAGTGCACAAAGTTCACTTTTGTAGCACAAGAAATTTAAAAAACAAGCGCGGACTGCTTTCTTATGCTGAGTACACAAAAGAAAAAAAGATTGGCATCTTTTGTTATGATGTTGTGATTCCATTTTCATTCAAAATATGTAAAATGCTGTCCACACTTTTTTTTATTGGGTGTTTTTTATTGAGGTATAGAACTTTAAGTTGGCATCACTTTTTTAACTGGCGGCCATTTTGTCAGCTGTCAAGTGATTAATATTTAGTTTGGTTTGCCATTTCATCATGAACAGGTTGACAAAAGAACAACGCTTGCAAATCGTGCAAATTTATTTCGAAAATAATGGTTCAGTTCGCGAAGTTTACCGCAAGCTCCGTCCATTTTATGGTCGACATAATCGTCCATCAGAGCAATTAATTCGGTTAACCATGAATCGTTTTCGCACTACGTTTACTCTATGTGATAATACGCATCAGCAGAGACGTCGAACAGTGCGCACCGAAGAAACAATTGCCGCTGTAGAGCAAAGTGTTGAAGAGGACCCGAATGAATCGATTCGCCACCGTGCACAGCAATTGGAGCTTTGTCCATCAACTTTATGGAAGATTTTGCGCAACGATCTTGGCTTGCGACCTTACAAGATCCAGCTTGTGCAAGAATTAAAGCCGCGAGACCATGCAATGCGTCGTGATTTTGGTGTATGGGCCGAAAATGAGATTGATCTCGATGCTGATTTTCATCGCAAAATTTTGTTCAGTGATGAGGCTCATTTGCCGCATTTGGAGTGAAGAGAATCCACATGAGACCCTTGAGACGCCATTACATCCACAAAAACTGACTGTTTGGTGTGCTCTATGGGCTGGTGGAGTCATTGGGCCATACTTCTTCCGAAATAATGCTGGAGAGTCAGTTACCGTTAATGGAGACCGGTATAGAGCCATGATAACCGACTATTTTGTTCCCGAATTGGATGGCATGAATGTGGATGAGTTGTGGTTCCAACAAGACGGCGCTACATGCCACACAGCGCACGTCACAATCGATTTATTGAAGGAAACATTCGATGAGCGCATAATTTCGCGGAATGGACCTGTCAATTGGCCACCAAGATCGTGTGATTTGACACCATTGGATTATTTTCTTTGGGGATATGTGAAGTCGCTCGTCTACGCCAACAAACCAGAAACGTTAGGGGACTTGGAAGCCAACATTCGTGGCGTTATTGCCAACATACGGCCCCATATGCTCGAAAAAGTGGTTGAAAATTGGACCTGTAGAATTGGCTTTATTCGAGCCAGCCGCGGCGGCCACATGCCCGAAATCATATTTAAACGTTAATGGCATAAAATTATCCTTCCAATAAAGCCAAATTGATGGACATTAAAACGATTTTCTTGTGTTTTATTTCAATTCGAAGTTCTATACCTCTAAAAAAACACCCTGTATAGCGACGCAATGTCACACAGCGAAAAATATTATAAATGACAAACGTTGACACTAGTAAACATTATCGGGATGTCACACAATACCATAATGCTTCCTTCGAGCTAAATTAGGAGTGACAACGTTACGACATTATACTGTCTGAATAAATTTACTCAAAAATTAAGCTACAGAAGGACTTTTTTAAGAAATATTTCACAGTTATTAGATTTTAAATAAAAAAATATCATCAGAACGTTATGTGGACTGAACAATTTAGGGTAATAACGCCTTTACATATAATAATGATGTTCTATAATGAGTTCTGCCGAAGTTGTAGAGAAGAAAGCAAAAAAGAGACTATCTATCTTCCACTTTCTTTGCGAATGTCCAGCTTTGCATCTCTCGAGACACAAATTTTTAGGCAGTCATGTACTAGATGATTTTCCAGATTTATCTGAGATTGGCCTTATCATTATATACGGTTCTACATAAGTGGTGTAGTGGTCCTTTCAAAAAAAGAATCATCTAGATTCTACTTGAATGCTTGTGTGTAGTAGGCAGCCACGTAAAGCAACCAACCAACGCCTTTACAATCACGCTTATTCCAGTTATCGACATCGACGCCACGTCAATACAATACCAAAAAATGGGGCTTGTCAGTGTAGATCCCCCTAGTTATTTAAAAGATTGTGCCGAATATAAACCGGGAACTGAACCACAATCCTCAAACTATGCAACCGATTGACTTTCAAGTGATTATAGAGTTGCCAGATTTAACAACCGCATGCCCATTTAATTGTCATAGAAAAAGCAATATGGGCATTTTAACAGAAAAAGTCCACCTTCTGTCACGTTATGTCACCAAGCAATTAAGCTTGTGTTGCTGTTCATTTTTTTTCTATATTTTACTAATTACGCTCTAAGCCAACATGCATAAAATATATAAAACATGTTTTTCTTTGAAAAAAGAAAACAAGCTTTGTCACCAAGTAACACAACGTGACAAAAGGTGGACTTTTCTGCGGAAATGCCCATATACAGATTGCCTTTACATATTATATAATAAAGTAGTCACTAACAAAAATAAACGCAATGCGGTATTCTGTGACTGTAAATAAAAATCAATCAGTTGCGCCAATTTACCAAAATCGTTAAATATATATTGCAATTATTTCAGATTTTTAAATATATTTTCTACAAATTTAGAATTATATAAGAATTAGCTCATAAGAGTGGAATTTTTATATACGCACTCAAATTCCCAGGCATTCATACAATTAAAATAAAAGTAGCCATGGTCATGAGTTATAAGGAATCATAATGCTTGATTCACACAAATCATGTAAACAGTAACTATCTCCTTATATAAAAATATTTGAAGATGGATGTACGATATGTATGTAAGTTCATATAGGGTCCGCCAGATAACTTTTTTTTTGAAAACAGGGCGCAAAACATCGAGTGTAGCTTCGGCTGTGTGGCACGTAGCGCCGTCCTGTTGAAACGAAATGTTGCCAATATCCTCCTCTTAAATTTTTGTGAACAAAAATAACGATCGCCATTGACTGTAACGGCCACTCATTGCTCATTGGCCCAATTATGCCTCTGGACCAAAATCCGCACCAAACAGTGACTCGTTTTGGGTGCGTCGGCTTTTCAATGTATGCGTGCGGGTTTTCTGTGCCCCAAATGCGACAATTAATAAGCAATATTTACATACCCGCCAAGATCAAAATGAGCTTCATCTGAAATGATGATTGTTTTGGCAAAATCGGCCTCTTCTGTAAGTCGATCGCAGGCAATATTTCCCAGCGTTGTTCAAGCGTATACACAACCATATTCGTTCAGCGGAAGGATAGAACTAATTATCTGTCAAATCAGACATGAGCTAAGTGTTACCATTCACGAAATAAGCACTAGTTGAAAAAAAAACGCTAGATGGCGGACCCTATATATTTTGCAATCTGCAGCTAATGTTCTAGATTTAAAAAAAAATTGCATACACCAGCTTTTTTTCTTACAATTACATTCAAATGTAATAAACTATGATGTTATTTAAATAAAACACGATAACACTACTTTTATACTAAGACCCTAATTTAAATAAACTGCTATACGGTTTGCAGCTCCTTGTTTTCTTTTTTGCCTTTACCTTTTTTTGCCCTCCAATAAACACCCGGTAGATACTATTGTTCAATATCTTCTTCGTTTCTTATAAAAAAATTGTTGCTCGTGTTGCTGTTAATAGCAGCTATAATTCTTACGTACGAGTATTTATGGTAGCGGCAAAAGTTTAGTCAGCAGCAATTGCAACATTAGCACCAGTCACTAACAGCAATGGCGAGTGAAAATAACAAAATGCAGTATAAAAATAACATAGAAGTGCTAAAGAACACAGCAGGATAGTTGGAACACCCCTCTAAAGTAAAAACCCATTTAAAAAATCTCGTTATATTTTTTAGTTTTTGCACTAGAAAAAAAACAAAATATACAGAAGAAATGAATGTGGCGTTGCCATAGAAAATTGTTTATGTACTCCTAATGAGACGACGAGAAGGATTCCAATAACGATTTGTTTGTAATTTGTGCACTCAGAACAGATGCCAATATATCCTTTTATATAGATCTTTTCCTTTAAAATCGTATCGAAATATTTAAAAGTTACTTTAGTTTCTTTTTTTTTGTAAAAAATATACAAACATGAGAAGACAGCTGCCAGATTGTCAACTTATCGTCGCGCAAGTTGTAAAGATTTTTTGATGAGAAAAATTTTAGAACACCTAATTCACTTAGCTTTTGTATCCCGTTCAAATGTCCTTTAATCACGACTATTCCATTTGTCTAGATGGGGAGGAAGAGCAACCAATAACTTACCTTTTATACCTCTGTACTGTACTGGGAAGCCACAGTCTTCGCTTTCGTTTCAGTTACATATTTGGATTGTTTTTAGAGATCTTCATAAGAAGCATGCACCCCCTCATCAGGAGCAACAGTTTGTTCTCCCGTTAACTCCATTTACACAAGCTAAACTGCTCTCTACTATCTCTAGCTTTATACTCAATGTTCCCTCTTAAGCTCCTTCTTATTCAATGTAAATTTGGCACTGTCCTGCTCTCTACTTAAATAACCCATTTTTTATGGGATCCATCTGAATACTGAAACTTCAATACTTTTGCCATTTCTAGCTATTTATTTACCATATAAAGGTGGCAGCCTTGTTTATAGACGATATACAAAAAAAATCTGAAGTAGAACTTTGAAAGAAAGGGTGTTTTTGTGTGTTTGTGTATGCAACAAATATACCAAAAAAATGAAGATGGTTTATTTTTCAGCAAAAGAAAAACTCTCAATACGATGAAGAGTTTTTTGTTTTGTTTGCCATATAATTATGACTACTTTATTATTGTTTTTATATTTACAAAAAAACAAGCAAAATAAACAAACAAAAAAATTATAATAGAGCTTCAAAGCAGGGATGTTAACACTCAATAGAAAAAATTTATGCAGTTATATTAAGGTGGGGTCATGTTCTTGCGTTAGAAATTATCATCTAGGGAAAATTTCTTAAGCATCCATATATATAAATTGGAAATTTATTTCGCGCCTGTCAGCATAAAGATTGAGTGAAAATATTGCAGAGAATTTTTATGAGCTGTATAAAGAAATCATAAAGATTTGATGATTTTGTCCATAATAAGAGGATCGAGCTTTATCCCTCTCCCAAAAAATATTGCAGTGAAATGTGCTTGCATAAATGTCGAGAACAATGATATTTATTGCATTAAATGGTGTCTCATTGCGGCTTTGTACACAAATAGTACTTTAGATCGAAGACAACGGAAAAACTATAGAAACTATAATATAACAAACATTTCTGATGAGAATATTAATTTAGGAGCAATTGTGTTAAATTTTGAAGGCCTAGAGTTTCCACTCCCATTGAAGCAGATAAAACAATTCGAAAATCAAAATGATCTGAGCATCAATGTATTTGGCCATAATGGCATATCGCTTATAGGACCATACTACATAACAAAAGGAGAAAAACACATTCATATTAATCTCTTATTGCTCCAGTCCAATGAAAACTTTCACTATGTACTCATCAAGGATATATCAAAGTAAGTTTCATTTGTATATTTATGATAAATCTGCTTTAATCTCTATTTAAAAAGTTACTTCTTATTGTTATATTTATTTATATCGAATTGGTATTTTCTATATTTTCCTCAGACTCCTTCGTTCCAACATAACATCGCATGATCATAAGATCATGATATGCAACACCTGCCTATATCATACACATGATGATTATGCGTATATTCATCATAAAAATGTTTGTGTGAAAAAGTCATCAGAATGCCAGAAGATGAATATATTATCAAGTTTAAGAACTACTACAAACAGTTAGATGTACCATTCGTAATCTACGCGGGCTTTGAGTCTATTTTAGAAAAAGTTGATAATGCTGTAAGTAAAAGTACCACAAATGTACAGAAACATCATGCTTGTGCATTCGGTTATTTTATTAGTTGTAGTTTCAAGAGAGAAAATAATTTATATAGACATTATTTTGCTGAAGATTCGGCGAATATATGTACCAAAAATATTGTTGAAGATTGTACAGATATTTATTTAAATTATTTACTTAAGTTAAGAAAATGTTCATAACCCCAATAAAAATAGCTCAATATATGTTCGAATATTGAAATTAAATTCTAAGCTTCCGGCACTTAAAAGAAATATTAATATTTCATATTTTTTAGTCGAACAATTTAAAGTTTAAATATTAAGTAATATATGTATATGTAAATAGATTTTTTAATCTTAAATTAAAATAATATTAATACATAATAAAAAGATTTGAAAATCATACATTTTTGAAAATGTTCGAAATTTCGAACATAAAAAGTATATAATTTTGAGGTTTATTTCAGCAAAATTTTACTGTAAAATATCAATATTCTCTTAAGTAAGTGAAATATTCAAGCTTAGTTTGAGATTTTTACAAAATATTAATTTTATGATAAACATAAAATGACAGCATAAAAATCTAAATTCGATTTCAATGCAAAACTAATGCATTTTTTATTCCAGACATATAGACGTGAGGAAAAAAAACCAGTCCCAATCTGTATTTCTGATCACTTAACAAATTGAATGTTATAAGTAACTTAACACGTGCAAGTGCAAGTTCGCAACACTCAATACACCCAAACTTTTTTACTAACACATTTACACTTTTGTCGCTTCCAGCAAATCTGTGGTTTGTTCGAAATTGTCTTTGATAATACGTACACAGTAGTTACGAGTACATGCGATTACTTGCGTGAATAAACGCAGGGTAATCAAAATCTGGTTTACTGTGTAATTCGAAACGAAAGAAAATACTTTCGTATTTGTATGTTAATTACACGCAAATTCGAAAGCATTTTCTTTCGTTTTACATTACAGAGTAGGTCCCTAGAATTATACGAATTACTAAAAAAAATTCGTCTAATAATAGGGCATCTATTTTGATGCCCTATTTTGAGCTAAATCTAGCTGCTTTTTATTAGATTTCCCAATACAAGACAAAATCTATTTTGTCAATATACTTGTAGGAAATCTAATCAAAATCTAATATTTTTATTTATTTTTTCCTACCCTATACAACATATTAATAAAAAGATGAGTGATTTAGCTACGGTCTGCTTAAAAAGGTGTGTGAATTGGCTACATTGCAGTTGATTGGTTGTAGTTTTGCAAATTTTTCAGTTAAAAAAATCTTGATAAACTTCAAAAAAAGGTTGGTGTAAACGGTATAGATTTTCATAAAGATTTTAATTAAAATCTGCTTAGATTTTGTGAATGTGTAAATGCTCTATTACAAAACATACAAAATCATTGAATTTTTATTCTTCTGCAATTACAAAAATTTAAATTTTCCATCCCTGTTTCAGAGTGTGCTGTGTGTAACAGCAGCATTTCTTATTGGAGGACTCTCGAATTTTCTTTTTATATTGGAGTAGTAAAAACTACGTAAAAGTGTGCTGAGCTGTGTTTTATGTGTTTGGGTTACTCTTTATGCGAACGAGTGCCATTGTTGGCAAATTAACAATTGTCCTTTTGTTTGCATTAAGTTTTTTTTATTACGTTTACATTGTTGTCGTTGTCAAAACTAAGTAAATGGAGGATAAACAACAATAAGAAAAACTCTTTGAATGGTTAAATTCCAGCTACAATTTGCCATATTTAAAGAAAAAGAACAAGAACAAGAATTGAAAAAAAACTACCGAAAAAATAACACAAATTAAAAAAAAAATTATTTAAAAAAATTTTTTACAAAGGACTTCATTTCATTTAAAAGCATCAAATTTGCATATGAAGGTGTTACTTGCTTGACTCGCTGTTTGCAAAAAGCATGCAGCAGATGTTTATGAAAACTTCTTTTTGTTTTTGTGCTCAAAAAAAAAAGCCTAAACTGAAATGAAATTTTTGTCATAAAGACTGGAAAAAATTTAATTGCGTAGAAATTTATGTCATTAAATGAATAAAAGATGAGAAAACTCTTTTGTTTTTAAGCATTTCAAAAGACGAATTGAAGGAATAAATAATGGTAGGATTTTTTTTCAAATGAAATTAAAAACTTTGCCTGAGAGATAATTAGGAATAATAAAAATTTAAGTTAAAGTTTTAAATAATATGCAGAATAATACGAGGCAATATTTTTACTTTAAAATTGCAATTTATTTCAAATTTTCAATATCAAATCTTAATGCCTGCGAAAAATTTAACATAAGCAACCTTGAATATAAAATTATTTACATAAATTATTATCGACAGTATGCTGTACTACTGCTGATAAATTTCAAACATCAAACATTATTGTAAATAAACAGCTAATTACATTAAATACACTGGGTTGCACAGAAACAACATTTGTAATTATGTAATGACACATTTATTTGTCTACGCAATTAAATGTTTGCCAGTCTTCATGACAAAAATTTCAAATCATTTTAGCTTTTTTTTCTTTGCACAGAAATAAAAGTTTTTGTAAACATCTGCGTTTGGGTATTTTATAGTAGTTGGAGTGAAATTTTGCTTCTTAGATATTTTTTATTTTTATTTTATTATACATCCTACCAAAAAATAAAATGAGTACTTCTTTAGAGACACCACTTCTTAATTACTTCCAAAGTAGCTTATGAATTTTTCAGGTTTGAGGAAGCTATTTTTCATCACATGTCTAAGGTAATATTAAATCACCTATTTGTATTCACCAATTTTATTACTTTTATGCTCAAGCAAAGTGTTAAGTATATTGTGTAAACAAAACAGCATTAAGTTGACTGCAATTGATTTATCTCCTCCTTATAATCAAATGTTAAATCAGAAATTTAAATGCTTTGGAAAAGTGGTTAATAACAACATCCTAAAGTGAAATCATACATATATTGAATTTAATTCACCAATAAAAAATTACACCTTATTAGTTTTTATAACAAATAAAAAAATCAATTTTATTTGCTTACGGATACTTCGCTCCAATGACACGCTCGCTAATGTAAAATTCACTACTTTTTGCTCGGAGTTTGAAGTGGTTCGTATCAATAGTTGTGACTAGTGATGAGCTATTTTTCGAAACCTGTTACTTTTTCACAGCGATTGAAAAATCACTGATCACAACTGTGACTGAATTTATCAAGTAACTGGTTTTGCAAATTTAGTTCTTTAATACAAACTGTGAATGCTCTTGCATGCTTACTTTACAGCAAATAAAGCTGCCACATGAATTTATTTGTATACGTTCACTGTTTGTCGAGAAAAAATCGTCTAATCGTGTCAAATTGTCTTTTCTTGCAAATATGTATAGCTCTCACATTTTTGTATTTGCAGTTTTACTGTCTCTCTGACTCTCATACGACAATTATCAATATTTGGTTGGGGTTGATGCTAATTGTTTGTACTTGTCGCTCTTCTTATTAGCATTTATCAAAATAACAATACTAATACATACTTTTAGAGCAGTAGAGCTGAAATGTGTTAAACCGTGATCACAGTCGCTGTTTAATTTCACACCTGCTCTTCTTATTAGATTTTGTCAAAATAACAGAACTGCTACAAACAAAATACTGCTAAACTGTGATCACAATCACAGTTTAAAAGAACAGCGATTTAGAAATCACGTTCACAAGGAGCAACATTATTAAAAAATCACAGTTTCGCTCAACACTAGTTGTGATACTTATTATACTTCTTTTTCATCACTTTTTTGCTGGGCTATTGTAGGTGTTTTTTTTAGAGGTATAGAACTTCGAATTGAAATAAAACACAAGAAAATCGTTTTAATGTCCATCAATTTGGCTTTATTGGAAGGATAATTTCATGCCATTAACGTTTAAATATGATTTCGGGCATGTGGCCGCCGCGGCTGGCTCGAATAAAGCCAATTCTACAGGTCCAATTTTCAACCACTTTTTCGAGCATATGGGGCCGTATGTTGGCAATAACGCCACGAATGTTGGCTTCCAAGTCCCCTAACGTTTCTGGTTTGTTGGCGTAGACGAGCGACTTCAGCGGATGCGTATTATCACATAGAGTAAACGTAGTGCGAAAACGATCGATGGTTAACCGAATTAATTGCTCTTTCGACCATAAAATGGACGGAGCTTGCGGTAAACTTCGCGAACTGAACCATTATTTTCGAAATAAATTTGCACGATTTGCAAGCGTTGTTCTTTTGTCAACCTGTTCATGATGAAATGGCAAACCAAACTAAATATTAATCACTTGACAGCTGACAAAATGGCCGCCAGTTAAAAAAGTGATGCCAACTTAAAGTTCTATACCTCAATAAAAAACACCCTTTATAAGGCGATTTTTTGCGATTTGTTTTAAATTGAATTATTCACCTTTTTTTCGAATTTAAATAATTTTCTTTACAATAATTGATCAAACATATTCAGCCCTATTCTATATAACAATTCCCATAGAATTTTTCCTCTTCCTTGCAAATTTTCAGGTAAGAAAACAAACAGTTGGATACAAAATATCCGACTTTGAAAATTTTAAATTAAATTTCATAATTTAAACAGGAAAGAGGTAAATAAGTAAGGTCGATAGATTGCTTAGAAGAGAAATTAAGTTTCCAGCTTACTTGGGTCCAAATAACAGGTCCCTTTGTTGTTCCTGAGAGTAGACAAGTAATAGTGCAAGTACAGATAGATGCTGAAGTGATAGATAGACAGAGAGATGTGGAGACTATTATATATTTTTGTTTTTTTTTTACAACTCTCTTATTGCGCGTTTTGTTAGTTTTTATATTATCGTTGCAGCGCCTCTAGTATTTAGAAGGCGTATTATTTGATGCTATGTAGCAATTTTATTAGTTATTTTACTTCGCCGATGATAAGTATCGACGCAGGAGGGCGCTGCGATATGCCTTAGCATAGATTGTAATATCTTATCTTAATATATATAAAAATCAAAAACACGTTTATTTGTTAGAGGTGAACTCTTCAATGCCCCAACAGATTTTCGCCTTCCACCCCACAAAATATTTGTAAAAGACCGGCGCGTGTTTTTATATATATTCTACCCCGGTAAATGCTACGCCCCTTTCAGAAATAGTGATTTTAATAATATAAGTTAATCTATAATATAAAAATGAATCGTTGAATGTGTTGCTAAGCGCAAATCTTGAGAACAGCTGGAACGATTTCGACAATTCTTTTTTTATAATATTTCTTGAAGTAAGAGGAGGGTTCTTACGGAGAGAAAATTGTAAAACTAGGACCAGGACCGCGATAGGGGGGAAATTTCTGCCCCTCTGAAACGTCCAAACCGAGTTTAATGAAATTTAGAACATAGATAAATCTGCGTCCAAAAAGTCACATAGGCCATGTACATTTTTAAAATTAGGACCAGGAGGGCGATAGGGGGAAATTTCTGTCCCTCCAAAAAGTTCAAACCGATTTTAATGAAGTTTAGAACATAGATAGATTTCCAACTAAAAATTCGCATGGTCTATGTACATTTTTCGAACAAGGACCAGTAGGGCGGGATTGCAGTCCCTCCGAAACATTCGAACCGATTTTAATGAAATTTAGAACATAGATAGATCTGCGTCTAAAAAGTTACATATGCTATGTACATTTTTAAAACTAGGATCAAGAGGGCGATAGAGGGAGATTTCTCCCCCTCCGAAACGTTAAAAATCAATCAAATTACTGAAAATTAATTAAATATTTGTGTAATGTCTTTCCTTCAAATCTATTTTAGTTGTTGGCGTAGCAACGCGCGCAGGGTACAGCTAGTATATCGTAAAAATCTAGGGTTTTTATATAACTGAGTTTGGGCTTTTAGTCAACCCTTCAGCCAACAGCATCTCCTGAAACTAATTTCTTTATAGTTTTGATTTTTCCACAAAATTCAGAATACGGTTGTGAGTGAGTCGGGTAAGTTCTGTATTCCATGTGAAATTAAAAGTTGCGGAATTGCCATAAAATTGTTGTTGGAAATATGTATTTATAACAACAATGCTATGGCAATTCCGAACGATTTAATTTCACGTGGAATACAGAACATACACGAGTATTTTATAATTTAGTGATTTGGAATCTACAATTTGTAGTAAATTTTTTAATTTAATTTTAAGCCACAGTGCAATCATTAGACTTGATAGCAATTTGCATTAAAATAAAGATATATTGAAAAGTCAGCAACATTAAGGGCAACAACACATCAGCCAGCTGTGTCATTATCATCAACTCCTATAGTGTAAGCAAGTGATGAAATGCTGCAGCCCTCACTTATGTATGTACGAGTATACAGTTGTCAGAAGGTCAATTTATTTATTTTGCAGTGCCATGAAAACTACAGAATATATTTATGTATCTATTGTTTTTTTATGGAAACTGAAAAATAACATACATACATACATTCAATTACATTATATTGCTGATGCAACATGTCAGTAGCCATCACAACACTACTGCTTGCTGGCTGCTGCCACAGCTAGAGACATACAACACTATTGAATGCCAAGTTGTGTTTTTTCTTTTTTTTTCATCACGGAAATAATAACAGAAAACTATTAGTAACATATGAATGAATGTATGTACGTAAATTGTTCTTTTTTCACTCATATTCCCTTTTGGCTGCAACGCAGTTCGCTTAGATTTAAAGCTGGTAATGAAATAACAATTAATTCATGAGGTTTTTGAGGTTAAAGTGGAATTCAATATAATATTGTTGTAGTTTTTTAGCATTCATCTCATCGGTTTTTTTTTTTAAATATGTAACTTATTTTAAAATACATTTATGTACGAGTATGTACATACATACATACATACATACATACAAACACACATATATATATTCCCAATTATTTAATCAATTTTTGTATAAACGTCATTGCAGATTTGTATGTAATTAGTTTGTAGTTTGTGTAATACAGAGATTTGTGACTTATGCCAAATTAAATCTGAGGTTTTAATTTCAAAATTTAAATTAATTTATTTTACACACTTAAAATAGTGAAAGTAGTTGGTAAATCAAATTATAAAAAAAAATCTTTAATTGGATAAAAACCAAAATGTGTCAAATATTGGAGAAGTGTCAAAATAAAAATAAAGTAGAAACTTCATGGGGGTACTGAACTTCAAAAGTATGCACACCTCAATCGAAAGTAAATATTGATTATTCAATCTGGACTTAAAATGGTCTCAGCTGTTGGAAAGTTTACAACAGGTCTGCAAATGAACACTTGAAATTTAAGCAAATTTTTTATGAAAATCATGGTTCAGATCGGGATTGTTCGACTATTTTTTGTTTCAATGAAGCAATGAAGAAGCATACTAAAAATAACTTTAAAAAGTTTTTATTTTCTTATTGAGGTATAGAACTTTAAGTTGGCATCACTTTTTTAACTGGCGGCCATTTTGTCAGCTGTCAAGTGATTAATATTTAGTTTGGTTTGCCATTTCATCATGAACAGGTTGACAAAAGAACAACGCTTGCAAATCGTGCAAATTTATTTCGAAAATAATGGTTCAGTTCGCGAAGTTTACCGCAAGCTCCGTCCATTTTATGGTCGACATAATCGTCCATCAGAGCAATTAATTCGGTTAACCATGGATCGTTTTCGCACTACGTTTACTCTATGTGATAATACGCATCCGCTGAAGTCGCTCGTCTACGCCAACAAACCAGAAACGTTAGGGGACTTGGAAGCCAACATTCGTGGCGTTATTGCCAACATACGGCCCCATATGCTCGAAAAAGTGGTTGAAAATTGGACCTGTAGAATTGGCTTTATTCGAGCCAGCCGCGGCGGCCACATGCCCGAAATCATATTTAAACGTTAATGGCATAAAATTATCCTTCCAATAAAGCCAAATTGATGGACATTAAAACGATTTTCTTGTGTTTTATTTCAATGCGAAGTTCTATACCTCTAAAAAAACACCCTATACATATATTTAGCAGCGAGCTCAAATCTTGAGTTTTACAAGTAACTGCCAATTTTCGTTGCATCCCACGCATCATAATTGTGGCCAACATTTAATTACACCGATTAAAATCAAAATGACCAGAAAGCAAAAAAGCATAATTTCGCAACTACTATTTACAAACTTGCAATGCACACCACAGACAATTTGTCATACAAAAATTAAATTTTTAAAATTAAGTATATATAATGTTGTTTACCAGAGAGATTCCTTATATGTTTCGGGAAATATTTATAGATTTTTTTGTTAAATTCTGATCACAATTGCAATGCAAATTAATTTTTTAATATGAAGGATATACCGACTAAAAAAATGTATACAGAGAACTTGTACAAGTTCACAAACAATTGCCTCTTTATGATATTTGAGGCTAAATTATAGCTGAAATTAAATGTTTAAAATTAAGTATACATGGAAGAAGGTTGAGTCCTGACATGGATTGAAATGCATTTTATAAAAGGACCTAAAAGTATATTATGAAATGTTACAAGCGTTTTTTTTTTCATTTGGATAATAATTAAAGCTAAAAATTAAATTTTTTAAATAAAGGATATATGGGGGTTAGAGCGTTTATGCACCGAATAAATTGCCAAAGAGCTTAATTTTATAATTTTACTAGAGATAGAAATAGTTAAAAACTTTTTTTTTGCATTTGGAAAATAATTGTTTGTAAAAATTTAATTTAAAAAATAAAGGATATATGGGAGCTGGGCGCGTTCTTGTTCCGATTGAAAAGAAAATTACCAGAGAGCTTAACTGTATAATTTTACAAGTAATTATCAATTTTTATTGCTTTCCGAGCATAATTAGTCATAATTTATTTTTTTTTTAATATAAAGGATATATGAAAGCTAAGTCATATTGTAGCACTTATTGAATTGAAAATTACCAGAGAGCTTAAATGTGTAATATAAGTTATTATTACAAATTTTTAATACAATCTGACCATAGTTGTAACTAAAACTCAATTCCTAATATAAAGGATATATGGGGAGGTAGACGTATCATTGCACCGATAAAGATTAAATTGACTAGAGAGATTAGCTGTACAATTTTACAAATTGTTAAGCAATTTTCGCTGCATTTAGATTGTAATTACATGCAGCTAAAATTTAATTTTTTAAATAAAGGATATACGGAAACTAAGCGCGTTTTTGAATCTATGAAATTAAAATTTACAAGAAAGATTATACAGGGTGTTTTTTTAGAGGTATAGAACTTCGAATTGAAATAAAACACAAGAAAATCGTTTTAATGTCCATCAATTTGGCTTTATTGGAAGGATAATTTTATGCCATTAACGTTTAAATATGATTTCGGGCATGTGGCCGCCGCGGCTGGCTCGAATAAAGCCAATTCTACAGGTCCAATTTTCAACCACTTTTTCGAGCATATGGGGCCGTATGTTGGCAATAACGCCACGAATGTTGGCTTCCAAGTCCCCTAACGTTTCTGGTTTGTTGGCGTAGACGAGCGACTTCACATATCCCCAAAGAAAATAATCCAATGGTGTCAAATCACACGATCTTGGTGGCCAATTGACAGGTCCATTCCGCGAAATTATGCGCTCATCGAATGTTTCCTTCAATAAATCGATTGTGACGTGCGCTGTGTGGCATGTAGCGCCGTCTTGTTGGAACCACAACTCATCCACATTCATGCCATCCAATTCGGGAACAAAATAGTCGGTTATCATGGCTCTATACCGGTCTCCATTAACGGTAACTGACTCTCCAGCATTATTTCGGAAGACGTATGGCCCAATGACTCCACCAGCCCATAGAGCACACCAAACAGTCAGTTTTTGTGGATGTAATGGCGTCTCAAGGGTCTCATGTGGATTCTCTTCACTCCAAATGCGGCAATTTTGCTTGTTGACGTAGCCATTCAACCAAAAATGAGTCTCATCACTGAACAAAATTTTGCGATGAAAATCAGCATCGAGATCAATCTCATTTTCGGCACATACACCAAAATCACGACGCATTGCATGGTCTCGCGGCTTTAATTCTTGCACAAGCTGGATCTTGTAAGGTCGCAAGCCAAGATCTTTGCGCAAAATCTTCCATAAAGTTGATGGACAAAGCTCCAATTGCTGTGCACGGTGGCGAATCGATTCATTCGGGTCCTCTTCAACACTTTGCTCTACAGCGGCAATTGTTTCTTCGGTGCGCACTGTTCGACGTCTCTGCGGATGCGTATTATCACATAGAGTAAACGTAGTGCGAATTTTCGAAATAAATTTGCACGATTTGCAAGCGTTGTTCTTTTGTCAACCTGTTCATGATGAAATGGCAAACCAAACTAAATATTAATCACTTGACAGCTGACAAAATGGCCGCCAGTTAAAAAAGTGATGCCAACTTAAAGTTCTATACCTCAATAAAAAACACCCAATATATAAAATTCGAATATATTAAAAAGTTTTTCTTGGCATTTGAATTGTAACTGCAACTTAATTTAATATTTTCAAATAAATGTCCTTGTAACTCTCTTTAGCTTTTTTTTTTTGCAACCTGAATATTATGCACAAATTACTAAATTTTATGGACTCTTATGTACGATAAGTGCTCTCATATTTCCGATTACTTATATGGAAACAGATAAACCAAGCAAGGACTGCACATGATTTCCCAGTCTTGAATCATAGGAATCATTATCGGAAAATAAGATTGTCATACCGAATTCGTGATGTACGGTAAAAAAAGCATAATGAAAGTACGACTGATTTTTTAATAAGAACCGGCTATTAAAAGCACCAAAGAGTTAGAGGTTTTGTATGAATACTGTGTCCAGAGAAAATACAAGTTTTTTGAACTGAAAAGTTTCTAAATTTTAATAAGTTTAATATAATAATCTTTTCAATCAATAATGATTTTTAATACATAAAAATGTTTTAGCTTAAAATTTTTAAAGTCTTTAATGAAAATAAAGAAATCCTGTTATGCTGTTATGCACATTCATTCATTGTGATCTTGAAATTACTTGCACTAAAGCAGCAACAAACAATGCTTCACTGCTGAATCCCTTTTTTTTATTTGCATGAACGTGTATAAATTTATGTTTTTGTTTGTAGATTTAAACTTTCAAACAATCAGAATATGCATTTGTTATATAAAGCAGCGTGCATTAAAAAATCACAGAAAGACAGAAAACTTCTTTAAAAGTCGCAAGAATAAGGAATACAACTGAGATGCATTGTACTGCACGTTAAACACACCTGCTCCTTAGAACACAAGGTAAATGTCATGGCAATATTCTTAAAGACACTCGATTATTCCTTTCATTTATGCAAATAAGAGTACGTAAACACTAGCATCCTTTTGATACATAAAACCCATACATTTGCCTTGAATAATGTAGAATTACTATTGGAACTATTATAGTAAATCGCCAGGAATTGTTGAGACCAAGACATCGTTAAAATACTAAACAACAGGAATAGACAACAAATGCAAGTATGCGTGCATCCTGCAGTATCGCATTTCTCATCGTTTGTCTCAGTAACAATGACATTTGAAGGTACGAGCGAGCATAACGAATAAGAAATCATTTTCAAATACATATTTTTGTTTTGTTCTCATTGGTTTGAGCGGAAATGGAAATGGCAGGAAAGGTTATTACATCGTTGAGGTTACGAGATAAGTCTGAGAAATAATCTGTAGCGAAAAATGTCATATTGTTGCAATTTCTCAATTATACGGTAAAAATGTGCAATGAGTTTCATTATAATCAGTACAAGGACATAATCTTAAACTAAAAAATATTAGTTTTGGCTACTATAATGACTAAAACTGCACAGCGACTTCTAGAATTCCTAGAGAATTTTGATTGTACGACTGTTAGGACATACGAGTACATAAGTGCCTCTCATATATCCTTTATTTTAAAAATTTAAATCTTACTATACATAATTGTGTTCTGAAATCACTAACTATTTTTAGAATTACGCGGTTAAGCTGGCAATAAATTTAATTTCAATCGGTACAAGGACATTCCTCGCTCTAATATGTCCTTACACTTAAAAACTTAGTTTTAGCCACTACCATTACTAAAACTGTACAGAAATATATTGTGAAGCTCGTTGAAATATAATTGTGTTCTCAAAGTAAGGAAATTGACTGACTATTTTCATTGCAATCGGTACAAGGACATTTCGCGCTCTTATATGTCCTTCAGCTTAAAAATTTAGTTAAACTAAAAACTAAACTGTACAGCTACTTCTAGAATTATATTGCCAGGCTCCTTGGAAATTTTTAATTCAATTACCACTAGGACATGCCTACCTCTCATACATACATATGTATGTATGTATATCCTTTAACCAGTGTTTAAAAAACTTAAGTCGAAGTAGCAAAAGTCGTAAAATTTTTACTTTTCGCTGCTTTGGCTTTTTCCAACTGTTTAAAATCAACCAATGCTTTTGCTTGTGCTTGTGAAAATCAAAAACAGTCGCAGTCGAAGCAGAAGCAGCAAACGATTTATGACCAATTGCGCAGTACTTTCAACAGTCGACGATTGCAAAAGTTTGAATTTGAATTGCTGTTGCTTTTGGTTAGTTTCGGTAGTAAAAGCATAAGCAGTCTGCATGCTTCTGTAAGTACCAAACAATCACAGTCGAAGAAGCAAAAGCTCTTGCTTTTAGAAGCTTTCTGCAGGTTCAGTCAACTATTTTGTGGTGTTTGTCATGTTTTTGTTGTTGTTTTTGCACATCAGACAAGAGGCAAAACAAAAATCACTTCACTGCGATTGCTTAAAACTACTAAAAGCAATAGTTTTTGCTTCTTCGACTGTGACTGTTTGCGACTTCCAAAAGCATATAGACTGCATCTGCTTTTACTTGCGATACTAACCAAAAGCAAATCAAATTCAAACTTTTCAAATCGTTGACTGCTGAAAGTACTGCGCAATTGGTCATAAATAGTTTTGTGATTTTGCTTTGACTGAAACTGTTGTATTTTTCAAAAGCGAAAGCAGAAGCAAAATCAAATGAAATGAAAATCATTACAGTTTTTAAGCACTGCCTTTAACTTAAAAACTAAATTTTAGCTATAAAACTATGATCCGAAAGCAGAGAAAAATCTATTGCTGGAATTATAAAGTCAAGTTGTGCAATATCTTAAATTTCAATAGGTGCAAGGACATTCATCGTTCTCATACGTCCTTAAACTTAAAAATTTTGTTTTGTTGTTTAATATTAATAATGAATAAAAAGTTATTTCTATAATTAAAAAGTTAAGCTTTCTGATAAATTTCATATCAATCGGTATAAGAATGATCCTGCTGGCCACATATAATTTTTTTAATATTAGCACTGGCTACAATTATAATTCGAAACCAAAAAGTTAATTTGGTTTTTTCAGCAATTTCAGCTATACATAATAAAGGTGAATTTAGTTTAAGTCGGTGAGTTTAATTTCAAGGACATGCCTACCTCCCATGTACATATGTATATATGTATACGAGTATATGGTAAATTTTGAGTAGTCAATTTCCATTATAACCGTGATCAGAATACAGCTAAACCTTTAAGAATTATGTATATACGTAGTTGAACTCTAATAAATTTAATTTCAGTTGGTACCAGGGCGATCGTTAGGATATTAAAAATATTCGTTTAAGCAATTATGATTATGATAGTAATCATAATCCATCAAAAGTTTGTAACTATTTGTAGAATTATACATTTAAATCAATGCAGGAATATCATTTCAATTGATGCAAGGATATGCCTGCCTCCCATATATCCTTTATTTTTCAAAATGTAATTTTACCTTCAAATGTAATATAAATGTAGCAATTTCTGTTTCTAAAGCGAAGAATTTTTTTTACATTTCTTAAAGCAAATTTGCCGCCATCAGATGAAATTTCGGTGTGACATTTGTTTCAACAAGGAAAAGTAAATAGGAGAAATTCTGTTTCTATCACCTTTAAAAGAATACGTGTATAATTCCGCATGTACTGGTGAGGTTTTAGAAAAAGTTTTGTATAATATGTAATTTCTTTCTAAATCATTTTTATAAGCAGCCCTCGTTTTAAATTTTGTACATACTTTTTTTATTTACTATTTACATATTTTACAGCTATTTATTATTTTGCTCTTTCTTTGGTATGATATCTATGCTATTGTTGAGAAAATTCATAAGATGCTTTTCTGTTTATGCTGCCAAATAGAAAACTTGAAAAATTTATATTTTCTCGTTAGTGATACAGAGATTTTACATATAACAAAAAAAAAAAAATCAATCAATCTCTAGTAGAAAACATCCTTAATCAAAAAGACAATGAGGATTTGATTAGAATTTGAAAATTGCTCGTCATATTTTATACATACATTCACGTTTTGCAAGGAGCGCAAAGCAACTGAATTTCCCGCATAATAATTACCACAAAAATTGTGAAAACAAAGGGCACAATAGGAAGAGACTATTACACAAATCTGAGGAAATAATCGGATATACTACATATAATATATATATTATTATGTACATATGTACATAATTTATTTGTTTTGCGTGCGTTTGTTTTTATAATCGCTGAATGCAATGTTGCTTTGCTAATTTTTTTAAAACAAATTTAATTTATTTTTTTCAATAGTTTACTTTAATGCTACCTAAATCTTTTTTCAACAAACATTATTAAGTTTATTTTATTACATAATGATTCCAGTTTTTATATGTCAAAATCGCCTTTCAAAAATGTTTGAATGAATTTTATGCAAACAAATGTTTAAAGCTCTAATAAATAGAAATGTTTCAGCCATAAAAATAAAAGCATTTAATTCTCGTTTTTTTTATAAATGTAATAAAATTTGCATTACGACTGCAATAAATAATTTAAATCAAAACCTAACTCGGGCAGCATAAAACACTCCTTAGTCGCAATATTTAGTTTAATATTTCCAAATTGCTAACCAAAGCATGTATTTAGGTCAGCAAAAACCAGTAACTAGAAATAAAATGTAAATTTTTGAACATGCCTTAGTAAATAAAAGCAAATAAATTAAAAAGAATAAATTAAATTAAAAATAATCTATTTAACTAAAAATATTGTTCAAAAGATTATTAATGTGGGGTTGTTATCCATCCTCGGAAGAAATTTGCTTCCAAAAAAGTCCTACTTTTAAGGAATTTTTTTTACATAAGTCTACTGATGACTTCCAAAAGCGGGAACGAAATATATAGATATATATAGACAATGCTTAACCATGAAAACAAGCTAAATTTTCAGTTTCCAATCATGTTGGATTTTAAAATTGTCTATTAGTGATGTATGAAACTGTCTAACTTAATAAATACGTGTCTGAATCAAACAGTTTTTCATTACTAATTTATTAATAATTTTTTGGGCACATGTGTGCCAGATGTGTACTCGGCATTTGTCTGGCCTGGGATTGAAATCGGGCTCTCGAAGACCGTCATTAGCTTTATGATCAACGCACTAACTAATTTAGCCAACAGCAAGAAGACTTTAATTAATTTAAATTCATATTAAATACTTTTGATAGCAATTAATTTTTAAAATTTAATTTATGTACATCATTCAAAATTAAGTTACTTAATTAGAGAAATGTAAATTTTTCACTTTCTGATTTCAACAGATAAAAAAATAAATGCAAATATTTTTCTTTTCTCATACATTGTTTTAATAATTGCACAAGTTAAATAAATGAGCGTCCCTGAAACTTTTTTATTTCCTTAATTAATTCCTACTTAGTGTAGAACTTATGACTTTTTAACAATTTGTTTTCAATTAAAAATGATGTATGTACGTACGTACATTCGTACTTTACTATGAACATCATTTAAGTGATAAATGTATGTATAAGATAACGATGTTATTTTTAGCACTTATTTAAATACAATTAAAGTTATTGCATAAGCATCTGAAAGATATGCAGGGAAGGTAAGAGATAAAAATATAAAAAAAATACTTTTCTACAAAAATTTCACAAAATTACAAAGACAGAATTTTTCGTATTTTGCTTAGTTAAATAAGTTGCAATAGCCTGAGAAAAATTCTCAAGTGAAAAGGAAATGATTAATTGAAATACATTCACACATATATGTAAATATATGTATGTATGTACATACATATGTAGCTCTAAGTTACTAAAGTATTTTTTGAATATTTCGAACTGCAAATATGCATGTATTTTACGTAAAACAAAAATATTCTCTTCTACTGAATAATTAAATTATGGAGTCCATAAATATTACTAACATCATAAATGAGAAAGCATGTATGCATATTTGAATGTTTGTTACCTTATAACGAAAGAAGGAATTGTAATAAAATTCGGTACATAGACTGGTTATATGCTGTATTGAAACATAGAAAATGAAACGTTTTAACCCATTATGGTTCTTAGGTTAGGTTAGCAGGCTGCTGGTAAGGAAGATTTGAAAGATAGAGTCCAGCTCACTTGGGTCCATTATAATGATCCCTTTGTGCTACCTGTATTAAAAGGATAAAAAACGAGAGAGAAAGGAGGGTGAGAGGGATAGAGGTGAAAAGGTATGACAGTTATATTTATAGAGGTTAGGTGAGGTGGTAGTGGGTCCTAGTTTGACTAGGGGGGGGGGGGGGTGGGGGGGAGCTAGCGGCTATACCAGCCACTATTCCTTATATAAAGGCTCAAGTTTTTGAGCTCAATTTTCGATAACTCAGATAGGCTGCCGAAGGATATTCTGCCAAAGAGGTGCAGCCGCAGATCATCCAGAGCGGAACAATGACACAGGAGGTGCAGGACATTTTCCTCCTCTTCCTCGCCATTGCAACTATAGCAGTAGTCATTATAAGGGAGACCCATACGTTTAGCATGGGTTCCGAAAGGACAGTGACCAGTCAACGTGGCCACGAGATTTCTCAAGTGCTTCCTATTGAAGTTCATGAGGTTTTTCGTTCTATGCGAGTTAAGGCAGGGCCAGAGGGTTCTCGCTATTGCACAGGTTGGCTTGTTGCGCCATCTATCTTGGGGTATTTCAAGAAAGGTAACATCGAAGCGTCTCCAGCAGGATGAGAGTGGGAGACCACAGAAATTAGCAATATCAACCTCTGTTGTAATGTTCTTAAAAATTCTAAAAAAATTTTGGTAGCAAAGTGCAAAATATTCTTGATAAAAAATATCCAAAATATTTGCCATGAATTAACCCATTATTGGCCAATACTCCTACTAATATGATACATGTGAAAGTTTGTATGTCTGTGAGTTCGTATGTTAGACGAATAGTAATAGCATATGGTCCATATTAAAACATAAGGTACTTTTTAGGGGAGTAAAACTGATAAAATTTTGTAAATACTTTTGGTACATTTTCTGTTTTTGCTAAACTTGGTATAAATACAAACTGTATTAGGTCAATTTCTGTTCCTTCCTACTAATGATAAAATGCAAACCAAAATAAACAAAAATAATTATTATATCAGTAAACTTGCCAGATATGACACTCCCCTAGAAAATGTGAAAGTTTTCAGCTGAAAACAAAACAGCTGACTTCCCAAATTTCAAATCACTCTCCCTTATTATTTTTCTTGTCGTTGTTAAGAATAGCAGAATTTTATTCTCGGGAAAAAATAAATTCCCGAAGAATAATCAAGGGCCTGTTCCACGATGTCGACAACGTTCGACTTGTCGCACACTTACATTTGAAACAACAACAAATTCTTAAAATTTGTTTTTGTTTTTAATGCGACATCGTGGGACGGGCCCTAAAATCGGGCTGCATGACAGTTTAATCCCTGTCATAATATGAAATCTTAAAGAAATGTCTGAAAAGTAATTTTTACCCCAAATTTTTCTTAATTTTTATTTTCAGAGCACCAATTATTTCCAAGCACTAAATGTTGTTGCTATTAAAGCTCTAGTTTTCCTATGCTACACAACTTTTTATCCTCATTTTATAGTTTTAACAACAATTGATGTTCTTAAGTGTGCTAATAAAATCTATACTTAATCTCTTTTAAAAGAAAACAAAACAAAACCCTGTATTGATTCATTTTGAATTCACATTTTCCACATGCATTTTTCTCTCTAACACTACATTACAGAAATGGGCTTGGTAACTAAACTAACCAAGTTTATTTTGCTACATTTTCTCTCCAGCAAATTAATCAAACCACCACACTTGAGCTCTAATGCAGAAAAAGTAGACCTTAAAAAGTGGCTTTAATTTCACCCCATTGTTTGGCCAAAAAGTTAAAATAGTTTTTTTCCTTTTTCTTTTCTTTTTTTTATGCAATGGAAAACAGAGAATGAAAGACTGAAGTAAAAACTTTGCACTTTTATGCTTAATTAATTCAAAGTAATTGTATGTACCAGTTTTCCCCCCTTTAAGCCAAAGTGCCTGAGAGAATAATATACAATTTTACATCGTTATTTTTTTTTTTTTTTTGCAATCGCTACAACCATTACCGTGGGAATTTCAAATTGGTTTAACACTAAGAAGAAGCTTTAGGTAACAAAAACGTATTTAAATTGTTTATTAAAGTCATTTGTCTTAATGCGAATGTAAAATAGTATAGATAAATTGCTTTACAAAGTTAAGAGAAACTTGCTCCTAAAAGTGTGCTTTACTTGTTTTTTATGTCAACTATTTAAGTTGTTAGTTTGCCAAGAAATTGTGTTTTCTACAGGCTTAGGGCTAAAATTATAATCTAACGATGATCATGGCATTTTTTTTTTTTGTATGTATATAAGGTTAGCTATTCAATTCAATTTTGTTTGCTAAAATAAGTTTTCATCACTTCTAAGATTAATTTGTCAAAGTTTATAGACTGGCTTAAGGCAAATGAAATTCTTGGGATTTATTTACTACTCCAACTGTGTGTTATTATGTAAAAAGTTTACGATATTTGTGTGCTAAGTTTAAGCCGTAACAAATTTTGTCACTTGTTATAAGTAAGTTTTCATTTTATCCATTAAAAAATTCACAATATTGCTTTTTTAGCCTCAAACTTTGCTTTTAAATTTATTACCAATTTTCTTTTGCCTTAAAATATGTTTAACAAAATTTATTAACTCTTCCAAGGATTGTAAGTGAAATGCTTTTAATAGTATTTTTTTAAACAGTTTTAGCACTTTAGCCAACAGTATATGCTTCGATTTTATGTTTTAGCCCAAAGGCAAACAATATGGAAATTAAAACGCAAATCCTTAAAATATGCATTTATTTTTAATATACAAATGTATGTATGTAAGTAAGTATATTCTCTTTATGACCCAATTGTGTCTTTATTTTGGCTAATGTGATTTTTAAATGCGTACTGGCAATTTTATGTATGCTTTAGCTTAACTCAAACTACTAAAACCAAAAACTCCTAAAAATATGCTTCTAATTAGCCTATTTAGTGGTGATGCGGCATTAAAATAAAAGTTATTTAAATCACTTTAATTTCAACCTATCATGGCTTAAATAATAGCTGCTATAATTTGTGGCATTTGAAAGTTTTCATTTCTCTCTCAAGACATTAATTTAATTGACAACTAAATTGTTATGAAAGCTAGTAAAAAGGATGCTTATTAAAATTGAATTTAACTATGTAGACTCAAGAGTTCGAGTTTATAAAAGCACTTTTTGGGAATCTATCAAAAATAAAAATGATTGAAGTAAATTTATCAAGTTCTTAGTAATAACTATTGAATTTGTGCTATAATGGATAGCAATAAAAGTTGTATTATTCCGTTTGCATTTCCGAGTTTCATTTTTAAATGGTGATCTCTGGCAAATAAAAATTTTTTGTTGATAAACTTCAACCCACCTGAAGTTAGCTGCTATACAGCAAGAAAAAAAAGAACACAAAATCTAATTACTGATTCTGACAGAGGGTAGCAAAATAATTGTATGCAAATCGATGTTTTGAAAGTTTGCGTCTGTACTTATTCTTAAAGGGCATAGGGAACCTTTGCATTTTGCTAAAAACCCGGGAAGGTATATCGATGGAGATCAACAATAACAGGAAATATTTCTGGTTCAATCTCCCTGAATTGAGGCATCAAAGTTAATGATTGGAAGCTATAACCAAAAACGTTATATAGTTCTCATGTCCCTACATCAAAATAATCTAAGAATGCTCGCAGGTTTCCTCACTGGCCGTTGCAGACTGAGAGTAACAGCCTGGACATATGCTTTACTGTACATATGCTTTGTGTCATAGAAACACGCAAGCACCTTTTGAGAATGGGGAACCATTGGCAATCTTGAGATTCCTCAGGAGAGCAGATCTAGATGAGGTGCTCTAGCACCTAACAAGGTATACAATAGATCTCCTTCGGTAGCAGTGTCCCGTAAATTGAAATCCATTCATTGCATTTTTCTATGTGAACTGTTCAAATTCTTTACGCAAAATCTCACAAGGTGAAATATTTCAACCTTTGAAGGTTTTTCAGTGTGGATTATTTTCCTCTCTCGAAAAAGGGGGCAAAAACGTGTATTGAAATGAGGACACAACAGCTAGGACCGAAATATAATTTAAACATCCGAAATTATTAAAAACTTGAAACGCGTTTAATTGTAAGTTTTTTACTTATTGCCTAAACTCGAGAGCGCCTATGATGGCTATTCTCTTTCTTTCTAATCCAAGGTAAACACACAAAAAATGTTCTACGTTTTCTTCTTCATCAATGTCTTGGTAGCGGCGGCAAAAGTCATTGTATACAACCCTTAATCTCTGAACATGCCTGTCTATCCGGCAGTGTCCGCCCAGGACGGCAGGTAAAACCGAGATTGGTTTCCTATTTCTTGTAATTAAAGAAGCCATATTGTTCTTATTGAGGTGAGTCTATAACTGCCATGCAGTCATTTCTATTTGTTTCTTCCTCAGTTCAGATCCTAAGTCTGGGGTAAACCTACACATTCCGTATTCTGTGGAACATGTATGGTTGTTCCAGTTCTTGCAAGCTCATCTGCTCTAGAGTTTTTAGAGATGATCTTAATGTTGAACTGTTCTGCCATATCGTTTAGAGATGATCGGCAGTCGAGGGCAGTTGTTGTTCTTAGAAACGGGAATTCTAGGGCCATGTTAGCAGCTCGACTAGAAGTGCGTATGTTGATTACGGGTTTTGAAGTGAAATTCACTCATAGTGCTACGCAAGTCGCTTTGCAATACGAATACCTACTGTCCCTGAGTAAATTCCGTAACCCACACTTACTGGAGGTTTAGAGTCAACTGTATAAAAGCCAACACCTCTTCTTCTAACTGGACTATCATTCCTCCACGCTTCTTGTTATGACATACAGCTCTTATAAACACATTCATGAAATAGAGCGGGGGAGGTTGGGTCAATCCTCCAAACCACCAGTGGCCAAAGTGGCACCGGAGTGCCGAACTTCAATAGACTTCTTATACAAATGAATACACATACACGAATAATTTTCTCTTCATGACCAGCACTGCTCCAAATCCATTCCAATACAACGAGGACGCATTGTAGACATTGTTTTCATCTCCTTACCAGTAGCAAGTTGTAGATAGCATGTGTAGAAGCATAGCCAATGCATCGGTAGGAGTAGTGCGAAGAGCACTAACGAATGCCATAATTTGCCTAAAATTTTTGTCTTCACAATATTTTAAATACCCAGAATACTTTTCATTCACATTTTAAATGCAATCAATATAAATCTTAATCAATTTGTTGCCTTTTTTCCTATTTTTATGTTTGATTTTATATCAAATTTGTTTGATTTGGTTTTCGTATTATTTTTTTCAATCACTTTATAATTATGATTTCATACAACATTCAAAGGGGAGAAGAACAACATATAATAAAACATAAAAAATGGACCCCTATGTTTTTCCAATTCATTGAACTTGTACATGTTGTGTTATCATCCTCAACATCATTATGATGATGGTCCTTATACATCGAGCAGTGCCATTGTACCAAAGCGGAGAGGATGTTAAAATATCATGCTTTTTTATCATTATTTTCTGAATAAGTTTAATATTTTAAAATTATGGCACATTTATTACCTTTTGGGCAGCAGCACAACAATTACAATTGCTGTATCATATTTTGTAATTCGGGATAAGATATGAGTGAAAAGGATAATGATATTGGTAGCAGTATCGTCATAATTTACCTCATAACACCAACCCCCCCCCCTCCCCGCAGCAGGGTTGCTGTCTTAAACAATCTGATATTAAAAATTCGCAGTACAATGGAATACCATCTAGAGTTTGGTTTCGCAGAAATAATTAACCACACAGTCAGTTATTCATAGTTTGCAGAACAGTTTATCCATATTTTTCCCATGCCACTGCTGTTTTATTGCGATATGCAGCAGGCACTATGCAACATATCCTGTTTCGCTATGTATTTCGACCAATGCACTACTACACCACTACATAGTATTGACTTGCTTGTATTTCCGTATCCGGCAAATATTTATTTGTACTCATCTGGCCACCATTTGCGTTATGTATGTACATAGTGGTAAAACTGTATAAAGTTGCAACTAAAAAACACTTAGTTGCCCAGACAAAATGAAATATAGTCTTTAATATTCAACTTTAGCCTGTAGGAGTCTCTGTGCACACACAAACAGGCAAACTGCCATGAAAACAACACAACTTCAGTTGAAGTGCAGCTAGACGTCAAATGAATAACTGAACCAACATCAGGAGCCATATCAAATACTCGTAGATATTTTACAATTTCACTTGTTTTTATCTTTTCCCGTTTTTGCATTTTTCCAGGATGATGGTTGCCTGTCCTTTTTCTAACTTTACTACACACATACGTATGTATGTTTGTACATACGAATTCACAATTTTTTATTTAGCAGTTTAGTTTGAGTTAAATTGTATATTTAACTTAAAAAAATCTCCAGGGAGTAATAAATCTTTGTGGTGGCATACATGAACTGAAACCTTTATGCATGTATGTGTATATGTATTTGCAAATAAGTTGAATTTTTATTTTTTTTTTTGCTAAAAAGAACTAAACAATCTAATGTTGATTATGAAAACAGCTACGAATGGTCTTGTTTTATATGTTTTCGGGTTAAATTGAAAGTTCTGAAACATTTTTTATGCATAACATTTTGGCATAAAACATACTTGGCTTCTGTTGAAGTGCATGTTTTTTTTTGCATTCTGACAACTTTTAGCATTTCAACCATGTTAGACAATCAAGAAACATGACATTGCTGCATTGTTTTTGGAATTCAGCATGCCGTTTCTATTTTCTTATTAATTCAAATTTTGGAAAGCCAAAATAACTACAGTCAGCAAAAATAAAAATAAAAATTATAAGCAAGAAAGTGTGGACAAGATAAAAATTACCAACAGCCCAATTATGAAAACAATTCCCCGAGACTTTTTTCCCCCTTTTTCCATTCCTACTATTATGAATTAAAATTTCCCCGGGAAAAAAGTAGGTATTCTAAATATGAGGGAGAGGAATAATTTTTTGAGAGTTTTCTCCCTAAACATTTTGAAGGGAACTATGCAAAAATTTAAAAATCAAATTAATGACTGCGTAAGGATTTGTTATACAAAAATACGGCAACCATAGCTGTGTAAAGAACCGAAGAATGTCAAAAGCACAAAAATAATTGTACCAAAACCAAAACAAAATCGAAGTTTTTGACATTCTGCAGCTAAAAAGCACATTGAGCAAAAAATTATCAGCTGAAGTAGCGCTGCCACCTGGTTAGACACACCTTGAAATGTTGTAAAACAATGGTACAAGCATTTATTTAGAACAAAAAGTTTAAATAAGCACCGGAATGTTATATTTCTCTCTTGTTTTATGCATTTTTATCCATTCCCTTCGCCCATCAACTTCAAAAACATGAACTACTCTTCTGCATTTAGAAAAAATACTAAATAAATTTAAATAAATAAATTAATTAATTACATCAATATCAATACCGATAAGAAAAACTATTAAATTTACAATTCGCTTTGTACATACAGTCCACTTTTTCAGCATAAAGTTATTCCGCATGCTTGTTTATTTTAGTTTTTATTTAAGCAAAAAAAAAAGAAGATATTTGTATTAAATAAAATTTTTATTTAATCTCTATTACTGAACTCTTGCGTTAGTGCACAATAAAATGTAAACATTAAACAGCTGATGCAGATTTTAGCTCCCTCCCGTATTTGCTTATTACCCGGCTATATATAGGGTGTTTTTTTAGAGGTATAGAACTTCGAATTGAAATAAAACACAAGAAAATCGTTTTAATGTCCATCAATTTGGCTTTATTGGAAGGATAATTTTATGCCATTAACGTTTAAATATGATTTCGGGCATGTGGCCGCCGCGGCTGGCTCGAATAAAGCCAATTCTACAGGTCCAATTTTCAACCACTTTTTCGAGCATATGGGGCCGTATGTTGGCAATAACGCCACGAATGTTGGCTTCCAAGTCCCCTAACGTTTCTGGTTTGTTGGCGTAGACGAGCGACTTCACATATCCCCAAAGAAAATAATCCAATGGTGTCAAATCACACGATCTTGGTGGCCAATTGACCGGTTAACCGAATTAATTGCTCTGATGGACGATTATGTCGACCGTAAAATGGACGGAGCTTGCGGTAAACTTCGCGAACTGAACCATTATTTTCGAAATAAATTTGCACGATTTGCAAGCGTTGTTGTTTTGTCAACCTGTTCATGATGAAATGGCAAACCAAACTAAATATTAATCACTTGACAGCTGACAAAATGGCCGCCAGTTAAAAAAGTGATGCCAACTTAAAGTTCTATACCTCAATAAAAAAACACCCTATAGAATAGGAGGATTATTTCCCGAGAAGAAATGATAGGGAAGAGAAAAAACTCCCTGGGAATATTCATAATTGGACTGCAAGTAAATGATCAGAAAAAGTACCTTTTTCAGAAAAGGTACCTTTTTCAGAAAAAGTACCTTTTTCAGAAAAGGTACTTTTTTCAGACAAAGTACCTTCCCTGGAGAGTGTAAATTTTGATGGAAAACTGCTTTATTAATAAAAATTACCCCTTTCACAGAAATCCCCTTTTTAAGAAAAATACATTTCTTTATAACAAAAAGTACATTCCTAAGAAAAAGTACCTCTTTTAAGAAGTTAAATGGTAAGAAAAATAAATATCTTTTTAAGTAAGTTATTAAAAAAATAATTTTTAAGAAATGAAGGAAAAAACCCCTTTTTAAGAAAAGTACCTTTTAGGGAAAAATTTCTTTCTAAAAAAATCACTTTTTTAGGAATACATTTTTTTAAGAAAAATTGCCTTTATAAAGAAAAAGTACTTTACTAAGTAAAAGTGCTTTGTTAAAAAAACGTATATGGGGCTATTCCCAGTTTTTATACAATCCCCCCCACTTAGGAAAAGCATTTTTCACAAAATGTTCAGTATGTAATGTAATGTAAGATATTTTCGTAAGGGAAAATTAATCTCACTCCGACATTTAATTTATTAAATGCATTACACCTTTTTGACAAAAACTATTTTATTATTTGCACTTTATTAAATAAGAATAAGGTACAACACTTTATATAAAAAGCAATCAACAATAATATTTTATTCAAAGTAGTCGTTTTAATAGTTTTGTAAACCACAGATTTTATTTTCTATTTTTATAGTTGTATTCACTGCAAAGTACAACTAAAGCTGTCATTAATATGTTTCATCAAATTTGCTTATTATCATATTATGTAATGATAGATTGCAATTAACAAATATATAAGAAAAAAAATCTTTTGCGGCAAATTTGTGAGGATTCTTCAGGAAACAGAACACGAGTGGGGACGACGGGTAAGTATTAATCATAAAATTATAAAAAATACAATGAAAGTTTAATGATAATTTATTTATATTGCAGATTTTAGTACAATAGAAGGCAAATTTAAAAAAAATTTACAACTGACGAAGTTATCTTACAACCAGATGGTGGTCCCTCGCTGGAAATGTCTGTGAATCATTTGGAGGAAAGTGTAGCAGAGCTTATTCAAATAAGAGAGCAAGTTGCACCAACTCTCGGGGTGGAGAACGGAAATGTTTCTTCAGCCTATTTCGCAGAAAGCCAAATGCTTTTAAACCTGTAAAATTAAAACATTAAAAAGCCACTAAATTATAACTAAAAACTTTTCTTATTCCAAGGCGCAACACATCAATGTTAGCATCAACACTTTATTAATCATCGTAAAATATGTAAATCATAACAAATAACTACATTTATTTATATTTTTAATTCTTCGCACACTGTCAAATCATAATACCAAAAATTATTTAAGTTGTTTTAGAGTTGAGTTGATTCAATTTAAATTCAAATTAGTTGAGTTGAAAACCAGCATTTTTGTTATTATAAACAATATTTGTTTCCTGAAGAAGCTACACAAAGTCGCAAACGAAATATCCCCCTTGATCGTGGTTGGCGTATTTAGACTTTTACAACGTCGTTTTTGCAATAGATTAAAGAACACCGCTACATTTGATCTTTAATCTTTGACGAAACTGTGGTAGTCGAAGTCGAAATACGCCAACCACGATAAGGCTCATTATTGTAAATTGTTTTTTTTTATATCTAATAAAGTGCAAATAATATAATATACAAAAGGTCAAAATATTAGACTACTAACCTTGAGCGACAGGACCAGAAATAGTCTAAATCGAAAGGGAATTAGTGTTTTGATTGCTCTGGATTTGTCGAAAGCTTTCGATAGTATTAATCATAACAATTTAGTCAATAAGCTTCACTCATTATTTAGATTTGATAAGGCTTCATGTAAACTGATTATATCCTACCTTTCAAGAAGACAACAATTTGTTTCTATCAATAATATTGACTCGTCTTTGCCCACTGCTTTTTATGCTCTACATGAATGATTTTATTGAGCTGGTTGGTATGCCGTCTTCTGACATTTTTTTGTATGCTGATGACATACACTTAGTCTTTTTTGGAGATAATCAATTCTTTGATAGCTTGAACTTACGTGTTAATCACACATTAGGTATTATTGAGTCATGGATGAGGAGTAATTTTTTACAAATCAACGCCAACAAATCTAAAGCTATGTGTTTTGGTGTGAGGAATAAGTCACTACTGAGGATTAAGTTGGGTAATTCTGATATTTGCATTGTTGATGATCTGCGGTGTTTAGGTGTTATCTTGGACGACAAGCTACACTTTGGAAAACATATTAATTCTGTTAAATCGAAGGTTTGTTTTGTTCTACGGAGGTTGTATAGCTTAGGTAGTTATCTTCCTACTGGCGTTAGATTTTTGGTTGCCAATTCATTACTTCTTTCAATTGTTAACTACGGGTTTGAGGTTTATACAGCTACTAATCGCACTACTTTAAAAGAGGTAAATAAAATAGTTAACAGGATAGTTAGATATATTTTTGGACTGAGAATGAGAGACCATGTCTCTCCTTATGTTGAGAGTTTCCTTGGATTATCATTCGCTAAGTATATGAAGCTAAAACTGCTCACTTTATTTTAAAAAGTTATATACTTAAAACAACCCTTCCTTCTTTACAGCAGTTTCGTTTTTTCGCATTCTACTCGTTCTCCCCAGATAATAATTAATCGAGTTTATAAAGCAACACACGAGCACTCTTTTATCGTTAGAATCGCACGTATTTGAAATACTCTACCTAATAATCTTAAAGTTTTTACTCTCTCCCTACCAAGAGCTAAATCTGCTTTCAGAAACTACTTAACATCACTTTAAACAATGTTCCCTGTTAATTTGTAAATACTGTTAATATGTAAATATTATCTTTTTTTTTCATTCATTGTTTTATACTTATGTAAATATATTCTGTCTTGCATACATATTTCCTAGCTGGTATATGCTTCTTTAAACCCATGTACATTTATTCACTTTCATTGCATTAATTTCATTATTACATATCCAATTGCTTATATTGCTCATTTATTCTATAAATTTCAATTAAAATTAAATTTTATATAATATATCTTTTTGTACTTTATTGAATTTTATTATTTTTGTACATTTTTTTTTTTTTATATACTAGTAACCATATATGGCCCAAAAGCCGAGCCCTTTGAATAATAATAATAATTTGAATAATAAATAAATAAATAAATTATTATTTTCTTTTTAAATAAATATGTATTGCACTTCTTGTTAAAAAAATAATTTTAAAAGATTTTCTTTATCACTTACCAATTGCCATAGCTGTCTCTTGAGCATCACCCGTAACCATTTTCACTCGCACGCCACTCTGCATTAACAGCTCTATAGACTCCCGTACTAAGGGTCTGGGTGGATCCGTTATGCCCACCAAACCGCAATAGACTAGATCTTGCAAATTTTTACCCTTCGCCAAAGCCAAAACTCTCAATCCTTTGCGACCAATTTCATACGCTTCAGCCAAAAATTCTGCTTCATTTTGTTTCGTCAAAGGCATGGTTTGTGTGCCGAACTGATATTTGGTACATTGAGGCAACAGATAATCCAAGGCGCCCTTGGCAAAGTAAATTTCTTCTTTATTATTATTGTACTTGTGTATGCATTTGACAGCCATCATTTTCTGTTCCGACGAAAAAGGATATTCCTGTATGCGCACATAATTTTCGGCAGTGGCATACATGCCATTTTTCATGGCAGCCGCTATAAGAGCACCCTCGGTAGGCTGGCCCAACAAAGTGCCGTTCTGTATGTAGGCATTATTGCAAACGGCACCAACTTCCAACAGATTGGTTATATTCGATTTAGCCATTTCGATATTGTTGCAATTGCGTATGTGAATTTCGCCCTGATCGTTGTAGCCAGCACCTGTGACATCGGCCATATAAGCATCTGAGGTTATGATGACTGTAACGGTCATTTCATTTTTTGTGAGCGTGCCCGTTTTATCGGAACATATGACATTCACACAGCCTAGTGTCTCAACTGTGGGTAGCTTTTTGACAATGGCATTTCGCTTAGCCATGCGCATAACACCCAGTGCCAAAGTAACTGTAACTACAATGGGTAAGCCTTCAGGTATAGCAGCTACCGCCAGGGATACTGAGATGTTAAACATTTCCGTTAGGGGTTTACCCTGCAGCCAACCCAGCAGCATTATGACACCAATTATAAGGAACGAATAGAAACTCAGTTGAGCTCCTAAGATATCCATTGATTTTTGTAAAGGTGTTTTGGGAGCCTCTTCCGCTTGCATCATCTTGAACACTTCACCAAATTCACTTCTCTCACCAGTGCTTACCACTATTCCTTTGCCGTTGCCACAGCGCACTAATGTACCCATAAAGGCTATATTTTTCATATTGGTATGATCTTTGTTACCTGTATTATTCAATAACAAATCGGTGCATTTTCTGGCCGGCTCTGTCTCACCCGTAAAACTTGACTCATCTATGGATAAATCAATTGCATCGAACAGCCGAACATCGGCTGGCACGCGATCTCCCACATTCAGATGTACGACATCTCCCGGCACCAACTCACGCGCTAGAAATGTTTCTAGTCTACCCTCTCGCAGGCAATGGCATTCGGGCGGTACTAGTTTCTTAAGTTCCTCCAAACTTTTCTCTGATCTATATTCTTGTATAAAAGCTACTGTTACCACAATGATTATGGCGATTGTTATACTAACAGCATCGTCAAATTGTTTCATAAAAACCGAGACAGCTGCTGAACCGAGTAGTAATAAAATGAGAGGATTTTTAAATTGTTCAGCATATTTCTTCCAGGTAGATTCTTCTTCGATGACATTTAGCTCATTATGACCAATTATTTTGGCTCGATATTTAGCCTCGGTCCATTTTAGGCCCGAACGAACATCGACTTGTAAACGGCCAGCCACCTCGGAGGCGCTAAATGTTGAAGATTCTGCTGTAGTTAGCAGCATTTCAGGGGTTAATGTTGAACCCGTCTGTAAAAAAGTAAATAAAATGATATTAGAATTAATTTTGTAACTAACTTTGTGTAAAACTAAATGTCGTCAAGTAAAAAACGGTTTTTCTTAACCGTATACACTAAAACTAAAAAATTTTAAAGCCTTTTAAGTATGCTTTTGATGTCTTAGTTAAATTTGTCATTCGCAAGTGCCGTCACGAAGCTGCACATGAATTTGCAAACTTTCCTTAATTAAAAAGTAAAGAATTCTCAAACCTCTAGACAATTTCTTTCCCTTTTTATAGCTAAAAAAAAAGCTAAAAACCCTTAAGCAGGCATGCTTCTTTATTTATTTGAAATTCTTCAATATTTATATAAGATTTCTCACAAAGTTACCAGTATACATATATTTACATCTTTAATTTTTGTTTTTCTTCTACTAAAAATAATATGTATAAAATTTTCCTAAGTGTTTGAACCTCCTCCCAAAAACTGATGCTTGTTAATTTATTTGCTTAATGAAAATCCCCCCAAACATATTAAAATAATACATTGCTTTTATGGATATAAATAAAAAACAAAACAAAATTTCACAAATTTGTAGGAAATAAAGAGAAAACTGCAACTGACAGCTTCACAAAATTTCATTATTAACATTCTACCAGTCACAGCAAACAACATATTGCGATGACAATTGTAAATTAGCCAAGACAACCACCAGCAAGCACCAACATCATCATCGTCATCATCATTTAGAAACAACACTCAAAAGTAACAAAAGCAAAATTATGCAGTGCATGTGTACCACCCACAGTTTTCAAAATGTTGGTGTTGGATGTGGCTACAAAATGCTTCCATTAGACAGATGGCCATACAGGCCGACATACGAAAGGATACAAACCAAACCAAACATTTAGCCAGTAATCATTTTCATTATCACAACAAAAAATTTTATTTACACTCATAAAGACCTTTCTTGCCAAGAGTTAAAACAAATATATTATATAAACATATAAATATTTTATTGATTTAGCAAAAAAGGACTTAACGAGTAATTTTTCAAAGATGTACGAGTACTGAAGAACAACTAAGGCTTTACTATCATCGTATATTCTCATTGAAGTTGTTATTAAATCATCTAATAAAGTTTGGCGGTTAAGCTCTTTCTCACTTAACTTTTAAGGAATTTTTTTTTAAGAATGAAAACCCTAATTAAGATGTAACTTTTTTATACAGAAATACTTTTATATGAAAAGCTAATTAAAGCAGATAGATAGATGATGTTGTCGGAAGGTTAAATATTCTGTTCATTGTAGTTTTTTTATTTAAATTTTTGTTGCATGTGCAGTTTTCAGTATTCAAACAATTACATGAGAGTACAAATTTTGTTTTAAATAAGTCAGTTTTATAATTTCCTCAGTTTCCTTAAACAAGAGATTGAAATGAAATCTCTATAAGCAGAAACCAGAAGAGTACCTTTAAAAAATTATATTTGGAAAAATACTAGCGTTTAAAAACATTCACATTTTATAAAAGCATTATGTATTAAAAATGCATTTACAAATAGTTACATCTATAAAAAATACTGCCTTTTATAAAAAGTATATTTTAAAGAAAGGATGTATTTGACACATTTTAGTACAATTTAATAAAAATTACCTTTATAAATGTAATTGTAAAGTAATTTTTTTTTCATAAAAAGTACCTTTTATAATAAGTACCTTTTTCTATAAAAGTACCTTTCATGAAATTTAAATTTTATAAAAAATACTTATGAAAAATCAACTTTTATAAAATGAGGACCTGTCCCACGGTATCTACAACGTTCGACTTGTCGCACACAACAAAATTTTAAAATTTGTTTTTATTTTGAATGTAAGTGTGCGACAAGTCGAACATTGTCGACATCGTGGGACAGGCCCTGAATATTTTATATAAAAAGAACCTTATATAATAAGTACCTTCTACAAAAAGTATCTTTATAAATAGTACTTATGAAAAAATAACTTTTATAAAATGAACCTTTTATAAAAAGTACCTTTATAAAAAGTGCACATGAACAAATAGCGTATAAAATGTATATTTTGCAAGAAGTAGCTTTTCCAAAAAGTAGGTTAGGTTAGGTTAGGAAGGGTGGTGCTATACCGCACCACCACTCGGAGACCCAATTGGGTCCATTGTAATTCCCTTCTGTTGCCCAAAAAAAGTAATATTTACCCCCCATTTGTAGCCCGAAGTGACCCTTTTACCTGTCCTTGAGCCCACCGAATTCCCATGATGAATCCCCTGATGTCCTCTAGTTTGCACTTCCCGATATCAGTAATGCTTTCATGGAAATGTCTGCTCAGCCATTTAAGCCTATGACGTTGCAGCTTCGGGCAGTGAAAGATAATATGTTCAATGGTTTCTGGTTCTTCTTCATTCCCGCACATCCTACAAAAATCTGGAGTACCAGTTTCCCAAATGCTGGTTCTTGCTCTGACCGAGCAGTGACCTGTCAACGCACCTATCACAATTCGCATCGCCTTCCTATTCATGTCCAGTAGCAGTTTGGATCTTCCTGAGTAAAGTTTTGGCCACAAACCCCTCGAGACTTTACAATCCTCCCTAGTTCGCCATGAACTGTTTTTCCTGCTTTCTACCAAATTACTGAGTTCCCTATAGTAATGACCTATCGGTAATTTCACCGACATGTCTGTTCCTTCATCTAATGCCGACCCTATTCTTGCCAGCTCATTTCCAAAAAGTACCTTTCATAAAAAAAATACCTTTCATATAAAGTTGGGATGTAACGAATACCACTTTAGCTAATGCAAATAGTAATTCTACGTTCAAAAATCACATGAAAGTAAATTTGTATAAGAAAATGAAGTTGTTTTGTATACATAGATGTACAACGTACATCATTTTATTTAAACTGAGTCTTGCATTGAGCAAATACTCGTAATTATTAATTTATTTAAAATACAAATTTTTAAAACAGAAATATGTATGAAATCATATTAAAATAAATCAACCCAGTCGTACTTTTGCCCTAAGGCGTGTTGCTCTCTTCAGCGTTTCATGTGAAATCTGTCAAAAATAAGTACATATTTAAAAAAATTTGGCATGAATTATTCATGACAAAATGTTGCAGAAGTAGTACTCTGTTCATCTTGGGAAAAACATATGATATATGTATATCTTCAACATTTTAAGTTTTCATGCGAAATAATATTAGTGGCACTTGCTTCGTATGGAATTTTTAACAAACACATATTAGCGGAATTCACGGTTGGCCTTGTAGATCTTTTACATCTTGTAGCTTTGGTAATTGTTTTTGTTTTGCTTTAAGTAATAAATGGTGCTCAACATTTTTAAAATTTTAACAGAGTACTAGGATTAAGTAGAAAATATTTTCGCACAAATCCAACTTTGTCTTTTCTTTTTCAAAAACTGGAATATATTTCTAAACACCGCTGGATTTTGGTTTCATATAAATATTTATTCCGACTTCTTTTTAAAAGAAATTTCTGCTAAAATTTTAAAGCTTACAAGTAAATATGCGTGTGTATCTTTTTCGTGCTGGCTTAAAACATTTTCGTGTTTTTGACGTTTGTTAATCGTAAACTATTTTCGTAAAAGAGGTATAAAAAAGAGGTGTCTAGTATTCGCTTGAAATATTCGCATACATTTTAGCGAATACAAAAGCGAATGCAAGTAGCAAAAGTAAGCAAATAATTTGCGAATTCGAACATTCGTTACTCCCTAATATAAAGTACTTTTTATAAAAATTGTCTTTAATTAAAAGTATCTAATAAAAAAGTTCTTTTTTAAATAAAGTATCTTTTACAAAAAGTACCTTTAATCAAAAGTATCTTTATAAAAAGTGTCTTTATAAAAAGTACTTATTAAACAATAATTATTATTATAAAAATAATATAAAAAGTACCTTTAATCAAAAGCACCTTTTATAAAAGTACCTTTTTTTTAAGTACATTTTACATAAAGTTCCTATCATATAAAGTACCTTTTATAAAAATACATTTCATATAAACTAAATAATTTTATAAAAATTACATTTTATATAAAGTACGTCTTATAAAGATATAGCACTTTTTATAAAAATTACATTTCATTAAAATACTTTTATGTATATAAAAAGGACCTTTTAAAATAACGTATCTTTTATAAAAAGTATTTATGAAAAATAATATGCATCTTTATAAAAAATAGTTTGAATAATAAAATATATTTTATAATAAGTAATTTAACTAGAAAGTACTTTTTAAAAAATACCTTTTATAAAAAGTTCCGTTAATAAAAAGTACAATATATATTTATTTATTTATTTATTTATACATATTATACAAAGTAAATTTGCATAATATGGTTGCACAAATATGGGCGGAGTAATTAGACCATATGCCCAAGATGTTAACAGTATTTTAAAAAAGGTTTTGTGACTGACGTACAATATACATATATAATCAATTAAGAGGAACCAGTGTTGCCAATATATAGCCAAATATTCAGTCACAGAAAGCAGTACTACCAACTTGAAATTTAGTGCCTCAAAAAAAAAAACACCTGCTGATTTCTGCGAATATTTTATCATGTTAAATATACTTTACTTATTTTTTTCATTTTCATTAGTTTCACAACTACATTTTCAATTGGCGATAAAAGTTACTATCTTCCTGTTTGAATTTCGATTTGAAATATAAAACTATGTTTTTCTTTAAACAAGTTTTGCTTGTTGTTTAATTTAATTTTTGGCTTATGATTTATTTATAGAAAAATAAAACCAATATAGCAAACAAATACTTAATTTTTTTTATTATTTTAAACCAGATTGACCTTAAGGAAAAACTCATATGATTTTACTGGAGCATAACCATTAAACACTTTTTTAATAAATTTAGTGTTCACAATTCAACGTACTTTTTCCAGTGAAAAATTTTGCGGACGCACAAATCAACAAGTGAACACTGAAATTGGTGAACACTTCAAATTTCATCGTTGCGGAATTCGGCCCCAGGACTTAATGAAGTCCAATTTATGGAAACTCTTCTGGAGATGAATTTTCTGCGGAAGCAAGGCCTCTGACTGACATACTGGGACTTAAATTCTTGCAACAGTTGCATTTTATGGGGTTGCAGCTTAAGATATTTGTGTAAATGCGGTATAATGACGGTTTATGCAATTATGCTCCCTTACACTCTAACTGCGATTTGATTTTTTGACCAGCAATTAGGACCATTTAAAAATATTTGTGCACTTTATTATATTTAAGTATAGCTAATACTTTATAATAAATATGTACATACAGTGAAGTTCGTTTATAACGAACACTCATGGGGCTGGAAATTTTACTCGTTACAACCGTAGCTCGCTATAATCGTACTACTTTGTATGATATATTAATGTAAAGCTCTTCGGATTGGAGAACTGGTTTGTTATATATACTGATATAACCGAACTCCACTGCACGTGCATGTAATATTCATGCCATTTGCCATACATTCGTAATTTATGTACAGTCGTAATTTAGTTTCCTTGTCCAAAGAGTGAATATGGGATTAAGAGCTCAATAAAAGCAATTAAATAAATATGTATATGTGTGAAATAAAAATAGAAATTTATAATATATTACTGCGTTATAAAAGCAAAAAGAGTTTGGTTTCATGAAACAAATAAAAAATTAAAATAAGAAAAGAAAATACTATAAAATAGTATTAATAATTTGACTATTAAAGCTGGTTATGCTAAAAAGCAAGAATTTAATGTAAATTAAGCAAATAAAATTAAGTTTATTGTTAAAACTCGACTATTATATAAGAAGAGTGTGCTGTGACGGCAGAGTAAAGTTTTCTATAATAAAAGTGTGCTGTGATGACACAGTGAACTTTTCTATAAGAACAGTGTGCTGTGACTACTCAGTCTACTTTTCTATAAGAAAATGTGCTGTGAAGAGTATGTATTATTTAAAAGCACTTTTTTGAGACTTAATTATGTTTTAATAGATGCACACAAGATATATATATATATTTTAATTGTACAAGCGCCACAATTTTATAAAATTATTTTGCATTAGTGTAATAGGCACCATAGTGCATAAAAATTTGTCTGAATAAAGTCGCTCTTAAAAACTTCTATTACGGAATACAACTTAAGTGAGTAGTAAGATTTTTAATAACAATTTTAAATACATACAGCCTTATTTATAAACGATATTAAGGCTTTATAAAGACTTAATAAGCAAAATTTTGTATGGAAAAATTTTTCAAAATCCCTTTATAAAGCCTTAATAATTTTTATAAATAAGGCCGTTATATGTATGCACATATGTAAATGAAAATAAAAATAAATTTCTATAAAAAACACTTACATCTTTATCAATTATAATCATGATTAATCGAAATTCTCACACAAGTTCATTGAATAACAAATAATTTTTTTTTAAATAAAATTTACTTATTATTTTTTACATTAATTATTTTCAAACAAGTAATTAAGGAAAACAACTTTTTGATTTAACTGCTTCTGGTTAGTTTAATTCATTTTTGACTGGTACGATTTTCGACGATTTTGTTTGACAACTGATGAATATTATTTTATATTTACGTAGATAAAATCATTGATTACGTTTTCGAGCAAAAAAGAATTTTATAGATGTATAAACATCAAAAAATTATACAATTACATCCTGCACTTATTTATAAAAAGAATACAATAACTTTTTTATAAAAAAAAAATACAGATTTAATCGATTTATTTAAATAAAACCAATACACGCGATTGTCAAAAGCTGCAAAAGTTTATTGCATTTCAATAGATAACAACTTTAACAACAACAAAGTAATTATTCGAATTTTGTAAAGGGTAATTTTTTGCAGCTTGGTTTCTTTTATAACAATGACAAATTAAAATTACATACATGTTTGTATGTATGAACGTCATAAATACGTACAAAAGCATCAGAGTGCCACTCATCGCTCTATGATGCGTTCATTCCTCTTCTATTTACAATATTTTAATGAATATACATATGTAAGTATGTACTATGTATGTATGTACTCGTATGTATGTAAATATTATTTTTTTTAGCTTTGTACCCAATTGTTTGAAATACACCCAATAGTTGGCACAATTTTGCAGTCAACAACAAAAATAACAACAATATTAATTAAATCAATTTCTTTCCGTTGTCTTTGACAAGCGTTATTTCTCTTTGTGCTGTCCCGATTTTTTCTTATCACTCACGTACTTATTTTATGTTTATTTGAACTTATACACAAATGTAATTTAATTCACTTGTTCACGTACAGTACACCAAGTTTAATTACCACTCCACTTTCAATTTATTTAACTCGATTTTTTTATATACATACATACATATCTCGATTTTCTAATTAAAATATAAATGCAAGCAATTGTCGCAAAGAATTGAATTGAGAAAATAAAATTGACCGTAAGTTTCCTTTATTAAACATTTCTTTGCTTCTTCACTTTTTGAAGCAATCGGGCCTGTTCTGAAAATCACGGTGATTTAAACCACGGTGATTTTCAGTTTTTATTGTATTTTAAGTTTATGTCATGTATAATAGAACTTCTTCCATCGCTATAAATCGTGAAATTTACAAAAGCAATGATTTAGCTTTTATTAATTTTTTATTATTTGGGCTGAAATTACATTGTGAAATTTCTCCTAAGATTAGTTGAATAAAATTCATTTTAGTTGCCAATAGGAGAATTGACAAAAGACGGTCTGTAAGACCCCGAGTTCGATATCTGACCAAACGCAGTACATAATATCACCATCATACATTATTCTAATATGCATTTAGATCAAGACACATAAAATCCGTCGTAAGTTATTCAATTGACAATTAAGTTGAAATATACATACATATGTTCTATTACTCGGTTTTTCACATTCCGTAAAGGCTCAGTTAGCCGACTGTAACGCAATGTAACTGTAATGTAGGAAACAGCTGATCGATATTTTTATATGAAAAATAGGTTACGTTACATTACATCTCTATAACCATTTCCATTACTTTTCACAAAACAATATCGATCAGCTGTTTCCTACTGTTGCAGTTACATTACATTACAATCGGCTAACTGAGCCTTAAGTCTCCGTCAACGCAAAGTACTACAGTTGGGCAACAATGCGTTTTGTGACAGCAAAAATAAAATAGAATACAAAAAAAATAATTATGTAAAAGAATATAAACAATTTTGAAATTTTGACGAGGTAATTAACCGGGGATTACTGTAAGTTTTCCATAATTATTTTTATGAAAATAATATAGTGGTTGCAAACTCTCATTTCTGTACTTTGGCTCACAAATACGTGACGACTTGATTGTGACGTCATACCACCCAGCAAGAGTTACCGTTTTGGAAATTGTGTTTAGTTTTTTCTACAAACAGACGTTTTTTTATATTCATATTTTAACATTAAGGGCCAAATTTTGTAAAACGCAACGCTTAGCGTTGTCAAATTTTGTGTGTATTTTGTTTTTGTAATTTAAATTTTTTCCAGACAAAATTTGTCAACGTGCGTTTTAGAAAATTAGATCCTAAATTATTTATAAATGTGATATAAAAATTGGTTTTCTGAGATCCACAGACTTTTGTTTTTTTGAATCTTGGTTTTCAAAAAGTATTTATGTTTGAGAAACGAAAATATTAAAGTTTAAGTTTTTGATATAATGTTATTATTACTTTTTAACTTTGCATGAAAAATATTTTTGGATTACAAAATTTTTATCAAAAATAATTGTATTGCACAATTGTAATTGTATGCACACATCTTTTGGGAAATAAGCTCTCTTGCACGGTAAATTGCGTTCATAAGTGTTATTGTTGTTAGTTGAAAATAAATTGTGCAACTGGAACAATAACAAATTCTAAGAATTTGCAATTTAATAAATTTTTATAAAAAAGCAAGCCTATTTTTAGTAAAAGTTTTAAAGATTTTTAAAACATTTCAAACACTTTTTGCTTTCCGTGAAATTTATCTGCTGCACTCAATTTGTCTGGCAACTATGCACACATGTTTTGGAAAATACACACTCTCGCACATAAATAATGGTAAATTGCGTTTATTTGTTGTTGATGTCGTTGTTGTTGTTAGTTGAAAAAAAAACTGTGTAACTGGAACAATAACAAATTCAAAGAATTTGCAATTTACAAAAGGAATGAAAACGTGGCATGGCGTTCTTTTTATAAATAAGAGCAAGAATATTTTTACCGCATTACATACTACACATTTATAAAAATTATTAAGGCTTTATAAAGGGGGTTTAAAACAAATTTTGATACAAAATTTTTCTTATTAAGCCTTTATAAGCCTTAATAACTTTTATAAATAAGGCTGACGCTTTATAAAGGGTTTATAAAACAAATTTTGTATTGAAATCTGTTTAATAAATCCTTTATAAAGTACCTACATAATTAGAATGAATGAAACTTTTTTTCCAATTGTTATTTTGTTTTATTTTTTTTCACATAAAATTTTTAAGAAAACAATTTATTAACCAATATACATATAAACTATGAACACTTGTTATGATTTAGGCGTACTTATAAACTTTAAAATCGTTCTACCGCTTTTGTTGTGTTAACTCGCCGTAATTCAAAGCTCAACTACATTATGGTTCCATAGTCTTTGAAACGTAAAGCTCTAATAGGAACTTTGCTTAAATCAGGTCTTTAAAGTTGAGTAGTCAAGAGTAGCGGTTGATAAAAAGGGACAGAAACTGATCGTTAAGTTCTGCTAACAACGTTATGTGCATGTGTATCTACATATGCACATGTGAGTATTGCCGCGTACACATCTGGCACAAATGTGCCCATAAAAGCGTAATCACTAACTACTTATGAAAAACTGTTTGATTCAGACATGTATTTATTAATTTAAATAGTGTCCAATGATATTGGATTCTATAAAATTGTCTATTAGTTATGCATGAAACTGTTTAACTTAATAAACGTGTCTGAATCAAACAGGTCTCCATTAGTAATTATTGGTTACGCTCTTTTTGGCACATGTGTGCCAGATGTGTACTCGGCACATGTATGAGATACAAGTTAAAAATAATAAAATTTTAGTTCAAGAATATTTTTATTGACATAAACCCAGCTAGCCAATATAGCTGTTTAATGGGCGTAGTTGTTTAACATACAACTCTTAAACGAATCTCCTGATGATTATTTGCAAAGAAAAAAAAAATAACGTGTGCTCGAAATGCACATTAAAACAAAATTTAAATAGATAATTCGATTTTAACTTTCATTTTATGTTCAACACTCTTTTATAAATCTTGCAATGTTTAATTGAGGATATCTTTATCTAAAATATTTTCGTGTTTACTGTTATATGTAATTTTGAATAAGAATATTGCCGGTTGTATAAATTTTTTTTTATTTTTATAAGAATTAAGTATAAATTTAATATGCTTGATATTTTACATCAAATACTCATTAATTATTGAAGGTACGTAAATAGTTTCTAAATGATTCTAATTCTTTTAACTTATTGAATTTTTCATGGACAAAAATATTTTTCCTGTTAAAATTTTTTTAATTTCTTTTTCGTAAACAATTTTTAAGTTTTTTCCGATCAACTTTAGTTTTACAAAATCAAATTGCTCAGCTGCGTCTTCGCTACTACCTGACGAAAGTGCCTTGGATTAATTTATCTTTTCTTTTTTGACTTTTAAAATTATTTGTCCGTATAAAATGAATTCTAACTTTCTCCCTTTTGAAAATAGACTTTATTTAACCAATAAATAATGAAAAGTTTTTTTATTAATAAGTACTAAAAAATTTAATATTTTTTTTTATATTTAACTCGGTAAATAGAAAGCCTGCTGAGTGTTCTACGATTCCTGAATTCGTTAGCGAATGATTATTTTACAACTCTCCCAATGGCTCACATAAGATTAACATTGACGAGCCTCATACCACTCGAAATGTTCTTAATAATGCTCATTCCAGTTGTCAACATCGACATCACGTCAGTACAATACCAAAAAATTGTGCTTGTCTACCTGCTCTCGAGCACAATATAATGCTACTGACAGTCTATTTCTGTTCCCTAAAGTCTAGAAAATTGCATGAACCTGTCTAAAGCAGCGAGTTGTTTTCGACAAGGGGTAGACAAGCCCCAATTTTTTGGTATTGTATTGACGTGATGTCGATGTTGAGAACTGGAATATGGGTGACTTGAAATATCGTCTACAATTGGAGATGTTCTACATACGATTCAAAATAAACTCTTCTGCGACTGAAAAGGACAGCTGGGAAGAAGTGGCAGAACCACAATATAATATGTGCATATGTACGTATGTAGGTACATAGTACATATTCACGTACATTTATGTACATATGGACGTATGTACATTTAAAATAGCATATACTCGTGCGTACATGCATATACATAGTACATATGTATATGTGTGCATTTAGGTAGGTACCTTTTTTGCAAAATTAATTTTAAAAAAACAACCTAAATGCCAGAACACTTTTTTGCAGCTCAAATTAGGTTCGTTCTTTTTCGATCCTGGCGATTGAAGCGTATTTCACAGAATTTCACTCATACTTACTATATAAACAAGTGTAAGTTTATATAGTAACACCTCTTTTCCACACGCAAAGTTTCCTTTGCAAAGTCTTAATTCAGCTGGGAGGAAGACAAAAAGAGACTGTACTACTACCTCTGTCTTTCACACAACTGAATTAAGACTTTGCAAAGTAAGCTTTGCGTGTGGAAAACGGGTATAAGTAATAGAGTAGTGGAAGTCGTCTGAGCTAGGAAAATACAACATGCAGCAGAAATTTTATTTAAATTAAGAACAGGAAGATTGGTAGGTACCTCGTTTCTGTAGCTTGTGAGAAGTTATCGCATTTAGAAAAATTAAATAATTATAAGCGCAGTAAAATTTTTTCGAAAAAATCGAAATGGGCAAATTAAAATAATTTTGCCGTAAAGTAAATATTACTCTATTAACGAATGCATCCAAGATTTTATGAAAATATGGTTTTAGTATAATTTGGAACTTATATATTATAAATTTAATATTTAGGTCAATATTGATTTGCTTATACTTATGTATGTAGCTTTATAACTAACTTCGTTAGACATGGGTATTTCAAGCAAACATGAAGCTTCGTTTGTAGAAGGTCATGAAGGCGAATATGAGTCTATGTATGTTCTGGTTTCCGCATCGTTTTCACATGTTTTCTTGTGAGTTCGGATGTTAAAACACATGCTACACCTGTTCAAGTTGAAATTTAGAAAATACAAATTAATAGCATGTGTTCTAGCATCCGATTTTTTTATTTTTTTGTTTCGTTTTGCTTTTACAAGACTGTTAACAAGTGAAAAAATACGAGTTTTTTGCCCAAAAGTGAAAACGTAAAAATCTAAAAGTTTGAAATCGTGCATTTCCAAATTGTTTCTTCTATATTCGGATGCTAGCACACATACTATTAATTTGTATTTTCTAATGTGGAAGCCATAATATATACGGGTTTCATAACGTTTTAAATTATTTTAATATAATTGTTTGTGCTTTTCTTTCTTCTTTCAAGCAAAAATTTTAAAACACTATAACACTACGAACTTTATGACTACCGTTTGAATCCCCGAAATACATATATGTATATATGTATGTATAGTATTATATACAGTGTGACTATTTGGGATAAAATAATATTATAAATAAAACATTTCGAAATTAATACTCAAATGAATGTAAGTCAAAACATGGGCAAATTGCGACTTCGATATTGAAAAAATTTTCATGCATTACTTTCAGTGCGGATTTTGTTGGGGATAACACAAAACACTCTGAATAAATTTGGTAACTCTGTTTTAATGTTCGTCAACAATTTGTCTTTACTTACATGATACGTGTAGGTTTGTAATAAAACTTTTTTTTAACACTTTCAATAATTTTGTTTATATTTTATAGCCCATACGTCACTAACTTTAAATAATATGTATTTATTTTTTAGGTATATGTATATTATTATAATAAGTAATGGAAACTATTTTAATTAATTTCTTATTCTTTTTTTCACAACCACATGTCTTCTCAAAAGCACGTACTACTCAAATTTAATGATCATCTGCTACTGGAGGCAAAAGCATTTTTTTGCTCACGGAACAAAATTATCAGTGTTGCCAAAACGGAGGTTTTCCCACTATATATAAATCACTAGCGGGTTTTTTAGCGGAAAAATTTCTTAGTTGACGGATTTTCAGCGTTTTTTTCTGAAACTTACAAAGATATTAAATCCAAGTAAGCTATTTTTAACGCAGCTATGCAATATGTACCCTGGTAATTATGTTGAGTTTTTTCTATATAAACACCCCTACAAGAATACTATCAGTCAATTGACCGGTCATTTGATCGGAAGTCATGCAGGATATATTCATCATTGCGTAGAACAAAGTTTCTATCACATTATTAAGGGCAAAATGAAAAATGTGATGGAAACTTTAGCATACGTGTGATGTTGCATCTGACTCTAACGCCTATAAAACATATAGTCGCACTGCTCACTCCACTGCTTTTTACTAATCAATAATAGCATAAATATTAGTAAAGTATAAATGATCATAATTGAGTAATATAAATAATAAAAAGTCACTTTAAAATATATAAAAGTAAACAACATATTCAAAACGAAAGATTTAATTAATTATCTAGCCCTCATCACACATTTTCACGTCCAGCGCATCTTGCTTTTTACAAATATCTAAAATTTTGAAAAGAAATATATATTAAGTTTTGTAAAATTATTTTACTCACTATTGTTTTTACTTATCTTTTTTAGCATTTATAAATTTTATTTTCACAGACATACTGAATTGTATTTTTTTAAATAAAACTCGATGTTTGAAAAGTTTTGGCATATGTTCATTAGATGTTCCACTTTAACATATATGCTAGAGTAGAGCAACTATAATTAATAAATAAATCTATCATCACTTCCGATCAAATGACTAGTCAATTGACTGTCACAATTGATTTCAATGTAAAATTGTTGCAAGTGTGTTAGTGAAGAAATTTGGTTTAACTTTTGCAAATGAATAATGAATAATTTGTTTCTGATTAGACGTTTTTATCGGATATTTCTTTTGAAATATAACATCAAGCGAATGTGAATTAAGTAACATTTGCTTAATTCACAACAAATTGTATTGCATATTTGTGTATCAAATACACTCTGTTTTTTAATTGTGAACACCCTTTGTGTAGTGTATTAATCTATTTTGTATTTTTAATCATTAAAAATGGTTCTTATGCATAATTTGAGTTTGAAGTTTACATTAAAACAAAATTTGCACACTAATATTGACTAAAGCACACACACTAAAGCAAGTTAGTTTTGCTTGCGAATATTGGCGCTAATCTGGAATAAGAGAGGAACTATAAGATTCGGACATATAAATATGCATATGTTTATTTTATAAAATTTTTCTCATACAATTATTTTTATCAATAAATCATGAAAAAAGAAATAAATGCTTATAAAATATTCAGCGGTTTAATTAGCGTTTATTTTTACTCAGGTAGCGGTTGTAGTGGGTTCTCTGGTTATCTGGCGGGAAATGGCTATTACACTTTGGCAACACTGAATATTATAAACAAAAAGCAATCGCTGAGATAACAAAATACACAGGCTTGCCATACCGATACAAAGTTTTGTCAGACAAAGCTGGAGAATGTTTCATAACATCCTGGGAGAAGATTATGTTAACTTTCAAGCGAACATTATTTTTCAAAATTTGTAACAAAAGAACATTTTAATTGAAAAAAAAAATTAAATAATAAGGTACACATTGAAAAGATTTTAAAATTTCTAAGGCTGCCTCTAAAGACAACATATGCAACGCTATCACTGACACACTCACTACATTGCTACAAGATGTGAAAAAATGTTAGACTCTTCGATTGGACTTCCTTCGAGCTATGTTAGGTGGCCATATGTCAGAAATATTTTTTGTTATGTTATTTTTAAATGCCAATTTTGAAATTTTTTGATTTGATAAATATTGTCCCGATAAATTTTCTAAACAGAAAAGAGACAAACAGTTTGATTTTGCAAGGAAAAGTACCAAGTTTCACGTTAACAAGCTATTCCCTCTCTATTTCTGATAAGCGATATTATTTTTACACAAGTTATGAATGTGCTTTCAGGTGGTTGTGGCTTTTTAAGCCAAACTTTCTGAAACTGAAAAATAAATTTTATACATTTTTTTAGCAAAATTTTTATTCAATCACTTTAAATCATATTTTCCCGGACAGTTTATAAAATATAATGTTGTAATTTACCTTATTTTAATGAAAAATAATGCGTTTTCATACGGCATTCTTTAAATTGAATATTCTAAAACCGATAAATAATAATGTTTGAATTTCTTTATAGCAAGTTAAAATGTCTGAAGACACGTACATATCAAGCCATAACCACCAAAAAAAAAAATAGCTTAAGCAACATATATTTTTAAATTGAACATTTTAATTTAATTTTTAATGTAATGTACCATGTTAAAAATGGTTTCTTAATAAATTTATACAAAATTATTTTATTTTTTTTTTTGAACTTTTTTTCGTGGAACAAAATTTTATTTAAATTTCAGGCTTATTGTTTTGTCAATGTATGCGGATGGCAACGCTAAGTGAGATTGAAGAGAGAGAGAACGATGCTGATGTGAATACCAGTCGGCGCCGGTTAAGCATTAATATGCCTAGCGGCGGCTTAATGTTAACTACATTGCATGTGTGTGTGTGTTGTATGGGAATAAATTTCTATCAGCTTTAAACTTGTTGTCTCTGAATTGTTTATACTAAAAAACTTGCCAGTATCGTATAAAAAAATTTCTAAAATTTATACACAAGCTTGTAATCAATAATTTCTAATATTACAAAGAGCTTATGGTCAGAGAGAGAGCGGTTTCGATACATATACATATTGATGGTCACAAGTAGAAAGGCCCTAACTGGTATTTTCACGAAATTGAGTTTTTCAGTGATTCCAATACATTTCACACAAATACACCTCAGTCACAAAAATTTATTGCAATATTGTAAAAAATAACGATTTTACAAGCAGTTTTACAAAGCAGTTATACAAACAGTTGAACTGTTCATTACTATGTTTTTACCTTCTCCTGTAAAGTTATAGTTATTTGAGTTAGGGCCTTTCTACTTGTGATCAACGAGCGTAAGTGAATTTTAAATTTCAAAATTTGAAATTGAAATGCACTAAGACACAGAGTTGCCATTTTAGTTTTTTTGGTGTTATTTTCACAGTTTTTTAAATGCATTTTCAGCATTTTTCTTATTTTTTATTTTTACTTATACTGATAGGTACATATGTATATTACATATACAATAAATGTTACTTCAAAACTAATTATGAACTTGTTAATATCAGTATAGATAACATAAAGTTTTAAATATACATATAAGTTATAGTTTTAAATGGGTGCGTTGCGCATTGATACACAAAGTAAATTTCATATACATATACAATATTTTACCAGTTCTTTAAACGGCCGTGCTCCAGCGGCATCTTGATATGAATAAACTTTCGCCCAAAACATGTTTAAGTTCTTTGTTATTTGTATATAAAATTGTAAGCATCCAGCAAAGATAAAAAACTAATTGTCAACTAATTTATAGGTTATATGTATACGTGTAGGCAAAAAATAAATAAAATCAGCTGATGAGTAATCTCGGCAATCCGAGTACCTGTTTGATATGGATGTTTAAGCATTGCCACCAACAACAAATGTTAAGAACGAGTTCCCTTTATCAATAACAATTTTTATTTTAAGCGTTTTTGTTGACATTTTAAATTACAGTAAAATCCCGATAATTCGTAATTGCAAGGGACCGGCCATTTCTTACGATTTATAGGGGTTTCGATTTAACGGGGTTAAAATAAAATAAATACGAATTAACGGGGGTTTTCAATTTGTTTACTAAAACGATAAAAAAAACATAAAAAACAAAAATTTTTTGTTTTTGTAACACCGACAGAGTTTTATGCGCTTTGACATTTTTCTTTATTATTCATGTAACAAACTGATCTTAAAAAATAAACAAAAACACAAGCAAAAGCAAAAACCCACGCAAAAAAAATAGCGGTAAACAAAAAATAATTTTTTACATGTTTCTGTTGTTTTTATTACGAATTATAAGTGGTAGTTAGCACACAATTACGATTTATAAGAGGTAAAGATTTTATTAAAAAAAAAAAATTACGAATTAGCGAGGGGATCAAAATGTATGGAAATCTTACGAATTAACGAGATTTTTTCAAGGGACCGACAGTTTATTACGAATTATCGGGAATTACGATTTATCGGGGTACGAATTATCGGGATTTGACTGTATTTATGAACTAAAAAAGAACAATTGGAATATGTATTGAAATTAAAATAATCTAAGAAATAAATAAAAAAAAAATTAAATTAAAACCTAAAATACAAATCCCCAAAAAATCTCATGAAGTCCCCAAAACATAAAAATTATCAATAATGAATTCCTCAATCCCCAAACCAAAATTTGTATCCCCACTTGCAAAAAAAATCGCCCATTCGGGAATAAATCCCTAAACTGACAACACTGTGCCGGATCATAGCACAGTTTTTCAGACTCAGATCATGGCCGTTACGGAAAGTATTAAATTGTTAAAGGAAATTAATAATAGGGTGCCAGCACGTATTTCTTATTTCTAACAAGAAAGAAACTGAGTATACTTTAAAATATATTTATACCAATCTTATCAAAACCAGAAAAAATACGAACAGCACAAACTTTTCCCGTTTTGTTCTGTTCCGCGTAACTTTCTTGATTTTTTATTTCATATTCTTCTTCTCCAGCCATTCACGCGTGATGCCGTGCCAAAAAAAGGGATTAATTTTTATGTAGACATACATACACTATATACGAGTAGATAACAAAACAATAAAAAACACCATTAGCATAAGGTGACCTAATTTTTTTATTTCATTTAATCATACGCACAAAATACACTTTTCGAATCACAAATTCATTTTCTGTTTTTTTTCTTCACACACAAGTTTCTTATTCATTCATTGCAAAAACTTCTTTTTATCATTCATTAAACTTATTTTCTCTACCCTTTAGAGAAACAAAGCAAACAACAAAACAATAAATTAAATTTTTTAGTTTATTACGCGCAAATAAACAGGAAACGAAAAGTTTTGTGCAGCATATTGTCGAAAAGCTAAAAAAAATAATAAGAAAAACAACACTAGACAAGAGGAAAATACAAATTTATCAAAAAAAAGAAAAAAAAACACCATTCCAGCAGTAAGTGAAACATAAAGCCAAACTGAGCTGAAACAACTTTTGTCTCTAATAATAAAAATGCGAGTAAATATGCAATTTTGTTAACGAACGAATGAACGGCGGACTGCAAGGCAGACTCCCAGTGGGACAAGGTAATAAATAGTAAAGGAGAAGGTAATGCGCAGCATGTATAATTTTCATTCCAGAACTCATTACTGTTGACACATAACATGTCCTAGGAAAGTAATGAACAGGGCAAGTTTTTTGTGGCACGAGGAAGGGTTCAAAATGGCTGGCAAAATACTCTGACATATAAAAATTTCTTCTACGTTGCAAAAAGGGTATTTTATGGCAAAATGGACTAATAATAGCTTTTTATGTCATTGATTGAAGGAAGGGCTAATACTCGTATGACAAAAAACTTGCGCTGGTAATGAATTATTTTAATGCGTACATTCCTTCTTCAGCACGTGGTAATCAATGTGAATTTATTGTGTTCGATCAAACTACCCTCTCGTTTCTAAGGGAATGCATATTCTTGCTTTGGAAAATAATACATTATTTCTCCCATTATTATGTAATTAATGACCAGTTTTCCCACTGGGCTTCTATGTATATATGAAGAATTGAGAACAATTTTCTTTCTTCTGCAAGCACTTTATGCCAGAAAAGTAACATTAAGAATGAACTTTTTTTTAGCAGGATGATAAACACAATTTCCAGAGATGATAATGACGATTTCCTGATGCAAATGAAGACAAGATGTAAAAGTTTTCAACGTTCTTTTGTTTGAATGAAGACAAATATTCCATTAAACTTGAAGAAAAAGAAGAAAATAATAACAAACTTAAAAATAAAATTCAACAATGGCAGAAAAAGGAAAATCATTTGGCTTTAATTTAATACAAAAAAAATGTTGCTTGCAACAGTTTCAATTTGCTATTTTTTCTCCTTTTTTACTTGCCGTTGTCAAAGAAAAGTGTTCACATTTGTCTTTTGAATCCTTAAACAAGTTCACCAATGGTTTTATCTTTTCAAACTGGTCATTCTTTTGTTTTCCTTGTTTAACTGACGCTGCAAGGACTCTTTGAGAAATTTCTCATATTCCCTGGCTATACTCGTACTATATTTACAGTTCACACAAGCGTACAAACATCACATATAGTACACATATTTTACTCGCACACTTAGTGTCGGAAGGATAATATGTTAAATGAACTGTAAAACTTACAATTGTATTAAAATTCGAAACATTTTTCTTTTTTATAATTCTGTCTGTCTGTCTGGCTGTCTGCCTTTCGTTCAGTTGTATTGTACTATTTGCATTTGCTCTATTTACTTGGCGATTTTTCATTACATTTCACTGTCAGTTAAAGATAAAATCACTAAAAGAACTCTTATAATATTGAATTTAAACAAATGAATTAAAGTTGAGCACGAGTGAAATGAAGAAAAGTTTGCCGTGAATACCGGCTGGAAAAAGTATTTTAATGCAATATTATCTATTACAAAGAAACCGGCTAATCTCTATATTAAATTGATGCATATAGTAATTATTTATTGCTTAACTTAAATTTGATCTGTATAGATTTAGTTTTTAAGAACGACCGTTAAGAATAAGTTACTAGTATAGAAATATGAACGCAGTTTGTAGGAAGGCAAACGCACTAGATAGTTCCTGCTAAGAATGTTTGCAAACTTTAGTTAGCTGTTTTATCAGTCAGTTTTTAAGACCTAAAATTGATGCAGGAATTGGATCGGGCATATATTCGGAATAGCTTGCCTTTTTTGTCTGAATACCTTAAAGAAGTTTTGTACTACAGTTAAAGCTGGCTGGCACACGAATTCAGAGGCTCATCTTAGAATCACTGTGTTTATTAGAGTGACTGGCTGCTACTAGTATTATGGGTTACTAGGTGATGAACCAACCTCTAACCTCTCTAACTCTGCTTAAACAACATTTGGTCAGCATAGTTTTTTTTTGTTAAACAAACACAACCCGCGAAGCGATTAGCTTGTCTGCAAAAAATACTCAGGGTCTATGGCGGGAATCGAACCCGTGACCTCTGGACTGAGAGGATAGCATCGCTACCACTCAACCACAGAGTCTTAGAGCATTAATGAAACACATATCTGCTAAAGCTGACACAAGAACTGGGAGGCTCATATTTGAATCTGTGTGCTACTGGTGTTCTTGTACTCTCATACTGCTCAAAATAAATTTAGTCAGCATAGTTGACTACAAAACCGATGGTTTTGGTTTTCCAGCCCGGTATCCGACAGTCATTAAATAAGAACGATACGCATTTTTCTGATGTGCATTAGTGTCCCTTTGTATCAGTTGTTGTAGGAAAGTTCAAGTGATGAAGGCATAGTCACCGATCACTGAACTATACTGACTTTAGCAGATACTAATCCTAATGTAACATCAGAGCGCCCTCCTTCGTTGTGTAGCAGAATCATCGGCGAAGTAAAATAACCAATAAAATGGCTACTAACCACAGCTTAAAAAAATTAATACGCCTCTTTTAACACCAGAGGCGCTGCAATGCTGCATTATTAAAAACGTGCAAAAATGCAGAGTTGTAAACGAATGAACCTTTCCTCTATCACCACCTGTCCCTTTCCTAAAGAAGGTAACACCCAGTAATAGTAGTAGGCATTCATTGTCTGAGTGTTACTTCTTTATTTCGCCTTATTACGGTTGACAAATTTTTCGATTTGACTTCATCTTGCTGTACTAGATTAAAGAAGCATACAACATTTTTCTTCAATCTAGTACAAACTCTCAAAGTCGAATCGAAAAGTCCGGCAACCGCAATAAGGCAGATAGATGATGCTGGTTAAGTTATCAATTTATGGTCCACAATAACCGTTTGAGAAATATCAAGCACTTATTGCCTGTGATTGGACGGGAATAGCACCAGTTTTTTGCCTTTGAAAAAATAGTGTGAATTCGAATGACTCAGAATGTCTACAATATGCTCATCATACGTTTCGATAAAGAAGAAGAGTGCCTGTTGAGATTTTTTTGATAATTTGGAGTGGTTCTTCAGGGTCTTGCAGAACTATCCCGTATGAATGGTTCTTTGAGTGTTGTAGTAGACCAAATAACCTAAAATTAGTATCGTTTGAGATGCTGAAGCAAACATTTAGTAAATAATTGGTTAGTTTTACAAAGATCTTGAATAATACACTAGTGAGCTTCGTTCTATTTCTTAAATTGAATGAGGAAGATTCCTTTTTATCTGCAGAACCCATTCTTTGGAGCTGTTTTCATATTTTATGCTTGTAGCATGTTGGAACATAAAACTCCATATTAATTTTTCATTAATAAACGATTCTGATAGGTTCTTCAGGACCTTGAAGAAACTGTGCTATATAAAAGATTTTCTGTTTGTCATAATGTACAAAATTACATTCGATAAATCTATCTTAAGATGCAGAAAGAAACATATAATTTCATTTCATTAATGGATTAATTAATTTTACAAAGAGATCCTGATTAATATAAGAAAAGTTCCATTTCTCTAATTGAATGTAGAGAGGATTTCCTTTTTCATACTAAGCCAATTTGTAATGGTTTTTATATACGAGTATTTCGTGGTTGCAGCGTGCTTAATTTCCTTATCAAAAAGGAAAAAACTTGATGCATAACTTGTACTGCTAAAAAAAACCATAAAAAATTGGAGTTACAGTGGAGTTTTGGCAAAATTCTTTCATATTTTATAGAAAACATTTTCCAAATTTGAGTTTGCAAAAACTATTATTAAATATTAACGAACTTATTTCTTATACCTTCTCCGTGCCTTGTGCAAGATGATTCAAACACCTTATCAAATAGATCAATGTAAGCACACTTACGAGTAAAAATATATGGATATTTAAATTAAATTTATGCCATAAATTATACAATGTCTCTCTAAAAGCACTTTAGAACTATTTACTATAATAATAAAACATACATTGCATTATGTTACATCCCGTTTACATGCTCTCATTGCAGTTTTGCTCTCAACACAAAAAAAAGTTATAAAAAAAATGAAATATCTCGAAGAGAGAACGACTTAGAAGCGAAATACTCGTAAATTTAAACATGTACACACAGCATTACGATACAAATGCGAGGTATTACAACTCCCAACAACGCCTCCTTAAGGATTTTATCTTTGTGGTGTATATTTATTCCTTGAGGTATCTTTATTGTAATGGCAGGAAAAATAACAAAAAATTACATTTTGATATTTATACTTTTAGCAGCCTGACAACAGGTACTAACAACATTTATCACAGTCCGAGCACAGCAGCATAAAAAAACAAACACCAGACGTTGTAGCCAAATCGTTGGATGGAATTTTTTTTTGCATCATCAAAAGGAAAAAAAAAATAAAAATTGTGCAAAACAAAAAATGGAAGAGAAAATTATTTCTCCAGGCTAACGTAGCACAATAAAATGCAATTGCCCTAAATATGTTAACTGCTGCAAATATTTCAAATGGACACTAAGCTTATGGAAATGCTTAAGCGGGGAAATAAATTATTAAAATTGCAGCAAAACAAACTCTCTTCTTCCCCACAAAAACAAGCCACTTAAGCAAATTCTGAATACTTTTTGTTTGCTATTGCATTTTGCAGCTGTTCAATTTAAGTTTAATTCCAGTTTAATTTCATATATTTGTTTTATATTGCGGAACATTTGTTATGCTAATGAAGCTGTGAGTAAGTAAAGCGCTAGATTTAAGGCAATAGATTAAGGAAGTCCAAACTATTTGTACTTTAGTCTGTGACAAAAATGTTGCGAACGAAGTCTAAATGCGACAACCAGGATAAGGTCTATATTTTTTCATAGCACGACCAGTGCTCAGTGAATGAAGTTTGATCTCAGTACATCTTAAATAAGCAGAGTCCTTGAAAGAGAATCCATTTTAATAGATCCAAGTATCACAAGGAGTCGACAGAAGGTATTAGCCGTGGAGCGAGGAAAGTGAGTCTTTTGGGAAAGGTATAATAAATAAATAAATAAATCTGGTTTAGTTGAAATTGAGAAAGCAAAAGAGATACTGAAGAATAATAAAGCAGACCTAAGCTCCTAAAGGCGTCCAGAATCTACAACATACCTTATAGACAACTTCTGGATTAAGAACCAACTCAGCGACAATATTAAGAAATATCTGATAGTTAAAATTCCAAAAGAACTGGAAAGGCATAATCTTACTGAGCATGGCAAAAATTAATGGCCAACAAAATTAAGAGTGTCAGGCGCACTACCATCCGACATCCATAATGAACAGGTCGGCTTTCGACCCAATAGATCCTGCAGCAATCATGTGAATAGACTCTGGATAATAACAGAGCAATCGCTAGAGTGAATTGGTTGTATTCATTGATTTTGAAAAAGCATTCCAAAACATTCATCACTCAGCATTAACTACAATGCAAGGGTGTATCTGAAATGTTTATATCCCTCGTCAAGGCCCTCTATGACAACTCTAAGTGCCGCATCCTACACGAAGGCACTGTTAGCAGGAGTCTACTCTGTAATTTGAAACGAAAAGAAATTTTTTCGAATTTTCATGTAATTAAGATACAAATTCGAAAGTATTTTCTTTCGTTTCGAATTACAGAGTAGACCCCCAGACCATTAAGTGTAAACGTAGGTTCGTTTGGCAGAGTTTTCCATTATTTTCGATGCTATTCAACGTGGTGGTTATCGACAGCATCATGACAAAAGTGTCATCCAAGCCCAAAGGCATGCACTGAAGATCTAGACTTTGCAGATGACATATCGAGCCATAACCGCAAAAAAACAAGATTAAACGATAAATTTTTTGGAAATTTTTTTTCGACGAAAATCGATTATTTACGATTGCTAATGATCGATTTTGGTCAAAAAATTAAGTTACAAAAATTATGTCGCTTAAGCTTTTTTTTTGGCTGTTATGGCACGATATGCTTATTACACACACGTTTGCAGAATATTGAAACATAAACACATTCGGCTGAATTGCGTGAATAACTGTCATTCACTTGTCTTAAATAAACTAATAGTGGAAGTTCCAGCCAAAGTTAAAACAAAATTTTTCAACCATAAATTTTTTTTACCACTAACAAGTGAAACGCAATTCAACCAATTCCAATTAGGAGAAATATTTTATTCTTCTTTCTTTTTTTTACCTAAAAACATCTTCAATAAAACGATCTGGGGGAATTCCCATATAAATACATTAGAGTGGGTCAATTTATTCTCGATCAGGCACTTGTCAAAATCGTATGCTACGTTGAATTCTAAGAAGTTTTGCCCAGGAAAATATGGGCCTAAAACAATGATGGCGACCGAGAGAAATATATTCGCGTGTGTGTATTCATTTGTATAAGAAACCGATTGATGTTCGCCACTCTGGTGCTACTTTGGCCAGCGTAGGTCTAAAATCAAATCGAGCTTCGCGTTTTTAACGAGAAACTTTTCTTATAATTATGAGTTTTAAATGGTACTCCACCAGGGTGTCTTCTTCCAATATCAAACAATAATATAATCAAAAAAGATTCTACGCGTTAAAATGTCTCCACAAATCTGAGTTTTATATAGTACTCCACCAAAATGTACTTCAAACGTTATAGGTTATGTCGAATCCAAAAAGAGTGATATCCAAAAATCCATAAAGGTTAAACAAAACGAATGCATGTGGTTAAAATGACGCCAGCAAAAACCGTACCACGGTACAGTTATCCGCGACCGACACTTAAACCAATGCGGAGTGAGTACGCAAATCAATCGAAGGTAGACAACAAAAACAAGCCTGGTTGCACTTAAAAAATAATCACAACGACGCGAGCGTTGTTCTCCAACCCAAAAATATTTTACGACTGTCAAAAGCTGTTTAGGTGACTAAACAATTTTGATGTTAAGGTTAATTTAAAAAAAAAAGCTTTTAATGAAAATTGATATTAAATAATGTGAAAATGAGCGATATGTTATATGGAGCTTTGCCTTTATAATGAATTTTTGTTTAAAGACAATTTAGAGGCATAAAATATTATTTGGTTTGTTGAAAATCTTATCGAAGCGTTTTGCTAACTTTAGTTGAAATTTCAATTAAAACTTGCATATGTATGTATATAGCTACATATTCTTTTTATTACTTTTTCTATCGTTTTATGTAATTTTGACGAAATTGTAAATTAAACCAAGTGTTGATACATAATCACGCGCATTAAAAAGAGGGCGAGACAAAAAATAATTCAAAATTGCCACAGTGGAAAAATTATATGAATTTAAATAAATTTAACTTTAGCACAACAATATGCATTCAACCAACCACCCACTCCAGCTCTGCAATTTTAGGGAATGCGGTACTATACTGGTATGGCAAACTTGGTTGATAATATAGGGTGTTTTTTTTAGAGGTATAGAACTTCGAATTGAAATAAAACACAAGAAAATCGTTTTAATGTCCATCAATTTGGCTTTATTGGAAGGATAATTTTATGCCATTAACGTTTAAATATGATTTCGGGCATGTGGCCGCCGCGGCTGGCTCGAATAAAGCCAATTCTACAGGTCCAATTTTCAACCACTTTTTCGAGCATATGGGGCCGTATGTTGGCAATAACGCCACGAATGTTGGCTTCCAAGTCCCCTAACGTTTCTGGTTTGTTGGCGTAGACGAGCGACTTCACATATCCCCAAAGAAAATAATCCAATGGTGTCAAATCACACGATCTTGGTGGCCAATTGACCGGTTAACCGAATTAATTGCTCTGATGGACGATTATGTCGACCATAAAATGGACGGAGCTTGCGGTAAACTTCGCGAACTGAACCATTATTTTCGAAATAAATTTGCACGATTTGCAAGCGTTGTTCTTTTGTCAACCTGTTCATGATGAAATGGCAAACCAAACTAAATATTAATCAATTGACAGCTGACAAAATGGCCGCCAGTTAAAAAAGTGATGCCAACTTAAAGTTCTATACCTCAATAAAAAACACCCTATAAATACATCTCTACAAACTTGAACACATATTGTATGTTTGCGTGCGTATGTATATTTACTATATCAATATGCTTGTTTGCATTTAACAGCTTTAACATTAATGTACTGTAGGACAGGGATGGCATTGAGAATTTTAAAATTGTACCAACAATTTTCAAAACTTGTACTTGTTTGACCTTAATTGTGCTAAAAGATTTGTTTAGTTCAAATTATATACATATTTTTTATGTTATCATTAAAATAATCGTCTATATTCCGGCTCCAGAATCGTTTTCACAAATTTGCTTGTGAGTTCGGATGTTAATGCATATGGCTACACTTGTTAAAGTTGAAATTTAGAATATATCGGGTGTTTTTTATTGAGGTATAGAACTTTAAGTTGGCATCACTTTTTTAACTGGCGGCCATTTTGTCAGCTGTCAAGTGATTAATATTTAGTTTGGTTTGCCATTTCATCATGAACAGGTTGACAAAAGAACAACGCTTGCAAATCGTGCAAATTTATTTCGAAAATAATGGTTCAGTTCGCGAAGTTTACCGCAAGCTCCGTCCATTTTATGGTCGACATAATCGTCCATCAGAGCAATTAATTCGGTTAACCATGGATCGTTTTCGCACTACGTTTACTCTATGTGATAATACGCATCCGCAGAGACGTCGAACAGTGCGCACCGAAGAAACAATTGCCGCTGTAGAGCAAAGTGTTGAAGAGGACCCGAATGAATCGATTCGCCACCGTGCACAGTAATTGGAGCTTTGTCCATCAACTTTATGGAAGATTTTGGATGGCATGAATGTGGATGAGTTGTGGTTCCAACAAGACGGCGCTACATGCCACACAGCGCACGTCACAATCGATTTATTGAAGGAAACATTCGATGAGCGCATAATTTCGCGGAATGGACCTGTCAATTGGCCACCAAGATCGTGTGATTTGACACCATTGGATTATTTTCTTTGGGGATATGTGAAGTCGCTCGTCTACGCCAACAAACCAGAAACGTTAGGGGACTTGGAAGCCAACATTCGTGGCGTTATTGCCAACATACGCTCGAAAAAGTGGTTGAAAATTGGACCTTTAGAATTGGCTTTATTCGAGCCAGCCGCGGCGGCCACATGCCCGAAATCATATTTAAACGTTAATGGCATAAAATTATCCTTCCAATAAAGCCAAATTGATGGACATTAAAACGATTTTCTTGTGTTTTATTTCAATTCGAATTTCTATACCTCTAAAAAAACACCCTGTACAAATTAATAGCATGTGCTCTAGCATCCAAATTTAGGAGAAATATAATTTGGAAATGGACGAGTTCACATTTTTTGATTTTTTCATTGTATTTTACTTTCACAATGCTTTTCATAATGTTTGAAAATAAATGCAGTGTAAAGCTGGGGAGATTCCTTAAATGTACTAAATTAACCATTGGTGTACTATTGTACTTTTCGAGTTTGAATAGTAACAAAAAAAACCAATTGTACCAATTTTGCCAACCCTGCTGTAGGATGAAGGATTTTACGTTCTGTGTGTGTGTGTGTGTGTGTGTATCGATAAATGATGTAGGGATTATGAATGGCAGCAAATAGAGTAGTACGAGGAGTACTTTAAAACTATGATTGTGATTGGATATGTTTATATGAGCATATGAGCATGTGCACAGTGGGACTGAAGCCTATCAGGGGTAGCAAATTCTAGACGTATTTAATTATACATATATGCGTTTAGTTATCATTGTTATTCACCCTTATTCCACTTGGTAACATCAACGTCACCCGTTGTCGAAAACAATTGACTCCTGTTGGCAGGTTTATGCTGTTTTCTAGACCTTAGGGAACGGAAATATATTGGTGACTATTCTGGAATACGCGTCGACTTGGTGAAAGTTACATACAAAACGAAAACAAATCTGTGTAAATGTAAACAATTTGTTTTTGTTTCTCATACAAAATTAACTGTTTTTAAAGGAGAGAGAAACGCGTGGAAATTCTCACGTTTATTTTATTTTAGAAATGTATGGCAAACAAAAACAATTTTTGAAAATTTGTTCTTGTTTTTCCAGAATAGCCACCATTGTCAGTTGCACGAAATTGTTCTCGCGAGCGAGTAAACAAGCTTCAAGCTTTTTTTGTATTGTGTTAAAGTGACGCCAATGTCGTGAACTGGAATAAGGGTGATTGTCACCGTCTTCGAATATCATTATAAATAACACATACATATAAAAATGTTTTATTTAACTGAATTATATTAATGATTATTTTTGAAGCCGGTTTAATTTTTCTTAAGCGCTTTATTTTTAAATTTTTAGTGACAATTTTATATTTTTAGGGGCGTGTTCTCACCAAATTTGATAAATATTAGTGTCCGCCTACTTTTTAAAATTCAACGTCGCGTCACTTTCAGAGCTCAAAGTTTGTGCCAAGTTTCGTAAAAATCGGTCAGGTAGAAAGATGCACGTGAAATATATTATTCTTTAATGGGCCCACTTCTTTAAACACAAAATTATCTCGTTCTAAGAGGCCGAAACTCTTTGCGAAGTTTTGTGGGAGTCTGATCAGTAGAAGTACACATAACGAGCCATAACCACTAAAAAAGCTTAACAGACGCCTTCTTTGGACGTCGTTTTTTTTTAAGTAAATCTATTATTTACGATCGCAAATAATCGATTTTGGTCAATAAATTATGTTCCAAAATTGTGTCGCTTAAGTTTTTTTTTGCAAAAACAAAACAAACAAAAGAAGAAAAAAGGATTTTTTTTAAACGATGGAAAAAGTATCGAGTTATGAAATAACAAACACACAAACAAGTAGTAATAAAAAAAAAGAAAAATAAAAATACCTGACTTCGACCAACTTTGAACCGTTCAATATCCTAAGCGGTCATTCGAAATGAAAAATCATAAGAGAAACCTAAGGATGAGTTTAAAATACCTGTCGAATGATACCCAAATGGCGTCTGTTGGCCGCCATATTGAATTTTTTACTACTGTCATGTTTTTAGTGACACTCCAGGGATTAAGACAAATCGATGGATGTAAGAATCATTAAAATCGGTCTACGATTTCGGTTTATATAAGGCCGCAAAGGCACACACATACATACATGCATACATACATACATACGAGGGTGCCCCTGTGGCTGAGTGGTAGCGATGCTAACCTCTCAGTCCAGAGGTCGTGGGTTCGATTCCCGCCATAGACCCTGGGTGTTTTCTGCAGACAAGCTAATCGCTTTGCGGGGTTGTGTTTGTTTATAAAAAAAAAAAAAAAATTAAAAAAAAAAATAATATAAAAAAATACAAAGGCTGATAAACACAGACCAAATGATAACATTTTGAAGTCGGTTAAAAATAGAAAAAAAATTATTTAAATGATTCTTATATTGGCTAACGACTGCCGATCATTTCTAAATGAGATGGCAGAGCAGTTTGATATTAGGATCATCTGGATCCCGGGGTATAGAGGCTTTCAAGGGAACTCTAGTGCTGATGAGCTTGCTAGAATTGGGAGAACCCTACAAGTTTCACCAGATTTGGAATGTGTGTGTTTACCCCTACTCTCTTGCAAACTCAGGCTCAGGCGCAGGATAGAGGATGAAACAAATAGAAGGTGGGTCACAAGAAAAGACTGCGTGATCACAAGGCAGTTATAGACTCATCTAAATAGGAAAAATACGGCTTCTTTAATTTTGAAGAATAGGAAACAGATTTCGATTCTAGTGTCCGTGCTATCCGGACACTGGCTCATCGGTAGGCATGCACAAAGGTTAAAGGTTGAACACAATGGTTTTTGCCGTAGCTGCCAGGATATCGATGAAGAGGAAAGTGTAGAACATTTTCTTTGTCACTGTCCTGGACTTGCAAGAAAGAGAATGGCCACAATGGGCGCTCTTGAGTTCAGGGAACTTTCTGACGTTGCTAGTGTTGAATTGCAACGTATTAGTAGCTTTATATTTAGCTCTGGTTGGTTCGACGGTGGGGACTCCGTATAAGCAGAGTCTCCGTGGTATCACAATGGACCAAAACGGTCTAAGTGAGTCCGGGCTTCTGACTGCCACCCCTACCTAACATATATTGGCTGAAAACATATTTAAATGTTTGTTAATAAAGGCATTACAAAAGTACATAAATAGTTATTCTAATGACTGCAGAAGTTGTTATTTGTAAGAGATTGTAGACATCGAATTATTAAAAGTAATGAGTTCAAGTGCCAAAGTTAGAGTTAATAATAAAACACGCTTTCGTATTTTATTAATATTTTGAAATTTGAAAAATAATTGCAACTTCACGTAGATTATTCCACTGTACAGCAATTGGAACATTAAAAACATGTCATGTTCAAAAGCTGCTGGTGAACGCGGAAAAAACAATACGTAGGAGTATGTATTTATTTGTCTGTAAGTGTATTTTTCACAAGTAGATTGAGAGGAGTCCTCTTAACAGCTAATAACAAACTTTGCCAATTCGCTGGAAAAAAGAGCAGCAAATAGCAATGATGACAGCAAGCAACAACAATAATAACACATTATCCTTTAAAACATTGTCGACACCGCAATAATTGTAGGGTAAAATATTACAATAAACGATAAGTGAGTGTATGTAAGTGTATACTTGGTGTAAATGAATAAATTAGGAGGATTAAATATTTTCTATCGAAATAAAAATAATAGAGTAAATACTGATACATTTTAAGATGGAAATGTTTGTAAAATACGAGTACTTATGTATGTAAGTTAATGTTACGTTCACATTATTGTCTATCCTAAACAACTACTCGTATATCAAATTTAACTCTTTGGAGGAAAAATAGATCCGTTCAGGAGGGATCTTTTATGGGATGAAAGCGGATAATTATTTGTAGTACATCTTTAGTTTTAGAATCTCACGTTTAAAGAGAGTTACGAGCAGAGATGGCGTTGAGAATTTTAACATTGCCTTAAAAACTTTAAAAAATTTAAAATTTTTTGCCTTAATTGTACTAAAAGATATTTTTGGCTCAAATTAGAAGAAAAACGATTTGGAAATGGACGAGTTCACATTTTTTGATTTTCTCGCTGCATTTTGCATTCACAAGACTGTTTTCAAGTGAGAAGAATATAAGTTTCGTTGCTCAAAAGTGAAAACTGACATATGGGTAATTCCAGAAAAAGGTCAACCAAAAAAAAAATTTTTTTTTTGCCGAAAAATTTTTGTTTTAGTTTAAATAATAAATCTGAAAGGTCTATATTTTATAAATATATAAAAGAATTTTTAATATTTGAAAATTTTTGACCGAAATATGCGACTTAAAAAATATTTTATTTGCTGAGCCTTTTTTTTTAGAGATTATTTAATAGTAATATTTTTCTTTTTTTTTGTTATATACGTATTTTCTACTAATAATAATCTTACGCATTAGCACAAAAGAAGGAGAATGGAGTTGTAATAAGGGAAGTTTTTTTTAAATTTTTTTCACTTATACCTTAATGTCGCATCCTTCACATAAAATCAATATTTATTAATTTTTTTCGGCGGTAAATAAGCATTTGTTATTGTTTAATTTCTTTTCAATTAAATTGCAATCAATATTAGCCAAGTTACTGCATTTAATTCTTTGGAGAAAAAAATTATCGCGTCCATATTTGTACTTTAGCCATTAAAAAAAAAAATTAAAAGAAAAATTTCATATTTCATAAATCTGGAATCCTTCATTTCCACATTCACAATTCACAAATTCTTCATAAAATTTCCCCGAATTATGTATATTTCTATAAGTGCACAAAAATAACTTCTATTTTTGTCGCGTCTGTTTCTCGCTAAAATTTGCTTACATCTTTTTTACTAAATTATTGATATCACCCAACATTTTGTAGCTACGCTATTTATTGCGCGATACAGGAATTAGGACGTGATTTTCGTAACAAAAATAATCGGCACTATTACAGTTATAAATTTATTTTTGTTTTGATTTCTTTTTTTTTAAAAGCAAAGTACGAATATAAACGAAACAAATTGTTTGATTTTGTGTTGTTTCATTCTTTGAAGTGAGTGAAACAAAAACATGAAGTTTGTTTTAAATAACTAAGCGGCGTAGCTACAACCGGGTGTCGTAAGACACCTCTCTTCTTTTTTCTTAAATATACTACTCCTTCATTACTTTAAAACACTTACGATATATATTGGATTTTTCCACTCCTTTCTTGTTTTTTGCTCAACTAAAAGTGTAAGAATGTCGCGTCCTTAGCCGGGGAATCGCCCATATGCAATCGTTTGAAAATAAATGCGAAGTGAAACTTTTAAAAATAATTTTTAAGAACTCAGATTTTTAAAAGGTAAGAAAAGGTATTTTTTCGAAGAGGTAATTTGGAAAAAAAAAATTTTTTTTCAAAAGGTACTTTTTTAAAAACACTTTTCAAAAAGATACTTTTATATATATATACTGCTTTCAAAATCTCGTTTTAAAAATGCACTTTTTTACAAATTTATCTTTTTAATAAAATTACTTATTTGTGAGTACTTTTTCAAATGGATATTTTGTGTGAAACTACTCTTCTAGATAGTAACTGTTCTAAAAAGTACATTTTTAATAATTTACTTTTTTAAAGCCACACCGTTTTAAACAAGGATACTTTTTTAAGAAGACACTTATTTTAAAAGGTACTTTTGTTAAAAATTTGTTGGTAACGCTGCCAAATTTTAATAAAAATTACACAGCAGTAGAAGTAAACTAAGTGCAGATTCGGTAAAATAAATTTTCTTGTCCGACTTTTGTTTATTTCAATTGGAAATCTTTCCATATGCAGTTCGTGAAGCAACCCTAATTTTCAACTTATGTATGCATGTTTTTAACTTCACAAATTAGTCAAGAACAACTAAAGCCTTAAGAGATCAAAAATAATAACAAAAAATATTTAAATTGCTTTCTAACTTATTTTGTGTAAACGGCCATAAACGCTATTTATATGTATGTATGTACTATGTATTTATATATATATGGTATGTACTCGTTAAAATTTAATGTTTTGTTCATAATTAATTAATTTTGTATGAATAACAGTCAGATATATAAAATTTGCCTGCAAGCACGTAATATAAAAAAGTTTTTTTATTTTATATTTTATTAAAGACATTCTCTAATGTGTATAAAACAGTTTAGTTACGAGTATGCAGGATACTGGAGCACGTGTTTTCGACATTACTCATTTGGAATTGTCAGAAACAGAGTAGAACCTCCCCCCCTCCCCCATTTTGCTTAAAGAAAAATTTGCTGTATTTTTATTTACATTTTACATTCGGATGTCAAATAAATAAAAAAATAACGAAATAAAAAGTTGTGTTTCTGAGTTTCAAGCAAGTTTTCAAAATTTTCACGAAATTTTTCAGCTATTTGCAAAAATATTAATTTTCTTTTGTTTTATAAAATATTTCAGTTATATTTTTATTTAAGTATCGCCTTTTCAATAGGGACTTCCGAACTTTGACAGTTCATGGCGGCCATATTGTTGGAGCTACATCTGTCAAATTGCCTGTCATTTATTTAGGCTGCCTTGCCAAATACTATCTGTCGTATTCATAAAAAATATTTTAGTTTTATTACAGGTTTATTTGACAAATAAGCGCTTAATAAATCTAAAATATTTTTTATGAATTAAGCAGTATATCTTTAAAACTAGAGCTGCTATGGAAAAATTAATGACGCCATCGTAATCAGGAGATAAAAATACATAAGGATCAGCTATCTTTATTTAAACAATATATGTTCATATATCGATATGTATATTAAAAGTTATTGGCCTTTTTTTTGATATTTTGTGGTTAATTTTTCTTAAATATGCGAGTTAGAGAAAAGTCAGTAAAGCAAAAGTTGTTGCCAACTAAGCAGACAACTTTTTAAAATATTTTTTTTAAATAAAATCAATTTTTATTAAATTATGAGACATGTAAAAAGAAAAAATCATTTTCTCAAACTTTTGTGCGCGTGCGGGCACGCCTTCATCTCAATTGATTCACCTGAAATTTTTTTAGTGTAGTTTTTTCCAAGTACTCCCATCATTTGGGGTACGAGAGTATGAAGAAGATAGAAAATTTTTAATCAGAAATAAGTTCAGTAATTTCAATTCTTGTTGAATGAAATATTTTTATTAATTAATGTGAGTTTCTAAAGAAGAGAAGAAAAATTAAATTAGACTTTATTAGCTGGGGGAAATACCGATATTTTTCTGTGCAGCCACGCACTTCATCAGCAGCCAAGTCTATCTACTGGGGTAGAGATTGTTATTAACATCAGCTATTTAACGCAAATTTTCAATGAAATGGAATATATTATCTGATTAAAAATTCACTATAGTTCAACTAAAAATTTAAAATTGTCTCACGAATATAGAAAATATAATTCCCTATACAGTTAATAAAATTAGTGTTATATTTGGGCAATGTTCCGGGCGTTTTACCCATTTTGCGGTTACCATAATCGTCCTACCGATAGATATAACTATTCGCAGTGTGATGAAGAAATTTGAGTAAACAACCAAACAACAGCTGTATGTAGACTTGTGTCCAACAGCTCTTTTTGAACTAGTTCGTTCTGTTGGCCACAAGTCCGGTCAAAAAAAATCAATGTAAATTAAATGGGTTTGAAACAACTTTTGATTCGAACGCTCTCAAACTAGTTGAACAAGAGCTGTTGGACACAACTCTAGCTGTATGCCAACGAACTGCAAAATCTGACGAAAACATTGCCGCTTTTCTTGAGAATCTTTCGCAGACCACATCTTCTAAAATTTTGCTTCGCCACTGGCGCCTGCAAATGTACAAACTTCAACTGATCTAGAAGCTGAAGGTAAACGACCACAGACAAGGACATGTGTTTGCTGAACGGTCACTGGAACAGTTGGCAATTGGGCTTATTTTCATCGAAAAATCATGTTCTAGGACTTTTTTTTTAAATTTTTTTTTCCACAGGAAAAAAGTCCCATTTTTGGATAAATGAATACGTCAGCAAACAAAATTTTCGAATTCAGGACGATACCAATACACATGAGAGCCAAGAGAGTATAATGCACCCTGAAAAATTCACTGTTTTGTGTAAAGTTTGGGATGACACTACGTCATTGGTCCATTAGTTTGGCCAGTTCATCAACGTCAACGGCGAGCCTTATAGGTCGATGATTACCAATTCTTACTTTGACCAGCATTGGATGATATGGACCCCAAGGACTAGTAATTTCAACAGCTCATGCCACATTGAAAATTCTGCATGAGCCTTTCGCGTGGAGGCGATTTATGCGCCAGAATCGTGGAAAATTTTACATTCAATTAAACTTAATTTTTGAGCTTTAGGTCAATGTTTATTATTATTTTATTATTTCGATATTTCGTTAACCTTTGGTTAACTTCTTCAGGATATTTTTTTTATTTGAAATTAAATTTTTCTTTTTTTCTTTTTTCTCCTTTCAATTACAAAAATAACAATGTGTGTCATAAAAAATTGTAAAAAAATTTTTTAATTTTTTTTAAATTGTAAAAATATTTTTTATGACACACATTGTTATTTTTGTAAGTCCTCTTTTACATTTGAGACATTTCTTGCCGGACATTTTTTCAATTCTCTTTTGTTCTTGCCCGAAGCTTTTACATATTGGAAATTAATAGACAGACAGAAATTTTGTAGTTTGTTTACTTCTTTTTCACGATTGCTACTCATACACATGCACATAAGTACCATAGATTCGCTGAAATGAGAAAAATCATATGAAGCAACAAGAATAAATTGCGAAAAGTAGAAAAGAGAAACAAAAAAATGTCCAGTACAGAGGGTCGTGTACTACACACTCTGCATCTTCGCCCCTTCTTCTACAAACTTCGTCTGTCTGTCTTTCAATTTCCCAAATGTAAAAGGGCACTAATTGAAAGGAGAAAAAAGAAAAATTTAATTTCAAATAAAAAAAATATCCTGAAGAAGTTAACCAAAGGTTAACGAAATATCGAAATAATAAAATAATAATAAACATTGACCTAAAGCTCAAAAAATAAGTTTAATTGAATATATTGAAAAAGGTCGAAAAATTAGATAAAAGAATTTGTAAAATTTTACATTACGAATGTGCAACACCCAGCGAAGTTTTAGCAAATATTTGCACCATGTTGTATTCCATACATCATGACATGGATGGGCCAGTGTAAATACAGTGGTATGCCGGTTTAACGAAATGATTTAACTAATTGTTCGATTTGACGAATCGGCCTGGCATTATATCGTACGTTAACCCGGGATACTAATGTATAATTTTTGGCTTGTAGAATGTATATGGTGACAGCATTTTGCACAAAACCTGTTCTATATTTTAAAATACATTCATTAAATCACTCAAATAATCAAAAGATATACCAGTGTATGCTGCCTGACGCTCATCTAGTGTTTTACGTCGTCCATTCCCTGAACAGAGTCCATGCCTATTATATTTATTTTAAAATTAAGGCAATCATTGACAAATAACTTTATAAGTATAAATATGATTTATTTAAACTGCTTTCTTGCTTTCTTCATAAAAATATTTTTTTTATGACCTTAACGAAACAAAAACTTATTAAAACAATTAATGGAAATCGTGTTTAAGAAGTTTCAATTAGTAAAATTTTACTAAAATTCTCATATAAATTTAAACGCTGCTGTTGAAGCAAATTATTTCGTTTGAAAACGGGTTCTTGATTTGGCAAAATGTTTTATAAAGTGTTAAAAAAATGTTTTTTATTAACCGCTACAGTGCTGGCTTTAAATGTAAGTATGCGTTTTTGTTAGATATCTCGTATTCTGTATTTTATTTAATTATTATTTTAGCTGCTAGCGATCAGTTTATTTGAAGCTCATTGTTGTGAAGCCAACTTAGTGGGTGATCTTACTCAGGATCTAGTGGGTGTTGATGTATCATCTGTTTTAAATTTGGTTGTACACCTAAAGGATATTAAAAATGTTTTGGAACCCTTAATCAAATTACTACAAACGCTGTTACCATTATTGGGACAAGTTTCAGATGTTTTGGCTTTATTAGAAACATTGAGTATTTTGTAAAAATTTCGATTATTGAACACGTATTAACATTTGAAACTTTATTTATTTAGTTTTCTTATACTATTCGTAGATGGCTTTTAAAGGTAAGTAATGCAATGGCATTTGTATTTGCAAGCAAAATATTTTTATCTGCATTATAAAACGATCACTATACAGCGTCTATTCTGTAATTCGAAACAACCAACATGCAAGTCTGAGAGAATTTCCTGTAGTTTTGAATTACGGAGTAGACGTTGTGTTTCGAAACGAATGGCGGCTGTTTAAGAATATGAGACAAATATAAGTTCTCACATTCAGCTGCGAAAAATTAAATGTATTTCCCTGATATGAGATAATCAGTTGAAGGCTTTGTAAAGCTTGTGATACGTTTAGAAATAAATTCATCGGGTTAAATACGAGAGCGAATAAGTCCGTGACTTTTCAAACTTCCCCCGTAGTTATATGAAATGCAACACTGTTCCCATCAAGTGCCACCTGTTAGTAGACTACTGTCAAATTTTTAGCAAGTGTCGTCATTTACTTTGCGTTTAACAGCTGTTTAAAACATACAACCTCGTGTATTTTTCTAAAAATGGAAAAAAGTGAATTTCTAGTGCTCATTAAACATTACTTTAAAAAAAAACCGTCAATCAAACCAATCAAAGGAAAAGCTCGATAAATAATATGGGGACTCTGCACCATCGATTTCAATATTAAAAAAAAGTGGTTTACTGACTTTAGTTGTGGTCGCACAAGTACAAATGACGCTTAACGTTCTAGACGACCAATTGAGGTTAGTACACCCGAAAATGTCGATAAAATCCACGATATAGTGTTGGTCGATCGAAGAGTAAAAGTGCGTGAGATTGTTGATGCCATAGGCATTTCATATGGCAGTGTGGTTTCGATTTTAAGTGATCAGCTGGGTTTAAGAAAGTTGTCTACAAGATGGGTGTCGCGTTTGCTCTCAATTGATCATAAACATAAACGTGTGACAACTTCAAAGGATTGCTTGGAGTTGTTTAACCGCAATTCGAATGAGTTTTTGCGGCGTTTTCTAACTGTGGTTGAAACATGGATCCATTTCTGTACTCCGGACCAAGCAGCAATCTAAACAAGGCCAAGGTAAGTTTGTCGCCCAATGAGATGATGGCAACAGTTTTTCGTGGTGTAGGCGGGATAATCCACATCGATTACCTTCAAAAGGGAAAAACAATAAACGGCGAATATTATGCCAACTTATTCGACCGATTTAATGAGGATTTAAAAAGAAAACGACTCCATATGGTCAAGAAAAAGTTCTTTTTCATCAAGATAATGCTCGGGTGCACACGTGTGCAGTCTCAATGACAAAACTCTGTGAATTGGGCTACGAATTGATACCTCATCCGTCATATTCTCCAGATTTAGCCCCTGGTGACTACTTCCTATTTCCAAACCTAAAGAAATGGCTCGGTGGAAAGAGATTTAGCTCCAATGATGAAATTTTTGAACAAACAAATGCCTATTTTAAGGACCTCGAAAAATCCTAATTTTTGGAAGGGATACAAAAACTGGAGAAACGTTGGAATAAGTGTATTGAGTTAAAATAATCTCATTTTGAAAAACAAATTTTTGTTTTGCAAAAAAAAACTGTGTTTCATACAAAAAGTCACGGAATTATTGATCCGCCCTGGTACGTTTTTAAAAAATATCGCATGTCTTTTACTTGGTGCGCATTTTGTACTGAAATTAAAGTTTTTTTTTATAAAAATGTGCACTGTGGCCAAGCAATTCTTGCGAAATCTTTTAGAAACTCAAAATTTTTTAGAAATACAATTCAGATATAATCGGGGGTGTCATAGAATCCAAGTCGGTCTTGCTAATTGTCGGTTTTGTAAACCAATATTGGATTCATTTGGTGTCGTGAAAACAAGCCGGTTTTGTTGTCTTTTTTTAATTCGCTGCGGAAGAATGAAATGAATGTAAATGAAAAATTCAAAATTACTTGAATCCTGGAACTCTACTCTATAATTCGACTCATAGAAAATTGCTTAAGAATCGAAATGAAAAATTACAGAAGTTTCAAAGATTTTATTGGCGAAATGAATGAGTTGCACTCCTGTGAGTTTAGTAAAGATAAGCAAGTTTTGGCAAATAGTCTGGTTTCTCAATAACTTCACTTCAGTGATATTTCACACTTAACCTGGTATTCTAGTTATTAAATACACTTCCATATCGAAAATTTCCCAAGCCTTACAAAAATCATCGAATAATATTTGATTTGTATTGGAAGTATCCATTTCGGAAATCATCTTATAGACCACATTCATTATCTGCTGGCTGGAAAAAATATCCGAAAATAATGTATGCACTATAAATATTAAATCTTCTTCATCGATTATCCCATTCTTGTCACGATCAAACATGTTAAAAATTACTAAAAATTAACACAAGAAAAATTAAAACAACTCCAAATTAAAATATAAAACTTTTTCAAAATACTTTTCAATTTTTTCTTTTTAAGTTCCTCCAGCTGCTCTGACTTCAAATTAGAGCTATAGGCCTCAAAGTTACTCAAATATTTGGCAAAGTCTATAAAATTTAAATGTTTTTTCTCACCAAACATGGAGCCTAAGAGTAGGGACAAAATGGGATTGCGCTGTAAACTGGCCAGAGAAAGAAAATGGGATTTCTTTAGATGTAAAGGAGGAAACTCATCGTCATCTTTGGATAAATTGCAAAAACATTTATACAAATAGATTATCTGGCCAGTTTTTACTAAAAAAGATATATATGTATTAAATTTTTAATCATATAATTTTTAAGTTAAACCATTTTTTTGCTTACATGGTGTTATATCCTTTAATGTCTCAATATACTCTTCGGGACATTGTAGACTACCACGTTTGTGCTGTTTCGAGCGACACAGACCCATTTGTGTTTGTACTAGGTTTGAAAAGTTTTTTCTATACAAAAAATATTGCTTATTGTCGCGTATTGGTTTCTTTGATTGCCGCTCGAGAACACAATAAATATTGGTGCATTTTTAGCATTTTTATTGGAGCATGGCTGTCTATCAACCGTTCACACGATTGCCGCACCAGAACTGCATTTGATTGCGGCAAATCAGCACAATATTGTTCTCGATTGTCGTATGGGACAATAAATTGTGAAATCACACAATTGGCATATAAAAGGGAGCAATAATTGGTGCATTGCGGCAATCGTGTGATCCTACCTTTACACAAAAGATGTGTAGTGTAATTTTCTTCAATGTGTAATTGGAGACACAGCTATGGGCAAATTCATTGGCAACACTTTAATCATTTTATTCACACACATACACTAACATTTTTGCAGCTTGTAAACAAAGTTTGACAACTTTCTGCAATGTATACATTAACAGGCTGGGCTTGTGCAAGTACCTTGTATAATTTTACCATGATTTTAGCTTTTGAACAACTTTTTAAGCTTAAAGCTAATGAAATATTTTTCTGAAACAAATTTTTACAAGTAGTTTCTCACTCTCTCTCTCTCTCTCACTATGGCAAACGTCAAACTGCTTATCAGAAAAATGACGGGTAAAATTTGTCCGAAACAAATGGATGAATTCACACACTTTGTTCCTTTCTATAGTTTATTTAATTCTGATCCATCCTCGCATGTGTTAAGGTCTGCACTTATTTCATTTTTATTGCACGCCAGCCATAGCAACGGAAATACAATTATTAAAAGTATGCATTTTTTTTTATTATTGTTGCGGTTTTTCGTCTGCATTTTATCACAATTTTCTGATCATTTATAATCCGATTAAGTGGAAAAGGGAAACTACTCTCGTAGTATATGTTGAAATAAAATACAAAGAAAAATACACCAGATACATAGATTTTTTTTTAATAAAAATGGAAAAATAAAAATTATAGTGTTGTAATTTTCTTTATTACTGCAATATTAATAACATTTCTCATGTTCAGAAAGAAAAAGAATAATAAACCAAATCATAAAAACGAGCAGAAAACTTAAGAAATTTATGAGAATGATGTTGCCATGATGGTAGTGATGGCGATAATGATGGTTTTTCTATGTTGTTGATAAAATGAGTAGTAGTTTTATAATAAACTCACAGTTGGAGTTGTCAGTCCCTTATTCCAGTTGTTTATTCATATTTCTGTCATTCATAATCACACTGAACGAGTAAAAGTGTTTGAAATATGAATGCTACTTTGTTGGAGTTTTAGTTTTAAATGAATTTAATATTAATATTTTATTTCCTTCTTTTTGTAAATTTGTGTTTATGCAATGAAAGATTGGGTAATGGCAATGAAAGATAGATGTAATGTTGCTGAAAAAGCCAATGACTGACAATTTACATTTAATAAATAATAAATGATTTGTAAGGTTTGAGCGTCAGCTAAAATTCAAGTCACTAATTTAGCTACAAAACACAGCAACTAACTTTTTTTTTAAATCATGTTGAATGAATTTCTGTAAGTTTCATTAAGTCCAGTCAAGTACATAACATTATAAGTAGAATGTAAATTTCTAAATTCAGCTGCAAAAAATTAAATTCAGCGAGATATTTTACGATGCAAATTTCTCTTTCGCATACAGCCAGACAGTTTTCAGTTATTCCTTTATAAGGTAAATTATTGAGTGCTGTTAAAAACTATGTAAGCGTCTTTTAACTTTAATTCAGCTAATTATATTTTGTTCTTAAGCTGATCAAAAGTGTATAAGAAATTGCACCCTGTATGAATTTTTGTATTCAGCGGCAAAAAATGCAATTCAGCTAAAAATTTCATCATGATAATTTGTTTAGTTTTGCTAAAAACTAGCTAAAAATGCTGATATTAGCAATTCAGCAGACTATATTTGATTTCGAAACGGATTGAAAATGTCCAAAAAAAAATAATATTAAATCGCATCAATTATAAAAATACAATTCAGCTACGAATTTCGTAATAAAAATCGTTAACAACAAATATTTATATTTTTTCTTGTTGCCAGACAAGTAATAGTTTTCAGCTGTTATAAGATAGTTTATTTAGTTATAAGATAGTTTATTTAGTTTTATTTGAAGATATGTAAGTATAACCAGCTAAAATGCTTTTAATCTCGATTCAGCAAACCATAATTGATTTCTAGGCTGAAGATGAATGCCTAATAACATTGATTAAAATATAAATTCTTATATTCAGCTATAACATATTAAATTGAGCTAACGATTTTACGATTAAAATTGTTATTAATCATAATAATCAAGTAATAGTTTTGAATTATATTTTTATAATATGTACTCGTATGTATCATTTTTTTAGTTTTGTTTTTGAACACAATTCAGCAAACGAAATTTTGTTTTATAAGTGATTAAAAACCCTAAATAAGGATGTTTCAAACATCAATTCGTGTATTCAGCCAAGAAATTGCAATTCAGATAAAGATTTCATAATGAAAATTTTAAATAATAAGCAATTTTTGTATACTTTTTGTTAAAAATCAAGCATTTTGAGCAAAAAAAAAATGTTTTTCAAATCAATTCAGCAAAACTTATTTTGCTTCTAACTGATCTGAATTGCAAGTAAAATTTAAAAGTAAATTAATTTTTATATTCAGCCGTGGCAAATGTAATTCAGCTAGCGATTTTATAACACAGTTTGTTTATTTGATTAAAATACTCCTCTTTAAATAAGCATACTCAATTCAGCTGAGAAAATTATAGTTATTTTAATACGTGTACTTTTGATTTGGCTAAAGAGCTTCCTAATTTCACTTTTATTTAAAATTCTGCAATTCAGCTGACACTATTTTTAAATTAATTTACATAGTTTCATAAATAAACTTTTGCCATCCATTATAGATACGAGTATTAATTAATTTCCTACCTATGTATGTACATACATACGTACATGCACATACATATCAGAGCAACAGCCTGCATAATTTGTTGCCAGTCAAACCTGCTCTACGTTTGCACATTTTGCATCTGCAGAAATTTGTTACCTACAATTATTACACGCAAGTGTCCTGCTATGCAAATCAGCATCATCAGTTTAAATTACTAATTAATTGAATTCGTTGTTATGTAATGTACATTGAAAATAAATAATTAATAAATTGCAAATAACCAGAGTATTGTAGTGAAATTTAACCGAGTTATGTAAATGCAACGAGCAGCAAAATATTTTATAGTTTTTATAAACCATATAAAATGAAGAATGTTTATGAACTCTCCATAAACTAAAGTATACAAATATTTTTTTTTGTTAACACGAAACCTTTTTAACCTTAATTTATTATACCAATTGGTCTGGTTAAACGAGCTGGTATAAATTTTAACAATAAAATTCAAGCAAACTGTACGTAATAAAATCGCCCTTATCTCGCCCAAAACTACATGAACATGCTCATTAATACCTTAATACTAAGTAACAAAAGATTTAAACTTTTGAAAACCACAACATGTGTTACAAATAATAACACAACTATAATGCCACTAACTAAAGGACGATAACAACAAAAGCAATATTTAAAGCATTTGTTATGTTAATGACAAAAAGACCACACGAACGAACATAAACTATTCTTTAACTCGTACCCAGCATTTCTGAAAATTTTAGGGTTACAAGCATTATTCATTGAAAAAAAGATCGTTATAATGATTGAGAATCGAAAAATCGAATGTACTTGATTACACATTTATATTAAAAACTATAACAACCCTTTTCACAATGAAGTTAGGCTTCACTGTCTTTCACAATATATGATTAACTTTTACCCGACACCATTTAACAAAAAATTTTTTGTAAAATGTAACAGAAAAAAATTTTGTCTTTTAAGATACCAATTATAAGATCTCTGATAATTTATTGTCAGCTGATAATTTATTGTCAGCTGGTAGTCTTGTCAGTTCACACGGTTGTGAAATTTGTTTAGCACATTTTACTGAAAAATTTGGTAAAATATGACAATCGACTGTTCATAGCTTTAGTATACATTCGCCAGCTACTTACTACTGTCTTCCAAAAGCGATTACAGTCATCAGAACTGCCGGGCGAATACTCTTTTTTGATACATCAACAAAAATTATGACTGTGCATACCTGTCTCCTTGAAGGAAACGGAAGTGCTCATTAATTTGAACAAATAACTGTCCAAAATTACGTATGTGTGTGTATGCTAATGCTGCATTGCATTTTCAAAGAGCCGTGCAGTGTGTGCGTTGCAACATGAGGAACGTAAACTAAAGTGTTTTTGTTCATTTATTGTATGAACATTTTAACAGGCGGTTAGTAGTTACCTGCCCACAACACAATCTTATTTTCTAACCCTGCCCAAATTTAAAGCTTTTTGGAAATTAAACAAAATTTATAATTACATAATGTTCATTAACATAAAACAACAGTAACAACAAAAGAACACAAACAAGAGCCCTTACTAAAATAAGATGGAATAATTGGCATTTCAGTAAAACAGCACAAAACAATTCTATTGAGTGGGTGAGCAGCAAATTTCGACAAAGACAAAATTTTATGACAGACAAACCTAACATTGTTTGAAGAGAAAAATGTATTAAGTATTATTATAAACATAAAAAAAGGAAAATCACAGGGCAGTCGAAAGATTTTGATAATGAGCTTAAAGTTTTAGGAAGGTTCTTTGATTCAGGTCGCACCAAATGGACGCTTAATTACTCATAATCAATTGTGTGTGTCCCATTCAAAGTCTTTAGTTACCTAATTATACTAACTATATTTAATTTTTTTAAATTATATTTGACTAGCTTTAAACCGCGGCTCCGCTCGCGTTGATCTGATATTTTGGAAACTATACTTAAAATACCTATATGAATGTTTGGTTATTTGGTTAATCACTGAAAAAGGCGATAAGAAAATAAAAAAATAAAAAAACAGAACAAAAACCGTTTTTAAAACTGGTTAAACAATCATACCCTAAACGAAAATTACCCAAATCAGCCCAAAAATGTGTTTTCCAAAAAAAATCCGTACCAAATATAAAAAAGCAGTTCGGAACCGGATAAAAAATAGGGCATGTTGGACGCTGGTAATGTAACAGGTGGGCCAAAAGAAGTCATCCGTTGTTTGTTGTTTGGCTCTTATTTTTTTTTTCTAAACGAAAAACTTTTCTGTTCTGATTCTGTTTTTTGATTATGTTTATTTGAACCTTTAGAATTTTATTGGTCAAGTAGAGAAGATGATATCGGCCAAATGGGCGCCGTCACAATTGATCATTTCGGGCGACAGATTCTCGCACTTGTGTCGAATATTGTCCTTGAGGGCTTCCAGGATCTCGGGTTTGTTCACGTAAACACGGGACTTCAAAAAACCCCACAAAAGTCTGGATCGGTTAAATCGGGCGATCTTGCGGGCCAGTGCAAATCGCCAAAAACGAGAGATGAGGCGACCCGAGAACGCCAAGACACAATTATTCCGCGTTCTTGGGGAGTGTATCGCTCGCTTGTTAACTTGTATTCTACATCTCTCTAGTTCAGAAATGTCAAATCAGATTTGACATTGATCATCATTTGCAAAAATAAGAGCATCTTCCAATAGGGTGATTTCTTTTGGTCCACCTTGTAGTTTTCCATTAGCAAACAAACAAACAAACAAACTTAGTTTAAGTATATTTTTCTTATGAGTTATAACCCTACAAGAAATTAATGACTGAAACTAACACAAACAAAATTTCTTTACTAACACATTTGCAACAATTTTACATTGAAATCAATATTGACAGTCAATTGACTAGTCATTTGATCGGAAGTGATGATGGATTTATTTATTAATTATAGTTGCTCTATTCTAGCATATATGTTAGAGTGAAACATCTAATGTACATATTCCAGAACTTTTAAAACGTCGAGTTTTATTAAAAAAAATAAAATTCATTCTGTCTGTGGAAATTAAAATTTATAACTATTAAAAAAGATAAGTAAAAAGAAAAAATAAAATAAATTTACAAAATTCAATTTAATATATGTATATTTCTTTTCAAAATTTTAGACATTTGTAAAAAGTAAGATGCGTTGGTGGTGAAAAGATGTGAAGAGGGCTATAACCGCATAGGATATTCTGTTTTGCTGACTATATCTTTCGTTTTTAATATTTTGTTAAATTTTATATATTTAAGTGACTTTTTGTAATAAAAAAAGAATAATTAAAATAATAAAAATTATATTTATAAATCATGTATCATTGCTCAATTGTGGGGAATATATATGTCCATTATGATCATTCAAACTTGACTAATATTTATGCTATCATTGATTATTAAAAAGAAGTAGAGTGAGCAGTGCGACTATATAGTCATTAGAGTGAGATGCAACATCACACGTACACAAAAGTTTCCATCACATATTTCATTTTGCCCTTAATAATGTGATAGAAACTTTGTTCTACGCAATGATGAATATATCGTGCATGACTTTCAGTCAATTGATCGGTCAATTGACTGATACTATTCTTGTAGGGAAGTTTACTAAAGGCTTTCTATTGGGGTCTTAGTTTGACTTCCTAATAGTTTTTTCACTGTCACTGACATCTGTCGACGTCACGCATACTCGCTCTCGCCAACAATTTTATGATACTGACTGAATAGGAATTCTATTCCCTAACCCCTCGTCTAAACTGGCAATAAATTCATTACTGGGGGGTCTCCATTAGCCATTCCATCGACTTCGACATGACATAAACATGACGCCGACAGAGCAGCTGCGAAAAATTTATCAAATTCTTTGTTGTGGTGAATACGTGCGATGTCCATGTTCAGGCATATCAAAGTATTTTGCGATAGTGCAATAGAGATGGAATATTTACCAATTTTGTTCTGTGTATTTTCTTTCTATTCCAAATGGTTGCAGACTACAAATCTCATGGCGAACATTATTGCTCAGCCATGTCAGAGCATGGACGAAACATGAACATGAGCGGTCTCCATTAGCCATGACATAATGCCCATAACAAGTTCATGGCTAGTGGCGACCCCTACATAGCTAACTAGCGGTCTCCACTAGCCATGAACTTGGTATGAGCATCATGTCGGACATAGCAAATGGTTAATGGAGACCGCTCATGTCCATGTTTTCTCCATGCTCTGACATGGATGCCTGAAGATATGTCTGAGCAATAATGTTCACCATGAGATTCACCGTCCGCAACCATTTACAATAGAAATAAAAGAGACAGAAGAAAATTGGTAAATATTCCATCTCTATTGCACTACCGCAAACTACTTTGATATGCCTGAACATGGACATCGCCCGTGTTCACCACAACAAAGAAGTTAGTTGATGAATTTTTCACAGTTGCTCTGCCGGCGTCATGTTCATGTCATGTTCAAGTCGATGGCTAGTTGAGACGTAGGGTAATGTAGACTGCTCATGGCTGAGCATCAATGTTCGCCGTGAGGTTGGTCATCAAATTTCATTTTCTGTTTGGCAGTTAAATTCTCATAATAAAATATTTTTTTTTGCACCAAATACATATGTACGAGTATATACTTCAGGAAAAATTAGCGGAAACCACAAAAAACACTTTTAAGTACAATAATCACTTGAAAAATAAATAAAACAAAACGTGTAACCAAAACGAACGCTTTGACAAACTAAAAATTATGGTTTGTCAGAACATGAACGTCCACACGTATTCGCCACATACATGCAAAAACAGGAACATGTCATGTTAAAGTCGATGGCTCATGCCATGTTAAAGATATGGTTTAACATATATTGCAGCAAATATCAAAATTATGATATAGAAAATAGCATGAGCCTGTTAATAGCAGTCATTTATTTTCGACAACGTGTAGACAAGCGGCAATTTTTTGGTATTGTGTCACAACAACACAATCGACAAACAGTTACAGAATAAGTGGGATTGTAAATAAGAGTTTTGAAAAAATAGTTCTTTGCCACATTTGACCTTTAGGCGTTCATAGGAAAATAAAATTAAAAACTTTTAATCCTTTTTTGGTACATTTTCTAATTTAAACATGTCAAAGAAAGATCAAGTAAAACAAACTTAATGCACAGAAAACCATAGTTTATTGATACGATTTGTATGTTCTAGATTTTATCCAGTTCACCGCTTTTCCATTGATTTCTTTCTATATTTACACAGATTTTTCTACACATTTTTTCTTTTAAGTTTTGCCTTCTCTTCATATTAATTTCTTGTACTTTTTTTAAGAAAGAAATTGTCTTAAACATCTTTATGGTTGATTACAACATGTCTGCTTTTCTTTTCTGTACAACGTATTTCTTAAGGCCGAGTCACATAGAAGCCGTCATACGTTAGACGTCGCCTTTTTCAACTTATGAGCCTCTGTCAACGCAAAGTGTAAAAGTTGGTTAAATTTCAACTTTTAGCGGTTTGAGAGCCATTAGTTGCTGTTTTAAATATATTTTTATTTATTTTTTGTGTTTTGTGGGAGCAAAAATAGAATAAAACAAAAGAATTAAATAAGATTAATTAAAAAAACGTAAGTTTAATTAATGGGATGGAGAACAAACCTATTGAAGCTCCTCAGATGTTTCCGTCAACAAAGTATTCATTGTGTCAAATTTCTCTGCCGTTGCGTTAATGTCAGTTGAAAAAGGCGACGTATAACGTATGGCGGATTCTATGTAACTCGGCCTATTGCTTTTTTCTTCTTCTTCTTCATTTCCCTATTTGAGGAGTTGTTTCTCTTTTTTTCGCCATCGTATTTCCTTTCATGGTTTGTTTAACTATCAAATGCAACAGCGATACAACATACAAACTTTAAAGCAATAAGTTGACTTTGTTTTTTAAGTATGAAAAACTTCACATCAAAAATTAAGGAAAACAGTTTTTCTTAATGCCAAACTGAAGTGGTTTTTCTTATATAGAGAAAATGTTTATAAAGATGGAAAAATATGTACATGAAAAAGCAGACATATCAACATGTGTGAGTAGTGGCAGTGAGGAGGTCGGCTCGAAAAGGTTTTTAAGAAGACAAGATGTTGAGGAGAATGTTTTGGTTAGCTTACGGGGCTGCTGGATAAGCAGCCACAGAATCGCGAGATTCTGTTTTAATAATACCGCTCCAATCGTAAGAGTACTTGCCTATCAGAACAAAAAGAATAGATATGTATCATTACTAAATATAGTGAGAAGTCGTACTAGATCCAACCGTTGCGTTGAGGTAACGAATGAGGTCACCTTTATATATCCGTCATACCTCCGATAGATCATCTAGTATATGTTTGCCTAGAAGTTTGTGTCGCATCGTGAACAATGACGTACATTCACAGAGCAGGTGAAACTTTCTCTCCTTTATCCCGTTCTTGACAGCTGCGACAGAGAGTATTGTCGGGAAGGCGTAGCCTATTAGTATGTCTACCTATCGTCCAGAAGCCAGTAAATACCGCGACCAGAAGTGAGATATTCTTTCGATTTTTGTTTATTATTTGCTCCGAGCGATTATCGCAGAAGTGCGGCCACTCTACACGTACTCAGCCTATTTTATCTACCTTTCTCTTTCTGAAAATGTTGAGAATATTGTTCTTGATACTGCATCAGAGGCGTCCCTCTGTTCTGTCTGCTTCCCTTATGGTAAGTATTTCGAGGTAGAATTTCTTTAAACTATCACTTCCGAAGACTGGTTAGATACTCTTCTCCCACATTTTTAAATGCTTTAGGTAAATAAATTACAAATTAATATCCAAATGGACTCGGAAGCTATCCTAAACCCACTTATGAAAATGAGTGAGTAGGTGTTACCTTTTTTAAGAAAGGAATAGCTATAGAAAAGCGAGGTGCTGAACAAAACTTCATTCTTTTGCAACTCTGCTTTTTTGCATGTTTTTAATAATGCAGTGTTGCAGCGCCTCTGGTGTCTGGAGACGTAATTAATTTTCCAAGCTGTGTTTAGTAGCCATTTATTATACTTCACCGATGACTTTTGATACACAATATTGTCGAAGGAGGGCGCTCTGATGTTGCATTATGATTAGTATCAGCTGTAGCCGGTGTAGTTCAGTGACCAGTGTCTATGCCTTCATCACTTGAACTTTTCTACAACAACTGTCAAAAAGGGACAATAAAGCATATCAGAAAAATGCGTGGTGTTGTTATTTAATAACTGTTGTCCGAGACCGGGCTCAAACCCATGATATTTGGTTTTGCAGTCAACGTCATCCTCAGCTTTTGAAGTGGGATTTCAGTCGGTAGGCCCAAATGTGAAAAAGCCCTACATAACTCGCTAGATTACTACATATTTTGTATCCAGTAATATATGTCCCCATCTCACCTCCAAAATAATACATTGAGGACTTAAAATTATTATTCTAGAGAAAGTAAACGTAAATCGACACATTCTTTAAACCATACCTTCAGTCATCTGAGATTGATCTTATCGAAAAACAGTTTTCTTTCGTTTCAAATGTGACGCACAACTTCAGTTAGAATCCCATTACTGTTGGTTTCTCTAACATTACCTTTTCAGGTATCAAAACGAGTGATCACGGTACCATAAAAACCTATCGAGATTCTCTGTTGGCTAAACAGTAAATCCCTATGGGTGGCAAATTCATTAAAAGAAGTCTGACAGTCCACAACAGCTAAGGTACGGACAGACGCAATACTATCTGATCACATATTATATCTTTCTCCTCAAACATTGTTTACTTATACCAGTAATTCCTACATACAGATAATTTACCTAAGAGTTTTATTTATAAAATTCAACTTAAACGATAGACATCTAAACACCAATAGATTTCTACTTGTACAAATTACGATCATTAGACGAGGATAGCATAAACTTACGGTAACTCATAAGTTTGTTCGGTATATTACTTTGGGATAGCTCTTTGAGACATAAACACCCTTATCCGTATTGCCGCTGTTTTGGAGAAATCCGGGAACCAGACTTGATCATCATCTTTATAAACCAGGCTTAGAAGCTAATTATGGTATCAAAAAAAATTTAAAATATTTCCATTTATGTTCTGTGTTCTATCGACTGCTGTATTCTTTCGCCTGTTTAACAACCCGTTTCCAGCATAAAAGACACGGTCCAGTCAAATTACAATTATATCCCAACTTAAAGGTATTCCTACAAACCCCTCGTATTAAAATATACATGTAAATATGTATGTATGTAAGTTTTTATTTTAACTTTCTAAACAGAGAACAAGAAAAGCAACTGAAAAATAAAGACAACAAACTGCATTTTTAGTTTATTTAGTAAAGACAGAATAAAGTGGATTTATACATTAATGGTCTTAAAAATTGCATGCTTCGTATATGATATAAAGTTTCGTTACTCTATAAACTATAAGAAAGGAAAAAAAAATTAAATAAACATTTCAACAAACTAAACAAAATAATGTAGTTTAAGCAACAACAAAGTAAAGACATGGAAAATGTCTATCAAGGCGTTATGGAAGTACATCTTCTTCTTCATCTTCGTCTTCTTCTTTTTCTGACACTTGTAGGAAAAACAAGCGTATGAAAAATATTCAAGATTTTCGCAAATGCTCTCAAGTGTTGATAGAGAGTGAAAGAAAAATCAATAGAATTGCTTAAGCAAAACTCTTTTTTTTATTATTAGAAAACTTTTGTTGTACAGATGCATCTATTATCGACCTATGAGTTAAATTTCGGGATATTGATTTAAAAACAAAAGAAAACTATTGAATTTTTCTTCCGTACTTAAGGCCGTGATACACTATCATACAAAGTCGTGCGATCTACGAAAAAATACACCCCTGGTATGATGGAGTTTATGAAAATTTTCAAAAGACAATAACAATTCATCACACCAGGGTTGTACTTTTTCGTAGATCGCACGACTTTGTATGATAGTGTATCACGGCCTTTAATAGCACCGAGAATATTTTGTCAACATTGCAGCATTGGCTGCCAACTGGTAATGAGAGAATGGCTGAAAGGTGGGCAGACATTAGTAGATACAAAATAATAGTAGACAACTTAGCATAGCATAATTCCACCGATACATACTTGCTTTATTACCCTAATACCGAAATGGGATGGAAATTTCAAAACTTTTCAAAAATTCCATACCGCACTTCACTATAGAAGGCGTAACCGAAATCCCATGAAGTAACCCAAACCAAACGGCTAGTTAGTTGGCTAAAATAAAATCTTACCACAAAGAGTTGAGGGCTCACTTACCTTGGAAAGAACTAATTAGACACAACATGCAGGGCATGCGAGTAACGTGACGATACTTTGGAACACTACTTGTACCATTGTCGAGTGTTCGCCATATTAGACGATAAATTTCCGAAAAGGATAATAGACTATCTTACGTATTAAAGTTGGAGAAACTTAAGAAAATATTCAATGGAGTCCCGATTAGAGTCGCTAAAATACACCGAAGTTATTCGAAGTAAACCCAAAGGCACAAATCGAACAACTTTGTTTTATGAATACACTGATTTTTTTAAATTCTTTAGATATGATTATAACTTCAGTGGAAAAATCCGAACGTATATGGCGACACAAATGAGAATTGGGCTCCAAATTATAAAGGAAGCTTCTATCTTACTATTGCAAAGCACAAGTGTACATTAAATGTCCATCTTTTGAATCAAACCCAACTTTAACTAATAGCATGCAAAAACAATTTCAATTACAGAAGCCATGAAAAAAAAATCTACCATAGATGAGGTTCTACACATAAGAGTAAGACTGCACTTTGAACTTTAAATCCTAAGACTTTGCAAGATGAGCACGAATCGTGTATCAGAGTACTTGGTCAAAGACAACCGATTTTAGTGATGTACCGAAACTTCGACATCATAATTCTTGACAGAATTGAATCGGAAATTAAGGCATGAAGCTCTTGAATAAGTGTAGTCCAATGATAGCACTAAACATCAGAACGTCTATACACATAAGTGAGTTTATGGTCCTCACTTTCAAAGATATATCCGGACAACCTTCTAGACAGAAGTTTACGTCATTTAAGGTGAAGGAAACCTGTAAGGAACTGTTATTGATTGCCTGAATTTCTTAATGAATTTAATAGATTAATATAAGAGATAAGAGAAAACTTGCTCAACAGGTTTTCATAGCAACGGAACTTTTTCTTAATACCTGAAGAGCTTATGCCAAAGAAAGAAGAGGTTACTTACGGTGTTTAAACTGAATTTGTAGGTCATAATGGAAACTATTTAATAAACTATCAGAAAGAATATTGTTATAGAAATTACAAACACATGATGTTCTATTGTCCAAGTACGTACACACAAACCAACCGAGACAGAAGCTAATGACGAAATCGAAAACTCGCATTAAGAGGATGTTGTGTTAAGTATAAAATGAGCCAAGCATATGCTAAAAGTGGAGTCACTTTAATCGATTCGAGTATTTTGTAAAGAACAGCGAACCTAACATTGTGGTATTCCAGCAGTGAGTTATTTAACATTGTATGTTTTGAAAACTCTTAATATCAGTGTTGAGTAAATAAAGTACGAGTATTCTAATTTGATAATAATTGAGCACTAGGGACTTTTTACTAAATGTATTTAAAAGGAGAAAACGTAACAATATTTTTGTTCGTGTCACGGTTCTTTTCCTCTCTTTCTCTACAATTATCAATACAATCTATCAGGAAAATAAGATGAAATGTTGTAAGTAGTGTTGAAAGTAAAATTCTCTCATTAAAAGTAAAAAATTTCTGAAAAAGATAACAAGGAATGATGATTTAAGAATTGGAGTCATCACTTGCAGAATTTACCACTATGATATCGACGAAATAAGTTTAAAGGATATCAGGTCAACAATTTTGTCAAACCATAAAATATTTTTTCAAGTTTAGCTTGAGCATTTTCCGCTATCACGGTCTTGGATACAATAGGCTTAAGATTGCATGAGTATACTAAAATACTAAAAGCAAAGGTTATTTGTAGAATAGAAAGATACTATATTCCTCTTTAGCGATGTCCTACCTGACGGCAGTAAGAGTAAGAGTGAAGAACGTGATAAATTGCACTACATTGCGACAGACTGTTTTGAAATATTTAAGTCGTACCCGCAGGCAGTAACAATAACATAGTGAAGAATATGGCTGAATATGAAGACAAAATAGACTACTTAGCTCAATCAAGACAGGAATCGACAGATCTAAGGATTTTCTTTCATTCATGCAAAACATTTATTGCACTTTGCTATAAAGAAATTTCTGGTGGAGGCCTTCGAATATTATCTTGTGTTCTACTAAAGTTATTTTAAGAATATCTAATCCTTAAAAAACCAAATGGTGAGAAAAAACTCACCATATCATCCCATTTACTTCTATTAATTTATTTTCTTCACCCCCATTATAACTAAAATTATTTTCCCTTTTACAATTCGAAGAAGGCTCTTAAATCATTATTAACATCTTTGTATGGCGCTAAAGTCAAACAGAGTAACTTCCTCTAAGATTTATTTGTGCTTATTTTTCTTCAAATTTCACGCAAAACTACATTTTAATGAGCTCTTGTGAAAGTATTACTACTCCAACGAACCAAATAATAAAAGAAAGAAAAAAAACACGTCAAATCTAAGTAGAGATTATTTTCAAATATTTTATTTTCATGAGGAAACCAATTTAATACCTATTAAAAACCACTTCCGTTTTGTGTTTAACACACAACCACTGGGGCATTAACGTTGTTAATAAGACGAAGAAGAAAAGTTCAAATACTATTTCGAGATTACAATTCTACTATGGTTAAATTTAGGAATCCATTTAACCAGGTTGCTGGTTGCATGAAAGCACATCCTCGAAGCATTAAGGAGCAAAAAATATTTAAAAACTAAAATCGCAGCTACAAAGGAATTAATGTAACGGAAGTAATTTAAGAGATTTAACAAATTATTTTATATTTTCTACAAACGTAGTAGTGCAACAAACAAACAGTTGGCAATTGTACTCGGATTCTGTTAGAAAATTGGAAGAATGGACAGTGACTGATAAGGAACACTTGTACACTTTCGTTTAGAGCAGAACTAAAGTGTTTTAATGCCTCTTTGAGAATCTGCATTCCGCAGAGATTTCTAACTTCGGCGAATGGTGCTGTTATACTGTACCAAGGTTTTATGGGGCGTCCCGGAAGAAGATAACACAAGGGGGCTGCTGAAACAAGCCGGAACTAGGAAAAAATTATCGGCATTGTAAAGGGGCAGTCTAACTTATGAGGGCACTTGCACCGGATTTGGGCCACAGATATGCAGGGAGGACATGGAAATAATTTATTACTTTCTTTGTAATTGTCCAGCTGTCACTCAGCTGAGATCCGCTTTTTTGAGGATGATACGTTACCAGACATTGCTCACCTTAGAAGTATTGATTGTAAAATATTGAGGGACTATGTTATCGTTGCTAAGAAAATGTGATCTTGTTACAATGATAGGCCCGCAATACATTAACAAGTGGAAACCGGAGAGACATTTTGAATCTCGTCGCTGTTGTGACGGGGCACTATATGATCGGCAAACATGATAGCTGGATAGGCCTATCAGATAATGAGTTCTGACGTGGTTGTCGTGAAGAAAGCAAAGAGACATTCTTCCACTTTCTTTGCGAATGTTCAGCTTTACATCTCTTAAGACATGTGTTAGATGACCTTTCAAATATATCAGAGATTGGTTTAAGTGACATTATCAGATAATGGGAGAAGTTAAATCTATCAACCAATTAACTTAACCACCAAGTGCTTGGATACGGTACCAGCGACGAAAGGAGTGGTCTACTTGAATGCCTGCGTGGAGCGGCTACGTAAACCAACTAACCAATATTAACGATACTGAATTTCTATGAAGATGGTGGTTTAGTTCAGATGAAAAAGCAAAACCTAATCTAACCTAGTCGATTGGTTGTTGCCCACTTACTCTGAAAAAACTGAGCCAAAGTTCGATTTAGGCTAATGATTTATGGCTTTCGATTGATAGTTGTTGACCATCTTTCCCGTTACTCAGTTCCGGCATCTAATTTCAGCCGAATGCTGTCCAGGCTGGTCATTCATATGAAATGTGTGATGAAGTGTCAGCTTCTGCTATGTATAGTCTACATACTTCATCTTCTTAAGATCGATGCCACCTCTTTTTTAGATTCTGAAGATTAAGAACAATTGAACCTTATCTTTAATTAGTTCTTTCCCTAGAATTATCCTAGAATTATGCTTTTTATGTCATCGACCGTTTTTTTTTATACAGAGGTGTTCCTGCTGATTTTGAAAACACGTTCTAAGACCACTTCACACTACGCGAACTGGTTGTAATAACATTTTTCCTTATCTATGTTTTGCAAACTAACAATCGTATAATTCTTAATTTCTTTATGTAAACATCCGTTGCTTTGCTTCCGCTCATATGGAATTCATATTTAAAGCTACTACATCACTTAAGAGAGCTACAATGATTATTGGCAAAAGATCTAGGTCTCCTTGGCTCTCACTATATAGGAATAGGATTAACCAGTTCCCAACCAGCAGATAAATGGATGGTCAGTATGTGCAGTTGTTAGGCATGATTTCCACTGTTATAGCTGCTTGGTGAAAGCAAGAGAAGGATCTGTGTTTCTGTCCAACGAAAATTGAGATATTTGGCAAGCGCTTAATTCAGAATCTGAACTGTCTCAGTAAAATTAAGTTATACAGCCATATTGGGATTTGTTAATAGTTCTGGGTGGTTCTCACAGGAATAACGATCACCGTTAACTCGTAGGCGTAACTTTCAAAAAATGCTTTGAAGACTTCACTACTTTTCGCTAAATTGTCGGACTTAGGATTGGGAAAATCTATCAGAGATTTCTAAAAAAAATTGTCTCCAAGACATCTGGGGCTCTCTGGATCTCACTGCAAGGGATGGGATTAAGCAAGAGGATTAGCAAGTAAAAGGATGTGGATTGCAATGGTATTATCATGAGATAATGCTCGATTGGATGCGGTTCAGAATGTCAAATTGTTAGCCATGGTTTTCACTTCTATAGCTGCTTCGTGGATGCAAGAGAAGGATCCACCCAACATTTCATGTGTTCCTAACTACCTTGAAAGAACCTGAAATGTCTCATTAAAATCAAACTAAGCAGCCATATTAAGTTTTGTGAATAGTTCTGGGTGATATTCAGGAGTTACGACCACCGCTTACCTTCAACCATCACTTTGAAGACTTCACTAATTTTCGCTGAATTGTCGGATTTAAGATTTGGAAAATCTAGAGGAGACTTCTAACCAAAAATTGTGTTAACAAAATGCCATCGTTTTGTCCACCTTTATGATCGCAGTAAATGCGGGATCCGAACAATGCCTGACAAAAGAAAGTACATAGCGGACATTTACATTTATGGTTGTGTCCCTGATGCATGAGTAATGCGACAGTGGTTTGTGAATGAGGGTGTAAATTTTCCTCTTTGTCTTGTTCTTCTCATATTATGTATACCAGGTATTGCCAATTTGCCTCATTTTTCTATTAGGCTTAGCAAATTACAGAATGTTTTATTTATATGAATGATTAAGAAAGAGAAACCGCTTAAACATCAAAAACGCTCTGCTGCAAAACACCCTCAGTATAATTGTATGAGTCTTGTCCGGCGAATATCGAAGGAAAATGCAATGATCGTAGCAGGGGAAAAACCTTCACATATAGAGAAGAAAAAAATGTATTTCATTTCATGTCTTGCTTAGAAGCCCCCTTTAGCACAAAGGGATTATTGTATTGAACCCAAGTGAGCTGGAATCAAAATTTTCACCCATTCTTACCAGCAACTTCCTATCCTAATATAGCAGCCCCCTGCTATTCATAACAAACTTAATTGAAAAGAAAAATATTTCCATTTCTACTGTTTGACTGAAACCCACTGTGCCCAGCATTGAAAGTTTAACAGGTTGCTTTGAGAGGTTTTCTTCTCTTAGAAAATTTTAAAAATATTTTGAAAATAATTCCTTCATCCCTTTAATAAATCGAAAGCCAAAGTAAAATATCTTGAACTTTTTTCTAAAGTAAAAGGAAAGGCGTTTGAGAAGGAGAGCAGCAATCTACTTTCTAAGTAATGTAAAGAATCAACTCCCCCTCCTCCTTGTTTTTCGCCACAAAAATTCAAAGAAAACAAAAATTCTTTTAGATGAGCAGCAATGTGTTTTGATGTGTGTATTTATTTCTATTATTAAATGTTTAAAGAGAAGCAATTTCAATAACGACACATTTCAATTTTCGTTGACAATGTTTTTAAAGCCTTGTTTTTTATTTTTGTTGCAAGTTTTGGTTTCAAATATTTCTTCCATTTAGTTGAGCTGTGTCAACTTTAATAGAATTTCATGGTGATTACACTGACTATAATGATAACAAAACTTTGCGTGGGTTTTTTCTGCGCACTGCGTAAACTTCCTGTTGTTATCAATATTTTGTCAGTAGTATTGTAGTTTTTTTCGTTCCCTTTTACGAAATTTTTGCAGTAAATGGAAACATATTTACGGAAATAGATAAACACAAAAGTAAATGAAGGGAAATATGTTAACTTGACAGAGAAAAGTAAAAATTTTTTTAATAGATGATGAAAAATGCAAAAATGCCAACGGCATGGCTAGATTGGTTTTCCTAACAGTATTATTAGAATGTGGGGGTGGGGGGGTTATTATAGCCCTTGAGGGAACAGTGCAATGGAAATTCTCTCCTCCACGCTAACAAATTTTAGCTCAATTGATACGAATTTTTAAAAGGTATTCCTCAGAGAGAGCTTTTCGAAATTCCCGGAATCTTCAAAACACTTTATCGAAAATCACTTTATCGAAATCTCTATGCAACAAGTTTCAAGTGTTACGTCAAAAATGAGATATTTAATCAATAATTACCATAATTTTGAGTTACATATTTACGGATTTAGATTTAAGATTACCAAATAACAACGTTCGGGGTTTGACCGGAGTCACACATTATATTTCTTGGCCTTAAACTACCAAATTGAAGCATGCACTGAGTTTTAAGAGAGCAGGATAAAAACCTTCCTAGTCAGTAAATATCGTAATCCATATGAGATTACTTATTGTGATACTTTTTGCTAACAAGCGTTGGCTTAGGTAGTTTTTATATAAAAACCTGTATTTCTGCAAAAAGTCACTGAGTTAATGACCCACCCCTATATAATATATGTATTTCTCAGCCTACACCAGCTAGAAAAAGAGTTTACGAAAGCAGGAAGATTCATTAAATGATTTTAAATAATACGTTTACCTATCTTTAAGAAATCCTCCCAAAACATACAAATATAATTGAAAATAATCTCGCCTCCTACACTTTACTTTATTAAAACGATATAAAATATATAAAAATACATAAAACATTGTCGCATTCAATTACCGCCACACAATCGAGACGCATTTATCATTTGATAAAATATCGTCTGCAGAAGAGAAAAAGAAAACACAAGAAAAACTAATAACAAAGGATAGCAAGCAACAAACATTACTATCCTCCATGAATAACCAACTTAACAACTAATAAATGATATTAAGTTTGCAAAGAGCTTGTAGTAGAAAGAAACAACAAGTTGTTGTAATTTGGAAGGAAAGAGTTGGTAGTAATGGTAGCAAGAGCAGATAAAAATAGTTGCCATCAAAAGGTCATTCATTTGGAGGTGCAATATTGTTTATTGCTCATTATTGAAAAAAAGATAATAATTGTGTTAAAACAAACGCAAAGTTCAGTGTGATGTTATGTTCTAGGAAATTGTGAGCTTTTGTAATGTAACCTCATCTTTTCAGCATTTTGTAGCAAAATAAAAAGCATAATAAGCTCTCGTCTTATAAAATATCTAGAGACCACCATTCGGTTAATTACAGGATGACTGTTGCCGTTATTTATAACTGCCTCAGCTGGCTAGGAGGAACTCCCATTGGAAAACACAACTTATCATCACTGTTTTGCAACAAAGACTGCCTTATCAGGGACAATATAGTGAATATTGTCTTCCAAGGCGTTTATTGTCTTCGGGACTTATCGAGGTAGACCAGAGACTTGTAATAGCTCCACAAGAAATAGTCCTACGGTGGTAAGTTGCATGAATCAATCAATCATTGCACACGCTGTATGACAAGTTGTGCTATCTTGCTGGAACTACAGTTCTTTCACATCTTTCAAATTAAAATTCAGTGATCATAGCATTATTGTAAAGTACAATATCGAAATGGACTCATTTGCCACTTTCTCGATACTACAGGGTCTTCAAACAGGGACTTCCGAACTTTGACAATTGATAACGAACGTCTTGACGAAGTTGCGTCTGTCAAATTACTTGTCATTTATTCAGTATATTTTGCCAAATCACCATGGACGGATGTAGGGTTCAACAACTCCTACAAATGCTAAAATTGTTTTATGAAAATGTGTATTATCAGGTAACGTTCCGTGCGAGGATCATTCCTGGAAGAATGGTTACGTCAACAAAGCAAAATGATTTCCGGAGAGTATCAATTCTCATGAGATCCAAGAGCGTTCAAAGTTTGCCAAAAAGTTATTGTTTCGTATGGATTTCGGACTGATGGCATCATCGGTTCATATATCTTTGAGAACGACGTTAGCTTGGCCATCACTATCATAATCATATGAACATCAACAATATCCGATTTCAATAGAAATGCGCTACGTTCTACACAGTTCAAGCCACTTTGGATATTCTGCATGAGCGATTTGGGGGCATGGTCATCTCACGTGGCGGTGATGTAAAGTGGCTGCCGAGATTGTCTTGTGGGATTTTCTTAAATCGCAGGTATGTGCTAATAAGCCGCAAATCACAGTAGTCTTCAAAGCCAACATAACCCTAGGCGCTAGAGTCACGGAAAACAGGAATTTTCTGATGCGCTTCACCCAGAGAAGCCGTGGCAGACATTTGACAGATGTTATATTCCGCACATAACGGCATCAATAGATCTTTCAAACGAATAAAAAATGTCCATGATATCCCACACACACTTTTTTATTCAAGTTTAAGGAAGGATAGGAAACGCTTAATGAAATGAAATGAATTAATGAAATAACCTTTACAAACTGTAGCAGCAACAGCTCCTTTGGTACTTACTGCACCAGGTTTCTGAGGATGATTGTCGCTCTGTAGGGTAAAAGTGGTGTGAAAACGATTTACATATGTATGTTTACTCGAATTAATTGCTTTGATGGGGATTATGCATACGGTAAAATAGGCAAAGAGGGCGATGAATTTCTCATACTGAAAAATGTTATTCGTTAAATATCTGCACAATATGCAGAATTTGTTCAGGTGAAAGCCTCTTCATGATGAAATAGCAATTCTAACTAGATATAAAGCGACTTAGATCTGTCAAAATGAAGAGCATTTCAATCAGTATTGTCAACTTAAAGTTAAAAACCTCAACAAAAAATAAAAACTTTTTATTTACTATTTGTCAAGTAAATTTCTCCTGCATTAACATGCGCCTTAAAGAAAATATTTTTTAGCCATCAAGTCATAAGACTATCCAATAATTTCAACTTTCTGCAGGTTTCATCAACGAATCGTATAGTATGTTGTTGTGCTTTAGTCTTTTTGTAATAACCTTACTGCAGAAAATTTTCAGGGCATTTCCAGTCCTCAAAACTACATATTCTGTTATGTTATATGGCTAAGGTTTCCAAAAATCCCTCTCACTTTCAATCTCCGATCGGCTAACACACACATAACGTGAATTATTTTCCAATTTGTGTGTAGAGACATCAATGGGGCACCTTCTGTTCTTGTACGGCCATAACGAAATTCAATTAACGTTTTTTTTTAACAGTGAAACTGATATTGAAGAGTTCCCATAGTATTTATCAAGCTTAGCCATGGTTTGAGTGATGGTTTTTCCCAGCAAAAATAATGCTTAATGAGCACACGAAATCTACTTTTTTCCTTTCCTTCTCTAATCACGCTGTCAAACACAAACTAAATGACGTAGCTTCTTCAAATTTTGACAGGAGTCAACTGACGGTTGTCTGTTGACAGGAGCAGTGGTGCCGTTTCAGTTAACGGTCCCGTAACAAAAGATAATAAAATGTACCTCACAATGAGTACCTCTTCATGTAGAAGTAGAAAATGAATGTAAAGAACAATATTATTTTCACATAAATTATGGCAGAGATAAAAGTTAGCAATTTTATATATAAAAAGATATACGAGTATAGACAAAGGAAAATAATTTAGTTAAGAAAAATAATTGTAAAATTTAAAGAAAAGAACTTAACTTTGACAAGCTTTTTTTAATTTTGGGCTTTGAGGATTTTAAATTAAGATTTTTAATATGTAAAAATCCATTACAAATTATCTAAATTTTAAGAACTACTAATATTTAAAATTTTTTTCAATCAATTACAAAAATGCACATCACTCCTTCATTCACCACAGTACTTTCTTTTACTTAACTCATACTCGTAAATACCCACTTGGTATACGAGTATGTACTTCCTTACGGCTTTGCTTTTACATTAATGTATGCAACATTAAGACAACAAAAATATTGTTCAAACAGCAGTCAATTAAATTCATATAATTGCACCTTTAAATACACACATACGCATCAACGCATATTAATTTAAATACAGTTATCTAGAGATGAGTGCAAATATATGTGCATATGCGTGTGCGTGTATGTGTTTCTGTGATGGTGCATATGCAAATAATGAGTCAGAATAAACATGTTTTTACAAGAGAGCATAAATAAAGTAACAGTAAGTATAAGTGATTATTTTAGTAGGGTTGTAGGGAAAGGGAAATGTGTATGCATACATATGTATGCAAGAGTGTGCGTGCATGTATGAGTGTGTGTATTTTAATGTTTGTGGCTGTGTTTACATAAGTGTGCTTGCTGGTACAAACATTTTTACACATTTATTAATAATTTAAAAATTAAAGAACTCCAATAGGGAGGGAAACATATTTTGTATTGAAAATATCGTAATTATGGAATTTTAAATTACTCGTTCATTTGATGTACATAAAAATAAGGAGAAATTTATTTGGTGGTGGTTACGCATGTCTATATGCATTTCATTGGTGCTTTACTAAATCATCACACACATTTGAACAGTAAAAAACCTTTTATTTCATGCACAAACTTTCAAAAACCATTTGAAAATTCACAAACAATAATATTTTTGAAAATCACAAAAGAATAAAATAAGCGTAGTAAGTTTAGAAATTTCTTAAAGAAAAAAAAAAATTTAGACGTAAATTTCTATTTTTTGAGATGTTATGAATATCGTGTTTTCTTTCTTTAGTATTTTTGTTTTGCTCAAGTGCTTTTCTTCCACAGTACGGCCAAAAAAGATGCGACAATTTGTTTCTCTTTTGTGTTTAGAATACCTGATTTGCTTACTGAAAATTTTTTTTCATAAGATCGCATGAACAACAGCAATTATTTTCCTGAACAACTTTTGCGTTTATGGGAAAGAGAAGTAATTATGATAACCTTAACTCTCCCTTAAAATTGTTGTGTTGATCCAGTCCAGTTTGTTTTTTTTTAAAGCGCCTTGGCCCATGATATGTTTGGGGCTCATTTCATATTTTGTTGAGCATTATTTCAATGGGATGTGCTTCATATTTTCGTATAATCGTTATTTCATTATGGAGGTTATGTTGGACTGACATCCGCCTTGGACGCACCTTGCTTGGGTTTATTAAAAGGTCCCGTTGTGATACCAGATAGTAAAATTAATAATTTATGTTAAATAGCTGGGTCGTCTTCATTCCCCAGCCAACCAGTTTGTTTAAAAAAATTATGAATCCTGTATAAATCACTGTAACTGAGAGGTATTATTATGAAATGAGTCTCGAGTTTCAGGACCAATTAAATTTTTTTAAACTTATTTCAACTTTTTTCGGTTCAATTTCATTGGAAGTTATTTCAGTTGACCCATTATAGTCACCTCAGTCATATGTTTTTTAAATCAAGATTTATTTTAATTTATACAAGAGTTATTTGTATATCTCTTCTCAGTGCCATTTTGCGCTACTTCTGATAAAATAGTTGGCAGTTGTTATAAACATCAGTGCTAATATTTGCCTTCTTCTAGCCAAGTTTAAATAGCGAGTAGAGAGAAATGGTGAGGTAACACTTTCTAACCAAGTGAGATTATATCATTTTGGACAAACTCATAAGTGAATTCATTTACTCGTAGCTATTGAGCCACTACTTAACCTTTTTTCTTACTAAGTTGTAAAATTCGATTACATCTATAGCATATTATTAAACATTTATACTTATACTAAATACAGTGGAGGCTCAAAAAAGTTAAGTAGTTTGTTTTAGGGGTGATGAACTTTTCCGAAATCTTAACTTTTCCGTAGTATGAAAAATTCAAGAGGTTATATGTGTATTTGTACATTGTCAATTAGAATAATATGTACATATGTATATACATGTATACATACATATTTATTACTGTTTTGACATGAAAACTAATTAGAAGATATGCATGCATTATTACACATTAGGATTATTTGGTATTTGTTACGGTGACTTTATTTTGATGGAGCTTTTTATCTGAATGCCATTTTACGATATCCGATCGTAGTTCGAGAAGCTGTGAAATATGTTTGTCAATCAGAACAAAACAAATTCTACGACTAATTTCTTTTACAACCAACTGATGAGAGCAACTACATTATGCATATAAAATTCACAAAAAAAAAATATATATAACGGTAACGGTTTTATTTTTGCATGTATACAGGCGTATATGACTCACTATATATGTAAATATGTATTGAGGATTTACATACAAAAGTTGAGATCAGAGAGAGAAAGAGAAAAAAACTATATATGTATAAAAATTGTCTCAGAAAAGTTGAGAATTACTTTACTTTTTGGAGTCACCAATGGTGAATAAAAGCTGCCTAACTTTTCCATATACTTAACTTTTCTATGACTTAACTTTTTCGAGCCTCCACTGTATATGTTTCTTTAAAAATCGAAAACCTTCCTGAAGTGCAACCTTAATTATTTACATACATCGCCGTAATCATTAAATACCTATATGCACACACACACACATACATTATCATTGCAAGGAACTTAAGTAAAAGCCACAATAATGGCAAGCATATGTTCGCTTAAATACACTTACAAGCACAATAACAACAGCAAAAATTACATTATCAGACATTCATTCAGTTGAACGAACCCATACAAATGTAAATTTCCATTTTTATCACTACATCATTTCGCTTATATCTTTGTGTTTCGTCACATACAAACATATCCTTTCTTTTGCAACCAACTCTCATACCCCTCCCAACAACATACTATTTTCCGACACATTGTCATTGTTTGTCAAATCCATGCATCCACATGTACATACGTACATACAGTATACATATTTGCATGTTTACACGCAGCTACGCACACTCTTGCAAACTTGTTCACTGTACTCTATTTCAAGGACTTACAAATTTATTTTCTTTAATTCAAATTCAAGTTTTAAAATTGCAAGAAATAAAAAAATTAATTCCAATTATGTAGTTGAAATTATTAAAAAATATCAATCAAATTATTCAAATTTTCTTGGTTTAATGGTATAAAATTAAAAAAAAAACTAAAAAAGTTCTTAGTAATTCGAAAATTTGTGGTAGACTTTTTAAATTATCTGGTAGTTTGTATGGAAATCTGTTTTATAAACCTTTTATAAATCAGAAATATTTCTTATGAACAAGGCCTTGAAGGCTTTTATTTTATTTTAAAAGCTATGCAACGCATTCGTTTTAAAATGCTTTAAATAATTTTTAAAAATATTGTAATAAAATTATTTATTTAAGCAAATAAATTTTATTAAAGAAAATTATCCGAATAAAAATTAAAAAAAAAATTATTTCAAAAACTGTTCAATTAAAAATTATTCGAATATAAATTATTTATCCAAATAAATATTATTCAAAAACAAATTAATCTGCTTAAATGTGCTCCAATCATAATTATTGGAACAAAAAAAAATATATTTAAGCAAATAAATTTCATTAAAAAAATTATTCGAATAAAAATTCTATAAAAAAATATTCTAATAAAAATTATTCCAATAAAAATTATTCGAACATAAATTATTTACGCAAATAAATATTATTCGAAAACAAACTAATCGACTAAAATGTATTCGAATAAAAATTATTCAAATATAAATTATTGAATAAATATAATTAATGAATAAATGTTCCTCGAATAAAATTTTCGAGCGAAACTTTTAGAAATTACTCGAAAAGAGCTAAAATAATATTCACTGATCATCATCATATTTTTATTACGAAAAATCTTATTTGAATAAAAATTATATCGATTACATTTTTCCCATATTGATTATTCGAATAGAAATAATTCAAATAAAAATTAATCGAAAACAATTTTCCTAAATGATTTCAATAAAAATAAAATTAATCGAATATTATTATTCAAGTTTGCCAGCAAACAGTTTGAAGTTTTAAATTTACACACAACTTAATGGAAAAGGAAAATTTTATTTTTCTCTAAAGAGAAAACAAGATATTTATTCTTTGAGTAAATGAGCGATATGATTCGAAAAGAAGTTAAACTGATCGAAGAATTTCTATTCACGATATATCTTATTCGAATAAAAGCTATAACATTTATAATTTTCAAATAAAGATCATTCGATTACAAACTGTTCGAATAGAAATTATTGAAGAAAAAAGTAATCGAAAACTATTTTAAAGTAATTTTTAGAAATTGCGGAAATCATTAGTCGTCGGGTATTTAAATATTATTTAAATAAAAATCTTTCACATAAAAAATATAGAAGCATCAAAACTGTTCAAATAAGGCGTACCGCGAATCTTTGTTATGGGAATACATTTTATTCGGATAAAAAAAATAATCGAATAATAGTTATTCAAATGAAAGTATTCGAATATAGGTTATTGTTTTTAAATGATGCAAACAGAAATAAATGACATATATTTTATTAGGAAATAATTGAATAGAATAATTTTGAAAAATGTTTCGAATAAAACTTTATAAGTTTGAATATTTTGCAAGAATGTGTTGACATTGTGTTATTGTGCTGTAATGAGCTAAATATTTATAAGTACACATAATTTCGGATTTTCCACTACGATAACTGGTTAATAATTTCAATGTGCTACCTGCTGCTCGATGATTAAAGTCTCAAAGGAAAGCTTGCTTGTTGCAACCAACCAACCTCTTGATATTCATATGAAATGACATGAAATATAAAATTTTTTGTTTCTTTCGTTTCCTTAGCTTCTTTATATTGCTTTGTTTTGTTTGTAATTTGCTTTTATAATTATCTATTGCATACGTAGATATGTACATATTTCTTTTTGCCCGAAATTTCAATTTTATAAATTAAATATTATATAAATGACACATATGTAGGCATTTTTATCTTGCCTAGTTTATTTCACTTCATACAGATGATTTCGTACCGCCCTCGCTTTTATTTGTTAGAAATGAAAATTATTCTTGTAATGAAAAGGTAAGCCCTTTTAAATTTTTTTTAACTAGAATAATGCAGGCAGGCATCATATGTTATCCTTTGTTGCCACAAAAAAAATGTTTTTTTTCTTTTTGTTTTCAGTAAAACATACCATATGTATCTATGGGCGAGTGTATGGTAAATGTTTTTGTAATACTTTTTTGTGTTTATTTATAGAGATTAGAAAATAATGGAGCACAAATACTAGAAAAATTAAACTGAAAATGAATGAAAGAACAAATATAGGATAAAAGGATTGAATTTATAAATAAGTATGTATGCATATAAATTTATATTTATGCAGCAAAAGCATTCCCGATTGGAAATTTTATGAAATGAAAGAAGTTTTAGGGATCTCTAGCAAAAATTATAATTAGTAAACAACATAAGCAAAATAATTTTCTTGACATTTTAAAAATTTAAAAGTGAAATTATTTTTATGAAAATGTATGTATGTACATATGTGACAGCGCATAGAGAAAGAGACCTAAGGGTAAAATAATCAATTTTCACTTTTTTTTTTTTTTTTTGATGTGGACAACATCTGAGCATCGAATGAGACCGATCCCATGCCCCAAAAGTGTTCCCTCCCAGAGATATGCGCGTTTTATGATGTGATGGTACACCAAAGATACACGTATTGAAATCTTTAAAATGGCTCTCCTTTCTATTTTGCGCGTCACATATGTATATCTTCATCTAATAATGTAGTTCTCTATTTTAACACCAGGGGCTTATTCTGCACTACGAAACGAAAAAAATTATTTGTGGATTTGTGCGCTATTAACATTACAATTCGACAACATTTGATTTCGTTTCAAATTACAGGTTGTCAGTGATCACTGGGTGGGAGAGAAGGATAGAAAATACATCCATACATTATCTCATTCACTCAGTGCTAAGTTCTAAGTAAGTACTAAGTACTCTTCTGATACCACATTTCGATATTATTTCAAGATTCTAATGAGAAACGCCTTAATGCCCGTGTGAGCAGAACAAAGGCAGAGAATGTGTACAACATTTTCCTCCTCCTCTTCCTCTCAACAGATTCTACAGAAATCATTGTATGGTAGATAAAAGCTCCGATAGCAATACTTATGTGATACGGTGCTCTATTAATACTCCAAGCAGTATACGAATCTTATCCCTTGGGATTTTTTAAAAGACAGGCTAAGGACGCATCGTGGCCAAGTCAATCTGAAGGCTGGAGAAGTAACCTCGTTTGGCCATCTTGCCCGCATTACTCAGAAAAGTTTCTGCTGTATTTAAGATTTGCAGCATTGCATCGGGTATTGGATCAGTTGAGCGATATAATAGAAAAACAAAATTACCCATTCCTCTACACTCTTTGCAAAATATAAAGCCGTCTATGAACATATCCTTCCTATATTCTGCCACCGATCTATTCCAGCCCATGATATCGCTATCAAATCTTCTATATGTTAAAGCTGTAGATCAGTAATTTCATATTTTCTGCAAAGCTCCTAATTATTCTAGTAATGACCGGCATTTTCAGGGCATTAAAATCAACGGACAGCTAGTGCACCATTATGAAGAGTTATTTGCAAAAAGTAACTCGTAGTGCTGTCCTTAACTAAAAATAATCAAAAGCGGCATAAAGGAAGCCTTTTGGAACGACTTGGTTAATCCCACATGTTTTGATGCAGTGCTGTGACATACAAGGGCGGGATTATTATAAAAAGGCTGACTGACTGACATCAAACCTAGTACATATAGGAATTTTATTTCTGGTGTCTGGTTGAGCTCTTGTTCAAGAATTTGAAACCAAATTGACACTTAGCATCATTATGTTAAAACAATAGCGAAAAAATATCTTTATTATCAATTCAGTAGAACCATGAGATCACATTTTGATAATTAACATTTCTCATTTCCTTGCCAGTCTGCCAGTTCCCAGATTCAGTGGATGGTAATAGAGCCACTTCACATTAAGATACTCGACATTGTTATTCAGACCAATCTGCAATAACTCCTATAAATGTGTAGAATGTAATACCGAATACTCGAAGAGAATTTAGAAGCTTTCTATTTCCCATTTCTCACTCCTTCTTAATAGCTGTTAGGGAGTATATTACAGGAAGAAACCGTTCCACTATCTGCTGCTAGTCGATTAATCGCCCACGGGGTCTTAATAATTGAACTGAACCTTCAGCTTCTGGAAAATGTCGTCTGAAGTTATTATTCCTAATAATTTTAAGAGGCAATGACACTCAAAAAACCGATTTAGTCTTGAGTACTTTCGGCGCATTGCACATGCTTCTTTTGGATAATATATTTTGCCCGGAAATGCGCTTGCTCCATCAGGAAGGGAGAGGTATGAGTGAAATATGACACTCATTATCTCAAAATACAAATTAATATAAATACTCTAGAGGTAGTACCCCGCAAATGAGTATGAACACATCCACCTTTTACATGATTCTTATAATCTTTTCAAACTCCGCATCAATATCATTATATTCCGAATGAAAATGGAACTTAGAAAAGCCCTATTGAGGTACCATGTGAGGGGTATTTTCCAAACAAAATTATTGCAAGAAATTGGGAGATTACTCAGGACTAAGTCGGTATTTTAAGTGTCACTGCTTTTTAAAATTATTAGGACCTGCTCGTGCTTTTCTCACAGAATGTATTTCACCTTGAACTATGCTTGCTCTATAAAGAAGGGAGCGGAGCAGTATGAGTGAAGCATGCCATCCCTTATCTAAAATAGGTACGGAGGTAATATCACAGATGAGTAAGAACCCATTTTCTCTTTACATTATTCTTAGAAAGTTTTCTGGATGAAAATAGAACTTAGAAAAGCCTCACACAGAGGTACCATATGAGGGACAATTGCACATAAGGGGTTTGAATTATTAAGGCCAGAAGAGATTGAGGAAGAGTAGTCTAACAAATACCTCACCCGCTAAAAATAATATTCACATACACAAAAATAAACAGTCTATTGTCAACATATTTTCCATTTTATTACTTGTTTATGATTAATGCTGCCAGTCAACGGAAAAATATGACACAAGCCCAACATTTATTTTTATTTCTATTTAGAGAGTTGTAGGTAAATTTTACACAGGATTTGTAATTTACAGATTTGGTATGAATTTAAGAGTTGAATGATTCTTCAAATCAAGTCATGTGTATTGGTTTGCACAAACAGTTTTATAGGTTGTCACAGTTGTTGTTATTTAAAATATTTATTTTCCAAAATCTGCATATCTATCGAAACATAGAAGCATATTACTAAGGGTATGTGGATTTAAATTAACACAAGCTACAGATGAGAAGTGAGATGTAAGTGACACTCAAACTGACATTGCAATTTAATGAAGATAGACATATTTGATTATATCGATAGATAGGAAATTTTGTCGACTTTAGAAAAAGTCTATAAATAAAATAAACTTTTTAAAATTCTAAATCAAGCATATTTACAGAAAATTTAAGTTGTTTTTATATAAATAATTGTAAGATATTTAATTATATAAATATGTAAAATTCTTGAAAATAAGTATTTAATTACTTATTTTATATCTTATAAAGTCCTGATGATTGATGATTAAATTTAACTTAATATTTGTTTAATTTATTATCTACCTCAAAACTACCAGCTGCGTTTTGGGTCAAACTCTTTGTATAAATCTTAATCAAAAAACAATTTGTTTGCAGTTAAATTAAGTAAAAGTTCTTCACGTCTACTTACAAATCTATTCTTCCTTTTTTTTTTGCAGTTAAAAAATTTTCTTCCTTCTTTCTTCAAACTTTTCGTTGTTGATGCCATTATTGAAAAATAATTTGCCAGTTTATCTTTTTGAAACATACCTGAAATAAGAAAACATACAATATGTATTAAATCAAAAAGAAAAGAAAAAATAGACAAATAAAGAATAAATATTTGATGTGATGATGTTAAAACCTACAAAATCAGGTAGAAAATTAAAATCACTGAAAACATTTTTTTTGTTGAAGAGCCAAAAATTTCAATAGAATACACTCGTACACAGATTAAAATACTTGTGTGCTGGATAAAAGACAAATTAAACCTTAAACGTATAAGGAGAGTTTATTCAGAATATAAAACGACTGAAAGCAAAACTTGCTAATTCGAAATAGAGCAATTTCAGCTTTTACAGAATATTTTTCAAGGCACTTTTACTATTCTTCTTTTCAACAGAAGTATACCGACTATGAAACCGACTATGGAAATGAGGCTGAGTTTTTCTATCTTGGATAAGTAAATGAACTGAAAATTAAAATATTATTGTATATTTTATTATTACGTTACAGGTTTCCTCACCTTCTCTATGATAGAGAATATGATATATTGTTCTCTTAATCTGTAATAGACCAAGAAAACTACACACAAGGATATACCCAAGGCAAATTCACATCAGGTGATCTTAATTCACCAGCTTACATAATTTCTCTGCTGTCAATCAATGCAAAATGCTGGGATATATTCTGACAGCAGGAAATTTTACACTAACAAATAAACAAGGCGAATACGCAGGGTTGCAAATTAAGACCACCTGGTATCAATTCGCCTTGGATATACCTGTTGCTCAGCGAACCACATCTGTACAGATACGTCAAGGAAAGGTCACAGACCCATCTCAAAGTATCTCAACTATTCGCCAATCGACACTTACAATTACAACGCAATGTAAAAGTGACCTGTCCCCGTAATTTAAAATGCTAGAACTACATGGAGCTGAAATGAGCTGCGTAACCAGTTTGGTATTAGTAGACTAACTAAAAGCTAACTGCAATGTCATTCAGAACTGACCCAAAATTAGTTCTTAAGTTGAGTACGTAATCGGATTTGGTGAGAGCCAACAAGTTTACTCACAGCCACTCATTTCAATTTTGTATTAACATTTTGCTGTTATTTTTTTTTTAGATAATACCTTATGCCGAGTACACACTATGGCATTTTGTGACATCATGCTGTTGCTATTCAACAAATTCTACTCCTGAGGGTGGCAGATAGTGCTGATATTAAGGGTTTATCAACCACCCGTAAAGCCTTTTAAAAAGTGCGACTACATTAGATATGGCTGGAAGCACCTCAACAACTTACTTGTTCATAATCAGGGATAACCATGTTCAAAGTTTTCAAGTCACATACAGTTTTTTTTGGTATGCATAGAGCCGGTGGCGAACGCTCAAGTTCATCCCCTGTTAGGAATACCGTGAGGTCAGGTTGTCATGCTATATACTTATGTTAATCTTAGACACATCTGTACTGTCAAAAAATTGCCCACAAGCGGTCTGCTTTGGCTAATAAGAGAGGAATTGCGCGCTATAAGTGCAACGCCTGGCCACAGTATCGCATAGTGATGTGCCAGAGGCTTCGAGAAGTCCTTTGGGAGGTACTTATGGAATCACCACTTAGTAGGGAGCTAGCGAATAGTTTTGTTGGTGAAAAATTTGCCTCAATTGAAGCTTGTGCATATCGATTGTCTATTTTATTTTTACCAATAGAGACGACGATTTCTATGAGAGACCTTCAAACCGGCGAAAAGCTATAGAACAATCCATTACGCTCTTATAACAAATTTTACTTGCTTGGCATATTTGATAACCAATTTAGCTTTAAAGGGTTAAGCAACAGCAAGTATTGCAATTTAAACACAAATAAATCCTTCACATATTCAGCAAAAGAAAAAAAAATGCTTGTTAACATGTTACCAACCGAGATTTGTAATCCATTTTTTTTTCTTCTTTTTTAAACGAAATTCCTTTCTTGTATATTCTGTCATATATGTGTGTGTACATTTTAAAAATAACATTTTTACAATTTTGAAGTAAAAAAAGATATTCTTTTTTACTCGTATATAAAAGAGAACAATTTTATAAACTGCAAAAAAAAAAAAGAACAAAGATTACAATTTTTATCGGTAGTAAAAATGCCACAAATTTTGTAATATGTACAATTTTATTCTCATACTTTTCCTCAAAGAATCTTTTTGCAGAAAGGCAATTAAATTGCTTAAATACAGTGCAATCGCAGGAGCATATCTAAACACATAAAACTAAATATTTTAAAACAAAATTACAGCTTGATATTGTGATCTTCAATTTAAGCAACTTTGCTAATTTATTTTTTTCTAAGCTTCATTATATTTTGAGATTAAAAAAATTTCCTTTTTTTTTTACAGATAAATTTTATTAAAAGGTACTTTTTTCAAGGCACTTTTTTTTAAGATTTTATTTCAAAAGGTACTTATTTTTAAATGGTACTATTGCTAAAAAGGTACATTTTTCAAAAGGTACCTTTTTCACAAAAGAAAAAAAAGGAAATTTTTCTTAAATCTTTTTTCTTAAAAGAACTTCTTGCCATGACAAGAATATGTAAAAATTATTAGAGATTATCCAAATGTGCACTACTTGAGGATCGCACATTCTACATTTTCATGACTTCTTGGGAATTTCTTTTTTACTGGGATTATTTGAAAATTAATTTTTACCATTTGTTTCAATAAGCACCGAGCAGATAATAATTTCTAGGAATATTATTAGTATAAAACTGTTAATAAAACATCAATTGTATGTACTCGTATGTATGTACTCATATGAACGATAATATTTTTCTAAAATTTATATATAAGGTCCGCCAGATAACTTTTTTTTTTTTGAAAACAGGGCGCAAAACATCGAGTGTAGCTTCGGCTGTGTGGCACGCAGCGCCGTCCTGTTGAAACCAAATGTTGCCAATATCCTCCTCTTCAATTTTTGTGAACAAAAATTCGTTCAACATGGCCCAACAACGATCGCCATTGACTGTAACGGCCACTCCTTGCTCATTGGCCCAATTATGCCTCTGGACCAAAATCCGCACCAAACAGTGACTCGTTTTGGGTGCGTCGGCTTTTCAATGTATGCGTGCGGGTTTTCTGTGCCCCAAATGCGACAATTTTGCTTGTTTACATACCCGCCAAGATCAAAATGAGCTTCATCTGAAGAAATGAATTTTTGGCAAAATCGGCATTTTCTGTAAGTCGATCGCAGGCCCACTTAGCGAAGCGTATACACAACCATATTCGTTCAGCGGAAGGATAAAACTAATTATCTGTCAAATCAGACATGAGCTAAGTGTTACCATTTACGAAATAAGCACTAGTTGGTAAAAAAACGTTAGATGGCGGACCCTTTATTATACTTATTTATCTTTCGCAAATCATAAATTTTGATCAAAAAATTAAGTTTGAAAATTATGTCTTTTTGGCTTTTTTTTGTGGTTATGGCACGTTATTGTTAAGTCCTTTTTAACCGACTTCAAAAAAAAAGGAGGATGATATCAATTAGTCTGTATTTTTTTTTTGGCAGTGTTATTTCATAACTCGGTTCATATTAGACCGATTGTTAAAAATTTTCAATTATCTGAGAGGATATAGCTTTGGTGCCATTGCAAAAAAATGGTCGGGGACACGACCACAAATTTATTATTTGATTTTATTATAAGTAGAATACTTATTTGATTGCTGCGAAACCTAGCAAACACCTTTGGTTTTGTAACTACACAATTTTACAGCTGAAAAAATGGGAGGATCTGCGCCCATTAAAATCTGTTATTATATTTGACCTGGTTCTACTTAACCGATTGTTACGAAACTTACCACACACCTTGAGATAAAAAATAGACACAATCTTCCATTTGAAAAAATGGGCGGGGTCGTGCCCATTAAAATTAAATATTTTATTTTAAGTGGTTCTACTGTAGAGATTTTTACAAAGCTTAAAAACACAATATCTTGCATTTAAAAAATGGGCGTAGGCACGCCCATTAAAATTTAATTTTATATCCCATAAATTTTTTTCCAAAATGTTCTATCAGATCTTTGCATTGAACTCGGTTTTTTTTTTGAAGAATTATTGCTTATTATGTAAATGTTTTTTTTAATAAAAAATTTAATGCGGCCCTGATTTGCAACATTTAAAAACATGAGAATTTTTTACGATTTTTTTAATTTTCGTGACGATTTTGAAAAATTTTGTTAAAATTTTTTACGATTTTCAGAAGAAAAAAGAAGCCTAATAGTCCTGGCGATACATGCACTGAAAAGTCAATTGAGTCGAGTCGAGTCTTAAGCCTGGTACTCTGTTCACAATTTCGTGCGAAATGCTGTCAAACTACATATAAAAGTATTTGGTGTGAAATATTTGCGAAATAAATTCGCAAAAGTAGTACTCTGTTCTTGTTGTGAAAAACACGTAAAATCATGTCTTTCCATGCAAAATTAGTCTGGCATCACTTTAGTTTAGCTGCGAAACAACATGAGCAGTGCTTTTTTCGCACGGAATTTTAACAATGTTGCATACTTTCAAGCAATAAAAGCAAGAAATTTATAAAAAAAAAACGCGAGTTGGGCTACATTTAGTGCATGTCAAATTTCACGCGAAATAATCAATGGTGCTGAAAATTTTTCACAACTTTGAACAGAGTACCAGCCTTTATGTAAGAAAAAGAAAAGTTAACATCGTGGTACTCAAGCAGTGAATTATTTAACAGTGTGTGTTTAAAAGCTCTTAATATCAGTGTTGAGTAAATTAAGTGTTTTGATTGGATAATAATTGTACACTGGGGACTTTTTATTTAATTAAAAATGTTCGAACCTATAAAAATAATGTTTTTAAAAGGTAGAAAATGTAATAATATTGAAATAAGAGATATTGCAATTATATGAACTCTCCTCTTCTCTTCCCTCCATCATGCATGACATAACATGATATAAGTTCGCTTCCAAGAAAAATGAATTACCTACACAATCTCATACAACTTGAAATATTGAAATTGTAGGTCTTTGCTTTAAGTTCTATAGCTGGCCAGTTTTTGATTAATGCCATTTTGTAATTATTTTACTTAAAAATCCAAATAAAAGACCATCAATCAATTTTTGACATGTATTCAATATGTAAACGTGTAACGATATAATATGATTTTATATGTTTTTTAAGCATTTTTATACTTATGTAATGCTAAAAGAATACAAATAATTTTCCTTTAGAAATACATATACAAATATAGATACATGGTTATCAAGAAAATAAACATGTTTAGACATGTGACATTGCTATTATCTTTAAATGGCATAACTGTCATATGAAAATGTCCAATATGACATTAGTTTGACACATTTAAAATTAAACGAAGTTTTTTTTAGATTTTTTCATACACGTTTAAGTAGATATGTATGTAAGTGTTTAAGGAAAGGAAAGAAGGAATGGAGAATAATAGTATAAAAGAACAAACTAAATAGGTATTAAGAGGAAATAACTACCTCCATTTTTCTTTCGGCAACAGCATTTCCAGAATTTTAAAAGGCTATTGACAGTTTGCTTAAAAATCCAATTTTATTACATTATTTCTCTGACAATTAAAATCGGCGAAACTATTGAAACCAACTGCTACTTTTGCATTTAACAAAAACCTGCAATGGGTATGAGAAAAAAGCTTTGCAAAAACTTGAAATTCCAATGAAGAGCAGCACATGAACGATGACTTCCAAACCCTTAAAAAATTCATAGCAATTGCGCCAAGCCAGGTGACATGTTTGCAATAAACGTAAGCATGCGATTTTTTTTCCTTTTTTTTTGCTTTTCTGAAATGAAATCCCAAAATTTTGCCTAACTCAGCTCTATTAAAAACAAAATAAAACAAAACAAATTTTCCTACCGTTTTAAAAACTTTTTCTTCATGTGTTATCAGCAAAATGACTAGAAACAATTCCACTATACTCACACATGACTAAAAAGTGTTCAATTTTCAAAAGTTTTTTTATACCTCACATTTTCTACTATAATATTATACTGATTCACATTCATTCATTTATTTTTTTTTTACAGAGCATAATCAAACATATTGTGTTGTAAAGTGAGATTTCTGTTAACTTGCCACCTGTATAGCCTGTAGATTTCATAAGTCCTTCTTTTGCCAGCAGCCACATTTACGAGTAGAATACAGATACACATCGTCATCATCATCATCGGCACTTCATCACATTGTCGGGTTTAGTTTACCGTACAGCCGAAAGTATAGACAGACATACTGACGGTATAAATAAAATGCAAATGTTTGCAAAGTAATGCAGGAGTATAGTACAGGATATTGCTACATGGTATACCAAAATGAAAAAAAAATTGTATGTGTGTATGGCTTTATTTGTTGTGTTCTTTTTCTATGTTTGCCCGATTTACATGTTTAATCAAACCTCAAAACTGATTGAAGATACGCCAGTATGCAGATAAAAAATTTGCAATTATAAATGTCATTGATAATAATCTAAATTGTGAGTGAAATGCAAAGAGCACCCGTATTTTAAAATCAAATCTTTGAGCGCGCTTCTAACAGGCAAGCATCGTAGAATATAATGAGTAAGAGCAAGAAAAGCTGTTAGCTTACCTTCAAATTGTGCAACACAAAGAGGACTCCAAGTTAATCCGAAAAAAATAGGAATCAACTTCTTCACAAGGAATCCCGCTGCGTCTTTCACAAAGTAGAAAGTTACAAATAAGCAACAGAGATTGCGTTGGCTGAAGTAGTTAGCGCATTGACTACAAAACCGAAAGTTCTGTGCTCGAGCCCAGTCTCCGACAAAGTCTTAAATGACCACATCACGCATTTTTCTTATATGCATTAGTGTGGCTTTGTATCAAATATTGTAGAAAAGTTCAAAAGATGAAGGTATGTATATTCAATGGTCACTCAACAGTAGCGCCTTCACCGGATGGTAATGCAACATCAGAACTGCACCCTCCTTCGTCGGCATAATGTAGCACAATCAGCGGCGAAATAAAATACTCATTAAAATGGCTACTAAGCACAGCTTAGTAAACAGAGCATAGCGCAGTTATAAAAAGAATGAAGCTTCCCTATATCTCTTCCTTCACCACCTGCATTCTCTATCACCATCCCGTGCCCTTGTGCCTGAGTGGTAGCGATGCTATCCTCTCAGTCCAGAGGTCGTGGGTTCGGTTCCCACCATAGACCCTGGGTTTTTTCTGCAGACAAGCTAATCGCTTCGCGGGTTGCGTTTGTTCAAAAAAAAAATTTAACACTTATACACAAAAAAAATTCATATTAAAACCTACGAAAACAGGGATAATTTAACTTTCTTCGGCAATGATTTTGCTTCATACATACATATGTATATGTTTCATGTTAATTCAACATGATTTACAGCAATCTTCAAAGAAATTTTTTCCTTTGAAATAACTTTATTTCATGTTATTACTATTAAATCACAATGAAGAATCATCCTAAATTCTGAATATATCATAGAGAGAGAGCTGACTGAAAAAAGCTCAACAAATGAGACTTCTGAGAAAATTATGTGACAGAACCCCAATCAATATTGTAAACAAAGTAAAAGCAAAAATATTTAATAGATGTTTGATAAAGGGATTGCACTCCCTACTCCGACATGAACGGACTGCCTTATGACCATGTAAATTGTGCATTGAACACATAGACAGCCTTCAAACTATTATCGAATATTCGATAGAATGGAAATCTCCTTCATATCTGGTCTATGAGAAAGTATTTGATACCTTATCTAACATAACCGTTTGGAAACCACAAGCCTCTAAAGTAACCCGCACCAAAAATGATTAAGATTACAAAGGAATTGTAAGACAATGCAAAATGTTGCGTCTTTCAAGAGGAAATTACCAGCGACCCAATAACAAAAAGGAGGTGTGACACAAGAAGTTTTCACAAAAGTTTGTTTTTTATTCTCCCTACTTTTCAGGACAGTCCTGGATAACGTTATAACAAGGTCCTCTCAGCAACAACGGGGAATAACATGGAGCTTTTACATTAGAATGGAATAATTCGATTAAGTCGGCGACATTTGCTTCTATTCTCACAACAATCGATGACATTTGCTTCCATTCTCACAACAGTGCAAACCGAAGCATTAAAAACTGGTCCACAAATAGGTATAGAAAAAACGAAAGTGATGAGGATAAATGCCTCGAACAACAGAGCATTCATGATAAACGGCCAGAACCTTGAAGACGTTCCCTCATTTTGTTACCTCGGCGGCGGATCCAAGAACAATATAGAAAATTGTTTTAAATCTGGAATACACTAATTTGATGCCCTTAGTCCGATATGGTGGTCTCCACACAACTTTTAAAGAATAAAGTTAAGCATATTCAATTTATGTGTTGAATCAACTGTTCTATATGGAAGCGAGTTATGGAAAGCAGCTAAAAAGGACATCAACTCACTCCAGGTGCCTATAAACCCCGATGTCTCAGTAGAATTCTAAAGATATTTTTTTCACTCACTATATCTAATGATCGGTTGTGAGTCCAAACAAACCAGGAGACTGTAAACATTGAAATACGGAAAAGGAAACGGTGCTGGTCAGGGTAAACTCTATGGAAACCTTTTGACGACGAGCTATCGAATGGAACCCATGAAATAGCCGGAGAAGAGGCAGACTATCCCAATCATGGCCGCGCCGAATTGAGACATAACCAGTGAAAGTCACTGGTAAAAGTCAGAACGAGATAAAAACGATGTCATCGAATAGAATCGAAGATGGTGTAAATTTCGGTATTCTCCGGACGGGGTTCCTCTCTGAGTACCAACCCGTGTATTCAGGGACAGTAAAGTAATTATCAAAACCTTAATATATGAGAAATATCAATCTCGGAACGGGCTTCAATGTAAGAATGAACTCTTGGTTTTAATTTGTTTAATATGATTTATTCTTTTGCAATGCCTCTGTGTCCCGGAATCCATATTAATTTTTATTTATTCATAGCCATTTTTATTATTATGTTGTTGTTGTTTGGTATGTGATGTGCCAGTTTGGTGCTAAACTAAACCAAGTGTAGCCAGATTGTTGGCAGCGCTGGTAAGCTGGCGTATGCACCGGCTAGGGCTCGCCGTTTTGGGTTGGGTTCTTGCCATTCCAATCTGTGTTCAGAATGCTACATACACATGAATAATAATATAAAAAAAATCATACCAGCATTTGAAGTCTTACGTGTGAAATAATATAAAAATTTTCGGGACCCTCAGTGAACCTTACCTGAAAAGTAATTGCTGTCAAATTGTCCCAAGATGTCCATACATCCAAAATGTATATGTTTACATGTGAGTCGACTGATATTACACGACTCTGGCTGCCCTCCACATTAGGAACCTGTTTTACCAAATTCTTTTTTTCAAGTTGTCAAGTTGTATGAGACGTTCGCGATCGAAATCTTGGCGTTTAAATATATTAAAGGAAACTTGTACTAGTTTTCTTTAATCCATTACAAAAAGATTTCCATCGCTAACGTCTTCTAAAAATCAGGCTGAATATGAATTCAAAATTCTACTGCAGAAAGAGCAAACGAAATCTAACGGGAAAACCGAAATTCACTAAAGGTGATAAAGAAGATCCTATAATTAAAAATATCAAAATTGGTCCTCGTAATAACCAACCATAAGGAGTCGGGAACTCGCCTAACTTGCATGCCATAAATATGACAAGACATTAAAACAATACGTTTGCATTTGGTCAGATTAGAAGACAAATTTATCGTAAATTTTAATATTCAAAGTCGGTTATTCACTCAACCTCTAATTAATTTTTTCCCACTACCCATCCACACTTCTTAAAGATAGAAGATTGGATGTTGATATCTCAAACTAGTAAGACAAGATGTCAGATCATCGGACATATATGCTTGATGTAGTTACAGACGGATCAAATTCGGACAGTGGAATGGATGCTGCAAGTTTTATTACTGGCTTTCAGAAAGAGTATTCATTTAATTGCGATAAAAATAATGTTTAAGTGGTTAAAGTACTATGGGATATATATACAAAGAAGATGACTTTTTCTCAGCTTTTATACAACATCAAATTTTATTTACGAATTCCAGATGTCTCGTAAAGAGATGCTGAGATACAGCCTCCCTGGGTGCAGGTACGCGGAAATTTGCTTGGAACCATCATTGCGAACAGTTTAGCTGAAACAGGGGCTCGACTGCGAATTATACACCGATCAAACAGATCGGAGTCCAACTGAAATTATGCAAGAATCATATATAACAGGAAATTTTCAGAGACGCACAGACAAGATAGTTGAAAGAGGTTACTTGTTCTATCTCCACATGGACTTAGCCATTACACGATCTTAGGTTATCACATAATACTTTAAGGAATTTCAAGGCATAATCTTCGTGTATTACTGAGGCATGTACGCTAGGAGATTAAATCTATTGTACATGGATTGCTGCGAAAAACCTTTCGTAATAAAGAGGAGGAGAAAACCATTGAGCACATTCTCTGTCACAGCCCTGCTCTAACTGGAGAGTCTATATCTACAACGGCTTGCAGGATTATCGGATTAGGACATAGAGAAGGTAAGCTCGTTTATTCGTAACTCAGTTTGGTTTAGTGCTTGTTAAAGCACATTGGTATAAGGAAGGTACTCCTTCCTATCCTTTTTTTCCTCTCAGGTAGCACAACGGAACCTCATTGGACTCAAACGGACAATATCTTGAGGAACTAACAATCCTACATGACTTTCGCAATACCCATAATGCCGACTAGGATCGAAGGTGGCTTTTTGTTAAAGGTTTGGAAGAATCAAAAACTAAACCAGCCAAATTAATATACCATTTGATTGCCGAATTCTCCGGAATTAACTGTTTACATTCGCAAGACAACAAAGTAAATACATATTTATTACTATTTTATATTTAATTGTAAGAAGAACATCCCACGAAGAAAAGAGCTCTAGACGCTGAAGGCACCGGTTGAATATTGCTCTGATCGGAATGGTATCAATTCAGTAAGCATCTGTATTTCATTGACGTGAGAAGGATCATCAATAAATGTTTCTTTGTGAGAATCACTGCTTGATATAAAGTCAACCAGTTAAGGAATCAAAGCAATTTCTCTTACAGCTTCAGTGGAGTTTAAATCGAAAACGGATTTCTCAATGACTGGAAACTTAATCTCAAGTGCACTTCCCTGTCAACTACTACTGCTAGAGCAACAACATAAGATATATGAAAAGCGGAAGCAAATAGCGTATAATTGACGTTAATTTGGCTACTTCAAACTCAATTATAGTTCTTTTAAACTAGTAATATGTACATTCATTGCAGCTCCCACTATATTTGTAATCTTAAAAAAATGTTTAGCAATTAACTTTTGTTTTAAATGCTCTTTACTTTGTTAGACTTAAAATGATGCAGAAAGAAAATTTTTGCTTTCTCTTGCACTGCAATTTTAAATTGCCTGGCAGTTTTTTTTTGCTGTTGTTGTAATATTTTCAAGTATTTAATGGTTCATTTAACAATGAAACACAATACCAGGAAATATGTGTTGTTACAGTCCTTGTTGTTGTGTACAACATGTTTAGTGCAACAACCTAAATTGTGAATGAAGTTAAGTGAGTCAGTAATACTCGTAATTCCATGTACACTTTTATTGTTTTTTCCTTTCTCTCACATTTTGTTTTTTTTTATTATTTGAACATAAATTGTTGCAAACATTAGAATAAGAAACGGAATTTGAAGAATCTTTTGGCAGAAAGACGGAAAAATGAAATTTTTCCTGATGTTTGGAATGGTTTATTTTGCGGACTAAATATTTAGTTGATTATTTCTTTGCGAAATTGGAAAACTGTTGTAATTTAATAATAATTTTGAAGCAAGCAGCATATACATACATACATGCTTACTTATGTTAAATGTGTATAAGGAAATTTAAGAAATTTGATTAAAAAAGAGAAGGGTTTAAATGAAATAATAGAGTAGAAATAAAATGGAAACTAGAGCTACCGCCAGTTCTGCGAGTTTATATTACTTGTGTGATAAACAAAATATGATAAATAAAGTGTAGAGTAATTTGAAATTCGGTTTAACTAGTCCTGTTATTTAATTTCTAGTGCATTCAAGTAGAATTGCGAGATTCTGTCCGAGTTCTAACCTATGTTTTCGTAGCTCTGAATCAATACTAGGTTAGGTTAGGTTAGGAAGGGTATTGCTATAACACACCTCCACTCAGAGACATGGTTGGGTCCATTGTTATTGCCTTCTATTGACACCCGTTAATAATAATATTTAACCCCCTTTGTATCCAAAAGTGCCCCAATTATCTGTCATCAAGCCACTGAATTTCCATGATGAAGCCCTGATACCCTCCATCTTACCGATGCACTTACCGATATCACTAATACTCTCTTGGAAACACATGCTCAGCTATATAAGCGTCTGACGATGCAGCTCTGGGCAATGGAAGGTAGTATGTTCAATAGTTTCTGGTTCCTCTTCATCCCCACTACATTATACAGAAATCTGGAGTAACAGTTTCCCAAATGCTGGTCTTTGCTCTGACGGAGAAGTGACTGGTCAACGTGCCTATTACGACTCGCATCGCATTCCTATTCGTAGCCAGTAAGTTTGGATCTTCCTGACGAAAATTTTGGCTTCCCTAATCCAGCTCTAAGCTGCACAAGATATAACTGATTTGGTGCTCACACTTTTAAGAGTCTTGAACTTGTAACGAGAGTGGAAATGTGTAAACTGCTAAGGTTTATTAAATATATTTGGGAGTCAGTCGTAAAGCAGCTCTGGGCGAGTCAACATCAAGCGTCGTTGGCAATTATCTCTTAAGTGCAACCAGGCCACTGTTGTTTATTGGCCTTCGAGAGTTTTGCGTCTCACTCGCACTGGTTGACTGATCTGCCACGGATAACCGTATATTCTTGCGGTTCTTTTGTTGAATTTCTTTAACAACCACGTTGCTACTTCCTATGTGAAGGCATAGGTCGTGTACAGTCAGTCACAAAGCCTTTTTAAAAAACTGTTAATAACATCTTGGGCATATGGTCTAGCTACCCCGCCCATATTTGTGCAACAATACTTTGCAAATTTACTTTGTAAAGTATTTCTTAAATAAATAAATAAATATTTGGGAGTCATTCGTAACGAACACCACGAGTTAGGGTTCTTGTCATCTGCTGGTATCGCTATGCGAGGTATTCTTAACTCCCCAGACTAACCTAACCTGAGCCTATTTACTGCATTGAAGGTGCTAAAGTGCATCTCCCAATTCGTTTTACATCTATTTATATAAAAAGTTGTATTCTTATTTATTTTGCTTGTGTAGAGTTCAAAGTAGCGGTGATCGAAGAAGGAACATCTTGCACTCTTACTAAACGTTATTAGCAGTGGCCGTTCTCTAAATCCTAATTATCCTGTACTTTCCCAATTGTAATATCTCCTGAAAACATTTTACATTCTTGGCAATAAAATCTCAGCTTGTCACTAAGTTTGTAATATTTGAAATATAATAACTTAATTTTTGTTACAAGTACATACATGTGTTTTTAATTAACACCTTTCAACAAAAATAAGTCTTTGCCTACAATTATAATGTGATTAAGCTAATGAAACACTTTTGATAAATTATAAATATATCATTAATTTACCACGTTATCTATAACGCTTGTCTACACCTTCTCTTACCATCACTCTAACTTTTATTAAAAAAAAATTTTTGTATTAAAAATTTTCCATAGCACAGAATACATTAATGGAAATGAAAATTAACCACAATTTATTTATACAGAAAACAAACAAATTACATAATAATACCTTTTAAAGAAATCCTTGAGGGAAAAGGATTGAAAAAAAAACAACAACATCGAATGTTTAAGCAAACTTTAATATGAAAACTTCTTAGTTTTTCCAGGTTTCTTACGTTATTGTTGGTTAATGCAAGTTGTTGCTAAGGATACGAGAAAAACTTTATATTGTTGACTTGTTTGTAGTTTTAATTACTTTACCTTAGACATCGTAAATAGTTGCAACGTGCTTTTTCTTTTGGTATAAATTTACGAGTATAAACGTAAGGTGATTTTTTTATATATCTTGCTTTTAAATTATGCACAGGGAAAAGGTTTTTGTAGTGCTATAGTCACAATAACTATATTATGTTGCAATGATTTTTAAGTCAGAGACAGCGAGGTCAGGCCTGTATGTCATATAAGTCCAGCTTAATTAAGAAGAGTTCTTTGGGGACTAATAAAATTTTACTTTGTTAGATTTAAAAATTTTATTTAAAACTTTTGCTAATGAAAACAATACATTTCTATGTATCTTCCCTATTTATGCATTTTTTGCTGTTTGTTGTTTGCATACACAAAATTTAATATCCTGCAAAGTAATTTTATCATGAGTTTTTTTCGCTCTAAAGCGACGTGTCCTTTTTTCTAGTTATTTTCTGTCCTGGTGTTCTTTTTTTTTGCACATTTCTTGTTCACTAGTGCATTACGCATATACGGGTAGATAACGTTATCACTCTTACAACATTTTATTGCAATTGTGATACGTTATACATGACACAGTGTATATACACATGTAAGGGAATTATTTTTTTATAAACTATATACAACGTACAAAGAAATTTAATAAACGCCAAACTACTAAATACACACAATGATATCTTATTTTACAAACACATACATACTTGTATATGTATGTACATACCCAGCGGGAAAAAGAAGGAGTACGGATGCCTTCCAAAAGGCCTCTGTACTCCTTCTTTTGGATGTACTACAAGGCCTGCTCGCTCCATCCCATATTCATATCTTTTTTACACACGTTGTCATTGTGAGGTTCCGTTCTCGCTTCTTTCTCAGATATTCTAAAAGGCCTTCAAATTAATGGCTTTTTAAGGGCCTTCCAGAGAATGGCTGTTAAAAGGCCTTCAAAGAAAAGTCATATTGAAAGGGGTTTAATAACGGTTTTCAACTGCTGGGGCAGTGTTGAAATACAAGTAAAATAGTTGTGAAAATATATTTTTTATATGAATATAAAATATTTTCCCAAATGTTTTACTGGTATTACAGCACTTGTAAGTTTTGAGAAACAGGTCCGAGGTATTCAATATATTCATTTATACATATAGTGTTTTGACGTTTATTTTGTGATCAAAAGGGTCGAATATATTGAAAGGAAACTCCTGAAAATAACAAGAAGCCACATAGTGTACATAATATTGATCGACCAAAACAACTGTCTTATTCAACGTATAAAACTAAACTAAAATGATTTACGTTTTCTTTCCTTAATCGCTCTGTATTTGTTATTTTTATATGAAATTTTGTTTCTTATAACGGCATCTGAAGTCTTTTGCTTTTGCTTTGCCAAAAAAAAAGCAAAACAAAATACTTTACTCCTTTTGTTCTCCCTTCTTATAGAAGAGAATGTGGTATGTGATCCAATTTTTTTTAATAAAGAGGCGAAGTCTTCTATGAGGCCTTCTTAAGAAGTTACATAAGAAGGTTAACTGAGCCAAAAACTTGAATTCTTTTGCTTTTGTTTTGGTAAAATAACAAAACAAAAAATGTTACTCCTTCTCTTCTCCCTTCTCATAGAAGGGAATGTAGAATGTGTACCTTATCTTTTATGCGGAAAAACCGAGGCCTTCTATAAGGCATTCTTTAGCAGTTTGATAAGAATGCTAATTGAGTCGAAAAAATTCCTGAGCAGGCCTCTAATAAGGCCTGAAGTAAGAAGGCCTTCTTAGTTTTACCTCTGGGTAAGTAAATATCGAAATATATGTATGTGTGTATTAGGGATGCCAATCCCGAAACGCCGATCCCGAAAATCCCGGGATTGGTATTATTGCTTTTATCTCCTTTAAGACACTTTGTAAGAGTATATATTTATTCCTTTAACTCCCACTGGAGCATAGGATGCCAACAATAGCCATCTTCCATCTCACTCGATTTCGAGGTACATATATATCTAAGTTGATTCCATGTTAACCCAATAGATCTCATTTCGTTTTCTGTGGAACGTCTCCAAGTTGTGCATGGTCTACCAATTCTTCCTCCAAGTTGTCCATGGTCTACCAACTGTTCTTCCTGCTTGGGCAAACGGATTCTAACACAACGCAATATTATTAACCTCGTGACATAGTACATGCCCAATCCACAGCCATTTACGTTTTCGAATTTCGGAAGCCACATCCATTTGATTTGCTTGGCGTAGAGGCTCTACATTCGTTATTATACGCGGCCAGAAAATAAGTAAAATTCGTCGGAGACAACGGTTTAGAAAGGTTTGTAGTCGACAGGTAACAGCTCTGTTAACCTTCCAAGTGATGCATATGCATATATGCCAAATCGAAGCCAAAATTCCAAATGCCGTTCTTGCTCTGCTGATAGCAATAAAGTACTGCTCCCATTTTAATGCTGAAAACTTTTTCACTGTTAATATTCATTTTTATATTGGTTGGCGTATTTCAACTTCGACCATGAAATTTAGGTCCTAGATTACAGAACAAATATTGCGGTATTTTTTAATCTATTACAAAAACCTCGTAGTCAAATTCAAGATACGCTTACCACGACAAAGGGAATTGTCTGCCACTGAAATTGTTCAATTCTAAGGATGGATAACAAAAAGAAAAGTCACCAAAAAGTATGACTATATTATAAATGCTAAAGAAGGTACATACATATGTACGAGTATTAATCACATACAATTTAGTTGTAACGTTTTAAAAAATTCACCCCGAGTTGGTCTTTCTTAGCAGTACATACACATAATACTATGATTTATTTTTAAAAAGTTTTTGTAACCTTACATTTTTACACACACAGGCATTATTTTATTATTAACTTTTTAATCAATAACTTAAAAGATGTCCTTTGTTTTTGAAAAGTTTCCTCTTCTCATCATCAATTGCTTGCTCATTTGTGTAGATTGAAGTGTGAATTTCCTGCCAGGCAAACGTATGTATAATAATATAGGGTCCGCCAGATAACTTTTTTTTTGAAAACAGGGCGCAAAACATCGAGTGTAGCTTCGGCTGTGTGGCACGTAGCACCGTCCTGTTGAAACCAAATGTTGCCAATATCCTCCTCTATTCTCTTCAATTTTTGTGAACAACAATTCGTTGAATATGACCCGATAACGATCGCCATTGACTGTAACGGCCACTCCTTGCTCATTGGCCCAATTATGCCTCTGGACCAAAATCCGCACCAAACAGTGACTCGTTTTGGGTGCGTCGGCTTTTCAATGTATGCGTGCGGGTTTTCTGTGCCCCAAATGCGACAATTTTGCTTGTTTACATACCCGCCAATATCAAAATGAGCTTCATCTGAAAAGATGATTTTTTTTGGCATAATCGTCATCTTCTGTAAGTCGATCGCAGGCAATATTTCCCAGCGTTGTTCAAGCGTATACGCAACCATATTCGTTCAGCGGAAGGATAAAACTAATTATCTGTCAAATTAGACATGAGCTAAGTATTACCATTTATGAAATAAGCACTAGTTGGTAAAAAAAACGTCAGATGGCGGATCCTATACATTTACACTAGCCCTCAGCAAAACTATGCATGTATGTACATATATGAGTTCATAGGATTGAAATAACTGTGCAGGGTATAAGTGTATTCCCACAATCATTGATTAACCCAAAGTGAAACAGAGAGGAAAACACAGACTAGCAAATACACACATAAACCAAACTTACACATACACTCTCTTAGAGTAACTTCCCTGTAGGAAGTGTGAATATGTAGTAAAACAGTACCGATTTACTATTGACTTGGTCATCATCTGTACTACTGACTACAGATAATAAATGGTTTTTTAAATGTCTGTAGCAAACATTTAACATGTTCGTGTTATTGAAAATTTACTACTGACGTTGGTACTATTGACTAGCTACTTATTTTGGGAATTATGCTCTTTGTATAAAAAAGATTATGCCGATGACAAGTTATCACTCAACTGCCGCCGCCGAGAGTGTATATCTGGAAAAATATTTCTACTCATCAAACACCGTTTACAATGTCGCCGAAAGGTCACCAAAAAATATTCGACAAAATTGGGAACTTGGAGACACTTAACTTAAAGCTTCCTACAGGGTTGCAATAGGAAAACGACTTGTTGAGTCTTCTTTTCTCAATAGTATAGAGTCTATACATAGTCAATACATTGCCTTTTATTTTTCTCACACAAAGAGACCCACAAACAAAAGCATTCAAAATTTCATATGAGCAAATGGAAAAATAATTTAAAATTTTCTTTTACATTAATAGTGGGTAGATAAAAACTAAATGCAGCCATGTAAATGAAATTCAATTAAGAAATTATTTTTTTACAAATGTTTTCTGTTATATCTCGGTGGCATAAGCACTTTATATTATTAAATTACTAGATGAGCCCGGCAAACGTTGTCTTACCCTCAATAAATTTTTTTTTAACTATAAATTACTCCATACAGTGGTCACTTGTTGGGTCAAAAACAAAACGAAAACCTACCCGGTATTGACCCGAACCTGTGTTGAAAATTTCAGATCCACAGTTGTATAGTTCCAGAAATTATGCGTTCGTAAAAAACACACACTGCGATTTTATATATATGTATAAAGGCACATTAATATGTGTGATTGTGGTTGTAATTCAGAAATTTTTATGCAACGATACTTGTTGAAAATATACGGCAATAGTTTCAATAATATTATAGTTCAACTCCTTATTTAAAAAGAACTTTAAAACTTCAAACTCTATAGAGAATGTTCTTAATATAAGGAAATATTTTTTTAAGGGAAAGTTATTGCTCCATCAATATAAATTCAAACGAATTATTAGCAAATTTTTTTTAATATTTTTTTTTTAATTTTTAAAATACAATACTGATATAAATAGTTTTTTATATTTATTGTCAAGTTTTCCTATATTATTTTTTTTTCAATATAAAATTCTAAAATAAATAGAAATTCGAAAAATTTTACCGAGTGAAAGGATTCTTTCGAACATTGTATAAATTTTTATATTAATACGAGAGTGACTTTTCTAATGAATTAGAAGTTGTTTGAGCTCTATACACTTTTCCCAGCGTTTCTCCAATTTTTTGTATCCCTTCCAAAATGTAAGATTTGTCGAGGCCATCAAAATAAGTATTAGTTTGAACGATAATTTCACCGTGGAAGTCAAAGGTCTTTCCGCCGAGCCATTTCTTAAGGTTAAGGAGAACTTGGGGCTGAGTCCGATGAATAGGGGGCTAAGGGGGCAATTCAAGGTATTTTGCATGGAAACTGCACCTTTGCATTGTTCTGATGGAAAATAACTTTTTATTAGTCAAAGGCGATCGTGTGGCGGATTGGTAGCGTTGGCTGAAGTAGTTAGCACGTTGACTACAAAACCGAAAGTCTGTGGTTCCAGCCCGGTCACCGACAATCATTAAATAGCAACGCCACGCATTTTTCTGATGTCCATTAGTGTCCGTTAGCTCAAATGATGAAGGCATAGACAATTGTGACGGATGTACACCGGCATAAGCGGATACTAGTCCTAATGTAACATCAGAGCGCTCTCCATCAGCAAAGTAAAAGCTTTGAACATTTAACACAGCTCATTGACATCAGAGGCGCTGCAACACTGCCTTAAAAATAAAAAACATACAAAAATCAGAATTGTAAAATAATGAAGCTTTCCTCTATCTCTTCCTTCAGCAGCTGTTTTCTCTATCACTATCCCTTTCCTCATCATCCACATGAACATCCTCCGATTGCGGAATACCAACTCACTAACCATCGTTGCTGTAGCCACATTTTTGAAAAAATAAGCTCCAAGGATCCCACTGGATCAAAAACGCATCGAACAGTCAGACGTTGAGAATGGAGCGGCTTTTCAACAACCCGAGTAGTTCTTGCGTTTTCTAAGCCAGAATTCTGAAAATTATCTCGTTATCGTTGCCTCCGAGTGACATTGGTCTACTCACTCGAGATGATTTTTCTATGAAATTTCGGATAAGTTTGAGGCATTTTAACAACCAACTAATCAGCAAAGACACGATGTTGTCTTTACTGGATTCAGTAACTTTTATCACGATAATCGTATCGCTATAATAAAGATAACGAAAATTTAACGATTTTGCTATTACGTAACATCTTTTGACATATTCGCCGTCGGTTGCATTTAAAAAATAACAATGAAATAACAAGCTCAAATTCATTTAGATTTTTTTTAATTCTTTTTTGTGCTTTTCGCTTATTTTGACATTTTGTATGCAGGGATGCCACATGATATACAATTTTATATCATGTGGCGAGTAAGATGCAGATGTCGAATATCGAAAAAAATATACAACAGAATCACATTATCGTTACCGCAAACGAATAATTATATCGATAAATATTAAGATCCAGGTACTGGTATTAACTGAACTTTAAAAGCCCCAGGACTTAAGACTTTCTGCAAAATATGTGGTAATGTCGGTTGTGCAATCTCCAATTCTAAAGATCGACGAGAAATGGACAAACCTGAGTTTTTCTCAACATTATGAACTCTCTCAGTGGTTTTCGAAGACCGTGCACGAGTTCGATTCTTCGCATCAGTAGCCTGTTCCAACAGCTAAAATTTGTCTACCAGTTTCACAATTGCTGATCGAGAAGGTGCTTCACGACGTCACAAAAATGCTTTAGTTTTGCGAATTGTGACCTCGAATTTTTCACCATTTTTGTAGTGAATTTTAATAATAATATCAATACGTTGTTGAAGCGTAATCGTTACATTTAAAATTATTAATGGCGTAGTTTTTACCATGGTTTTTACTTGTCATCTGTCCAGTAGTTATAGGCTGAATCGTGACAACTATTAAAATGGCGGGGTATTGAAAATGAAACGTTTTATTGGAGCACCCTGTATATGCCATCAATCATACTTATGTATGTATGTACTAATTCGCCTTTTCATCTCCTCTTTAATGTTTGATCCAAAGAATAAGTTTGATTGATTAAAACGTTTCTTTGCTATAATACAAAAAAGCTTTTTTATTTCATTTAGGTTTTGAGTAGACAGATTTCTCTACTAAAAAAAAAAACTTTGGAACAGGGAGGATATACGAGTATAATCAACATAACAAATAAGTTTATGTACATAATAGACGTGGTTCGGTATCAATCACTCAAGCCAATTTTATTATTCACTTTCTTACCTTTCCTTCATGTCTGGCCATACTTTAAAAATTTCTATACTATTAATCTTATGAAAAACACTCCCTGATTTATGCATTAAACATGTGAATTCGCCACAATTAAATTTTATACAATTATGAACAAATATGAAGGACTTTCATTGGCACTGTTTCAATTTAAAAAAAATATCGATTTGTGTATTTTCCCCGCTATAATTACAAATGTTTACATTGTTCTTTTTTAATTGTAGGCTTTACCATAAAGCATATTTACACGACCACTTAATGTACCCTTCATCAGAAATTTTAAGGATATTTTTTTTAGTTTGTCATTCCGTTTGTAATTTCCACAACACATCTACATTTATATGCGAACCCCATAAAGTATATATGTATATTCAAGGTCCCTACAGATGGTATAATCGAACAAGCGGTGTCGCGACATGTCGGTCTATTCGTCTGTCTGTACTTGAAATCGATTTTCCGTAGCCTACTGAAAAGTTAGATACTTCGATTTTGGACTAATTGATGTGTCAGGCTTTATCTTAGATCGATTGGTATTGAAAATCAGCAAAATCAAAACAGCGGTTTCCGATATTGATACTGTTTTACTATAAGCCAGGGCTGGAAAATAGGATTTTTTTGGTTTATAAAATGTTTTCAAATTGTAGTACAAAGTTTGAGACTTGCCTAATGGTATAAAATTCTAACACAAATTAATTCGTAAGGGATATGTAGTACACACACAGAAAAAAATGGCATAAAATCTACAGGTAAAGATTTTGATTGGAAATCATATTATACTTATTAGATAAAATATGTTGTTGAAGTTGGTTGCACTGTTGTGGTCAGTGATGCGACTTATGTTCTTGTTTTCTTGTTGTTTGCTTTGTTATTCGCTTTGTGTAAATAGCCGACAAACTTGGCATCAACAAAGAAAATGTCGTGCTGCTGTCTAGTAAACATTATAGTATTGTAGTCGCAGGGTCGCAGGTTAGATTCCTGCCGGAGACTGTGGGTGTTTCAGCAGACAAGCTAAAGTATCTTCGCAGTTTGTGATTGTTTTTTTTAACAATAACTATTTGCTATCAAATATAATTTATGTGAAATCATCAATTATATTCATGATAACATTTATTTAGCGAGTATCTAAAAAATATTTAAGCGCATTGACTATCACGTGATGAGATCGAATTCAAATCGTGGCCGGGGAAGGCAACTATACATATAGGGTGTTTTTTTAGAGGTATAGAACTTCGAATTGAAATAAAACACAAGAAAATCGTTTTAATGTCCATCAATTTGGCTTTATTGGAAGGATAATTTTATGCCATTAACGTTTAAATATGATTTCGGGCATGTGGCCGCCGCGGCTGGATCGAATAAAGCCAATTCTACAGGTCCAATTTTCAACCACTTTTTCGAGCATATGGGGCCGTATGTTGGCAATAACGCCACGAATGTTGGCTTCCAAGTCCCCTAACGTTTCTGGTTTGTTGGAGTAGACGAGCGACTTCACATATCCCCAAAGAAAATAATCCAATGGTGTCAAATCACACGATCTTGGTGGCCAATTGACCGGTTAACCGAATTAATTGCTCTGATGGACGATTATGTCGACTATAAAATGGACGGAGCTTGCGGTAAACTTCGCGAACTGAACCATTATTTTCGAAATAAATTTGCACGATTTGCAAGCGTTGTTCTTTTGTCAACCTGTTCATGATGAAATGGCAAACCAAACTAAATATTATTCACTTGACAGCTGACAAAATGGCCGCAAGTTAAAAAAGTGATGCCAACTTAAAGTTCTATACCTCAATAAAAAACACCCTATACAACACATACGCATTTTCCTGATTTATAATCACGTTAGTTAAACAATTAATAAAATAAAATGACTACATTAAAATTAAATTCACGTTGTTAACTTTGATTCTACATGATTCTTCATTTCGATTTAACAGTACTAAAATATCAAATGAACATGAAACAAGTTTATTTCAATAGGACAAATTTTCATTGAAGGTTACTGTAGAGACCAACGAGAGAAATGTATTGGTGTATGTGTATTTATTTGTATAAGAAGCCGATTGAAGTTCTGCACTTTTGTGCTACTTTGGCCAGCTATGGTGTAAAGCATGTTGAATTAACATGAAACACATATGTATGCAGCAAAATCATTATCAATAAATGTTAAATTACGCAATTTTTCTGTTTGCATACGAAAGTTTTTTCATAATGTGTTTCATGGTTTATCTTTAGTCTATGTATTTGTATATGCATGTATTTGTGAAGGGTATATAAAGTACGGCTTAGCCGAATATAGCACTCTTACTTGTTTCATTAATTTACTTAATTTCTTTGCATTCTTCTATAACAATATTGTATTTATAAGGCAAAATAAATGCATTATTGAATTGAAATCAATATGCTAGTGTATTCAATCAAGAAAAATACACATACACATGATAATTATTAAAATTAATTGTTCATTTTGGAGAACAATAAACAGATACCAGTAAAATAATTTAAAAAAGTAACGTGAATAAAGCGCAAAAGCATATTATGTGTTTCATTTAAAACTTTTCAAATTGTACGTTCATTTATCTTCATTAAACCAAAACCATTGGCAGTGAAAAATTAAATGTTCATACGAGCGTAATTTTAATGAATACAAAACCATATTTAAAGCAAGCATGAAGTTGCACAAAAATTTGGTTTCGATTACAGTGGGCAGAGGGATTTTACATACATATGTACATATATACAACAAGTGGTTGACATTAGAGATACGAGTATGTACAACAACATTTTTTGCACGCACAAGGATACAATATATTATGCAATGGTTACATTTTGATTATTTGAATAATCGAACCAAAACAACAATATTTCACAATATTTCATTTGGAAAAATATGTCGGCCAAGGGCAATGACTCGCTGGGAATATCGTGAAACCACCATCGAATCACGCCATAGTTACAGTTGCTAAGATGACACACTGGTTTTATACGAGTGCTGTACAACCAATCATCATGTACGTATCACCACATTAAGGTGAACATTTTAGAAAAGAATGTCCATCAAAAAATATATAGATATATGCTGCATCCACATTTGTGGTGCAATAAGAACCACATACACTGATGGAAAGCAATATATCAATTGCGCCAATTGATGTACGGGTTAAATATAAAGCATCTTCGGCGGCGACATGACTGATAGTAATGGGAGAGGTTTCTGTTAGTTGAAATAGATCGTGCGTTGACTGCAAAACAGAAGACCGTCTTCGAAAGCCCGAGTTCAATTTTCTTGGACAGACTCAGTCATATCAAGATCATAAATTTTTCTGATACGTACTAGTGTCACAGCGTCTTTCTTCGTCGCTATTTGCAGTAATGCATCGTCGGCGAAGTAAAATAACTAACAAAATTGCTTAAAAAGTAATCCACCTACTTAACACTAGAGGCGCTGCAACGATGCTTTAAAAATTAAGAAAACGCACAATAGCAGAGCTGTAAAATATGTTTAGCTTAATAATCACCAGCTGTAATCTCTTTACTATCCCTTTCTTAAATAAGGTAACATATTAATTGTTTGAGAACATACAACCAAATAACAAATAATAATACATATCTTAGCCAGGGGCAAAGTTACCATTCTCATGTCTAATAAAATCCCAATTAAATATGTACAAACAAAATGTATCACTACAACATCAGAAAGCATGGACTGGAAGAGAGCAACAATAACAGGAAATAATCATACTGCCCTACATACAGACGGGTACAAAATTGTAACCGATCGGGTAGCGAAATTTACGAAAAGCTTAAGCTACACAATTTTCGAACTTAATTTTTTGTTCGTAAATATTAGATTTTCGTCAAAAAACGAGTTTACAATGCAGATTCGGTTAACGCAACCAATAGAAATTTTGGGCTGTTGCGAAAACCGAGTAAATAATTTCTATGACTGTTTTCCACTAAAAGGCTTATTTAAATCAAATAAAAAGAATCAAAGCTTAACTTTTAAAATACATGAATGCATTTGCCACGAACTTCTTTAGTACTTGTTGTTGATTTATGAATTTTGTATTCATTGCAAATCGTTTTCACAGCTATGTCACTTTCAAGTGTTTTCAGAATTTCGCTCTTTTGCTTTATTGTTAGTTACACAAATTTTGTTACTACAGGCATTTTGTTTATCTTACTAGAACAACTGCTCACAACCAAAAAATTTTTAAACAGAAGCACCATGCAAAAATTCTTTATAATTCCTAGAATAGCGGTAAATCAAAATGATTTTTGTACGTTATCATAAGATTTAATGCACAAAGGCTTATAGTTTTTAATTTATTTATAAAAAACTAAAGTAAAAAAACAAAACGAAAGAGAGAATCTTAACTTTCTTTGCAAAGTTGCATTAATTGAGGTTTTGTTTTTTGAAAAGTTGCGTTAACAGAGTCACCAATGTTAAGAATATCAAGCGTATCCAGGGTTGCGTTAACCGAATCTGCACTGTATGTTATTTAAGAGCGCAAAACTTGATCTAACGGCATGAGGGTAATACGTAATGGATTGGGTCAACATTGATTGGCCCTCTTTTTAACCTAAACTAATGTAAATATTAACTCCATTTGTTTAAATTATGGAGTCCTTTTCCAACTTAGGCTATTTTAATTTATTAAATTTTCCATTTGAATTTTCCCAAGTGCCTTTGACTTCAAATAATTTTGGCTACTTCTGAGTTTGCTTGACCGAAACTTCCGTTTTCACATACAACAACTCTTTCTTCTTTTGCATGCTTTTTTACTAATACGTACAAATTATTTTTAATCTTTATTAAAGCCAAAAATCATCATCAATATAAATATGTATGTACATATGTATCTATGTGCTTATATCACAAAAGCCAAAAATAAAACATGCCCGTATTAATAAAGACAAAGAACCTACCTGTAGCTGCATATGTATGTATGTAAATATGTGAAATTTAATTAAAATTTTATGTCCTAACATTGTTTTGAGTCTTAGAAAACAAGCCATTTCCCGAAAGCATAACATAGTTTAATGATGAATTTGATGTTTTGTTTTTACAAAACAACAACCAAAAAATTATAGATACGTTTATTATGTTAGCATACTTTGTGGCTGAAAGGACAACAGCAACAAGCCGAGCAAGAGTGTGCACTGTAGATAGCAAGTAAGTGAATAAATTTTAAATATGAATAAATGTGTTTACAAAGAAAAATAATATGCATGTGTGTGTGAGAATACGTGTATGTAATATTTTCTCAACCCCTAAAAGCCACAACTTGTTGTTCAAAATAACAAAAACAATTTAAAAATAAACCAAAAACCATATAACAGCAGCCATTACAAACTCCCGCCCCTCCTATACCAACACACTCATCATTTAACAAACACAAACAAAATAAAAATACAAATAAGCTCCTCAAACCTACAATGAAAAATAGAGTGCACCCGTTAGTTAACAACGAGCGAGTTTTTATGAGTATGCATTTGGGTGTGTGCGTGTATGTGTGTGTGTGTGAAACTGTGTTGCTTTGTTTACTTTCTGATAAAATGAGTAAAATAGTGTATAACTGTTTTTAGTGCTTTTCTTTTCCTTTTTCGTTGGCACCAATGATGCCAACTTAAGGCTTTTCATAATTCGGCAAAAATACAGATACGAGTAACATATTTGCATTTGGCACTCAATTAACGTTCCGAATATAAAAAAATATTTGTTGGTGAATTATTTAAATTATTTATTTTACCTCCACCACGAGAAAATTACTTTCTAAAAAAAATTTTTTTTAGGTACAGTGTGACAAAAAAACATTTTTAAAATGAAAAAAATTCCATATTAAGAATTCTAAGTCGACATATGTATTTCAAAGCAATAAAAAATTCGTCTTTCATTATCCTTGATTTCAGTTAATTAATCAAAATTTTTTAAGGAAGGTTGGCATCACTGGGTGTTTCTTTTGATATTGTGCAGAGTTTCCAAAGCCAACAGAGCGGCTGGTGCGAACAAGGGTGTAAATTAAATCAGTATTGACACAAAAAATAAATATGCAGCTTTAGTTTGTGTTTTGTTGCCGAAAAAATATGCTACAGAGTTTAGAAACAGTAAAATCTTTGAGAAAAACGTATCTCTAACAGAAAAAAATTACATAGGAGTAAAATTTTATGTAATTTTTGTATATAGATGCCACTGTTGAAGACATACGAATATACAATACGGTTTACAACAATAAATAATGTTAATAAAAGCATAAAATACATCAAAGGATTTTATTGTAACAGAATGAATTAAATCAACAAAGATTGATAAAACATTTATGCAAAAGAGAAAATTTTGTTTACGACTAATTGAATTTTTTTTTCGAATATTTTAGAGCAGAGCACATCATTTGTATACATTTAAGGTTTTTGAACAAAATGTTACATACAACGCTTAGGATTTATTTATTTGGCCCAATATTGACTTAAAAGTCAATTTGATGATAGAGGGTGTCTCAGAAGAATCTTTAATTTAGTGAACCGATTGCAAAATAGGTAAACCCTTCATCAAAACTATTTGCACTATTTAGCAGCTTACACACAAAAAAGTAATATGAATGATTTTGTAATATCAATTAAAATATTTGTAATATCAATTAAAAAAATTAATTAAAATTTCACTTATAAACAATTTGATAATACCAATTAAGTTTTTCCACTCCACTTTTTTTTTACTACAAATTACATTACACTGTGGTCACTTGTTCGGTCAAAAACAAAACAAAAATGTACTGGGTATGACCCGAACATGTGTGGAAAGTTTCAGCTCCACAGCTCTTATAGTTCCAGAGATCATGCGTTACCAACAAGCACACACAATGATTTTATATATATATAGAAGATTTAAATGCACAATTTGGGAAACTATTTCTTAAAAATAACATCATCCAATGCAATCCCTTGCATTGTCGCCACTAGTTTGATAGAGTGGTAAATTTTATGTGGTTCGCCAGTTAGACTCTGAGATGGCTGTCATTTCGTAATGCATATTTTCTTTTAAAAGCGCCAAGCAAGTCAGTTTATTGGGGTAAACTTCAAATTTGAGATAGGTTAGGTTAGGTAAGGGTGGCAGTCACTTAAACCCTTCTGGCCCATTGTGATGCTACAAAGATTCTGCTTATACGGAGTAACCACTGCTGAACCAACCCGAGATCCATATGAAGGTACTAATCCGTTGCAGTTCAACACTGGCAACATCAGAAAGCTACCGGAACTCAAGAGAGCCTATAGCGGCCGTTTTCTTTCTCGCTAGTCCTCCAGGAAATTCAATTAAATTCCAAATACTTATTTCTTGGAACTTTTTTCTACTTTTTACATGAAGTGAAATTTCCTGTATATTAAACACTTATTTAAAATTAGTATCACTCATACGTGTTTTTGTAAAAATCCATACCCAACAATTATCTATTAAAACATTAATGATAAAAAGAACTCTGTTCTTTATGACCGAAAATAATATTAAAAATTGTGTAGTAATGTGCAAAACGAAATAAAATATTTATACAACTCATTTAATTTAATTAAATACACATTTTGGAAACATAAAACATTAACATTGAGCTGCAAATAAAAAAATAATTTGACAAATAAGAGGATTATGGTCGAAAACAGAAACGACTCTATGGCAAGCTAAAGAGGAAAAATCTTGAAGCATGAGAAATTTAATTTATTAATGCAAAAGCTAGAAAGTAAGGAATTTCTATGGTTTAAAAATAATAAATTATTAAGCTGAAATAAAAATTCATATAAATGCATTTTTAAAATATTAATTTTACATATTGCGCATACACATGTGGAAATACTTTTGTTGAATGAAAATAAAGGAAACTTTAGTAAGTAATTTCAATCAAATCATGTTTAATCTTGGTGGAAACTTCCAATAAATTGTGTATATACATATACATATATGGCACAAATAATATTAGCGAAGTCAGCGGAGGTACAGAAAATTTATAACATTTATTCATGGTCCTTCGGACTATGATTTTCTAATAGTTCTAAGTAACCTGCCCCAAAATCAATAGTTAAAAGATGATATTGAACGAGTGTTTGCTACTAAGGACAAAAATCAAAACAACCAAAGGCATTATTCGACGCTTCTAGCTCTGTGGTAGCTGTCCTAACAGATGTTTCTCCAAGTTAAAGAGACTTTAGCCACATGCAAAGTTTACAATGGTGCAGCAGCAATTAGAACATTCAGGTTATAAGTGCAGAAAATACAAACGTACACCTGCACTGTAATTGATGGTCCTTCGATCTGTGGTTGCCAATATTAATGAGTTTGTCAATTGTGCTCTTAAAATTCGAACCACTACTGTACTGGGGCGCCATATTGAAATATTACTCAATTCGCAATAGAAGAAACACAGACAGAGTTTGCAAGAGCAATTACCGCTCACAAAATTGTTTCAACAAACAACATTTTTCATTATTTAACAATATTCTGTAGGGTATTTGTGTTTACCAAAAACCACAATGAACTTTAGGAAATATAAATTAAATTTTTTTATATAGCAGGAATTATATTGGCATTGTTGTATTACAAGAGTATTTTTAATATAAATATGTATATATGGGGCATTCCATCCCAAGTCGGAAATTGTTTTTATTTCCCCAATTTTGTGATATTTTTAGTGTCGCTCACAAGTGCTCCTCTCTGGTAAATTTGGGGATATTAACTTTTTTTAGTTTTTTGTTTATAACTTTCTAATCATGGCCCGTCTAAAGTAAAATTTGTTTGTGAAATTTTCGTTTTTAGATAATTTTTTTTACAGAAAAATATGTTTTTGATTAAGATTTTTGGATTTTAAATTTTATATCGTGTTTTTGTTAGGTTAGGTTGAAAAGGGGAGCCATTACACTACTGTCCGGGAGCATACACAAAAGCCAGTATAGGCCTGTTGTGCGCTCTCATGTACATTAACAAACGAACCTCACCTTTATATATAGAAACTCAGTATCGTTCACGTAGTCCCTCAAACTTTTTCGGTCAATACCTAAGGTGGTTAATGTCCTGTAACGTGTCATTCCCAGGATGATAGCATGGGCACAGACTGTACAATGACAAAAGAAGTGCTCCATTGTCCTCTATGCATGCCCTGCACTCATTGTCATTAATGGCGCCAATCCGGTACAAATGCCCTCGTAATTGAGTGCCGGTCAACTTTCCTACCTCGGGCTAGTTTGGTTTCAACAGTCCCCTTGTTTTGTCTTCGACCGAGTCGCCCCATAGAGCCTTGGTTAGATTACCCACAGTATTACAACTGTAACGTGTACTGTCCACAACGTCTTGGCCTTTTTCGCCAGTTCGTTTGCACGTTCATTTCCGGTTAAGTCGAGTGGGCCAGCACCCATACAAGACGAATGTTGTCATGTACTGCGTATTCGTTAATCATATTCTTGCAATCTAAAAGGGTCCTACAATTTACTCTTTTGGTTGTGATTGTCCTAATTGCCAACTTGCTGTCAGTACATATATTACCATCAGTGGCCCTAATATTCACACTGATCCATTTTAAAACCTCCGTGATCGCACGAACCTCCTCCTGGCAGCAAACTCCCACGGGTTTTTGTTTCCGGCTTCGATTTACCCAGGAGTGTCTTTCTGGTATCAATGTCTCGCATTCAGCTATAATCCTAGTCTCACGTACTCGCTCGGATATTTCCAAAGTCTGGTCGTATCCGTCCAGTGACGTCCATATGTTCTGATGGTATGGTATGTTGTCTTGTCCGTTTTGTAGCAAGATCAGCTTCCTATCTAATACCTAACAAACTGCAAGTATTTTATGCAACACTGCTCAACATACATGTGGACATTTTCACGGGAAAGTCCCCTTTTTTGTCGCGTGCGACAGCAAACAATTAAGCTTGTATTTCAGAACAATGTGGCTAGATTATTCTTAAACTATAACCTAATGTAGAGCTGCTGACTGACTACACAAATGTATAAAGAATTAAAAAAAATTTAAATTTATTTGTTTGATGTCGCACGGGATAAAAAAGTGGAATTTACCGTGGAAATGCCCATATCTTTTCACCGCCTAATAATACTCGTATGCTATAAAACTTACATGAATCATTTTCCGCATTAGCACACTTATTATTATTATGATTTAACAAATACCAGCATATTTACCTAAAACGAAAAATACAAATAAAAGAAAGAAATATTTAGTAAAAATTTAAATAATATTTAAAAGAATTTCAATTATTTATAAATTTATTTCTCTAATAGTTGACAGCATAAGTAATAAGCATAAAAGGATTTATTACTACAACAATTTAATTGATTTTACATACACATTTTGATAATAAAAGGAGATTTTTAGTTTCTTTTCAGAGAAAGTTTTATAAAATACACACACATGCATGTGTATGTATGTATGTATATGTAAATATGTGTGTGTATGCAGGCATTTGTGTGCTTCAAAAAAAAAAGTAATCTTTGCATAAATGCTTTTATTGTTTTCCCCATACACTTGATTCTAGTCTCTTGTTATTTTTATTACATTTTGCCATAAATTTATTATAAAAAAAAAAGAAAAAAGTCTGCTCGAGAATGTGTTATAAGTCTGGTATGTGTCTACGAATTTATGGCAGCCAGCACAGAAAAAGCAAAAAACAAACATTCAATAAAATGGCTAGCAAAGAATAATAAAAATTAACACTCTTTTGTAAGACTATTATAAGCCTATAATAACATGTTGTTAGAGTATCAAGTCAGAGACGACAAATAACTCATATTAACGAGGGTGCTGCCAAAGTCAAAATAATAGAAGAGGGATTTAAATGGTTAAATTATAAAAAATTAACTAAAATATGTTGTATTAAATCGAAAGGAAAGCTCACACAAAATGAAATTAGAAGGATTACCAAATAAATCATAGTCTACCTCACAAGCTAATAATTCCAGCCTGGCGAAAATTTCCTTATTTCACCAGTTGTCACTAATATTATCAAATATAATCAAAAGCTTACTAAAGTGGAAAATAAAATGGAAAAAGATTGCTAAACAAAAATTCATCGTCATTTGTTTGTTAGTTAGTGGTCAGGGACTTAAAGCAAACACTCTTCCAAAAAAAGGGAATTCAAGATAAGTCACTGAGGTTAAATAATGACAAAAGTTTCAAAAACAGGACTTATCATAACGCTTCACACTACAACAGCATTGTAAAAATATGCCATATCATTCAACCATGCACACTAGCACATCAGCAAAAATTTATATTACCTTTTTTTGTTAATGGAGAAAAATCCTGAGTAACAACTATAATCAAGCCAACTACTGGAGTTTACAACTAAAACATAAAAGGATACCAACCAAAAGAATTTGTCAACTCGTTGGCCATAAAACAAACAAAAAATCAAGGTTTTTAATCAAATTTTCATTTTGTGGCGTGTTAAGACAAATATTCCACTGTTTTCAGTTTGTCATAGTTTGTCCTTGTTTTTTTTTAACAGAGTTAAAAAAGAGGATGTGCAGCAAATTTTTTTTTTTTTATAAAAAAAAGAGTCATTGTTTCACTATTATAACATGTATACGGGGCATTCTCTGTTAATTTGATAAATTTATCAACGGTAGGAAAAAAAAAAGTTTAAATTTATTTGGGCATCAATGATGACAGAGAAGAGAATACTCTACATAATTCAAAAGTTTCAACAAAGCAAAATTAAAAGTTGTAAATTTTCCAGGGTAGTAAATAAAAAATAATTTATGATCATTTAAATACAGATATACAAATTTAAATTTATGGGATCCAACCAGAGATTTTACCACACGATAAAATAATAAAACTTAATTCACAGGCTTTATTACAGACGGTCGGTTGCCAATTTAAACATATTATTCCATACTTGTTTATGGTCCTTCGCAACATGTTTTTATTGTCTTTTTCAACGGGTGAGGCGTGCATACATCACAGTCTATCACAGTCCTCGACAGCTTAATTTTTACAGTGCTGATTTTCCACAGATTTTATTGCAATAGAAAGCCAAACTATATTCACAGTTCATAATAAATATTCTTCTTTCTCATTCATTAATGTCGATTGTAGATTTTGTACTAGATTAAATAAAAAATGTTGCAATTTTCTTCTAGTAAAGGGTGACTTTTTTGCAACTTTCTTTTTGGCAACATTGTTTTGGCAACTCAGCTGTTTTCGTGTATCATGTTACTGTTAAGGCTCAGTTAACCGACTGTAATGGAATGCAACTGTAACTGTAAGAAACAGCTGATAGATATTGTTATGCGAAAAGTAATGAAAATGTTTATAGAGATGCTACCGGAATGTACTTCTCACAAAACAATATCAATCAGTTGTTTCCTACCGTTGCAGTTACATTCCATTACAGTCGGCTAAATGAGCCTTTAAACATGTTCAGTTTGGTCTATAATTTAACCATGAAACGAATTACAAATGAACAACGCTTGCAGATTATTAAATTTTATTATCAAAATTCATGCTCGGTTAAGAAAGTGCATCGTGGCACTTCTTCCATTTTATGGTCAGTTTGGGCGACCTTCTGAGGCGGCTATTCGAAATCTTGTGACTAAATTTCACACCAAAATTATGTTATTGAACATTAAACATACGTATGTATATGGCGGACAGAGAAAAATATCGCACCTGTGTCCGCCAGTGTTGTTGATGACCGTGAATTATATAGGGTGTTTTTTTAGAGGTATAGAACTTCGAATTGAAATAAAACACAAGAAAATCGTTTTAATGTCCATCAATTTGGCTTTATTGGAAGGATAATTTTATGCCATTAACGTTTAAATATGATTTCGGGCATGTGGCCGCCGCGGCTGGCTCGAATAAAGCCAATTCTACAGGTCCAATTTTCAACCACTTTTTCGAGCATATGGGGCCGTATGTTGGCAATAACGCCACGAATGTTGGCTTCCAAGTCCCCTAACGTTTCTGGTTTGTTGTCGTAGACGAGCGACTTCACATATCCCCAAAGAAAATAATCCAATGGTGTCAAATCACGCGATCTTGGTGGCCAATTGACCGGTTAACCGAATTAATTGCTCTGATGGACGATTATGTCGACCATAAAATGGACGGAGCTTGCGGTAAACTTCGCGAACTGAACCATTATTTTCGAAATAAATTTGCACGATTTGCAAGCGTTGTTCTTTTGTCAACCTGTTCATGATGAAATGGCAAACCAAACTAAATATTAATCACTTGACAGCTGACAAAATGGCCGCCAGTTAAAAAAGTGATGCCAACTTAAAGTTCTATACCTCAATAAAAAACACCCTATATGAATTATTACCTCTGTTACTTTTTTTTTATTTGCCCAAAATGAAAGAGCTGGACTTGACTGGCATGTGGTTTCACCAAGACAATTCCACATGTCACACACCACGCGAAACAATGGCCCACTTGAAAGGCGAACTCGCTGAACAGTTTATTTCACGTTTGGGGCCGGTAAATTTTCCGATTAGATCGAGCATTTTAACGCCTTTAGACTTTTTTTTGTGAGGCTATGTTAAAACTCATGTCTATAGGGACAAGCTCGCACTGGAAGGCAATATTGAAGAATTTATTTGTGAGATACCGGGCGATATGTCGGGCAGAGTGTGCCAAAATTGGTATAAACCATTTCAGACGTATCCACGATCAACATTTACATAAAATCATCTTTAAACATTGAATTACATAGATCGTTCTACATACTCAAATAAATATTTCATACATTTCTCTAAATTTTATGTGTTTTTTTTAAATCAAATCCGAAAGCTCTTAAGAAATCACCCTATACAAAGTCGCCATAGTCGAAGTCGAAATACGACACTCGTAATTAGGTTTATTATACTATGCTTGCTTATGGTGCGAAGGACCATAAGCAAGCATAGTTGCTTTTCCCAAAGATATTCCAATGATTTTTACCGCAATAAAAAGTCAAACTAAATTCGCAAGAATATCAAAAGATATTCGCTCGGGTTCTATATTCGTAAAATGAAATGAAAGTGAAATTTTCTCTTCGTCTTGAAGTATTCTGCAATCCAATTTCACTACAAAAAAAACCGGCAGACAACATTGTGAAAGAAAATACATTTTAGTAAAATAAAATTTTTTAAACTATTTATTATTATTTATTAATGATTTTATTTGTGTTTCAAAAGGGGTAAGCACAAAAACCCGGAACAGGAGAAGGCGTTGCTAAAATATATGGAGAAAACTACGGGATTAGTAAGAGATTTCTTCAATGCGTTTAGAAATATTTAACGAGCTTGCGATTTTCTTGCGATTTGTTGCGTTTTTTTCGAGTTTATTTTATTTTTAACAGTTTTGGCGATCTCTAATGAATTTTAAGTTTTGTTTCCGATTTTTCAACTTCCCGCAATTGTTTGCATTGTTCGCAATGAAAACGTGTCTCAGCAAGTATTCAGCTTCTTAGCAGTTTTCTCGCTGCTACTGTGCCACTTGCTAACAGCGGCAAATTTTAACCGTTTTCTCGATTTTTGCAAATATTGACAAATTAGATTTCGTTTTGTATGGGGAATCTAGCAAAAAAAACAAGTAAATTTAGGTCGAAATCTCTTAAGTATCTACTGGATTTCGAGGCCATGTAAATGCCCTATAAGATTGTTTATTTTAAAACTTTAAATACCTACATGCATAAATATGTATTTCTGTGGCAATAAGGAAAAAGTGCTTAAGTCATATTTGACTGTTTTGCAGAAGAGCACTTTTAAGCGTACAAGTCGATTTTCAGAAATTTATTTCTTTTACAGTTAAATTGGAAAATTCTCTGTTAACCTTTATTTTTTTAAGCAAACATCATTCTACACACTATACATAAGTAATACATTTAAGTTAAAATATATCAAAGTACATATAACCTAAATTAAGGTATTAATCCAAATGAGATTAGAAGCCTAAAAAAGACAAGTTGCAAGTACGAGTGCTGTAAACTTCCTAAACAATCACACAAATTAATTGATTTTTGAACCAGGGATACTTTCGAATATGCAGATTACGGAGGTACCATTAACTCAAAATCAGCTTATCTCGATTTAAGCACTTTTTCCTTTTTGCCACATAATTTATAAGGTTGCCAGTTTTCACCAAAGTGTTTCTGTATTTTTTTTTTCAAACTATTGCCACCATATCTATCTATACGTCAGGTGATTTAGCCTCTTCATTTTTGAGGAGAGGATTTTTTGTCTTTTTAATTTATACTAAAAACTGAACTAAAGCACATTCTCGTCTTTTCACCAAAATGCCATTAATTTTAATAATTTAATTCAGTTATCTAAAATGCTTGATGGATCTTTTCTTTTGTTGTTATGTTTCGTATTGCATTTGTTGCTATTGTTGCCATAATTTAGTTAATGGGGCTAGTTAGTAAACAAAATTATCTTTACCTCAACTCCCCCATTTACAAACTAAGAGTAATGAACCATTAAAGTTACAAAATACACACACACACACCACAAAGCTCCTTCTACCTTTTTTTTGCCACATTACAACCGTAGAAAATTCCTGCAATAGACAAATACGTGTATTCAAAATAAATGACAGTATCATCAATTTAAGTTACTCAACATCGAGCAAAAATAAAAGGAAAAACTATACAGTCATGCTTCCTTCCTTCTCTATACCGTTCGTTAGTTTTCTCGTGAAGTTGCAACTACTAAAGCTTTTACTTTAAACTGTGTCTTTCTTCTATACATATTGTTCTTTTTTTTTGCAACTAATGGAAAAAAGTTACATGTATTTTTGGCAAACGAAAAAAAAAACAAATACGTATGTAAAATTGCATAAAATTACTTTATCGTTACAAAATAAAGGAATATTTTTCTATTAGACTGGAAGTGCTTGCATACGCTTTGCAATTCAAGATTATAAATTTTTTCATGTGTTTTTCTAAAAAAAAATGTTTACATTTGCTGCAACTAAATATTAACAAGCTTGGAGTAGAGCACATGGCAGAGGCGGGCAGTGCCACCAACCACATCATGTTAAAAACGATCATTAAGTTGGTAATGATGCAGTATGCTGTTGAAAGTAAACGTGCAGACACATAATAATGTGGGATAGACTACTCTTTATCAGAATATATACATAAGAAAATTGACAAAAAGTATATGTATATTCAAAAACAATTTCCATATATTTATATATTTTTTTTTTTTCTTTATTAAAATGTTGCAGTTAAAAATAAGGGGAAGCGCTCAAGGAGAGATAATACGAGTACATTCAATCTTTTATTTATTTTTTGTTTGTGTAGTGTGTTTATAATAAAATTGCACTTAATGCGAGCACTACAATTGATAATATGATAAATAATGATAGCATTTCAAAAGGAGAATTTATAACAAGAAGCATGAAAAATAAGTGTGCTAAACGGAAGCAAGCTGAAACACGCTTTTGCACAATGGGACGGATGATATAATAAAAGGGAATATACATAAAGGGAATTTTTAAAGTGCATATTACACTATTACACTGTACAACAAAGTCAAATTATTTCCAAAATAACAGGGTTCTAATACCAGCTCGATTTGGGCAACTGAAAGGAAATTGGGGTTGTTGCTTTTACAGAAAAGTTGCAATAATCGATCACTAAACACTTCATACAAACCAAACTATAATTTAACATAAAATTATTTATTTAGTATAGTTAAACATAAACAATTCATATGTGTGATTAAAAAAGTTATAAAATGATACTTTATACATGAATTGAAACTTACAACCAGTGTTCGCATTTTGTACTTGCTTATATTTGAGTTGTACTCATGTTAATTTTTTTATAACACAATCTAGTTTGAGGAAAAGAATGTTGAACTCATTAAATTCAGAGAGAATAGTGTTTTAAATTTCCTAAAAGAAAAAAAGTTGCGCTTACCAACACCCTTTTTTGAAAAAAGTTGCACTTATAAAGACTGTAATGTAAAAAAATTATCTGTTGCGCTAATCGGGGTATTGCAGTTATCGGTGGTTGCGCAAATCGAGCTCGTACTGTATATCGTATACAACTTAAAAAGGTGGCTGAGTGGTACTAGCCATGCTAGCATGTCAGTGCAGAGGTCGTAGGTTCGATTCCCTGGGTGTTTTCCGCATTCAAGTTTTAATCGCTTCGCGGATTATGTTTATTTAAAAAAAGTAGGCCCCACATTATTCCACATCTTTGTCTGGGGGTCGCCTCAAAGCTAAATCTAAGATGATATTAAAAATCATTGGGGACATTACGCATCCTTCTTGCATCTTTATACGGATACCTTCCGTTATATTTTTGAATATATATATGTTGTTTTTGAACTAACACCACTAGCCTGCAGTAGTGAGCTTTTATTATTTTTTAAAACAAATAATTACTATCCCTGCGGTATAACCCTTCAAGTGCTTAACTTAATTTTAGTTTTAGAAATTTAAATTAGAAAACTTTGTTCAAATTTTTAGGACATGTAACTATCATATGATTGAGTTTAAACTAGACAAGATTAAATTGTACTGAAACCATTATTAAAGCCATACTCGTTCGCAACATTAGCTTTTTAACCACAAAATATATAAATTAAAAAAAAAACGAATGAAAACTTTTCACAGCAGATACAATGTTTTACTAAAAACGTCTGTTCTACAAAAAAAAGAAGAAAAAAATGCAAACTAAACCATAAAAATCTTATTTTATTTTCATGTTAAAACATATTTTTAATATTTTAGTGTATTTTAGTTTTAATCTTTTTTATTTGAGTAGAGTTAAGCAAAAATAATCCAACTACAAGTTTTGAATAACTAAGCCAAACTAAACTGAACCCTGTTTTTTTGTGTGCTGACTTTATACCACATCTCCCCACCCCTTTGCGCCCACCCATTGTGAACATACGTCCCTACGTGCAGCCCACTTGTAAACATAAAGCATTTATGTTTCTCGTACTTAACGATTCAGAGGCAGAGTGCATTTCAGAAATTAAAAAGAAAAAAGAAAGAGAGAAGCAATGTGTGAAGCATAAAGTGGCAAACACTGAAAGAAGTGGAACATTATCAAGGATTATAGTGTTGTGGTCTGCTTTACAAAATTTCTTTTTTTTTCGCATTTTTGCGATAAAAATAGTGAAATTTTTAAATTTTCATCATCGTCATTTAAACACAAGATAAGAGTTTTCTATTTCGGATTCATAAACATACACAAGTATGCATATTTTATTTTTATTTATTTTTTTTTTCATAAAACTAATGAGAATATCATGAGGTGTGAACATGTTTTGAGGTTATGCTTGATAATAACATAAAACAACACGTATTTACATAAATGTAAAGAATTTAAAATTGTGCTTACTTAAGTGCAGATAACCTCCCCCCCCTTAACATATTTTTTTAATGTTTAATACGAAGGCGGCTCAATAAGTCCTTTTCGAATTTTTCGCCTCTTTATTGAAACGGCAACACTGCTCCCATCAATTGGCAACTGTCAGCTAACTACTGCCAAAATTTAAAGAATCTGCGCTGTTTAGTTTGTGTTTGATAGCCACTGATAGCAGACGACTACCGCTTGATTTGAGCAGAAAAAAAAATTTAATTTCGTGTGCTCATTATGCATTATTTTTGTGGAAAAAACCATCACTCAAACCAAGGATAAGTTTAATAGATACTATGGAGACTCTTCATGATCAATTTCAATGTTAAAAAAAAAGTAATTTACTGAATTTCGTTGTAGCCCCCAAGATGCCAAACGCTCTGGACGCACAATTGAGGTATCTATAGCCGAAAGAATTGAAATCATTTACGATATTGTGTTGGCCGAACGAATATTGACGTGGTTTCAATTTTGAATGATCACTTGGGTGCCGCGTGTGCTAACAATTGACCACAAATGGATTCGAGTTGGCTGAAGTAGTTAGCACCTACTACTAGACTACAAAACCGAAGGTCCTGGGTTCGAGCCCGGTTCTGACAGTCATTAATATAACAACACCATGCATTTTTCTGTGGTGCATTAGTGTCCCTATGTATCAGTTGTTGTAGGAAAGTTCAAGTGATGAAGCCATAGACACTTATCACTGAACTGCACCGGCTTCAGCGGATACTAATTCTAATGTAACATCAGAGCGCCCTAATTCGTCGGTATTGTGTAGCAAAATCACCGGCAAAGTAAAATAACCAATAAAACGGCTACCAGACACAGCTTTGATAACTTAGTACGCCTCATTGCCACCAGAGGCGCTGCAACTCTGCATTATTAAAAACGTGAAAAAAAATAAAACTTTCCTCTATCTCTTCTTTCGCAACCTGTCTTCTCTGTACTATCCCTTTCCTAAAGAAGGTAACACCTAGTAGTAGGCATTCATTGTCTGACTGTTACTTCTCTTTACCAGAGCCCAAACAGCAGTTATAACAATAGGTTACTCGGAAAGGATAAAAAAAAATTTGAGAAACGTTGAACAAAGTGTATAGAGCTCAAATGACACTGCGTTGAAAAATAAAATTATTTTTCATCCACAAACTTGTGTTTCATTCAAAAAGTCACATTTCGGTCTTAGATTAAATAACAAATGTTGCGGTGCTTTTTAATATATTACAAAAACGTTGAACAAATATTGCAATGAAAGGTATTTTAAAACAAATATTCACCTTTTTTTAATTAGCATCAGAGCACTCGGAAAATGTCTCCTATCGATGCAATGCATTGTGCTAGAATTAGGGAAATAGTTTGTGGGGATGAGAATAGAGGGAGTGGTGTATGTGGACATTCGATTTGAGCTTTTCCACATTGAAAGTGGCAGAAAAACCTCTTTATGCCACATACGATTAGTATGGCTGGAAAACAATGTTATGTGTAATGCGTGGTGCGATTCACTGGCCAATCGATCGCCAATGAATGCGTTCCCAATGAAAGCACGCGTTGTGCGTAAAAATGTGAGGGTTGTTAGGAACAAGTTCCCTGATTCCATTAGAGAACACTCTACGATAGCAGCAAAATAACAAGGACATACACCACACATTGCCTCGATGCTTCAGTGAATCAATAGAATTGGATCTTCGATTGTCACCGATGAACTGCGTCTCCCCTCCCGTGCACGCGTTCGAGCATCCTCAAAATAGACTTCGAAACCCCAGCCTACACGTGAGAGTTGTGTTTAATTTTCGGCCAGATATACGAGTAAGTGGTATAAATAGTAAGGAGATCAAATGGATCCCTTGCACAGTTTGAAAAAGACTGGGCACTGAATGTTTCTTTTGAGTCTACCGAACATCACACTGAATTTTCATGCCAAGAACATAAGAGATATTTTAATTCCTTAATACTTACACTGCCCATACTTACAGATGGAGTAGTATTTTCGGTCATGCTTCGATGAGCAGGCATAAAACGTAACTATCGTTCGGTAGCACAATCCATTCAGCGCAATAGTTGCTCTAGTCTCATGTTCAAAAAAAAAAAACCGTACCAAACAGTAGCACAAATGCAATAATTCTGCTTGTTGATGTATCCTCCGGAGTAAAAATGGACCTCATCACTCTCAAGATGATTCGATAAAATTTCGAATAAGTTTGGTGAATTTCAAGGATATTGATGGTCAGTAGGAATAAGTTCTTGTATTTACTAAGTCTAAGACTTAAGTCTTTGAGCAACATAAGTTGCAATTTCGTTTGTGGAACGCCCAATTCGAAAGATCAGCGAGAACGGACGGGATAAACCTGGTTTTTCCTCCACACTATGGGCAATATTCTCTCAGTGGTTCTTGAGCAACTTGCACGAGTTGGATGCTTCACATCACTAACTTATCCCAACAGCTAAACTTGTTCACAATGGCTAGCCGAGAAGGTGCTTTGCGACGACGCAAAAATGCTTTAGTTTGGCGAAATGCGACTGCGAAACTTTCACAATCTTTGTAGCCAAATATATTATTTCTATACATTGTGGAAGCGTACGTACATATATTATTAAATTTTTATTAATGACTTAGTTTTTACAGCTTGAGTCATGGGAACTGTTGAAATGGCGCGCTATTCAAAATGAAACAAACGTCTTATCGCAAACACCCTCTATATCAAAGCTCTAGAATTAAGTTTGCTTAGCTCTAATATTTATTAACCGTAATTTTGTGCAATCTCCAGTTCAAAGCTTTATCTTTAGTTAATTAAAACTTTATTCCCTTTCATGCTTTTGGTCTTGATCCATTAGCACTTAATAACTTTTATAAGTATTTGTTTGCCTTGTTCGAACTTTAAATCTTATTAAAACTTAAGCGTTTGATTAATTTACATATTTTTTTGTTTTTTGCTCTTTTGAAACAAATTTTCAATAAAACCCTATTTATAACATACACCAAACAGCAACGTCGACCTTCTTACTTTTAATGTATTTTTCCCAGAAAGCCGAAAACTTTACTTAAACTAAAACAAACTTTATGCACAATATACGCGCTTCTTTCTCTCTCTCTCTCTCTCTCTCTGTATGATGCACTTAATTCAAATTTGACAAGTGTTGTCAGATCAGGGGATTTATCCTCAAATCGGGGATTTTTTTTTCGAAGTGGGAATAATAATTTTGGGGATTGAGGAATTATTTGGGGATAACTTTTATGTTTTGGACACTTTATGAGATTTTTTTAGGGATTTGTATTTTACTTAATATTTTTTATTTATTTCTCGAAATATTTTAATTTCAATACATATTCCAATGGCTCTTTTTTTAGTTCATAAATAATTTAAAATGATAAATGGTAACAATGAACTCGTCTTTCACATTTATTGTTGGCCAGACAAACAGGTACTTGCATTTGGCGAGATTGCTCATCAACTGGTTTTTTGTTTACACGTATTAAACTTACAAATTATTTTACAATTACTTCTTTACCTTGCTTGATGGTTACAATTTTTAAACACTTACGTTCTGAAAAGCGCAGAGTTGCATCTAATGCGAGTATATGTACTTAATGTTCAATAGATTTTAATTAATCGTATTTATCCTTAGATTCAGTGCATTTGGGTTATGATTTTGAGGAAGAACTAATTATTGTTTTTTTTTAACTAAAAATTTTCAAAACATATAAACAATTTGCTTTATAGATGAATTAGGACAACCTAAATTTAGCTCAATCATAAAAATACTACAAACATTATTTGATATTCAAAGAACAAACAACTTAAACATGTTTTGGGCAGACGTTTATTCATTTCAAGATGCCGCCGGATCACGGCCGTTTAAAGCACTGGAAGAGTATTGTATATATTAAATTTACTTTGTTATCAACGAGCAACGCTTGTATTGAAAGAGTTTCTTCGGCAATGAAGTCAATAAAAAAAAAACTAAAATTAGAAACAAAATTCAGTACGTTTGCTAAAATCTCTGTTGCAAATTAATATACATTTTAATAATAATGGAATTAGTTGTGACACATTTGATCCATCTCCAGAAATGGTAAAAATAGTACAAATTACCTTTTGGGGAATTTTGGGGATAAAAATTTTAAAATTGGGAATGCCAGTCGAACGAAATCTGGGAGCCCTGAATTTGGCTTGTGTGTGTGTACTCGTATTTAGCTGTATGAAATAAATTTTACTTTAGCTTTTGGCACAAATAAAGGTAAAACCTGTATGAATAGCTTTTGGGCTGCGTTTTAATGGAATTTTGTTGTAACAAATCTACAATGAGAAACAGATTGCTAAAGCAAAAGTTATATGACGAAACAAACACACACACACAACTACATACTGGTAAGTAGAATTAACTAGTTCTGTTTGTTTGCTTTTTTTTTTACTCATAACTAGTAATACACGCAAAGAGCTTTACTAAAATGTAAATTTATTTCTATTTAGTGTAAAATGTGACTACATGTATGTACGAGTACATATCTGTATGGATGTAGCTGCAGCTTCCCTAACAATACTTCGAACAAGCCACAAAGAATTTGGAATTTGACTGCCAAACAACCACTGCTTTGTAACCAGAAAAAAAAACAGCCACTATTCAAGCACAGAGGGCGTCAGTTGATGCAGCAACATTTATGGTTTAGTTTTTCAACAAGTTGAAATTTGTAACTGAAATAATAACTACAAGAGAGCGGTTACGCCAAAATGTGTCACTACCTTGTTACGCTGTTTGTGGGTGAAATAATGTAGTTTGGCTTTAGGAAAAGCTGTTGGTGTATATTTTATGCCACACACAGAAAAAGCTTCTACAGATAAAAATAGAATATTATTGCAGAAAAATAAATTGCACCCACACGTACGCAATAAGAACGCAAAGCCCCTCAAAGATAATAAATGGAGTTCAGGCAGTCATTGTGGAATTTCTAAATTAACTTTAAAGGTTTAAAAATTGATGTGTTGCTCATACCAAGACGTGGTTAATACGCTTTTTGTTTCTAACTTAATCTAAATTTGTATAAAAATAATATATGTACAGGGTGTTTTTTTAGAGGTATAGAACTTCGAATTGAAATAAAACACAAGAAAATCGTTTTAATGTCCATCAATTTGGCTTTATTGGAAGGATAATTTTATGCCATTAACGTTTAAATATGATTTCGGGCATGTGGCCGCCGCGGCTGGCTCGAATAAAGCCAATTCTACAGGTCCAATTTTCAACCACTTTTTCGAGCATATGGGGCCGTATGTTGGCAATAACGCCACGAATGTTGGCTTCCAAGTCCCCTAACGTTTCTGGTTTATTGGCGTAGACGAGCGACTTCACATATCCCCAAAGAAAATAATCCAATGGTGTCAAATCACACGATCTTGGTGGCCAATTGACCGGTTAACCGAATTAATTGCTCTGATGGACGATTATGTCGACCATAAAATGGACGGAGCTTGCGGTAAACTTCGCGAACTGAACCATTATTTTCGAAATAAATTTGCACGATTTGCAAGCGTTGTTCATTTGTCAACCTGTTCATGATGAAATGGCAAAACAAACTAAATATTAATCACTTGACAGCTGACAAAATGGCCGCCAGTTAAAAAAGTGATGCCAACTTAAAGTTCTATACCTCAATAAAAAACACCCAATATATAAATCATTACTTTCTTTAGGTGTGTCATAGATAAATGGAGAAAATAAATAAAGTCACACAACAAAAATGTTGCTTTCTCAATTCCATTTTGAAACGGAGAATAAAATAAGTGGATGTTAATATTTTTTAAAACATTCATAAAAAAGGATATTACTAAATATTTTGGCATACTTTTAGGAGCGACACGCATTTGTTTTTCTAATTTTGTGTGTTAGAAAGTATGGCGCCTTAAAATTTGTGAATAATTCGTGCAAGAAAACAAACGCTACGAATTGGAGCGAGTGCATCTTTTAAATTTGGTATATATTCCGTAACAGACAGACCTAATTGTGTTTCTCAAATTTGTAAAACAATTGCACAAAAAAACACTAGACGTCTAAATTACGTATGCATTTTATATCACTTTATGTTATATTTATTATAATTTATTTAATTTATGCTGTTTAAAGCCCAGTACGGAGTTCTTATGGAATTTCACGTTTGTAAATTTACATTCATTCATACACAAATTCATTTATTTTTGAGTTTAGAAACAAACTTTAACTTTAAATTAACTTTAACTTTAAATTAAAATTAATTTAAATTTAAATTAATTTAAATTTGATGAAAATTAGAAACGTAGAAAATTCCGTGACCAAACAATTGTTTGAACATCAATTTTTGTTTCAGTTGACTGAAAAAAGTCTCCACTTATATTTATAACTCCCTAAGATAGGCAATAAATTCAAAAAATTTCGTGTACTTTTCTCCTGAAAGGCCGTACTAGCAATTGGAAATTTCTGTATGAAATTTAACAACCTGAATTTCCGTAATTTTTTTAACATACAGTTTGTATGTGAATCTGAAATTCCGTAAGAACTCCATACCAGGCTTAACTCTGTTATGTTTTATTAATTCTATTTTATTTTACCTTGTGTATTTGATTTTATTTTATTTCATTTTACTTTATATTATTATTTTTGATTTGATTTGGTTTGACTTCGTTTCATTTTATTTTACAGTATGAGCTCGCTCGATTTGCGCAACCGAAATTAAATCGAGGTTGTTGCTTTTACCGAAAAGTTGCAATAATCGTCATATATACCAAACTATAATTTAACACAAACTAATTTATTTTTAACAGTTAAACATAAAAATATTAATTAAAAAAGTTATATGAATGAATGAAAAAAGTTATATATGAATTAAAAGTTATGAATTATAAAGTTATAAAATAATATTTTATACATGAATTGAAACTTAAAACCAGTCTTCATATTTTGTATTTGTGTATATTTGAATTCTACTCAGGTTAATTTTTTTACAAACTGGATTGTTTGAAGAAAATAATGTTGAAATTTGATTTATTTTTATTATTATTCTCTGTTGCGCACTTCATACAAATGTTAAGTGCATTAATGACACCATCTACTTTGACCTTTTATGTGTTTTTCATTTGTATTTTCTCTGAAGTTCCTTTGTCTGACGAGTCTATAGCTGCGCCCTCATCTGAATAGCCTTCTCTGATCAATTCATTGTAAATTCGGTGTAAATAAAAAAATTTGGTTTCTACTCATACAAATTTTTATACTCATGCACGAAGAGTAAAGGGAGAAAAATAAATAAAAATTGTTAGCACTGGAATGCAGCAACTTTTTGGGATGGGTTCTTTTGTGAAACTGAAAGTACAAGTTAAAACTACGTTTTAAATTCAGTAAATTCAGAGAGAACAGGGGTGTAAATTTACTAAAAGAGAAAAAGTTGTCCTTTTTGAGACTGTTTTTTTTGGAAGAAGCTGCACTTATAAAGACTGTAATGTAAAAAATTACCTGTTGCGCTAATCGGGGTCTTGCAATAATCGGTGGTTGCGCAAATCGAGCTCGTACTGTATTTTATTTCATTTTATTAATTAATTAATTGGTAGACGGGTACCTCACCATACAAAGTAATTATTAATTGATTGAACCGAGAAGGAAATGCAACTAACAAGAGAAGCAAAAATTCATAATTTAGTTTATTCACGTACACTCCTAACGAATTGCTTGCCATTGAATTTAACAAGCCTCAGAAAGTTATATGGTGAGTGCATGAGAGTTAAATTTCTAAAATCACACACGTTTGGGGTTATCGTGGTTGGCGTTTCTAGACTCCAAATTCGACTATTATTACTTGATTCAAGAAAATACAACAATTTTTTTCGACAGTTATCAAGATTTTTTTATCTAAAACAAATCCCATTAATTGAAAAATTTCCAAAGCTACAACCAAACGACTGCAATGTAGCCAATTCACACACCTTTTTAAGCAGACCGTAGCTAATTGACTCATATTTTTTATAATGCCCTAATTCTGTTCGACGATTGCATCGTCTTGTCTATGCACGAAAAAAAGCCGCAGTTGTGATTGTTTAAAACAAATATTATTTATTGTCCATGCTAGAAGGTTCGTGTATTTGCTTTATGAATTTGTTCTAAACATTATATCCAACACATTTTTTTTCAAATATTTTTCAAACTTTTGTATAATATTTTAATTTTATTTTTATGTTTTAAAAACATGGTAATATTATATTTTTTTTTTTTTTTTTTTTTTATAATATTTTTATTTTTCATTATCAAAGACAACAACTATTTTTGAAGTAAATAATTTAGAGAATTCAAAAACAAGAACTCAGAAGTATTTTCAAACAAAAACGTCCTAAATCTTCTTACTGAATTAGTGCATAAATTTTGCTGTACAGGTTAGTAAAAAATAAATAAAAATATTAGATTTAGATTTCCTACAAATCAACTGAAAAAATAGATTTTGTTTCGCATGTGAAATCTAGTAAAAAGCAACAAGATTTAGTTCGAAATCTCGTAAAGTACTAGATTTCGTGACAATGTTAATGCCCTATTAGGCCTTTCGATATTAAGGTAACGATTTCTAATAATAATTTTAATAATTAATAATTTAATTTTTACAGTTAAATGTCGGAATGAGATTTATACAGTTGTGCATTTAAATATAATTTATATTATTCTACACCATTAGGTCCCTATGAGATATTTCAGTGACAAGTCACAAGTTACATATCAAGTATCAATTAACCCCACCCTAGGTCCTAGGCGATCTATCGTTCGCATTTATAGGAACAGGCCCTTATTACGTGTCGAAGTAGGAATATTCTGCTTCCAACTCAAGTAAAGCAAACAACGGACAAAAAATTATAAATTTTTTACTATTCGCAAATGTTCTTCGCCTCATTAAAAGAGCAGAGCAAACAAGTATGGAAGTGTATACATATATAGGGTGTTTTTTATTGAGGTATAGAACTTTAAGTTGGCATCACTTTTTTAACTGGCGGCCATTTTGTCAGCTGTCAAGTGATTAATATTTAGTTTGGTTTGCCATTTCATCATGAACAGGTTGACAAAAGAACAACGCTTGCAAATCGTGCAAATTTATTTCGAAAATAATGGTTCAGTTCGCGAAGTTTACCGCAAGCTCCGTCCATTTTATGGTCGACATAATCGTCCATCAGAGCAATTAATTCGGTTAACCGGTCAATTGGCCACCAAGATCGTGTGATTTGACACCATTGGATTATTTTCTTTGGGGATATGTGAAGTCGCTCGTCTACGCCAACAAACCAGAAACGTTAGGGGACTTGAAAGCCAACATTCGTGGCGTTATTGCCAACATACGGCCCCATATGCTCGAAAAAGTGGTTGAAAATTGGACCTGTAGAATTGGCTTTATTCGAGCCAGCCGCGGCGGCCACATGCCCGAAATCATATTTAAACGTTAATGGCATAAAATTATCCTTCCAATAAAGCCAAATTGATGGACATTTAAACGATTTTCTTGTGTTTTATTTCAATTCGAAGTTCTATACCTCTCAAAAAACACCCTATACATATATAATATATACCCTGCAGTCGGACTGGGACCAAGTGTCTTTATGTCAACACTAAAATTCTAGTGACAATTGTAGTAGGTAAATCGTCTATAAGTTGTCTTCTATCCGTCAGTATAAAAGAAAGAGAGAAAATAGATATGGTTTATTTGTTGTGGAATTGTCAGCAACTTGTCAATATGTCTCTATGTCAACACTCTTTTTTCTAGCGACAATTGCACTAGTTAAAATGTCGATAAATTTTCTTTTATGCGCTAATAGAGATACATACGGTACGGGACAACAGTTCTAGTGTATTTCCGGTGACATTGTCAACGAACGCGTCAATAGTTTGTTTTCTTTTTTTATTATGCTGTGCAGTCAATAGCAGAGTTGCAAGCCGATCGGCGGCTTTACGCTGCCGCTTCTGATTGACTGTTTCAATTTTAAACAAAGGTTTCTTAGTTTCTATTGAAAACTTTTAATTTTAATTAATATGTTTGAAACTACAATCGGAAAAGGTATAAATTTCAAAGATATATCGGTCTAAATTTATTTAATTTTTAATAAAAATATATATGGGTATTTAAGTTTGTTGCTAAAGTCTACTGGCAGATTTTCAATGACAACCCTATGTTATATGTCAACAGGCGATTACATTGGCTGGGGTAAACCTCGTCAGTAGTGCTATTGTTAATGTCTCCATGTGGCCCCAAAAGAACTACTTAGTCAGTAGTGCTACAGTCTACTGGCGAATTTTCAATGACAAGCTAATGTTAAATGTCAAAAGATGATTACATTGTACTACTGACAATGTCACTAGTAAATCACTACAATTTCACTATTCGCATTTCCTGCAGGGTATACATACGCATATATACTATTTATGTATATGTATGTATATACTCTTAAGAATCATAAATATTCCACAAAGAATTTTATTGTTGTTGGTAATTTTCTTTATATAGCAGATGGGGTTTGTTGAAGAGTTCCCCGTGGGCATAACAATAAGAAAGTATACCAAAAAACTCTAAACTTGCCAAGGTTTCTTCCTATTGTTGCCACAGTTGCCTTAATACTCGTAAAAGTTCTTGTACAAATTTCGCTTGTTGCTGTTAGCAGATTTTTTACTTTTTTTAATGACTTGAAGCACAAAAATTACAAACACTTCTTGAAGAATGAACTCTACATACATACATAGAAATAGAAAAAGCTAGTTTAAATTTTTACACTATTGCTGGGATGAGTTTCATTTTATATGTATGTAGTCAACACATTTAGACGTGCGTTTTATTTATAATTTAAATTTCAAAATTAACACACTTTCAAACGCAGAGATTTGTAAACCTGCTTTCGTTGCGGTTGTGAAAGAACAAGTCGTTAAATTCTTTTAGAGGTTTCTTTTTTAAATTAAAGTATTTTATGAGCAAATTAAAAAAAAATTAATTAGTGTTTTATATGGGAATTGTTACAATTTAAGTTTAAAATTTCTTAACGCACTAGTAATCCCAAATTATTATTTTACTTATTAAATAAAATATTTTTTTTAATAAAAATACATTGAAATTAAAATAAAAAATTAATTTAGAGCCTATTTCACCAACCTATTTAAATGTCAATTCATATTTAAAAGTAATTTTTGCATAAAAAAATTTATGAAAATCGACATTTAAATATGAATTGATATTTAAACAGAGTTGATGAAATTGTCCCTTAATAGTGAAACAAGTAGTAATTAAAAAATCAAAAAACCTGACTGCGACCAACTTTGAAACGTTAAATATTCTAAATGGTCATTCGAAATGAAAAATCACAAGAGAAATCTAAAGATGATTTTAAAATACCTGTCGAATGATACCCATTTTGATTTTTTCGTATTAACAAAATGGCGTATATTGGCCACCATATTGAATTTTTACTGCTCTCATATCCTTAGTGACACTACCAGGATTAAGACAAATCGATTGATGTAAGAATCCTCAAAATCGGTCCACGCGTCCGATATATATAGTGCCGCAAAGGAACACACATACATACACACATAGGCTGATAAACACAATACCCTTCTTTGCGTCGCGCAGTCGGATAAAAAGAGTGACAAAGTAATAAACTAAATTTATTCAAACAAAAAAAAAATAATCGCAAATTCTTTTCGAATATGATTAAAAATCGGAATTAATCTGCAGCATACTTTCTTATACGAGTATGTAGTATATGAAAGAATATTAAAATAAAGTGTGTCGCCGACTACCGAACACAAAAATGATTCTCTCTTCCCCACACGTAAATTGCTATCAAACTAAATATTTCCCTTCCAATTGATATGATATACTACTATATGATAGTAACTACAAGTTCGTGCGTACGTTTTGTCGTATACTGTATATCGCTAATTTACTAAAAAAACGTCATAACTCAAAAAAACCAGTTTGCCAGAAAACGAGTTTGAAATTTTCAATTTAAAGACAACTTAAGGGACAAAGAAAATTTAATTTTTCTCTCAAGAGTTGAGTAAACAAGATATTTGTATGAACTATATGAGGATTAATTCTGCATCACTAACTCAAAAATTTCATTTTTTATAACGTTCTTTGAGTAAATGAGCGTTATGTATTTCGTTATTTAAAATTTCATTTAACAAAGCACATCAATAAAAAATTTATTTTACTCATTGTTAAAATATTTCATTATATTTTCGAATTATTAGAATTTTATTTCCAACTAATAAAACCAAACCTGACCTTAATTTTAATAATTTTCCAAGATAAATAAATCGATAAGCATAATTAACACACAAAAAAAAAATAATAATAAGCACATAACGAAACCTAAAACAAGCCCTTAATAAATTACAACAAAGCCAAAATTAATAACAAAACCAAAAAATAAAAAATAGTGAACCTAATCCAACAAAATATTAATTGCTTTAAGGTTGGCCTCATTCTAATTATTACACACACAACACACAGAACACACAAAATGTTTCTTATGCCAGATGTGTACTGGCACACATGTGCCCAAAAAAGCGTAACCACTAATTACTAATGAAAAACTGTTTGCTTCAGAGATGTATTTATTGATTTAAACAATTTCCAATTATGTTGCATTCTATAAAACTGTCTATTAGTTATGTATGAAACTGCTTAACTTAATAAATACGTGGCTGAATCAAACAGTTTTTCATTAGTAATTAGTGGTTTCGCTTTTTTGGGCACATGTGCGCCAGATGTGTGCTCGGCATTAGGTTATGAGTTACACGCTTTTAATAGGATTCTTTTGATTGTGTTGTGAGCCAATAGCGTATGTATTGCATACTTTAAGGTATTCTAAGGGGTCTTTGTTTTACATAACACGAAAATTGTTGAATCTGCATACAAAGGTATGAAGGAAAAAAACAATGGCTGTTATGGGGAAAAAAACGTCATCAATGTGCTAAAGAAATTTAATTTTATTACCCAAAGAACCCCAAGGAAGTGTAATGTACAAGGCAAGTACCCAACATTACAACAACGAGTAGATATGCATGCAATTGGAGAGTATAGACAAGCATAAAATAAAGCACGGGAAAACTTGAAAAAATAAGAAGAAGAACACCATAACGGTAATAATGTTTCTCTAGCCAGAGTAATTTTTCAAATTGTTAAACAAACCATTAATCACAGTGTTGGCTGTTGCTGTTGCTGTTTCTGTTAATGGCTGCTTGCTGGTCCTTCCATCGTTATACATATTTAGACAAGTTTTGTGCGAGCAGTTTGAAATGCTCTTTTGTGGCAGTACGTGATTTTCTAAAGTCAATTTTCACAAAATGGCTACAAACTAAATAAATTTTTAAAGTTTTTCCTTCTTGATTTTCTTCACTTGTGTACTTTAAACAACAACTTTCATTCACTGCTGCCAAAAAGAAGAAGAAAAAAAAACAAACTTAAGGATCGACACATTTAATGGCAGCCGCAATGGAGGTTTGTGTATGTTTTACGATTTATGAAATGGCTGACATTTGGAAAAAGTGTGAACAAATAGTGAGTATGACATGTCATAACCAATTGCAAGAATATGTATTTATCGTGCGTTGAGTATATAAATGGAATTCGTAAGTGACTGGAAAAAACTACATTTGCCTGTGGAATGAGAAATAGATTTAATAGGGTCACAGAAGCAAGAGATTAAGTTTTACACAATTTAAGAAATATTTATTTAAATTTATAGAAAACCTTTTTAGGCTTTCCTGGTTTAATTTAATAAATTTTAAGTGATTTTTTAATTTTCTTATTTTTTTATGTAAGTTACTTCATAATTCCGTCATTTGTAGATCGTTTTAAAATATTTTTATAGCTATGCTATTTATTGCGCGATAATCGACACTATGACAGCTATAAATTTATTTTTGTTTTGATTTCTTTGTATTTAAAAGCAGAGTACGAAAATAAACGAAACAAAAAAACAAAAACAAAACAAAACCAATGAGAACGATTGCTTAATTTGTTTTTGTTTTGTTTTTGCACATGAGCACAAAGCAGAGAACACAGCCGATCGGCTGTAAGCATGAATTACATTAATTTAATCGTACGCCGCTAGAAAAGAAAATAATGGGAAATAAATGGAAACTTTTTGAAATATTTGCAGAGAATTTGACATCATCACATAATATAATTTTATTTAAATTTGTTTTGTATAACTAAGCAGCATAGCTATAACCGGGTGTCCTAAAAAGAAGAGAGGTTCTTTTTTTTACTTGAGATTCCGTTTGCTGCCACTGCACATTACCGCCAAAAAAGCTTTAAAGTTCAGTTGGCAGATTGTAATGGAATGTAACTGCAACGGTAGGAAACAGCTGATCGATATTGTTATGTAAAAAATAATGTAAAGATTCTTACATTCCGGTTACATCCCTATAACCATTTACATTACTTTTCACATAACAACATCTATCAGCTGTTTCCTACCGTTGCAGTTACATTCCATTACAGTCGGCCAACTGAGCTTTAAAGCTTTCTTGGCGGTTATGGCACGATATGTGCATATGTATGTATGTAGTGGTTTTTCTTTTCCTTTGCATTATTTTGCATTGCATTTGAATGACATTTAAAGTCAATTAAGTGGAGGGAAAACAAAAAAAACCGATTTTAATTAATTTTAACAAAAAGTACTGGCTTGGCTTGTCGTAGCAGTTGTTAAATGTGTTAAATATTGTGTGTCTGTGTTAATCTATAGTTTGTTTGTTTGTTGTGGTCTCCGATCGCTGTTTTCAAATCAATTGCGTATCTATCAACAGAAAATATTAAAACGAATATAAAATAAATGCAATCGATGTGAAATAAATTAAAAATATAGCAAATAATTCCGTATTACATACATACATATGTACTCGTACATGGTTTATGAAATACACTTCAAACACATTTGAATAAATATACATTGGAGTTCGGTTATAACGAACACCGCTTATAGCGAGTTATGGCTTGTAACGAAGGAAACATTATTCAAAAATTTCTTAAAACAGCTAGAGATATTATGTTAAGCTTTCATTTAAACAAATGAAAAGAACTCAACTTATAAATTTGGCAGCACCAGGTTAAAAATACTCAGAAGATTCACGATAGAATTTTTGCCTTCGTGGTGAATAAAAAACAAAAATTCCACTTCTCATTCACGATAGGAGTGATTATAATTAAAAGTTAAGGGACAAAATATACGTTTTATGTAAATAGCGAACTTTACCTATAACGAGCAAAAATCGCTTTCCCGAGGAGTTCATCATAACCGCACATCCACTGTACGTTAACAAGCTTAAAATGTACAAATACAAAGTATTATAGAAAAACGTACTTGTTTACACACCCATTGAAATGTGAAAATTGCTATTATTTGTAGACGACCCAACAAACAATTTTTATATTTAAGTGTTTACACTACTGTTGTCACAGAAAATGGCTCTAAATCATAAAAATTGGCAGCAAAATTATTATTGAAATAAAGTAGAATTAAAAAAAATTAAATTTTAATAGAGAGATTTTCTGCATACATACAAACAAATTGTGAGGAAAATCAACATGGATTAAAATATTTTTCTAAAGTATTGCAAGGCCAAATCAAAATGTAGGAAACAAGGATACCGGCAGTTCCGGAGATTAACTCTTACAAACATAGAAACATAAAAACTTTTCAGCTTAACAGCAGCGATGCCAACTATTTGTGACCCAAACGCGCTATTCCCCTTCGCAAAACGCGCTAGAACGCGCTAAGTTGCAGCATTGTCAACTATTTATTGCCAAAACGCGCTATTTTCCTACGCGCTAAATTAAATTTTAATAAAATTCGATGTATTTACATGTGTATTAGTAAATACAATTGCTTTTTTAGTAGCTCTTTTCAGAATTATAATATTGTTTCTTCGAAATTATATCCTAAACAATTAAAATCATTTAATACAGAATCAGAATTGCCTTCCAAATAATCGAAATCCTTAGTTTTTATTTTTATTTTATATGTCAAACTTTGTAACAACTTATAGGTATATAAATTGTCGAATAGTTTTGCGATTCAAATGCTTTCTATACTTCAGCTAGAATAGATGCTTAATAAGTTATATAAATTTTTTTGATCACGAATTTCCATGAAATTTCAAAATATTTGCCATTTACAGTATTAAAATGCGTTTTTAATTCTAACCACAGTCAAGGGAATTTTATTTGCGACAGCTAAATTATTATCCAATTTAAAAAATTTTATGAGTTTTGAATACTAGAAAATTGTTAATTTTATGCAAAAAAAGTAAAAAAAAATATTGAACTGAACTGATACTGACTTTATTCAAAACGCGCTAATTTAGCGCTTTTTTTAGTAAACGCGCTAAGACTAAAAAAGCGCGTTTGGCATAGTTAAATCGCGCTAAATCTAGCGCGAAACGCGCTAAATTGGCATCGCTGCTTAACAGACCAACCTAAATTACGACGCAAAGCTTTGTCTGGCTGTCAAAATTTCTCATGCCCATACAAAATGTATGAGACCAACCGAAATAACGCGGCGTCAACGCTTTGCAATTGGAAAAGCCAATTTTGACAGTGCGTAAAGAAGTGAAGTTGGCTGCAAAAGTATTGTTGTTTTTGTTAAGTAATGTAACTTTAGCTACTTTCTTGTCAATTTAGCGTTTTAATTTGTATATCTTATTTCTATTTAGAGTTTTTTATTAATCAAAGTGAGTGAACATTCCTGTTTCTGGCACAACGTTAACGCTCTAATTTAGCACAAAGTACAAATTTAGGTTACTGATTTCAGCGTAAAAGCTAAGCGCTATATTACGTTGCGCTTTGCGTGGTAATTTAGGTTGGTCTGTTATAATACATATTAGTACGATATAAATACAAAGGAAATTGTGTCCACTCGAAGATAATTTTTAAAATTTTTTATATTAACCCTTTATCACCCCTTGTTACAGATATGTTACAAACCATTAAATCTCTATAAATTTGAAATCGGTCTAAAAGGAGTTATGAAGTAACATATATAAAAAAAATACAGACGAATTGCTACTTTTTTCTTTTTTTTTTAAGTCTTTTGAAAAGTAATCTTAAAGTTTATCAATAAAGAAAAAATAAAAATATTCATTATTTCTATGGACGTTATTGCATGTAACCGTATTCAGACTTACAAGCCGAGGCCTTTTGATCGGCGGCGGCGGCGGCGGCGCAGTCAATTTTGAGCGGCGGCGGCGTTTACAACAGTGTCCCGGCGGCGGCTAATATGTCGGCTTGTCGAACATGAAACCACAGAATATATTTTGTGCATGAAACTTTTATTTGTGTAGTTGCGATTCAAACTGATGAATTCAGAAGTATTGTTGCACCGTTTACAATTATATTTGAAAAGGCAATTTCAAATTAAATTTCTCAAAAGAAAAACATTTACAAATAACAATATTATAATTTTGAAAAATTTTCTTTAAAGTTGTCTTTTCAAATACAACTTTAAACGGTAGAACAAGGCCAGTAAATTGAGCAAATATGTATTATTTTATTCAAAACATTGGAAAATTAAGAATAAAATATTCAAGCGAACTTTGACTACGGCCTTAGCCACACGATGCCGAAATATGAAAAAGAATGAGAAAACCTAAAGAGACTTGAATATTTTACATTGATGCAAAAAGATACGAAAAAATATGAAAATAGTACTTTTATATGCATACCTATTAAAAAACATGGTCACACACATGGAGAAATTCAACGGCGCAGCTGGTGACATCGACGGCTTTGCTTGAGCCGGCTCAGCTTTCGAGCCGCTTTAAGGTCGGCGGCGGCGCGGCTTGAAGAAATTGAGCGGCGGCGGCGGCGTTTAGAAATTGAGCCGATCAGCTTGTATTCATTATGTATAATAAAATACATAATAAATATGTAGATAAATATATAAACGAAATACGATTGCATGCCTTGAGAATTTAACTAAAGCCTCAGCATAACCTGTGACCGACCTATTTCTTGCGAATATTTCTCATAGTTTATATCCAGAGGCTTGTTGTATAGCAGGAGTTTTCTGTGACATCTAATAGTTTTCCTTGAATACAAACAGCATCCTTTATCTATTTATGTATGTTGTATGTGTTGAGTTCGACCATTGCTCATTGTCTATTTGTTCAGGCTAAGAAATTGTTTTATTGTTAAAGCAAGAAAAATTGTTGTATTACAAATAGGTATTCTTTCTTTTTCTTATTTCGTAAGGAATTTATGATTGAATGATTCGATAAATTTGCTTTTAGTATGATGTGTATTTGTAGTTGTAAATGTTTATACTCATCAAGTAAGTATTTGCACAGCTCGAAGATACATATTTTCTAAGGATTTTTCTGTTTTCATGTCAAACTGAGAAAAAGCTTATTAAATTCTTTGCTTTGAAATATTGTTGGCCTCTTTTTTTTCTTTTGATAAAACGTCAAGAAAACTTTTTGGACATTTTTATGCACCAGCCTGACAGGTAATCAACCACAACCATCCAACCCAGCAACAACACACCACATTTTTAAGAGGATTATCGATTGCCATTATGGCGAAACCATCAATTATTATTTTAGTATGCTTGCTGTTCAGTGTGAAAGGGGACGAAGAAGAGCCATTCTGTAAAAGTTATGATAGTGTTGCAGTTTTGATATGTATGTATGTATGTATGTACCACTTTAATTGCACTATGCAACAAAATCGAAAAAGTTTTAGATACAACAGAATTGTGTATTAGTTGTTGGAACCGGCAAAATTCGATTGGCTACAAATTCGGTTATCACAACAAAATATATTTCCAACAACAATTATATGGCAATTCCGCAGGTTTTAATTTAACGTGGAAGACAGCCCGATGGTCTATTTATCGATTTTCGGCTGCGATTGCAATTTTCAGAAATGTATTGCTAAGTCAGGCCATGGCTTAAAAATTTAATCCGCCGAAAATTTAATGGTTTATGTAATTTCATCGCAAAAAATTTTTAATTTTGTATTGATTTAGAATTTTAGCGATCGAATTTAGCTTTAGTTTTAACAAATTACTGAATAAGGGATCTGTATTCCAAGAAAAGTTAAAACATGCGGAATTGCCATAGAATTGCTGTTGGAAATATATATTTATAGCAACAATGCTATAGCAATTCCGATTTTTAAATTTTAATTTAGGGCCTAATTTTGTAAAACGAGAAGAGATGGAGGAAAGCTTCATTATTTTACAACTCTGCTTTTTGCACGCTTTTTTTGATAATGCAGTGTTGCAGCGCCTTCTGGTATCAAAAATGAGGCGTATTAAATTTTGAAGCTGCGTTTTTTAGTAGCCATTTTATTTTATTGGTTATTTTACTTCGCCGATGATTCTGCTACACAACGAAGGAGGGCGCTCTGATGTTATTACATTAGGATTAGTATCTGATGAATTCGGTATAGTTTTTAGTGTGAGCAGTGCCTTATGCCTGCATCACTAGAATTTTTCCCACGACAACTGATACAAAGGACACTAATGCACATCAGAAAAATGCGTGCTGTTGTTATTTTTATTGACTGTCGGAGGAGACCGGGTTCGAAGCCAGGATCTTCTGTTTTGTAGTCAACGTGCTAACTATTTCAGCAAGTTTTTGTAATTTAAATTTTTTCCATAGAAAATTTATCAACGCTTTGCGTTTTAAAAAGTTAGACCTTTAATGTAAAATACAGAACTTATCGTTTACATATCGATCATTTACTAAAACGTCATAAATTAAAAAATGGAATTTTTGAGTTAGTGATGCAGAATTAATCCTCATGTCGTTCGTCATATTGTGTACAAATTTCATACAAATATCTTGTTTACTCAATTAATTTTCTTTTTCGATTAAGTGTGTGCAAATTGAAAACTTTAAATGCGTTTTTTTGGCAAACTAGTTTTTGTATTTCCATACTAGGTTTTACCTGCGGCTTCGCTCGCGTTCATGTGTTTAAAAAAAATATAAAAACTGCTTTTAAAACTGGTTAAACAATTAAACCCAAAACGAATTTTACAATAACCAGCCCAAAAATACGTTTTTCGGAAAAAATTTCGGATCAAATATGAAAAACTGTTTCCAAACCGGATAAAAAATATCCCATATTTGACGCTGGTAATTTAACTTTCCTTCGGTGAAAGAATTTTTAAAATCGTCAGAAACAAACAAAAAAAGGATAAGGATGTATGGAACTTGTGTAAAACTTAAAAAGAAATATGTATGTATGTATGTATATACATAAATCAGTTAGCTTACCTCTATAACGCTATCCCTTCCTAGACCTGCTAACACTTTGCGATTCAGCTGCTGCTTTCTAGCTGCTGCAGTGGCACTTGCCAAACGTACCCCACCACCGGAACCGGTAATACAAGCTGCTGCTATGGCAGCCGAGGCAATTATAGCTTCTTCTTCCTCGTCGTCGTCTTCCTCCTCGTCGTCCTCTTGATCGTCTAATATATTTTCGTCGTCTTCATCCAGACCGGAACCACTTAAATTGAAATCATCAACAGCAGCGGTATCTACAGCATCTAACTGTTCTTGAAAACTTAAATCTAGATCTTGGGGTAGTTTAGCATATTTCTTATGATTTTTCATGGTTTCTCAAGACCATAAAACGTTTTAGAGTTTTAATTAATGACAAAACATTCGATAATTAATATTAAAAAACACACACACACGCGCGATTTAAGAAAAACACTTGAAAACAATCAAACACAGTCTTACAGCGGCACGCACTTTTGTATACAAAAATCGTTTAAAAACAACAACAATTTACGGTACTTCGATATTTTTTGTTTTATTTTTTTTTTCTTTGCCAATTACTAGTGCATCACTTATGTACATACATATGTATGCAGTTGTTATTGTTACTTTTCTTTAGGGATTTTTTTTGTTGTAATAATGAGTCATAATGTAGACTACATAAATAGACAATGCAAAGAAATGTTATTGCTTGCTTGATTTTGTTGGGTACATTATACCATAAATAAAATTTCTATTTAATAACTTTTCAAATTTATTATTGTTATTTTAGGTCGATAACACATTTTTTACACTTTGTTATTATTGTTAATGTTGTTGGTTTTTTCTTGGCAAATAAAAATGGGCACACAATCGATTTTTTTCTTTTTTATTCCTTTTTTCCCATTTGCAAAAGTATGTTTTATTTCTTTTTTTTGTAGTTTATTGTGCTGCAGTATGTTGTTGTTGTTCCCTTCTATTGTATGTAATTATTTTATTGTTTGTTGCTTTTGTTGTCTATAGTAATTTAACTAGCTATAGTATTTATACACACAACAGGTTTTTAGCATTGCTTTGACAAACTGAAATATGCACTATTTGTTCTTTTATTATAACAACTCCAATGGTAGGTACTATTGACATTTTCTTGCTTCACAGACCTGCATGTTATGGCTTGTGTTAAAAAGTCTTTTTACTACAGCACGTTGATTCATTGCATAGTCAAGTTATTGGAAAAACACAAGCCCTCAATGACTACAACAATGCCTCATAGAAAATTACTCTGCTTTCTTCATTGGCTTACAAGAAGAAAAATTAATGAAAAAAGAATTTTCACTTTCTTCCCTTGAACACAAAATATTCATTCAGTTTGTTTTTTTTTAACTTCTGTTCAATTAAGCACTTAACATTTTATTTTTCTTATAAGAAATCCATGTATTTTATTACATACACTTAGTTAATACATTTTAATTGATAAAAATCCAATAGGAATTTGTTCACACAACTAATTTTTTTTTTGTTTCCTTATATTCTTTCCGTGTTTATGTCTTCATGCTTCCACTAATAAAATGCGTTTGTCGCATCACTCTCTTTTAACTGTCAAATAATGCCATTTTTATAATATCTTTCTTTTATCCGCTTTTCTATTTGCACCCCGTCATTGCGCAAAATCAACAAAACCCGTTTTGTTTGTTTTGGTCACACTTTGTATGCAAAAGAACTGCATTTCTTGTCAGAGTTGCCACACTAAGTGTGCAACAAAATCGCCGAAAGTTAAGCAGCAAAAGTTCAAGGGCATTAATTTTCCAAATAAATACATAAATACATATGTAGGCACATGTGAATGTACATACCCATATATATAGATACGTGCTTATATATTCAGTTAATAGTCCGCTTTAAAACAAACCTGTTAGAAATTTAAATTTTCTACTGTTTTCGTCTCACCATGAGAGTGCAGTCTGGCTACAATACATGATATCTTCCATTGTTGTTCTTGTAGGTTGACCACCATTGTGAAGCAGAAATGTAATAGATTAAAAGAAAGTTGAACAGTGTTGGCGCACGAAATTTTTCAATTAGTGTTGGGAAACGACAGTTTTTAGCGGTTAAACTGTTGCACTATTTGAACAAGGTGCATATAATTGTGAAAGTTTAGTAATATATGCAACATATTTGACAGAATAAAATCGGTATAAACAATTTATTGCGCTTTAAATTGAAACCTTTCCAAACAACACTCTTTTAAAGAAAATTTTGGTAAGAAAATAAAACACATTCCCTTGTATTTTAGATTTTAAACTTTTCGAAAGCAGTTTTAATGGTTTTTTTATTTTATTAATTATTTGTGGATTTTATTTATCTTTATGAATATTTGAGTTTTTTTATATTTATATTAATATGATTTCGTGTTTGTTGAATTTGTTTTTTAAATTATTTTTTAAATGGTTTTCACTAATATGAAGTGTAAGATAAATTGAATTTTTAAATTAAAACTAATAAACAGAAAAATAATATTGAATATTCAAAATAAAATCAATATTAAATTAACAAACAAAAGTGTATAAGTATGTATAGCTACCAAAAAAAAATAAATGATGAATTATTTTTTTTTTGTATTAAAACTATTATATTTCTCATAATTTCATTTAAACTTATATGTAGAAATATATAAAAAAAAATATTTTCATATTACATATAAAAATTTAAAGTTATTGATTTGTATTTGATTTGTTTTTAAATAGCACAATGATTTACTAAAAACACTTTTGTTAAATAATTTTCAATATTTCATTGTGTTTTACTTTTAGCCTTTATGGTTTTCAGATTTGTAGTTTAAAAATTCTTATTTGTATACATACGAGTATGTAAATTTACATATAAATATTTTATATATGTATGTAATTATATTGTTTTAATATGTGTGTATAGTATATAAATAGAAATTAATGTAGAGTTTGATGTGTATAAATAATTTATGAATTTCATATTTAAATACAATTTGTATTTTTCTTTTTACAAGAATTTAAAAAAATAATTGTATTTAGTTTAAGTTCAATTTATCTAAATATCTATTCAGATTCGGTTTATTTTTAATATAAAATAAATATGTATATTTTTATTTTAAATTACATTATGTATTGTATATTAATATGTATGTATGTATGTATCTTCTATGTATGTAAATACTGAAAAATTTTATATGCAGTTTCATATGGGCAATTCCACACAATGTCACGTAATATGTCACGTACGAATACCAATCAATTAAGTTTGTATTTCAGATCAATGCGGCTATATTTTTCCTTATCTTTTAACAAATGTAGAACTACTTTTGCTCCTCAAAAGTACATAAAGAAATAAAGAAAAATTTAAATTTTCTCTGAAATACTAGCTTAATTAATTTGTATTCGTACGTGGCATAGTGGAATTGCCCATATTTCATAGTTCCGGGGGTCTACTCTGTAATTCGAAACGAAATAAAATGCTTTCGAATTTACATATTATAAACATACAAATTCGAAAGTATGTATAGTATTTTCTTTCGTTTCGAATTACACAGTACACCGCCGGTTAAATTTACAAATTTTAAATAAATGTATTAGTAAGTGTTTATTGAAAAAATATCAACAATATTCAAGGAATTAAGAATACTTATCGAATTTAGTGCACTAAGAGTTGCAGAAAGTATGAAAAAATCTTTAAGACTGACCTAAATAAGAAGTGAAGACTAGATATTTAATGGATAGAATTATAAAACAAGGATCAAAGTTTTGAAACATCTAGACTAGAATGTTTTCTACACAGACATTTTTTACACCAGAGTTATTTTTTCTATACAAAAGTTTTGCTGCACTAGAATAACATTTTAAACAGAAAAAGCATCCATACTAGACTTACTTTCACAACAAAAATAACATAATCAGGAATAATTGAAATAGGGCTTCTTCTTACACTTGACGATTTCCTCTGAGGAGTTATATATCGTTAGCTGAAATGTAAAATCACATAACTACAATTTTCTTAATTTTATAAGAGAGCGAAAAAAAACTAAACAAAACTATTCACGTAACGTTTTTTTTTATTTTAATTTTGAATTCGACGGATTATTATAATAAAGATTTAAAATTTTGTAGGAATATGTGTTTCGCTGTAATACACAATACTTTGAATTTTTTGTTAGTTACATGGTTTTTCTTTTCAGCTGACGATATATACATACATACATTTTTTCTTTAATCAACTATAAACTATCGATGGAGAAAATCGCCACCCGTGCTAAGCCCCAATTTTTTTTATAGAAAAGATGTCTAGACACCAAACTTACTTCTTGTGAGGAAAAAAAGTTGAGTAGAGTATTTAGATTTTTTTCCAGAATTAATTTTCCTATGGAAAATTATGTGCTTCACTTAAATAGACTAGAAGTTTTCTACACTAAAGTAACTTTCTCTACAGAAAAGCTGCCCATACATTTTAAATATAGATTTATACAGCATGATAAATGCTTCTTAACTGAAATTTAAGACACATGATCATCAAATAAATTTTCTTTTAATTAGAATAAAACAAAATTGTTACTTCTTGGATTGTCAAAGCGTTAAGTGCTTTTTAGTAGTCACCCTCATTGTGTAGGGCCTTGGCGTAAGCAAATATTGGCATTTTTGTACTAGACTAAAGAAAATGTGTAAGAGTTTTCTTTAATTTACTGCAAAGTTGTCGTAGACTAAAATTCGTGCATGACTATCCTCTTTAAGTATATTCCATTTAGTCTGAAATTTCTTTCATTAGTGAAAAGACAAATACAGTTAAATATATTGTTAATATCAGTTAATTATATAATTGGCCTAACTATGAGTATCGTACTTCGACTTCCACATTTTTGCTTAACATTACAGAATACAGCAACTTGATTTTTTTTTAATCTAGTACAAAAAATATGGAAGCCGAAACAAGACACTATCTCAAAAGGCTGAAGAAGGTCTATAGTAATATCAAATTCATTTGAGTCTTAAATTTTAAATGTTAATACATTTTAAACAATTATATTAATTCGTCTTGTATGTATTTAATATGTTAAATTAAATTGCTTTAAGCACTAAGCAGTTTGCTGTCAAAATTTGTATATTTTTTTTTGTTAACAAAAGAATCAGCTTATGTATGTATATTGTGAAATTTTAATACTCCCTTTATATGTATGTATGTATTTATATGTATTGGAATAAATGCTTAGGTAAAATTCTATACAAAAATAAAAACAATATAATTTTGTAAATGTTTAAGTACAAAAAAAAAACTTAAAATTAAATAATAAAAATTAATTTCCTGGCAACTTTCTTGTTTAAAAATTAATAATGTAATTATGTATTAAGAAAAAAAATTTTGTTGGTAAATTTTTAAATAAAATTTTTTGTATTTTTTTTCTTATTATTTAAGCATAAGACTATTATCTTTAAAATATCCTACAATAACTTTTGAAGTTATTGCTTATTGGCTTATACATATAAAAAAAATTATAAAAAGTTCTTATTGTAAAAAAATACATAGTTCTTCTTGCTTCATTTTAATATGTATGTATGTATGTATGTATGCTTAAAAAAGTTACATATATTCACTTATTGTTACAAAAAAAAAATCATGGCAAGCTTGTTTGAGTGTAGTTTATTTCATAAATCAAAGTTTTCGAAACTTCTCTTCCGTGTGTATCATTAATAAGATCAATAAAGGCAACAAAGCTTTACTGTCTTTATGTGTTGAGATTAGTGTTGTTGTAATTGCTGTTCTTGCAGCTGTTGCAGTAATTGTTGTTTTGTTTCGGCCTTAACCGTTTTATAGCGATCTTTTTCTTCTGTATTTTCCGGGGGTTCACATTCAAACGAAGCCATCGATAGTGTGTTCTCATTCAAGACCGGATTATTTTGCAAATAGGCAATGACATTTGGTAAATTTTCAAAGGGACATGTCACTTTTTTCCATTCGTTAAATTCCATAACTTGCTTGGCTAATTGAGAACATTTTTCGAAATTGATATGATTGTTGGGTAATCTGGAAAATTGAGAGATTTTCGCAAGACATTTTTTTTTTTATTGATTTATTTGAACGAAAAAATTTGGCACAATAAGCATATTTGCATTTGCAACATTAAAAAAAATATTTTTTTTAAATTAAAAAATGAGTAATTTAAAAATATGAATTTTTTAGAAAAAAAAAATAAGTTAAAAAGATTTTATTTTTTAAACTTGCGTTTGCCATCTGAGCAAAATTTTGCACTTAGGAGATTTCGAGCGAAATGTAGTAGATTTCGAGTAGATTTCCCATGCAAAACAAAATCTACTACGCCACTAGATCTTGTCGAACCTACTTAAAATCTAGTAGTACTTAGTAATAGCACTATGTTTTTTTTTAATTGCCCTTAGAAAATAAATCGCTGTAGTTAGAAAGGTGTGTGAATTGGCTATACTTCAGTTGTTTGATTGTAGTTCAAGAAAATAATTCTGCCAAAAAAACCGACTTCAATGCAAAGATCTGATAGATAATTTCCGAAAAAAATTTATGGGATATAAAATTAATTTTAATGGGCGTGCCTCCACGCATTTTTCAGAGCTCAGGGTGTGTGTTAAGTTCTGTAAAAATCGGTAAAGTACAACCATTTAAAATAAAATATTAAATTTTAATGATGGTAACTCCGCCCATTTTTTTAATGGAAGATTGTGTTTATTTTAGAGCTCAAGGTGTGTGTTAAATTTCGTAAAAATATGCTAAGTAGAACCACGTGAAATATAATAATAAATTTTAATGGACGTAGCCCCGCCCAGTTTTTCAAATTTAAAATTGTGTAATTACAAGAACCAAATGTGTTAGCTAGGTTTCGCAGCAATCAAATAAGTAGTATATCATGGAATTATATAAAAATGTGGGCGTGTCCTCTTCCATTTTTTTTTACAATGGGACCAAGGGGAAGCTATACCCTCTCAGACAAGAAAAGAATTTTTACAATCGGTCAAAACACTGCAAAAAAAAAAATATAGAGACGAATTGATAACATCCTTCTTTTTTTTTTGAAGTCGGTTTATTAAGCAATTTTTGAACAAAATTAAAAAGAAACTTTTAGAAACTTTTTTGGAAAATAAATTTTAGAATTTTTTCAGAATTATTTTTAAGCCTGTTCTTAATCTCTTTAAAAAACTTTTAAGAGATTTTTTTATTGTTTTTCTTAGAAAAGTTGTTTCATACATTTTATTTACTCTTTTAATTTTTAAATTTCTTTAGAAAACTTCATGGAAATTATCAAATTTTTTGGAATTGATTCACCCGGTCTAATGCTGGGAACACAACTGGGACGAACGACAAATTTTTCGGTGCAAGCTTTCGTCTTAAAAAACAAAACACATTTGTGCATATGAAAATGCGCACAACACCGCCGTCGAACGAAATTCGTCGTGCGTGGCTAACTCTGAGATAGATTTATTTCTATCTTGTACGCCGATGAACGACGAAAAAACAATTTTCTCTCTCTCTCTCTCTTTCCACACACAATAACCAACTTTATCAATTATAAGAGAGGAATTCGCAGAGTAAATTCGTCGTTGTTGTGCTTCACACGATGAATTTACGCAGCGAACTCTTATCGACGAATTCGTCGATGTGGACGAAATTCGTCGTTCGTTCCAGTTGTGTTCCTAGCATAAGTCATATACAGCAGCAAGTGCGATATGTGCATTTTAAAAAATTTTTATCCTGAAAGTTTTCTTCACAGCAAGTCTGTCTGTATACAGAAAATTTGGTAGATTTATTTCACAAATAGAATTTCTTTTACACAAAATTCCATTGAGAAATTTTCTCATTGTTAGTTTTAATTATAAAAGTATGTATTTTTAATGCAGACATTTTAGCTCCTGTACTAACTAATAATGAGTTTAATAAAATTTTCTCTTATACAAATTTCTATTTGCAAAAACTTCCTACACGAATTTAATAAATACGGATATATGTATGTACTCTCTTGTATATTTCTGTAATTTCTATGAAAGCAATTTCTCATTTAAATAATTTTTTTTTATAAAAAAAATTTATAAAATATTTTTGGAGCAAATTTTCTATCTGGTTGCATATTACGGCATTTGATATTGAAAGAAATTTCAAAATATGTCCTCTTTCACACACGTCAGGTTTGACTCGTCAAGTCTTGAGTTTTTAGGAGAGAGGAAAAAAGAATGGAGGGGAGTACAGACTTGACCGTAGCAGTCAAGTTTGTTTTTCGTTTTGTTTTGTCATTCGTAATACTCTACGACAACGTAAATTGATGAAGCAAACTTGACGGTGTGTATGAACACGAATGCAGGTTTAAAAGAAAATTTATCAAAAACTGATCAGGTAAACCTGACGTGTGTGAAAGAGGACTATGTATGCACACTTAAACTCTAATGAAATATTTTCAAATTTCGTTCGATATCGATTTGCCGCAGTTTGCCTACTACTTGAAACTTTCTGAAAAAAAATTTTGTACATAAAAAAACCAACATTTTACACCATCAAAATAATATGTAAGAAACATATGAGTTTTACTAACCTAAAAAAATTTAAAAAAAAAACAAATGTCTCACCTATTTGAGCATCCCTCATTGAGAAAATACAAATCCTTAACAAATAAACTGAAAAATGGAATGATAATGCGTTCACGTTCCTCGGTGGCGCCCTCTGAACGCCACATGGCTGCTTTTAAGGTGGAACGATAACTATTAAAGTTGGATGTAGGATCCATTTGATGTTCTAAAACTGAAAATTTAGCTGACTGTATTTTTGACCACTAAAAGAGAAGCAAAATTTAAAAAAAATCAGTTTCAAATATACATACATGAAATTGCAAGTATAAAAAAAATACTTTACCGTCTTTTTTAGTCGCGAAATGGGGGCTAAATTTAGTCCAGCTATTATAGCCATCAGACTATTAAAATTACCAATATTAAAACATTCTCTGGCCGTCTCAATCCAATATTCAATAATACGCACACGTTGCTTCTTTTTGGGATACTAAAGAGAGAATTTTTAGAATTAAATACATGGCAAGATATTCGTTTTTTTTTTAATTTTTGCATTTAAACGTATTTTTACTTACTTTACTTTATGCGAGTTTATGAGTTTTTTTGTATTAGATTAAATAACTAGGGCATTAGTATTTCTTTAATCTAGTACAGACGACTCGAAATCGTAGTACGACGACACTTACCTTGACAATCTCCGAGGCTGTTAAATAACTTAAACGATTAAACCACTCCACATAAGACTCCAAATTTCGGGTCTTTTTCATATCATTCAAAGAGGTTTGCATTATTTGCTGATGCTGTTGCTGTTGCTGTTGCTGTGTTTGGGCAGCACTAGTTTGCCCCGTCGTCGAAGACGAAGAACTGGCATTATTTTTACTTATAGAATTATGATATTCCTTGGCAAAAGCTTGCACAAATTCCTCGGGACCTATATGCGAAAGACGTTCCAGTTCTATGGCCGTTAGCTGATGGGCCAATTGTGCACAACTGGGACACAGATCCATTATGCCAAAGACATCATGGCTATTGGGAGAATCGGTAGAAGAGTGTCCCGAGTGTCCCGTGTTTGAAGAGGTGGTAAAAGAAGCAGGTGTTGATGTGATATTGTGAGAAAATTGAGCATTTATTAAATAATGATTCTTTTGGGCTGACGAGGAGGAGGATGATATTGGATCATGACTATTTAGTGCCTGCACAGCAGATTTTGTTAATGAATTGTGAGCAGCATTTGAGGATGAGGTGGAACTGGATGAGGATGAATAGGAGGCCGATGCCGATGTGCTATAATGTGGCTGTATAATAGTATTGAGATCATTTTGCAACAAAGATTGTAGAAATTCTTCATATTTTTCGAGCGCCGTCAGGCGTTGCACCAACAGCTGTAAGATTCTGGACACTTGCTTGCCTAAGGCATTGTCAATGTAGACACATTTACGCGTCAGTATGCGCACTTGTTGCATTAAACGCTCATCTCGAAAGTCGTAGGGAAATGTTTCTATCCATTCGGCCAACAGGCGTATACAGTTCTGGGCTGATTTTTGTGTTGCCGTAGCAACTTGACCCGGCTTGCGTTGCAACAGTGGCGAATTGGTTAGACCACCGGGGGGCGTGTTACTCAGATTTGTAAAATGTCCCGCATCATCGACTTGATCTTGAGCAGTACCAGACTGCTGCAGCAGCACATGCTGCTGGTGTTCCCAGGTTTGTGATATTTTCGCCAGCAATTCATGGGGTCGTATAAATAGCCTCACACTTAAGAGAAACGAAAATGTATACGTTCTCTCGGGATAGTAGTCGGCAGTGGGTACCATATGTTCTATCAAAGCATCTAAACTGCCGGCTATCAACTGATCATCATAATAAACTAGACAACGATCATTATTTAGATCTTCATTAGCAGTTCGTTTTTCTACCTTATCGACTTCATCTCTGCCTTTTCGAATTGTGCTGCTGCTGGCGTTGCTGCTGCTGCTGCTGCTGCTGCTGCTACTGTGGGTGTTGCTGATGATTTTGTCATCATGCGCACGATACAGTGTTTGGGGTTTAATGTATCTATATTTTGAGGCATCTTTTAGGCTTTGTGGCAAGTGTATACCACCGGCATGTGAATTATGGTGTCCACTAGCACTAGAATTATCACGACGATGAGTTTGTATTCTACTATTTATATTTACATTGGCTATTGGTTGTTTTAACAATGTTGTTCCGGTTGCTGCATTTATATGTTCGTTGTTATGTATTTTGGGCTGTTGATGATGATGTTGCTGCTGTTGCTGTAGATGTTGTTGTTGTTGTTTATCTGGCAGTGCTGCTGTTTTAAAACTTATCGACGACGCCTTAGTATTATTTAGTTTGTTGCTAATCGTTGCATTTGTGGTGATGTTACTTGCTATTTGCGAATTTGTATGCGTGATAATATTCTTTTGTATTGCTGCTGCTACTGCGGCCGCTGCTGTCGAACTTGTTGCATGGGTATTATTGGCACTAGTGCGCCCATTTGTAGCGCTGTTTATGTCGTTATTCGACATTGGCAAAATATACTTGGGCACAACTTATCTTTGTGGGTCCGCGCAAAATTTAAAACACATCAGGCTGAATAAGTTTTAAAGGTGTTGGCTCTTAAAATGAAAAATTACTGCAAAAAGAAGTACAATTATCTTACGAAAATTATCTAAGAATATAAGGAGAGTATTTCAAACAGCAATTAGTGAACGAAGTGAAACGGTTTGTACCATACACTCGTGCTTATAAAGTATAGGCTCATATGGCTTGACTATGGGTGGCAAACGAACTTTAGTTGCGTTGCCACTGGCCAAGATGTTATTGCTTATGTCAATTGACAACTAACAGCTGTTAATTTCAGTTGCAAGTATATATATCTATTAAGGTAGGATCACACGATTGCCGCAATGCGCCAATTATTGATCCATTTTATATGCCAATCGTGTGATTTGACAATTTATGGCCCCAAAGGACCAGCGAGAACAATATTGTGCTGATTTGACGCAATCCAATGCAACTCTGGTGGGGCAATCGTGTGAACAGTTGATAGGAACCGGGCCCCAATAAAAAATTTTAAAATGTGCCAATATTTATTGTGTTCTCGAGCGGCAATTAAAGTAGCCAATACGCTACAATTTCTTAAATTAATTTATTTTTTCGTTATTTATTTTTATTTGAAACGTTAACATGGAGCTGTGAGCCAATCATTAACCCATATATTTAGTATTTATTCGTTTAAAAGAACAAAATTGCCTCTGCTTTGTATATTTAATGAGCACAAAATAATAATAAACCATTTTCACGTACAAAATAAAACAAAATAAAACAAAATTATTTCTTAAAAAAAAACCATTTGCACCTAAAACAAAACAAAATAAAAACTACCACAACAGCTGCTTGTTTGCGTTGCCGCAAGTTAGGACAATCGTATGACTGGGCTGCGACAATTGTTTCCACAAATTCATTCTTCGCCAATCTGCGGCAATCAAATTTTTATAAAATGGGGCAAACAGTCACATGTTTGCAACGTATTTCATTGGGATAATTTTATCATTGTGCACCAATTCAGCACAACAAAAATTGGTTCAGATTGGTGTATTTGCGGCAATCGTGTGATCCTACCTTTAAGTGCAACTAGGCCACTGTTGTTTATGGGCCTTCGATAGTTTTGCGTCTCGCTCGCACTGGTTGACTGATCTGCCACGGATAACCGTATATTCTTGCGGTTCTTCTGTGGAATTTCTTTAACAACCACGTTGTTACTTCCTATGTGAAGAAGGCATAGGTCGTGTATAGTCAGTTACAAAAACTTTTTTAAAATACTGTTAATACCATCTTGGGCATACGGTCCAGTTACCCCGCCCATATTTGTGCAACAATACTTTGCAAATTTACTTTGTAAAGTTTTTATGGAATAAATAAATAAATAAATATGTTATAATTATTTTACAAAAACTAGGATCGACCAGTGCACAGTAGGTAATTTAACCAGAAATCTTTTTTACACTAACAATAATAATGTTTTTGTTAATGACCATCTGATTAAGAACATATCAAAGCAAATAACTGCTCATTTGGTTTTTTGTAAAAAAAAAAACAAAGCGAGAGCGAGAGCGAGAGAGTATCACATACCAATAAGTTATCTAATTTTGTAAGTACCTAATTGTAAAACACCATCCACAGGCGTCTCCTTGACCCAGACCAATAACTCAAAATTCTAAGTTTTAATCGATTATTCGTATGGAAAACAAAATAAATACAAACAAAAAAAGTAGTATTAATTTACATTTTCTATTAACGAAAACTAATCAATAATAATGAAAGCAAATTAATATTTTTTAACACTAAAAAAATGTATGCAGCTAAACGAATAAAGTTTAAATTTTATTCGATTATTCTCATGTACCTACAAAAAAAAGATTTTAGAAATAATTAATTTCAAGTTTTATCTTATTAGTCGAATAAAAAATCTTTTTAGTTAATCGAATAAAAAAAAGAATCGAATAAAAAATTGTATTCGGGTAAATGAAAAACTAGCACAGCCTAATATTTTATTAGCAAAAATCGATTATGGGAATAAAATGTCTCGATAGTTAAGAAACTGAACTTTATATGTAGAATTAAGCGTAAAAGTCCTAGGATTTTCAACAGACCTTGTCATAGAGGGACCAAATAGAATGGCATTGTGCAATATTAAATACATATGTACATATGTACATTTATTGCAAGTCTTATAAAATGTTTCATTGCCAAATCTGCATTCAAATTTTATTCTAAACAAGCAGACGTAAAAGTTAATGAAGGCGATGTACAGACACACACATCCATACATATGTATTTTTGAAAGTAAAAAGCAGCTTAATTAACAATGAACGTAAACGTTCTTTTTTCCAGTTAAATATGTAAGTATGTACATATGTATGTATTTTTTCTATACATACCCTGCAGAAAACATGGCGTTAAGTGTCCCCAAGTCACCACTTTTGTCGACTATTTTTGTGACATTGTCAACAGAGCGTCTATTGATAATGGTTTTAATGCGTAGAAAACATTTTTTCAGATACACACAACTATGCTTCTTCTTAATGTTTTATTGGTTTGTTGAAAATAAACGTGACGTCAAGCAAAATTTAAGTGTTTATAAAAATTATCTTAAGAAATAGAATTATAAGGTTAATATACATATATAAATGTATTTAACAATAATTAAAAACATAATACACAAAAAAAAATAAAAAAACAAATAAAATAACAATCAATATTGTATAAAAATATAAAATGTGAAAATTGAAGAGTTTTAAGTGAAAGGTGCCAATTATGGAAATTTTGACCATGCGGAAGAAGATGTTGTGCCATCAGGTAAAGATTTGTCACATTTTAAGATCCATACGTAAGTGTTTGACTTTACTAATTCAGCGAAACATACAATTTTCAATTTTAATATACATATATATAGGTTGTTTTTTTTAGAGGTATAGAACTTCGAATTGAAATAAAACACAAGAAAATCGTTTTAATGTCCATCAATTTGGCTTTATTGGAAGGATAATTTTATGCCATTAACGTTTAAATATGATTTCGGGCATGTGGCCGCCGCGGCTGGCTCGAATAAAGCCAATTCTACAGGTCCAATTTTCAACCACTTTTTCGAGCATATGGGGCCGTATGTTGGCAATAACGCCACGAATGTTGGCTTCCAAGTCCCCTAACGTTTCTGGTTTGTTGGCGTAGACGAGCGACTTCAGCGGATGCGTATTATCACATAGAGTAAACGTAGTGCGAAAACGATCCATGGTTAACCGAATTAATTGCTCTGTCGACCATAAAATGGACGGAGCTTGCGGTAAACTTCGCGAACTGAACCATTATTTTCGAAATAAATTTGCACGATTTGCAAGCGTTGTTCTTTTGTCAACCTGTTCATGATGAAATGGCAAACCAAACTAAATATTAATCACTTGACAGCTGACAAAATGGCCGCCAGTTAAAAAAGTGATGTCAACTTAAAGTTCTATACCTCAATAAAAACCACCCTTTATTTAATAGAAATGACAAACAATTTCCTACAGGTGGTGACAGTGTCTATAGTGAATCAGTACAGTTTTAGTACGGACATCGAGCGAGGAAATATCGCTATTGTAGACTACAGCCCCTAAAATTTACTAGTGAATCTTTGGTGCCAATGTCTCCATGTGGTCCCAAAAAAACTACTTAGCCAGTAGTGCTACAGTCTAGTGGTAGATTTTCAATGACTGGGGTACACCTGGTCAGTAGTGCTACTTACAATGTCGCTAGTAAATCACCACATTTTCACCATTCGCATTTTCTGCAGGGTAGATACATACATACATACATATGTAAATGTAGACATGAAAAATTCATATATTTAATGAAGACACACAGCGTGTAATTAAACAAAAAATAAAAACAGAAAATATAATAATAAATATAAAATACATACACATACATTTGTATTCATATTCTTATTGTATAAGTTTAAGTAAAAGTATGTGTGCAGTGAAAGGAATGCACTCAAATGTATATATGTACATACATAGTATGTACATACATACAAACATATAGGTACACATTCTCTTATACATACAGATGTTCATGAAGTATCGTAAATATACAAATATACCAGTGAATATTTTTTTGTCGACTTTGCCCGATATGAAATGAATGAATGAATGATGCTTAGACATTCAGTGCATTTTCTCAAATGATCTTTCTTCGCTTAAAATAAAAAAAATTGAGGCTCAATGAAGTTTAGGCGCACCGCACCTATCACACATTAAAGAAAAGTACCCTATCCTATAGAAAATTAAAAAAAAAATATTCACCCTTATTCCAGTTGTCGACATCGACGTCACGTTAACACAATATCAAAAAATTGGGGCTTGTGTACCCGTTGTCGAAAACAACTGACTCCTGTTGGCAGGCTTATGCTATTTTCTAGATCTTAGGGAACGGCAATAGAATGTCAGTAAAACAAAATTTTTTTCGAGAGCGATTTTTCGGCTTTGTGTTAAACTGACGTCGATGTCGTCAACTGGAATAAGGGTGATTAAAATGATATTGGTTTAAAAATTAGTTTCAAAATCGATCAGATTTCATCACATTTTTTCAAAAAGATCGTTTTGAAATCATTTTGAAAATTATCGTTTTCCATCAAATAACTGATTAAAATATTATTGAAAGATTATTTCAAAAGCAATACGTTAACATTAATAGTGACTTAAAGATTTGAATATTTATTTTTTTAAACGAACTGTCTCATATAAAATCATAATTTTATCACGAAAACTATTTGTATGTGAACAAGGTCTAATGTTAATTTTTTTATTTTGAATTTTATTCTATTACTCTAATCGATTATTTTTTATCGATTATACAGGGTGTCCGCCGGGGAGGTATACTACTTTGTTTATAATTTTTGATTCAAGTGGCATATGTACGGCGGCGTAAATGGTCTTTTGGAAGAAGCTCTTATGTCAACTGAATATTTTATCTGAATCCTTGTGCAAAATTTTGGCCAAAGTTGTTCTTTGAAGACCAAGCTCCTGAGCACGGCGTCGAATTGAGGTTGATGGATTGTTTTGAACACTTTCTTGAGCAGCAGTAACGTTTTCAGCCGATCTTGCAGAACGTTGTGGCACGTTGTTTCTCCAAAATGATGACTGATTTTCATAAAATGTTTTAACGATTACTACACGTTTCCATAATAAATTTGCCACGTGTCTACTTTACGACTGCCAAGACTAATGTTTAATAAAAAAGGCGGCAAAAAAAGTAGTATACCTTCCCGGCGGACACCCTGTATATATTGTGCTGAGTACACATCTGGCACGCATGTGCTCAAAAAAGCGTGACCACTAATTACTGATGAAAAGCTGTTTGTTTGTATGTAATTTCTCGGCCTTATTTTTAGTATGGATTAGTGTGGTTTGATTTAGACATGTATTTATTGTATTTATTGATTTAAACAGTTTCAAATCATGTTGGACTCTATAAAATTGTCTATTAGTTATGTATGAAACTGTTTAACTTAATAAATACGTGTCTGAGTCAGTTTTTTATTAGTAATTAGTGGTTACGTTTTTTTAGCACTTGGCACAGAGATGTAGACTCGGCCTTACACGATAAACATCTGTGCGCTAATAGATATCTATGGGTATAAATAATGAGCATTAATACTACAAAATGCAGGCAAAGTTTGTTCGTAATTCGCCAGAAGTTTTTCTGAAATTTTAATACGTGAAGAGAAATTCAAGTACAAATCCATGTATGAAAATTCATAATATTGTTCTCGTGAAAATATTTTTTGTGAGTTTTCTTTCACATTGTATTTATTTCGTTGCCAGTTCGTACCGACATGTCGTAGCGAAGTCGTGTCAACCATTTCATACAAAAATCGTTACGATTTCTGTAATATTTCTGTTCCGAAATCGGATGATTTTGTCGACTAGTCGTTACGAATTCGGAGCATTTGGTTTGTTGGGTACATACATATGTATGTATGTGCGGTCTATGAAATGTACAAAAAATATTGAAAAAATCAGACGTTAATACATATGTTTGTATGTACCTATAATATACATTGTATATACGAGTACGTGCTACAACAATTATAGACAAGTTAAAAGCCATTATTAAGAGAAAAAAGAAGAAAAAAAAACGATGGGGTGGCAATGCCAAGAAGGCAACGTGTCAGTCAGTCACACATTGAGACTGACTGGCGGCCACTTATTATTCGTTCATGTTGTTACTGTTGTTGACCTAACAAACAAATAATTGTGGAATTAAAATAAAAGCTGTTGGTAGAAAATCATAATAACAAATATTTATATATGTACATATACATATGTATGTATGTACATATTACATAAAATTGTACATATGCATATGTAGTTATATACATATTTATGTACAATAAATCGCGGCTAAGCAAATGTAAAAATAATATCCCATGTATTTGGAAAATAAATGAAAAATATTAAACAAAATAAGACAAATAAAAAAACTGTCAACAACAAGGCGAAATCCAAGGCGAATTGATACCAGTTGGTCTTAGTTTGCAACTCTGCATATTCGCCTTGTATATTTGTTAGTGTAAAATTTCCTGCTGTCAGAACATTTCCTAACGTTTTGCAATGATTAAAAGCAAAAAAGTTATATCAGTTGGTGAATTAAGACAACCTTGGGCGAACTCAATGTGTGTGAAGATAAATTCTTCGAGTTAAATTAATTTTTCAAAAATATCGCATGCGGCCAAACCCTTCTTCCTCAGCGAATCAAACATAGTGGAAAATCAGGACAACGACCCATATTATTAAACTGCATTTACAGAATATCTGAATTGTATTTGTGAAATTTTTTAGAAAATTTCGAAAAATATGACTTAGTAATAAAATCTTAATTTTCGAGTTCTATGAGGGAAATGGCCACTGTGGCCAAACCCTTCTTCCTCAGCGCATCAAACATAGTGGAAAATCAATACAACGACCCATATTATTAAACTGAATTTACATTCGCTGAGGAAGGGTTTGGCCACAGTGTCCATTTCCCTCATAGAATTCGAAAATTAAGATTTTTTCACTAAGTCATATTTTTCCAAATTTTCTAAAAAATTTCACAAATACAATTCAGATATACTGTAAATGCAGTTTAATAATATGGGTCGTTGTCCTCATTTTCCACTATGTTTGATTCGCTGAGGAAAAAGGGTTTGGCCGCAGTGAACATTTTTATGGAGAAACCCCTTAATTTCAGTACAAAATGCGTACCAAATAAAAGAAGAAAAAAAATATCGCATTCGATATTTTTGAAAAATGAATTTAACTCGATGAATTTATCTTCACACACATGCGAACTCATATGCTCAGGTGAGTTTTTCGCTGCTTTTAATTTGAATATTCCAAGGCGAATTTATACAAACATTTTTCAGTATATTTTTTGACATTTAAAATATAAATTTGTCAAAGCGAATTTAGCAGAGTATACCTTAAATGGATTTGCCTTGGGATCTGGTGACTATTTTCGCCGCTTGTAATTTTGATAATACTTCGATTTCAACACACATTTTTCAATAAGTTTTTTTTTACATCAAACGTGTACATTTTTCAAAGGGATTTGAGCCGAGTATACCTATAATACAAGGCAAGGGAATTTCATATAAGGTATACTCAGCTAAATTCGCTTTGAGAAATTTATACTTTAAATGCCAAAAAAATTTACTGAAAAATGTGTGTTGACATCCAACATATATTCAAACTGCAAGCGGCGAAAAGTCACCTGATCCCTTGCGACCAAGGCGAATTCATACTAGATGGTCGCTAGGGATCAGGTGACTATTTTCTGATATGAAATTGCCTTGCAACAAGACATATTCATATAAGATATACTCGGCTAAATTCGCTTTGAAAAATTTATACTTTTGATTTTTTTTTTTTTTTATTGAGATATCAAAATTACAAGCGGAGGCAATAGTCAGCTGAGCAGTTGAGACCACGTAATATGTATTCGTCTTGCCTTATATAAATATGCCACAGCGAATGAATTTTTTTAAATCGTTTGAATTGTATAAAAATATCAAAAAATCGCCGACATTAATTCGATAAGAAAAAATACTTTAAATAAAACTTTTTAAGAAACAATTGACCGACTTCAAAAATAAGCACTAAAAAATTAAAAATAATTTAGATTCAGTTGCTGCAAAGGCAAGCAGAAAAGGCACAGTGTGAATTGCAAAAGCAAAAACTTATCGGCCCTGTTCTGTATATCAAGTCGGTTTGAAATCGCACGATTTTAGAACATTTTTTCGGATTTTTTAATTTTTCTGTTATATAGTGCCTCAGTTATTATATCTGAAATAAAATTATTTTATATGATTTTAAGCATTTTGGAAATCGTACGCAAGTTTTAAAGTCCTCCGTCACTTTTTACGATATATTCGTCTAGCATTATGAAACACTGATACATAAGGACATGTGTACATACAAGGCGAATTGATACCAGGTGGTCTTAATTTGCAACTCTGCATATTCGCCTTGTATATTTGTTAGTGTAAAATTTCCTGCTGTCAGAATATTTCCTAGCGTTTTGCATTGATTGACAGCAGAGAAATTAGGATTACGTGATGTGAATTCGCCTTGTGTAGTACATACATATATTCGATATTAAAAAACTTCCACTTCCACTATTTTACATTTTGAAAATATTTTTTAATATCGGAACGCGGGTTTACCTTTTTTTAATATTAATATATGTACGAGTAAATACATAGAAATATATATTGTGTATAATAATGCAGTTTATATCTTTAATCAGCTTAATTGCTACTTTGCCGAGCATAATAATAGCAGATACTTTCAACAGTTTTTGTGCAACGGACCACAGTCTCTAACGGTATTCGAACACGCAAGTCCCAGACAACCAATACGAGTATGTACATTACATTTACTGTCTGCTTACATCAAATAAGTTTTCTAATTAAAATTCCATTTTTTAATACCCTTTAAAAAAAATACATACAACACACATTTTCCACACATTTCTTTTAGTGATGGAGACCAGCGCCTGTTTGTTTTCCCGATACACTCATTTTAAAATGAAGTCGGCTAATAAGTATCTATTGACATGTTAATATTCTTCGACAAGCTCATATATACATAAATCCATCTGTGTACGAGTACAAGTAAATAACGTTGAAATAATGATGGTGCCGTTTGATGTAGTCGGTCATTCAATGTATTTAAGTATTTAAAAGGTAAACAAAATATAAAATACACACAAAGTACATGAGCTGATTGAAGGCCCGAAATGAATATAAAACCATTGGAGAAGGAAAAATACATACAAACATGCATACGTTTTATGTAAACACAATTACTTAAAGCTGGCTGGTACACGTACGAAAAAGTTAATACATATTAATATAAACAATCGTACAAGTACAAACGTATATGGGGAAATACTCTATTGATCATTTGGCAAGCAATGAAAGCATACATAATATGTACATATATGTATGTACATACATATATACATAAATTGAGGGAGGAGAACATTTCAAAGTGTGTACATTTTGTTTTAATTAATTAACAATTAATAGTTGGCGGCACGCGCCACTGACATAGTTTTATTTTCCCTTTTCTTTATTATAAACACATATATAAACTAGACATGCATGATTGAAAGATGAATACATTTCCATAAGCAAATTGAAATATTTTATCTTATGAGAAAATACAGCAGAAAAAAATGTTTGGCATTCATAACTAAATGACTATTTTGACTACTATCACGCTAACCACAAACAACTATTTCGAATGGAAAATAATATTAAACTAGAAAACGAAGTAAGTAAGCTTTTAATAACTGTAATTTCTGAGCAGATTTTTGTGATACAAAGTGTCACATTTGACAAGCTCGGGCATGGGAAGTCTTAAAAATTCATAAATCCTACGAATATGCACTGAATGCAAAATAATATTCCCAAAGTAGAAAGATGGGCGCGTGTCGAATTTTTCCAACACGACACAACCCAGAACACGATGTCCAATACGTACGAAAACGCACGCGAAAAATTTTCCCAACACGAAACTGCACAACACGCACGAAATCAAATTGAAGCGAAAAAAATAGAGACGAATTGTTAACTTCCTCCTTTTTTGAAGTCGGTATAAAAAATAAAGCATTTTTTTTATTCAAATATATGTACATATCTTTTTGTTTAATTTCAGAGCTTTGCGCTTAAGAAACCCCTGCACTATCAACAAATTTGCTTAAAAAATACTTAATTTCTTGTTTACTAGAAATTCTTGCATACGAGTACATATTTTTGCCACCTTAAATCATTTCGTGTCTTATCGTGTAAATTTTGCTCAACACGTTACGACCCGAACACGCACGATATCATATTTTCTCTCACGAACACTTCGTGTTGAGTCGTGTGTGTTCGTGTCACAAAAAATACGACACGCGCCCATCTCTAGTTGCGACAGTTTCGTCATCAGCGTCCTTTGTGTTTGGTCCACTGTGTATGGTGTCAGTAGATATAGATTTCTGCTTTATACTCGTATACTAGTTTTCAGTACAGATGGAATATCTGAAATTTATGCGTTTTAAAAAATAAGGCCCTTAATCAATTAGAAAGCACTTAAGGGACAAACCAAATACTTTGGAATTACCACCTCTACTGTGAGTAAAAGTTATTCATCCCTGCAAGACTACGTTATTAAGCAGGAAAACTTTGCAAGGCAGAACATCTTTATTACGCTGCGCCGTTTTGGGCAATACCATAGTGGACAAAATTCTTAAGCCCGGACGAAGGCCGTCAGCGCAGCAAAAGATTATTAAGCAGGAAAACTTTGCCAGGCAGAAAATCTTTATTAGGCTGTGCCGTGCCGGGAAACACCATGGTGGAGAAAATCCTTAAGCCAAAGGCCGGCACTGCAGCAAAACGTCATTATGTATTAAAGTATTCACACATACATACAGATTTCTGCATAGCCATCCTTCGGCCGGGCTTAAGAACTTTCTCCACCATGGTATTTCCTGAAACGGCGCAGCCTAATAAAGATGTTCTGCCTTGCAAAGTTTTCCTGCCTAATGGAGCTTTCTTGCTCTGCTCTGTTTTCTTTGTCCAGACTGAGGATGTTCTCTAGATTTTTTGGGTGTTACTTTTTCTCCTTTAATTTTTAAAAAGTTTGGGTTTTTTTGGCTATTTTTCATGGAAACATTTCTCATATAAAAACTTGCTCAAAATTTCAAAATTAAAAATCATCCAAAAAAATTTGTTGATAAGCTCACTTGCCTAGGCTTAGTACTTGATTCGAAATTGGTCTTTTGGGGACATATTAACACACTAGTATCTAGAATAAACTATATTCTACGCAAATTATATAGTCTGGATATGATACTACCCTTTCATGTTAAGAAAAGAGTTGTTTATGGTATTATTATGCCTATTCTATTATATGGCTTGGAAGTTTATTCTGGTACTTTTGGTTATGTCTTGAGGAAGTTAAAGTTAATCTTTAATAGAGTTATTAGGTACATGTACTCTCTCCAAATATGGGAGCATGTGTCACCTTACATTGAAAGATTTTTGGGAGTTTCTTTCGCAGATTATATAAAGATCCGAAATTTATACCATTTTTATAAGTCATATAGATTGCAAGCACCAAGCTATCTGATTAAGTTATTTGAGTTTAGTAGATCCACTAGAAATAAACAGTTGGTTATACCTAGACTGAGTGGAGGTTTGGAACGATCTTTTTGTGTAAGGGTTGCACGAGCTTACAATATTTTGCCAAATTTTTTGAAAACTTTTAATGTCTCACCGTTTGCGTATAAGAAAAAACTATTTCTAGAACTCTCTAGTAATATTTTGTAGCATTGATTGATAATGTTACAAGTAACTATTTTGCAAGTTAGCCATTGTTGGCAATTTCTCAATTCACTCTTTTTTACAATTTTTTTTTCTTAAATTTTTTTTTTTTTTCTTACTAATTTTCCGTTTTGACTAATTGGGATGGTTCTATTGTTCTTACATATTTTCCTAATTGTTAAATTTTTTTTTATTGCATATATTTTATTGTTTTTATAATTTATAAGTTATATTTTTACACACTATTTTAAAACAAAATTATTACAGTAGAAATTTGTAACCGTCTATGGCCTGCATTGGCTAGGTTATTGGTAATAAATAAATAAAATAAATAAATAAATAAAAAAATTTAAAAATTACCAAAAAGTTGTTTTTTTTGCGATTTTTCATGGAACCTATGAATTCAATTGAATTTTAACAGTCTTTAAGCAAATCCTTTTATAACAGCAGTATAAAAATAGTAACAGATTTTTTTTTCAATTTAAATATGTTTGCATAAAACTAGTAACTTTTGTGCTATGAATTGAAAACAAGTCGGCAAGATTTTCCTAAAAATACACATAATAAAACTGAGCAGCTGCCTGCTGCAAAGGAGCACATAACTATAAGTTTTTTTTTAATTAATAACGCTCACGTGCCCTCAATTGTTTATCCCTGCCAATCTAAGCAGATGGTGAAGTGTGTATTTGTATGTCAGCTCATCTTACAATGTTCAATAGGCGGGGGTTGCTGTTTTAAAATAAATGTATGTAGACGTTTTTAAACAACACTTACCTTTTATCCAGTAAATTCTCGTAAAACATTCGTCTGCTTCTGGCCTTTAATTACTATAATTGAATTCTCGTATGCATAATTTATCTTCTTTAAACTGGTACTGAACCCAAAACACAATTTAAGGTCATTGTTATTACAAACGATTTGTAGTGAAACAGCATTTCCTTGCTTGCAATTTTGTTTTTCTTTTTTAGTTATTTTAGTTTTATTATTGCAAATTTTGGCATTTAAACTGAAAACTTATTCCATAAAGACTTCGTTGGCACTTTTGTTGATTTGTTGAGAAATAAATGTATGTATGTATATTTTTAAGACGCTATGCAAACATTGCCAAAGTAATATTTACTTTTAAGCTTATCAGCACACACATTCACTTTAAAACGCATATTATTACTTTTTACAAGACACAATCAGCAAAATTAAAAAAAAATGCGCATAAACATAAAAAACTATTGGTTTGGCAGCCAGTTTAGAAAAGTTTAGCGCAGCTTACCTGGCCAGTCTGTAAGAAACACACTCTACTGGCCTCACCCGTTTTCACAAAACACTGCCCTGCCGTTTGGTTTTATTACTTTTGTTTTTGTTATATTACAAGAAATTGTAAAAATTTTCTTTTTATTTAACATATGGTCAGCGTTTATTGTATAAATATTTTTGATTTTGTATAAAAGCAACACTTTCTTTTGCTTTAATTATGTATGCATGCATGTATGTATGTATGTATGTATTTGCTTTATGCTTTTCCAATTATCTTTATGTATAGCCATTAATTTTTATTTAAAAAGAATTCCTTTTAATATACAATATTTTCTCTGACCGGTTTGTGTATGATTTTTTCGTCTTCTTTCTACGCAGAATTTTCCACTTTCTTCTTGTTTGACAATGTTTTGCTGTTTTATTTATCCTCCTCCTGTTTTTCTCATTAAACAATATTTTTTCTTACTTGTGCATCCCTCCCCCTTGATTTGTACAAAAAAATACATTTAAACTGTAGTAAAAACACTTGTGAATAGATTTCATGGTTAAATCTTTTCTGGTTGCTGGTATTTATCATGTTTAATTTATTATGTTTTTTGTGTGTGCATAATTAAGTTTTTCTTTTATTGAAACTAATGTTAATATATTTTGTCTATTAAATTTACGTTTGTTTTATTAACACCAAAGAGTTTCTTGCTCTACCGATTTTCATTGCGTCTTTCTTTTCACTAGTATTTTTTCGTTGATGTGTGGTACAGAGTTACCAGACTCAAGTACAAGATATGTGAATATGGCCGTACTTTTTAACAACGAAATATTTTCTCACCTATTGTGAATGGATAAACAATTTTAACGTTAATTGAATGTTATTTTGAATATATGCTGCCGTCAGAAATTAAATTAAAGGGCTACTTATCTCATTCTCTACAGTCTCTTCTCGAGGCTTTCGCATCTATAGGACAAATATAATTTTTTAACTCCACGTCGGGATATGAATATACCACACAAGTTTCAAGAACAAGCATCTTAGTATTTAAAGATTTCAACTACTTTTTATTAATAGTAAGTATTTCTTACACATATGTTACAAAATTTATTTTTAAAATTTAAAGTATTTCTTAAATATATATATATATATATATATATATATATATATATATATATATATATATATATATATATATATATATATGTATATATGCAAGTATGTATGTACATATGCATGCTATTAAAAAAGTATGTAAATACATATATTACTTTTTAGTGCATTAGTAAACTTGTAATATTCAATCATTTATTTAAACAACTCCATTTATCCTATATGCCGCCAATATTTAATATACATATGTGCTTATGATCGAGATTTCTTCTGTTTATACCATTTTAATAATCACATACTTCCTTTGGTGCAACACAATCAACATCTTCTCCTCTATCAATACTGCCCTCAAAGTCTAAGTCGTACCATCATGTTTGTGTGTACGCTGATTGAAAACCATCAATCAAATCCGAAGATTGACCACAAAAATCAAAGCTCTCTAATAAGGGATCACACGTTTGAGTATGTTGAGTATGATAAAGGTTTCCGAATGAAACAGGCGGTGTACAGGTGCCAGTATCGGTGCAAGAATTAAGCAAGCACTGAGTGAAACTTGTTTGCGTTTCAGTAGACACTAGTAATTCATCGTGGATACAGGGATTTGTAGATGTTGCTATGGAGATAAATTGGACATTAGAACTTTCATTATCGGACGAGGGCCAAGTTGTTTGTGTTTGTATATCAGACAATCCTAATTCGGTCAAGAAATCATCACATGTTTGAGTGTACATGTGAGAAGACTGGGATAACATTTGATCCAAGTAATTGTGATTTTCGGTAGATGTTGAGGATAAAAATGGTTCTGTTTGTGTTTCTATATCTCTTAGAAGGGAATGTATTTCGTCTAAAGCGTTTGATATATCATTGCTGTTGGTTTCACCCATATCTGGTAGCAAGTCAGTTTGAACACTTGTAGCACAAACGAGTTTAGGGCAAAAATCCACTGCAAAAGAATATTAATAACTTGAAAAACTTCACTTTTAATTTTATTAAACCTTACCTTGTATTTCTTTAGCTACCTGCTGTTTAAAAGCTTCAGGCGTTTTTTCTTTTTCCACTTTTCTAATTCCTTTCATAGCTATTTTACTATCACTTTTCTTTACGGCCATTATTTCCTTGACATTATGTCCTTTCCTTTTGCCGTGAGTTAACAAAGCCTCCATAGAATCATATGACCAGTTGCAATCATTACACACAAATTTTTTGCCACACATTTCCTTTTGATGTTTTTTAAGCTGAGTTTCTGTAGCAAACGCTTTTTTACATTCTTCACATATAAAATCCTTATTTAAATGAACCTTTTGATAGTGCTGTCGCAAATATTTGAAATTTTTAAAATGTTTACAATTGGCTTTGCCATAATTATAGATGCAGTTTTGTTCCGGGCAATAAAATAATCTAATATGGCTTGATTTTTCTGCAGGAGCTAAGCGATGATGCTTTTCCAAGTGCATTTCGTAATTGGCCTGGTTAGTAAAAATACTTGTACAATCTGGTTGAGAACACTTTATTTGATGAAAAGGTTTTAATTGATCCTTAGAAGGTGTATAATGCTCTATATTATTATTGAAGAATTCCATATTTTGCTGATTTCTTTCTTTTTAAATTATTTTTTCAGATTTCTCACAAAGCTGAATTTTGCACAAATTGAAAATTGTTACAGCTGTTTTCTAAATAAAAGTGATGCCCAGTTTGTTTAAGATTCTGACTCAATGCTGCCATATTAAAACTGCAAACCTGACATAACCACAGATAAACATGATTTGTTTGACAGCCAGTCTGTGGAGTATATATGTAGCTCGTTGTACAAAGCAATGTATTCGCATATGAATAAGCAACTACAATTACAAAGTTATAATTGCATTCGGTTGTTGAAATATAGAGTTTTAATATGAATATTTAATGTTTTTGAGTGTGACGATTACCGGTTGTTGAAATATAGAATTTTAATATGAATATTTAATGTTTTTGAGTGTGACGATTACCCCAGTACTTAATATTTCACCTCGGTGGCATCCTTATGCATTGTGTTAACCCAACTATCCCTTTCACAAACGTCAAACTTTACATAAAATAAAAACAGTAGAGTGTCAAAATTTTCATTGTCACTAAAGAAAAACTTGAAAAAAAGAATAAGGAAGAGCCTACGATTTTTTACTAAATCAATTTATTAAATAATTTTAAGGAAACTCAGATTAATTCACAAGAATTTATTATTAAGACTAACTTTATGAAAGTGAAAAAAAAGACTTGCAAGTAAAATTAAGAAAAAGAATAACAATTTGATAGAGACCTCGTAAGTGGGATATAAAGAGAACTACAAAACACCACATAAATTATAAAAGTCAACATTTTGGCTTATAAAATAATACTACGTATTTGCAATAAATTGTTAACAACAAATATGGCCAATGAAAATGATCAACAGCAGCAGGGTCAACAACACAATTTAAAAACCAACGAGTCGGAAAATATGCTGGATGAAAGTTTTAAGATTAACCTAAATGAGAGTTGTGACAATTTCGATAATTCTAAAGACGATCCTTTAGAGATTAATACTAGTGGCAAAGGCAAACTGAATGATTTAGTCGCAGATTTGTGTATAAATGGTCACCGGTCGGGGGGCCAAAATCCAAAGGCTTTGCTGAACCTGGCTGCGTATGGGGATTACAAAAATATAAGAGCCACGTCAGGACCCATGAGCCTTGGTGAAAACAATTCAAACACACAATCATCGGTGGATGGTAGCAATACAGTACATAACGTCCAGCAGCAGCCTCCTACACAAAACTCTTCTTTTTCCTTCAAACATTTTCTCAGCAGCAGTAGTGTGCCAACTGCACCCTCAACAACAGTAACATCTTTAGATCCACCTGTTAGAAGTACGTCCACAACGTCTTCAGCGAATGCCACCACGTCATCCCGTTCTCTACAAACTTCAACGGGTGCTCGGCCAAAAGTCCCTCAATCAAATTCTGTGTCCTCCACATCTATATCGTCCCTAACAGTGGGTAATACAAATGATACCCAAACATCGGCTACTAAAATGAAAAGATCACCACGATTTTCATCGTTTGACTCACAGGCGAGTTTGGCAGAATACGCCGGCTCATCATCAACAGCAGACTTGCCACCGGGAGAAATTTCCGCGGACGAAAAAGAACATGATCGCTTTCAAGGTAGCGTTTAAACAAAAAGAAATATTTTATTGTACTTTTTTAATTTTAAATTTTTATTTAGAATGGAATCTTCCCTTAAACGCCACAACAATTACTACAAAATCTACAGATTACGATCGTGGCAGCTCATATGTACCGCGTTCTTACTCTAATTATGATATGCCTAGACCTCAAACCTCGCCTCGTAGACGTGTGGGTATAGGTGCCACAACCAAAGACACACGGCCCACACCTTTAACTTTAAATACAAATCAAAATACAACAACTGCTGCCAAATTGAAGTTAGATTTGCCTTTAACATCCAATTCTACCGGGTTTGGTGGCAGCAATGGATCGGGTGTTTCTGGTTGCAGCAGGAAAACCGGCGGACATTGCTCTCGATCAACAGATTTTCCCATAGCGAATCCTTTACCAGGTGCGGCAGCAGCTGCCGCTGCATTGCCAGATTTCGTGCAAGATCATTGGATGGATTCTTGGTATGCAAATGACATGCATGTAAATTCACCACCTTCATCTCCTATCAATACGTTTATGGAAGATATGAACGGAGCAGGTGCTTTAGGCGTTTGTGGCGTTATGGGTCAAGCTGGCCGAACATTGCAGCTAAATAATGCCCCTCTACCAGGGCCTACGGATAGAGGAGATTTCAATATGGGCTTACCCGAACCGCAATCTTCATCGGTGGGCTCCAAAATGTTACCCGATTTTCTTTCCGATGGTCCAATTATACACTCATCTCAGCGTCTAGCCGATGTAGCGGCTGGTCTGCCCTCAAATTCCATTGGCTCACCCGAAGAATCTTCCATAAACAATCAACTTTCTCGTTTGCGCTCAGATAACGAACGTCTCCAAAGGGATTTAAATGAAACCAGGTTAGCACTTAATGAGCAGACCATAAGAGCCAACAATTTGGAAAGGGAGTTGCTCGAACAGCAAAGGCTGCATAAAACGGAAGCTGAAGAAACGCTAGACTCAAATAAAAAGCATACAGCGGCCGTACAGACGCATGTAACCAAACTTAAACAGCAAGTTCAACAATTAACCACTGAAGTGGAAATGTTGAGGCGGGAAAATGAATTAATGCGAGAAGAAGGTGCTGTGGGTGGTTGTAGCGTATCGAGCGGTGTTCGTTCTTATGCTACAGATAAACTCTCTAGCACAACACCAAGCATGTCAGCAACAATAACTGCAGCCGGAACAGGCAATAAGGGTACTGTCACGGGTAGTACAAGAGGCGAAGTTGGTGGTGGTAGTAGTAGTGGTTGTAACACTTTAGGTATTAGACCGTCCAGACAACATCAGTTGTCAAGAGATTTGCGTCGGGCAGCATCGAATGCGGAACAGAACCTGAAGTAAGGAATTTTTTTTTTTTTTAATATTACAAAACGAAAGTTCAGGGTGCCTACTTTGTAATTCGAAACGAGAGAAAATGTTTTCAAATTCGCGTGTGATTAACATACAAATTCGAAATTATTTTCTTTCGTTTCGAATTACAGAGTAGATCACAAGGGTTGATAAAAAATCAGTGGGTTTGGATTAAAAAAGAAATCACATTTTGTTTTCGAAAATTTGCGGAATCTCAAGAATACAAAATTTCCAATTTACTTCCTATGTTTCTTCTAATAATAATTACTAAAATATTGTTTCCATTTTCTTTCAGGCAACTTTTGGCTGGTGTTGAAAATTTGCGTCAAATGGCGGCAAATATTGAAAAATCTGAAACACGCATAGACTATGATGCAAGTCCAGATTTGTTTTCAGATTTTCTAGACGAATGTGATGATTATGATGAATATCCCGGCGGTGGCCCGGCGTTGTAAATTTGATTTTTTGTTGTTGTTATTTTTTTTCTTAATCTAAGGCAAAAAAAAAAAAATAAAAAAAAAATAATAAACAACAACAGACACAAGGCAAACAGATCGACAAAATAAAATAAATACTATAAAACCACAATTTAAAATTAAAAATAAATTATTTCACTATTAAAATAATAATAAAAAAAAATTTAACAAAATCTTTGAAAAAGAGGTAAAACAAAATTATTGTAAGCATACATATATTTCAAAAATATCATGTTCCCCCCTTTGCAGAAAAAAAAGAAGAGAGACATACATAAATACATATGAAACAAATTGTTTGTTAAGAAGTTTATTTTAATACTAAATTCTGTAGAGTTGGCATCAATATAATTTGTGTTCATATATATACATATATATATTTTTTAGAAAAAGTCCTTCCTAACACCAATAAATAATTTTTTTTATAATTTATTTATTCTTTTTATTTCCTTTGCAATGTTGTGTTGTATGTATGTAGTATATTGTGTGTGGCATTAGAAAACAAATTTTATGTTATGCATAAAATATTATAAAAATTATATTTTAAAATTATTAATATAAACTATAACAAAATAACTAATTTTCCAAAAAAAAAAAATACATAATAAACAAATTAATTAAGTTCGTGAAAACACGGATGCAGCACTTAATTATACCCATACTAAAGGGATAAACATACAAATAAATCAATCAATCAGCCTGTTTTATTTAGTTTTAAATTCAATATTTTTTAACAAAAGGAATTGCAAACAAAATATAATTGAAAAAAAAAAAATTATTTTTTTGTAGGACTGTTATGCTTTTTAATTTCAAAATGAAATATGAAATAATCAAAGCTTTGCTAAGGAAAATAAATACAAATTATTTGTTATTAAACAATAATATGCATATGCCTAAAATAAAAACAAAAACACAACTCACTTTTAAATAAATAATAAAAAAAAACAGAAAATATTAATACAACACCAAACTAAACTTATTTTAAAAAGCAAAATGTTAAACATTTTAAAAAATATTTATAAAAAGCATTTTATGCCCATATTGTCGTTCTCAATTCAATTCTGTTTGGTCGTCGCAGCATCTATACAACTTTCAATTACAAACTCAACCGTTATTTATGTAAGTTGTGAATGGCAATACCACTGACTCGCAGAAAAACAAACTGAGTTGAGTTGACAGCAAAAAAAGAGCATTAGTTTGAAAAAGTTTACTATTTTTTTTTTTAAATTCAGGCAGTATTTAATTATTTTTGAATCCGAGGAGGTAAATTGAAAACTTTAAATGAATTTAGCATACATACATATGTATAAATATGTATGTCCGATTGTATGCGGCCAACTGTGAGTCAAACTCTGTAAAGCTTTCGTACAACCGTGCAACATTGAACAGCATATTTCTTTTTATTAAATACTTTTTTTTTTACCAGCGGTCATAGCAGTACACATTCTGTGAGAATCTCGCGTATCTACGGTCATATGACAAATGGGCAGACGGTCGGACGGATATTGTTCTTACATGCCCTTTTTTGCAGTTTCACCTTTTAGCGAAGATAATAATTGATAATAATTTGCACTCTGACCGAATATGCTATTGATCTTTTTTATCGAGAACAATTTTGTGCTTACTGAAGATATATTTCCGTTCCCTAAGGTCTAGAAAATAGCACACTCCTGCCAACAGGAGTCAGTTGTTTTCGACAACGGGTACACAAGCTCAAATTTTTTTGCTATTGTGTTAAAGTGATGTCGATGTCGACAACTGGAATAATGGTGAATACATTTTAATATATTTGAATAATACAATTTTCATTTGAGCAATCGAATAAATTTAAGTTTTATTCTATTTATAAACTAGTCGAATAATTGAATGAATGCTATTAGAATAATCAAACAATTTTTGTGTTTATTATTTGTTTATTCGAATATAATTTTTTTTATTTCATTTTTCGAAATAGAATTTTTTGAACAAAATATTTGAATAAAATAGAAATGTAAAAACAGTTTAAATAAATATAAAAAAGTAAGCATATAACAGCTAGTAATCGAGTAACTGAATAAAGTTTTGAGTCTTATTCGATTATTCGACGGAAGGAGGAACAATAATTTTTATGCGTGCAATCGTATCAATTTAAATTTTATTCTAATTAAAAATGAATAAGAAGTTTTTTCGAATAGTTATTAAATGATTAATTTTATTCGAATAAGCACACAAATTATTCGATTATTGGAATAGAAACTTTTTTTTATTACATTGATCGAATAAAATTTACTATTTCATTATTCGAAAAAAAATATTTCTCTATTTGAATAACACGTTTTGTTCGATTTTTTTTTTTACTAGAATAAAATAAAAGTGAAAGACGATTATAAATAAAAAAAATGTATCACAAAAAATTAAAAAAAATACATCATTTAATATCGCAAGTAATTTCAAAATGCTTCAACAGATTTTGAAGTTTGAAGGGAAATATCTATTTATAAATTTCGTTCGATATCGAAATTCTAAATGCTACTAATCGAGTAATCATTAAAAATTAAAAAAAAAATTCGATTACTTGGCTGAAAGAGAAAGAACATATTTTATTGGAATAATAATAATAATAATTAATAAATAATTAATAATAGTGAATTATAATTTTTTTTCGAATAATCGAATAAATTTTTAATGAAAAAAAAGAAGGCATATTTTTATTCGAATAAGCGAATAAATTTTTAATTTTAATAAAAGAAATAACACCTTTTTTATATAATCGAATACATTAAAATTTTACTGGAATTAACAGCGAATAAGAAATTTTATTCGAATAAATGTTTAATTTTAATAAAATATATTATCGTCCTGGCCCACGATGTCGACAAGAAAGTTTCTTTCGCTTACTTGTATTGAAAACAAAAACAAAACAAGAGAATTTGTTTTTGTTTTCAATGTAAGTAAGCGAAAGAAACTTTCTTGTCGACATCGTGGGCCAGGCCGTATATAAAATTTGTTATCGAAATAATCGAATAGATTAAAATTTTACTCCAATTAACAGCGAATACGAAATTTTAGTCGAATGATCGAATACATTTTTACTTTTAATAAAAGATAATAAATTTTTTTATTGAAATAATCGAATTAATTAAAATTTTACTCGAATTAATAACGAATAAAAAATTTTACTCGAATAATTAAAAAAATTTTAATTAAGAGTTTTTTTTTAACAAGAGAACAATCGAATAAATTAAAATTTTTTTCGAACTATTGGCGCATAAGAAATTTTATTCGAATACTCCAATAAATTTTTGATGTTAATAAAATAAAAATGCGAAAATAAATAAATAAACATTCAGTTATGTGATCGTAAACGATGGGTTTGAAGAGCTGTAATAAGTTCCTCTCAATTTTGAGAGCCATTTTTGAGACAATCAGAACATACCCGAATATATTAAAACTGTGAAACGAAAAGATCTAAAAAAGAATAAAAAAAATATTGAAAAATCTAAAAAAATTTGAAAATTATGTACAAAAAGCACGTTTTCTGTGGACATCGTGGGAGAGGGGGTAAATAATTTTGCAATTTCAGTTCTATTTTAAAAGAGAAAACTGGAAGCGGCAATTTGGAAACCTCAAAATAAGCGAACCCTTAAACAACATTTTGAGGCATAATTTTAGGAGTGAGAATATTCTGTAGTCTTGGGAAAAATCTTTCATTTGTGTGAATCTTTCATTGCCTTTCAGAAAGGTTAAGTGAAGTAACTATTTCCTCTCTTTCACCTTTCTGAATGTCACACACTTTTCAGAATTAAATGTCTATCGTCGACTGATGTAGCCGCAAGGAGACATCGTCGGAATTTTTTGAAGCAGTGCTTAGACTTCGTCGGTTGGCATGTTATTTCAGAAACAAAAACTTTTTTAATACGAAAGTAAACAGAAATATGAAACTGAAACATGAAAGAAATTTAGAGAAAATATAGAATTATTTTATTTTGCCATTTGAAAGAATCATTCAGTTGAAGTAATTCATTCAAGAATGAGACAAGTTTTTGTGCAGGAAGATGTAAAGCAATTTTAATTTCAAACTTTTTGGGCGGCTTTTCCACACGCAAAGTTTACTCTGCAAATTTTTGAGTTTGTTGAAGAGAAGGGAAAAGAACTCCCATTCTCTTTTGCCTTTGCGTCTTATATTTTCAGGGGGCAAATTACGGCATTCGCTATTGATCGAAAATTTCACACAAATACCATTAAAATTGTATGAAAACTTGTTCGATTTCGAATGCCGTAAGTTGCCCCCAGATTTTTGTAGGGTCGGGGTATAGACGAATATAATAATAATGTTATATTCGATCTGGGGGGCAAATTGCGCCATTCGACATCGATATTTCCATATAAGTTCCACTGAAATATTTCGAAATTTATGGCTCGATTATGGATGGCAACCGAACTTTGGTTGCGTTGCTAGTTGCCGAAATGGTATTATGGATGGCAACTGGCAACTAACAGCTGATAGTTTCAGTTGCCATATTGGCAACCACAAATTTGTAGTTGCTGCATAGTTTTAAAAGCAAAAAATTGGAAAAATTAAAAAGTAATTGCAATATTATTTTTATTTTTGAATTTCTTTAAAGCCGAAAAAGAGATTGTTAAAAGTTATTTTAGGCAATAACACATAACACACTCACAGTAGAGGCGGTAATTCTAAAGAGCCGTCTGAAAATATTATTCGACTTAACTATTCATTTTTATGATCAGTAACGCACTTTTGCTTAATAATTTTCTTTTTAGCACTTGTATTTCTTATATTTAGAATTTTTTTCACATTATTTTCAGTTGCCAATCTGTCATAGTCGTATTTTCGATAACTTTTTGGCAACTCAAGCAAGTTGCCATACATAATACTGATTTTAATTTCAGTTGCGTTGCTAGTTAACTTGGCAACTGAAGTTCGGTTGCCATCCATAATTGGGCCATTAGTTCGACATCGAGTTCCGTACCACACCCAGATTCGATACCAAAGTATTCATTACGATTTATTCGAAATTTTTTAATGCAATTTTTGTTTACTCGCTATTGCTATATCGACATATTTTCCTACTGCCTGGACTTAAAAAACAATTTCCACTCTTCTTATATCGTTACCCAAAACGCAAAACACTTTATCTAACAAAAAAAAAATTCAATCGAATTTTTTTATAAATTCCGTGGTAGTTCATCAATATATTCGCTACAAAAATTACCCAAAAATCACAGCGAACAAAAACAGCGATTTTATTTATTTTATTAGATTGCAAAAATTGTATTAATAAACATCTCAATATTTTCTATTTTAACAGGTTTTTTCCTGCTTAAAATTATGAAAATGTTAGTTATAGGCTTTTTGTGTTGCAGGTAACGATATGTTACAATACATATTTATTTTATTTAAAGCTTTTTATATATATACATACATAATCAAACCTAAATAATAAACACATTTATAAATTTCTATTATTTTGCTAAAACAAATATTAAATTTTATAAGAGAAAACAAAAATAATCGAAAATATGAATTAAAAAATAAATAAAATTGGGCTTTATTTTGTAGTTTGTCAATAAAAATAACATAAAAATAAAAATAAAAAATTCATTAAAAAATATTAAATTGTGTTTCTTTATGAAAATAATTTAAGAAAAATCCCACATGATTAGGCTCTTACTGGCATGTTAGGGTATCCTTTAATTCAAGGCACATTTATTTCCAGATAATATCAGGATTACAAAAACAATGTAAAAAATACAACAGGGGAAAAAAACAACAATAACTAACATGTGCATAATTAGTAAAGAAGAAACGACAATGGCAAGACTGTTGTAAATTTCGAGATGGTAAAAATGAGCTTTCATTACAAAAAAAGCTTTCAGCAAATTATAATACGATGAATCAAAACAATTCACATATTCCATTTGCAATAAAAGTTGCGTATATAAAGCACAAATCTACATCAACTGACACCACACACAGTGGACCAAACACAAAGAACGCTGATGATGAAGGTGTAGTGGCCTTGGAAAACAGCCGGTCGTTCCGTTCTGCTACGTGTTTGTCAGAATATTTACAACTAACTTTGGTGTTATTTGTTCATTAATAATTATCACATGTAATTTGGCTTACAAAGCGATACGCACTTTAGCCTAATCAAACCATAAATAACATGGCTTTTAGTTTATTATCCACAATGTCAAAAATAGAATTTGTTTAACAAAATAATAATAAAAATTATTCACATAAAGTTCAAAAAAAATTTCTCCACGGCAACGTTTAGCACTTTTCACAATTTTTTAATAAATTTTTCATATTTTTAAATTTGTTTTCAAAGAATATTTTTCCTATTCAAATTTTTTTTAAAATTTTTTTTCTCTTTCGTAACAATTTTTGAAGTTTTGCATGAATTTTAATATAAAAAAAAAAAAATAGCTCAGCTGCGTTTCCGCTACTACCTGGTGAATGTGTACCTTGCTTTAATTCATATTTTCTATGGCTTGTCCCATGATACAATTATACAAGGTACTTGCACAAGCCCAGCCTGTTAATGTATACAATGCAGAAACTTGTCAAACTTTGTTTACAAGCCGCAAAAATGTTAGTGTATGTGTGTGAATAAAATGATTACAGTGATGCCAATGAATTTGCATGTGGCTGTGTCTTTACACATCCTTTGTGTAGGTTAAAATTAAAACAAAATTAAACAAAAATAGAAGTCAAAGTAAAATTACACACAGATTATAATACATGAATCTAATTATAGGCCTACACATGTGAGTAGAAATTACACACTCTGTATATTACACACATATTGGCAACACTGAATGACTATAATCATTCATGAATGCCGCGTCTGCAATTGTACTTTAGTTACCCTGTAATTGTTATTTTTAACAACAAAAGACATCTGTTTTTGACTAAATTCTGTTTGTTTCTACCAACAAAATGCGTGTGTTTCTTGGTGTTGCAATTTTGTTGTAGTCGTGCAAGTACCTTGTATAATTGTATCATGGCTTGTCCAGTAAGTTTTTCAAACAAGTTTTCTTGACATTTTCCTTTTCGATCTAAAAATGGTCTTCCACAACTTGTATTGACTAACAAAGCGTTCAGTCTGCAAATTCTGTTTTGATATCAATCATAAAGCTGAGGTTTAAGATAGATTTATTTATTATTTTACATAAAATAAATTTACGTTTGTAAAGGGTGCCCCAAAAATCATAAATTGAAATGCCAGGTACTTTTCTGTATTTTTAAAAGTCTTAAAAATCACATATGTACATACATACATATGTATGTATGTATGTACATTAAAGTGCCCGTTATTTTTTTATATTCTCCCCCCCCCCAAATCAGTTTAGTTTTATGTAAAAAAAAATACAAAAAAATTTCATAGCGATAAGTTGAGTCCTAGGCGGTGCGTCCGTTCCTCAAAGTTGGCCTTCAAGCCCATTTTTCAATGTATGTAATTTTTGGTCCAATTATCTCATGCGTGGATAAGGCACACCAAACAGTTGTCTCCACAGCGAACGCGCGATGCTCACTCTACCAGTGCGACATCGTGACTAAAGGTAGAGGTCCATAGCTCGCTTTTTGCGCGTTACGCTTTCTATGCATCTGTCAAAAAAGTAGAATCAATGTAATAGTATGTGACAAGTTACATAGCAAAAAGCGCAGAACGCGTAGGCGCGTTCAAAGCACAAATTAGGTCTACTTTCTACTTTTGTACGCGTTACAAGCACCATGAAAGAAAGTCAGCTGTTCTTGAATGCTAAAGATGTTAAATAATACTTTATTTCTTACGTTATCGATAAATATTATTTTGCCGTGAATATTTTTTTTCTTTTTTTTCAATAAAAAAAATTTCTTAGTAAAAAAAAACTAGTTTAATAAAATATGTGAATATTTTCATTAATGCGATGTATTTTAATTAACTTTTTACCACACTTTTCTCAGTAACAAATTTTGCATATTAGTTATCGATTACTTTTACGACTAACTCCACAAATTGTTTTAAAAACTCGATTTCACTCTCCATTTTTTCTTTATAAGTATTTATAAACAAACGCACACAGCTGATCAAAACAAAAATAAAATGGCGCATGAAAAGCAGTGCATGTAACTCAACGCGAACAAGGTATAGAATGAAACAAGAGGATTAAACGCGTGTAAAGTATAACGCGCAAAAAGCGAGCTATGGACCTCTACCTTAACAAATCCGCACAATCGATAATTCCAACGGCGCCACCCTCCCTCCGCACCGTTTGTTGCTTTTTGAAATCATCGTATATATTTAAAAATATAAATTTGATGCCAGACACCCTGTACATACATATGTAAGCTTTTGTCAAACGAATGTTTCTACTCTATCATCCAAAATTGTTAATGAACGATGCCCACTATAATAATAATATTTCTTTACACCACTACAAAATATCACAACTACGGTTCAAGTTCATGTTTTTGTAACTAAATTGCACAAGGAAGAGGGTGAAAGAGCACGAAAAGAGAATATGCTACAACAACAAGATATTCAATTATAATTATTAAAATAAAACTTGTAGTCGTCAGTTGATTTTTTTTTCACAAACTAAGTGGATCGGTTTCGTCTATTCCATCTAGTATTTAAATTATATTGATACCAAGTAGCTGCACTTGTACAGCTAAAATAAACTACATACTCGTATACTCAATTTCCTGTTGTGCGATTTTCTGGTGTAGCCAAGCAAACAACACAGAATTGTTTGCAAATAGAAAAATGTTTACTTGAAAATGCAGGATTTTCGCTTTTTTTTTTTTTGAACGGTTATTGTGAAAAATTGCTACAACAGAAATTTAGGGTAATTCCATTGTGACGGGGGTGACCAAAATATTAAATTTTTTTTTGCTAATTCAAAAATATCAAATTTATAATTTAAAAAGGGTGCGATTCACAAGGTTGTTAATCTTAAAAATATTTAATAATACTCGTAGTTAGACACTGAAAAAACATGATTTCTGCTCAGAATGGCCATTAGAAGGCTGTGACAAATCTCAGTTTTGGCGGAATTATTACTTTATATATCCTTATTCTGAAAATCTTCCATGGAATGCTTTCTTGGTGCAGGACTTATTAAAGGCCTGCTTAGGAATTTTTTTGATTCACACATTCTTCCACACTCCCTTCTCTTCTCCCTTCTATAAACTATTGTTTTGTTTTTTTACCAAAGCAAAAGCAAAATCCATTAATTGGAAGGCCTTCCAGCATCTCTGGCGAAAGAAGTAATAGCAGAAGACCTAATCCGCAATGACAACGCGTGCAAAAAAAAGTTATGAGTATGGAATGGAGCGAGCAGGCATTGCACATCCAAAAGAAGTAGTATAGAGGCCTTCTAGAAGGCATCCTTACTCCTTCTTGTTCCCCCTTGAAATTTATGCATGTGAAGATATATTCGAATTTAACTAGCAGAGACAGAAACCAAAATTTCTAACATATAATTTTAGGCACATAACAGAGCACTGTTAGCTATTTAACAGTAGCCGCTTAGTGTATTAAGATTTCACATCCTTGAATAGATAGATAACATTTTTTTTGGAAAAATTTCTCTAAATGGCATTTTATGAAATTATAAAAGTAGGATGCTGGAAATATGTCTGGAATAGCAAATAAACTAGACTGAGGAAAACATAATTTACTTAAGAAGATTGGAGGTAGTTATGATAATACATGGAAGAGTACACGTTCTATTTTATATAGATGTGGTAGTCTTGAGTGTCTTTAATGTGTCCCAATTGGTCACGTTTCTGAAATAATTTTAAAATTTGAAATAATCGGTTTTGAAAAATATGATTTTAGTGAAATTTTTTGAGAATATTTGTGGTCATTTTGGTAAAATATGAAAGAGCACATGTACTATGCTACATATGTGTTGTAGTCTTAAGGGTCTGAAATGTGACCCAATTAGTCACGTTTCTGAAATAATTTTAGAAAATTAAATAATCGAGTTTGAAAAATACTATTTTTTAATGAAGTTTATTGAGAAGATTGGTGGCAATTTTGGTAAGATATGGAAGAGCACAATGAGACTACTAGGAACATAGGGCCTCAAATAATCTATACGTTTTTAATTTTTTGAGGTTTCTATAATCAAAAAGGTTTAAGATGGACAGATGATTTTTTCTGCCGCATTCTATCCTACTTATGGGGCTGCCAGATAAAGCTACCAGTCTAGCTGATGTTTGGTGAAGAGACGCTCCGAAGACGCATTTGTATAGAGAGCCGCTTGATGCAAGTCTGACGCCCGCTTCAGCCGCAACTTACATGTTGAGGATTTTTTGGTTTTGGTTCAGAGTACCTATTTTATTTCGATACTACCTGTTGCCGGCATTTCCCTATCCACCACCTGCTACCCGTCTCATAGGAGACCAACAACTCCCACCGAGATGAGCACACGTACTACACTATAAACACTATAATGGTGTGGTAGTCTTAAGGGTTTTAATTAGATGAGGGAATGTCAGACAGGTCGTTGAAATTACCAATAGGTCATATAGGGAACTCAGTAATTGGGTAGAAAGCAGGATCAACAGTTCATGGCGAAGGATCAGGAAGATCAAAACTGCTATTGGACATGAATAGCAAGGCGACGCGAATTGTGATAAGCGCGTTGACAGGTCACTGCTCGGTCAGAGCAAAAACCAGCATTTGGGAAACTGGCACTCCAGATTTTTGTAGGATGTGCGGGAATGAAGAAGAACCAGAAACCATTGAACATATTATCTGTCACTGCCCGAAGCTGCAGCGTCATAGGCTTAGATGGCTGAGCAGACGTTTCCATGAAAGCATTACTGATATCGGGAAGTGTAAACTAGAGGACATCAGGGGCTTCATGATGGTAATTCGGTGGCTCAAGGACGGGTAATAGGGTCACTTCTGGCTACAAATGGGTGGTAAATATTACTATTTTGGGCAACAGCGGGGAATCACAATGGACCCAATTGAGTCTCCGAGTGGAGGTGCGGTATAGCAACACCCTTACTAACCTAACCTAAGCTAGGGGTCCTAAATGTGACAAAATTAGTCACGTTTCTGAAATAATTTTAGAAAATTAAATAATCGATTTTGAAATGTATGATTTTATGGTGGGACATAACGGGTTAAACTTGGTTTTTATCTTGATCTCAATAATTTTAATGGGTAACATTTGTGAATACAAAACATATTATTTTTTTTATTAATCTGTTTTAACATTCTGGTTTTTGATGTCGACCAATAGTCACTTCAAATCAAAAGTTTCACTTCATATTAAAAAAAGACTACAGTTTACAACCACATTTTGCATTTTTTTTTTCATGAAATTATTTTGACACATTGCTCCTTTATTGCAACATAGTAATAACTCAAAAAAGAAAACTAGTTTTCAATTGACATACAACTCAATAGAGAGATCAACCCCACACCCCCTTTTCCATAAGCCAAGCAGTCGATCGGGATAAAAATATGTTGCCAAATATAAATAATGAGAAATATTGGTGGTTAGACCGATAGGGAGCTAGCATTTTTGTTCTTTTACCTCTTAACTACGTTCCTTTTTATCATTATAAAATACTGAAGTAGTTTTTTCTTTCAACTATTTTTCCTACAATAAAGAATTTAAAATTATCAATGTACATACGAATATAGTACTCACTAATCTATTTATAAATATTCTCAAAAAGAATACATACCTTCTAAATGTAAATGTACTGGAGTGCTCGAATACGGGACAGAGTATATATAATATATAAGATACTATTTGTTTATTTATAGTTTATTTATAAAAAAAATAAAATAAAAAAAAAGCAGTCGATCCGCCTAGAAAATCGTGTATGAAAATCACTAAAAATATGAGTGCTTTTCATATAAATTTTATACTCAAGTCGACCTTCTGGTTTGTGTAAAAATTTCAACAAAAAATTTGTTTTCTATAATATATATAATAGAAATTTCCTGGACTATTTCAATGTTTGTATGAAAACTACAGGCGAAAATTTTTCTTTTCCCAAAAGTTGATTTTGTGAAACTTAAATCATTCTGCATTAACAAAAGTTAATTTTTTTTAAGATGTGACTATGTTGCACCAAAGGAAAAATAAAGCAATAATTTTCATAACAACAATGCAACCTTGTTGCATGTGGTTGTAGAGCTGACGACTACTTAATATAAGCATAGATGAAACCCACTTATATAGGGTGTTTTTATTGAGGTATAGAACTTTAAGTTGGCATCATTTCTTTAACTGGCGGCCATTTTGTCAGCTGTCAAGTGATTAATATTTAGTTTGGTTTGCCATTTCATCATGAACAGGTTGACAAAAGAACAACGCTTGCAAATCGTGCAAATTTATTTCGAAAATAATGGTTCAGTTCGCGAAGTTTACCTCAAGCTCCGTCCATTTTATGGTCGACATAATCGTCCATCAGAGCAATTAATTCGGTTAACCGGTCAATTGGCCACCAAGATCGTGTGATTTGACACCATTGGATTATTTTCTTTGGGGATATGTGAAGTCGCTCGTCTACGCCAACAAACCAGAAACGTTAGGGGATTTGGAAGCCAACATTCGTGGCGTTATTGCCAACATACGGCCCCATATGCTCGAAAAAGTGGTTGAAAATTGGACCTGTAGAATTGGCTTTATTCGAGCCAGCCGCGGCGGCCACATCCCCGAAATCATATTTAAACGTTAATGGCATAAAATTATCCTTCCAATAAAGCCAAATTGATGGACATTAAAACGATTTTCTTGTGTTTTATTTCAATTCGAAGTTCTATACCTCTAAAAAAAACACCCTGTATTATGTGTTTTTTAGCTCCTTCACAACTAGGCCCATTAATAAGGCCTCGATTGAATTCTTCCAAGTATAGGATAAGTCATGAATGATATTAAAATATTGTTACGGTTTAGAAAATTTGTATTGAACATTTTGTAAAAAGCTTTACTACTTGACTCCATAAAGTATATGTATGTATACGTCTACCTATTCTGGGTCCTTACGGATGGGATAGTCGAATAAGCAATGTCCGTCTGTCTGTATGCGAAACCAATTTTCCGAAGCTACTAGAAAAGCTAGAGAATTCGATGTTGGACTGCTGTGCCACGATATGTCTTAGCTCGATTGGTATTGAAAATCAGCAAAATCGAAAAAGCGGTTCCGGACATTGACATTGTTTTATTACAAGCCAGGGCTGGAAAATTCATTTTTTTTTGGCATACGAAATTTGTTCAAATAATACATTTGTGACTCCTGGAATGCTAAAACTAATTTTTTCTTTATTAGTTAAACACATTTTATATTTTAGAGTAATCTTTGCTCCATTTAATTGTAACGCATTATTTGCAACATAAATACATACATACTCGTATGTATATAAATATGATTTATTCAAATTAATCTAAATTATTTTTAAGTGAAATTTATTTGCTGGTGGTTAAGCGATGTCTATATGCATTTCATTGTTGCTTTAACAAATCGTCAGTAGACTTCAACCACACATTTTGAAGTCTACTGACGATTTGTTAAAGCAACAATGAAATGCATATAGACATCGCTTAACCACCAGCAAATAAATTTCACTTACAATATAATTATGACAATATGTCGAATAATAAATTTCTTGAATAAATTATTTTTAATTTAATTTAATCATTGAGCCTTTTTCAGAGCTCACAATGTACGCCAAGTTAAAAAATTTTGTTAAGCAGAAGTACGTGAAATATAATATTAAATTTTAATGGGTGTGGCTCTGCCCATTTTTCAACTTTGATATTATTTCGCTACGAGAGCCTAAGTGTGTGCCAAGTTTTGCAGCAATTGCATGGGTGGTGGGCGTGTTTTCGCCCACTTTTTTGACAATGGAAGCTAAAGATCCTGAAATCTGAAGGGGTACTTCAGACAAAACAAGAATTTTTAAAATCGGTCTAAAAGTTACTGAATTATGAAGTAACAAACATAAAAAAAACATGGGCATCGGTTGACCTTGCAGGCCATTTCTGAAACTTTGCGCCCAACTACTGACTTCGGCAAATTTGAAGCATCCGGATACACTTTTTAAGTCTATAAAAATCAGTGAAAATCTAGAATCAATTTGACTTTTGAAGTTATTTTTTTTACATATTTTTCGTCAACGATATCTCCCGATTTTAGTCACACTGGCAGCAATTGACTTGTCTTCGATCGGCTTAGTAGTTAAAAATTTGTTTAAGAAAAACAGTTTTGTAAAAAAAAATTATATTCGAAAATGGTCGAAATGTACCGAACCGAATCCATTCACTATCTTACGATATTTAAGTGAGCTCAACATCTTTTTTCGGCAAATTTGCTTCCGATCCCTTGAGCCAGCCGTTCTTAAGTTATGAGAAGTTTACATACATGTATGTATATCCATCCATACGGGCATTATCGTGGAAAAAAGACTTGTAAACGACTCCCAGGACTTTTAAACCTCGAAATATGATGAAAACTCGATCATCTAAAAATTTGGGTAAAATTAGTAACTTCCTATAGAGGGAAGTTTAAAAATACGGATGTTGATGTTGATTAAAAATAGTCGGAGCCGTAAAATGCATAATGTAAATGGGGCCCTACATACAAATGTATGTAAGTACTTTGCATGTAATAACGAACGTATCAATTTTCCTTTTATGTATTACTGCCGGTCTTTCTTTATTTATGGTACAATTGCCTATGGAAATTTTCATTTAGTTGCGTAGTTGAGTTCGTTGTGGGCAGTTCAGTTATGCAAATGATTAAAATGTTTTCATTTTAATTTATTAATGGAAAAGAAAAAAACATTAATTTGAGTAAAAACAAGTGTTATTGTGCAAGTGTAAACAATAATTAAGTGCTACTGGATTTAAAAAATTACATATTTAAAAATAAAGATAAATAAACAGAAATTCAATCCTGTGCCAGTATACAAAATGATGTCCAAGAATATTTTAGGTATTTTTTTTATTAAAATAAAATTAATTTAAAAAGTAGTTGCAAGGTTTAAAATGTAGATATAGTAAGTGAATCCGACTTTTTTATATTTTAACAGATTTAAGTGAAACAATTTTAAATGTTTAGTTGAACTATAGTGAATTTTAATCAGAAATAATTTCTTAGTCGGGCTTAAGTTCAGTAATTTCAATTCTTATTGAATGAAATATTTTTATTAATTAATGTGAGTTTCCTTAGAAAGAAGATAAGAAAAATTAAATTAGACTTTAGTAGCTGGGGGAAATACCGATATTTTTCTGTGCAGCAACGCACTTCATCAGCACCCAAGTCTATCTACTGGGGTAGAGATTGTTAAATATTATTTTCAAATTTCCAACTTCAAACTATTAATTGTATAAATTTCTCTGTTTACAAAAAATAATAATATATGTATAGTAAATAAGTGAAATTTATTTGCTGGTGGTTAAGCGATGTCTATATGCATTTCATTGTTGCTTTAACAAATCGTCAGTAGACTTCAACCACACATTTTGAACAGTCACAAACCTCTTATCTTATGCACAGACTTTTATAAACTATTTGAGAATTCGCAAATATTAATATTTTTGAAAATCACAAAAGAAAAATAAGCATAGAGTAGGCTTAGTAACTTATACAAAACCCAGCAAATAATTTTTATTCGATATGAATCTTGAATATGTATAGTAAATTTTATTTTTAGATTAAATTTATTTTTAAAATACCTACAAAATTTAAAACTTATCAGTTGCATTTTAATTACAAATTCAAAATCAATTTTAATCAAATTCAAATGTCAACTATTTCATAGTCACGTTTTTATTCTATAAGCGATATGATTACGACTTTGCATTATTGTTGCTGATGCAAAGCACTATTTTAAATAAAACGTACTTAGCCTTTAAATGACATCAAATGGATACTAGAAAATTTGTTTAATAGAGCTTAAAGAGTGCATGAAGAGTGTTTGATGTGAAAAATGTGTTTGTTTAGGGAAGCAGATTTTCAAATGAATAAAAATTTATTACTTTATACTACATATATATAGGGTCCGCCATCTAACGTTTTTTTTTCAACTAGTGCTTATTTCGTGAATGGTAACACTTAGCTCCTGTCTGATTTGACAGATAATTAGTTTTATCCTTCAGCTGAACGAATATGGTTGTGTATACGCTTGAACAACGCTGGGAAATATTGCCTGCGATCGACTTACAGAAGATGCCGATTTTGCCAAAAAAAATCATCTTTTCAGATGAAGCTCATTTTGATCTTGGAGGGTATGTAAACAAGCAAAATTGTAGAATTTGGGGCACAGAAAACCCGCACGCATACATTGAAAAGCCGACGCACCCAAAACGAGTCACTGTTTGGTGCGGAGCAAGGAGTGGCCGTTACAGTCAATGGTGATCGTTATCGGGCCATGTTGAACGAATTTTTGTTCACAAAAATTGAAGAGGAGGATATTGGCAACATTTGGTTTCAAAAGGACGGCGCTACGTGCCACACAGCCGAAGCTACACTAGATGTTTTGCGCCCTGTTTTAAAAAAAAAAGTTATCTGGCGGACCCTATATTATATAAAGTTTATAGTGACAATGAAATTAGTCTAACACAAATCACCACAAAGAGGAAACGTTTCACTGAGGCAAAAGGGCAGGCCTATATTATGCTGGTTTACACACGACAATTTTAGTTGATTATTTTTCGAGTATTTTGAACAGAGAGGAGAAGATAATGAAGAGGTGAGTGACAATATGTTTATCTCTAGCCCATAAACAAAAAAACTTGCTCAACGCACACAGCAAAGTGTGAACCTGAACTTCTGAAATATTTTGAGTTGGTGTTGCCAGGTATCAGAGAAAAACTAACAGATCGAATCAGCCTTAAAAAGTCTAGATGCAAAGCTGTGTCGTTTTTTCACAATTTCAATATTTGTGAAACACTAACCTTCCTCAAGCAAATTTTCAACAAATTCCGCAAATTTTTGCAATGAAATCTCATGTTCCAACTCAAAACATAAAAAAATTTTCAGTAGAGGCAAAAAACTGTGTTTTATATACTCTTATATCATAAAGAGGAATGCAACCGTATTTTCTTTGTTTGCGAAAGTGTAGAGAAAATTATATAAAACTTTTTCAGTATGTACTAGATATGACCACTGTTTATTGTTATTGTATTGTTGCTAAAAAGTTTATATTGCAAAATTTTGAGATGACCCCCCTTGGAGGCAAAAGTGCGACATACATGCATTTTTTAACCTCGCTAAAGCTCAGAAACGGCTTGAAGGATTTGAATATTTGTTTTTTTTCGCTTTAATACAGAGTTGGCTTAAAAAGAAAAACAATACGGAAAATCCTAAAAATAATATAAAATAATTATAGCAATTTTGCATCGAAAATTACGCTACATTTCTCGACAATAAAGTTTTCAATACTTGAACTTCACTGTTTCTTAAATTATAATTCAAGAATCACTAAAACATTAAAATTTAATGCTAATTTGTAAATATTATAAGCTAGCATTTTTAAACTATTTGGTTTGGAATTCAGCAGCCTTAAAACCATACAAACTGACCTTGAAATAATTTTGTCTACCTAGATTCGGCATTCGTCCCACTGTGCTTCGCTGGCATAGCTACTTATAAAATATGAATATTAGTTCAATAAAATTCTGTAAAAGATTACAAATTTAACTTAAGCTAAAAGGGCATTTACATTTACGAGATTTCGAGCTAAATGTAAAAATATCAGTTTTTAATAAGATTTCCTACAAATTAGATTTCGTTTTGTGTGCGAAATCTTATCAAAAGCAGCTAGATTTAGCACGAAATCTCGTAAGTACTAATTTGAAATAGAAAAATGGCAATACATTTCTACAAAAAATTAACATACAAATCATTAGTTACAGCATCGATGAACTCAGCTGCAAGTAGTTCTATTTCTGGTGAAACGGAAGTGATCCAAATAACTGAATGGTATTCGCTTAAAAGCTTGTCTAGAATAATTTTTGATATAAACAACAATCTTATAGCTAATAAATCAGTGAATGTTTAAATATAGTTTGAGTTAATTTTCATAAAAACTTAAAATGTATTTAAATACACTTTCATTTTTTCAGTGGCGAATTGAAGTTATTATCAAATTACGTTGAAAGTACGGTAGCACTACACGATTTCCAAATATTATGGAAAGCTTTCTTAAGAACAGCTGTTCAATATAAATAAGTTGATTTATCAATTTGCAGAAAAGTGAAATACCAAAAAACATATTTTATGATACAAAAAGATCATCGGAATACATTTTTCTATATATATATATTTCATGATATGAAAATATGTGTTACATTTGTTGTATATTTGCGAAAATTAAACGAAATTCTTTTTAATACGACCACATGATGTTCATGTACATACATGCATTCCAAAAACACACACATGCACAAAACATATGGTATGTTTGTAGAACTTAATGTTGGCTATTTAAGATTCATTTAATTTTGGGGTGAAAAACAAAATTTTGTGTTTAAACATGATTTAAAAATAAAATACATATAATCATTGACTGATTTATTAGCCCTTAGAATATTAAATTCAGTACCTGCACTGATTGGCATGCAACGAAAATGCTAAAGCTTTGGAACTAGTTCGGACTTTTTTTTGCTGGGATATTACAAAGATAATTTTATGCCATTTGTATTTGCATATGCTTTCGAGCCACATTCTTTGTGATTCCACCGAATCATCAAGCGCATCAGATAGTGATTTTGGGTGGATCTAGAGATGGCAGAGGGCTTCTGTGAAATTGTGCCAAAAGCTTGTTTGCTGTTATCAATATTGCATTAAACATGAGCCGCATCAATGAGTAGTATAACATTTGGGATAAAACAAAATTTTCGCAATTCAATTTGTATTCATGGACAAATGCTAAACCGAACTGAACACAAATGTTAATATTTGCCTGATATGATAGTTGAATCCCTTTAATGAAACCTTAAAGACACCCCTTACTTCAAGAAATTACAATTAATATTGTAAAATTAGAGATGGAATAACAAAATTATTTATTTTAAAGTTATCAATTTCCCAACTAAGCACGATAAATCCATTTATGTAAATATTTTAGAGATATTGTTTAACAAGCTACATTTTTTTTTACAATAAAATGGCAACTAATCTTTAAAGCTGACGACTCACACAATTACTTTCACCCACTCACTATTGTGTGATATACGAGTATGAAAAAAAAAACAAAAACGCTGTCAACAATTAAAAACATTTGCATAGAAATGACTAAATGATTTTAATTAAATGTGAATATCAATTGGTTTTTAAATTAATACTGAAATGCAAATAAATAAATAAACATTAATAGCGATAGAAATTGGAACTGAATTAATTATAAGTACATGTCGATCCTTTATTGCAACAGAGGCACAACTCAAGAAAACCTAGCATTGCAGAAAGTAAGTTTCAAGTTTTCAATTTACATACAATTCAAAGAAGATATAAAAATATTTGCGTTTTCCCACGAGGCCTTTTATGTGAAATTTGTACACAATGCAAAAATGCATTTTTTGAGATATGTCCATTTTGCATTAAAGGAACAATATGCATGTGCGTATTTAAGTGTAAAAGTATAAACAAAAAAAAAATAAAAAATTGTGTGAACAGAGTTTAAAGTAAAAAATGCTGATTTAATGTGCAAATTAATTAAATTATAGATGGATCCAAATAAAGAATTTCATTGTTACGAATTAATTATGTTTTATTTTCAAGTAAAAGCTTTTCAAAAGGCATAAATTATTTTTGCTATTTATTTTATTTGAACTGTGCTAACAATCGAATTTATGGGCCCCCAACGAAATTTTATCCAAACTTGAAAATAAGTTTATGGCTGTTACAGAGTAAAAGAACTATACTCGTAGATAAGGTTCAAGCACGCATTACTATCTCTAATTCCTCTACTCCAGGGGGGTTACTCTCTATTGCGATGCGAAAGAAAAATGCTACGAAATCGAACGACAGAAACGCTTCCTTATTCAAACGGAAATTTTGAATAGAGTATATTGGACTTACATATCTCTTAAGACGCGTCCTACACGGTCGTTTTCCTCATCAAACACTATTTTACTTTCAATTAAAAACTGTTACACTTCACTTTTTCCTAACTTTCCTTTTCTGAAAAGACGTTTTTTACATATTTTGGCATTTCATTACTGTCAATCTTTGCCATATTTCCTTTTGCAAAGTCAGTGCTGCCACTTTATCAAAGAATTTTGCGAAAGGATTTGCGAAAGTAATAGAGATTACCAAATTGGCATCTCATCGCATTTAGCTTTCGTATCGTAAGTGCTTTCGCATCGCAATAGAGAGTAACCCCCCAGTTGTTTAACGTTCAAAAATTGATTTAATTTTTGTTACTATTGATATGCATCAATAGAATAAATTAATTTAATTAAATGAAAAATAATGATAACGGGATGAATCAATACAATTTTAATGAAATGTAATATTAAATTAATAAATTATTCGAGTCAAAATTACTAGAGTAAAAGTTGTAATTGCTCAATTCACAAAATTTAAGGCCGTGATACAATAGCCTACACGATCGTTCGATTTTTGAGAAAATACAGCCCTGGTATGAAGGAGTCTATGAACATCTTCAAAAGACAAAAACAATTCATCAGATCAGGGTTGTATTTTTTCGTAGATCGCGCGATTGTGTAGGATAGTGAATCATGGCCTTTACTAGGAGTCGTAGTTCGTATATGAAATGTTGTAATTTCAATTAAAATATTGTTTGCCAACAAATGTTTATATAGAAATTACCAACAATGTTTGTACGACTGATGCAACATGTTGTGAATTGAGCATATATGTAAATATGTATGTATTATTGAAATAAAGTAAATATTATTCGAATAAAATAGTTGCAATAAAAATTATTACAATAAAATTTTGAAAGTTGTTGGAAAACACTATTCGAATAGAAATTATGACAACAAAATTATTCGATCGAAATTGACTCGAATAAAATTAGTCGAATAACTATTGTTCGAAAATTATGTATATAAAACTGATTTTTCGAACAAGAAATTATTTTTATAATATTCCAATCAAAATTATTCGATTAAATAATAACTGCCGCATGAAGAAAAAATAATTTTTATTTACAAAAGATGCATAAAACAAATTTATGGAAATTTGTTTGTTAAACATTTTGTAAACCAAAATTATTTTTTTTTCCTGAATAAGGCCTTCAGAGTAGAAATTTGATTTGGAATAAATTATTCAAATGAAAATTGTTTCGATTAAAATTAATTTATTAACTATGCCAATCAAATTATGTATTTGATTAAAATATGTTCGGACACAATGCGGGGATAAAAATTTGCGAATAAAATTATTTCATTATTTGAATGATATTATTAGAAAAAATAATATTAATATCAATCGATTGCAAATGATACTATAATTTTTTTTTTTAAATACAATTATAGTCAGAAAGTCTTACGAGTAAAATAATATTGATGAATTTATTCTAATAGAATTAATTGAAATAATTTATTCAGTTAAAACTGTTGGCATAAAAATACTTTAAATATTGTTCGAATAAAAAATTACTCGAATAAAAATTATTCGAACAAAAATTTTTGAAATGAAAGTTATTCGAAAGTGTATGCATATATGCATTTGAATAAAATTAATCGAACACAAAATTAATCGAATAAAAGTTTTTCTATTAAAAACTAACTGAAAAAATACCTATTTTAATTATATTATTCGAAAACAATATTCTTCGATTAAAATTAATCAATTCAAGATTCTTCCAATGTCTAAAAGCATTTCGTTCCTTAGCAAAAAAAAAAGAACAATTTAAATCCTAAAACTATTTTAATAAGAAGTTATTACAGTGAAATTATATTATAGAATTTATTCTAATTCTTTGTCTGAGAATAAGTTTAGAATGTTATTAGAAAATAAAGAGTTATTAAATGTATTTTTAAATTAAAATTTGTTGATTAGCCTGCAAGGATATTTTAGTGCATTGGCGAAAATGAAATAAAACAATTCATACAAATTAGTTGAAATAATTTAATCAGAAGAAAAATGATATCATTCGAATAAAAAATTACTCGAATAAAAATTTTTAGAATGAAAATTTTTAGAATGAAAGTTAATCGAAAAAAATCATACAAAATATTCATAAAATTATTCGAAAAATTATCCGATAAACATTTTCGAATAAAATTATTTCAGTACATTGAATTAATGATATCGAAAAAAAACATTATTCGATCGACATCAATCGATTAAAAATCATTCGAATGCAAATTATGCGATTAAATTTTTTTTTAAATAAAATTACGATAAGAAATTATTTGAATAATTAATGAATTTATTCTAATTAAATTACTTGATATAATTTATTCAGGAGAAGAAATTTGTTGGAATAAAAATCATTAAAATAATATTATTCGATTAAAAAATACTCGAATAAAAAATTTTCGAATGTAAGCGCAAATGCAAGTTTAAAGAATAAAATTAAAAATTGCTGCTGCTAAAACTTTTCATTATAAGCAAATTAGCCATACAAATTCTAAATTATGTATATTTCTTTCTTTAATATTACAATATATGTATGTACGAGTATGTAGGTATAAATAATCAAGCTTAAGGTCCTTGTTTTTTATTAACAAATATTATTATAATTAATTCCAATGTTTCGTTACCTCTTTGTGTAGCTTCCCTGAGGAAATATCGGAATTTATTTAATAAATATATTTTATGTTTTCATTATGTTTTATCTTTCATTACTAGAGACATTTCGAATAAGTTCTAGTTAACTTACTGACTGTTAATGGCAACTATTTATTATTTAATTTTTCTTTTAAAGTTCCCTCAGCCCGCTTAACAAGATGCTCCTCGACATTGCATTCCAAGGCAGCAGCAGCAGCAGCAGCAGCCGCTACCATGCCCTTATTGCAAAATGAAATGCCCAATTGCGACTTTACCCCTCCCCAATATCAAGGCATAAGCTATGAAAATATCAAAGAGTTGCGTAAAAATCATTTGACGCCTAATATACAAGCGTACTACAAGAAACCATTGCTGATACACACGGGTCATATGCAATGGCTATTTGATCATGACGGCAACAGATATTTAGATATGTTTGGTGGTATTGTAACCGTTTCAGTGGGCCATTGTCATCCGTAAGTGAAATTGGATTTTGCAATTACATATTTTTAATTACACTTCGTTTAGAAAAGTGAATAAGGCTTTGGAAAAGCAAATGAAAGAGTTATGGCATACCACCAATATATATCTGCATCCCAAAATCCATGAATATGCGGCACGTCTGACTGCCAAATTTCCGGGAGACTTGAAGGCCGTTTGCTTTGTCAACTCTGGTTCGGAGGCCAATGATATGGCCATGCTATTGGCTCGTCTTCATACCGGCAATCAAGACATAATTACCTTACGTAATTGTTACCATGGTATGTCGCCCTATACCATGGGGTTGACGGCTCACTCAACCTGGCGCTTTCCTTTGCCTGGCATATCAAATGGCATACATCATGTCATGAATCCCGATCCTTATCAAGGTATATGGGGTGGAGCTAATTGCCGTGATTCTCCCATACAAACGGATAGAAATTGTGATTGTTCTTTAGAAGGCGGCTGTAAGGCTAGCGACTTGTATTACCAAGAACTGGAGCAAACATTTAAATATTCTTTGCCAAGAGGCAAAGTGGCGGCTATGTTTGCTGAGTCTATACAGGGAGTGGGTGGAACAGTACAATTTCCCAGGGGTTATATAAAGAAAGCAGCCGAATTGGTTAGAGCTAATGGAGGTCTATTCGTATCGGACGAAGTTCAAACTGGTTTTGGCCGCACTGGCGAACATTTCTGGGGCTTTGAAAGCCATGGTATCACACCAGACATTGTAACTATGGCTAAAGGTAAATAATGCACTTAAAAACTACCCTCAATAAGTAATAATGAGTAGCTGGATTCAGTAACTTTTTGACAACAGAAAATCGTAATATTTATCGATATTCGTTTGCGGTTACATACTGTAATGTGATTTTGTAATTTCTTTTCTACGATAGTGTACATCTGTGTTTTAGTCGACATTTAATCATGTGTATATCATGTGGCATCCCTGCATGCAAAATGTCAAAATAAGCGAAAAGCACGAAGAAGAATTAAAGAAAAGCTAAATGAATTTGAACTTGTTATTTTACTTTTTTACTTCAACCGACAGCGAATATTGTTAAAATATGTTATTGAATAGCCGAAAGTCTACAAATTTTCGTTATATTTATTATAGCGATACGATTATTGTAATAAAAGTCACTGCATCCAGGTACATTTATGTATGTATGCAATGGAAATCGAACGATTTGAAAACGATTCGTTTTGAAAAGATGTGATCAATTTAGAATGATTTTGTAAATCATTTTTAAGAAAATAAAAAAACATTTAATGCTAATAATCACCCCTATTGTAAAAACAAGGCGAGCATTATATACCCCTGAAAATTTTCTTTCCCCCGCACAACAATTTGCTATCGTGAGTTTCGCGTGCATTTTTCTGTGCCTTTCGAAATATATGATTTTTTCCGATACAACTCACACGTTAAAAATTCAAAAATAAAATTGTTTGAGCCAAAATAAAATCTTCAAGTAGAAATAAAATAAGAAATAAAATAACATATTGCTGAGAAAACATAACTCAACTCTGGTTGGCTGAGAGTCAACTCGACTTACACATCGGTATTGCCATTCACAATAATAGTTGAGTTTGTAGTTGCCTTGATCCAGTTCATTTTCATGTAAAAATTTGTTGTGATTCACAATACTAAAAAAATAATTGGATCGTGTGAAGGTTGTGTTGACTCTCAGTCAACCAAACTGAGTTGATTTGAGAAGGGTGAAAATGTTCAGAGTTTGTGCAATTTTTTATTGCAATTGGAAGAAGAAAGTCAAAGGAAAGTAAAGCAAAAAGATAAGAAGAAGATAATTACACTTTCGAATTGCCACAGTGGATATTGCAAAATTAATTTAAATATAAATTCCAGATTTTTTCATTATATACGAGTATGGCGTTTCGCAAAAAAATGGTTTTAGAAATAAATAGTTTATTAAAAATTATTGTATCAAACATTACGAGTATAAATTTTTGCTTTAAATTAGCGCTAAATTTAATTTTTCTTAATAAAAATTTTTTCTAATAAAAACTTTTTCTACATAGAAAAAATTTTGTTTTTGCTTTCCCTTGGGATAAGATAGACACTGCTTTTGCTCCAATTACTAAAATCTATTTTTGTTTAAAGTTTTTCGCTCAAAGTGGTCATTAAAATGATGTAGGCAGAGACCACGATGTGGCTCAAAATTGTTTAATAAACGTTCAGTGAAGTGCTTTTAGAATTTCTGTATACATAAGGAAAATATCTATCACCTTTTTCAATTCTTATAATTTTTACGGGTGGTCCTACGATGTTTAATTTTATACCTACATATACAGGGTGTTTTTTTAGAGAACTTCGAATTGAAATAAAACACAAGAAAATCATTTTAATGTCCATCAATTTGGCTTTGTTGGAAGGATAATTTTATGCCATTAACGTTTAAATATGATTTCGGGCATGTGGCCGCCGCGGCTGGCTCGAATAAAGCCAATTCTACAGGTCCAATTTTCAACCACTTTTTCGAGCATATGGGGCCGTATGTTGGCAATAACGCCACGAATGTTGGCTTCCAAGTCCCCTAACGTTTCTGGTTTGTTGGCGTAGACGAGCGACTTCACATATCCCCAAAGAAAATAATCCAATGGTATCAAATCACACGATCTTGGTGGCCAATTGACAGGTCCACCGAACTAATTGCTCTGATGGACGATTATGTCGACCATAAAATGGACGGAGCTTGCGGTAAACTTCGCGAACTGAACCATTATTTTCGAAATAAATTTGCACGATTTGCAAGCGTTGTTCTTTTGTCAACCTGTTCATGATGAAATGGCAAACCAAACTAAATATTAACCACTTGACAGCTGACAAAATGGCCGCCAGTTAAAAAAGTGATGCCAACTTAAAGTTCTATACCTCAATAAAAAACACCCAATATTTATTATTATTATTATTAATTTTTTTTTGCAAAAATTCTTTACTAGCTGTGGACGGATTTTTTTCGCATCCTTTGCAATAATATTTAATTTTTTTTATTTAATTACTCCAAGGTTTAAAAAATAAATTACAGTGACATTACTTAAGCTACATATGTACGAGTATGTACATACATACATATATATTCAGACTTGGTTGTCAGATCTTACAGTATTGTCAGTAAAATGCTTTAGAAATTTCTTGCAGCCGTATAAACTGACAATTTTTGTCTGGCAACGCATAGTGGGTGATTTTGAAAAACAATTAAATAATTCTGAACTTTCTAAACGGGCCTTCCGATTCTTATAAAATGTCATGAAGCATGTGAGAAGGTGTCACAGAGCCTTAGTCTGGAATTCGAACTATATGTATGTGTATCTTTAAAAAAGGGTTAATGAAAATTCAAACCGATGCCAAGGTGATGTTCTTGATCTGATAAAAATATTTTTTGCATGTAGATTTTTCTATCCAAGAGCTAAAAAAAATGTTGCCACATGTATGCTTTTTCGTTCAGTGGCATTGCTTTCCATAGTAAAAACATAATGGGAACGGCGTTGCATTTTGTTACATTTTGAAACAGATGTGTACTCGGCATTAAAATGGCATATTATTTTCTAAGAAAAATCATTCATAATACGGGAAATACTTTTCGGAGTTGCCATATGTTCAAATGAGCAAAATTTACGATAGAGATTTTATGAAGAGGGGACAAATTACGGCATTCGTTATCAATCGAAATTGTAAAATATTTCCATATAAACTTCATGGAAACATTTTGAAATTTCGTTCTACATCGATTCACCAACATTCGAGGGATATTTTATTCACGATAATTGTGAATATATACGAGTATATACATTTAAACAATTTTCTTTCCTATTTGAATTCTATATGTACGAGCATATCACTTTTCTATATTAAAATCGGTTCGTTTTTACAATCAATATCCATTATATGCTTGAATAACTTTCTCTTTCATTTATTTCAGGCATTGGCAATGGCTTTCCCATGGCTGCGGTGGTTACCACACCCGCTATAGCCAAATCCTTGGGCATGGCGTTGCACTTTAACACCTACGGCGGAAATCCTATGGCCAGTGCTGTGGGTATTTCCGTACTTGATGTCATAGAGGAAGAACAATTGCAGAAAAATTCCCTGGAAGTAGGCAACTACTTTCTCAAATGTTTGGCTGAGCTTAAAGAACGTTATGAAATCATAGGTGATGTGCGAGGCAAGGGTCTCATGATTGGCGTCGAACTGGTAACAGATCGTGAGACCAAAAGCCCTTTGAGTGTGCCTCATGTCTTGGAGATTTGGGAGCACTGTAAAGATATGGGCGTTTTATTTGGTCGCGGTGGCCTTAACGGCAATGTAAGTATTCTTTATGGCTAGATTATATCTAAATTATATTTGTTTGTTTAGTCATTATAATTTCAAAATTTGTGCGGCTGTTTTGGTTTATGCTTTTTACTGTCTTCTGATTTTAAGGTTTAAGCTGTCCTTACTTTTCTGTGTTAAAAATTTCACGTTTTTATAAAGCAAAAAAAATAATATTTGACTGATTTTTCAGTTTTAGAAAAAACTTCGTTTTGTTTTGTGTTGTGTGTTACTTAATTTACAAAAAAAACCCCTCTATTCCTAAATCAAGCTTTCCCTTCATATATATTTTTTGCAGATTCTGCGCATTAAACCTCCCATGTGTATTAGTAAAGCGGATGTTAAATTTGCTGTGGACGTATTTTCTAGAGCCATTTCGGAATGTATAAGAAAACAGTGAGACATATTAGGACCCAAGCACAATACTAATTGATCGTGAAATATACATTTATAAATTTTCTAGATTTTTGTTTAGTTTAAAGTTGGTGACGGAGACCGTTTTTTTTTATTTTTTTTTTTATTTATAAAGCTAAATTACAAATCGTAAAGCTTCGAAGAATAGACTTTCATAGTTGTACTTATTGCATTTACTTATTATTATATTTGTCATAATTTATTAGAAAATTTCAATTTATTTTTCTAAATAAATTTTTTATTGGAAAAAAAGTAATTTTATATGCATTCCCCTGATTCTTAACAAGGTGAAATAATTTTTGTTCGACAATTTATATTGAAAACAAACAAACAATTTTGTAATTCAATAGAAACCAGGCAGTAATTTTTTTCCTGATATTTTTTATACTTTTTTGAGACAATGTCACAGAGTATGGTTTAGGCAACGTAAGATAATTTTATCCTTATAAATAAGAAAAAGTAGATTTATTTATTTATTTATTTAAGAAATACTTTACAAAGTAAATTTGCAAAGTATTGTTGCACAAATATGGGCGGGGTAGCTAGACCATATGCCCAAGATGTTATTAACAGTTTTTTAAAAAGGCTTTGTGACTGACAGTACACGACCTATGCTTTCACATAGGAAGTAGCAACGTGGTTGTTAAAGAAATTCCACAAAAGAACCGCAAGAATATACGGTTATCCGTAGCAGATCAGTCAACCAGTGCGAGTGAGACGCAAAACTCTCGAAGGCCAATAAACAACAGTGGCCTGGTTGCACTTAAGAGATAATTGCCAACGACGCTTGATGTTGACTCGCACAGAGCTGCTTTACGACTGAAGAAAAAGTAGATATTTTTGGAATTTTTAAGTAAACAGCTGATGTGTGTAAAGCAACTCTGTGCTAGAGAGCATCAATCAATTGTTTCTAAAATTAAAAAATTTCACTACTATAAAAGCACAAAAAGTGATGCAGCTGTATTTTTGGTTGCTTTTCAGTTTCTTACAAACATTTTTTTATAAAAAGAAGTAACACTCAGCCTTGGTAATAGGCGTAACTCGAATTTTTGATATTATATAGGAGAAGGAACAAACTGAACAAAAATAAAACATTTACATGCAAAAATAAATGTTTAAGTTCTTTAAGGATGGATGCAGTTTTGCGTTGGCTACCAGAAAACGTTAAAACGCTATTTAAACAAAATATTATGAGTCTGGTCAGGGAGTGGATTGGATTTTGGATTCAATGGGCTCTGAAGTTCAAAATTTACTTAAAAAAAATTTTTTTTTCGGAAATTTTAGATAATGCACCGATACCTCATGAGATGTTTTAAGAATGCCGCAAATTAGGTTGCGATCTTTTAAGACATTCTTAAACTATTTTATAGGTGGGGAGTTAACAAAATACAAATACCTTTTTCCATAACTCATACGATAGGCTTGAGTAGAAAATTTTTATGAAAATCGACTGTCTGGCTTGTGGAAACAGGTTAGGTTAGTTTAGGTTAGTCTGGTTGGTCAGGGACCTCGCATATACCAGTATTGATCCTTAGCGATACCAGCAGATGAAAAGAAACCTGTAAGTATGGCAGCCTAGTTCGTGCTGCCTGTATCGAGTGACTTCGACACAGATTTAACAAACCTTAGCAGTCTACACATTTCTATTCCCGATACAAGTTCAAGACTTCGAAAAGTGTGACCACCAAGACAGTCAAATCTAGTGCGGCTTAGAGCCCGACAGTGGCACAGTAGATGTTCTACTGTCTCCAATACTCCGTGCTCCCTACATTTCCTGCAGGTACCGTCAAGTATCTGTCCTATTTTGACGGCATACGAAGCCGTCCAGCAGTGTCCAGTTAATACCCCCACTAGAAGTCTACAGTCGCTTCTGGTCAGTGATAAAATTTAGTCGATTTAGGATCATAGGAGCTCCACATGATTTTAGAAGTTTTGCCAGTTTTCGTCGCACGCCAACTTTCCTCCGCTTCTTGCTTCATCTTAGAGTCTATGATCCATTTCAGGTATTGAATTGGTTTCCGGACATATGCCGTTTCTTCCACAGGTAATTGGGTCCCCTTTTTGCCAGTATATCGGCCATTTCGTTTCCCTCAATCCCCATGTGTCCTCGGACCCAATAAACATGTACTTGTCTGCCAGCACATAAAATATTTAGGGCCTTTTTACACATGAGCACAACCGAGGAGTAGTTGCAGTCTGCTGAGATTGCCTTAATTGCTGCTTGACTGTCTATATATATATATTCACACGCGCATTTATGGTTTGAGGGGTGAAAGCTAATTCTGCAGCCATTTTGGCTGCATAGATTTCCACCTGGAAGATGCTACAGTAATCAGGAAGTTTATAAGATTGCTCTATACTGAGCTCAGGGCAGTAAACCGCAGCTCCCACTCCTACATCCATCTTTGAGCCATCAGTGAATAAATTAAAACTATAGACACTATAGTTAAGACCTTCAAGATAGCCTTCTTCCCTTATAGTGATCTGTGGTTTGGCTAGGAAGTTAATTTCTGGAATGATGTAGTCTGAGCTACATTCCATGTGTTCCAGCAATTTACCGTGACCAAATGGTTTGTACTACATCAGTCCTGTTGTCCTGAGTCGGACTACGGATTTGTGGAAACGGGTTTCAAATTTTTTTTAGCAAAATAAAATAAATATTTGTTCTCAAATATGTTTATATGTATGTATCTTTTCATTATTAATTAATTAATACAGGGTGGGCCAAAAGTTACCATGGGACTTAAAAGTTTAATAACTTTAGTTTATTAATTTTTTTTTATTTCTTTTTCTCAGATTATATAATATACAAAATTGAAATTTTTTTACACTAAGTGTGAAAAATAATGTCTCTTAAATGACCATCGTTTTCAGCTGCGCACTGATGGGCTCGTTTTAGAGCATTTTCCATAACATCTTCCAAAATTTGTGGCTGTAGCGTTCGAATTTCTGCAACAATGTTTGCCTTGAGTTCAAGGATTGTCTCTGGCTTGTTCACATACACTCGCTACTTCAAATAACCCCAAAGAAAATAGTCGGGTGCTGTCAAAACTGGCGATCGCGCTGGGCCAAATTATTTCCGAATTTCTGGAAATTATTCGCTCTCCAAAAATTTTACTTAAAAGTGCCATTGTGTCTCGGGCAGTGCGGGCAGTGGCTCCGTCCTGCTGAAACCACATACCAGGTATGTTTTCAAGAGCAAGACGTAAAAAATTTTCTATCATAAACCGATACCGCTCTCCATTTACGGTTACAGCACTTCCATCTTCATTCTCGAAGAAGTAAGGCCCAATGATATTTTCAGATGTGATCCCACACCATATTGTACACCTAATGGGGTGCAATTGGCGTTTATGAATGGCTCTTGGATTTTCAGAACCCCAGAACCTACAGTTCTGCTTATTAACAAAGCCATTCAAATGAAAATGAGCTTCATCACTCATAATCAAATCGCCCATCAGTGCGAAGCTGAAAACGGTGGTCATTTAAGAGACATTATTTTTCATACTTATTGTAAAAAAAATTTCCGTTTTGTATATTATATAATCTGAGAAAAAAAATACAAAAAAAATTAATAAACGAAAAAGTTATTAAACTTTTATACCCCCTGGTAACTTTTGGCCCACCCTGTACTATGCAACAAATGCAGACTTTTGGAAAAACACATGGACTGAACAGTATAGGTTCGATAGTACTACCAAAAGTTAACAAAACCCTGTACTCAGTTTGGCGATTTTGGTGACCAATTTTTTATGGGCCTCAAAAGATTTCGAAAATCAGTGCGGATTCAAAAAATGGTGTCTAACTCTAACTTGGTGATAGCTCTAAACTACTTTTCCAAACTTTACTCCAAATTTTTTAATCCCTTGAAAAAATAAAATAAAATTTGTAGAGGTTATTAAAATAGGTATTTGATTGAGAGATGGTTTCATCGTTGGAGTCAAATCTCTTTCCGACGAATCATTTCTTCAGGTTCGGGGGGAAAGAAATAGTCACTCGGTTTTAAGTCCGGTGAATAGGGCGGATGAGTAAGAAATTCCCAGTCATATTCGTGGATGAAAATGATGCACACTTGCCTTGTCCTATTGGAAAGCATTTTTTTTTTTGCCAAATATGCTAGTTTTTTTTTCCAAATCCTCATTAAAGTTACCCAGTAACTTGGCATAATATTCGCTATTCATTGTTTTACCCGTTTGAAGGGAGTCAATGTCGATTATACTGCGTGTATCCCAAAAGAACGGACGCCATGACTTTATTGGCTGAAAACCCCATCTTGATCTTCTTTGGCGCTGATTCAAGCCGAGAAACTCACTATTTTTACTGGTATTCAGTATCTGGTGTGTTGTGTTGCATCCACGTTTCGTCCAAAATTGCGAAACGGTGCAAACACTCCTGCGAAGTTGTCACACGGCAGCGTTTGGGGTCGATTGTGAGCAATCGCATTTCAAAATTGGAACCTCTCTCTCTCTCTCTCTTTCAATCATGCATCGGCCAACATCATACCGTGAATTTTTTCAATTGTTTCAAGTGTAGAGACCTCAACTGGACTTCCAGAATGCTCGGCGTCTTCCGTGCTTGTACGGCCACAAAGAAATTCAGTAAAGAACTTTTTTTTTTTTAATTGAGGGCGAAGAGTCTCCATAGTATTTATTCAGCTTACCCATGGTTGGAGTTAAGTTTTTTTTTTTGCAAAAATAATAATGTTTAATGAACATATGAGATTCACTTTTTTCATGTTCTTTTCAAATCATGTGGTAGTCTGCTATCAATGGTTGTCAAACACAAACTAAATCACATAACTTTTGTTCAAACTTTGGGAGAGTCAGCTGACAGCTGCCTATTGACAGGAACAGTGTTGCCCTTTCAGTTAAGCCCGGTTCCAGGCGAATTCAGTATCAGGTGACCTTTTCCGCCCGGCTGATTATCAGCTGTTGATGCCAAATTGAGCAATTTTAACCAAAATGTCAAAATTTGCTTAGAAATCTTCTGACAGATTGGTTTTGTAGCATAACAAACTGCATGTTGTTTTTTGTGTAGTTGTATTGTTGTAGTGATAAGGTCACCTGATAGTGAATTCGCCTTGGCCCGGTTCACACACTTCAACTTTTGTTAATCAACTTTTAATTCAGCTGGCAGAGAAAAAAAAGATATTTGTATTTCCGTCCCAATTTTTCTTACTGCTGAATTACGAGTTGATCAGCAAAGGTTGATGTGTGTTAACCGGGAGTTAGGAGGCGGGAAATTCAAAACTTCGCGGACTTATTTACTAATATATCTATAAAATTTTAATTTTCATTTACTAGAGCCTTACAAAACAAATTTAGCATGGAATATTGTTTACTAAGTAATTTTATTTTTATAAATAAGACCAATAATTTTTAAATAAAAATATTTTCCCCACTATTTTTATTTTTTATTTTTTGCACAACTTATAAGGTTATGTGTCTAAAACCGCCATTATGTGCCCAAAAATCGGATGCTGATTTTACCATTAATGTCTTGGATACGATATTCGGAAATCATTATTTAAAAGCACCACGAAGTTGGCGACAATATGATTTGAAATGAATACTGCAATATGTATTAAATTGTTTTCTTAATATCCTTACTTGTTTGTTTATTAAGGATTTATTATTAAGTATATATATATATATGTATATAATTTTTTATATTAAAAAAAAAGAGTTAAGCTTAGATCAGAAAATAGAAAGCTATGTAGATTTAATTTAATTTAAGTTTATTGTTTTTAAGATTTAAGAATAGTTTTGTATAATTTTTATGGGTTTGTGTATGTGTGTGTGTTAAAGAGGCACAGCAGTTTTTTTTTCATAATTGTTTCTTATTAAATACACATATAGAGTAAAATGAGATTTTTTTCAAATTAAAAAAGTGTAAATAAAATTAATATTAAAAATTAAAGCAAATTAAACATCATTTAAAATATCTACATAACATACATATATTGACTTGAATTAGTCAATGCATACACATTCTACACACATACTTAATTGATATTGATCTTCATTGAAAGTTATATTAAATAATAAAATAAAATGCTTGGCAAAAGCAATTGGGGATTGTATCATTTGTCCTGAATCTTACATACCCTTCACCTAACTAACTGTGAAGTAATAAATATTTTTTATGTTTAACATATTTGGTTATTCTTGGAGCTTTTGTTAGAAACTAAGTTTTTAACTCCGATTTAATATATATACATATGTATATATTCTTTTTTAGCTTGTCAAATTTCAATCATAATTTTTTTCCACAAATTACGAATTTAGCGAGATTTTACTGATTTTCAGCATTTAATAATTTTGAATGATTTTGGTTTTTGGCATCTTAACTTTCTTTTTTGAAATGTTAAATCTTCGTTTTGGTATCAAATAGTTAAAATTAAATTTTTTTTAGCTAGTTTTGGTTCATTGTTTAGTTTTTTTTTTCAACTTAAGTAACGTTTCAGATTTTGCGCTTAATTTTTTAATTTCGAAATTTTTTCGCATACCAACTATGGAGAACGGTGTAATAGCACACAGTATGCTTTTAAAATTTAGCAATATTTTTAACAATACATAGTTTATAATTAAATTTATAATGTAATTTAACTTAAAGTTCATCAGCATTATTTAAAAAAAATTAAATAAACTGTGTGTGTATTTACATTATTGATATTTTTCTATAAACTATTTCCTTTTATAAAATATAATACGATATTTTACGTTTTTGTATTTTTCTTCTTTTTTTTGAAAGCTTTTTTTTAGAAAATAAATGAATTTTAAATAAATGCTCTTAAAAAAAAATTGTAAAAAAAATATTACTGATAAAAAAAAATATATATTTTTCTGTTTGTTTTTAATATTTAAAATTTAATAATAACACTAAATTATTGCAGTCTTGCTACACTTGTATATCGATTAACTTGCCGTCACTGCTTATATCGGTGAGCAAGGTTTCCGATAATTCTTTGCGAGCTTTTTGTACCACCCAAAACATCAAGGCCACCCCACAAATCACCTGCAATCAAGAGTCAAAGAAAACAAAATATAATTGAATAAATTATTTTACTTAATGCCATCATGGCATGAGCTATTGTTTTGCCATTGAAAATAAAAACTGAAGCATATTTTGAGGATGAATCAAATAAAATTAAACGGTTACTTTGGTGAAAGTTGCCAGATGAGGGATGGAAAAGGTATGGAAATTATGGAAATTACTTTCTTCTACAAAGAGAATATTTAATTATTTCAAAGTATTATAAAATAATATTATTAAAAGCACATACTGTTACAAAAATTGTTATTGCAAGCATTGCTCAATGTTTGAAAATTCTATTAGCACGATTATAAAAATTAGGGGGTGGGGAGGCCTGTCCCACGATGTCGACAACGTTCGACTTGTCGCCATCTTACATTCACAAAACGTAAGTCTGCGACAAGTCGAACGTTGTCGACATCGTGGGACAGGCCCTTAATCCGGTATTACTGTTAAACAGAAAGACAAAGGGCAAATTTCACGATATCGAGAACTTTCGAATTGTCGCAGACTTACATTTGAAACAACAACAAAATATGAAAATTTGTTTTTGTTTTGAATGTAAGAGTGCGACAAGTCGAAGGGTGACGACATCGTGGACAGGCCCTTAATCTGGTATTACTGTTAAACAGCAAGACAAAGGACAAATTTCACGATATCGACAACGTTGGACTTGTCGCAGACTTAAGGCCTCATTAGTTTTTACTTTTCGTTGTCGTTCTGTGCCGTTCTTTTCCGTATAAAATATTTTGCAATTACTTTTTCTGTGCAAGGAATCAGCTGGCAACCTATAGAACTGATTTCAGTTGTGTACAAAATATCACAACAAACTAATACATACACACTTTTGGCTGTCACTTAACGTTGAATTCCATTTTCTACAGATTTGTCCGCAACGGAACAGAATGAAACAGGAAAAACAAACCACACACACAGACTTTCAATTGAACAGAAACAAAACAGCTGATTCAGAACAGAACAGCACGTACAAACTAATTCTGCCTTTACATTTGAAACAACAACAAATTATTAAAATTAGTTTTTGTTTTGAATGTAAGTGTGCGACAAGTAGAACGTTGTTAAAATATTTCATTGTTAACACTTTTTGAATATTTATTACAAACAATTTTGTTTTCAAAATCTTGGATTTTTTATTCTTAAATAAAAAAACTAGGCATAATTATAGCAACATTTTAGAGCGGAAGTTTTTCTTTTAAGCGATCTATTTAAATTTTTCGAATATAATTCAAATGTTTAGTAGCCGCAGGAGGATTTCTTTTTCATATCAATAGAAGATATGAACTCTGTAGGCAATTTTCTTTTTATACAACAACGTGAAAAAAATTCTTAGGTGCTTCATTTAAAAATATTCGAAATGTGTTCAGTAAAACCATTTATATTAACAAATATATGTACATATGGGCATTTCCACAGGAATGTCAACATCAAACAATTTTTTTTTTACTTCTTTATATATTTGTGTTGTCAGTCAGCAGCTCTACATTAGGTTCAATTTTAAGAATAATCGAGTCACATTGTTCCGAAATACAAACTTAATTGTTTGCTGTCACACGCGACATAAAAGTGGAATTTCCCGTGGAAATGCCCATATATGTACATATATACATATATATATGTGTGGTTGTTACGAAGTGAAAATTATTTAAAAAAACAAAATAAACTATTGCAATTTTTAATAAACCAAAAATACAATTTTAAAAATAAATTCCAATTAAGTATTTTTCATGCAAAGATAAAAATAAATGTTATCTTTTTCATTCCATTAAATTGGGATATTAAGTTGTTGATAAACAAATCAAACAAATGTCAATTTTTATCATGACAAATGCTGAATGTGCCCAAATATATGCAGAGCCGGGCAAAATAGTAGCACCAGTTACAAGTATTTTCTTATAAGTAGAATCACATAAGTTTGAAGACTAACTTTTTGCTGTAAATGTCCAAAACAGCTACACAATAATCTCAGAGTGTGGCTGTTTATTGTAAAATTTATTTTAGAATTAGAATTTTTCAGTTGGTGCTATTATTTTTACCGCAGATGTGTAGATGAGTATGTGTACATATATGTACAAACATACACAATTATGTACATATATTATATATCTAGCACATAAGTACATACATATTTATTTATGTATGTATGTATTTACGTACGAACAAGTGAATAACAACTGTTTTATTTGTTGAATAAGTTAATAAATACAATTAACAACACAATGACACTTCACTCTTTAAGTAAGTACATGTGTACATACTGTATACATTTATTTCCTATTTCATTTTTCACTACACTTTCAAAGCAATAAATGAAGTATGCATGTACATACATACATATCGTCGTCTAAAATGCAAAATAACGTATCATCAAAAAATTCAAAATTGATTTTTTTTTATTGAATATGTTTCATGACATCATATTACATATGTGTACAAAATTTTGCAAGTCTTATATAAAAAATATCACAGTTATAAGCAAAGTTCAAAATAACGTATCATCAAGTGCATGATTTTCTTAAATAACATAACGTATAACGTCATACGAATTTATAGAACTACAGAACATTTATTTTCCTGTTTTTAATTGAAGTAATCATTGGCTTTTTATTTATGTATATTCAATTTAATTTCATCTTAGTTTTAGTACAAATTTGTATAATTCTGAAAATTTTTTCAAAAGTGGAAAAATTAAGTAAAATAGTACGACCTAACAGAAGTCATATATTACAAAACCAATATTAAGGATGATCATCAAGTTCTTCCACAAAGGACTACCAGAATTTCTGGAAGTAAGCAACCTAAGCGATTGCATTCGCAAACGCTTACCATTATCAAAAAGAAATGGCAACATATGCAAGATCTAAAACCTTTGCTTCCAGCAGACTGTCATTTCTTCTATGAAAGTATACCTTTGTTAACAACTTATTCTCTCTCAATAAATTAAAATAATTTTTTTCTTGTTGTCCGTATAAAAGTTAATGAAGTTCTTTTTTTTTAAGCAAATATAACCTGCGAAGCGATTAGCTTGTCTGCACAGAAAACACCCAGATTATATGGCTGGTATCGAGCACACGACCTCTGGACTGTGAGGCTAATACAGGGTGGGCCAAAAGTTACCTTGGGGTTTAAAAGTTTAATAACTTTTTCGTTTATTAATTTTTTTTTATTTTTTTCTCAGATTATATAATATATAAAATGGAAAATTTTTTACACTAAGTATGAAAAATAATGTCTCTTAAATTACCACTGTTTTCAGCTTCGCACTGATGGGCTCGTTTTAGAGCATTTTCCATAATATCTTCCAAAATTTCTGCAACAATGTTTGCCTTGAGTTCAAGGATTGTCTCTGGCTTGTTCACATACACTCGCTACTTCAAATAACCCCAAAGAAAATAGTCGGGTGCTGTCAAAACTGGCGATCGCGCTGGGCCAAATTATTTCCGAATTTCTGGAAATTATTCGCTCTCCAAAAATTTGACTTAAAAGTGCCATTGTGCCTCGGGCAGTGGCTCCGTCCTGCTGAAACCACATACCAGGTATGTTTTCAAGAGCAAGACGTAAAAAATTTTCTATCATAAACCGATACCGCTCTCCATTTACGGTTACAGCACTTACATCTTCATTCTCGAAGAAGTAAGGCCCAATGATATTTTCAGATGTGATCCCACACCATATTGTACACCTAATGGGGTGCAATTGGCGTTTATGAATGGCTCTTGGATTTTCAGAACCCCAGAACCTACAGTTCTGCTTATTAACAAAGCCATTCAAATGAAAATGAGCTTCATCACTCATAATCAAATCGCCCATCAGTGCGAAGCTGAAAACGGTGGTCATTTAAGAGACATTATTTTTCATACTTATTGTAAAAAAAATTTCCGTTTTGTATATTATATAATCTGAGAAAAAAAATACAAAAAAAATTAATAAACGAAAAAGTTATTAAACTTTTATACCCCCTGGTAACTTTTGGCCCACCCTGTACTATGCAACAAATGCAGACTTTTGGAAAAACACATGGACTGAACAGTATAGGTTCGATAGTACTACCAAAAGTTAACAAAACCCTGTACTCAGTTTGGCGATTTTGGTGACCAATTTTTTATGGGCCTCAAAAGATTTCGAAAATCAGTGCGGATTCAAAAAATGGTGTCTAACTCTAACTTGGTGATAGCTCTAAACTACTTTTCCAAACTTTACTCCAAATTTTTTAATCCCTTGAAAAAATAAAATAAAATTTGTAGAGGTTATTAAAATAGGTATTTGATTGAGAGATGGTTTCATCGTTGGAGTCAAATCTCTTTCCGACGAATCATTTCTTCAGGTTCGGGGGGAAAGAAATAGTCACTCGGTTTTAAGTCCGGTGAATAGGGCGGATGAGTAAGAAATTCCCAGTCATATTCGTGGATGAAAATGATGCACACTTGCCTTGTCCTATTGGAAAGCATTTTTTTTTTTGCCAAATATGCTAGTTTTTTTTTCCAAATCCTCATTAAAGTTACCCAGTAACTTGGCATAATATTCGCTATTCATTGTTTTACCCGTTTGAAGGGAGTCAATGTCGATTATACTGCGTGTATCCCAAAAGAACGGACGCCATGACTTTATTGGCTGAAAACCCCATCTTGATCTTCTTTGGCGCTGATTCAAGCCGAGAAACTCACTATTTTTACTGGTATTCAGTATCTGGTGTGTTGTGTTGCATCCACGTTTCGTCCAAAATTGCGAAACGGTGCAAACACTCCTGCGAAGTTGTCACACGGCAGCGTTTGGGGTCGATTGTGAGCAATCGCATTTCAAAATTGGAACCTCTCTCTCTCTCTCTCTTTCAATCATGCATCGGCCAACATCATACCGTGAATTTTTTCAATTGTTTCAAGTGTAGAGACCTCAACTGGACTTCCAGAATGCTCGGCGTCTTCCGTGCTTGTACGGCCACAAAGAAATTCAGTAAAGAACTTTTTTTTTTTTAATTGAGGGCGAAGAGTCTCCATAGTATTTATTCAGCTTACCCATGGTTGGAGTTAAGTTTTTTTTTTTGCAAAAATAATAATGTTTAATGAACATATGAGATTCACTTTTTTCATGTTCTTTTCAAATCATGTGGTAGTCTGCTATCAATGGTTGTCAAACACAAACTAAATCACATAACTTTTGTTCAAACTTTGGGAGAGTCAGCTGACAGCTGCCTATTGACAGGAACAGTGTTGCCCTTTCAGTTAAGCCCGGTTCCAGGCGAATTCAGTATCAGGTGACCTTTTCCGCCCGGCTGATTATCAGCTGTTGATGCCAAATTGAGCAATTTTAACCAAAATGTCAAAATTTGCTTAGAAATCTTCTGACAGATTGGTTTTGTAGCATAACAAACTGCATGTTGTTTTTTGTGTAGTTGTATTGTTGTAGTGATAAGGTCACCTGATAGTGAATTCGCCTTGGCCCGGTTCACACACTTCAACTTTTGTTAATCAACTTTTAATTCAGCTGGCAGAGAAAAAAAAGATATTTGTATTTCCGTCCCAATTTTTCTTACTGCTGAATTACGAGTTGATCAGCAAAGGTTGATGTGTGTTAACCGGGAGTTAGGAGGCGGGAAATTCAAAACTTCGCGGACTTATTTACTAATATATCTATAAAATTTTAATTTTCATTTACTAGAGCCTTACAAAACAAATTTAGCATGGAATATTGTTTACTAAGTAATTTTATTTTTATAAATAAGACCAATAATTTTTAAATAAAAATATTTTCCCCACTATTTTTATTTTTTATTTTTTGCACAACTTATTAGGTTATGTGTCTAAAACCGCCATTATGTGCCCAAAAATCGGATGCTGATTTTACCATTAATGTCTTGGATACGATATTCGGAAATCATTATTTAAAAGCACCACGAAGTTGGCGACAATATGATTTGAAATGAATACTGCAATATGTATTAAATTGTTTTCTTAATATCCTTACTTGTTTGTTTATTAAGGATTTATTATTAAGTATATATATATATATGTATATAATTTTTTATATTAAAAAAAAAGAGTTAAGCTTAGATCAGAAAATAGAAAGCTATGTAGATTTAATTTAATTTAAGTTTATTGTTTTTAAGATTTAAGAATAGTTTTGTATAATTTTTATGGGTTTGTGTATGTGTGTGTGTTAAAGAGGCACAGCAGTTTTTTTTTCATAATTGTTTCTTATTAAATACACATATAGAGTAAAATGAGATTTTTTTCAAATTAAAAAAGTGTAAATAAAATTAATATTAAAAATTAAAGCAAATTAAACATCATTTAAAATATCTACATAACATACATATATTGACTTGAATTAGTCAATGCATACACATTCTACACACATACTTAATTGATATTGATCTTCATTGAAAGTTATATTAAATAATAAAATAAAATGCTTGGCAAAAGCAATTGGGGATTGTATCATTTGTCCTGAATCTTACATACCCTTCACCTAACTAACTGTGAAGTAATAAATATTTTTTATGTTTAACATATTTGGTTATTCTTGGAGCTTTTGTTAGAAACTAAGTTTTTAACTCCGATTTAATATATATACATATGTATATATTCTTTTTTAGCTTGTCAAATTTCAATCATAATTTTTTTCCACAAATTACGAATTTAGCGAGATTTTACTGATTTTCAGCATTTAATAATTTTGAATGATTTTGGTTTTTGGCATCTTAACTTTCTTTTTTGAAATGTTAAATCTTCGTTTTGGTATCAAATAGTTAAAATTAAATTTTTTTTAGCTAGTTTTGGTTCATTGTTTAGTTTTTTTTTTCAACTTAAGTAACGTTTCAGATTTTGCGCTTAATTTTTTAATTTCGAAATTTTTTCGCATACCAACTATGGAGAACGGTGTAATAGCACACAGTATGCTTTTAAAATTTAGCAATATTTTTAACAATACATAGTTTATAATTAAATTTATAATGTAATTTAACTTAAAGTTCATCAGCATTATTTAAAAAAAATTAAATAAACTGTGTGTGTATTTACATTATTGATATTTTTCTATAAACTATTTCCTTTTATAAAATATAATACGATATTTTACGTTTTTGTATTTTTCTTCTTTTTTTTGAAAGCTTTTTTTTAGAAAATAAATGAATTTTAAATAAATGCTCTTAAAAAAAAATTGTAAAAAAAATATTACTGATAAAAAAAAATATATATTTTTCTGTTTGTTTTTAATATTTAAAATTTAATAATAACACTAAATTATTGCAGTCTTGCTACACTTGTATATCGATTAACTTGCCGTCACTGCTTATATCGGTGAGCAAGGTTTCCGATAATTCTTTGCGAGCTTTTTGTACCACCCAAAACATCAAGGCCACCCCACAAATCACCTGCAATCAAGAGTCAAAGAAAACAAAATATAATTGAATAAATTATTTTACTTAATGCCATCATGGCATGAGCTATTGTTTTGCCATTGAAAATGAAAACTGAAGCATATTTTGAGGATGAATCAAATAAAATTAAACGGTTACTTTGGTGAAAGTTGCCAGATGAGGGATGGAAAAGGTATGGAAATTATGGAAATTACTTACTTCTACAAAGAGAATATTTAATTATTTCAAAGTATTATAAAATAATATTATTAAAAGCACATACTGTTACAAAAATTGTTATTGCAAGCATTGCTCAACGTTTGAAAATTCTATTAGCACGATTATAAAAATTAGGGGGTGGCGAGGCCTGTCCCACGATGTCGACAACGTTCGACTTGTCGCCATCTTACATTCACAAAACGTAAGTCTGCGACAAGTCGAACGTTGTCGACATCGTGGGACAGGCCCTTAATCCGGTATTACTGTTAAACAGCAAGACAAAGGGCAAATTTCACGATATCGAGAACTTTCGAATTGTCGCAGACTTACATTTGAAACAACAACAAAATATGAAAATTTGTTTTTGTTTTGAATGTAAGAGTGCGACAAGTCGAAGGGTGACGACATCGTGGACAGGCCCTTAATCTGGTATTACTGTTAAACAGCAAGACAAAGGAAAAATTTCACGATATCGACAACGTTCGACTTGTCGCAGACTTAAGGCCTCATTAGTTTTTACTTTTCGTTGTCGTTCTGTGCCGTTCTTTTCCGTATAAAATATTTTGCAATTACTTTTTCTGTGCAAGGAATCAGCTGGCAACCTATAGAACTGATTTCAGTTGTATACAAAATATCACAACAAACTAATACATACACACTTTTGGCTCTCACTTAACGTTGAATTCTATTTTCTACAGATTTGTCCGCAACGGAACAGAACGAAACAGGAAAAACAAACCACACACACAGACTTTCAATTGAACAGAAACAAAACAGCTGATTCAGAACAGAACAGCACGTACAAACTAATTCTGCCTTTACATTTGAAACAACAACAAATTATTAAAATTAGTTTTTGTTTTGAATGTAAGTGTGCGACAAGTAGAACGTTGTTAAAATATTTCATTGTTAACACTTTTTGAATATTTATTACAAACAATTTTGTTTTCAAAATCTTGGATTTTTTATTCTTAAATAAAAAAACTAGGCATAATTATAGCAAAATTTTAGAGCGGAAGTTTTTCTTTTAAGCGATCTATTTAAATTTTTCGAATATAATTCAAATGTTTAGTAGCCGCAGGAGGATTTCTTTTTCATATCAATAGAAGATATGAACTCTGTAGGCAATTTTCTTTTTATACAACAACGTGAAAAAAATTCTTAGGTGCTTCATTTAAAAATATTCGAAATGTGTTCAGTAAAACCATTTATATTAACAAATATATGTACATATGGGCATTTCCACAGGAATGTCAACATCAAACAATTTTTTTTTTACTTCTTTATATATTTGTGTAGTCAGTCAGCAGCACTACATTAGGTTCAATTTTAAGAATAATCGAGTCACATTGTTCCGAAATACAAACTTAATTGTTTGCTGTCACACGCGACATAAAAGTGGAATTTCCCGTGGAAATGCCCATATATGTACATATATACATATATATATATGTGTGGTTGTTACGAAGTGAAAATTATTTAAAAAAACAAAATAAACTATTGCAATTTTTAATAAACCAAAAATACAATTTTAAAAATAAATTCCAATTAAGTATTTTTCATGCAAAGATAAAAATAAATGTTATCTTTTTCATTCCATTAAATTGGGATATTAAGTTGTTGATAAACAAATCAAACAAATGTCAATTTTTATCATGACAAATGCTGAATGTGCCCAAATATATGCAGAGCCGGGCAAAATAGTAGCACCAGTTACAAGTATTTTCTTATAAGTAGAACCACACAAGTTTGAAGACTAACTTTTTGCTGTAAATGTCCAAAACAGCTACACAATAATCTCAGAGTGTGGCTGTTTATTGTAAAATTTATTTTAGAATTAGAATTTTTGAGTTGGTGCTATTATTTTTACCCGCAGATGTGTAGATGTGTGTGTGTACATATATGTACAAACATACACAATTATGTACATATATTATATATCTAGCACATAAGTACATACATATTTATTTATGTATGTATGTATTTACGTACGAACAAGTGAATAACAACTGTTTTATTTGTTGAATAAGTTAATAAATACCAGGGACCGTAACGGTTATAATTTTTATTTTAAAAATTACTTTTTAATCATTATTTCTTGAGTTTTATTTATTCCTCACAAAATAATAGTTATTTTGTGACTTTTATTTATTCCTCAGAAAATAAGAGTTATTTTTTGATTTTTATTTATTTCTCACAAAATAATAGTTATTTTGTGACTTTTATTTATTCCTCACAAAATAAGAGTTATTTTTTGATTTTTATTTATTGCTCAGAAAATAAAAGTCATTTTTAAACTAATAACTGCCAGTTCATAGGAGTCAAGTAAAAATTCTTGCTTGGCTATTTACATTGAAATCAAAAACAAATTTTGAGTGCTTTGTTTGTGTTTTCAATATAAATAGCCAAGCAAGAATTTTTACATGGCTTCTATGAACTGGCAGTAAATAAAATATAAAAAAATAACTCAGTGTTTTTGTAAATAAAATGAAAAATAGAGACTTTAGTATAGATTTAGTATATATTCGTACAATAATTTTTTGCTTTTGAAATTTGTATGAAAAACATATTTTTTGTAACGAATTGTCATTATTTTTCATACAATTTGGAAACGTGTAGAAATGAAATTTTTTACAAAATATGCCTATTTAAATTGAAAAAAAAAACAAATTTGATATTTTTTATTACAAATAATTTTATTTCATTTACAAAAACAACCAATTTATAAGAAAGTGAGTTTGTTTTTTGCTAAGCTTTCACGCCCAAGCCGCTCATCTGGTTTTAAAAATTCTTTCACCAATGGAAAGCTACATTACCAGCATCAAATATAAGATATTTTTATCCGGTTTGGAACCGGATTTCTTATATTTGGTACGGATTTTGTCCGAAAAACACATTTTTGTGCTGGTTAGGGTTTTAAGACCGGTTCTTATGTATTTTATAATTAATTTGTTGCATAACATAAAAATATTTTTTGATTTGTCAAAATTTTTTAATGTACTAAATATCTCAACACCTTCATAATTAACACATAAGAGTTACCAGCTTGATAAATGAAAGAAAAATGAAATGTCATATGGGCTTTAGCGAATAAAATAAAAACTTCGGCCCATTGGGTGGTCTAATGTACATGAATTTAATAAATTTTACTCTTTGTGAAGAATGATGCAACGCAAAAGTCTTCTGACTTACCATCATCTTCAAACGCTGAAACACCAGATGCTTTACCGTCGTCTGAAGACACGAGTTCTTAAACTCTATTGAAGTAAATTCAGAGGATGAAGACTCAGATGGTGATCTGGAGGAGGAAATGAAAAGGGCGATAAACGAAATAGACAATTACAATCCTAAGCCCATTGACGTGGATGCAGATGTAATGAAATATTGGGAGGAAAAAAAATATATATATCCATACCTGTACAGATTGGCACAGGTTTTGCATAGCACGCCAGCAACACAAGTCTCTGTAGAAAGAGCATTTTCTGCGCTAAAATTAATATTGACAGATTTAAGATCGAATTTATCACCAGAGTCCATGCAAAAACTCTTATTTGTTAAATTAAATTAATTAATAAACACATTTTAAAAATGACTTTTATTTTCTGAGGAATAAATAAAAATCAAAAAATAACTGTTATTTTGTGAGGAATAAATAAAAGTCACAAAATAACTCTTATTTTCTGAGGAATAAATAAAAATCACAAAATAACTGTTATTTTGTGAGGAATAAATAAAAGTCACAAAATAACTGTTATTTTGTGAGGAATAAAAAAAAATCAAGAAATAACTCTTATTTTGTGAGGAATAAATAAAAATTAAAAAAATAAAAGTCATTGCATCTATAGGTAGTCCATGTAACATGGAGTATTGTGGTATATTCCTTGTGCCTGTAGCACTTCTATATTATTGTGATTTTTTCAGTTTAAATTTGGAAAATAATCGTTATTTGCGATCCCTGATAAATACAATTAACAACACAATGACACTTCACTCTTTAAGTAAGTACATGTGTACATACTGTATACATTTATTTCCTATTTCATTTTTCACTACACTTTCAAAGCACTAAATGAAGTATGCATGTACATACATACATATCGTCGTCTAAAATGCAAAATAACGTATCATCAAAAAATTCAAAATTGATTTTTTTTATTGAATATGTTTCACGACATCATATTACATATGTGTACAAAATTTTGCAGGTCTTATATAAAAAATATCACAGTTATAAGCAAAGTTCAAAATAACGTATCATCAAAAATGCATGATTTTCTTAAATAACATAACGTATAACGTCATACGAATTTATAGAACTACAGAAAATTTATTTTCCTGTTTTTAATTGAAGTAATCATTGGCTTTTTATTTATGTATATTCAATTTAATTTCATCTTAGTTTTAGTACAAATTTGTATAATTCTGAAAATTTTTTTCAAAAGTGAAAAAATTAAGTTAAAGAGTACGACTTAACAGGAGTCATATATTACAAAACCAATATTAAGGATGATCATCAAGTTCTTCCACAAAGGACTACCAGAATTTCTGGAAGTAAGCAACCTAAGCGATTGCATTCGCAAACGCTTACCATTATCAAAAAGAAATGGCAACATATGCAAGATCTAAAACCTTTGCTTCCAGCAGACTGTCATTTCTTCTATGAAAGTATACCTTTGTTAACAACTTATTCTCTCTCAATAAATTAAAATAATTTTTTTCTTGTTGTCCGTATAAAAGTTAATGAAGTTCTTTTTTTTTAAGCAAATATAACCTGCGAAGCGATTAGCTTGTCTGCACAGAAAACACCCAGATTATATGGCTGGTATCGAGCACACGACCTCTGGACTGTGAGGCTAATACAGGGTGGGCCAAAAGTTACCTTGGGGTTTAAAAGTTTAATAACTTTTTCGTTTATTAATTTTTTTTTTATTTTTTTTCTCAGATTATATAATATATAAAATGGAAAATTTTTTACACTAAGTATGAAAAATAATGTCTCTTAAATTACCACTGTTTTCAGCTTCGCACTGATGGGCTCGTTTTAGAGCATTTTCCATAATATCTTCCAAAATTTCTGCAACAATGTTTGCCTTGAGTTCAAGGATTGTCTCTGGCTTGTTCACATACACTCGCTACTTCAAATAACCCCAAAGAAAATAGTCGGGTGCTGTCAAAACTCGCGATCGCGCTGGGCCAAATTATTTCCGAATTTCTGGAAATTATTCGCTCTCCAAAAATTTGACTTAAAAGTGCCATTGTGTCTCGGGCAGTGCGGGCAGTGGCTCCGTCCTGCTGAAACCACATACCAGGTATGTTTTCAAGAGCAAGACGTAAAAAATTTTCTATCATAAACCGATACCGCTCTCCATTTACAGTTACAGCACTTCCATCTTCATTCTCGAAGAAGTAAGGCTCAATGATATTTTCAGATGTGATCCCACACCATATTGTACACCTAATGGGGTGCAATTGGCGTTTATGAATGGCTCTTGGATTTTCAGAACCCCAGAACCTACAGTTCTGCTTATTAACAAAACCATTCAAATGAAAATGAGCTTCATCACTCATAATCATAATCGCCCATCAGTGCGAAGCTGAAAACGGTGGTCATTTAAGAGACATTATTTTTCATACTTAGTGTAAAAAAATTTTCCATTTTGTATATTATATAATCTGAGAAAAAAAATTTAAAAAAATTAATAAACGAAAAAGTTATTAAACTTTTAAACCCCATGGTAACTTTTGGCCCACCCTGTACATATCGTCAGCCCATTATTGTTTTGGAGCATATGCCAAAAAGTTGGAATGGAGAAAATCGACAAAGAAGGTTTACATGAAGTTTTCTCAAAGTATACCCGATAGAATTTTTTTTTGTATTTTCACCATTGCTTCCCACACATGTTCGGAAGAAATGTGTAAACTTAAGTAAGCTTTGATAAATAAAGTTAGAAGTTAATATTACTTTATTGTAAAAGTAAAAATACGGTTTGTGCCGCATACACCAGTTTTCTTAATTTATTTTCAAAAAGTAAATTTTTGTGCTCCACACGTATACTGTACTCTTGTGAATTGAGAATTTTGTTGTTTCGTTTATTTTTCTTGCTGTCTAGATAAATAAGTCGATCGTTTAACGCCGACCAAGAAGCCGCCGCAGTAATATTTTTAACTATCGATCCGCTTACACACTTAAACAAGAAAAACAAGTGATTGAAGTGTATTTAATATAAAGAATGAAATTAAATGATTTCTGTTATACTCAAACATGCACAATTAAGGTTTCTTTTATTTTATTTTAGTGTTTAATAAGTTTATATTAAATCTGCGTCTGGGTGATGATGTTTTTGCTTAACAGCCGCCGTCGAATTTTTCTTACGGCAACTTCTTTTTTTATTATTATGCATTTCTTATAGAAATGAAGCAAAACAAGAGTTAACTTTACTTTACATGTTTTTGTATGAAGAATTTTACGCAAACGCCAAGCAAAACAATACTTAAGCCCCGTTCAGACTATTATACAAGTATTAATACTTTCATCACATTTTACGATACAGAAATCTAAATACATTCGTTGCGACTGCCAAAAAATCTAACGTAAAATCACATATTGTGTTCAGACCATTGCACTTCAAATAAAATGTGTAATAAAAGCAGAAAACAAAACAGCTGTTCAATGAAAATGTCTGTGCTATTCACTTGAAAAAATTCAGCAGTTAAAAATATTCTATGTAAATAACAGAAAAATTTAAGAAAATATATTACAAAAACGTTAAAAAATTACGTCAACGAAATATACTTCCATACGATTCACTTATTCAAAATTTTGAGCCGATATACATATGACAAAACATTACATCAATGGCGACACGCTATCGGCGGCGAAACAGCCGACTTGGAAATTTAGTTTGTGTGAAAATGCAACCCTGATCTAATGAAAAGTATTATCGTTTAGAAAATTTTCTAAAAACGAAAAAGTCTTATGGGATGTCAAAATTTTTATCGTATTATTTGCCACTTTGATGACATTTTGCGTTCAGACTATCACACTTGCACGTATTATTTGAATTTTTGACAAGTATAAATGCAAAGTATAATAGTCTGAACGCGGCTTTATTAAACCTTAAAATAGTTGAAATGGAGCAAAATGAATGCTAAATATTTCAGAAACCATAATTAATTTCGCGAAACATGTTTTGGATTCAGAAAGGAGATATTCGAAATATATATTGTCCATACCTAATTCATTTTTTTTAAATGGTCGGTGGGTCAAACCAATAATGGACTGACGTTATGCCAAACACCAAAAAATTTGTTCCAAGTATTAATAAAAACTATAAGTTTATTTCGTTTTTTCATATAGTTTAGAAAGTTGATAATAATTTTTATCCAAATGAATTTCTTGTTTTATTTAAGCCATGATCTAAAAATGTTGACTTAATATCTCTAATACTCGTAGTTTCCATTTTATGCAGTTTTTTGCTACTCCTGTAAACTTATGATAAGTGATGTTAGGTTATTTTGCATTTTAGGTGACGATATGCATATACTTCAACTTCTGTTCAGGTTGTGTTTCAATTCAATTCATTAAAAAAGAATATTTTATTGTATAAACAGAGTTACTTACAGGCGTCAACAACTTAATTATTTAAACATGATTGTTATGACTTTAGTACGTATGTATGTAAGTATGTATGAGTATAATTGCAATAATTATTTCCTTTCTACTTTTCAACACACTTACCTCTACACCAAAGCTAATATAACCCGTCACCGCCGTCCCATGATTGTTAAGAACTTCATGCATAGACCTTAGGGTTGAGCCTAAATAAACATTAATCATTTGGGCTGGTAAAAGACCCAAAAACGTAGCAGTATGATAGACTTTTGAGTTAATTGAACTGACCTGTAATAAGGGATATCAGAATAAAAATTGCCAGAATTAATATGATAAAAGAATCTAGCTAATTTTATTTGCACATTTTTCAAGCATACCATTTTCGAATTAATAACACTTTTATTAAATTTTATACTATGTGTATGGAACTTAATGACATTTCAAGGTGCACTGGAGTGAGTATTCCATGGATATAATGAAATAATGTACTATATTTAAACACACACACACACACACACATACATACATATATACATATATAAGTATACTATACATGCATAATAAAAATAACAACAGGAAGATACGTTTTTTTGGTTTTCCTCATTACACTGCGTTACACACATTCTGTCCTATGAACCAAATATACTTTTTCGGAAAGGGGAGAAAAAATAAAAATACACGGCGATTTTCATGTACACGTCAGAATTTTTTTTTTTTGTATAAAATATAAAGCTCGTAGTGTCCGTCTGTCTGAAGAACTTTCGATAAGTTTTTAACCCTTTTTCCGTGATCCAATCGAGCTGAGTTTTTGCAGGCAGACTTGTGGAAATGTCTGTATCATGTCAAATTTAAAAAAAAAATAGATTTTTATCAATTCTCAGATTTTTTTCTCTTTTTTCAGCATAACTTGAAGGGACTCCAAATTATTAAACTACTAAAGCGTTCCGGAAAAAAAGATTTGTTTTTCGACCCATCCTACTCCATGTACTTGCAGTTTATCAATGCAGTGCCCGACTCGAAATAACTTTTGTTACATATTTAATGAATTGAACAGGCTAATGTTCGTATCGCCTTTTAAGCCAAATTACATGTGATAATTATTAATGAACAAATAACATCAAAGTTAGTTGTAAATATTCTGACAACACATAGTTGAACGGAACAGCCAGCCGTTTTCGAAGGCCACTAAACCTTCATCATCAGCGTTCTTCTGTGTTTGGTCCACTGTGTGTGGTGTCAGTTGATGTAGATTTCTGCCTTATATACGAAACTGTTCTGCAAATGGAATATGTGAATTGGTTTGATTCATCGTATTTCAATTTGCTGAAATGTGTTTCTGTAATGAAGGCCCCAAATTTACCATCACTATATTTACAACAGTCTTACCATTGTCGTTTTTTCATTACTAATTATGCACAAGTTAGTTAATTTGCTTATTTTTGTTCTACTTAAGACAAACTTTTTTGGTTTGTTACTATTAAGTATATTTTTATTTAATTTTTTTGCCACAAGCCCATGACTATTAACACACAGTGGACCAAACACAGAAGAACGCTGATGATGAAGGTTTAGTGGCCTTCGAAAACGGCTGGCTGTTCCGTTCAACTATGTGTTGTCAGAATATTTACAACTAACTTTGATGTTATTTGTTCATTAATAATTATCACATGTAATTTGGCTTAAAAGGCGATACGAACATTAGCCTGTTCAATTCATTAAATATAGAAACAAATGCAGTTCGAATAATAATAATTAAACTAACTTTTGTTACGTTTGTGGCTTATTCGCACCAAGTAAAAATTTGAGAAATATTACGAAAACAGTGGTTAATTCGTTTCAGAAAATATTCAAGACTGCTTATGTTCCTTACTTGTGGTATACTCCGGAAGTCGTGTGCGACTATTGCTATAGAAATTTATGCAAGTTTACTGATGGAAGGTCAACAATAAAGTACGCTGTACCAACAATTTGGCTACCACGTACGGAGCACTGCAATGAATTGTGCTACTTTTGCGTAACTTTTCCTCATACTAAAGGGTAACAATACTTTCGCCGCAACAAAGTTCGCTACACTGATGTGGAATCGGTTATTCCAGCGGTTCTGTACTCACCAGAAGTACGTATAGCGGCTTCAGTGGAGATTTTTGATGATGTTCCCGAAATAAGCGATGGAAAATCAACAGTAGTTCCAACAATGCTATCAACATTTCTTACATCGAATGCGAGATGCGAGAGTTCAGAAGTATCGGAATATGTACCAACATCCAGTGAACTTGGGACTGCAGTGCCGCATTCAATAACACAAGCCGACTTCAATGACCTTGTACGAGACGGAAATTTATCAAGGAGAACAGCAGAACTCTTTGCTTCACGCTTTAAGCAGTGGAATATAGTGGCGGCTGATTTTAAAATAACAGCCGCTCGTGATCGAGGTAGCACTATTCCATATGACGAATTTTTTAAATTGCACGAAGATCGGGGAAAAACCCTGGCTTATTGTTATGATATTCATTCGATGTTTGCAAAAATTGGTTACCCTCATATTTCAGAGGAGTGGCGGCTTTTCATCGATGCATCGGTCAACAGCCTTAAAGTCGTGCTGCTTCATATAGGTAACAAACATCCATCTGTCCCGATCGCATATGCCACAAACCTCAAAGAAACATACGAAGGCATGGAATTAATATTACAGCAGATAAAGTACCAATAGCATAATTGGAAAATATGCTGCGATCTGAAAGTAGTCGGATTGCTCATGGGTGTTACGCGTGGATTTCGGTTTTTTAAGGAGCTGAAACCGTTACAAAAAAACCGATAACAAATTTTTCAAAAAAATTAAAAAAAAATCTGAGAATTGATAAAAATCTATTTTTTTTTTTAATTTGACATGATACAGACATTTCCAGACATTTCCATTTCTGCCTGCAAAAACTCAGCTCGATTCGATCACGGAAAAAGGGTTAAAAACTTATCCAAAGTTTTTCAGACAGACGTACACTACGAGCTTTATATTTTATAAAAAAAAAAAAATTCTGACGTGTACATGAAAATCGCCGATACACGTGTATTTTTATTTTTTCTCCCCTTTCCGAAAAAGTATATTTGGTTCATAGGACAGAAAAAAAGTTCGTTTTTGTAACGCGGTGTTAGAGATGTAAACAATGAGCTTTCATTTCAAAAGAGCTTTCAGCAAATTGTAATACGACGAATCAAAACAATTCTCATATTCTATTTGCACTGAAAACTGAATATGTAAAGCAGAAACCTACATCAACTGATACCCACACATCAGTGATGCATTTTGAGTTTTTTGCTTTAAGGCCAAATTGACGATTTAAAAGGGCTAAAATACCTTTGATAGGGCCAAAAAAAAGTTTTAGTGTATTTAATTACAATCTTTTTATATTCAAATAAAAACAAAGTATGGAATAGTAATACAATACATGTGTTTTATTTTATTTAGAATAAAAGCTAAAATTAGCATTTTTTTAAAAATAAAATTTCCTCATAGCCAGGTAACTTTTTTAATCTGATTTGCTTAGCCAGGACTTCTACTGACAAATGAAAATTATTTCAAGCAACTAATTTCACGAAAAAATGTTGAACGTAAATTAGATAAAATTTTAGTTAAAAAACATATTCTATATATACCTCTAATTTTATTGCATATAATCTCTAAGTTCTTAGTCCAACAGTTTCACATTTGTGACATTACTGTTTAATTAAAGATGGCACAATATTTAGATGCAGACGATTTTTTATATGAATTATTCCTAATCATGTTTTGGGAAGAATATATTCTTTCTACACATGCTGAGGAGTGTGGAATAGCAAGCATTCCTTGAACAATTTTGAATAAATTTGTATAGAATTGTTTATCTAAACAATTTTTAATTGAAGAAATATTTTTCCAAAATTTGCTTGTACTTAAATACTTGAACTTTTAAAATTATGGAACTTCCGACAGTGCCCTACCTTTATTATGTATTTGTTCAATATCGTCTGCTTAGTTTGGAGAAAGTTTAATAACAAGTGCTACAATACTATTGGCGTCCCCACTTAAAACATGATATGGCGCAAATTTCGGAAAACAGTTTAAATAAAAATCTCGAAAAATAAAAGTAGTGCGTGAAACAAGAAGAAAACCTTAGTTGAACTTTGAGCTGAAAGGGCCAAAATAGCTTAGAAAGTACCACAAGGCCATCAAACATCCAAAAGTGCCATAGTGGACCAAACACAGAGAACGCTCATGATGAACGTGGGGCGATCTTCGAAAACAACTAGTTGTTCCGTTCTGCTGGTGTTTGTAATAGTATTTACAATTAACTTTGGTGTTATTTGTTTATTAATAATTATCACATGTTATTTGCCTTACAAAGCGATAAAAATCATAAAAATACATAATGTACATTTCATTCTAATTCAAATTTACACGCGCCAAATAGTTGACTTACAGCCCAATTCTAAACATACCCCGGGAAATAACTCCCACGGAATTAGTTTTTTTTATAAAAATAAAATCCACCAGATTGAGCTAAAAATTTAAATTTTCGGTGAATTTTGAAATTTCGAAGTCAGCTATTTTGTTTCCAGTTGTTTTGTTTTAACTGAAAGCTTGCAAATGACTTTTTAAAATGGTGGAAGACGGGGAGATGGTATTCAGAATAAGGCTGCTAATTTATAATTTAATTTTTGGTTTAATTAGGAAAAAAATCGATTCTTGGCTGAAGCAGTTATAGTGCATTGAGTACAAAGTACATAAATAAAAGTTCGAGAGTCCGAGTTCAGTCCCTGACCAAACCCGGTCACATCAGCATCATAGATTTTTCCGATAATTTAATACTTCACCATCTTTCCTTTTTTTTAACGGACTTTAAAAAAAGCAGCAGGTCAACAATTATTATTTTTTTTTTGACATTGTTACTCCATAAGTCTGTACATTTTATACCGATTGTAAATTCTTCAAATTGAAGAACTTTTATTCAAGGTTTTTTTCAATATGCATTGTTTTTGCTTTAAATGGATTTTATTTCATAAATTTCGCAATATTATACTTCTTAGGTCTTGATATTTTTGTGATGTGTTTATTTCCGAAATTAAGATCTACAGTTTTACACGTTAAGCTTTCATATTTGGATATTTCAACAAGTTGTTTAATCATATGCAAGAGTAAAACATAATTTGATTTTATGCAACATATTGATGATGTAGTCAATAGTACGTACCCAACTTTTGAAGTGTTTGCCAATCATTTTGTTAAAATGATATAAAATATAACATGATAATCACTATAGTTTGAAAAGTCTTTTGTTTGTAATAAATATTAAAACCAAAACTAACAAAACTTTAAGGCTGAGTATTGATTATACACTAAATACATAGAACACAGCAGGCTACACAACAGCACGACTACAAATGCTGTTGACTGCAATCGTCGCCGTGTACACAGCTGCTACTTAATTATGTATATTAACAACGACAGCAACATCATAATGCCGAGTACGCATCTGGCATTTCTTGTGTTGTCATTTTGTGGTGTTATTTTCAAAACGTTCCCATTATGTTTTTCATATGGAAAGCAATGCCACACAACTTAAAATATCGAAAATGACAAACGTTGCCACCAGTACATACATATTTTAGTGGTGCCACTTTCAAATATTTCACATTTATAAAAATAAATTGGCGGTATGCGATGTTTGATGCAAATTGTCTTGCGTAAGTGCAAATGGAAAATATCACAGCTTTTCTTTCAAATCTAATAACAAAATACACACGCAATCCAAAGAAAAGCTACGATATTTTGCGTTTGCACTAGCGCGAGACAATTTACATCAAACGTCGAATACCGCCATTATTTCTTTGCAAGAATTTTGAAATGTTCTTTCGGCTCAAAAATATCCAATAATGTTAAGCTATCATTAATTTCACATTTTCCTGCCATAACCGCCTCAATAAAAAAATTAGCGACATGTTTTTCGAACATAATTTTTGGACCAAAATCTTTTATTTGCAATCGTAAATAATCGATTTTTGTCAAAAAATAAAAAAAAACGAGCTCCAAGAAATGTGTCGGTTAAGCTTTTTTTGGCGGTTGTGGATCGTTTTATTTATTCGCAGCCTAATTTGGCAACAGGGTGTTCAGAGTTGGGCATACCAGATAACGGAACTGACAGACTTTAACTTGATGATAAAGTCCAGAACCAATCCTTGCTCTTCCAACCAACTAAGAAGACTCCAAACTCCGACCTTTCGGGGCAGGTGAACGCCGGGCCACGGTAATATAACATTCGTTATGCTACTAGCTAATGTGAGCAATGCAGATGTCACAGACTGAAGGCTTTAAGTTGGCAGCTACAATATCAGGGTTAATTCCCCACTTATCCGAAACCACATGATTAACGAAACCATTAGATAAAAAAAAAATAAATAGCCCTTTGTTTTACCTAGGAACTCCAGGACTTAATATATGTAAGTTGGCGGCAGCTGCAAAAGTGATCGTGTAGCCGCGCAGCTGTGTTTAACGATTTGCCTTAAATTTAACTAATTTCGCGTAAATAATTTCGTATAATTAATCAATTAGAACAGACACACAAGGATTATTATTATTTCTAAACAAAAAAGGTTATCCATCCCTGAAAAGTCATTTATAATGATTTCAATTTAGGGAAGTTAAAGTTATATAATAGTTAATTTTCAATTTTTGGAAAAATATAATTTGAAATCAAATGTATAGAAAGTCACTTGAGTACTAACAGCCTTATTCATAAAAAATAATTCTGTCTTATTATGGCTTAATAAAACAAATTTTGTATGGAAATCGGTTTCATAAAACTTTTATAAAGCAAAAATATTTTTTATGAATAGGGCCTTAAACATTAAAGGAATACACTTTAAATTAATTTTTCAGTAAAAAAAAAACACTTACTGCCGCATTCATAAAAATATGGGCCTGTTCGGAAATGCATCACTGCGCAGCAAATGGAACTTTAAACATCCTAAAGCTCTCCACTAAAGTAGATATGGTACAAATAAATAAAAAAATATGAGGTACAAACATGGCTACTACTAAAAAAGAGTAACAGCAAACTTGTATTGCATTTTAAATTAAAGTTTGCTCTTATGATGCAGAGCAGTGATGCATTTCCGAACAGGCCATATTTTAGGTTTGTTACAGGTCTATTTAACAAATTTCCCATAGAAATATGTCAAATAAAACCTTAGTAAACCTAGAACATTTTTTTATTAATACTGAAGTTAAACTTGATATTGTTAATTCAGTATCAAGCTTCTGCACTATTATTAAATTTACATTTACTATTTACATATGTATGTACGTATTTCAGTATAATAATTATTAATTCCTACTCAATTGTATTTATGTATTTATGGTTTCAACTTTTATTTTAAAATTAATTCATGACCACAATGACCTCAAATTATTTTTATTTATGCACGTAATATTATGTTGTCTACGGCATATACATACATACATACATACATATGTACTTAAATAGAATTATAAATTAAATTAGCACGACGAAAAATGTGTATTAAAATTTTAGGATATTCACAGACAAAAATGATAATAAAACTTGGTTAAATTAAAAAGGAATACAAAAAAAGAAGTATTTAAAAAAATCAGCAATTGTGCTTAATCAAATATTTATGAAATAAAAATAAATCTCTAATTACTCCAAATGCTTCTTACATATCCATACATACATACATATATAATACAACAAAAGAAATCAAATTCTAAACTGCGATGCCCCCTATTAAAGTTTTCTTTAAGCTCAACCTTCACATAAAATAAAAACAATACACACCACCAGTGTTGTCAGATATGGCGATATCTCGCCAAACGTGGCGACAAAAATTTGTTTTTGGCGATAAGGAATTTTTTTTTTTAGATAAGGAATTTTTTCTTCAATATAAAACATTTCGTGCAAAAGATTAAAAATGTTGTAAATTTTTATGTCAAACGAAATTTTCTGAATTATTATTGTTCGAACTTTCATTTTATTTATATATTTATGATTTAATCAGGCTAAAGTTCGTATCGCTTTGTAAGCCAAATTACATGTGATAATTATTAATGAACAAATAACATCAAAGTTAGTTGTAAATATTCTGACAACACATAGTTGAACGGAACAGCCAGCCGTTTTCGAAGGCCACTAAACCTTCATCATCAGCGTTCTTCTGTGTTTGGTCCACTGTGTGTGGTGTCAGTTGATGTAGATTTCTGCCTTATATACGAAACTTTTCTGCAAATGGAATATGTGAATTGGTTTGATTCATCGTATTTCAATTTGCTGAAATGTGTTTTTGTAATGAAGGCCCCAAATTTACCATCACTATATTTACAACAGTCTTACCATTGTCGTTTTTTCATTACTAATTATGCACATGTTAGTTAATTTGCTTATTTTTGTTCTACTTAAGACAAACTTTTTTGGTTTGATACTATAAGTATATTTTTATTTTTAGTTTTTGCCACTGGCCCATGACCATCTATTTAGTTAATTTTAATTATTATTGTTCGATATATACTTATAGTATCAAACCAAAAAAGTTTGTCTTAAGTAGAACAAAAATAAGCAAATTAACTAACATGTGCATAATTAGTAATGAAAAAACGACAATGGTAAGACTGTTGTAAATATAGTGATGGTAAATTTGGGGCCTTCATTACAAAAACACATTTCAGCAAATTGAAATACGATGAATCAAACCAATTCACATATTCCATTTGCAGAAAAGTTTCGTATATAAGGCAGAAATCTACATCAACTGACACCACACACAGTGGACCAAACACAGAAGAACGCTGATGATGAAGGTTTAGTGGCCTTCGAAAACGGCTGGCTGTTCCGTTAAACTATGTGTTGTCAGAATATTTACAACTAACTTTGATGTTATTTGTTCATTAATAATTATCACATGTAATTTGGCTTACAAAGCGATACGAACTTTAGCCTGATTAAATCATAAATATAGAAATTTTCTGAAATTGAAGAACTTTTGAACAAAATTAAAGACCTCAAAATCTTATTTGGTGTTTATGAAACACAGTGGGGAAAACTTATTTTTATAAATTGGAACCAACATTTTGATAATGAAGCTGCAAAAAGCCTGCTGGTACTTACCACTTCAGTTTTATCAGAAGATTTAAATACTAATGTTGATATTGGTGTTTAATTTTAATTTATACTATTTATATTGATCTTGACATAAGCTTATCTTGGAATATCTTGGAATTGTTAATGTCTTGTCTTGGAATTGTTAATGTTACCTACTGAATTTAAAATTTAACAATATTTGTAATTTAATTACAAAATAAAAATATTTTTTGTAGCTAAAATTTACGGCCTGGCCCATGATGTCGACAAGAAAGTTTCTTTCGCTTACTTATATTGAAAACAAAAACAAAACAAGAGAATTTGTTTTTGTGTTCAATGTAAGTAAGCGAAAGAAACTTTCTTGTCGACATCGTGGGCCAGGCCGTTAATGTTTTATTACATTGGCGATATTTGGCGATATTAGACAAGTAATTTGGCGAGGAGGCTAAAAATAAATCTGACAACTCTGCACACCACTGCTCATAAAATCGCCACAATGAAAGCAAACGGTAGCAAAAATTATGCAGAAGAGACCGATAAGCAACAACAATAACAAACACAATCAATGTGTGTAAATCAATAGTAAAAATGGAAAATCTAAATCAATAGTATATTTGGCAAACTATAACTGCCATATTCATAAAAAATATTTCAGGTTTATTAAGCGCTTATTTGAAAAATTTTCCTTAGAAATATTATTTGACATATTTCTATGGGAAATTTGTCAAATATGAATTAGACCGTAAATATATTTATATACAAAATAAACAAAACTTCCATAGTTGCCATATGTATAGTTCTGTATCCAAATATGTATGTACATAGTGGCAGGGACTAGACAAGAAATAATGTGAATTTACATTAATTTTGTTTATTAAATTTATTTACTATTTTCTTGGAATTTTTCTATTTTATTACTTTTGCGGAAAGGCTGTAAACATTTCTTTAATATGAAATCTTCAAAATAAAACTTAATGATTTAAGGGCCATTATTGCAACTTAGCGACAAAGTTCCTAACAGTTAAACTTAACTTTAGCTAAAGTGAACGATAAAGTGACCTTTAATTTTTTTTTATCATGTATTACAACCCTCCCATAAAATAAATGTTATAAATAGTTTTTAATTCAAGGAATAATTTTTCTTATTCAGTGTGTTTAGTTCAATATTTTGAGTTCTTTTTTTCATTAGAAATGAAAATTGCGCATGCAATACAAAAACCAAAAAATTCTCGTATTCCATTATGTATATGAAAAATTCATGTTAAATAGCTTACTCTTAAGCGGCCCATCCATTATACAATATTATTGCATATGTTTTTGTGCATATTATTGTCATTTTGACCTATACTATGCAATAAATGGCACAATATTTTTAAAGAAAAAGTAAACAACATTGAACAATGTTGCCACCACATTACACAATTGTCTTGATTGTACAATAAAAATCAAAAGCCTTTTGATATTTGCCAATATATTGTGACACCTTCGAATATGACATACACATTGGTGATATTATTGTACAATACGAAAAATTGTGCAATTATATTGCAAGTGGGTGGGCCGCTTTAGGTATTATTAATTACTATCACTAAGTTTATGTACGACAGTGATCGGGCCTAATAATTATATTTAGATTTAAGATTTAAATACCTATTGTTAGTTAATTTTTGAAGATACAATATATAAATATATGTATAAAAAAAAGCTTATCTACGCCCAAGGAGAAAGACCATGGGTGCTGTTGAAGTGTATGGTGGAAAAGAAAAACATGATACACTTCCCCAACCAGTCTAAATTAACTTATCTTGTCTTAGAGGAAATTATACTAATTAATAAAAAATAAAAATTTTAATTTCAAATGAAAACAAATCGAAAATATTGAGCTAAAAAGACTGGAAGAAAATTACGGTATTCGATATCGAACGAAATGTCAAAGTACATATTTCAATTCAAAAATTTCCATCATCGATATTATGGAGTATTTTTTAATTTAATTGAACAGGCAATAAAACTTGACGTTGTGATACTATACTTTCTCAAATAATATAAAAAAAAATATATCATACCTAATAAAGAAATTGCAGAACCAATAGTAGAAATTACATTTTATCATCTGGGTAGTCTGAAAATCAAATTAGGGTTGTAGTTAAATATAACATTTGATTTGCATTCAAAATGTATTTAAACTCAATCTACTTTGAATATGAACTGATATATCACAATTTGCCCTCTGTATAAGAAAAATTATTCCTTGAATTAAAAAAAAATTTATTTTTTTGCTTGTAAGAAATGTGAAGTGGCAATGACACAATTTTCTTCACTTGTTCAATTGAAAAAAAAAATTAAATCTTTTTTGTCTATTATTTTTTATTATTTTGCGTTTTGCGTTATATTTTGGGTCACCCAAAACTAACCCATGTTAAAGTTAACTTGTAATAAATAATTATTTATAACGTTAATTTATAAAAAAATATTTATCTATTCGATAACATCCCTACTTTAACTATTGGGAAGTACTAGTAATGAGCCTAAGATATAATAAAACTTTAAATAGGATTCGAGAAAATATTTAATAGTACATATCTGAGCTGAGCACAAATTATTTGAATTTTTGATAGACATCAACATTTCGTCAGCCCATTATTGGTTTGACCCACCTACCATTTTTTAAAAAAATGAGTTAAGCATGGAGTATATATATTTTTAATATTTCCTTTCTGAATCCAAAACGCGTTTCGCGAAATTAATTATGGTTTCTCTGATATTTAGCATTCATTTAAACTATTTTAAGGTTTAATAAGTGTTGTTTTGCTCTACATGCCACAGTTTGGCGTTTGCGTCAAATTCATCATACAAAAACATGCGAAGTAAAGTTAACTCTTGTTTTGCTTACTAAATTAAAATAAAAGAAACCTTTTTTGTATGGGATATATATATTTCGAATATCTCCCTTCTGACTCCAAAACATATTTCGCGAAATTAATTATGGTTTCTGAGATATTTAGCATTCATTTTGCTCCATTTAAACTATTTTAAGGTTTAATAAGTATTGTTTTGCTCTACATGCCACAGTTTGGCATTTGCGCCAAATTCTTCATATAAAAACAAGCGAAGTAAAGTTAACTCTTGTTTTGCTTCATTTCTATAAGAAATGAATAATAAAAAAAGAAGGTGCCGTAAGAAAAATTCAACGGCAACTGTTAAGCAAAAACATCATCATCCAGACGCAGCCGCCGATTAAATATTTTAGTATAAACTTATTAAACACTAAATTAAAATAAAAGAAATCTTAATTATTCATGTTTGATTATAACCAAGGCGAATTCACATCAGGTGATCCTAATTCACCAGCTGACATAATTTCTCTGCTGTAAATCAATGCAAAACGCTAGGAAATATTCTGACAGCAGAAAATTTTACACTAAAAAATATATTTTACACTAACAAATACGCAGAGTTGCAAATTAAGACCACCTGGTATCAATTCGCCTTGATTATAACAGAAATCATTTAATTTCATGCTTAATCTTATTTCTCTAGACAGCAAGAAAAATAAACAAAACAACAAAATTCTCAATTCTCAGCAGTAACGTAGACGTATGGAGCACAAAAAGCTACTTTTTGAAAATAAATTAAGAAAAGTAGTGTATGCGGCACAAAACGTATTTTAACTTTTACAATAAAGTAATATTAATTTCTAACTTTATTCATCAAAGTTCACTAAAATTTACACATTTCTTCCAAACATGTGTCGGAAGCAATGGTGAAAATACAAAAAAAAAATTCTATCGGGTATACTTTGAGAAAACTTCATGTAAACCTTCTTTGTCGTTTTTCTCCATTCCTTGTTTTTGGCATATGCTCTAAACTAATAATGAATGGACTGACGATTTGTAATTTTTCTGAGATTAAAATAATTTAATATTTTTTTTGCCAATTTACATACTGTCATTCTTTTTTTTTAGTGTGTTGTATTCTAGAGAAAATAAAAATATGAGACAAAAGTCATCATATTTGACTTGCGAGCGTTAAGCAAGTTATTTCAAGTGAAAATGAAAACTGAAATATGTATGTATATACTTATGTAAATCAGTACATATGTATGTACTTGTATGTGTATTTATTTTCTCATACACATCTAACGTAATAATTAACAAGTTTTTAATGAAATGATACAAGTTATGCAAGTTTTTTTTTTTGCTGGTAATCGCGTTATTGTGATTTCATAGCAAAACTAATTACTTTTAAAAAGCGTTAAATTATACAATCGAGGGAGGTACTTAAACAAGTGAAACTTTCTTTTTGTAAAATAACAACATTCGGGAATTTGTGTTGTCTATTAAAGTGTTTAGAGACAAATGCTTGACAATTAAAATATCTTAAAGAGGTAATTAAGGAAATAATAGTATAAAAGGGGAACAGAAAACTTTTTGCAATTATTAATCGTGATACTAAAGTCAGTTCAAAAGCCTTATTTTATTTAAGTTTATTTTTTCTCAGGTAATAAAATTTAAAATGGGTGGGAACGACTAAGTTAAGAAATAATTTTATGAACTCTCTATGCATTAGATGCAGCTCAGTGATAGCTAGTAAGAACTTGCTTAAAAATAGCATAGAGTTTCAGTACTTAGGTTAAAATTTACCCTGACCGTATATAAAAGTAGAATTTTATTGGAAGGCATTTGTAACGTACTTCTGGAGCAACCCAGAACCTTTTACAATACTTATTAGTTGGAAAATTCACGAGGCACTGTAAATGATTGCTTGCGCTCTTTTAGGGCGTGGGATGATAGAGGTGCTGGGCTGGCTTTGCTACTTAGTCCTAGTTTACATTATGCAAGTCTTAATGCTAAGCTGATTAGGAAAGAGAGACGAGGATAAAAGAAACCTTACTGTTCCCCTCGTCTCTCTCTCCCACAAACTAATCAGCTTAGCAATAAGACTTGCATAGTGTAAATATGAACTTATTCGTCAAAACACTTCCGGTTATATCCGTCCTGGGGAAAACCTCAAGGTTGTGACATCATAATATGATAATTTTAAAAAGGAAGTGCATATCTTCTTTATAAAGATTAGGAGCTCTTGTTCCTAACCATTGAAGATCATATGGTCTTGCGTATTCCACATGTAATGTCTTGTGGACCACTTGAATGCACCTTATTTAAGGCTTAATAGATTGATTTCTAGGTTTTGCCCACTCTTGGTCATTCATCAGCCACTTATTTCCAGTGACATGAAGACGTTTAAACCAAGAAAGAGATTCAAAGCAGCCCAACATATATTTCGACTGCACCACCTTGGGATCAGAGGCCTTGAAAATTTTTAACTTGTCTCTATATCTGACAATGTTGCTCAGATGACTCTCGATTCTTTTTGCAGCTTGAGTTGTAGCGCTGATATTCACCTGGAATACTCTACATATATGGTTTAAGGTAAATGAGACCAAAAGACCAAAGCCCCCAGAGAATATTTATGACTTCTTCTTGTGGCGCTGATATTCACCTGGAATACTCCACATACATATATGGGTTAAGGTAAATGAGACCAAAAGACCAAAGGGCCCAGAGAATAACTATAATAATCACAATCGAGCATCAGGTACACAGCTTTAGCAAACAATGATAGCATTCACAAAAGTGCAGTAGTAGTTGTAACGAATGTTGTATAGGGTTAAGTTTTAATAAATAAAATTAATAATGAGATTTTTCATTAAAAAAAAAAATATATATAGATATATACAATACATACAAACTTTCATCATTGTGAACACTCTAAACACGTTTATTAAACAATTATTTAAAGCAAAATTTATACTCGTACATACATATTTTTTAATTAAAAATAAGTCAATTAGCTCATGAATTATACTCATGTAGTTAATTAATATAATTCCGCAACAACCCAATTTGATACATGTTTTAAGCAATTGAAATCATTTTTAATAAAATTATATATTAGTAGTGCTGATTTCATTTGTTAATGGACCTGAGATTCTAAATATTTAATCTTGAGCTAAATTATGTATGATGTACGATATGGGTAAACATTTTGTACAATTTAAATTGAAATCAGCAGGCTGCCAGCTGTAAATTGTCTAACTTGAGGCATCATTTTGTTTTTAATTAAATATGTAGTTTGTAGGTCACATTTGAAATTGATTTTAATACTTGTATAAAGCGAAAAAAAAAAAAAATGATCACATCCAATTGTGTTTATAAAGTACAATATTTTGTCATTGTATTAAGATTAGGGAGAAACACATTTATAAATATAGTAAAATTTTAAAAAGATAATTTTATTGAAATTGTTTACTCTTATAATTTCTTAAAGAAAATATAAAAAAAATCAATAATGAAAACTAAAAAAATCAAATTTGTCCAGACAAGAACAATCAAAGAAATCAAATTTGTCCTGTCAGGACTTGTTTCAGGTACAGATTTTTTCCGCCATAGGTGTGCTTTCTTCAATTGTTCGAGTTCAAACTTATGTTAGAAAAAGTTCGAACAAAATCTTATTTGACTAAACAAATTCATTTTCATTTCATTACTCGAACAAAAAACGAAGGCAAGTTTTATTCTATTAACCGAAGAATATTTTTATTTTAATTAAAATTATAAAATAAGAAGATTACCATAGTATTCGATTAAATTCGAATCGAGTTATTTCTCGATTATTCCAACGACAGAATAATATATTACTATTGAAATAATGGAATAAAAATTATTAGATAAATCAAATCAATTTCAAGTTTTATTCGATTATGGAAAGAAGAAAATAATAAACAATTTTATTTCCATGGATAGCGAAAACAAAATTTAAATACATAATAGAACAACATTTTTATATTCGATTAAATTTTAAGTTTTATTCGATTATTCCAATGAATAATGAATACAAATTTATATTCGAGTGAGTAAAAAGAAAATTTTTTATTAAAAGAACACAACAATTTTTTTTATTCGATTATTCGAAATAATAACGATTAAAAATTCATATTCCAAAATTTTTTATTAAAATAATAAGTTAGTTTTTATATAAAATTATTATTTTTATTTAATTTAATTTACGAATAAAAGTAAAAACTTATATTAGAATGAGCAGGAATTTTTTTTATCAAAATAACAGAAACAATTTTTTTTATAAATATAGTAGAAGTTTTTTTTTTTTAATTTGAATTAATATTTCAAGTTTTATCCGATTACTGAAATTATTAAAATACAAATTATTAAAGTGAAATTTTAAGTTTTATTCGATTATGATTAAAAAATAAAAACTTATATTCGAATGAGTAACGAAAAAATTGTATTGAAATAATAGAGCAGTTCTTATTATAAAAACAAACATAAGACAATTTTTTTATTCGATTAAACCTTCAGTTTTATCCGATTATTTAAACAACAGCATAATAGAAAAATTTTATTTTATTAAAATAAAAAATAAGCATTTTTTAAATTTTAATTAAAATTTCATGTTTTATCCGATTATTCAAATTAATAACAAATAAATAATCGAATGAGTAACTAACAAATTTTATTAAAAAAAAAAATAAATAAATTTTCATATAAAAAATGAGAAAAATTTTTTTACATTTAAGTTTTATACGATTATGAATAAACATTTATATTCGAATGAGTAACGAAAAAATTTTATTAAAGCAATATAGCGATTCCTTTTATAAAAAATTTGAGTATTCGATTAAATTTTATTCGGTTATTTAAACGACTAAAATACAGAATCAAAAAATTCTTAATCCCTATCAAATATAAATTTTTTTATTTGACTATTCGATTGAATTTCAAGTTTTATTGGATTATAAAATGAATAACAAATCAAAAATTTTATTCGAATGAACACGGTATCCGACATTCATTAAATAAAGCAACACAACGCATTTTTCCTCTTGTATCAGTTGTTGTAGGAAAAGTTCTAGTGATGAAGGCACTGAACTACACCGGCTTCAGCGGATACTAATCGTAATGCAAAGTTAGAGCGTCCTCCTTCGTCGGCATTGTGTCGCAGAATCGTCGGCGAAGTAAAATAACCAATAAAATGGCTACTAAGCACAGCTTCAAAATTTAATACGCCTCATTGACAATAGAGGCGCTGCAACACTGCTGGTACCACAATAGGATCATTGTATTGGACCCAAGTGAGCTAGACTCAAAATTTCACACTTCCTTACCAGCAGCCTAACCTAACCTACGTCTTTCTCGTGTACTCGTTTAAATTTTAAAATTCATTCGCTCATTTGAATGAATAATGAACATAAAATTCTATGTGAGTGATTAACTAATATGTATTTTATTCGAATCATACGAAGATACGTCAACCAGAGTCAGATTGAATTGGCGCCCCTCTAAGGGCTAATAAATCAGTCAAAGTTTAAACGCTGATTTAGTTAAAGTAAACTCAAATTTGTATGTAGTTTAAACTCAACAGAAGTAAATCAGTGAACCATACCTGATGTGTAGTTTAAAAATAATATTGTGGCAGCACTAGAAAAAATTTCAAAAACAGCTGTTTTGCAGCAGGCTATCAATTCTTTGCACAATCAAAAATGCAAAAAAGTTAAAAAATTTTAATTACAGGGTCGCCTAATTTTACTGAGAAAGGAATTATATCTATGCTTGGCGAAGTAGAATAGTATAAAAGAATATATATATAATAGAGTGTAAGAACACAGGTCGAACAAGATCTGAAGAAAAAGTATAGACTTTGAAAAAAGTTGAGTGCTCTCTTAATGCAAAACATATGGTCTGTAAATAAGAAAACCATATGGCCTGTATTGGTAGTTTAAACGCCCAATTTTATGCTTTTACAGAGGGTTTAAATACTGTATTGATTTATAGGTTTGCTAGTTTAAACACATTTTAAACCAAAAATAGAGATTAACTTGCACTGATTTATTAGCTCTAAGCATAGATCACTGGGGTCCATCAGTAGCTCACAATGTCACACCAAGTATTTAAATGACCAATTTGTATTGAATATATGGGCTGCATTTATTCTAAAAGTTTGTTTAAACCTATTTAAATCAATATGACAGGGAGATGTTTAATCTGTGAGACCAAACATTTTACGTCGAAGCGAAGTTTAAAAAATGTTTAGCCAAATAATTTTAAATAGACATTGAGCTCCCCTAACTTGTGTGTCAACAATAATACACTAGTACATATGTTGCACATAGTATATACATACTTATACATAAATAAAAACAAATATATATACGAGTATGTACGTAAACTAACAATACTATCCAAAGTCGTCAATAACATTATTATCTCGACCATGATACAATTATACAAGGTACTTGCACAAGCCCAGCCTGTTTATGTATACAATGCAGAAAGTTGTCAAACTTTGTTTACAAGCTGCAAAAATGTTAGTGTATGTGTGTGAATAAAATGATTACAGTGTTGCCAATGAATTTGCATATGGCTGTGTCTCCAATTACACATTGAAGAAAATTACACTACACATCTTTTGTGTAGGTTAAAATTAAAACAAAAATAAATAAAAATAGAACCCAAGGTATAATTACACACAGATTATACATGAATCTCATTACATGGCCCACACATGAGAGTAGAAATTACACACTGTGTATTACACACATATTGGCAACACTGAATGACTATAATCATGCATGAATGCCGCGTCTGCAATTGTACTTTAGTTACCCTGTGATAGCTGTTTTTAAAAACAAAAGACATGTGTTTCTGTTTCAATTATCCGTTTGTTTCTACCAACAAAATGCGTGTGTTTTTTGGTGCTGTAATTTTGTTGTAGTCGTGCAAGTACCTTGTATAATTGTATCATGATCTCGACCAAGAAAATACACTAATAGTCCAGACATTATTAGGGAATTCGCAATGAGTATATTAAAATTTTAATGTGGCAACATTGAGCCATCTTAATTTTTTATTGTGAGCAGGCAACGATATAAATACACATACTGTGTATATCAAAGTCAGGCAAACACACATACATCTTTATATTATTTACATATGTATTTGCTTATAATATGAGATAGGGAGAATAAAATGCATGTTTGTACGAATGCTTATGAGAAACTGAATTATTTTCTTCGGTACATATTAAAATAACAAAATTTGTTAAATTAGAAATTATTGTTGGATAAATTTTTTTTTAAATGTTTAGTTTAACATTACCATATTACCATAGAAAATTACATGCTTTTTATACTTTTAAATTTGCCACCTGGTAATAAATTTGATTTACACATAAACAACAAACTTGCCAGACCATATTAAAGCATTAAAGTTGAAACGTTGCAATATTAAAACACATTTTAAAATGCTATTGTGAACTCCCTATATAATTTTTTCTTTTTTTTTACGAACAAACATCTATCCATAAAGCTCAAACAACAATCATAAAATTTAAATAAAAATAAACAAATTCCATTTATCACTGAATCTAATTTCTTATGGTTTTAATTTTTGTGAAAAAAAGCGCATATTTTCGTATAAAATAAAATTATGCCATAAAATGTAATAGAAAATCTAAAAGAATTGTATGAATTTTCAACTTACCCCAAATATAACATTTTGAATGCCGAACGGTATGGGCGTTAAGCGAGTAAATAATACAACGCGAAATGCTCTCGGTCCAGATATGACACGCAATATTGCGCGTCCAGTCTCATTTTTAATTAATCTGTAAAAGAAAAGAAAAATAAATAAAGAAATAAAAAAATTACGATGCAATTAAAACAAATTATCGTAAATAAGTAGAAAATATTGTCGCTATGAATGCATTTAATTGTATGTAGGTACAGTGGCTAACAAAAAAAAAATAAAATACATTCTTGGTCTACTTGTGTTATTTCACATTTAATATGAAAACAAAAAACATGTTAGGCGTTCAATTTTGGAGAGAGTTGCATATCACCGCTTTCAATAACAAATTTCTTGAGAATTGTGAAATATAAACGAGTATGATGCATTAAACAAATTCCCCACAGCAGGCTACATGAACACACGACTTCAAATGCCGCTAGCAGCATTTGTCGCCTCGTAGCCAGCTACTTAATTATTTTGGAGACGGCAGCAGCACCATCTGCACCTCATATTTAAGTATACATAAATACATAGTTCAGTATTGCCACCTTCAAATATTACGCATTTATACAAATTAAATTACTCTTTAAAAATGTACTTATATGACGTAAAAGTATAAAAATTAATTAATTTATGCTTTACATCAATTTTGGATATTGTTCTGTTAAATAATATGAATTCAGTGTACGATATCATTCATTCAACATTTTGTATTATACTGGCAACACGGAATTTTTTCATTGTAGCCAAAGAAATATAAATTAGTTTAATTGGACTACAACGACAAAATGAGCATAGACAACAATCTGCTGCCCTGTTGCCTTGCTGTCTTCAAAAGAATCACTCTCATATAAACATGTGTATTCTATCCTTGACATATTGTAGTCGGTAGCCTGCTGTGGTGAATGTGTTTAATGCATATGACATGGGGAAAAAATTTATATAAAAATAGGAAAAATTAGCAGCAAGATTTTTTTCTATTACCTTATCTTAAGTTTTCATTACAAGAAGTTATAAAAATAATAATAAAAATAGTTTTATCAAAGTTCCAATTAGAATTTATCTAAATAAATAAACATTAATCGATTGGGAGCCCAAAACTTTTAAATTGCCGCAAATCAATAGCATTAACATAACCGCGAAAATTTATTATTTATTTATCGATTGACATTTCTGCGGTTATTACATCCTTGCGAAACTTAAAGAGGTACTGTCAATAACTTAATCTAGACAACAACCAACATTGGAGTGGTTTTTCCTCACAGCAGGCTAGATATCCGACTTCCAGGACTAGGTCAATGCAGAGGGTTCCTAAATGTATCATAATTCCCTACATCATAAAATAATACCCTACACTGGAGTCCATTGAGTCCTGCAAAACCCTGGCCTGTGCCTTGATTCTGTAACGAAGCCGAGAGCTTTTCGAGTCGAAAAATTGTTATCAGCTATTTGTTGATAGTTTTTAAAGTTTTTATATGAATAGCCCTGTGTAAAGTAGGATAACCAATATAATTATCTAAATTTTCTCGCTGAGAAAGCCACAGATTTGAGCCATGAATAGAAAAAAAACTAGATTGCGCACTCAGGCGTACAAAAAAATTTTCTACTGCTCATCTACGTCATCATGCGCAATGTGCAGTACCATGATACAATTATACAAGGTACTTGCACAAGCCCAGCCTGTTAATGTATACAATGCAGAAAGTTGTCAAACTTGGTTTACAAGCTGCAAAAATGTTAGTGTATGTGTGTGAATAAAATGATTATAGTGTTGTCAATGGATTTGCATATATATGTGTCTCCATTTAAACTTTGAAGAAAATTACACTACACATCTTTTGTGTAGGTTCAAATTGAAACGAAAAGTAATAAAAATAGAACCCAAAGTAGAATTACACTCAGATTATATATACATGAATCTAATTATAAGCCTACACATGACAGTAGAAATTACACACCGTGTATTACACAAATATTGGCAACACTGAATGACTATAATCATGCATGAATGCCGCGTCTGCAATTGTACTTTAGTTACCCTGTGATTGTTATTTTTAAAAACAAAAGACATCTGCTTCTGACAATTATAGGTATGTATTTACCAACAAAATACGTGTGTTTCTTGGTGTTGCAATTTTGTTGTAGTCGTGCAAGTACCTTGTATAATTGTATCATGTGCAGTACTATTTATTGGCGAGGGATCTTAAGGAGATTATATCGATGGTACAGGCAAATCTCAAATCGTGAAAGGAGGAAACTCCCTCATACAGGGTGACCCAACTTTGCTGCGATATAAATGAGTGAATTCTGTGCCTCGTTTCTGTAAGGAAAGTGAGAACTTTTTGAGTCGAAAAAATTTTTATCATTCTGTGAAGCACAGGGTGAGTAAGACAAAAACTAAATTTGTTAATATTTTTTGTAAGTTTATTTAAGGTTTTATATGAATAAACCTGTGTAAAATTGGACAACCAATATAATTATTTAATTTTTCTCGATGGTAGTCCTTCTCACAAGTTACAGAAACGAGACACTGATTTTGAATGAAATATATGTACATGCATATTAGCATTTTTCCCAGCAGTAATAGACAAACCAATATGAATTTGCAACGTGTAACGATTTATTTTAAAATACCCATCCATGCCCTTTAAAATATAATGTATATTTTTATAACGAGAAAAAAAATCGAAACAATTGAATTCAATCAGTAATTAAACTGGAAACGTATTCAAAATTAATAAAAAAACATTCGTTTGTAAATAGGTATGCATGTATGTGTGAATATATGTACATATGTATGTATGTATGTATGTATGTGTATTATTTAGTAAAGTCCCGCCTGATATTTCTTGATTGTATACACGTCAATTTTCTTTTTTGTTTAAATCAAATAAAAGAAGAAACAATTTTATTGTTTCTGTAGAAAAAATATACATGCATACATACATACATAAACTATATTTAGATAAGTAAATGAATATGTAAATAAAAAATAATTAGGGAATTCACAATGAGTATATCAAAATTTTAATGTGGCAACATTGAGCCATCTTAATTTTTTATTGTGAGCAGGCAACGATATAAATACACATACTGTGTATATCAAAGTCAGGCAAACACACATACATACATCTTTATATTATTTACATATGTATTTGCTTATAATATGAGATAGGGAGAATAAAATGCATGTTTGTACGAATGCTTATGAGAAACTGAATTATTTTCTTCCGTACGTATTAAAATAACAAAATTTGTTAAATTAGGCCGGGTTTCCATCGGTGTGCCATGTGCCACACATGAGTAAAAATAACGTAACCAATAATTATTAATGAAAAACTGTTTGATTCAGAGACGTATTTATTAAGTTAAACAGTTTCATACATAAATAATAGACAATTTTATAGACTCCAACATGATTGGAAACAGTTTAAATCAATAAATACATGTCTGAATCAAACAGTTTTTCATTAGTAATTAGTGGTTATGTTATTTTTACTCTTGTGTGGCACATGGCACACCAATGGAAACCCGGCCTTACAAATTATTGTTGGATAAATTTTTCAAAATAACTTTTGTTCTGCGAAAAATACAAATATTATTTCACCAACTACAGCTGCGCTGACAGTTTTAAAATGTTTAGTTTAATATTACCATATTGCCATATAGAAAATTACATGCTTTTTATACTTTTAAATTTGCCACTGGTAATAAATTTGATTTATACACAAACAAAAACAAAAAACTTGCCAGACCATATTAAACTATTAAAGTTGAAACGTTGCAATATTAAGACACATTTTAAAATGCTATTGTGAACTCCCTAAATATTTTTTTTTTAAATTACGTATTGGCAATAGTGCGATACATAATTATAGAAGAATATTTTTATGTTTACATACATATGTATTTAAATTTTTCAAAACTAACCTGTCGGAGAATGTGTGGTTGACTACAAAAATAATAAACTTATAGTTAACTTTTCTTACACTAACTAAAAGCTAACTACAATGTCATCCAGAACTGACCCAAAATTCCCAGCTGGAAAAGTAGGTATTAATTACATAAATAATGAGAGAAATAATATATTATTTTCCAAAGCAGGGCAATGCATTCCCTTAGAAACGAGAGGGTAATTTGATCGAACACAATTAATTCACATTGGTTTCCACGTGTATTACCACATATGCCGAAGAAGAATCTATAATTAATGCTTGCGACGAGTGTTAAAAATTATAAAATTTATTACTCGAATGTATTAAAATAATTCATTATTTTCCTAGTAATGAATTCTGGAATGAAAAATTATACATACTGTGCATTACCTTCTCCTTTACTATTCATTACCTTTTACCACTGCATTAATTCTTAAGTTTACGTACTCAACTCATCGCATTTGGTGGCGCTACTTTGAAACTTAGTGGGAAAAGTGGTCATTAATTACATAATAATGGGAGAAATAATGTATTATTTTCCCAAGCAAGACAATGCATTTTCTTTTAGAAACGAGAGGGTAATTTGATCGAATACAATTAATTCACATTGACAAGAAGGAATGTACGCATTAAAATAATTCATTACTTTCCTAGGACATGTTTTGTGTTAACAGTAATGAATTCTGGAATGAAAATTATACATGCTGTGCATTACCTTTTCCTTCTCCTTTACTATTCATTACCTGTTCCCACTGGGAACTCATTTCAATTTTATTTTAAGTGGTACGTTAGCTATGTAGTAGCGCTTTGACTATACAACGTGTGATGATACATAGTTCGAACCTTAGCAAAATTTTTGGTAAATTTACTGACTGCCAGGTGACTTAAATAAATAAAAGTAGTCCAGAGTGACACAATTGACTACTGTGTAGGACATCGTAATGTTAAAATAGTTAGTTGTTTCCATTTGAAAGTAATATAAGTGTCAGTCAGTACTAGTTGCGAAATAGTTGGCTTAAAGTTAACTTAGTTTCCGACAGGGTATGTACGTATATACATACATGCTCGTATCGTGCCATAATCACCAAAAAAGCTTAAACGACAGATAATTTTGAAACTTAATTTTTTGACGAAAATCATTTATCTGCGATCGTAAGTAATCGATTTCCGTAAAAAAAACAAAGCTCAAAATATATGTCGCTTAAGCTTTTTTGGCGGTTATGGCTCGATATATGTATGTTTGTATACATGTACTTGTATGTATAAATTTGTTAAAATTTTGCGAACTTTGAAAACACAATACACAGCATTTGCTCTTAATAATTCGTCTTAATTTCGCGTTAAAGTCAAAAACATTCTCCCTTATCGCGAATGAAGTGAAGGGTGAACAGTTTCATCATCAACTTTCAACTGGAAAACAGGCGAAGATCGAGAGTTGCTCATTATAACAAGGGTCGAAAAATGTTAAATGAGCACACAAACGTTGAATTTATATTTATATGCATAAGTATGTCGTAATCGTATAGAAATGTATCAAACTAAAAATAATAATTGAGTTTCTTGATCTTTATTTTATTTTCAACACAGTTGAAATAGCATTGAAGAGCATATCAAGTTGTTTCGATACATATGTATGTACATATGTACATACATACATATTGTCGCTGTTTTCACTAACCGACCTAACTGACACTTTTTTTTTAAATGAGTTAAGACCACTACTAGACTTTATACATCATAATAAGCCTTGTCTGCAATTTTTACGACTGTAAGCATTCGTGTTATGCAGACAAAAGTAAAAATATTTCAGACGTATCCATAAAAATGCATACATGCATAAAAAAATTTAAAAAAAACTCCTCTCCCGTAAAGTTTTCAAAATGTTAGTTAGGTCAGTTAGTTAAAACAGCAACGATTTGTATATCATCTTCAATATTCTTAAAGTATTGTCTATTTTTATAGCTATGCTATTTATTTCACGACACAGGACCTAGGAAGTGATTTTCGTAACAATAATAATTGGCACTATTACAGTTATAAATTTATTTTTGTTTTGATTTCTTTGTACTTAAAACCAGGGTACGAAAATAAACGAAACAAATTGTTTGATTTTGTTTCGTTCCGTTCTTTGAAGTGAGTGAAACAAAAACAAAACAAAAACAATGAAAAGCATTGCTCAATTTGTTTTTGTATTTCTTTTTTGCACATGAGTACAAACCAGAGAGCACAGCCGATCGGCTGTAAACCGGCAAACAGCCGCCGTCGGCCACAAACAATACATTAATTGAATCGTACGCCGCTTGAAAAGAAAGTAATGGAAAATAAATGGAAACGTTTTGAAATATTTGCGGCGTACTTGACATCATCATGTAATATAATTCTATTGCATTTTTATTTAAAACATTAAGTTTGTTTTATATACTATTATACTTTGTATTAATACATGTCTAAAATTCAAGTAATACGTGCAAGTGCGATATTGTGAATGCAAAATGTCATGACGAATGGTAAATAATACGATAAAAATTTGACATCTTGACTTGAGCATTTTTTGAAATTTTTCTAAACGATAATACTTTTCATCTGATCAGAGTTGCATTATTACGAAATCAACTAATAAACAAACTGATAAGTCGTCTGTTTCGACGCCGTTGCCGTGACGTCGTTTATGGGAATATGTATTCGTCTGAAACCTGCTATAAATATTGAATATGCTTATCGTATTGAATAATTTTTCGTGTAAGCCATGCCTGAAAACGAGCGAAATTATCGTATTTTCTTTTTCTTTATATTATTTAAATCAACTACTTTGAATGCCGTTTATTTTCAAGGGCCGGCACGACCACAGCTTTCATGAAACTTGTTAATCCTGAACAGCTGTTTGCTTTCCAACTGTGTTTTTAATGTAATATGAGGTGTGATGGTGTGAACACAAAATGTAACTTTATGTTAGATTTTTGACAGTCGAAACAAATGTCTTAAGATTTCTTTCTCGCAAAATGTGATGAAAGTCTTTATACATGTACAATAGTCTGAGTGGCCCTTAAGCAGCATAGCTATAACCAGGTCCAGGAGACACGGAAATTGTACTTTGTCCCGGTTCACACACTTCAACTTCAAAAAAACTGTTCCATTATTTTTCAAATGGTTGTCAAATTGTCTTTAGGTAAAATGATGTCTCTTTGCATCTAATATTTATACAGTTGGGGCGAAAAACATAGCATAAGTAGAAACAAAATCCCAATTATTAACATTTAGTGTTTATAGTTGTAGGCCTACTTGAGTACAACGTTTTGTCATTATTAAAAGCTCAATTACAACCTCTAAAAAGTTAAAGTTATTGATCAAATAAGATTTTTTGGGGGTTTGTGGACAAATCTATCCAACGAAGTAATTTTTGCAATGATTTGGAAATTTCAAACATAGTTTAGAAGAAGAGAAGTAAGCTCTTAAACAATTTTGAACCGACCAACCTTCCAAAAAATTTAATAATCGAAAATATTTAAAAAAAAAATTTAATTTTTTTGAATCACATTTTTTTAAAGGGAGTTTAAGACCATTTGATGCTTTTAAGTCTTTGCAAAAATTACTTAGTTGAAAGTGTATTTTTAACTCCTGCTATAGAAAGTTACTGATTTTACCCCATTTTTCAAAAATCGAGTTTTCATCATATTTCGACGTTTTGAGGTCCTGGAAGTCGATTCTAACTATTTCCGCGATGATGTATGTATGTAACTTAAAAACCGCTCAACGGATCGGAAGCATATTTGCCGCATTCGAAAGATGTTTAGCTCACTTAGATTAGGTAAGTGTATACAGGCTACCAGTTTCATGCGAAATCGGATCACTTGAGATCTCGTAAGATAGTGAATCGAATCGCTTTGGTAGAAAATTTTTGGAAAATGAAATTTTCACAAACTCTTAACCTCAAAAAGAAACGTCGATTGGTGCCATTTTGACCAAAATCGGCGGATTCGTTAACTATCTGTCAAACGCAAATTTAATTAAAATGTGTAAAATGGCTCAAGAGAGGTGTTTGCATTTTATTACTCCTTAATTTCTTGTCAAATCGGTTTTCGGTACACATTATTTTTTTGGACTAGAAAAGTGAAAAAATTGCATTATCAATAAATTATATGACTGAATTTACATTATGATTTTTTTTTTTATTATTAATTTAGTTGCCAGAAAGACAAAAGATTCAGAGATTCGTGCTACATCAGTTTATCTTCTTTTTACCGCTGTTATTAGCAAATAGAAAAGGTTTCGTGCATCAAACCTCATAATTTTCATACGGTATATTTCAATTTTACAAATTCACTTTTCTTATAACTCACTTTTTGCACTAACTGTACCAAATTAAAAGTTTTGTAAATATTAAAACAACTTGCGGCATGTGTGTGGTGGGCTGGGAATGGTGCGGTAGCAGAATGTGACGTAAAATATACAAAACTTTAACAAAAAATTTCCGGACAGATGTAAAAATGTAATACAACTGTTATATAAACAAAAAGAATAAAAGACGTACATATGTACATACGTTCATAAATTTTTCAAAGAGGAAAAACTGAAGGCCAATTTATAATTTCGAATACATCACTATTCATTTAGTAAGTAGACTGGTTGCTCTTTAGCAGTTAAAAAAAATTTAATTGTATATAATTAGCTTATAGGCCTATAAGATTCTAGTTCCATTATGGCAAAATGATGCCTATACTTATATGTATGTACATGTCAACACAGGCACTAATGAATAATACCAAAACTTTGCAAACTAACAGAGGATAAATATCAATATAAACAAATATGTTAAACTCAAGTTTATGTACAAATAAAATTCAAATTCTTTTCTTTAAACATAATTTGCTTTATAACCTTTTTATCCTCAAAAAATTTAATATAATATGCAAAAAATTTGTTCTTTCTGCTTTTTGTTTTCATTTAAGCTAACACATCTTCTTTTCTATAAAGAAAGTGTGCTGTAATGACACAGTCACCTATTCTACAAGAAAAGTGTGCTGTGATGACACAGTCTTCTTTTCTATAAGAAAAGTGTGCTGTGATGACATAATCTTCTTTTCTATAAAGAAAGTGTGCTGTAATGAGACAGTCTTCTTTTCTATAAGAAAAGTGTGCTGTGATGACACAGTCAACTATTCTATAAGAAAAGTGTGTTGTGATGATACAGTCTTCTTTTCTATAAGAAAAGTGTGCTGTGATGACACAGTCTTCTTTTCTAGAAGAAAAGTGTGCTGTGATGATACAGTCTTCTTTTCTAGAAGAAAAGTGTGCTGTGATGACACAGTCAACTATTCTATAAGAAAAGTGTGCTGTGATGATACAGTCTTCTTTTCTATAAGAAAAGTGTGCTGTGATGACACAGTCTTCTTTTCTATAAGAAAAGTTTGCTGTGATGACAAAGTCTTCTTTTCTATATAGAAGAAAAGTGTGCTGTGATGACACAGTCTTCTCTTCTATAAGAAAAGTGTGCTGTGATGACACAGTCTTCTTTTCTAGAAGAAAAGTGTGCTGGTCTATTTTTCTATAAAAAAAAGTGTGCTGTGATGACACAGTCTTCTTTTCGATAAGAAAAGTGTGCTGTGATGACATAGTCTTCTTTTCTATAAGAAAAGTGATGATGCAGTAAACTGTTCTTTAAGAAGAGTGTGCTGTAATGACTTTTTATAAGATATGTATGTGTGCTGTGCTGAGACAGTCAACTATTTTATAAGAAAAGTGTGCTGAGACAGTCAACTTTTCTATAAGAAACAGCACACTTTTCTCATAAATGACACGCTCAGCTTTTGTATAAAAAATATTACGCATACACTGAATGATTTAACAGAACACCGGCATAAACACATTTTCCATACAAATTCGCACAAAAAAGCAGCCGCAAAAAGCAGTCGTTAGATAGAATCTATTTTATTTTGAGAGCGTTTTTTCTTATGCTCTCACATATAAGTACTTATTCTCTCAAAAATGTTACCAAACTTTCAATAAATTGCATACATTTTGTAAATAAAACTACAAAGAACAATAAGCACCAGAGAAAATAAAACAAAAATAAGAGAACATTTGAAGTTACTGCCGTCGATGTTATTATGGGCTTCGTTTATTTTACAGCGATTTTTCCTGAAGTTGCAGACTTATTCTGTTTGATCATCAAGTCTGTAAATGTTTTAGAAGTTCATGCTGGTGTATTTTTCATACGGTACGTATTCCTATTTAAACTATAATAAAATAATATTAATTATGTTTGTTTATATAAACTTTCTTGTTAAAAAATATTTATTAAAAGCTGACAGTGCGTCAAAAACAACTGAAATCCTTTCTTCCAAAGCTATTTAGTTACTTTTAGAAATTGGTTTAATACTCGTAATTCATTTATAATTATATATTTATAGTTGATTAAGTATACAAAATTGCATGAACAAACAATACTCGTATATGATGGACGATTTTATAACCCTCATTATCAGTACATACTGTGGAACAGACTTTAGCTAACAAACTATTAATGTTCCAAGAAAATTGCTTGTCCGTATATATAAGTTGGCGACCATTTCAACACGTTCGCTGCGAATGTGTTTAAACATAAACGATTATTATATACTAACACACATTAATTGATAACAATTAATTTATTGTTTTCTTTTATCAAATTGATTTGGACTTATTCACGCAGTGACGTGGAGTATGATTGTGAATTGAGTAGGTAGAAATTATTTACACTGGGAATAGATTGGGGAGTTAAACGTAAAATTATATTATGAAAATTACAAATTAAATGTTTCATGAGGACAAGTGTTACTCTTTATGATCATGATTTAATTTTTCTCGCTCAGTTCAGGTTCATATAAATCTGGATCGAAATTGAATTCGAATGACACTGAAATTTAATTGTCAAATTGTTCATTCAATTATTTACATTAAACTTTTTTCATTACCAATAGCAGGCAATTAAATAAAAAAATTTGGAAAAAAAAAATATTTCGGAGATTCGTTACGAAATTTTTTCTAAATCACTTTTTTTCTCTAGCAAAAAGTTTAATGCAACAAGTTTCATGAAATTTCAAGAAAAAGTTCATAATGTAAACTTGATTCAAAATATCTCCAATTGCAGATTTTTTTTTCCTTCTATAAAGAGCATAAGGTCTCAAAGGAAGCTACCGGGCGCGTCCTCCACATGTGGATAGTGGAAAGCTCCGGAAAGGTTCCGAATGGAGAGTCTCAGAGGGTTTCCGGGTGGCCCCGAACTCCTAATGAATTCTGAGTGCTTACGATACTTGAAACGAAAAGGGGCGTGTTAGGCGCCTTTAAATAACCAATAGCAACCTACTGCCAGCGAATGATTGTTCCTCATGTTAGAGGCTTCGGGTAGCGGACGTCGGATCTTGTAACAAGCGGCTCGCTATGGCCTGAAGGCCATGCTGGCAGCCCCAATTCCAGGATTGGATAATAAAACCCAATCAGCCACTCGTCTAAAACCAAATAATTACCGAAACTTTTTTTCTAAAAGCTTAAGATAAATCCCCGTTTGATGCAAATATCTGAATATATTTAAATGGAAGAGAGACTTATTTATCATGCAATAAAATAGAGAATAGTTGACCTATTGTGCATTTGTAAGACTAAAATTGTTCATTAGGAAAGCGATTAATTTCAGCAATGTGTTCCAGTTTTAAATTAATATTCACTAGCTAAGCTAACATTTGTATTAGTACAGACTGTAAACACTAGAGCCATACCACACTAATGGAAACTTATATTATTTGGAAGGCATTTCCAATCCAACATTCAACAAGCACTCGTTTAAGCACCACAGGGATTGAGAATTCGCAGTATCGAGTATTACAGGTTCCCATTAGAACTTTAATCAACATTGGAAGGCTCCGGACTAGTGGTTAGTAGGACTCTTTTGAGTTTGGGGAGTTTTCCGAAGATGTGTGAAACTGCATCTCATTATTGGGGTAGTTGGTGAGACGAATGGGAACTCAACACAAGAAGAATATCCGTGGCATCACAATCATCTAAAATGTTTGAATGAAAATTTTTGATTGCAACTATTGGCTAACCACTCTCAGATAAAGAAGATTCATATATTAAACATAAATTATTCACAGATCCTCATGCTAGTGTTATTCAAAGACTTTTTGAAGCTCTGTTTTAGTAGCAATTTATTTGGGAGGCATAAATCAAATTATTTTGTAGAATATTGCGATTAGCGCGGGTCATGATTATGAATAGATCATGACACTTTAATCCCTCATTACAAACTGATAGGTGAGTTTGTACATCAAGGTTAGGTTAGAAAGCGTAGTATTCTAACATACCCAATTGGGTTCATTGTGATTCCCTTCTATTTGTATCCTTTAATAAGATTAACCCCCATTGTACTCAGAAATCCACGCAATTCCCATGATGAATTCCATCTAATTTGCACTTTCCGATATTACTAACGCTTTTATGAAAACGTTTGCTCAGCCATCTATGCCTACGGTGTTATAACCAAATAATATGCTCGATGGTTTTTGGTTCCTCTTTATCCTCGCACGTCCTACAGAAAACTGGAGTGCCAGTTTTCCAAAATCTGGTCCTTGCTCTGACCGACCAGTGACGAGTCAATGAGCCTATTAAGACTCCTAACATCTTACTATTCATATTCAGTAGCAGTTTGGATCGTCCTAAGTCTCCTTTTACCCACATAACCCTCGAGACTTTACAATCCTCCTTACTGCCTTTTGAACTGTTGGCCCTTTTCACCACCCAATTACTGATCGGAAATTTCACCGATCTGTCACATATTTCCTCATATAACACTGATCCTATTCTGGCCAGCTCATCAGCAATTTCATTTCCTTCATGAACCCAATATAATCTGACACTATATTTGTCCATAAGTAAGTTTTGGACTCCCCTACAGTCACTAAATAGTTTCGATTTGATATTGTGTCCCTTCAAAACTTTTAGCGCCGCTATCAACGTAGAAGATTACCTCCTCGCCTTCAGCTATTTCTGGCCGCCAGCTCCGTGTCCTTGACGATCGCCAAGATCTCAGCTTGAAAAACGCTAAATTAATTCGGTAGTCTGAAAGAACTACGAATCAAGATATAGACCCTAGCACCCGTGCCTCCCCCTATTTTTCACCTGTTTACAAATACCGCGCATAAGGGTGGTGCGGTCTTTACATCACTCATTAGATTTGACCCGGGTCCCTATCCGGAACTACAAGTGAGGGTGTGCTACCAAAACCACTTTCAACGATCTTATAGTCCGTGAACTCAGGGGTTCCACCTGCTAATCTCATTTAAGATTCCAGTGCGACCTGTTGCTTCTGTCCTCACCAAACATGACTCCCAGAGATAAAATTTCGGTACTGTTCACTAGCATTAGAGCGATCAACATGCTTTTCAGCAACATATTAAGGTTACTCCTCTTGCTATTTCCGTTTAATAAATAGCCATCATGTACTCCACAAAGAATTCTGACCAACAACAAGTCGAGGACAGTATTGACGGCTTGCTGTTTGCATTAGTAACAGATGAGCCTGCGGTCAGCACTTAACTCTCACAATTTCGATTCAAGTACGTAAGGTGTTGGGAATGACAAAGCTTTTAAACAAATGTTTATTGTGCGACAACCATTAAAAAGATTAATTTCAGTTGTTAACTTATATTCCCAGAGTAACAATACCGATAGTTCCATATTGCGAGCCTAAACGATTTATTTTAAACAAATAAGACTGTTTGGTACGACTAAAGCAAATTTTATATATCATTGAGCAAATAACAAAAAACTTGAAAGCTTCAATTGATAGAAGCTTTACCGGCACGAGAAATGTATTTTCCTTCTCAATCTCTCTCTCTCTCTCTTATTAAATCAATTACAAATTAAACAGTAACTTATTCTGAGGCGCATACTAAACAAAAACCTTTCCCGTTATAATCAGAGATAATACAAACTCAAGACTTTGCAAAGAAAACTTTTCGCGTGTAAAAGCCGTCTGACCAAATTCATTGGCGGGAATAGAATACGCAATCCTAAGATTTAAGCACTAGTGAAATACCCACTAGTCCATCAAGAGCAATTATCACTTTTCTGTAGAAAATAGCAAACTTATCACAATTTTAATAAAAAAAGTTATCACTGTGGAAAGTCTTCTATAGAGAAATTATCACTTAAGTGTGTTTTCTATAGGAGAATTATCATTGTTATAAGGCCTGTATGAGCTCGTTTTAAAATTATTATAGTTTTTAATACAATTTAGAACATTGCGGAGCAGGCATCACCAAGATACTTGTGCACATGTTGCTTTTCTCTATTTTACGTGTAATTTACATGTGAAATTGAAAGAGCAAGACACGTACGAGTATGTTATTTTGGGTATAACTGATTTAGAGTTAAAATAGCTATGTTTCGAAATGTTGGCAACTTAAAGCAAACTTAAATAGTAAATAAATAGAAATGTATATGAACTTACTTTTGTATCGGTAAACGATGCCGTAAACTCCTTAGTGTTACATGAGCTATAGCTATACCCATATTTGCACCCAATATCACAGTTAGGAAGCCCTTGATGAAGCCGAACAAATAACCAGCAGTTATCATCAACACAAAATATCCCACCACAATTGGAAAGCTGACAATAACAAACAGCAGCATAAATATAGCAAATATAATCCAAGGATTTTGTGTCTCTATCCAGTACAGCAAACGTTTCGCATAGTCTCTCGTCAAGTAGGCCACAAACATTAGAGCTAAGAGTATGGAGAGTGGCACCAGATAGCTGAGATACCAATTACGCGATATAAAGGCATTGGCACGGTAACATATTGAAGAGCGGGCTTTACTATTCGAACGATTTAAGCGACGATTATTACTATTACTACTAGAAGTGCCAGTTTCCACCGAAGAGTCCACCAAAAAGCTATCATGTTCCTCATCGGCTTCATTGGCCAATGGTGACGAGCTAATCGTAGACTTTTTAGGTGCTGCCATCATTAGACTGCAATATTCACTATCACTATCGGTGAGACTAGTGTTAATCCGGCCATTCAAACTGTCCTGTTTAATAATTGTGGATTTACCTTTTAGTGTACTGGTGCCATGGTAACTGCTACTCTTGTGCATAAGCATGCTATTGGTGGCATTGGCATGACTATTCATTTGTGATGTTTTCTCAAGCAGTAGGGTTTCTTCAGATGTCAACGATCGCGGTTCATTCTTATAATGTAATAATGTATATTCGCCGCGGCTATCACTGGGAAAGTGATAGTATGTTGCTGAGGAGGTAATGATGGTGTTATTGTTGCTGTTAGTTGAGCTTGTATTTGTATTGTTAACAGGTTGATAGTTGTACTGTGATTTTGGTAGACTTCCTTCCAGTGATGGTACACGCGCTAATGTTAAACTGGTCGAAACACTCATATTGGAGTGAAAAATTGGTGTTAGAGTACTTTATATGCAATCAACAATAGGCAACAGTTTTTTTATCGAGAATGTGTGGGAAAATACAGCGGAGAGAGAAAGAGAGAGAGAGACAGAGTGGCAAGGCTGGTTTGTATGCATATAAAATTTTCTTTAAATCTTTAAATTTACATATTGTTTCGTTTTATTTGCGTTTTTATGTTTATGAAACTCTGCAAGTATGTAAAATATAAATTTTTTGTTTGTTTTACACGCAATTGTAATAAACAATAAAACAACGAAAAATAAAACATATTAAGAAAAAGTAAAATAACTTCAAACTAAATGAAGAAAGCCATCCTGCTTTATTATGGTTGTCCAATTTTCGACGTCGGAGTCTAAAGAAAAATCTGGCATACTTCAAGTAATCAAGTCCGAGTCGACTAGAAAGATTTTCCACCTATTTATAATCTTCTTTTCATTCAGTTGCTTCCATTAACACAAAACAGAAAACTTTTAAGCTCAAGCAGCTTATTGGATTATTTTCAAGGGAGTGAATTATTCCTAATTTATCAGAGCATCATAGATCTAACCCCAAGTCACATTCCTATCAGTGCCTTTATCACTTTAAGGCAATTGACTTATCCCACAAGGCTTATATCAACGACGTAGCATGTCTTCACTCCTTGGCAGGATACATACAAAAATAGCAAATATACGGGTATTTTGCCTTTTTCGATATTCAAGGGACTTTAAATAATGTCACATCGTACGCTATTATCAAAAAGACGAGAGAGATATATGTTGATGTAGATACTTGTGGTTTCATTAAGAATCTACTAACAAATAGAGTTATCTGTGCAACTGATGACGGCATAGAGGACAGTTAACCGAGCCTAAACTCAGGGTAGGCCCGTTTCACCCCTCCTGTGAAACTTAATTACGAATTCCATTCAGCTAAGTCTAGAGCGTTATACGATCAAGACTGTCGCTTAGGTATACGATGAAGAAATGAAGGCCTTGGGGAAGCATTTGAATACTATATCCGAAAGCATGGCATCCTGCGCAAATGGAATCGTAACAATCCAGCTAAAACAGAATTGGTACTCTTCACGACTAGGTAGAGAACTAAATGGCGTTAGCCTGGCAATCTCGGAAAGCGCTAGGTACCAAGGTGGTGTTTTGGATTGAAAACTATACAGGACCTACAACACTCATGCGAGAATAAACGGAGTATATACTTTTATTAGAATGGGATGAAGCGTTGGTAAAGCTCTTTTTTTTTTATGGGATATGAGCGGAGATTTTAAGAGAAATGGCGATTCTGATTACTGGAACTGTTATGTACTCTTCCCCAACCCCGCATCCCCAACGAAAGCACTATTAAAACTTTGAATTGACATCCGGTGGATCTTTAAACCAGATAACTTGCTCTTAAGTGGGCAAACAGGTTGAATGCGACTTAGCCGAGCCTATCGTACAACGTAAAGTAAAGACGGATTTATGGCAACTATAATTACTTCACGCCAAAACCAGGTTTTGTGGACTATTCTGCTCACTCATTCCTGAGAGACAACTCGTGATTATATAACCGAGAATACAGTTAGAATCTGTACGACAGGTGGAAGTTTCTGAGTGGAAAACTTCAATAAAAGGGTTCCATTTATATTGGCAGACGGATGCAATGTCCTGCTAAGATGGCTAAGGTACTCGTATTATAAGATATCAGCAGATATATCAAGCGAGAGTAAGGTGGCTATTGCAGCTTTTAAATGGCATTTAATCAACGTCCCTGGAAGTAAGCGAAATCCGGATGCATCTCGATGAGATAGCGAGACATACTACGGTAACACTGAAATGGGTTTTTTGACAAGTGAACTGCTTAGGTAACTGTTTAGCGTTTAGTTTAACGATTCAATGATCTTCCAATTTAGCATGAATTATACAAGGTTGCTCAACAAGTGTAGGGACTTAGTGTACGGACGGAATGAAGGAAGAAGACATTGTATTTTATCTCATATGACAATACGCTATCAAATGTGAGCAGGAGGAATTTCAGCTATTAAATCCTGGATGATTTAGGCGCATTGAACGGGTAGAGTTGACTAAACTGTCCACATTCATCAGATAATCTGGGAGGTTCACTGAGGTCAAATACTAATTGAGTCTACACTGCATACAGGATTTCAGAAGGAAAGCAAATAGACGAACCCAAATGAGACGCTTTGCCAGACAGTATGCCCTTATAACCTAATCTAAACTATAGGGATAAACCTATGAAGGCGAAATCTCTTCAAATTTTAAGCTAGATGTGGGTATGTCAAACAAGAGGACAGTTATGTTAAGAGTACAAGACAGACGATTTTGCAAGAAAGAAACATCAAGTAAGCCGAAGGTATATGAGAGCATTACATCAGGCTCAGGAGTAATGAGCGTTAAGGAAATCGCCAACTTCCACTCGGCTTTTTCTGAAGTAGTGACCGGAAGGGAACTAAATACATACTAATAAATACTTTGCAAATCATCGCTAAGCACCCTCAAGATGGTCTATAGAAATGTATCCACTCAACCCAACATAGCCAACAGTAAGAAGAGTTACGTCTGTTTAAGCAGATCTCTATTTCATAAATACTGTGTGTACTTCTGTGGACAAAATTAATTCTGATAAATGAAACAAAGAAAATTTTCAAGTACATATGGATTACACATTTTAGGCCATCCAAATTCCACATTGTAGCTGCACACACGAGTACATACATGCATACATATGTATGTATTTACATATAGGGTGTTTTTTTAGAGGTATCGAACTTCGAATTGAAATAAAACACAAGAAAATCGTTTTAATGTCCATCAATTTGGCTTTATTGGAAGGATAATTTTATGCCATTAACGTTTAAATATGATTTCGGGCATGTGGCCGCCGCGGCTGGCTCGAATAAAGCCAATTCTACAGGTCCAATTTTCAACCACTTTTTCGAGCATATGGGGCGAAATTATGCGCTCATCGAATGTTTCCTTCAATAAATCGATTGTGACGTGCGCTGTGTGGCATGTAGCGCCATCTTGTTGGAACCACAACTCAGCCACATTCATGCCATCCAATTCGGGAACAAAATAGTCGGTTATCATGGCTCTATACCGGTCTCCATTAACGGTAACCAACGGTCGACCATAAAATGGACGGAGCTTGCGGTAAACTTCGCGAACTGAACCATTATTTTCGAAATAAATTTGCACGATTTGCAAGCGTTGTTCTTTTGTCAACCTGTTCATGATGAAATGGCAAACCAAACTAAATATTAATCACTTGACAGCTGACAAAATGGCCGCCAGTTAAAAAAGTGATGCCAACTTAAAGTTCTATACCTCAATAAAAACACCCTATATTTATGCAAGTACAGATGTATGTAGTACTATGTACCTACTTTAATGACTAAAATCTTTTTTGAAACATTTTCAAGTCTGTAAGTGTGCTGTGAAACCTACATATGCACATCATATACCTATGAAAGATTCAATATTTCTCAGTTCAATAACACTTGCAAAATATACATGCATACATACATACATATGTATGAATGTGAATACGTATGGCTCATTTACTCAAAGAATGTCATAACTTAAAAAATTGGATTTTTTGTGTTAATGATGCAGAATTAATACTCATATCGTTATTCATATTGTGTTAAAATTTCATACGAATATCTTGTTTACTCAGCTCTTGAGACAAAAATAAAACTATCTTTCTCCATTAAGTTGTGTGTAAATTGAAAAGTTTAAACTCGTTTTCTGGCGAAATACATTTTTGAGTTTCGAGCGATATGTACTCAAGTACATACTTATGTACATACATTGTATGTAAAAAAAGAAGGCCCTTAAGAACAAAGCTGACTGCACTTCTATACCTTTCCTCACATCTCATGCACTCATATACACACGCGCGCTGATACCAACTTTCAAAGAAATATTGCAATAACATCTCATACATATGTATGTATGTATGTACATAGAAGCACACAAAATAATGCAAAGGGGGAGTCAAATATGTAAACAGTCATTAAAAACAAACGTTTTTATATGTGTGAGTAGCGGTAGGCCCGACTTTTTTCGTTTTACAATAAAAAAAAACCCTGGTGGATAACACGTATGTATATCTACATACATACATACATGTGTGCGTATTTCAGAGCAAAATACTATAGCAAAAACAACTGAATAAATTTTGTTTTCTTTTAATTAAATTTTTTATAACAACATAATAAATAGATAGAACGCATTGCTGGCATTATTTTTCCAATGTGATTTCTGTATATTTTACAAAAATTTTTTTGTTTTAATTTGCTTTATGTATTTAAGTTTTCGATATGCACTTCATTTAATAAAAATCGGAAGTGGTGAAGATACAAAATAACAAAGAAAGTAAAACTTCGATTTATAGAGAGATGATTTCACTTTTATTTGCGTAGAATAATCTGCAATTCATTTTAATTTTAATAATATACACATACATACATATGTATGTACAATTGTACAGATTTAAAGGAACACAAACAGACTAAATCCATACACCTTTGACCTTTTTGGGAGATTTTGGTTTGTGTTTTCTTATATAGTAACTACTTATGTATGTATGTGTGTGTGTATATAGGTATATCGTTTTCGAAACCTTTTAATTCTTAATATATATTTCACACGTTTAAATTCTCCGTTCGTAATACATATATGTAGTTTCACTTTTTAGCACAATTTATTTACTGTTTTTTTATAACCACGTTGGTAATTTTTCTAAACCTTCTTTTGTTCCAACCGTGAACACCCAACCAAACGTCTTGAATTTCTTTGCAATACTGTTTTTCTCTGTATTTTGTTTTTGGTATTAAAAAATACAAGGCTTTGTTGTTGCTGCTTTTAAAACAGCTGTGCAGCGTTACCATTTGTCCCATTTTTGGGAAGTTTTTTCAGATGCCAAAAAGGTTTTTGAAAATATAAAGTTTTGTAAAGTTTTTTAAAAATACATAATTTAACTTTTGCAGTACATTGGATGAAAATATTAAGTGATGTTTGTATGCAATAAAACGATCTTATATTTTCTCACTCCCTTATTACTGGAACAGTGTCTAATTGTGTTTACTCCCGCTTAAGGCCATGATTCACTATCCTACACAATCGCGCGATCTATGAAAACATACAACCCTGATCTGATGCATTGTTTTTGTCTTTTGAAAATTTTCATAGACTCCATCATACCAGGGCTGTATTTTCTCAAAAATCGCACGATCGTGTAGGCTAGTGTATCATGGCCTTTATGTACGTCTATGCCGTTTACATGGCTTTAAATTTGATTAAAACAATGTACAAATAAGAAATATATTTATTAATGTATGTGATATTTTTTTAAAAATCTCTAAATCTAAATATAAATCATCTTTTGTGTTTTTTTTTTATTATATGTTATGTTTTTGATTTTAATCGTATTTATATTTTTAAATAAAATGAATACCAAATACACTTTTATGTTTTTATGGAACTTTTGAAGATATAAGTTTTCTTAAAAAATATATATGGTAACGCTTTAGCTGTTAAAGAAGAGAGAATGAGAGAAAAAAGTATATAAACACAATATTAACGCAATTGCACTAAAAGAGTAGTAGAAAAAGAGTTGCCGAGTTACCATTACAAATACCAAGACAATATGATTATCTACAATGCCGTAATGAGACATTTAAAAATAAAATAGATAACAATTTATGCTGCAAAATTTTATAAGACCAACTGTATAAATTGCTACTTTTCGAACTTTCATAATGTGTACATAGTACAAAATTAATGAAATGATTTTAATTCAACACATTAAAGTTTATTAAGTATAAATTATATTGCATAAGAGCTTTAGTATTTCGAAAAATATATTTGCTGTTGGTTACGTTTAACCTCTAATTTTCTTAAATTCGTATTCTTTTTACACACCAAATAAAAATAAAATAAACCTGTTATCCTTATAATCTTATCACCCATATTCATAAAATTTAAAATGAGTTTGAAATGTATTTTATTTCAAATTTTTATTTAATGGCTGTTCATAACACACGGTTATATAATTTTATTTGCCAAATGGCTACATGTATTACAATGAATTACTAAATGAAATGAAAAAATTAAATATGTTTTACAATTTCTCAATCACACCTTTTGCAAAAATATGTATAAACATAGTACTATATAGCACTATCTCAAAGATATTTCTCCTATCCCTGCTAGACTAACTACTGCATTTTACAACCCTGCTATGTTTTACTTCTTGCGGCAATCAGCTGTCGTTTGCTTACATTTTAATGTAACACATTTTGATGAAAATTAGAAAACTTATTTTAAATTAAAATTAGTTAAAAATGTTGAAACATTTAATAAAAATAGTCTCAGAAAATTCCCACAATCCTAATAAGCACAATTTCATTAAAAATTTACATACAATATCACCGCGATTACTGGAGAAATACACCCAAGAAAAGGAAAACAAACATTTGAACAAAATAAATGAAATATTAAGTAAATACGACAAAGGGATGGAAGAAAATATGTTAAAAATTATAAACAATCATGATTTAAAAGATCTTTTAGGGTAAGTAAGATTAGTTTTGATACTCAAATGTATTTTAATAAAACAAATTTTTTTATATATATCAGCTACGAAATTTCCAAAGGCAGAGCGAACAAGCTATTAGCGTGGCGTATGCGTAATGGTTCATTGAAGAGTTTAAATGACATATTCTGTATAGAAACTTTTGGAACAAAAGTTGCAGATAAGTTTCTTCAAAGTCTATTAGTAGAACCCAAATCAAAAGAATTGAATTTGGGCACAGCCCCGGCCAAAACAGCACCTTTTTTAGCACCTCCTATAGAAGCCGAACAAAGACAATCAATAAAATCCAGTGTTTCAATGCGTATAGGGGTAAATAGCATAACTTGGGCTCGACTAGATATTCCGCCTCACAATACTAATGCACCTTGCTTATTAACTCACTGGCAACATCACGAAATTTCTGAGAAAAAGTTGAATATAAATGATCTGATACAACGTTGCTTGTATGTACATCATCTGATACCCAATGCCGATTGTTATCTCTTTGAAAATCCTCAAATGGCCCAGGCCAGCAATAATCCGGGTAGTACAGAACAACAAAATATCAATATTCAAAAAGCTCAAGTAACAGCCATTATGGGTTACGCTTTGGCCGCTAGAAATAGTCCATTTAATGCAGTTGCAGACAATGAATCTGAAATGAGATCCAAACATTTGCCTAATGTTTTTTACGTTAGAAGATTTTTAACTGCCCGCTTGTTCAATCATTTAGTCGGTACTGAGAGAATATCGTCGGAAGAAACTATTTTAAATATGATGCGCACATTTTATAATACAAATGAAGAGCAAGATTTTATACCTACGCAGCAAGATTCTGATTTGGATGCCTTTCAACAGTCAAATGACAGTCATGTAAATTTATCTGGTTGTGTACAATTTCCATCGGAGTTGAGGCAGATGTTTTCCAAGGTACCGCGATATTATCGTGAGTTCTTGGGTCAAGCTTTACTGCTGAATTTGGCATTTATTCGTTTGGTCTTGCTGCAAGATGCCGAAAGTATAGCAGCTGTTGCAAGGGGTAATAAAGCAAAAACGGTTTTAAATGGTGAGGTTCAAATTTAAGACATCCTCTCGTATGGATTCTGTTATTTTATAATCTAACTTCAAAATATACGTATGTGTGTACGTATTATGTAGTTGTAAGCAAAGTTTAGTTAATGTTAAAATTTAAAGAAATTGTTGAACTATTGGACACAAATTTTTGCGTTATATATACCTATGTATATTAATTGATAAAATACTTCGTTCTAAAATATAAAGAACAACTCTCTAGTTGATGTAATTATTATGAACTTGAGACTGTTTAAGAAAATACTCCTTGATTAAAAATTCATTACAGTTCAAATCATACAGGGTAATTGTGAATAAAAATCCTCGTGATATTTCTACCGGGGAACAATTTCAAGCAATAGCAACATAATAGGAAAAACAAGCAAAAATCTAATTGCAAAAGTGAGAAATCTCACTCGGAATTTTATTCATAATTGCCCTGATAGTCTATAAATATAATTTGGTTAAAGGCTACAATGCAGCTAACATCCGTACACATCTTGCTGTATTATTTCAAGTTTGGAACTAATAACGGTACAAATTTACCGAGATACCAATGCCAATATATAATATTTCAGTAAAGGTAGTGAAAGTGCTGTCAGATTTACAGACATTTTCGTCTGTATGAACTCGAAGGAAGCAATAAAAGAGAATTCCAGATGTTTTCCTTCCAAATGTTCGCCCGTCTAAACTCGAACTTAGATGTTTAAGATAGTTTAAACGAACTTAACTTCGAATGCACTAAATTATCCGATCAGAAGAAAACAGATGATTTAATTTATGTTGTGGAACAAATTTCTTACACAAAAATTTGCTTATTTTCAATATTATTGCATGTAGTTGAAATAATAAAAATATAGCCCAAAATATTGCCTAGAACTTCAAATATAACCAAATAAATCGCCAATCGCCGTTTAAAAATGTTCATCGCCAAAATAAATGCTTATCTTATCACCACATTGGGCGACAAATCGCCATATCTGACAACACTGGTGCTAATGTTTGAATAGCATGGCATCACTTGTGTTATCATTCTCTTTTGACATTTCTATTCATTCCAGTTGTGAACGTGGAATTTTGGAATAAGACAAATGAGTAAAAACACACGTCAAAATTTTGCCAAGAAACTAGAGTAAAAAAAGAAGTATTCTACAATTAAATTGCTTGATAAATTACAAACCAATAATAATTTTACAATTGTTCCATATAAAAACGATTCTGTAATAAGTTTAAAACATAAATTTTATGCAAGTACTGCACACATTGACGTGTAACTAAACGGCAGTGTTTTTTTAATTAATTTTTTCAGTTGAAAATAAACAACGAAAACTCCAAACCAATTAAAAAAGAAACCAATTATTACCCCCTTAAACCATAAAAGCACTGAACAAAATAGTGCTTAAATTTAATTCAGATATGGCAAAATCAACAACAGGTCCTACAAAACAAGAAATCGAAGCAGTTTTTGCACGTTTACGTTCTCAAGCAGCCAACAAGGTAAAATAAATTTAAACTTAACAACAGAGTCTAGGTAATTTTAAAGACTGTCTAAATTTAGACTTTAGTAGTAAAGGTAAACGAAAAGGAAGTTTGAGAAAAAACCATATTTAAAAGTGATGACGTCCTTTATAAAAAAAAAAAACAAATTAAGGGCATTAAACTTATTTCTTTAAACGACCCCGAGGTAAAATATTGTTCAATGCATTCTAAGGAATTGTAATAAAAATATCAATAATATGAAAATTTTGCTTGTTTTTATGGTTAAGCGATTGTCTATATGCATTTCGTTCCCGCTTTTTGGAACTCATCAGTAGACTTCAACCCAAAACATTTTTGATTTTAGCTAACAAAATAAATATCAATAATATTTTTGCATATACATACATACTTACATGTAATAAAATACTAAAACTTTGACATTTTTCTCTAACTAGACCTGCTTTGATTGTGGTGCCAAAGCCCCAACTTGGTCTTCGGTTACATATGGGGTTTTCATTTGCATTGATTGTTCCGCCGTCCATCGCAGCTTAGGAGTTCACTTGACTTTTGTGCGTTCCACAAATTTGGATACAAACTGGACCTGGCTACAACTCCGTCAGATGCAATTGGGCGGCAATGCCAATGCTGCTCAATTCTTTCGACAACACAATTGCACCACAACTGATGCCCAACAAAAATACAATTCACGGGCAGCTCAATTGTATCGCGACAAATTGTCTGGTCTTGCTCAACAAGCCATGAAAATTCATGGTACAAAGGTAAATTTCAAGCAACGAGATAAACAATACATAAATAGAGTTTGTAAAATGTTCTTGTAATTTATAAATTATTTAGCGGAGACTCAAACCATTTTAGTAAAACTTTCAAACATAAATTATTAATCAAGTAATATAAAGTGACGTCCATGCCGACAACTGGAATAAGGGTGATTGTTTGTTTTTATAAATAGTTTCAAAGTGGTTTGTGTCTTGGCTTTTTGTTCGAATTTTAATTTGCTTTTTTTTTAATATGTATTTTCTGTTAAACGTTATTTTTATTATATGTATTTGTTCTTGCTACAATTTTGTTCTTATCTTTCGATTTGAATTGAAAAACTTGCTAAATTTATAATAATATTTTAATTGAATAAAAAAAATACTTGTTCAAAAATTTGTTGCAAATATCAAACAGCTTTATTTGGATAATCACCAAGAAAAAATGGAGAATAACGATAATGCCAAAGAAGAGGAAGATTTCTTTGCCCAATGCCATAATGATAATAATAAAGATGCATTTTTCGAAAATAACAATAGCGAAAGCAATAACATGCAGAAGGTAAGTACAATTTGTAAATAATTAAATAATTGCACCAGCTTTTGACTTGAAGTTATGCTTATTTTTAAATAAAACTTTATAAAATAATTTACTATATTTAAAGTGTATATGCAACATACTACCAACCATTTTGTTCTGAATATTTGTCAAACAGTTTAAAAAAAAACTTTAAGAAAACTTGAGGCCTAATTTTATGATTATTTTTGAAACTTCTTTTTAGATCGAATTTCCAGCTAAATCTTCAACACCGTCGGATAGTGACAAACCCACCGCTGATACTTTAATCGGTGCTCCTAGTGTAGATTTATTAAATTCGGTAGTACCGCCGCAAGCAATGGCTTCCTCAATAGGCGTGCGAAAAATGCAGCCTAAGAAATCTGGGGTAGCTATTAATTTATTAAATAGTATAAGCATTAATTAAAACTTTAATATATTTTTTTGTTTAACAGTTGGGTGCGCGCAAAACTGGCGGCTTAGGTGCTACTAAAGTTAAGACAAATTTTGCTGAAATTGAACAACGTGCCAATATGGCCAATCAACTAAGAGATGCTCCAATTGTGCCTGATAAACCTCTGAGCGCCGAAGAGGAACTTGAAACTGTTGCCAGCATGCGTTTGGCTTATCAGGATTTGTCGCTAAAGCAAACAGAGCAAGAAAATAAATTAAAGTCTATTGACCCGATGAAAGCCAAACAAATGGAACGTTTGGGTATGGGCTTTAATTTAAAAGGAAAGTAAGTGAGATTAAAAATATATTGGCGTATGTATATATGTATACTATTATCATACAAAATACTGGTTTTAAATTCTTAAAGTATAGTTACTTTGTTTTGACTATGAATACGCGCCATTATCTATAAAAATATCAAATTATAGCATCTTGAGGTTTCAGAGGTGTAATGAAAATTTTCTACATTTTGGAACAGTCATTTCTGTACATCAGCTTTGAGAAACGAAAAAGGTTTAATTAAATGTAGCATAGAATACATTTTTGACACGACATTTTTTATTTATTTGGTTGACTTGATTGTTTTTGGAATAGGAAGAAGGAAAGAAATTTTTTTCGAATATCCCTGAACCACCGGTTAAAATTTTTTTGTTGATTTTCATGAGTAATATTATAATATTAATAGTTTTTAGAGGAGCAATGCTTTTTTTTTTGGAGTGCTGGGGGGGGGGGGTTGTGAGGGCCTTTCTTTCTACGCTTATGTTGATCAATAATGCGTTGGGACAATAATTTTTCATAATTCAATGAAATATCTATATAAAAGCTTGGAACAACTACGTATATTATTGGGGGTCTGGTCAGGGATTGACCTTGGACTCTGAAAGACAGTCATTTGCTTTGCAGTCAACAGACTAACTATTTCAGTCAACAGTAGATTCTTGGAACAAAAGTCCTTGGTTCTTTAACTTTTAATATTTAATTCGAAGGAAAATATCGAAACAAGACGATGTTAATAGCTCAGTTCGCCTGCAAACATAAAGTGAACAAAACCAAGGGAAAAGTGAAAAAATCCCCGTGAAAAGGGGAATCAATAAGGTGGGAAACATTTTGTAGGGAAAAATTATTCACGATTGCAATTTGGGGAAAAGGGGAAATATTTCGAGGGAAATTATGTTCACGCTAGGGGTGATTAAGAATCTAAGTGTTCAGCGATAGTTTTTTAATTTTTGTTTTTAGACACCCAAAAACACAAATTTAAGTTTATTTTTCGAATTACGGCCTGTCAAACGATATCGACAGACAATTTTCGAACGAGAACAAAGATAAATTTGCTTATTTTATCCATACCAGTTTGTCGATTTGGAAAAATTTCAAATAGCTTTAAATAGGGCCCTATAATTTATGCTAAATTTGATTTTGAGCAATTTTTCGCATTCGCATGTGACAGAAGCAGAAGTTATTTGTTCGGCGTCCAACGATTACAAGGCTGATTTCAGCGAAACCTGTGCCTGCCTCTTTAAAATGGCTTTGATTTTAGCCAAAAATAGATTTAGATTTTTTTAAATTAAATTTCAATCGCAGTCGCACGTGACATTTTTTCCATTATGATATTTATATTGTTTCTGTTGCTCCTTTCACGAAATTTTAGATAAACAACCTTAGTGAAAATGATTTTTAAATTAACAGAAGTATTCAACTTATTTATTTTAACAACAAACGTATCACAAGTATGTATGATTTTTTTTTTTAAATTTACTGTCTTGCAATAATATTTTATCTTCCTTCAATTTTTCTGTCCACTGTTTTTGCTTATCTAAATTTAAATATTTTGAAAGTATGTATGCATGTGATTTTTTTTGGTTAATTTTAGACTTACAATGTCGCACGTGACCAACTTTCTTTATATAGGTAACACAATCAAAAATCTTTATATTTTTCAACAAGGTTTTTTTTTAAGTTTATTTGTATTAAATATTTCTGTTTGTATTAAATATTTGATGAGCTTTCTGCATGCACTTACGATGCAGTGATAACAAATGTGGTTTGTCAATGTCGCACGTGACATGGAAATATGCCATTTTCTAAATTCTTATACATGCCTTTGAAATCTAATTTTTATTACATTAGTGAACTTTAATTGTTTTTCGTGGGTCATTTGTCGGACAAGTTTTTTAGTTAGGTTTCTTTTATATATAAAAAAATTTGATAAATTTCTATTTCCCATAGCATTTAATGCATTTTCGAGAAGTTTTCAATTTAATAATGGCAGGTTTTTTAGAACTTTTTTATCGAACAGATTATTTGAGATTATTTGAGCTCGAAGGGTAAAAAAAAAAATTCCATGCAAATTTTGACTAAAGCACACTTGAAGTTGAAATTAATTTTTTTTAATGCGGCCTCTAAGCTTTTGTGATAAAAATTTTCCTGCCTAGAAAACTTTTAAACGAAAAATTTTCATAAAAAAGCATTTGGAACAAGTAATTTTATATCGTCAAACTATCCAATATGCAAAATTCGTTTTTTTGATTCATTGTCTTGGTACCCTAATTAATACGATATGCCTCGCTTCAAAATGCTGAAATTTTCATAGACGGTAAATAACTCAATAGGAAATATTGTAGGCCTGGCACTTTTAGGAATACGCCGAATTTAAATTCACAACTGACGGGTCCTTGCGCTCTTCTGAAAATTACAAATTTGCATATTGTATAGTTCGATATGGTGGGGACGATATGTTGGCAAAAATTTGCTTGAAAAAATTCAAATAATAAAAAAAGGTGTGGAAAATTTAATATGTAGACAATATTCTGCAAATCCTGTTTTAAAAATATTTAAATCACAAAATTTTATTTAAATTTCTAGCGCTGACATTTCCCATTCCGTTTTGAGCGACATGGAGACAATACAACAAGCTCCGGCGCCCAAGAATTCCAATAATTCTTCGTCAGCCTTGAACAAGCTATCGGCCTTCGACAATGACAGTTTCTTTAACGACTATTCGACTAGCATGTACAGCGGCAGTGGCAGCGGTCTTTTCTCTAACAGTGGCAGTTCGAAACTTGATAAAAATGAATTGGAAATTATGGGATTTGATGCAATTGAACCGATTGGCTCAAAACAATCTAATATAACATCAATGTTTGGCCACAACGAGGGTGCAGCAGGGGACAGTGGAAGCTCAAAAACTAAAACAAAAACAACTTTGCCTTCCTCCACCAGTTACGAAAGCTATGGACGTAAAACGAATACATCACAAAACAAAAACTCAAACAATTATGACGATAATGCGGCTCAAAAGAAGTTTGGCAGTGCTAAAGGATTTGGTTCGGATCAATACTTTAACGATTCTCAATCCCAGCCCGATATGAGTGCAAATTTGTCTAGATTCCAGGAATCAAGAGCCATATCGTCCTCAGATTATTTTAGTGATGGCACCACCCAAAGACAATCATCGAGAGGTGATTCAATTTAATATTTTCTAGTTTTAATAATATTTTTTTTAAACATATTTTCTCAGGTTACAATACTGCTGTAAATTTTCAAGCTCCTGATTTAGATGATGTTAAGGAGAGTGTACGCCAGGGCGTGCATAAAGTGGCCGGCCGCTTGAGCACTTTGGCCAGCGATATGATGTCTACTTTGCAAGATAAATACGGTTACTGATAGTGTCGGTTGCTCTTTTTAAACATTTCTATTTAGTTTTATCACGAGAATGAAAAAAAAAACAAATTGTTTCCATTAACTTTCTTAAAGCGAAATAATCTAAACTTATAATTTTTGTTGATTGATTTTAATTTAATTTTAAAAATGTTCCATTTTCAAGGTTTTAAATAGATAATACAGATCTTAAATTTCTTTTGGTCTAGGATATTTTTTTTAATACATACATATGTATATATGTATGTTAAATTTAATTATATTTTACCTGTTTAATTCTAGTTTTTTTTTTAGCAAAAAACAGCAACTTTTCTTCTCCTTTTTTAAATTTTATATTTAACAGAAAATTTTCCATTTAAAAACATTATACATATATAATTACGGTTAAACATAAATTTATAAATTTATAAGTTATTGCAATAATAAAAAAAAGATTGTCAATATATTATACATGAATATATTAAAAATAAAAACAAAATTATTATAAATCCATAAAATTTTAATTATACCTTATACATACATATACAATGAATTAATTGCACCTTGAATGTTAAAGAGAAAAATATAACAACAAAAACAAAATCTAAATAAATGAAAAATATGTATTAAGCTTCCTTTTTCAGGAAAGTTCAAAGCAAGAAAAAGAAAGTATTTTTTTTTTTCTTTGAAAGACTAATAGAAGCCACGGCATTTAAGTTTTTTTTAATTTTTATTTTTTTTATTTATTTTTAATGATTTGAAGATATAAGATTCCACAATTCCCACTTCCAAGGCTAAATGGAATGGAACTTAAGTTGTCTGATTGTGCCAAATATCTTGGTGTCTATCTAGACTCCAAACTCTCATGGCAACGAAATGTCCAAGAAAGGGCAAATAAGGCTGCCATTGCTTTGTATACCTGTAAGAAGGCACTAGGGAAGACATGGGGCATCAGCCCTTGCAATTCCACATGGATCTTTAATACAGTGATTAAGCCAATATTAACATATGGAGCATTAGTATGGTGGCCCGCTTTGCAGAAGGCCATCCACATTGAAAGGATTCTACGATCTGCAGCCCTGACTATTACAGGTGCACCACGAACCACTCCCTCCAAGGCGCTCTCCGTGATGATGCACTGGCTGCCAGCGGATCTAATGGTAAAGCAAATTGCTATGAAATCTGCAACTAGATTACGTGGAAAAAGCTGACTTGTGGTCACTCTATAATAGGAGATCAATTGAATGATCTATCGGCCAATATTGATTACCGATCACCCATACCTCTGTCTGACAGTAGATTCAAGTCTAACACATCGGGTGTGTCTAACTCGTCTATAGGAACAGAGGAAGATCTGCTTGAGGTGTACACAGACGGATCGAAGTCACACAGAGGCGTGGGTGGTGGAATCTTTATTCCTCGCTTTCAAAAGAGGATAAGCTTTAAGCTAGACAATAGATGTAGTATACTACAGGCTGAAATCTCAGCGATAGGTAAAGCGGCTAACTGGTTGAGGTATTACAGGATATACAACTGGGATATCCGTATCTTCACGGATAGCAAAGCTGCCATTAAAAATATTGCGGGTGTCTTTACTACTTTACGAATCTGGTACATGATTGCCGGATGTCTCTTAACAAACTGGGAATGCATGCCGATCTGAAGCTACAATGGCTTCCAGGACATGCGAATTATGTTGGAAATGATATTGCGGATGAGCTGGCTAAGGCTGGAGCTCAAATGCAAGATGAGGACACTGATCGGTTGGTGGGTGTTCCGATGAATTGCTGCAAAATGCAAATACAGCTGGACCTTCTCAGAGTTGCACAGGCTAGATGGTCAAATGAGGTAACATGCTCTGCCTCTAGAATGACATGGCCCTGTTATGACATGAGGAGGTCCGAAATATTGGAGAGGATTCCAAGAGGACAACTCCGTACTTTGGTTGCAGTCCTAACAAAACACTGCTATATAGGTATACATGCTGGTAGATTAAATCTACCTTATAATGACTGCTGTAGAAGCTGTCAGGACGAGGAAGAGGAGGAAAATATTGAGCACTTTCTCTGTCACTGCCCAGCACTCGCGGAGGTGCGGTCACTCTACATGGGGGCTCCGATACTGCAAGGTTTGGAAAGCCTGTCAGAATGTGACATCGGCGATGTGAATTCATTCATACGCCTTTCGGGTTGGTTTTAACAAAACATAAATAGTGAATAGAGGGAATGAGGATGGGTAGTCCACCTCAATCCGCCCAGGTAGCACAACGGGACCTCAACGGACCCAAGTGGGCTGGTTTCACTATAAATCGGCAGCTTGTTATAACCTAACCTAATGATTTGAAGTTACTCCGTGCCCCCTTGTCATTACAAGGGATGGGAGATTTTATTTGGTCGAACACAAGGGTTATAAGGCCATCAGCAATTTCTTTATTTAGGAGTCTCCTCCGAGAAAATTCCAAACGACATATACCGTCGCATACGAATCCGGAAATCCCAAAATTCTTCTCCTTATATATCCAAAAATGAGTTTGTTTGGTTCTCCAACCAATTTCCAAAATTTATTCTTTATAATTGTTTTTGCATGTGGTTAATGGAAACCAACGGGATACCGCAAGGAGTACCGCTAACCGACGCCAACCACCATTGATGTTGACTCGCCCAGAGCTGCTTTACGAAAGGGCATTTAAGTTTAGTTTTCTTTTAAATTTAAATAAACACCCAGAGCTGCTTTACGAAAGGGCATTTAAGTTTAGTTTTCTTTTAAATTTAAATAAACACCCCTTTTCCACACGCAAAGTTTACTTTGCAAAGCCTTAATTCAGCTGGGAGAAAGACAGAAAGAGATAGTATTCCTCCCTCTGTCTTCACACAGTTTAGTTTTCTTTTAAATTTAAATAAACACCCCTTTTCCACACGCAAAGTTTACTTTGCAAAGCCTTAATTCAGCTGGGAGAAAGACAGAAAGAGATAGTATTCCTCCCTCTGTCTTCAAACAGCTGAATTAAAGGTGAAAGTACATAACACGCGTTAGTGCTCGTGCTGAGCTCGAGCTGTAGACGTCTGTCAAAAAAAAAGTTGAAATAGTCCCCCTTATTGTGAATGACGTCGTCGATGTCACATAAAGACGACAGTAAAAATGGTTACTTGTCTGCTCTTTGTCGACAACAATTCACCACTATTAACATGCTCCATTAATTTACAAAGCCTTAGAGATTAGTAAGAGATTGTCAATAAGAGACACACACAAGCCTGACCGCACTTAAGAAATAATTACGATGACGCGAGAGCTGTTCTTCAGCCCAGAGCTGCTTAACGACTGAATAAAAACATACATACATATTTTTTCTTTTATTTTTTAAAGGATAATTTTTTTTATTTATTTTTTTGGGTGGTATTTTGTTTTGTATTTTTACAATTGGACTAAAAAACTAATAAAATCAATAAAACATATTAAGGCTTTAAAATAAAATTCGAGTAAGGAGAAAAACTACAGCAGATATGAAGACCGTTAGAAGGGCGCAAAACAATGGCTTACATCAGGGAAAAGGAAGAAAAAGATGCCTTAGCTACAGTCAAATTAATGTTTCTTGCAAGACACACAACCACGTAGGGAGGCAGCATCGGGAGAACCGTAGGCAATGGCATGGCTGGTAGCAGAGCCACCTTCACCGGTGCTGAAAGAGTTGGCAATGGCAATGGCGCCTCCTTTGGTGCCACCGAAATCTATGGGAAAGAACGTGCCAACGGGTAGAGGTTTCTGCTCCTTTTTGGAAGGGCCGACAGCCTTAGCAGGCTTTTTGGCAAGGGGACGACGAGCTGGGCGACGAGTTGCAGTAGCGACTGGAGCAACATTCTGTTCTTCTTCTTCATCCTCGGCAGCTTCTTCGGAGGCAGCAACTAAACCAGTATCTTCAACAGATTGATCCAATTCCACATAAACCTTTTTGGCTGGCAAATAACGATTGGCCGGCTTGGATAAGGGAGCAACGGGAGCGGAATCGGGTAAATCAGCAGCTGCGCCAGCATCTAAGGAAGCATCAACGGCTGCTTCAGCGGGAGTTTCAGCGGGCTCTTCTGCAGGAGCTTCTACATCAACAGCAGGCACTTCGAGGTTTTCTTCAGGGGCACTGCTGTCAGCAGCATCCAAGTTAAAGTCACGTGGTACTTTAGCATCATCATCGGGTACTTCATTTTCTTCGGCAACAATGTCTACATCAGCCGGTACTTCAAATGTGGTCGAAGATTCTCCAGCAGCAGGGTAAGCTTCGGCTTCAGCTTGTGCAGCATGTACACCAGCCTCGCTCAAAATATCTTCACCGCGTTCGGCCACAAGTTCAACAGAAGGGGGAGCTCCATAGGCAACAGCAGGACCAGCAGCAGAAATTTCAGCTTCTGTATGATCACAATCTAGAATAGAAACGCACAAGTCATTTAGGGCTTTAGAGAGTAGGAACTTATGTACCTTGCAAATAGGAACCAGTGGCTACAGACTCGCCAGCAACCAAGGCTTCAGCTGCTTGGGTCGAGCGAGCGTATGGTGATGGATGCATATATTGAACATACATCATGCGTTGTGGGGCAGCATTGTATTGAGCCGGACGTTGATAGTAAATCATTCCTAGTTTTTTAATTGTTAATTTAGTAAAAAAAAAAAAAATCAGAATAAAAGAAATAAAGAACAATTTGTACATCCTTAAGGCAGAAGTTTTTTTTATAATGCTGGCATTCCTTATTAAAGCAGTTCCAGTCGGTGTTTGTTTTTTCTTAGTCACGGTCCAGCCACTTTTTATTTTTTAGTGAAAAAGAGCGAGATATTTGTACAAAATGTATATATTTTTATTTCAACACTCTCTTTCACATATTCAAGAATTGCTGCAACAAAAATTGCAAGTCTGGACCAGGACTTAGATAGGTAATAATACGAAGACAATTAGTTCCTTGCAATTTTTTTGCAGCAATTCTTGAATATGTAGAAGAGAGTGTTGAAATAGAAAAGTAAAAAGTTGCTGCAGCAAAAATTGCATGTCTGTTCGATTTTTGTATTAAAAGAATATTGCACAAATGTGTTTTTTTCTTCAGAAAGTGCCTTCTTTTAACACTAGGAAAAAATTAGATTTGAAACTATATATGTATTTAAAAAAAAAATACCTTTTGAAAAAGAACATATTGAAAAATGTACTTCTTGGAAAAAATACATTTTCAAGAAAGCATGTTTTGAATGAAATACATTTTGAAAAAGTACTTTTGCGAAAAAGTACATTTTTTGAGAAAGTACCTTTTTTGAAAAAGTACGTTTTTTGCAACAGTGACTTTTTGGACAAAGTACGTTTGTGGAAAAGTATGTTTTTTGAAAAAGTACTTTTGTGAAAAAGTACCTTTGAGAAACAAATCTTTTTGAAGAAAGTACCTTATGATAAAAGTACCTTTCGAAAAAAAGTAACCTTTTGAAAAACATCTTTTAAAAGGATTTTTGAATAAAATACCTCTTGAAAAAGTACCTTTTGATAAAAGTACCTTTCGAAAACTGTAACTTTTTGAAAAACACCTTTTAAAAGGATTTTTTAATAAAATCCTTTTGATAGAACTACCTTTTGATAAAAGGTACCTTGATGCAAAAGTACCTTTTGATAAAAGTACCTTTTGAAAAAAAAGCAACTTTTTGAAAAACACCTTTTAAAGGGATTATTGAATAAAATTCTTTTGATATAAGGTACCTTGATGCAAAAGTACCTTTTGATAAAAGTACCTTTTGAAAAAAATAACTTTTTGAAAAACACCTTTTAAAAAGTATTTTTGAATAAAATCCTTTTGATAGAACTACCTTTTGATAAAAGGTACCTTGATGCAAAAGTACCTTTTGATAAAAGTACCTTTTGAAAAAAATAACTTTTTGAAAAACACCTTTTAAAAAGTATTTTTGAATAAAATCCTTTTGATAGAACTACCTTTTGATAAAAGGTACCTTGATGCAAAAGTACCTTTTGATAAAAGTACCTTTTGATAAAAGTACCTTTTGAAAAAAATAACTTTTTGAAAAACACCTTTTAAAAAGTATTTTTGAATAAAATCCTTTTGATAGAACTACCTTTTGATAAAAGGTACCTTGATGCAAAAGTACCTTTTGATAAAAGTACCTTTTGATAAAAGTACCTTTTGAAAAAAATAACTTTTTGAAAAACACCTTTTAAAAGTATTTTTGAATAAAATCTTTTTGATAGAACTACCTTTTGATAAAAGGTACCTTGATGCAAAAGTACCTTTTGATAAAAGTACCTTTTGATAAAAGTACCTTTTGAAAAAAATAACTTTTTGAAAAACACCTTTTAAAAGAATTTTTGAATAAAATCCTTTTGATAGAACTACCTTTTGATAAAAGGTACCTTGATGCAAAAGTACCTTTTGATAAAAGTACCTTTTGAAAAAAAAAACTTTTTGAAAAACACCTTTTAAAAGTATTTTTGAATAAAATCCTTTTGATAGAACTACCTTTTGATAAAAGGTACCTTGATGCAAAAGTACCTTTTGATAAAAGTACCTTTTGATAAAAGTACCTTTTGAAAAAAATAACTTTTTCAAAAACACCTTTTAAAAGTATTTTTGAATAAAATCCTTTTGATAGAACTACCTTTTGATAAAAGGTACCTTTTGATAAAAGTACCTTTTACAAAAAAAAATAACTTTTTGAAAAACACCTTTTAAAAGGATTTTTGAATAAAATCCTTTTGATAAAAGGTACCTGATGCAAAAGTACCTTTTCATAAAAGTACCTTTTGATAAAAGGTACCTTGATGAAAAAGTACTTTTTAATAAAATTACCTTTTGTACGAGTAACTCTTGACAAAGTACATGTTGAAAAAGTACTTTTGAAAATATACTTATTTCAAAAGTACCCTTTGAAAAATGTCCTTTCTTTAACAAAATCCATTTCAATAAAATCATCTTTAAGAAAAATTGTATTTTGTTCAGAGCTACCTTTTACAAAAAAAAAAAGTGTTTTGAAAAAAGTACATTTTTTTGTAACATGTCTCGTCTGAAAAAAGTACCTTTTAGAAAGTACTTCTCGAAAAAAGTTCTTTTTGAAAAAATGGCACTTGACAAAACGGCATTTAAAAAAATATCCTTTTGATAGAAAAATACTTTTTGAAAAAGTACCTTTTCCAGATATTATCCTTTAAAAAGGTACCCTTGTAAAACTTCCTATTAAAAAAACCACTTGGAATAGTAATTTTATAATTTTTGGAAAAAATTTAAAAATTACAAAAATAAACTAATTTGTTGTGGATGGCTTAGCACTTGGGTTGGTGTCACAAGGCGGACAAAAAGCTTACATTCATTTTTAATTTAAAGTCTTCAAAAAGCAAGCATTAAAGATCGATTAGGGAGGTAAAAATTTTTCACTTATTTTTGTCGCCAAAAAATTCTTTTATTAATTATGTTTTAATTTTTATTTATTACAGTTTTTACACATACTTTTTTGAGCCGGGAAAGCACTGCTGCTGGCAACAAGGCCCACAATTACAATTAAAGCAAGAGTAGCACTGAATTTCATTTTGATTTTTAAGGTATTCGTTTTTAATCCTTGATTTTTATCCTTTAAACAAAAAAATATATATTGTTTTTTCACGGTTTAAGTTTTTGTTTTCGATTCGCACTGGAGCTAAACTTAACACTTAAGTTTCCACCAAAGAAATGATGTCTAGTCTTCGAATTGTGTTAGATTTATATACCGACTGTTGAGCACAGGAATGGCAAGTGCAAAACTTAAAATGTTGAGACAAAAAATGAAACAAAAATTTAAATTAAAAAAAAAAAATGAAATGAAAAAAAATCGCAAATATATCTTACGGAATACAAAACAATAAAATGTGGACACAATTTCTTTGATTTTTGTTGCTGTCGTGTTATTTATTTATTTATTTATTTTTTCGAACACTTTTTGTTTTCAATGATAATCATCATCATCATCATCATCATCCCGCTTAATAATTGTTGTTCCTCTATTCCTCTGCGATAATTGTGGCTGGTTGTAGTTATTGTCTATATTTTTGTGCGATATCGTTGCTTCAATTAACATTCATAATGTGTTCTATCATGTTGTGCGAAGTTACTTCATCGTCATACTGATTTGTTTATGGACTTATTTTTATTTTTGTTTATTTGTCTCATTTTTGGGTTTTGGTGTTTTCTTTCTCGATTGGCTGGGCTGCTCAATTTGTTAAGAGGAATTGTTTAATGAATATGTTATTGTTAGCAAATCGATACTGTTCGGCCATTAGGGTAGACTTATATGGATGGTGTGGCGTTTAGTTTAGGTTTGTTTTTTTTTTTTTTTTGCTTTTAAAAAGCTCCCAGGATGAAGGGAATAATATTTCCGATTACATATTAGAACATTAGAAAAGGGGGAAGATCTGATGCAAAGACCGGCACTGCGACACTTGACGGATCTTTTGTGCCATAGATCTGTAAATTAAATTAAATCAATCTCTGTATGACTCTCCTTATGACAGTCAGCACAGATATTGGAGAAGCCCGCCTAATATCATCTGAACACAGAAACTCTGAATGAAAAAAACGCCTTCTACTGTTACACAAGACGATGCACTCACAAGGAATGTGTGCCGTCGTCTCGTCATCTTCCAAGCACAAACGACACAAGGGTGAACGAACTTGGTTAATTTTCCCACAGAGAATAGTTCAGTCTAAAGTGACCAGAAAGAAAAAAAAAAGGTTCAGAATGCCATTGTATGTATGTAAATGGCTGCATCATTGCTTTGGTTTGCCTTAAACCAGAAGAAGCCAGCCGCATTTCCTTAGCGGTAGAAGTGTCATCTTCTTTGAACAGAGAAGTTACGCCACAAAACGGCTCTGGGCCCATAAACGGAGTAGCAGAGGCCCTCTTGGCTAGTTCATCCGCTTTCTCATTCCCCGTATGACCGCTGTGGCCAGGTATCCAATAAATGGAAACCTTGTTCCGTATGGATAGCTTTTGTAAAACCAGCCTGAACCGAAATTCCCATGAAAGGAGGTACTTAAGAGCTGCCTGACTATCGGAAAAGATAGCTATATGCACTTCTCTAATGCCCCTATTTAAATTAATGTCAACACATTTGGCGATTGCCTGTATTTCTGCCTGAAATACCGTAGCCCGATTACATATTGGTTTCTACACAAATACAGTTGCTTAATAAGAATTCCTATAATTCCCCAACTACCCTCGCATGCACTACATACAAGTAAATACTCACCACTGAAATTAAGTGAAATAATAAGAACCTGTAGCAATAATTTAAGAAATTTCCTTTCTATCGCACGCGCCTTATTGCCTCACAAATCAACATAATTAAACAATTTAACCGACTTTAAGCGTATAATAATAAATTTAAACATTAACACATTAACATTAACGCTTAACACGAGTATTCGATATTTTTTTGAAACTGCGCTTATAAATTACATATTACAAGTAACATATTTGAATATATGAGAAGCAAAAAAAAAAAAAAAAAAAAACCTGCTAACGAGAGTTTTTAAACGTTTCATTAAGATTCCACAAAGGTTGCTGAAGGAAATATGTGGCAGTAGTAAAAATTTCAGCCATTATTGTTTTTCTTTTATTAATTCTATTGTTATTGGTTGAAAAATGTAACTCCCTTTCAATCATCATTAAAACTATAAAACTGATGATAACATTTTTTTTTTATTTTAATTTTACTTATCTTATGATTCTAGATGTGAACGGACGGACCTGCCCACATTTCTTTTAAGATTTTCCATTTTGATAAGTTTAAGGGAATAGTGTTGTGAATTTATAATTTTTGTTTTAATTCTAGTCCTTGTGGTGGATATTTATGCGCAGCATGAGTCACAAAATGCAACACTTTTTTTGCATTTTAATGATACTCGTTCGTAATTTCCATCATGCTGCAAATAAAGTGTGAATTTAACATAAACTTCCTTGTTTTAGGTTTTAAATTAATAAAATTCCTTGAATATTTTCAAGCACTTAAAAAAAAAAAAAAAAAAAAAAAAAAACCTAAAAGAAGTCAAAAGATAAGACAATTTCGACTTAAGACAGAATTAGTTGTTACTTTCTGTTCTGTTACGAATCAGCTGACTATTTTTTGTTTATAGACATATAATTCAATTCATTAGTTTTTTTGTTTCGGTGCAACCTGTGAAAATCCAAAAATTGTTAAAGGCCATGATTCACTATCCTACACAATCGCGCGATCTACGAAAAAATACAACCCTGATCTGATGAATTGTTTTTGTCTTTTGAAAATGTTCATAGACTCCATCATACCAGGGCTGTATTTTCTCAAAAATCGCACGATCGTGTAGGCTAGTGTATCACGGCCTTAAGTAAATGTAGGTTAGGTTAGTAAGGGTGTTGCTATACCGCACCTCCACTCGGAGACCCAATTGGGTCCGTTATGATTCCCTTCTGTTGCCCAAAAAAGTAATATTTACGCCCATTTGTAGCCAGAAGTGAACCTATTACCCGTCCTTGAGCCCCCGAATTCTCATGATGAACCCCCTGATGTCCTCTAGTTTGCACTTCCCGATATCAGCAATAATTTCATGGAAACGTCTGCTCAGCCATCTAAGCCTATGACGCTGCAGCTTCGGGCAGTGACAGATAATATGTTCAATGGTTTCTGGTTCTTCTTCATTCCCGCACATCCTACAAAAATCTGGAGCGCCAGTTTCCCAAATGCTGGTTCTTGCTCTGACCGAGCAGTGACCTGTCAAAGCGCTTATCACAATTCGCATCGCCTTCCTATTCATGTCCAGTAGCAGCTTGGATCTTCCTGAGTCAAGTTTTGGCCAACAAAATCAGTAAATGTGACAGCATAAATTAAATAAAAACATTTTGAAATAAATTGTGATTGTGCGTTTAGAATTTAAAATATTTAATTTTGAAAAGAAAAACATAAAATTATATTGAAACATAACAACGGACGATGCAAAATTCATCACTTTAGTGGAAAACTGCCACCCTTCTGGTCAGAAACAGCTGATGAGTTACTACAGAAAAAGTAAGTACGCAAGTTTAGAAGCAAAACGTCACAGCACAGAACAGCAAAAGAAAGTAGAGACTAATGAAGCCTTTAAAGCTTTTTGCTTTAAAAAAAATCATACTTGGCGTGTCAAGGAAATGTACTGATGTTGACATCTGAGGAATATTCAAATTACAAGCGGCGAAAATAGTCATGTGACCATTTGACCAAACACAAAGAACTCTCACGATGTAGGTGCAGCGACCTTCGAAAACAGCTAGTTGTTCCGTTCTGCTAGTGTTTGTCAGAATATTTACAATTAACTTTGGTGTTATTTATATATATATATATATATATATGTACTTAATCCTTTAATTCCTAGGAGGAACATAGGGCTGTAATAAACAAACTCCATTGAGCTCTATCTAAAGCCAGACGTTTACATTCACTACAACTTCTTCCGCAGTTTCTTAGCTCGGCAATAATCTGCCTCTTCGAAGTGTTGCAGATCTTCTACTGCCTTGTGGGTTGTATTCGACGGCTGTCCTTGTGATGTCGTCTGCTGGCTTTCTTAACGTGTGGCCAAGCGATCTATATTTCTGGCACATGATGTCTTCGGCTATAGGCGGCTGTGCGGTTTGGAACCACAGGTCGCTATTAGATTTTGTTTCTGGCCAAAATACGCGAAGAATGCGCCTATGCGCCGGAGACATAGGTTTACGAAAACCTGAAGTCTTTGTGAGTCGCTAGTGCAGAGGTTCCAGCTTTCACAGCCATACAGCAGAGTTGACTTTACAATGGAGTTCGAAGTGTAATATTCGCCGATCTCCATATTTTGTTGAGTGTGCCAAATGCTTGTTTGCTTTGAAGAATATCTTGATGGCTACCGCCATTATTTGATATGTAACTTTCCAGTTAGCAAAAGCTTTGAACTTCTTCTATGCTGGCGTTCTCTAATGAAAAATTAGTAGTACAGGTGGCGTTCAGGCGCATAGATTTGGTTTTGTCGATGTTTATCGAGAGACCAATCATTTATGTACGTGCGTGCGATGCGATATTACGCAGCGACTCCTGCATCTGGGAGAAAGTATGCGATAACAGGCAAATGTCGTCCGCATAATCAAGATCAATGAGTTGGTTTTGCAGACCAAATGTGATGTAATGATGTGTTCTGCACTTACGGATGCAGACTTTACTACATCAAGGACTTTATTAAAGAGCAATGGCGATAGTATGCAGCCCTGTCGAATGCCCGACTTGATTTTAATTTGCCCACTGGTGCAGCCCCCATGCAGCACAAGGCAGTGCGCGTCGGCGTACAGCTGCTTCACCAAGTCTATAAGTTTTCTTGGAATACCCTTACATTCTAAGCTAATCCAAATGGCAGGGTGCAGGAGAGTGTCAAAGGCGCGTTTGAAATCGATAAAGATCAGGTAGAGGTAGAGGGTCAGCTCGCCATTCGTTTGATTGCTCGACGATAATTCGGAAGCTGTTGATATGGTAGATGCAGGACCGATGCGGCCTAAAGTCAGCTTGCTCCCACTGCGGCAGCTATTCGGTTATGCAGAGTCTAAGCAATGACTTTGTTTACTGCGTTTAATAGAGTTATGCCTCTCCAATTTGCGCATTCCATTACATTGCCTTTCCTTGGAAGGTTAATGATAATACCGTCCTTTAATGCTGTTTGGTAAGGTTTCGTTTTCCCAAAATAGCTGGTGTTATTTGTTCATTAATAATTATCACATGCAATTTGGCTTACGAACTTTAGCCTAAACAAATCATAAATATGTATAGAAAGCAAATAAAGTTCGAACAATAATAATGTATATAAATGAAATAAAAGTTATTTTACTGCTAAAATCTGAAGGCTGCTACGCCTCTGCCGCACATTTCGTTCAACCTCCATGTCCACAATTTAAATTTGCTGTCAGGAAAACCTAAAATATAATTTACATATAAAAATAAAACCTCTACTTGTAAACCATCAAAGCCTGCTTGTTATTAATCAATTTTAACATTTCATTAAATAGTTTAATGCAATTCTTTTTTTTTTTTAATTTATTTTTCATAGTACGAGTACATAAATGATTGAGTTTTATTTAAATAAAATATGCATGTAAAAAATGTTTTATTTTGACATTTCGATGTTTTATTCAATTAATAAAACCCTCAAAGCAAATGTATGCAAAAAAAAATATGTAAATTATTAGTGATGAGCGAATATTCGTATTCGTACTCGAATACCCGAATATTCGTCTATTTTTAGATATTCGCATTCGTACTCGTATTCGCCAAATTTAGGCGAATAAGAATACTTTTCCCAAAAATAACATCGATAAATGCATAAATCCTAAACGAAATTTAGTTTGTATTAACTAAAAAAAAGAAATTTATTTCACACACAAAAAAGTAATATGAATGAGTTTGTAATATTAATTAAAATATTTGTAATATTAATTAAAAAATTAATTAAATTTTCACCTATAAACAATTTGATAATATCAATTAAGTATTTCCACTCAAATTAATTAATACAATTAAAAATTTAATTGAATCAATTAAATTATTAATTGAAAACCTTAATTGGTGAATACTTTTTTCTGTGCAATTCAAACAAAACAATTCGAAACAATTCAAAACAAACTTCTTGTACAATTAACATTAAAAATGTTAAGTTAAAGTTGTTTATTCTTCACCTAAAGAGAGGAATGTTTAACTTCAAAAATAAAAGTTTAGAAGCCTTTTCTACATCAAGCCTATTACGATGAGGTGTGTAAATAAAACCAACACCAACCAACACTGACTAAAAATTCTGTTCTTTATCCAACTTAGTTTGAATCATGTTAGATAATCGACGTCATTTGTTATCCTTTTTAATGCCAAATAGTCTGCTATAGTTTTCCGTGTTAATGAATTTACAGAATTTTAAGAACTAAATATTATTTAATGATGACCATCAAAATTTTGGATAGTTTTTATTTACTTAAATGTACGCGAACAGGAGTAAGAAATTCTTTTTCATAAACAACTTTTCATATTTAATTTTGTAGCCGTAAATAGGAACGCAATTTAATGTCCAAGAATTTCACATATCGTCAGGTCATTATTGGTTTGACCCAAAAATGATTTAGGTATGGGGTATATACGATTATATTTCGAATATCTCCTTTTTGAATCCAAAACATATTTCGCGAAATTAATTATGGTTTCTAAGATATTTAGCATTCATTTTGCCCCCATTCCAACTATTTTAAGTTTTAATAAGTATTGTTTTGCTGTAAATGCCACAGTTTGGCGTTTGCGTCAAATTCTTCATACAAAAACATGCGAAGTAAAGTTAAAGTCTTGTTTTGCTTCATTTCTATAAGAAACGAATAATAGAAAAAGACGGTGCCGTAAGAAAAATTAAACGGCGGCTGTTAAGCAAAAACATTATCACGCAGATGCAGCCGCCGATTGAATGTTTTAATATAAACTTATTAAACACTAAAATAAAATAAAAGAAACCTTAATTATGCATGTTTGAGTATAACAGAAATCATTTAATTTCATTCTTTATATTAAATACACTTCAATTACTTGTTGTTTTTTTTGTGTAAGCGTGTAAGCGGATCGATATTACGGCGGCGGCTTCTTGGTCGGCGTTAAACAATCGACTAATTTCTCTAGACAGCAAGAAAAATAAACAAAACAGCAAAATTCTCAATTCACAGCAGTAACGTAGACGTATGGAGCACAAAAAGCTACTTTTCAAAATATCTTAAGAAAACTGGTGTATGCGGCACAAAACGTATTTTTACTTTTACAATAAAGTAATATTAACTTTTAACTTTATTCATCAAAGTTCACTAAAATTTATACATTTCTTCCAAACATGTGTCGAAAGCAATGGTGAAAATACAAAAAAAAATCTATCGGGTATACTTTGAGAAAACTTCATGTAAACCTTCTTTGTCGTTTTTCTTCATTCCAACTTTTTGGCATATGCTCCAAACCAATAATGGGCTGACGATATAATATTCGTATTCGTGTTCGCGAATATCAAAAATTGACATACGGCACATCACTAGTATACATACATACATATATGCATCTAGATATAGTTTTTTGAATTAATATATGAGTGTGAATAATTTGTTTTAAATATATGTAATCATACAATGTATGTACTCGTACATATTTGCATATAAATTATTATATGTAGTTTGAAACTCACGCACTACGCATGCAATCACGCATAGAGTAGAAACAATATATATGTATTAAAAAAAAAGTAAATCCTGACAGCCGGTTTATCATGGCTGGTAGCAGAAAGCGAGTGATTAATGTTAAAACTTTTGCTGAATGAAAGCTGATACATATGATAATGTGTGCAACTACAGGAATGTCGAAAGGAGATAATTATTTGCCCTACTTAGCACAGTTTTCGTCTCAAAGATGAATGTGGTGAGCGAGGTCCCGGATCCTAATTTTTATTCGAATGTAAACTACTTTTATTGGTCGTACTAAGATTTTGAGAAGAACAAAAAAAAACAATCGCTTTTCCCAAAGGACCAAGTATCGAAGATGTTAGTCATCTGTTGCTAGCTAGTCTTGAAATTATAGGCCCTATTATGAGTTGCATTCGCTGAAACGGAAATAAATCGGAAAAAACCAAAAAAAAAATTTTCAAAGAAAAATAAAATATCATTTTACACGAAAAATGCTAATATTGCCAAAAATCGCTGAAACGGAAAAAATCGCTTAAACCAAAAAAGAAATTGTCAAAGAAAAATAAAATATCATTTTAAAAATTCCAATATCGTCACAAATCGCTGAAACGGAAAAAATAACTTAAACAAAAAAAAAAAAAAAAAAAATTTTAAAGAAAAATAAAATATAATTTTACACGAAAAATTCTAATATTGCCAAATATCGCTGCAACGGGAAAAAATCGCTTAAAACAGAAAAAAAAATTGTCATTAATATTGTCAAAAATCTCTGAAACGGGAAAAAATCGCTTAAACCAAAAAAAAAATTGTCAAAGAAAAATAAAATATCATTTTACACGAAAAATGGTAATATTGTCAAAAATAGATGAAACGGAAAAAATCGCTTAAAAAAATTGTCAAAGAAAAATAAATTATCATTTTACACGAAAAATTCAATATTGCCAAAAATCGCTGAAACGGAAAAAATCGCTTAAACCAAAAAAGAAATTGTCAAAGAATAATAAAATATCATTTTACACGAAAAAATTCCAATATTGTCACAAATCGCTGAAACAGAAAAAATCGCTTAAACAAAAAAAAAAAAAAAAAAAAAAAAATTTGAAAGAAAAATAAACTATAATTTTACACGAAAAATTCTAATATTGCCAAATATCGCTGCAACGGGAAAAAATCGCTTAAAACAGAAAAAAAAATTGTCATTAATATTGTCAAAAATCGCTGAAACGGAAAAAATCGCTTAAAAAAATTGTCAAAGAAAAATAAATTATCATTTTACACGAAAAATTCAATATTGCCAAAAATCGCTGAAACGGAAAAAATCGCTTAAACCAAAAAAAAAAAATTGTCAAAGAAAAATAAAATATCATTTTACACGAAAAAATATAATATTGTCAAAAATCGCTGAAACGGAAAAAATCGCTTAAACCAAAAATAAAATTTTCAAAGAAAAATAAAATATCATTTTACACGAAAAAATATAATATTGTCAAAAATCGCTGAAACGGAAAAAAATCGCTTAAAAAAATTCTCACAGAAAAATAAAATATCATTTTACACGAAAAATTCTAATATTGCCAAAAATCGCTGAAACGGAAAAAAATTGCTTAAGCCAAAAAAAATTAAAAAAAAATAAAATATTTTATTTCTTTGAAAATTTTTTTTGGTTTAAGCGATTTTTGGCAATAGTAGCATTGTTTGATTTTTTCGTTTTGTAAAATTTGGGCTTTTAAAATATAAGAGTTAGGGAACCACTGTTTTAGAAAATTACAGATTTTTGTTCTGAATTATAGAAAACAAGCTGTGAAGCTATTTGGCTTGTCTGCAGAAACTCCCAGAATATTTGGCTAGAACCGAGCCCATGACTGTTTGGTTAGCCTGGTGGCTTACGCACATTTCCACAAATTTTAGTTCTCTTTTATCCCACTATGCAGAGTGAAACTATGAATGTGCATATTATTACATCAGCTATCCCAATATGGCTGTAAAATTTTTATATTCCATATTTACGAGTGAAGTAATATTGCATTACTACATCATTGTCGTCATCAGCACCAGCGAAGACTCATCCTCTTCATCATCATCATCATCATCATCTTTGCCAATCAACATCAACATTCCCAACATGCTTTAATAATAATAATGATTTTTTAATTAACAAATTAATACACGTTTAACGCACGTTTTTGTCATAACGAAAATGAAAAACAAATAAAGGAGATAATAAAAAGTCAGCTCATTGATAGAATTGGAAGACATCAATCATTGGTGCGTGATAATAGTGCGTCACGCATGTGAATTGATTACCACAAAAAAAAAAATATAATTAAGCAAATTTAGTAAATTTAGATTTTATTTTTCAACATTATTCTTTTACGAAATAATAGATATTCATGGGTTATAGTAAGGGAAGGGAATTTACGCGCTGATTTATAGAAATAAAATAAAATGGCTTTGACAGAAATGCAAATAAGAGTGATGATATATTGGGCTATACCGAAGTTTATGTGCCCTACAATGTATCATAAAAGAAAAATTAGTATGTACCAAAAAAGTAAATAATATCCAAATATTGGATAGAGCTCTAATACACAGATCATTTCCAATGACACTGCACCAAAAAGCTTTAGCAACTGATTCTGGCAGATGGAATAAATCAACGTGAGTGTCTCTATTTTTTTTAGTTTGCGACTGAAGATATTATAAAAGGGTTTTAATTCTCCAATATTTTTTTTCAAATTAATATGAATTAGGGCTCATAACAGGCGTATACCGGCTTATGTGTATGTCCCTTTTACATGAGCGTAATGGCTAATCTCCTCAACCTTACCTAACCTAACCTAATATGAACTTATTCAGGATATTGGCCATCGTTAGGTATCACCTTATACCTTCTTTGTGACAATATGTGAATTCCGAGCCAAAAGAAGAATTTTGTATACCCTAATCTGAAGTGAGAGCATTCTGCATCGATCGAAACAAATGGTAGTCATTAGGGGTAAGGCTTCAGCGGATACTTATCCTAATGTAACACCAGAGCACCCTCCTTACTCGTTATTGTGTAGCAGAATCATCGGCGAAGTAAAATAATTAATAAAATAAAAAATGTGTACTAAGTACAGCTTCGAAAGCTTAATACACCTCATTGACACCAGAGGCGCTGCAACACTGTCTTACTAGAAACGTGCAAAAAGCAGAATTGTAAAATAATGAAGCTTTCCTCTATCTCTTCCTTCAACACCTGTCTTCTCTGTCACTATCTCGTTCCTAAAGAAGGTAACACCTAGTAACAGTAGCAAGCATTCATTGCCTGAGTGTTGTTTTTTCTTAAAAAAAAGGAGACATAGATCTTCAGCACAATCCAAAGCAGTAGATCAGTTGCCAAGCTGCTTTACTTGTAGCATTTCTAGGGAATCTATACAAGACAGTGTTTAAAAGTAATAGTCACGATCTCCCCCTTTGATTGGTATTGTCTCGCTGACTGCATTCTGGTCTAGAATACAACAGTTTGCGTTTGTGTAAAGTTCTTTAATTATATCGATTTTTTTCTTAGCTACGCCTTTACACTCGAGAGCTTTCCAAATAGCAAAGTGAGAAAGCGTGTCGAATGCGTTTTGGAAATCGATGAAGACAAGGTAAAGAAGAGATCTCCAATCCACAGACTGCTCTAAAGAGACGCGCAATCTGTTTATGTTTGTTCGCATCAAAGATCTTTGTCGTAGGAGGCACTGAGTCTGAGTTTTGTTAACCAAATTTAGAAAGGTAAAGAACCTAAAACTTGTACACTCATTCAGACCTTCTTTCTTTGGGTTGTTAATAAGCAAGCCTTCTTTAAGCTCGCTGTAGAGTTTTGTAGTGCTCCAAAGGTTTTCAGTTATGTTACACAGAAACAGAGCGCTTGTTTCAGGGTCTGCTTTCAACAGTTCTGGATTGATGTTGTCGGCTGCTCAAGTCTTATGGCTCTTAAGGGCTAGAATCGCATTCTTTATTTCTTTATTTCAGGTAAAGATTGTGGGTATTGCCATCCGTTTAGCGTTGCTGCTACAGTTCCCTACTTGCTGCGTTATATATGTACGTTTTCATTGACAGCAGGTTGTTGTAGAGGCGTGGCTGTTCGCGCGTTGAGGTTACCAGGACTCCATTTCAGGATTTGAGGGGTTTAGATGATGTATTGTCTCTGCTTTATAGTTCTTTTGTTATTCTATACTGGAATCGGGATTTGATTATTTCATCAACAGTTTGAGCGTCCTTAGGCAGGTTTTCTGCATATTTGCGTTTGTCACTACGGATTACGCGCTTTACTTCCTCATCTATGTCAGTATATTCTCTCTAAAAACTTTATTTTTGTAGACGTGTTTTTTTTTTGGCAGTTTTCCTCCTGTCATAAGGTTCCACGCGCTATCCCATATATGAGTATACACTTTTCTTTTTATTGTTCTGCATTCCATGTTATTTGTAGCAGTCATGTTTGTCAGATTCTTTACGGTTTTGAATTCCGCTAGGAGGTGTTGGTTGGATGGTTTCCACAGACTGTCTCGGTGCTTGAAGTAAAGGAAAATTTTATATGTGGTTTCTTCAGCTTTTGGAGGTAGAATCTTTTATGAGAACTTGTTGCCTGCAGCAAATAGAAGTCTAACACTTTCTGTGAGAAGGTAGTGATCACTGGAACACTCTACAATTAGTTTAACGCGAACATATAGGAGAGCGCAACTCCCGGACCTGCTAATTGCGATATGGTTCATTTACATAGTTCACGGTACGGAGACACCCAAGTAACTTTTTGAATGTTCTTATGGACGAAAATTTTTCCACCTATAAGGAGTTTGTTACACATTTTTGTGAAAAGGCTGCCGTTCTCATTTATCGTGCCCATACCAAGACTACACACAGTTCTCTCTCTTCCTCTCTCTCTCTCTCTCTGTTGAGATTGTCACTGTCAAGTTGTGCGTTAAAGTCGCCCATCAGGAGAAATATGTACATCCAAGCGGTCTAGAGAGTACTTTATGCTACCGAGATAGTGTGCACAATTCCTTTTTAGTTTGTGTATCCGCGACTTCGGTTGTACGGAGTCGAGCTACAATAATTGTGTAAGAATATGGATACAAATTTTCCAGTGCACTACGTGCCTCTCTGTAGAGTATTATTTCGACTCCACCAAAAAGTTGTTGGTCAGCGGGTTTCCTAGACTATATAAATGTAAATCCATTATTGGTTTTAAATAATGCAGATCCAGGCCATCTAGCTTTACAGAGCCGCAGGAGGATTCAGTTGTATATTTTCACCTCGCGACATACTTGTGCTAATTAAGAAGGATCTAAACTCGTCCTAACATTTCAAAAAGAGTTAATACCATTTGCAATATTATTGTGCAATAATTGATATTGTGCAATATATTATATTAACATGCGACACAATATATTAGATAAAATAATATGTTGTAAGAAAAATTGCGCCATATATATTTTTAATTTAATATATGTAGGAGTGTAAAGTGACATTAAAAATGGCAATAAAGTACTCAATAATATTGTGTAGTCTATGGGTATCATAATGTTTGGTGATTAATAGTGTTCTGATAGGTTCAAGGCCATTATGGTTTGAGTCTCTGCTATTTAAACTCTTTAAACATTGATTTTTAAGGTACGGACTGCAACATGATCATAAACGCCATATTATGTATCTAGACGACCATAGTATGATTGATTTCGAATATTTTCTAGAATCTTTTTCTCAATCACGCTTTAATGAAAATTTATTTACTATTAGAAAAAAACTCAATAAGCTGAGTTTCCCAAATAAGAAGTCAAGCGAGTGATCACTTTTTTTCGTAGTTCTTAAAACTTATTTTTGTCCTTCGGATTTTTTGTGGAATTTTGCTAACACCAGGTTTTACCCATTATTTCAATATTTGTCAAATATTTTAGTTCAACAATTCTAATTCACGGCAGTAAATAAAACGAATTTGTATGCAAATATTAAAGAAAAGCTATAAAATTTTTTGTAGTACAATTTTTGTATGGGAACGTATTGTGTTCCTAGTGTTTAATCACTAAGCGATCTTTTGTTGAAACACAAATTAGTTGTCGATATGAAAAACAAAATTGTTTTCAAAAACAATTTGGTTTTTTTAATCTTATTTTAAAAAATTCAATACATGTTACAAATTATTGGAAATTGAATACGCAATCGAATTTTTAAACCAGAAAAAAACACATGATTTTTATATTTGGAACTCTAAGCACGATTGTGATATGCAAAAACTATACAAAAATAATTGGGTGATTTATATACTATATACGAGTACATAAGTTTTGTTTTTTTTTTTGCTCGATTTTTTCCTTTTCATGTTTATGTTTTAGCTGCGTAAAAAAGAGAAATACATATAAAAAAAATTTATTGCGAAGCTTTAGTTTGTTTTTTTTCCTTTTTTGACGCATCAATGATTCTGAAAGGGTTTTACCCAGTGTTTGACATTTTTTGTGGGTTATTTATTTATTAGCAAAAAATTAAATTTGTTTTTGAAACAACTAACCCTGAGTGTTAATTTTATTAATACCAAAACTAAACAAGTTCCATGTAAATTTGGAATTTATTTTTAAAGAACCTTCACCACGATCATCGGAACCACAATGCACTACACATGGCGAATTGAAAGTAGGTGTAGGTTGGTAGGTAGGGTGGTGCCGCTCAAGCTCAAGACAAATTTAAGGATACGTCTATCATCCATTTAGAATTTCACTTACCAAAATTAACAGGATTCGAGAATCAAAATAAACTCCCTGATAAATTTCGTTTCAACTATAATAAAAAACAAGGCTACATTTACCCTGTTCAATTTCATTTCAGTTGGTACAAAGATATGCCCTCCTCCCATATATCCTTAATTCTAAAATAATAATAAAACTTCGGTAAGAACTATGCTGTCTATTCAATTTCGTTTCAAGCAGTGCAAGGACATGCCCACTTCTCATATAAACATTAAGGCCATAAAAGGAGATAAAGTTACTCTATTAAGCTTTCTTTTCGATTTCGTTTCAATCGGAGTAAGGATATGCCCAACTCCCATATATGCTTAATATTAAAAATTCAACTCAAGGCATAATTATAGTTAAAATACAGTGAAAATCAGTAACTATATTTGAAATTATATATTAAGGATCCATGCAAGGACATGACTTCCTGCCAAATGTCCTTTATTTAAAAAAAGTTGTAACAAATGCCCAGCATGCCGCAAAAACTTTTAACTTTTTCTCAGATTATATAGCAGAGCTGCTAGTGCAACGATAAGTCTATTTGTCACATATCCTTAATTTTAAAAATTTAAATTTCCTTACAATTATCAAAGGAATGCATTCAGAACTCGTAAATATTTCTAGAATAATATACTTAAGATCTTGGATAGATTATAACCAAATCTGCCCAAGGACATAAGAGCTCCCCATATATCCTTTTTTTTCAAAAATTGAATTTTAGCTAAAATTGCATTCAGTATACTTATGCATATCAAAACTATTCAAATACCTTAATAAAGTGAACAGTTAAACTTTCTGAAAAATTTTGATTGAAACGGTCTAAGGACATGATCAAATCCCATATGTCCTTGAATATCAAAATTCAATTATACATAAGCTGAGAATGCAGCGAGAATTTTAAAGTTTTTCTAAAACTACATAGCTGAGATCAGTCGTTAAAAGGACATGTCCTCTTCTCATTTATGTATCCTTAATACTAAAAATTAAATAACAGTACAAATTATTGCCATAATATAACGAAAGTTATGCTATTAAGCTTTCTATTTAATTGCGTTTCAAGGTCGGAGTAGGGATATGATCACCTCCCATATATCCTTAATATTAAAAATTCAACTTAAGCCATAATTATGGTTAAAATATGTACAGTGAAAATCTGTAACTACTTATAAAATTGTGTTCCACGTACCTCTGTAAATTTTCATAGTGATCGCAGCAAGTACATGGCTAACCCCCACATATCCTTGTTTTAAAAATTGAGTTTTAGCTATAAAAAAACATCCAGAAAGCCTCAAAAATGTTAAAGGTTTTTTAAGATTATACCGAAGAATTACCAGACAAATAAAGTTATATATAGTGAAAGGATATGGTTACCTCTCACATATTCTTAATTTTCAAAAATTAATTTTCCTTGCATTTATTAACAGAATTCAACCATAACTCGTAAATATTTCTAGAATAATATATTTACGAACTTGGATAGATTATAACTAAATCTGCCCAAGGACATAAGAGCTTCCCATATATCCTTTTTTTCAAAAATTTAATTTTAGCTAAAATTGAATTCAGTATACGTATGTATATCAAAACTATTCAAATACGTTAAAAAAGTGAACAGTTAAACTTGCTGATAAATTTTGATACAAACGGTCTAAGGACATAATCAACTCCCATATGTCGCTGGATTTCAAATTTCAATAGCTACAATTAAATGATAATGAGTGTAGGGAAGACTGTAAGCTATTTCTAAGGCTATACACTTAAGATTTGTAGCAAAGTTTACTTCTGTCTGATTTAAGGATATAATTACCTAATGTCCTTAATTTTTAATAACCACATTTCAGCTACAAAAACGATAAAAATGTAATGACAACTGATAGATATTTATCGAAATATATTATAAAGCTCCCTCTGAAATGTCATTGCAATCGGGGCGAGGATGCATCTGAGTGCCATATATCCTTAATTTTGTAATTTATATTATTAAATTAAATTTAGCTGAATGTGCTTAAAACTTTATGTGAACTGGAGGTTTTTTTTTATTTAAAGTGGCATAAGTTAATTTATAAAAAGAAATCAATATTAAATATTAAATTTTTAAAATAATTTAATATGTATGTATTTAGAGAACTAAAATTTCTTACAAATTTAATAAGATTAAGGGATGACTAAAGTCGCATTAAAGACTTAAGAGAATTTCAAAATAACCGGCTCATTTATGTATACGCCCGTATTTTCTATTCAGTTATATTCGAGTTGACAGTTTTCGGTTATTTTTATTATTTTATGTTATTAGAAACTAGAATCCTAAATCACTGGATCGATCTTCTTCATCAAATCTTCCTTAATATTGGCAGTTCTTAAGTATTTTGCATGCACAATTGTGTCTTGTAGTTTCTTTTTTTGGTATTAATTTTTTGCATTAGTATGAACCTAATCTCTTCATAATATCATATCCTGATATGAATGTGGTCTAAGCAAGCTGATTACTATTTAATAAGTGTAAGATATGAAATTTTTATAACACCTTTACGAATACAAATTAGACAATATTATGAGTCAAAAAATAAATAAATGACTTAATCCATTAATGAAGAGCAAAAGCTCATAAAAGACACCCACCCACCTTTTTTCGCTTAAGCGCTTCTTAGAAATAATAATTTTTTAATGTATCTAAAAAAAAATCCATAATGCTTGCAAAAAGACATAAAAATTTCCATAAGTGCAAAACGTTTTTTAAAATTTTACTAGATCGAAACCATCAAAGTAAAAATTAAAAAAAAAAAAAAAAAATAATTATTGGGGTTCATTTCCAAGATTTAATGTCATTAAGTGCGAGTAACAAAATTCATGTTTGACAAGCATATTAAATTTTATTTGCTCAAATCATATAATACACATTTCGACATTTGACAGAACTGAATTTGGTGCGAGTTCTAAATATGACTTTACTTGGCGGTTTAATTAAAATTCTTCTCGACACTTGTGTGTACGACATTATTACCCGGGCAAGGTGATGAATGATAATCAAGGCTTACGCGGTTAACAAACATATATTTACAAAATCTTTAAACTAATAAAAATTAAAGAAATTTTTGGTGATTTAATAGAAATTAAGTTACTCGTGTGCAAACAATATAAGAAAAGAGTCAATACCAACCACACTGTTTCTAGGGCTAAATAGTCTTGCTGAAAATCCAAATTAGAATACAGGGTGTCTTTTTTCGGGTTCACAACTTTGAGCTGGTAACACTGCTTTATTTTTATTTATTTGCGATTTAACAGCTGATAATTGCTTTTATCTTACACCCAGATAAAAAATTGGTTGGAAAATGGTTAAGCACAGGAAAAAATATTTCTACATTCAGCACCCTTAATTGCAAAAAAAAAAATTAAAATCAATTAAAAATGTAATTATTTGAATAATACTTTTTAATTAATTACATTTGTAAACAAATGTTTAATTATCTCAATCAAATATTTATTTTCACTTTAACAGGCCTATTCTGACAGAGTAATAATGGTCACCACGCTTATAATTTGTAACCAAAGTTATAAAATAAAAAAATATTGGTATTCTGACAATTTTTTTTTTTCATTACAAAAGTAAACAAAAATATTACATACACGAAAGTAGGTAACAAAAATTTATTTTAAAAATTGTTAATTTAGACTAATAAACAATGGGAGACATGCTTATTATTATTAGTCTGTTGCTGGGAAATAGAGCAAGAAGAGTTTGTTTGAAAGTCTAAGAGATACCAGCGATCCTTTCAGCATTCCTGAAACAATTTCACTGTGTGTAATTTTTTTATGTCATGGCAATATAACCATATACGAACACCACTATGTGATAAAAGACCAAAAAATAAAAAAAGACCCGTGTCTCCCAGTTTTGTCATGCAAGTCATGCACTTGTTTTTATGGGCCCCCAAGGATTTGGGGCCTTGGTGTAGTTTTTAAATTTTCTCAGGCTCATATCTTGCAAACCGTGCGGAATTTAGATTTACTCTCTGAAGCAAAGTTGTAGCTCGTGTCATAAAGAACAAAAGTTGTGAACATATAAAATCAAAAAACTTCATCTTTAAGATCAAAATCGGAAAAAGTTTAAAAAAAAATAGATTTTTTTTTTTACCTTTTATTCCTTGTTAAGGTCCATAGGTAGCAAAGCGTTCAAAATTCAAGGAAACCATCAACTACAAAATTGTACCTAAGATCTCAATAAACAACTTTTTAGAACATATAAACTTCCTAGGAATGATTCTTAACACCGTTTAGGTAGCGCTTTGGTAGCCGCAAAAGTGAAAAATGTCCAAACAAATGGCCTTGGCCGCCATATTGAGTTTTTACTGCTGCCACATCTTTAGTGATACTACCAGGATTAAGACAAATCGATTGATATGCGGTTTATATAGTATCATTTATAGTATATTTTCATCAATTTTAAATCAAGCATATTTAAGTAAATCACTTCAAAGTGTTTCCACTGAGCTTGTGAGTGATTTGTTGTTCGAATTTTCGTATTCAATTTATGCACGTGCTTTGTAAGGTGGGCGCAGCAGCTGTAATGTGAATTTTATTCACTTGTAGTTGACATTTAAAATTGATTAAATAGTCCTAATGTAATTTTTTCGAAATTGTCAGTCCCTATTGTTGGATGACCCAGGGATGGAGTTTGTAATTTTAAAAGCAACGCAGGCTTGCATACTGTAAATAGTATTTTCGACATTATTTAAAATAAATCAACTACTTTGAGGTGATTTATCCATATGCAATGTATAAATTAACATGATTTGCACAAATCATCATAATCTGTATAATATGATTGAATAAAAAGAAATCTTTTTTTTATAACTTGCCAAAAATTCTTTATATTAAAGAATTCTTTAATTTTATAATATTTTTCAACCCCTAACGGTTGAGTTGCTGTGGAATTTAGTTAAAGCCTCAACATATTTTTTTGTGTAAAATTTTCTGTAGTTTTGCGCGTAATTTATGGCACGCAAAATGCTGTTCTGGCAGCTATTGGTTTTACAGCTGACAATGTTCATGTTTCTTCTTAGACATATTCATAAGAAAAATTGTTATGTATGTATATTACACATACAGAAGTGCAATTTTTTTAATTTTTAATAAACATATACTGTCTTTTTTTTTGGAAGTTATACTACTTTAATATACAAATGCATTGATCATGGTCCTTCGAATCGGATGGCTGGAAACTCAGCCTTTTTATTAAAGTTGCAATAAAGGAGTTGATTACATTATGTATTATCAATCAAGGCTTTACGTGCGAGTCCTCAATATTTTTTCATAGCACAATCTGAATAAAGTGTCCTTTTAATTCGTTATCTGCAACAAACTATTTTTCCCTGCAATTGCTTTAGAGTTTTCTGTTGCTGCTCAGCCTCAACAGCAGTGTGGTTAGCATTACAGTGATTAAGTAGTATGTTGCAGCACAATATCCCATTTAAAGATATATGACACTCTGAAACTTTCAAAGCAACACTAGTATTTTTAGTTGAAAAAAGAAAAAATAAAAAAAAAACATATACAACAGCATTGTTGCGGCTTGGTCAATGGCCACTATGACTCTTCATTTTAATGTTTCACTTGGTACGCTCCCAGTGGGAAAAGGTAATGAATAGTAAAGGAGAAGGTAATGCATAGCATGTGTAATTTTTTATTCCAGAATTCATTAAAAGTAATGAATTATTTTAATACGTCCGAGGAATGAATTCTATAATTCATCTTACTCGTCACAAGCAAAAACTACACATTCTTCTTCTGCAGATGTGCTAAGGCACGTGGTAATCAATGTGTAATTATTGTGTTTGATCAAATTACCCTCTCGTTTCTAAGGGAATGCATTATTGCCTTGCTTTGGAAAATAATACATTATTTCTACCATTATTTAGGTAATTAATGTCTACTTTTCCAGCTGGGCTACTCCTTCGAAGACTGCCTGAGAGCGAATGATAGATAGAGAGAAAGAGAGAGAGAGAGAGAGTGAGAGAGGAAGAGCGACAAATAAAAATACAAACTATTAAAATTGTTTTATATCCTTAGAGGTTGTCTATTATTTTAAAAACAATTATAAAAGATTTTCAGCAAAATTACTTGCACAACTACAACAACGCTGTCGCAAAGTCACTATATTTCATTTGGAGTACAACACACTTCCGCAGACACACACGGACATGCACAAGCATGCTTATCAAATAGCATGCCACATCATACATTTGTTAAGCATCTTTTGTTACATGCAAACCAGATGTTGTAACTCCTTTTATTTGAAATAAAATTTATTTTCACACCAGAGTTTTTTTTTGTTTCGTTTTGTTTGGCAAGTGTGAGTACTTGGGACAAAGGACATCCGAACTTTTTAATAGTCTTCTCTGCCAACTCCGCACATTAGCTGCTAAATTTTTTTTTTTTCAATGGCCATAACTTTGTTTTTTTTGCTAACTGAAGTCCTTCTGTCTTGTAAACTAAATAAGTTTTTAATTTTTTTTAAACATGCTACAAGATGCTGCCACTGCTTCTTTTCTGTTGTTAGGATTGCACTTTTATGGGGTTCATATTTTGTTACAAAATTAGTATGTGTTCTTTTGAAGTTCTATTTAGTTTTGTGTGTTTCTTAATGTTTTCTAAATGTGTCTTCAGTTCTCAAGAGTGTTGTTTCGCCATTTTTTATTTTTTTTTTATTTTGAAAAGCTGGGAATATGATAGTTGAAGTTTAAAGGAACAACAATGAAGGATAAAAAACTAGCGCAAATAAAGAAATCTTATTTTTTTTAATATAAGCCATACGGTCGTTTTTAATAAGTATTTTTTATAGGTGTATATGTTTTCACCACATTTAAAAATGCTTTTGAAAAAAGTTTCTAAAAAATATTTCATTGCTGCTGTAGAACGCAGCGTAGAGGAAGACCCGAATCCTTCAACCGTTCATCAATTGCCTAGAGGAAGAACCTAATCAGTTCATCCGATATGATGACTAACTTCTTCGTTCATCAATTGAACAACCATGATGTGTAGGAGGAGCTGTGGTTTCAACAAGACGGCACAACATGTTACAAAGCTCGTGCCACAATTGATTTCTTGAAGGAAACGTTTGGTAACCGCATAGTTTCACGTTTCGAACCCGTGAATTATCCTCCAAGGTCGTGCGATTTAACGCAGCTAGACAATTTTTTGTGGGGATATGTAAAGTCACCATAAGCCCGAAACGATTGGCCAGCTAGAGGGCAACATTCAGCGCATTATTGCCGATATACGGGCACACTTGTTGGAAAAAAACCATCGAAAATTGGACCCCCAGATTAGACTACGTTCGAGCCAGCCGTGGCTTGGCGGTCATATGCCAGAAGTCATATTTAAATTAGAATGCCTGAAGATTATCTTTCGAATAAAGTAAATTTCATGACCATTTAAAAAATTCATCTTTATTTTATTCAATTTCAAAGTTCCATACCTCTATAAAAACACCCTTTATATACATATACATAAATATATATTTTTTAATTATTATTTATTTGTTATTTTTTCTAGCTGCTGCTCGCTATAGAAAGAAGTTACTGATTTTACTACAATTTTCGAAAATTGAGTTTTCATCATATTTCGACGTTTTGAGGTTTTGGGAGTCGGTCGATTCTGACTATTTTCGACATGATGCCCGTATGTATGTATGCATGTGCGTGCGTGAACATCTTATAACTTAAGAAGTGTTTAACGGATTGGAGGCAAATTTGACGCATTCGCAAGATGTTGAGCTCACTTAGATGTCGTAAGATAGCGATTCGATTCTGTTTGGTAGATATCGAAAATTTTCAATAATAAAATAGTTTTATTTTTAAAGAATTTTAAACTACTAAAGACCGTGATACACTATCATACAAAGTCGTGCGATCTACGAAAAAATACAACCCTGGTATGATGAAGTTTATGAAAATGTTCAAAAGACAATAACAATTCATCACACCAGGGTTGTACTTTTTCGTAGATCGCACGACTTTGTATGATAGTGAGTCATGGCCTTAAGCCGCTCAACTTCAAAATATAATCAAATCTTAAACCCAAAAACACTAAAATCGCGTGATTTGTTCGAGATATAACGTAGACGAAAGATTTCTTTTTCTTATAATTTTTCTTATAACTTCAGAAGTCTTCGTCAAATCGATTTTCGACATTCACTGATTTTCATAGACTTGAAAAGTGTGTCGGGTGTCGCAAATGTAATCAAAATCTGTAGCTCATCGGGAAGTTTCATGGAAGGCCTGTAAGGTCAACCAATTCAATTATTATTATTATTATTATTATTATTATTATTTTTTTTTTTTGAGAAAGTCTACATACATATTTATTTATTTATTTATAAATAAATATTTACTTACTTATAAATAAATAAATATGTGAACTTTATATGCTGTGCTAGAGTGTTGCCCACATGTGTATTCTCATTACAATCTACTTCATTAAAATGTAATTTTGGTGAGTAAGTTTTCTGTGCTTTCTCCACTCTAAAGCCAAAAAACTGCATCAATCTCTTAAGGTTAACTATGTAACTATGTATATACATAAGTACGAGTATATTTTTTGTAGTCTTCTGCAAAACTAAGGTAGAGCGTGTAAAACTAACTTGGAATTACACGAAACTAGTTACAGTGCGTTCATATAACATTCAGCAAAGCTAAGTAAACTTGAAATAACTAAAATTAACTTTCTTCAAGACTAATGTAAAGTTGATTAAAATTATACTCATAAGCCCTAGAGAATTTTTAAGCAAAATTAATGTTATTTAACTGAAAACTTAAACTCACAGACTAATAAGTTTTAGTAATTAAATGAATTTTAATTTAAATATTTAAATTATAGAACTTAAATTAAATTAAAACCAAGACTAAGAGAAATCAATTTTTGAGCAATATTAAACAAATATTTGCATAATCTACAAAAATAAGAAGGGAAAAAAATTAAAAAAATGGCCTTATCAATTGCCATTCATACTCACTCGTATGCTGAAGTGCTAAGTCATCATTGAAAGAAAAGAGTGCAAGATACAACAACAACAACATCAACAACAACAACAGCAAACCATTTTTTATGTGCATGTGCATGTATTCGTGCATTAACTCCTTGTGCTTAGTTGCTTGTCAGCTCATGAGAAATGAGAGTCGAGATTTCCATAGTTAGCACGGTTGGATAAACTGCATACTATTTATAATATAAAAAATATGATTTAAGAAATGGGGAAAATAATGTACGCAGAACTCTAAAGTCATTCAAAATTATCGGCAATGTTCTGTAAACCGATCGATTTGAAATCGCACGATTTTAGAAAATTAACTGCGACAATAGAAATATTTTTTAGATTTTTTTTTTTTTTTTCATATAATTATTTATTGTATCTTCATAGATTTTTTTAAATTTTTTTTTATTTGAAATACCGAAGTATATTTATTTGACATAAAGTCTTTATTTATTTAATTTGAAAATTTGCTTGTTTTTATGGTTTAGCAATTGTCTATATGCATTTCGTTCCTGCTTTTGGAACTCGTCAGTAGACTTCAACCCAAAAAACTTTTGAATTTAGTTGACAAACTTCGTATGTTTATAGTAAGACTCTTAATACTATATTGAGAATCACAGTATACAAACATAATAAGTTTGAAAGCTTCAAACAAACATTTTTACAAAACAAGCATCTTTATTCGATTGTCTATCTATTTTATTTTCCATCACCTTTTTACCATTAGCTGCCACATTGGGCAACAATAAAAGTATTAAAAAGCAAAAAGAAAAATAAAACATTTATTTTCATATTTGAAATACCGAAGTATATTTATTTGACATAAAGTCTTTATTTATTTAATTTGATAGACAATCGAATAAAGATGCTTGTTTTGTAAAAATGTTTGTTTGAAGCTTTCAAACTTATTATGTTTGTATACTGTGATTCTCAATATAGTATTAAGAGTCTTACTATAAACATACGAAGTTTGTCAACTAAATTCAAAAATTTTTTGGGTTGAAGTCTACTGACGAGTTCCAAAAGCAGGAACGAAATGCATATAGACAATTGCTAAACCATAAAAACAAGCAAATTTTCAAATTAAATTTTTTTTTATTATATAAATTCTCAAATATCATATCTTAAAGAAAATTATAGTGTATGATTTTAAACATATCTGCAGGACCATTATTAATTTTTTGAAAACGAGAAATTTACTCGGATATGGTTTACAGAACAGTGCTGTATGGATCTTTTTAAACACAAAATTTATTTACTATGCAACTCCAAAAGTCTTAAGACCTTATTTATAAAAAATATTTTTGATTTATAAGAGGCTTGTAAGACAGGCTTTCATACAAAAATTGTTCTATAAACGCTTTATAAAAGCGATTAAAATTATTTTTAATAAAAAAGGCTGCTAAAATATTTAAAAAATCTGAAACATAATAAATTATGAAATCTATAAAGCACTGCTGACTTAAAACTACCAGCTCTGCATTAACGTTTGTTTGCACATTGAACCTCTTAAAACTTAAAAATGAATTAAATGTTCATTTTGCTAATTACTTTACTCTCTATGTTTTCTAACACACAAACCCTATACTAACTTTATAAAGCATACGAGAGTGTAATGGCAATTTTACATATAGATTATATATTTTTATTTTTGGAAAAAATAATATAGTAGATGTGGCAAGAACATTTTCATTTCCTTTATGAAGTGTTTTCTTCTCGTACACTTAAGTTTTCAATTGCTTTTAGCTACTTGACTGCTGATGTTCCAATACTCTTTATATAAAATATACGAATATCTCATACTCATTTATTATGTATGTATATGTATATCATTTCATTGGTAAAATAAAAATTGATGCTGATGCTACGGTGCAACATTTGTTTTAGCTGTGTTGCAAATTAAGGAAAAAGTTGTGAGTTAGAAATAAAGAACAGAAAAGTTCAAGCTTAAGAAAAACAAGAAACTCATCACACTGATTGAGCTTGCAACAAGAAGAGTCCAATCTTACACTTTTCAAAACAAAAAAAAAAAAAAAAAAAAAAAAAAAAATTGGGATAATGTTGAGCTCATCCCTAGAACTTCCCGTTAATTTCAAGCTCCCAGCGCTGGAAAATCAGTGGAATTTTGAAGTAATTAAAAAAAATGTAAAATCTTCCACAACAAGATCGCTCGCATCATTTAACCGGTTTAGATCAAATTTCAAGCTCCCAGCGCTGGAAAATCAGTGGAATTTTGAAGTAATTAAAAAAAATGTAAAATCTTCCACAACAAGATCGCTCGCATCATTTAACCGGTTTAGATCAAATTTGTGGTATGGGACGCAGTTTTTCAACTCCAAAATCAATTTGACAAGAAATTTTAGAGTTATTAAAGTAAAGCGCCTTTTTTTTCGAAATTTTTCCTCCAGTTTTCCAGTCGACGTTGTTTTTTGATTTTAGAAAATATCGACCAAGTAGTTGATAAATTATTAAATTTTTTTTTTTAAGAAAAAAATTTTCGAAAATTCTCAAAATCTAAAAACAGTCAGAATAAACCCCCGCCCCCCTTCCCAAAACACAAAACGTGCAGATCTGATGAAAATCAGTGGAATCAGTAACTTTCAAAAGTCTGTGAAATCAGTAACTTCAATAACATCAGAGCGCTCTCCTTCGTCGGCATTGTGTAGCAGAATCATCGGCAAAGTAAAATAGCCAATAAAATGGTTCTAAGCACAGCATCGAAATTTAATACGCCTCATTGACAGCAGAGGCGCAGCAAAATAGCATCATTAAAAACGTGCAAAAAAGCAGAGGTGTAAAAGAATGAAGCTTTCCTCTATCCCTTCCTTCACTACCAGTCTCGGGCATTCCCTGTTTTTTTTTTGAATTTCCCACCTCTTAACTGATAAGGCAACACAGCTCAGGAGTCAACTGGCAACTGTCAGTTGACTCCTGTCAAAATTTTGACAAGCTGCATCAAGGCAAATTCATATAAGGTATACTCAGCTCAATTCGCTTTGAGAAATTTATACTTTAAATGTCAAAAAAATTTAGTTGACATCCAACGTATATGCAAATTACAAGGGGCCAAAATAGTCACCTGATCGGTTGCGACCGTCTAGTATGGATACGCCTTGAGCTGCATCAATTAATTGGATAGCCATTGATAGCAGACTGCCGCCGTGAATTTCGTGTGCTCATTAAGCATGAGCCATGACTCAAACCAAGGCTAAGCTTGATAAAAACTATTAGGACTCTTCACAATCAATTTCAATGGTAAAAATATGGTTTACTGAATTTCATTGTGGCCTTACAAACGCGAAAGATTCCGAATATTCTGAACGCCCAGTTGAGATCTCTACACCCGAAACAATTGAAAGAATTCACGACATGGTGTTGATTGTTCGGAGATCGAGGGTGAGAGAGATTGTGGAATCCATAGATATCTCACATGGCTCATTGGCTTCAATTTTGAATGATCACTTGGGTATGAACTAGCTTTCTGCTCCACCACAAGCGCAAAAGCATGAAAGGGAGTCCAATATGTCTACTGAACCCTGCCATTTTAATGTTTACACTTGCTGCTACAAGCTAAAAGTTTCTATTCCCTATAAATGAAACATCGATGGCATTAAAAAATAAAGCAAAACTTTATGTTCAGCTTAAGAGTAGGAGTTTGTGGCAATTTGTTGTTTTCCTACATTTACATATTTACATGCATTTACATAAATTTATTTAGTCGTATAGCCGCATATAAATATGTGTATAAATATATGTGCACTTGGTGTATAAATTTCAATGTTGAAAATTGATTAGAAAATGTTTACTAAGCACTTCAAAATATTCTCAACGTTTATAGTCTATAATATTTATAATGATGACGAAGAGCAGAGAATGATATCAATATACTACACAAATATATACTCGTATCTATATTTATTACATGAATTACTGCAGAAATTTTGCTTTAAAAATTTTAATTTATTAAATACCAGCTGAGCCTGGCAATATATCGTCAGCCCATTATTGCTTTGACCCACCGACAATTTAAAAAAAATATAAGTTATTAGTCCTTACTGAATCCAAAACATGTTTCTGAGATATTTAGCATTCATTTTGCCCCATTCCAACTATTTTAAGTTTTAATAAGTATTGGACATGTCACAGTTTGGCGTTTGTTCCAAATTCTTCATACAAAAACATGCAAAGTAAAGTTAACTCTTGTTTTGCTTCATTTCTATAAGAAACGAATAATAGAAAAAGACGGTGCCGTAAGAAAAATTCAACGGCGGCTGTTAAGCAAAAACATCATCACACAGATGCAGCCGCCGATTAAATGTTTTAATATAAACTTATTAAACACTAAAATAAAATAAAATAAACCTTAATTATGCATGTTTGAGTATAACAGAAATCATTTAATTTCATTCTTTATATTAAATACACTTCAATTACTTGTTTTTTTGTGTAAGTGTGTAAGCGGATCAATAGTTAAAAATATTACGGCGGCGGCTTCTTGGTCGGCATTAAACGCTCGACTAATTTCTCTAGACAGCAAGAAAAATAAACGAAACAACAAAATTCTCAATTCACAGCACTAAATTATACGTATGGAGCACAAAAAGCTGCTTTTTGAAAATAAATTAAGAAAAGTGGTGTATGCGCCACAAACATTATTATTATATTATTATAAACTTTATTCGTGAAAGTTCACTAAAATTTACACATTTTTTCGAAACATGTGTCGTAAGCAATGGTGAAAGGATAAAAAAAATTCTATCGGGTATACTTTTAGAAAAGTTTATATAAACCTTCTTTGTAGTTTTCCTGCATTCCGACTTTTTGGCATATGCTCCAAACCAATAACGGCCTGACGATATAATAAATTTAAGGATGAATGAATAGAAAGAAAAGCAAACAAGATCTTATGCGTATTAGTAATATTTCCAGAAACGGATTTCAACATCATTTATACGGGTTAAAACCATCTAACAATATTCCATTTCGTTCGCAAACCAGGATTAAATTTAGGAGTCACAGAAATCTAGAAATTTTTAGTGAATGAAATCAAAATTAATTAACAAAATGAATAACTGCAAAATGAGTAATGATATTTTCTGAGCTAATTTGCTTTAATAGTAATAAAACTAGCAAACTTACAAGGCTCTTTGTGTGCGCTAATTTTTCTATTGTTAAAAAAAAAATGTGATTTTATTAAAGTATAAAGTGTATGCATTTTTCAAATTCAAATTCACCAGTTAAACTTTTTTTTATTCGTGGTCTTCTCACTTACCACCTCCTCAATTGTTTTGCTATTTGCATTTATTTTTCATTCATTTATTTATTTTATTTGTTTGTTTCAGTCCATGATTAAAAACCACTAAAACCTGTATGCAGTACAACCGAACCTTCTAGTCCCATTATGTTCTGTGACAGTGACACTTTATTTGCGTGACATTAGAATATATCTGTGGCTTTAAAGTTGTGGCAAGGAAAATACAATTTTTTTTGTCTGTGTGCTAAAATAGATGTAAACTTTTTTTAAACTATATTGTACGTGGTATTAAGCAACAAACGTAAGGCTAAAAAAAATACAATAGAATATTTACAAGATTGGAAATCATTATCGGCCTAGCCGAATATGAAGAGCTATTAAAGGTGAGTAACTGTGCAAAAAAGGACTTCTTAGAATCCGTTTTTTTTAATGATATTTTTTTAAAAAGTGCATTTTTTAAAAGGTAATTTCGTTAAAAACTACTTTTTTCAATAGGTACTTTTTTGAAAAGGTACTTTTTTTAAAAGGCACTTTTTTGAAAAGGTATTTTTTTGAAGGGCACTTTTTTAAAAAGTACTTTTATTAAACGGTACTGTTTTTAAAAGGAACTCTTTTGAAAAGGTTCTTTTTTTTAAAGGGTACTTGTTTAATAGGTATTTTTTTAAAGGTAATTCTTTAGAGGTACTTTTTACGAAAGATGCTTTGTATTAATGTTACTTTTTAAAATATACTTTTTTTAAAAGGTATTTCTTTTAAAAGGTACTTTTTTTAAAAGGCACTTTTGGTGCTTTTATTAAACGGTACTGTTTTTAAAAGGTACTTTTTTTTAAAAGGAACTCTTTTGAAAAGGTAATTTGGCTTAAAAGGCGATACGAACATTAGCCTGTGCAATTCATTAAATATAGAAACAAATGCAGTTCGAATAATAATAATTAAATTAACTAAGGTTCTTTTTTTTGTTTAATAGTTATTTTTTTAAAACTTCTTTAGAGGTACATACTTTTTACGAAACATGCTTTGTATTAATGTTACTTTTTAAAATGTACTTTTTTTAAAAGGCACTTCTTTTAAAATGTCCTTTTTTTAAAAGATACTTTTTTTAAAAGGAACTTTTTTTGAAAAGGTTATTTTTTTGAAGGGCACTTTTTAATAGGTACTTTTTTTTAAAGTACTTATGTAGAGGTACTTTTTACGAAAGGTGCTTATTTTAAAAGGTACTTTTTTTAAAAAGCACTTTTTTGAAGAGGTACTATTTTTAAAAGGTACTTTTTTCGAAAGGTACTTTTTTTAAAAGGTACTTTTTTTAAAAGGTACTTTTTTTTAAAAGGTCCTTTTTTTTAAAGGTTCTTTTTTTAAAAGGTACTTGTTTTAAAAGGTACTTTTTTTTAAAGGTACTTTTTTTAAAAGTACTTTAGAGGCACTTTTTAAGGAAGGTGCTTTGTATGAAAGGTACTTTTTTAAAAGGTAATTTTTGGAAAGTCAATTTTTTAAAAAGGTATTTTTTTTGAAAGGTAATTTTTTTAAAAGGTATTTTTTTTTTAAAAAGGTACTTTAAAAAAGGGTAAGTTTTTTAAAAACAACTTACGTAAAAATATTTATGAAAGTACTTATTTTAAAATGTATTTAGTTTAAAAAAACTATTTTGTAAAAGTACATTTTTAAAAGGACTTTTCTTTTAAGATACTTTTTGTAAAATACTTTTTAATAGATTCTTATTTTAATTTGTTTTTGTATTCAAAGTTACTTATTTTAAAAGTGACTGTTTTTGAAAGATGATATTTTTTAAAGCGCACATTTGTAAGACGTAATTTTTTTTAAAAGGTACCTTTCTTGGAAGATTTTTTTTTTAAATTTTGTTTGTTTTTAAATGGTACTTTTCTAAAAACAACTTTTAAAAAATTTAGTTTTTTAAAAAGTACTTTTCTTGAAACTGCTTCTTTAGAAAATAATTTTTCAAAAGATATTGTTTGTTAAAGTTCTTTTCTTAAAAGTTTATTTTTAAATTGCTTTGTTAATTCAGTTTTTTTTTTAATTATGAAATGTATCTTTTTGTAAATACTTTTTTTAAAAATTACTTTTCTAAAATATCCGTTTTTAAAAGTTACCTTTGAAAAAAGTACTCATTTTTAAAGCAGCTTTTGCAAAAGGTACTTTTTTTAAAAAAGTACTTTTACAAAAACGTACTTTAAAATACGTATAGTACTTTCTCATAAAGATACTTCAAAAAATAATAATTTTCAACAAGGTACTTTGAAAAAGTACTTTCTCAAAAAGGTACTTTAAAAAATAATAATTTTCAAGAAGGTACTGTAAAAACAGTACTAATTCAAAAAGATACTTTTTTAAAATGTATGAGCACAATATTTTAAATTATATTTGTTTTTGTATACTTTTTACCTTTTTCAAGGTGCTTTTTAAACTGGTACTTTTTTTAAAGGTACTTTTTAAAACTTTTATTTGGAAGGGCACTTTCATAAAAAGTATTTTCAAAAAAGGTAATTTTTGTAAAAGCTATTTTTTAGGAGGTACTTTTTCAAATTGCACTTCTTCAAAATTTACTTTTTCAATGTACTTTTTTGAAATGAAATTTTGTTGACGGCAGGTATTTTAAATATTGCTTTTTAAACATTTTTTGATTTTTTAAATATTGCTTTTTTAAAACGCATGCACTTTTTTAAAAAAATACTTATTAAAAAAATAAAATAACTTTTTTTAAATATACATATATGTGACAGCGCATAGAGAAAGGCACCTAAGGGTAAAAAAATCAATTTTCACTTTTTTTTTTTTTTTGATGTGGACAACATCTGAGCATCGAATGAGACCGATCCCATGCCCCAAAAGTGTTCCCTCCCAGAGATATGCGCGTTTTATGAAATCGAAGGTACACCAAAGATACACGTATTTAAATCTTTAAAATGGCTCTCCTGAACAAAACCGGTTTTTACCCTTAGGTCCCTTTCTATTTTGCGCGTCACATATGTATATGTATGTATTTTTTTAATATGAATGTTATTTCTCCTATAAATACTTAAAAAAAATTACCACCCCTATCGTGATCATTTTTGAGCTTGAAATATTTTCCTTTTTCCCAAACCTGAATATCCTTCCTCCGAAATGTAAAAGGTTCTATTAGAAATTTCAGAATTTAGTCCTGGATTTTACAAACAATTTGACTAAGTCAGCATACACAGCAAACCTTGCGCAGCTGAGGGAAACAAAAAAGTTTTGGAAAACTAAATTTATTTATTACTGACACTATCTCAATGGCCTTATGCAATGTTTTCAAAACACATTCGCATGTGCTGGTATGAGTCGTATGCATGTAAATGTCCTTAAATAAACGTACAATAATACAGAAATAAACATGTGTAAAAAGGAAATTGTAAACAAAATTGCCTGGAAAGCCAAACGGCAGTAAGAAAAAAAAATACACACACACTTGAAAAATGTAATAAAATTTGAAATGGTTAAAAAAGGGGTCGGTCAACTAAACTAACTGGGCAGAGAGAGAAAAAAAACCTTGATAGTTAGTTTGATTGTGGCTGAGAAATACAATTTATTTTATGGTCAAACGAAACAATCAATTTCAAACATTTAAGTTTAAAGTTTTTTCATTTTTTTCCTTCAAATTAACAAAACATTTTCAAAATCAAATCTCACATTTAAAATGTCAAAGTTAAAGTTGCCTTTAACAAATTAATAAATATACTACATACATATATATATATATATTTTTTTTAAATGTCCTATGGTTAACCTAATGGCTTCTAACTAAGCTTTTGCCTTCATTCGATTCTTTTATTTTTATACGTAAATTGCAATTATTTAATATGTCTCCAACTAGGCGTAAAATCATTTAAATGGATATTAAAAATAATTTTAATGTCTGCTTAGCAATTAAATGCCAACAACCATTTAAAGCTTTGCAAAACCAACAATCATCAGGTAATTGCCAGAAAATTTACTGCTGCAACAAATGATAATTGCTTACAGAAAATAAAACAGCCAACACCAACTTGAACACCAACAAAAATTTTCCTAAGTGCGAGTGAGTGAGTATTTTTCAAAAGGAAATGATAGCAACAAAAATAACTTCAAAGTGCCAATTACTTTGGAAATCACATTCATGCTGAATGGAAATAAAGTGAAAAAAAAATAAAGATATAGAAGAAAAGTAAGTAGTAAGTATATCGCAATAAAATAAAGTTTCATAAGAAGTCAAGGGAAAAAGAGGAAGGAAATAATTTCAGGTTTTTAATTTTAATGATGCGCTAAATTTTAAAGTTAACAACAGTGGGCTTAAAGCTAAAAACTAAAGATAACCTTAGCTCAAGTGCTATTTAGGTTAGAAAAAATGCCACAGGCTCAACCTACGCTAGAACAAATTTCATCCCGGACCAAATTGACTATCACGCTTCAAGACCACTCTTCGAAAGGAAATTTTGCTAGATCTATCCAAGAAAACCTTCCCATAGCTTCTGGAGGTCTCCTTTTAAATAAGGATGGCTGCAAAAATAGGAAAAAGTGGTGGAAGTGTCTATATTGTCTTTATTGGAGAGCACAAATTTCATTCCTGATATAATTGATTAATCGTAAACCATACCCTCTGGTGTTCTTCTCATATGCTTTTGACTTCAAAAGGAGGAAGAGGTTTCGTGAAGGTGTCTATATTGAAGAATTCGGGGTAAACATGTTCTGTCGATTCCCGAATGAATTTATCATACTCCAAATAGAAATATCTGGCATCAAGAGAACATTAAGGTTTTATCTAGTATTAGGAGAGATTATCTTCACTTTGCTCGATCATTGGCTAGGATCTTTACTTGGTTCCATTTCATTGGTTAAGATCTTTACTTAGTTCGATTTCATATATCGATATCTGCATTCGCCATTTGGCTATTCTTCATCAATTATTTCGAGGTCTCTCAGGTTTTCTACGGGCCTACAGATTTCAGGCCAGTGCATTTCTTGCAATGTTTACAGTTGGCCATACCCTGCACAAAATTTGGTGAAAATTAATCCAAACGTACTTGTCCTATGACTTGAGAAACTGGGAGTATTACCAGAAGCAGGGAGTAATGAATGGGGGAAAAAGACATATCTTAGAAATGGTTACATATTCATGATGTATATCGTCTTCATCTTTTTTCAATTTAATTGGGAATCGCTCTAGTACTATAGTAGACAAACACTGAACAAGTTCGATGTGGTTGGATCCAGCACCTATCAAATAGTATAAATATAATGTTAATTGTTCCCTCCAATGATACCGCCAAACCACTCTGGAGCCAGTCCCGTAACTATACACAGTTAGATATTAACCTAAGCTTAACTTGTGTTTATACTTTTGAAATATGAGTGTCCCTGTGGTCGAGTGGATAGTGTGGAAGCCTGTGATGCCGAAGGTTCGAATTCCAAAAATATCTGCTTAAAAATATAATATAATTGCATTTGTAAAAATTTAAAAAAAATATAAGTTTTAACTGTTACAGTTAAGTGTCAGAATGACATTTTTAAATAATTTATATTATTCTATACCGATTAAGTTCTTACGAGATAGTTCAGTGACAAGCCACAAGTATCAATTAACCCCATCCTAACATAACAATATCGATCAGCTTTTTCCTACCATTGCAGTCGGCTAACTGAGCCTTAACGCTTACAAAAGAAGAAAGTAAAGTTGATTTTGTCATTCTGGTTAGCCTGCAACATATCTAGTTCTCGTTTTCTAACAGACTTGCAAGATATTTGAAAGCGTAAGACGCTCGCCATTTATTTTCTATAAAATTTGTTCGTTTTCAAACAGTGTACATCTCTAGAAATTTATTATTCGCCATATTGTCATAATTATATTATAAGTGAAATTTATTTGCTGGTGGTTAAGCGATGCCTATATGCATTTCATTGTTGCTTTAACAAATCGTCAGTAGACTTCAACCACACATTTTGAACAGTCACAAAACTCTTAGCTTATGCACAAACTTCAAAAAACTAGTTGCTTTTGTGATTTTCAAAAATATTATTGTTTGTGAATTCTCAAATAGTTTTTGGAAGTTTGTGCATAAGATAAGAGGTTTGTGGCGGTTCAAAATGTGTGGTTGCAGTCTACTGACGATTTGTTAAAGCAACAATGAAATGCATATAGAAATCGCTTAACCACCAGCAAATAATTGTCACTTTAGTGTTCATCCCTTTTACCTTTAAAGCCATTTACATCACATACATACATGCATATACTTACTATACGTATACATACATACAAGTTTATGTGCAAATTTTAAGATTCTTTCCATTTTGTATTAAAAAAAAGTATTAGTCTCTTTTCCAAAGATCATTTATAAAATATTTCCTTTTTGCTGTGCTTTTTTTTTTGTTAAAATGCAAGAAATGAAAACACTTAACCAACAAAAATGGGCTTTTTAGTGAGTGAAAAAATTTAACAAGAATATTTAAAAGGACATTTCCTTTTATTGCTATAGAAATGTTAAGACATTTTTTTTAGCAAAAAAAAAAAAAAAAAGCAAAAGATTGAAATTTGTTGGCAACACAAAAAATTCCAGCAAAACACACACACACACACATGCATAAAAATATAGCTTTTTGGAAATGTCTTTATAAAAAAGTATGTTGGTGTGATGGCGGCTGGCCCTACAGAAAATTGTCCACAAAAAATAAAGCAAATTGCTTTTACTAACTGCATCATTGAATTTACGAGTATAACAGCAACAAAGTACCAGCAGCATCATCAGCAACGTCATCATCATTATCATTCATTTAGTACACAGATGACTACTACACATAAGATGGAGAAAAACGAAGAAAAGGAATAAATATCTGGAGGGAGATCTCAGCAGGTCATAACCATTTGCCAAGTTTTCTTGTGTATGTAACATTTGTATTTCTTTATTGTGTTGTGTCAAAGCCACTTCAATTAACAGACTTTCACCCGAAAAAAAAGCAAAATAAAATAAACATTTCCGATGGTTCTTAATTTTTTTTGTTGCATGAATTGCATGTACATACATGTGTATGGGTATGTGTGTGTGTGTGACACATCCATACCCTGTCGGAGAATGTGTGGTTGACTACAGAAATAGTTAACTTATAGTTAACTTTTCTTAGACTGACTAAAAGCTAACTGCAATGTCATCTAGTACAAATCCAAAATTAATTCTTAAGTTGAGTACGTAATAGAATTTGGTGAGAGCCAACAAATTTATTCTCAGCTACTTTGAAACTCATTTCAGTTTTATATTAACATTTTGCTGTTATTATTTTAGATGGTACCTTGGCTGTGTAGTTAGCGCGTTGAGTACACAACGTGTGATGATACATGTTCGAACCCCAGGAAAATTTTTTAAATTTACTGACTACCAGGTGATTTAAAAAAGCCAACTTTTAGTTAGCTGAAAGTAATGCAGAGTGAGACAATTGACTACCGCCTAGGACATCGCAATGTTAAAATAGTCAGTTGATTACATTGAAAAGTAATCCAAGTGTCAGTCAGTACTAGTTGCGAAATAGTTAGCTTAAAGTTAGTTTAAAGTTAACTGAATTTCCGATGGGGTACTTTAGTTGAGTCAGTGTTTTCTTTTTTTAATTCATTACTTTCAAAAATAGCACTTTTGTTGAAATGAAGACATTATTTCCCAAACTACGAGTTTGTATGAGAGTTTTTTATTCACCTCTATAAAATCATTTACACTTTGTGTTGATATTTTAACATTGTGACAGTAGAACATGTATGGACAATAGAACTTCCGCTTCCGCTTTTCTTTGTGCTTTTTTATTTTTAGTTTTTTTGGGACTCTTTAATTATTAAACGAACAAGAATTGATTGAGATTAAATTTGTCATAAGAGATTTTACATAAAACAGCTGATCATATCCCTTTAAATCAGAGATAAGCAAAAGACCGCCCGTGGGCACTTCGTTATGCTCCTTTTTACACATACATTCATACAAGCATGTATTTTACTCTCTTTTATATTATATATGTATGTGTTTGCCTGACTTTGCTTTAAATGCACTTTAGTGTTGTACTTATTGCTGGTGTTTAAGTTGAATTTCGAGTTTTGAAACCTTGCAAACCTTGTATGCAAGGCCTTAGGCTATCATCTTAACAAGTGGGCGTGGTCACGCCCATAAAATGTTAGCCTTATGTTTCATATACTTCGGCTTAGCAGATTTAAATCTATTATTTACGTATTTCGTATCAGCCGTTTACTACAAAAGTTAACATGAATGATAAGCGCTGCTCACAACAAAATTTTGAGTTTAAAATAGTGGGCGGTTTAACGCCTGAAACTTTATACACAAGTGGCTGTAGATGAGTGAGCCAATGGACAAATCTTAAAACCCAGAAGTTTTATCCGGTGGGCTAAGCCACACCCTTAAAACTCAAATTGTCACTAGAGAGCTGAAGTTTGATACACATATAAATCTAAATCGGATATCACTAAGAAAAATCTAAAAACCTGTAAGTTTCAATCAAGGGGCGTTTAAGATCGATCGATATTAATATTATACTGTTGTAGAGAGCTGACATTTTGTAGACCAAAAGGCCTATTTGAGTTACCAATCAGAAAAATCGGAAATCCAAAAATTAAAGCACAAAGTACTTTATTGAAACTTGGCAGGCACGCAACGCCATAATTTTGCGTTTTCAAAAGTGTCCATATCCTTCTGTTTTATGTACTTCGGCTAAGCAGACTTTAATATGTTAACATATATATTTAGAAAAGTAGGCGAGGTCACGCCCACTAAAATCAACGCTATATTTAACATATTTCTATCCAGACGACTCTTACGAAATGTCGTACATGCTAAGGGCCCTTGTAATGAACAATAGTGCATTTTTAAGGTGAACAATCCCATCACCCATCACACCCTGCCCTTTTCAATTGGCGCAGTGATCATGAATATAAATAAAACAGACAAGAAATTTTAAGTTTAAAAAGATTTACTGTAAAAAATTTTCAAAAAGCAGTCAGATCCTCACAAAAATATAAATGTGAAAAAATGCCAAGTTCCTATCTAAAATTTCGGAAATTAAAAGCAGTGAGATAACATTTTCTTTACCAAGTTCTCTTCTGCATTATACAAATTTGTAATCGTCAGGTTGTCATTTCATTTCTAAGCAACCTACTTTTTACAATGGAAATTATTTTATATTTTGTAAATGAATATCTTAAAGTTATGGAACTACTTATACAAACTGAAGAAGTGCTTTGAAATCAAGTTGTTATATAACAGGTGAGCCAAAAGAAATCACCCTATTGGAAGATGCTCTTCTTTTTGTAAATGGCGGCTAATGCCAAATCTGTATTGATATTTGTGAACTAGACAGATTTAGAATATAAGTGAACAAGCCATGGAGCGATACACTCCCCAAGAACGCGGAATAATCGTGTCTATTTTTTCCGGGTCGCCTCATCTCTCGTTTTGGCGATTTGCACTTGCCCGCAAAAGTTCCAGACTTTTTCTGTGTGATTTTTTGAAGTCGAGCAAGCCCGAGACCCTGGAAGCCTTCAAGAACAACATTCGGCACGAGTGCGAGAATCTGTCGCCCGAAGTTCTCGCCGAAGTGATGAAAAATGCCATAAAACGAGCCCGTATAGCAATCAATTGTACGGCGCCCATTTGGCCGATATCATCTTTTCGACCTGACCAATGAAATTCTAAAGGTTCAAATAAATATAATCAAAAAACAGAAACGAATTTTTCATTTAGAAAAAAAAAATGAGAGCCAAACAACAAACAACGGATGACTTCTTTTGGTCCACCTTGTTGCCCAAAAACACATTATAAACTAAACCTTTTTTAATCGGCAGAAAGATGTCAGTCATATCACCTATTTTCTCCTCTCAGAGGGCAATGAAAATATTTCCGTTGTTTTACGAGCAAAAATTTCTCATTCTCCCAAATTTTTTTATTGTTTTTGCGGCTGCGTCCATTTTTAAATTGAAAATGTTTCAAACGGTATTTATTTTTATTAACTGACATAAACAATATCAGCTGCTCTAGATTATGTTAACTTGGCAGCACTGAATTTCGTACAGCGTAAAGGTTCAGTTAGCCGACTGTAATAGAATGTAACTGCAACGGTAGGAAACAGCTGATCGATATTGTTATGTGAAAAGTAATGAAAATGGTTATAGAAATGTAATGACGCTACATTACACTTTCCACATAAAAATATCGATCAGCTGTTTCCTACATTACAGTCGGCCAACTGAGCTTTAAGCCTAATTAAGGGCCAATCCCACGATGTGGACAACGTTCGACTTCGTCGCACACTTACTCGTACATGCAAAACAAAAATAAATTTGAATATTTTTTTGTTGTTTCAAATGTAAGTGTGCGGCAAGTCGAACGTTGTCGACATCGTGGGATTGGCCCTAAAACTAATTTAACAAAAGGTTTTAAATTGTTTTTAACAAAATCGTTTTGTATGGTAAAACCAGATTTTAACGTTAAAAGCAATATTTCTTAATGAGTTTATGATCGATTGTAATGCCTGTTAAAGGATAATATAAAACTTTAACTTTAACAAATTCTTAAGGTAGGATCACACGATTGCCTTAAATACACCAATCTGATCCAATTTTTATTGTGGTGAATTGGTGCACAATAATAGAAGTGTTCCAATCAAATACGTTGCAGTCACATGATTGCCTCACTTTTTAAAAATTTGAATTCATTCTTCGAAAATTTGTGGCAATAATTGCCGCATCCTAGTCATACGATTGGTCTAACTTGCGGCAACACAAACAAACAGCTGTCGTGGTAGTTTTTAGTTTGTTTTGTTTTACGTGCAAATAGTTTTCTTTTAAAAAGAAATATTTTTTTTCTGTTTTATTTTGTACGTGAAAATGTTTTATTCGTTTAAAAGAAATAAAATTGCCTCTGCTTTGTATATTTTGTGCTCATTAAATATACAAAGCAGAGGCGATTTTCGTTCTTTTAAACGAATAAAAGCTAAATATATGGGTTAAAGATTGGATCACAGTTCCATGTTAACGTTTCAAATAAGTTATAATTATACATAAAGTAAGTTGAAGTTTACAGTACTTACGAAAACGCTTCAAAAATTGTCGCGTATTGGCTTCTTTGATTGCCGCTTGAGAACACAATAAATATTGGTGCATTTTTAGCATTTTTATTGGGGCATGGTTGTCTATCAATCGTTCACACGATTGCCGCACCAGAGTTGCATTTGATTGCGTCAAATCACCACAATATTGTTCTCGATTGTCGTATGGGACAAAAATTGTGAAATCACACGATTGTCATATAAAATGCAGCAATAATTGGTACATTGCGTCAATCGTGTGATCCTACCTTTACATATAAGCTGGCTTTAAGTTTTCGAATGAAAAAAAAGAAGAAGTTAAAATAATAAAAAATTAAAAATATTAAAGGAAAATATGACTAGAAATCTTTTTGTAAACATTTTTTCCAAAAAAATTTTTTTTTTATTTATTTTTTCATTATTTAAAATTAATTTCTTTTAAATCAGCATGTGGTATTTAGATAGAACACATTACAATTTAATAACCCAACATGAAACATTCCACTCCATTTCATTTTGTATTATTTCAACCGTAATACAATACTTACAATTACACCGAATATTTACGACCTACTCTAGAAATATATGAGTGTAATTTTCAAACAGGAGTGTGCATGCTAATCACTTAAGACAACAAAAGCCAATCAAAATGTAAATAAGTACAACATAATTGTCACAGGAATGTTTGTTGGACAGTGCATTTCTGTGTATTTTATATGCAGGCATTATATGTGAATATAAGATGCAAAGTAAATTTAGCAATCTCCATAACACTTCTCTGGCAAAAACATTGTAATGAATAAACAAACTACAACTCTGTGTAAAATAGAGTATTTGAAAAACATGTGTTATTCAAGAAAATTATACTAGTTGGCCAAAAGATAAATCTACAGCAAAATTAAATATAAAGTATTTATACTCGTATATGCTTAAGGTCAGCAAAGCATTTCCTTGTATAAATTTGGGGTTTAACAGAAAACACCAACTTGCATCACTCCCTTTATTTTATAATAAGCTAAGTATGAGTATATTAAGGCACAACAAAGTTGTGCAAAAGCTACTTTGTGGCTTTCTAAGCCCAATGCCATACACACAAAACACCCACACTGTCATGCTAACATAGACAACCGTACCATGTTGCATGCAGCTTTTTAAAGCAGAAAATTAAGGAACAACTTTTTACAGTCACTACCAGTTTTGGCTACTGCTGCTGTTACTCCTGATTGCTGCTGCTGGAGTGTGAGTATTTTGAAAAAGGATTATTTTAGGAGAGTCTCTTTTTGGCCATCATACATTTACATACATATTTATTTTCCATGTTAAGCTCAGCCTTCGGGGCTGTTTAACTTTTTCAAATACAAACACTTAATTCCCACATACTCGTTGGCGAAAACCCTGATAGTGCAATAATTTTGTTGTTGCAAATACTCCAACATACGAGTACATAGTTGTCGCTTCTTGTCGTTGTTTGAATGTTTATGGGTTGTAATTGTTACTTGACATGCAAAAGAGTTTTAATTGAATTATATTCGTTATATTGTCGCCGTTCATGTTATCAGAAGTTGAAAAATAGAAATTTATATTAAAGGGAATGAAAAGTGCGAGAAAAGAAAATGCAGCAATTTTTTTTTTAAATTTATTTCCACCTTGATTAGGAAGGATTAATTTAATAAAAAAATTTTAAAAAGGTCTAATCTTGAATAAAAATAATTGCATTTATTTCATTTATTGCATGTTACAAATTAAATTACAAATTATTCTGACGAGCATATGTGCACACAGAAAAATTTCAACTTAAAATCTACTTAAACAATTTTAACTTAAACTTTTTCGGCAATGCTTTTGCTTCACATGTGTTTCATGTTAATCTAACATTATTTATATTAATCTTCAAAAAACATTTTTCATTTTGAAATAACTATATTTCATGTGGATTTAACATTTACATACCAATAAAATCAAAATGCAGAATCATGTTGAATCAAAGTTATTTTAAGTTCGATTAAGGTGAATGCGATACTGAAACAACACGAAGAACAATTTTGAATCAAAGTTGTATCAAGTTGAAGCAATATGAATTTAATTGAATGTAGTCATTGTATTTAACTTACGTGTGTTTATTGGCACAGGCATCAGAAAAAGATTTGTTTGTATATAATTGGTCTTCAGCTGTCCATATTTGAACTCGGAACTCATCACGTGGTAGTCAACGCGCTTTTACACTTGCAGCCACAACAACTTTAAATATTCTTTAGATACACACTAAATATGTACAGATAAGGATGAAACTATTTGTACACCTATAACTTTCGGGGTTTGAGGCAAATTGAGAAGAAATTTAAAAAATAAATCATGCCAATATTTAGAGTGCTTATAAATACGTTTATACAAAAAATAAAAAAGTAATTTATAATTAACATAACAAAAATATTAAAAAGTCATTGGACAAAAGTATTTGTACAGGCATAAAATACATGAAAAAATACGTACAAAATGCTTGGGGTCGCCAACTTGTTTGACAATTAATTTTTTGTAAATTTAATATGATTTGAAATCAAAATTTTTCCATGGTGATTTTACATTGGTATTATTTTTTTCTGCGTGTAGCAACAAAAACGTTCACCCGTTGTATTAAAAAATACCAGGTTAGGTTAGGTTAGGTTAGATTAATCTGGGGATTCAAAAAGACTTCGCATATACCGGGATGGATCCTTAGCGATAACAGAAGATGGCAAGAACTCCATAAGTATGATAAGTTAGTTCGTGGTGCCCGTTACGAATTACTCCCACTTAGATTTAACAAACCTTAGCAGTCTACATATTTTCCCTCCTCGATACAAGTTCAAGACTGCGAAAAGTGTGAGCATCAATACAGTTATATCTTGTGCAGCTTAGAACCGGCCAGTGGCATAGTAGATGTTCCACTGTCTCAATTACTCCAGGTTCTTTACACATTTCCTGCAGCTACATACCATCAAGTATTTGTCATATTTTGACAGTTGCTTCTTGTTATTAATAAAAGGAATTTAGTCGACTTGGGATCACAGTAGCTCCATATGATTTTCGATGTTTTCTAACTTTTCGTTTTGCGTCAACCTTTCGGCGCTTCATTGTTTATCTTAGAGTCTATGGTTGCTTTCAGATACTGAATTGGTATCCGAATTTGTACTTTTTCCTCCACCGGTAATTGAATCCTCTTTTTGGCAAGTGTATTTCATTACCCTCCATCTCCACATGTCCACGAATTCAAAAATCATGTACCTGTCTACTAGCACATAATGTATTTAGGGCAGTTTTGCACTTGTGCACTGTCGAGAAGTAGTTGCAGTTTCCTGCAACGTTAATTGTCACACCTTCATAGCCTTCATGCTTTGAGGGGTGAGAGCTAATTTTGTCGCCATTTTGGCTGCATAGAATTCCACCTGGAAAATATTAAAGTAATCAGGAAATTTATACGATTCCCCTATATTGAGCTCTGGACAGTAAACATCAGCTCCCACACCCACACTCCCATCTTCGAGCCGCCAGTGAAAGCGTTGAAAGTAATACTACTATAGTTAAGACCTTTCAGATAGCCTTCTTCTTTTCTAGTGATCTGTAGTTTGGCAAAGAAGTTCCTTACTGAAGTGATGTAGTCCGAGTTTAACTCTAGTCTTGTATCGAACTCATTCAGTAGCTCGTTTTTGACACAAACCAATCATCACACCCATGTCATTTAAATTGGTTTTGTCATAGGTTTGTGTCAAAAACGAGCTACTGAATGAGTTCGATACAAGTCTATTACACTCCCTATTTTGTAGTAGCTTGCCGAGACGAATAACGGATTTGCTGCTATTAGTTTAATTGGTTTAAGGTCACATTACATTGGACCTTAAACCAATTAAATTAAAGCTGCAGTGGGTGTAATTTTAGAGCTCCAATGATGCACAGTTCTGCCAGTCTTTGTATCTTCTCTAGCTTTTTCAGATATGCCTTTGTTTCAGACCAGAAACAGACCAGAGTCTTTGGTGGTACGACCCACTAGGGTAATGGGACATTGGTTCTACTTCTTTGTTTTAGTCTACTTAGCAATAATGTACTCTCTTTGACTCCCCTCTGATCTTGTTAACTCTGAGCTATTCTTTTCTACTCTATTCTTATTATATTCTATTCCTCTCTGCTGTTGCTCCACTCTATTCTCTGCTATACTATTTGTTCCAGACTACGGTAATAATAAGTCATATTGTAGACCCAACAGCTTTTCTCGAAGCAAGTCTGAGTTCATGGCAGAGAGAGGAAAGAAGAGGGCTTTAGACTTGCTGGTACCGAAAAGTTACTCCACTAGTTTTTCTCAAAATATTTTTTAAAGAGAATCCCAAAAAAAAATGCTCCCAATAGTAGTTTTCTTATTTCCTAAGAAAACACTGTGCAAGCGAAACTTCAATGAAGTTATATCGTTATCTGTGCTTTCAATTTACTTTTACTTGAACTATTTATGCAAACTTTTTTTGCTTAAACTTCTTTTGCGCTATTTTTTTTTTTAAATTTATTTCAGTTTGGTAACAAAACTTGTTATTGAAAAAGAGTGAGCGAAATATGAAATAAAAAAAACACTTAAAAACAATAGCTTAACAAGTTAAATGTACATTTTATGATCGTGTAAACTTTTTCCTGTAATTGTTATTGTTTTTTGTTTAATTTTTTTTTTCTCAAGTTTATTTTATAATTGTACGTACACCCTTTTGGCAATTTTGAAACACGAACGTGAGTTTAACACAAAATTTTCAACGTTTTAGTTTTGTTTATTGTCACATCTATTTTGTTTTTTTTTTTTTTTGCTTTTAGAGAATATTAAATCAAATTGCGGAATTTTGTGTGGATTTGTTGTTGTTCGTTTTACTGCTTGTTTGATGTGTAATTAATAATAATTTTGTTTCAGCAATAGAATTATTTGGTAAAAATATATGAAATTTTAGTGGTATGATGCTGTATGTAAAATTTTACGGTCACTAACAACAGGAAATTCGTGACAAAAGTGAGAAAAGAGATTTTGCTTATTTATGTATTATAGTTTTTAACATTGTTAATCCTTTGATGGACATAACGATCGGGATGGGATGAATTAAATGTGATTTTGATTTATGGTTAAGTTGCCTTAGCAATGAAAGAAAAAAATTGGTGGGAAAGTTGTTCTGTGCTTGAATACCTTAAGGTAAGGTTAAGAAGGGGGTACTGCAACAAACCTCCACTCAGTTGAGATTCTCTGCTGTCAGTAGTAACCCCTAGTTGTACCCAGAAGAACTCCTTTTTTCTGTTTCTGTCCAATTTACACTTAGCGATATCACTAATGCTCTCATGGAAACGTCTGTTCAGCTATTTAAGCATATGGCGTCGCGGCTTCAGGAAATGGCAGGTAATATGTATATGTTATGTGAGCCTAATATGGTTCTTCTTCATCCTTGCACATTTTCTACAGAAATCTGGAGTCCCATTTTTCCAAATACTGGTAAAGACTCGCAATGCCTTCCTATTCATATTCAGTAGCAGTTTGGATTTTGCTGAATTAGGTTGGTCCTGCTCGCCACTGAGTTCCCTGTAGTAATGACCAATCGGTAATTTCACCGATCTATCACACACTCCCTCATCTAACGCCGATCCCATTATTGTCAGCTGATCTACAATTTCATTTCCCTTAACACTATTGGGGCCAGGAACCTACATGACCTGACACTATGTTCATAAGCAAGTTTAGGGCTCTCCTACAGTCACTAACTAGTTTCGATTTGACATTGTATCCCTTCTGCTTGACTGTCGACGTAGAAGATTAACTCCTTGCCTTTAGCCACATTTCTGGCCACAAGTTCCGTAGCCCTGAAGATTGACAAGATCTCAGCTTTCAAATTAAAGATTTATAACTCCGACTACTAAAAGTGATCTCGTTAAAGATTGATGTGGCACCAAAGTTGGTTTACTTCTAGTCACTGTTCTCAATACAAAGTCCTCTATAGGAAGAAGGTGAAGAATGATGTCCATAGAAGCATGAGGTGTGCTCCTCCGGGCACCTGTAATTCCCTGCAAGATGATTTTTCGTCAACGATATCTCTCGAACGATCGTGCTTTTTTGAAAGTAGGAGCTGATTAGATTTTGAGCTCGATAGAGCTTAGTAGTTTGAAATTTTTTTATTAAAAACAGTTATAGATATAATAGCAAAAATAGTCAGGATCGACTACCAGAACCTCAAAGTACCTAGATATGACGAAAACTCGATTTTCGAAAAGATAATTCTGACAAACACTAGTAGAATGGAACAACATGCAATTTTGCAAAGTCGATACAACTTCATCATCAGAGTTCAAGTATTTGGTCTTCTTTGTATGGTATCAGTGAATATATGATCCTTACTCTAGAAAGATGTTCTAAAATTTTAATAAAACTTTATTCTCCTGTACATTACTCTTTATTATTTCGCTCTACTCTGTACCCCTTAATATTTTCTCCTTGGTATATATAATAATTGAATTTTAAATAGTTTTTATAGTTTACTGGCATTGGCTGGTCCAGATCACGCTAATTCAAATTATGTGAGTCTATTATAAATTATTTGCTCTACCTAACTTCGAAATACTCAGTTCAAGGCTTAAAAACTTATATATGTATTATATATTACAAAGAGAATATGAGAAGAAAAAACCAATAAGCAGAAGAATGAGAGAAAAACGATAAATTCCAATAACGGATTAGTAGAGTCAAACCACAAACAAGTAAAAAATTGTCTAAGCAAATAAAAAATTCAATGGAATTCTTAAAAAAAAACAAGCACACACAGACACCCACACTCAGCCATACAATAAGACAAATGCAATCCTCTGGTAAAATAAACACAAAATATTTCCCACCAAAAACTGAAATAAGCGAATGAAACAACAATATGTAAATGTCAATATTTGATGGTTCTAACGACAATGACGACGACGATGATGATGACGTTGATTATGTCATTGTTTTGCCGATAACAGAGTAAAGCAAGAAAAAAACTCTGAAAAAAGTCAAACCTCTAAAACAAGAAACTGAATAAATTTGCATATGAATCGTGAATTAACAACAAATAAAGTTTCAGCACAATGATCAGGCCTTCAAACACATTGAAAGCGTGTTAACGATTTCATTACCCTAAAAACAAAACGGTCAGCAGGACGAAGATGAACAAAACAGAGTTGAACCAAAATTGTTGTGACCAAAATGTGAGATAATTTGATTAAAATTTATGTGCAATTTTATTGAATTATCTTTTAAGATGAAAATCCTCTATCAGTGGCCCCGTTTGGAAGTAGAAAAATAAAAAAATAAAGTAATAGATGTAAAATTTATATTTTATTTAAAATGGTAATTTTATAATGTTATGAGACATTATAGTAAACGAAACATTTGACAGACCAATTCCGATACGTACATAACGCGTGTGCCAGCAGGAAGTTTAATTTCAAAGTCATCAAAGAAAATTTTATGTGCCATTGCTCTGGATTAGGAAGAAAGAGGATGGCCACCAAGGGCTTTCTTTGTTTAATAGTTAATTTAATCTTTGTAATAGTATGCTGGAGCCTTTGTATACAACAATTAGAATCTTTGTAGAAGAGTACTATGTTTTTTTTTTCAATGAAAAGTAGCACTCATGTGGTACCTTCCTTAGGAAAGGGATAGTGCTAGAGAAGACAGGTGGTTAAAGAAAGAGATAGAGGAAAGCTTCATTCTTTCACAAGTCTGCTTTTTCTCGTTTCTAGTAAGGCAGTGTTGCAGCGCCTCTGGTGTCAATGAGGTGTATTAAGCTTTCGAAGCTGTGCTTAGTAGGCATTTTATTGGCTATTTTACTTTGCCGATAATTCTCCTACACAAAACCGATGAAAAAGGGCACTCTGATGTTACATTAGAATTAGCATCTGCCTTCTATGCCTTTATCACTTGAACTTTCCTACAACAGCTGACATAATCGGATGCTAATGCACGTGAGGAAAATGCCTGGTGTTGTTATATAATGATTTTGTCGGTGAGTGAGCTCGAGCCCAGGACCTTTGGTCTTGTAATCAATGTACTAACTACTTCAGCCAAAGCCATCCCCTTGAGCAGAGTCGCAATGGACCAGAAAGTTCCCAATGAGTCGGGGATTCTCACTGTCACCCTAACCTCACGTTAGATTTGCCCTGCCGGCTTACAACACTTTCAGCATATATTGGTTCTATCTACACCTTTTTCCCGGTTCAAGACACTGTAAACAATTCGTTACTTTGTCACGGCTATAACGGAAGGCATTAAGTATCTAAAGTAGTAGTAGTAGTAGAAAAGTTATCGAAGCTTTAGGAAATCACAGAGTTCAATCTGGAAGCGTTCTTCAATCTAAAAATGAGATAAACTCATAAAGACATTGTAGAGAAATCGAGATAATATTAATTCCAGGACATCAAGGTGTCTTACTGGCAACAAAGAGGGATCATTATTGAATAACATGACACTAGAAAACGCCAAACCTTTTCAAGAATTTAAAAATGAATTGAAAAAATGGGCTATACAACAACACACCAGGTATTGGTAGAACTCTATTGTTGGAAGAGTGACCGAAATTCTCTGGGGCATCCAAAATAGTGAAAAGATAATAGAGATTCGAAGTTTAAAAAGGCCAACACTTCGGAATGTGGAACATACAGAGTTAAAAACTCAACTGGGTGACATGGGTGTTGTTGACGATACAACGTGTAGAGCTTGCCAGGAGGATGATGAAAATCTCGATCTCTACTTGTGTCACTGTCCAGCATGCATTCAAATTAGAAGACTGGTAAAACCTAAAAAAGTATATTGAGGAGACTAAGTTCCTAAGCTGACTAAGTTTGATAGGTTTTTATTGGAAACCTCCTTAATATCTCTTATGAAGAGCGCACTTCTTCGTTAGTATTGTGTAGTAGAATCATCGGTGAGGTAAAAACAACAAAATGGCTACTAGGCACAGTTTTGAAAGTTTAATACGTCTCATTGACACCAGAGGTGCTGCAACACGGCCGTAACAAAAAATAACGTGGAAAAAGCAGAGTTGTAAAAGAATCTTTTCCTTCACCACCTGTCTTCTATATCACTATCACTAAGAAGGTAACTTAAAAAAAAAATAATTAACAGTGTACAGTCGAATCCGCTTTAGCGCAACACGCATTACTGAAAAAAATCGGATTACTGAAAGCGATACAAATCTCCGCACTGATTTTAAACGCAGCTAGTCTTATTCACTTCGCTTTAGCGAAACATCGCTTTACTAAAAATATCGTATTACTGAAAACCAAAAGCAAGCCCACAACTACGTTTTGTATGAAAATTACTTCGCTTTAGTGAAAAAATAAACAATGAAAAATTTATTTATTAGAAATCGATTGCATAACAACTTAAAGCTGAAAAAATTGTGCATGTTTTGTCCGTTAAAAAATTAAATGGCAAAATGAGTTTGTCCTTTTCGCTCTTACGTACTTTATTGTATTTTTCTATTATATTGTCAATGCAACTGGCTAGACATTTTCGAGGAATTCGTGAAAAATTTCGGCAACAAAATATGCGCATATGCATGTGTATGGTTACTGATTTTAAGCAGTACACTTAACTGTAATAAATTTCAGTAATCCGAACTACGTTTTAGAGAAAAAATCAGGTAACTGAAAAAAAATTGGATTTTGGTTATTTCCAGTAAAGCGGAGTCGACTGTAATCCGAAACGGATTGGATCAATAATGATTGCTCCTCTTCTAAACCTAACTTATCCTTATCTTGTTAATTTACACATTATTCATCCTGTTTGGATCCTTTTTTGCATGGTTAAGATAAGGTAGTTAAGATGCAAGGGTTTTATAAAAATTAACCATCACTATCTTAATTCCTTCAAACGATGTTGTAATATTTCAATCATTCTGCATTTTTCAGCTTTTGCAGCCTCCATTAGAGAAGGTCGACATGATTCATGCCTCTGATATCTAATGATAATGACTAGACTGGACTTGAATAGGCTAGACTAGGCTACACTAGACTCGCTATGGTTTTGTATTGAAAGCTTAATGCATACAAAAAGTTTTAAGTTGTTCTTTTTCCAACATTACAAAAATTTTCATTATAGAAAAATTTATTTTAAAGTGAAAATATTTAAGTTGAATTTTACTTAAATTAATTTTAAAACGATTTACCAAGAAACTGCATACATCTAAATCTGATAAGATGTATTTAAAATATTTTACCTTAAAGCTTTTCAATTACGGCGCAGTATCCTTTTATCTGCGATTACCACATAAATCTCTGAGGAAATTTTTTTACCAGTGTCTTTTTTTTATTGTTTTCTCGGTAAAAGTAAAAGCTGCTAAAAGTATTTTCTTGTTGAAAGTAAGAAAAGTAAAAGAGATAAAAGCAGAAGTATGCGTCTGTATACAAATCAAATAAAATATTCATTTTTTGATCTTTGATCTCTACATAAATATATTCCACATTTTCATCATTGTGTTGAAAATATAACGTAATAAATGTTTAAGAAATATTTGTATGAAAAAAAAAGAAAAAGAAATGTGAATTGCAGTTAAAATTTCTTTCCTGTAGCTATTAAGCTACCAGAACTCGAAAGGTATGATAGGAAGCATGTTTGTTATGAGACATACTTACTTATTTGAATTATATAAATTTTGTAAGTTGGCTTCATACACACGGAAAAAATATCAACGTGAAATCACCATGCAATAATTTTGATTGCAAATGATGAGGGCAATCATTAATGAAATTACGCGAGAAATTTTTTTACCGGGAATAAACAATAGCAAGTACTCGTAATAGGGAAAACAAAAAAAAATCTAATTGGAAAAGGGAGAAATTTCTCTCGGAATTTTATTCATGATTGCCCCTGTATATTAAATTTACAAAATAATATTTTGTTTAAGTGTGTTGGTGCTTATTTGCTATGCTCATAGCTGCAGTACACTGCTGTGCTTAGTTGTGTGACTTGTTCTTGTTTTGTTGCTAATTGTTTTTATGTTCGTAAATAGCCGAAAAACTTCGTATTACCGGCGAAAACTTCCTACTGCTGGCTAGTAGGCAGTGCATTAGACTTGTAGTCGGAGTGTCTCAGGTTCAAATCCTGGATATAACCCAAAGTAGCTTCGCAGTTAGTGTTTTTTTTAACTATAACTTTCATTTCAAATAAATTTAAATGATCAATTAAATAATGTTAAATTACAATTTTACTTATGATGGTATCTAAAAAATATTTAAGATTGTTGTGGCTGCAGCATTGACAGTGACGTGAAGAGTTCGAGTTCAAATCTGGGCCAGGGAAGCCAGCACACAATCATTTTCCTGATGCCTGTGCCAATACACACAATAACGCAAGTTAAATAATTAATAAAATACAACGACTACATTCAATTTTATTCATGTTGATTCAATTTGAAACAATTTTGATTCAATATGGTTCTTCATGTTATTTCAGTATTGAATTTACATTGTTCAAATTTGAAATAGCTTTGGTTCAACATGATTCTTCATTTTGATTTAATAGTACTAGAATGTTAAATCAACATGAAATAAGTTTATTTCTATTCTACTATTTTCCTTGAAGATTACTGTAAATCATGTTGAATTAACATGAAACACATGCGAAGGAAAACCATTTTTATGTAGGTTTTAATGTGACATTTTTCTGTGTCTACCAAATGTATTAAGAAGAAGAAGAATAAGTGTTAAAAAAAAAAACATAAAAACATGTCTATAACGTGCTAGAAAATTCGCCTTCACCAAGAACTGCTTCTATTTAGCTTTAAGAAAATGTGCTCTTTTTCGTGTTTTAATTTTATTTTTATTTTTTGCCAATGCCATCCTAGTATCATTGCCAAAGATGCTAAAAATTTATGTATTATCCTTGGCAACTTCATCATGCATTCATTCATTCTTGTGTGTAAATGATTTTTTTTTTCAATTTCGTCTACATTTTTTTCTACAATGTGGCTTAACGCATTTACGTTTTTCTTACAGTATTCTCAGATATTTTTAATATTTATTTCTAGCAAAAAAAAAAAAATATTAAGCGCAGAATACAAATTTAAAATAAGCATGAAAAAAACTGAATAAAATATATTCAAAAATTGTTTCCTTTTCGGCAAAGCAATTGAAAAATTGATATGAATGGATTTTTGAATGATGCCAAGAAAAATAAAAAGCAGATAGAGCTCCGCAAGTCAGTAAAAAAGTAAAAGATATTTTTGTATTCCTTACAGCTAAAAAGAATGCGGGAGGCGCACTTATTGCTAGCATATTATCATGCCATCAATGTTTATGCGGAAGGGTTTGGAAAATAGTTACAGAGATGGGTAATAAAAAAATTTTTTTATGTGGAAAATTTTTTGAATATTTGGTTAAAAAAAAAAAACATCTGACAGTTGCCTTACACGTGTAAAGGTACTCATAAGTTCAGTGTAGTGGGTCCTTTAGTTTTCCACTACAATTGACCTAAAATTCTCCTTCTTCACTTCACAGTTTCTTAGATCCTCGGTGGCTTATTAATGTAACCCAAAACCTTATAGATAGTTTACTCTTTCAACTATAAACTAGTATCTATGAAGAGATTAGTTAGAGTAATATTTACCTGATCTGCTAAAGTCATCAATGCATCGATTTAGTCAGAGAAAGGAAACGAATAGGAGAGATATATGGAGAGTAGCTACTCTATTTCTGTCGTTGCAGTGCTAAGCGTTGTTGTCATTGTTTTCTGACGGTATTAAATAATTATTAATTTCCGTTCTCTTATTTGGAATATTATAAATATATATATATATCCTTGATCCTATAAGGACCATAACGCCTCAACAAACTTCTTCCATTCAGATCTGTTCTTCGCAAAAGTTTTACTTCACTCCAGAAAAATGCATATTCTAGCCTCGATATCAATTTGCCTACGCCATGTTTATGCGACTCCCCCCTCCAGGTTCCATTCGATAGCATTCCTGGCAATATCGGACAGTGACTTACGGAGTGTGTGTTCAATCCAGTTCCACTTTCTTTTCTTTAATTCTACAAACAAGGGCAATTGATGTGTTTCAGCCCTTACATTGATGTTTGAGATGGTTCGTGGTGAGAAGATTCGTAGAGCTCTACGCAGGCATTTATTTACTAAAACCTGAAAAGTATTAATGTCTCGGGAGGCAGTACTCCAAGTTTCACATTCAGATAGCAGAGTTGATTTCGCAGTGGTGTTGAAAATTTTGATTTTAACACGGTGTGATATTGAGGACGATGTCCATACTTTACTGAGTTGGCCAAAAGATTATGTGGCCTTTTTTATTCGGTTTACAATATCTTCTCTAGATCTACCAGTTTGGGTTTTAACAGCTCCTAGGTAAAAGAATGTTTCAAACTCTTCTAATATTTCACTATTTATTAGAAAAGGATTCAAGTTTCCGGAACTTATTCGCATAACTTTGGTATTTATTTATTACGATTTGCAACCGGGCTTCCTCTGATATGTAGGCCATGTCAGTATAGCTATGAGAGAGAAGACATATATCGTCTGCCTATTTGAGGTCATTCCCTATTCGATTCCACGGTTTTCCGTCATTGCCTGCATCACACTATCCCGCACAATATTGAACAGCAATGGAGACATGACACACCCTTGGCGAATGCCAGTTGTTTTATTCAAATGAGGTTTTCACTGCATGAATGCTTTGCACGATTTCTTTGAGAGCAGCATGACAACACTGGTAGATTCCACTTCTGATTCCAAATATGGGTAAATAAGTCCATTCAATGTTCTGATATATTTTGAATGTCGCCATTTTATTTCACACATCACCAGTATGAGCACTCTATAGTTGGTGAATTCCCTGGATGGACTGGATGGTTCCATTAACAAATGCACATTTTCTGAACGAATTCGTTTCCGTCCATTTTTCACTCAGTTTATTTCGTATTTATATTAAGTATGATTTCAGTAAATGGTTAACTTTATGATTGATGGCTGATTGGCTTGCCGCTACCGCATGAGTCTGTTTGTTTCAATCGTATTCAATGCAGAATACTCTCACTGCAGTATGTTTCACTTCAGAACAGGATATTGGATTCGCGGATTCCCAGAAAGATGGAAAAAGCTCATGGGAAGGTTTAAGGAACTTTCACTTTCATCACTAAATCATACAAACATTGTGAGTTTGCATTCGGCATTTGCACAGGTTTCCAGCAGTTTTTATAATAATCCATCTTCTGTCTGAGATAAAATCTTCCGTCTTTCTGTTTGTTGTTATTCTTCTGTTTACTTTACCAAGTTCTTAATTCATTGGGGCCTCAGGTTAGCTCCTGCTGTCTTCTTAAGGAAAATATAATATTTCCATTGCCAAACTGAAATCATTCAGTTACGTTCTTGTAAACGTTAACTACTGCTAGCTTTTGCTATTTTCTTGTATTCCTTCGCTTACAACAGCCATTATTTGTGTGCAATTGTGCAAATTTAGCAAAATGATAATCCAGCCCCTTCCGCCGCCTTTATCATGGCCACACAATTTGTATACAATTTTATTATAATATTGCGGTGGTACAATATTTTTTTATTGTTGTACACTCATTGGGGAATATTATCATCCGCATATACACTCTATGGAAATGTGTAAACTAGTAAATTTTTCATTTTTTGCGTGTTTTTTTTTGGTGCAAGATTTATTAAGTGCTAAAATGTGCAATAATGCGCGTTATTTCTCGTCGTTATTAAAACAGCGCACGAGCTACATTTAGAAAGGAATTTGTGTGTTTTGCTGGTTTGTGTGTTCCCTCAGCGAGCAACATAATTTAAAATTTTTATTACGCTTAGCGAAGACAACATTTCGCTTATAAATTTATGATGATGATAATCGCAATAATAGTGGATGTTTTTATTTAAAATTGGAATAGTCGTCGTCGTTTTTAGCACATTAAAGGTAGATAGCAGGTATACATTACAAATTGGCCTTCAAGGAATGGTTTTTTTCTGCTACTGGTCTTGGCTTTTTTTCGCGTCAGATATTTGAGTAAGAGGATTATAATTTGAATAATTTAAATATAAAACCAAGGCTTGCAAAAGCTATTAGTGAAGAAACTTTTTTGAATAGGCATGGGAATAAGTCTTTATTTTGAATGTCTACTGCAATAAAATTTAACTGGATGGCTTTGAATCCGATTTGAGGCTGCGGTAGGTAAAGTCGAGTTATAGGAAAGAGCGTTAAGTATAATTACATATTTTTGAACATTCCTCTTGAAACTGATAGGAAAGGCCAAAGCATAACAGCTTAGGAAATAAATCAACCTAATGTAAGACCAGAACCGTGCTGCCTAATGTTCATTACTTATCAAATTTTTCAATAATGAGAGTATGGAACCTCAAGTATATGGTAACGAGATACTTCAAATATGTCACTAGTGCTATAAAAACCTTTGAGCCTGCCAGTTATTGAGATGATGGGGAAGAAAAACGAGGATTTGTCTACTATGCATTTGTCCTGTGCTAGAGAACAACCAGAGGGTCCACCCTGTAATTCGAAACAAAATAAAATGCTTTCGAATTCGCATTTAATTAACATAAAAACTCGAAAGTATTTTCTTTCGTTTCGAATTACAAAGTAGACCTCCAGCAAGGGTATATCGATAAGATGACGGGTGTTACAATCTCGAGGACCCTAGTTTGGTTCAACAAAATAAAGTACATGGAATACAAGAATAATGGATAAACATATTTTTATTAAGAGAAAGTAGCTTGCCACGTTGCCTGAACAGGTGCACCGTCTCCTGAAACTGCCCTGAATTCAAAATGCGACAGAGGAAAAGCCTTTCGGGGTGGAACTTTGAGGTCCAACTAGTGGCTTAAAACTGGTACTCCAGGTACCGGTGGCCCAAAAACTGATCTGCTCTAGAGGTTTAATAGAGGGTGATGTGTCAGAATGGACTTCATATAACTCTACGAAGTCAAATAAATGATGCTCATAATGGCGAGTAGATATTGGAAGGTGTTTATGAAATGAATTGATCTAACCTATGTCTGGTGATTGCTGAGGTCTTATCTTGAAAGATATGCTGCGAGTATGAGCAACCAGATTCAACAACAGAGACGCCTTTGCAGTGGGATTTGTTACCACCAAAATAGCTGGGATGTCTAGTGCCAAAGTAATCCTAATGCTTGGTCTGACGTTATCAGCCAGATGCAGCAGCGAGACATAAGAAAGCTCGAGAGTGGGGTGCAGGTTCGTAGTCTGGGATAATTATGTTTAAAGATTGATACCTATGTGTTTCTTGCAAGTCACACAATGCTTTATAGGATGTATGAGTTACTGGCTAACGTTCAATTTCACTTGATGTTAAGATAACCGTGAGATTAGACCGTAACGGCAGATGATCACGTAAGTCTTCACTTTTTAGTTAAAATGGAACTATCTCTCATTGTTATTAGTGTACTCGTATATTGCTTCTGCTGTAATACAAAATAGCTCTTCCTTCTGCACATTATCCTCACAGGAATATCTCTTTGAGATAACGGGTAACGCAATCCCTCGAACTTCAATGTTGATGATTGCTCTTGCTCAGTCACTATCCTTAGCCGTTTCTGGCACAAAACTTACTACCAATTACTGGAAGAACAGAGTATCGTATGGCGTTGCCTGAAGTAGTTAGCACGTTGACTATAAAAATGAAGGTCCTGGGTTCGAGCCCGGTATCCAGCAATCATTAAATAACAACATTACGCATTTTCTTGATGTGCATTAGTGTCCCTTGGTATTAGTTGTTATAGGAAAGTACAAGTAATAAAGGCATAGTCAGTGGTTACTGAACTACATCGGTTTCAGCTCGCTCTCCTTCATCGGCAAAGTATAATAACCCATCGAAAAATTTAATGCTCCTAACTGACACCAGGGGCGCTGCAATACTGCGTTATTAAAACGTGCAAAAATCAGAGTTGTCAAAGAATGAAGCTTTCCTCTATCTCTTCCTTTAACCACCTGTCTTCTTCTTCACTATCCTTTTCCTAAAGAGGGTAACACCTGGTAATAGTAGTAGGCATTCATTGTCTGAATGTTACTTCTCTTAAGAAAGTTAAAGTTTAAAAGAATATAGAATAGTGTGAATGGTGGCTTTTTCGATTTACGTAGCTGCTTGCTATCTACCAAGAAAGCTGATACTACGGGCAGCGTTGGTCCAGCAACTGATCTAACATCACGATTTAAGAAGAATGTTTTCGTTAAGTAGTCAGGCCTTCTTCGGGACAAAAATCACTGGCTGAAGGAGCTTTGATGTCTAGAGCTCCACCAATGAAATTGCTTGGTCGGATGTGGTCAAACAGAAACTTTTCTAAGTACAGTCGCCAATCAACAGATGCTTTGCTGTGGGAGGCAGATTGTCTCGGTATTGGGCTACGTATTCCAGTGTGTTCTATAGTGTTATAGACTTCCTTTTGTTCACTAAAGCCATATCCGGCAAACATCTTAAGCAGCGTTTTTTTTAAATATTGCAACAAAATTGTTGGTCCTTCGGTCCAAAGAAGTTAAAGAACTTACTACTCTTTAATACTTGACTAACACGACAATTTTAATGAAACACAATTTCGAGAATGGTAAAAAGGCGGAGAATGAACTCTATTTATTAAAATGTTGATAATTTGGAATGATGAAGCATAATTACTCTTACATAAGTGCCACAAATTATTTACGTATTTCGATATTCAACAGTCAGGTCTGCAATAAATATTCCACTAAATCCAGTCGCAACAATATTTCTGGTCAAACCGCTGGATTACTGCTACGGAGATATTTCCTTCCAGCCCAAGTAAATGAAAAATTAAATCCGAAGTTAGGTAGGTCGCTTTTATATTTTATATTTCAAAATTTAAAATTTAATTTTCATGTTAAATTATATCTTTGAACTTCATCTTAAATCATGTTCAAATTCGTACCAATTTATTAAGCTGGCAAAAGACTTTTGTTAGTTTTCGTCAGCAAACTTTTTCTTTTGCCTACGTCTGCTTGAATTTTTGTACGATATATACGCATATGTGTCTATGTATGTATGTATGCACGAGTACGTATGTGCATTTTCCTATATGCCACATTCTAAAGTTGCTTGTTTTGAAAAACATTTAGTTTATCCTTAAGATATTTTTCTTTAAACAGTTTGAAAAACTTTTCGTTTTCTTTTTCTTTTTAGACTTAAACTTTGATAAACAAATTTTTCTTTTTTTTCATCTCTTCATACTTATGCCAATTTAAGAATGAGAAAAAAAGAAAAACTTATAAAAAAAAGGCACAACTTTTATAATTACACGAATTTTTGGCAAATAAATCCTTTGGAAAAATATCAACATAGGCAAAGAAAAATCAAACATTTTTGTCAATATGTCTATAAACTTAAATGAATTAAATGTTTAAAATTAGTTTTTTGTTACTTTTTTTTAACTGGAAAATTGTTGCCATTAGTATAAAATCAAGCTAAAAAGAGGACAACAATATCGAATATAGAAATAGAAATTAAAGGGGGAAAAGAAATCAAAATGCCACAACAAACACAAATATAAAGACAAAACGGTAAACGTTTATTTTTATATCAGCTAAAAGAAAACGTATTGATGTCCTTTGAGGATGCGATGTTGTGACATATGCAGTCATGCGAGGGACGGTGGAAATGTTCTACAAAAAATTATTTATTTCCGAAGTTATTTGCTGTAAGATTTGGCATCTTTTTCTAAGATACAGAGATCAGTTAAACAATTGATTCTGCATGGAGTAGCCAGATCAGGGTTACTGAACTGTAAGTCTGTAATTAGCAGCATTAAATTCACTTTGTGGGCCTCATTGTATCATTTTTTTTTCAACAATTCGAAGAACCAGAAAAATATTAAATTGGGTCTCATATAAATCTAAATTTTTAAAGGCATTGCATTCATGCAATTTAACTTTTAGCTGATGGAGTTTCTGAAGGACCAGAAAAAATTAAGCATAATTAATTTTTTAATTGGGTACCATTAACATTAAAATTACACAAATATCCTGCATTTTTGCAGTTTAATATCAGGCTGTTGAAGATTCTGAAGCTGTTTTTGGAGATGCTAATACATGACTCCGGTTCGAAGGACCATGATTTTTTTTTTCGAAATCTAAAGACTTATAGTGGCACAATTGCAGTTGAAAGTTATATATCTTGATAGCACTGGGTTTGTGCTTAAAGATATCCAAAGGTTAGTCCGGCTCGAAGGACCAGGGAAAATTCAAAGAATTAAAGATTGCACTTGCTGCCTAAGTTAAGCGAAGTCTTAACAAAGCTTGTGTACTGCACACAGAAAGAGAGTTTAAAGAATAAAATATATTTCCTGAAATCCATATTCTTGTGCAATGTGCATGAATGATTGTGTTTGAAAAGTTACTTATAGTCACATTCCTTCAACCTTTCTAAGCTTCAGCATATTTACGATGGTTTTTCCTTTTGATAATAAAATGTCTGTTGTAGGTGTGGTTGCTTATACTTGGATTCACATCCCGCTTCTGGAGAAGTTTATCACATTTTTCCGGCTTTCCTTTTAGTTTCTACAAAAGTGAAAAAAGTACATACTTTGCAACTCGTAATACTCTGGATGACTTGGTCAGCTGCTATATATTTTCCTGAGAATATTCTAGAATGAAACTTCAAATGTGTTTTTTTATTTTCCTCTGCATTTGATTGCTGTTATACACCCGATATTACTTAAAAAATAAATAAAAAATTATACTTTTTTCGAAAACTTTACCCCACTGTGCAGTCTATCACAACTTTTTTTTCCGTCCTTACTTTAAAACACACATTTGGTTTTAAGCTGTCTGTCTGTATATACATATTTTATCATATCGCTTGGACAAACATTTAACAAAATGGTATGGAAAAAAAAGAAACATTGGTGGTACCACAAACGTTTGACCAAGTGTCCAAAGTAACGCCACAACAAAGCAATGTTAATTGACGCGAAGCGACCAAATAGAATAAAAAAGTTACCAAAAAAGGAAGGAAGTAAAAGCTGCATTGAGTAAGTAACACCGAATGCACGATGATGCTACACTTGAAAAGATCGTAGGATGCAAAATTTTAGCAGTAAGGAACCCTTAAAAAACAAAAGCTGTTTTAAGATGCTAAAGTTGTTCATTTAAGGCTCAATATTCTAAGTGAGAAAGAGTTTTAATTAAATATTCATTTAAGCAGGACCTATAGCAAATATTTCCTTTAACTTCCTCTGTCAACTGTTACAACTTTTTAATTTCAAAGTTAAAAAAAAGTCCCCTACATAGAAAAAACTGTGCAAGAAAAAAAATACAACGAGGCAACCTAAAAACTAATGGAGACCAAAAATTATGCAAGACCATTCGAATGTATGAATTTTTAAGCAACGATAGTAAAATTTTCATTGTTATCATTTATTTCTTTTTTTTTGTTTGTTCTATTGAAATGGTTTGCAACATAAAAAACAATGTCCCTAAAGGACATTTAACGAAGCAGTTTGTTTTACAGCAAATGCCTCATATGTATGTATACGAGTATGCACTCGTTTAAAACTTTTGCGAAAAATTTTAAAGTTTATTGCAGAAAAAAGAGAAACACTGTTTGCAAAAGAAAAAAATTAAAAAACTGTTTATTAACTGTATAATTTTATCCACATACAAGTATAAAGTTTAAGAGACCTGAAAACCTCTACATAATTTAAGGTACACAAAAAAGGGAAAAACCCCAGGTCAGTCTAGCAAAAATAAAAAATTAACAAATAAAAACAGAGGCGTACTTTATGAAATATATTGAGGGTCTAAAACATGTACTCGTGAAAGTCATCTTACAGATTGGTATATATTATTCCCAGTTAAATAGCCATTAAGTTAGGTTAGTGTTAGCTAGATCTGGTAAGCAGTATCCCGGACTCACCTAGATCTTTTTTGAAGGATAAGAAAAACACAGGCAATGAATTGCTACTACTATTATTAGGTATTACCTTCTTTAGGAAAGCGATAGTTATAGAGAAGACAAGTGAAGAGAAGAAAGAAGAAGAAAGAATGTCAAAGCGTCATTCTTTCACAACTCTGCCTTTTGCATGTTTTTAATAAGGCAGCCTTGCAGCGCCTCTGGTGTCAATGAGACGTATTACATTCTTTGAAGCTGTATTTAGTAGCCATTTCATTGGTTGTTTTAATTCACTGATGATTCTGCTACACAATACAAGCGAACGAGGGCACTCCGGTGCTGCATTAAAATTAGTATCCGCTGAAGCCGGTGTAGTTCAGTAATCAGTATCTATGCCTTCATGACTTGAACTTTCCTACAACAACTGATACAAAATGAAACTAATGCACAGCAGAGAAATGCGTGGTATTGTTATTCAATGATTTTGTTAGTGAACACGATCGAACACAGGATCTTGAGTTTTATAGTCAACAAGCTAACTACTTCAGCCAACACCACTCTACATTGGTCCATTGTGATGCCATAGATACTTTGCTTAAGTCCCCACCGTCGAATTAACTAGAAATCAATATAAAGGTCTTAATGTTCTCTGAACTCAAGAGCACCCATTGTGCCTATTCTCCTTCTTGCTAATCCAGGGCATTGACACATGAAATGTTCTATACTCTCTTTTTCATACATATCTTGGCAACTATGGCAGAAGTCATTATATTCAACCCCATAAGCTCAGTTCATGCCGGCCGAGATCTGTTTCGTATTTCCTGATATCACAGAAACCATATTATTCTTATTAATATGAGTCCAAAGCTGCCTGGTAGTCTTGCGGTCTACCTTCTGTTTAAGTCTGGGTACACCAACGATTTTCAAGTTCAGTGGAACCCGTAGTAACTTTGCTCCACGCATTGTAAGCTCATCAGCTCAAGAGTTTACCTGTATGCCTCCCTGCACTGGAATCCAGATGAATCTAATAGCGAACTGCTCTGTCACTTCATTAAGAGATTATCGACAGTCAAGGGTTGATGTTATTCTCGGCAACGAAGAGTCTAGAGCTGTAACAGCGGCTTGACAATCACTGTATACATTAGAAACAGCTGTTGAAGTGTCATTCACCCGATCAGTGTTGATAGTCTGATCTAAAAGTCAATTTGCAATATAGAAATCTAATGAAATATTTGGCGTAACTCGTACCTCCTTTCGTTTTGAAGCAATCAGTGTGGAAAGCAATAATGTTTCTTCTTCCTGAAATTCTATTCTTCCATGATTCTGGGGCTAGTATCGAAGCTTTCATGATTAAAAGCAGCAGTGTTGTAGTTAATTTTCCATCCCTAAGATTCGGAATCTACTATTTAGCAGAGATTGTGGCTATATCCTTACCAATTAAATTCAATGGGAGTGGGAGTATGTTCAATATATCCGTAGAAGTGGTTCAAAGTGCACTAGTTATGTATATACAAGGAGACAAGTCTTTACAGCTTGTGTAACATATAAATATGCCACCAAATGATGACTACATACATGATACGTCAGTCTACTATGACTACTAGATCCAGCAAACGAACTTAATGGTCAAACCCCAGCTTCCTTCAATGGATTTCTTGCCGAAGTAAAATGCTATTGTCACTTTCTTCACACTGAGATACTTTGCTCTAACTCCTTCCTTTTAGTCGTTTATATCAATATTAGAACAACATTGAAGTCAATATATTGGGTATTGTCTATTGTAAATGGACATAAAGACAAACCAACAGAATCACGTAATCATGAGAGGCTGCTGAATATGCTGAGATTTCATAGATGTTCCTAACATTCTTCTGGAAACTTGTTAAGTATAAAAGTTGAGATATATCCGCTAAGAAAAATGATTTTGTGTGAAGAACAAAGAAGTTAACATCGTGGTATTTCAGCATTAAATAACTTAACATTGTGGGTTTAAAATCACCTAACATCACTGTTAAGTAAACAAAATATTGTGATTTGACAAGAATTGTACATTGGGTACTTCTTCTATAATTGCAAATATTTTAACGCAATGCAATCTATAATTGCAAAAATAACGTAAAAAAATAACAACGATCAAATATGTTTTTTTTTCTTTCCAAAAAATGCACTTAAAGCGTCACATCATTATTCCGTCTTTATGGGAGCCATCAATTTCTGTTCCCGAATATAGCATGACCATCTGTGAGCTGGGAGACATACATATATTCACCAGAGCCGGTCCATCGGACTTCACTCAATCCCCAGATAGCAGAACCATATTGCAACATTTCCCGTTCATACCAGAGGAAATATTATCAGGGTCTCTTAGCGTTCTTACGTTTCAGTAGCCAATCAAAGTCCTAGTGCGATATGCAAAGGTTGTCAACGAGTATTTCATTTAGAGGCTATTTGTATAGCAATTTGTCAGGCTTATGCTCCAATGGGAGTTAAAGCGTCACTTCAATCATTTTGAACACACAAAATTAAAGCAGTCCACATCACTTTGACGCTCTTAAAAGTATGCATCACATGCTTCTAAATATTTATTTATTTTTATTTGCTTTCCAAATATCTTTTTTTTTTTTAAACGGGGCGCAAAACATCGCGTGTAGTTTCGGCTGTGTGGCACGTAGCACCGTCCTGTTGAAACCAAATGTCGCCAATATCCTCCTCTTCAATTTTTGTGAACAAAAATTCGTTCAACATGGCCCGATAACGATCGCCATTGACTGTAACGGCCACTCCTTGCTCATTGGCCCAATTATGCCTCTGGACCAAAATCCGCACCAAACATTGACTCATTTTGGGTGCGTCGGCTTTTCAATGTATGCGTGTGGGTTTTTTGTGCCCCAAATGCGACAATTTTGCTTGTTTACATACCCGCCAAGATCAAAATGAGCTTCATCTGAAAAGATGATTTTTTTTTGGCAAAATCGGCATCTTCTGTAAGTTGATCGCAGGCAATATTTCCCAGCGTTGTTCAAGCGTATACACAACCATATTCGTTCAGCGGAAGGATAAGACTAATTATCTGTCAAATCAGACAAGAGCTAAGTGTTACCATTCACGAAATAAGCACTAGTTGAAAAAAAAACGTCAGATGGCGGACCCCATACAAATAGAGAGCCCAAATGAATTTTCGTTTTCAGTTTCGCACAGATTTATTAGTTGACATGGTTGTTATTAGAAAAAAAACTTTTTATAGCCGACTTTTATGGCAGTACCATTTTATATCTCTTTTACAATTTCCTTAATTCTACTTTTCGAACAATGTGTTCTGCATAGGAAAACAATTAGTTTTTTGAAAATATCCCTAATTTTAAAATTTCCCCCTTAATTAAGTCCCTGCTTTGTTTTCGCTTACATGTTGAAAATCCCCCTCAATGTATGCAATGTGTTTTGTCTGGAAGAGTATGCAATGGTTTGTGTGAGTGTATGTGTAATTATCGAAGAGCGTTTATGTGAGCAACTGTACAACGTAGACTGACACTGTGAATCAGCACGTGATTAATGGTCTTTAATTATGTCAAATAGTATAAAGTGTCTCTATACTCCTGTCACATGTGTAAGAGATGTGTGTGCGTGTGTGCACACAGAGGGGTAAATATAAAAAACTGAATTTTGCTTTTAAAATGAGTCTGCCCACTGTCAGTAAAACATGTGTATACCGACGTTCGCTTAATAAAAACATACATACACGTACATACACCTGCATGTAAGGGCACAAAAAGTTGTTGATTATTGTTAGAGTGAGTATATGTAAGGGAATGTGAGATATGATTGTTACTGCTATCGAGGTCTGAATGAGAATTGCTTGGAAACTGAATGAGAATTGCTTGGAAACCATTCCCGTTGATTGAGTGGACGATGAGCTAGTCAGAAGTGTCTGGCTCATTTGCTAAGAGCCAATGAGTACCTTAAATGATCAATGTGTGTAAGCTTTGCGCAGCATTTTTGAATCACTAAATCCAGAAGAGATCCAGGGGGCTGCTCTGTAATACGAAACGAAAGCAAATCTTTTCGAATTGTAATGTTAATAACACACAAGTTCGAAGGAATTTTCATTCGTTTCGAAATACAAAAGTGATCTCAGATATTAAGTGCCCTGGAGACGAGCAAATAAACTCTTCAATCAGTGAAAATCTGTGAGAGTCGAGTACTTGTCGCTTAAAAGTACACGTGCAAATCATTCTAAGTTGGAGACAAACAAATAATCAGCCGTCAAATCAAAAAGTCAAACCTTTTTCTATGAATGCGTGCGTGTAACCAAAAAAACACAACTGCACTCACACAATTATGTGATTGATGAATTTATTTGATCGTCTCCAGGGCACTTTAAGTCCTAACCAAACCCTTTGACATTATCAAAAAACCTTCTCGTTTATTCCTCGTACTAACGTATTTATCAAGTGTGTGTCATTTATGCAGAAAACCCGTAATATATTTAAAAAAGGAAATACAAGTTGGAAAAAGAATATGACACCGTTAAGGGTAAAATGTCAACATGACATTTGGTCATATGTCGCTGTATATCTCAGGTTTATGTTGCTGCTGTTATTTGTTGTTGTTCAACTAAACGTTAAACGTTTAACATTAATTTAAGTTTAAAAACAACATAAACATAAATAAATTTTAAGCGTCGTCTGATTTTTTACACGTTTTATTTATTTATTTTATTTTTTATTTTTACTTTAAATAAAAAAACATATCCTTCTTGTACTAAATGTGGAAAATTTCTACCCTTCGTAATTTATGTTTGCTCAACTTTATAACCTTTTTCACTCTCGTACCAGATTTTAGATAAAAACAATCATTTACATGCTTGTTACTTTCCGTTACGAGCGCAATATTTACAATGTCATGTAAAAGTACGACTGATTGAGAGGGCGTGTGAGTCTACAATTTAGAGTTGCACCAACATATTGGTTAGAACTCTTCCTGCTACATGTTAACACAAGCATCGATACATACATACATAAATATTTCTGTTTATAACACATTTACGTACGTCACTTTTAATAATGAAAGTGTCATAAATTATGTCACACTTGATGAAAGGACAAGTATTCAGTCAGTCATATTGCATGTTAAATGTACATTATGATTGTTGCATTTTTTTTGTTGCATTGTCCTCAGCCTGTAGTTGGACTGCAGGGTTTAGAGATTTTTTTTTTTTGTTTTGTGTAAAGAGTTAAAGTAGAGTTCAGTAAAATTATTTTACTACTTTGTTATTATCAATGAACTTGACATTGGTCATCATTTTGGGATGAACTTAAAGTAAAGTTTTTAAACACATACATTTGTGCAAAACTTAATTTTCATGCAAGCAGTATACATTTTTAAATGTAAGGAAACACTTTCCTATTGAATGAAATATCTCCCCTTTCAATTGTAAACAATTTAATTATTAGATGTTAAAAGAATAAAATAACAATAAATAAATTCAAACAATTATAAATTACAGTCGAGTCCACTTTCGCGCAACACGCTTTACTGAAAAAAAATCGGATTACTGAAAGTGATTCAAATCCCCGCACTGCTTTTAAACGCAGCTAGTCTTATTCACTTCGCTTTAGCGAAACATCGCTTTACTGAAAATATCGTATTACTGAAAACCAACAGCAAGCCCACAACTACGTTTTGTATGAAACTTACTTCGCTTTACTGAAAAAATAAACAATGACAAATTTATTTATTAGAAATCGATTGCATAACTTAAGGCTGAAAAAATTGCGCATGTTTTGTCCGTTAAAAAATTAAATGGCAAAATGTATTTGTCCGTTTCGCTCTTACGTACGTTATTTTATTTTTCTATTATATTGTCATTTATTTAAGCAGTACGCTTAACTGTAACAAATTTCAGTAATCCGAACTACGTTTTAGAGCAAAAATCGGATAACTGAAAAAAAAATTTAGTTTTGGTTATTTCCAGTAAAGCGGAGTCGACTGTATACCGAATTTACATTTTATGAAATTTTTCACAAAATATGGTGAAATTTGTCTTACAACAAACAGTGATGTAGAAAAATATAGCATAGCATGAATCTTCTGAATTCTGAATGATCTGATTTGCTGGTCTTAAGCTTTCTATTGACAAAGAAAAAATAGTTTAATGTAATTAATTTCATAATCAACCTCACAACGTTCAGCCTAAGTTATATATTTGAGGCATGATTTGAAAAATGTCATCAGTCTATTGCAGCCAAGAGCGTTTGATTCCTTAACACTTATACCACTTAACACTTATACAGATCAGAGAATGACACAAGAATCATTTTAAGTACTCTTTGGTCATTTATGAATGCGTGTAGGTAAAAATATAAAAAACACACACGACTACAACTAAACTTTATAGGCTGTATGAGCTACAATCATACACATAAGTATAAAAATACTCTGAGTATTAAACGGCTACACTTGCATGATGTATACGGTGGTGAATGATGAATAAATATCCCGAGTGTAATGCATATAATTTTTTTTGTATAAGCATACTCAGACTACTAGTATGACAGAGAGTCAATATGCTTGACATGCATGTGTCTTTTTTATTTATAGTTCGGCTATAGTCGTAGTTGCTTGAGAGAAAATATGTGAGCGTACGAATAATTTACGCAGTTACTAAAATTAAGATTATTTACTTAAGTATATATTCTCTTTAATACTCATTGTCATTCTCTGGTACAGATGGAGCAGAATCTTTGGTCATGCATCTATATACAAGTAAGCATACAACATTGTATCTCATGAGCGTTAAAATCAACTCTATTCGCAAGCCCCATTCAGAGATTCTATTTAAAAATAAGAAATAGAGTAGGAGCAAGAACGAAACCTTGCGGTGACCCTGAATTTACCTTGAACTCGTTCTGAGACATCTCATATACAACAACCTGAGTGGAAGAGATACCTGAGGAAGCTCGACAAGAATCGAGAGAAGTTATCATCGACACCAAAAACAATACATTTTTACCAAACTGCTTCATTTCAAACTCTAACAAATGCCTTGGAGGTATCCAAAGCCATCACCTTACTTTTGCCATATGATGGATTGAATTACACTATTTCTCCAAGAGAGAGAGAGAGAGAAAGGGCAAATTAGTACCCCATAGGGCGGCCTCTGCGAAAGTCATACTGCCGGTCGCTAAGTAAGCTGTTGTTGATTGTATATCAATCTTACAAGATAGAAATTTACCATACCTTTCTTCACTTTGGAAGGAGACTTGCTTATGTTGAGTTCCGACAAGAAAACTTTAAAGCACGAGCTCGAAACAATATCTCAGGCACAGTAATGGACACTCTTTCAAGCACGGACGGAGACTGATTGCTTTCGGGCAAGTAGGAATTACCTTCGAATATTTCAATGATGGTTTGGTTTAAAAGCATAGGAAATTGAAGAACAAGAGTTGTCCTTTGCTGTTTTACCCAATGACTAGAAGCTCTTACTACCGACATTGAAATAAATGGAAGTTTATCATATCTTCCTTTACTTTGGAAAGAGGCCTGCTTATGTTGAGTTCCGACTTAAGGATGTAACTCACGACCTCGAAACAATTCTCACGCACAACGCACACTCTTTCAAGCACGGGCAAAGGCTGATTGCTTTCGGACAATTAGGAATTACCTGCAAATATTTCAGTGACTGTTTGGTTCGACTTTGAACGAATCAGAATTGAAAAACTAAAATTATCCTTTGAAGAGTGATAATTTAGCATGAGGAAGAGTGAGAACTTAGCATGAGGACGCTGCTCGTAAAGAGATTTGCCCCTCCTCAGTACTTCAGCACACTAAGATCTCGCTCTTTGTGTATCGAATCAGGCAAAATGCATTCCTGCAGGATGCCTCTGTGGCTAAGTGGTAGCGATGTCCAGAGGTCGTGGGTTCGATTCCCACCATAGACCCTGGGTGTTTTCCGCAGACAAGCTAATCGCTTCGCGGGTTGTTTTTGTTTAAAAAAAAGCGTTTGTGGAAATTCTAACAATATTTATTGTGTCTTTTCGTCGCTTGAAAACTAGATCTATTAGTTGAGAGAAATGTATTACATTTAATGCCTAAATATTATATGATTCGGTCAAAACAAAGTAATTTATGAGAATTCTGGGACATCTCTGCATTAAGAAAAATTAATTATAAAGTCTTTATATAATACAAAAGCATGTATGATTGAATGAATTGAATGAATGAATGAATGTGTTGTTTTGTAAAGATTTTTGTTTGAGACCTTAAAACGTATTATGTTTGTATATTGTAATTCTCAGTAGCATGTTAAGAATCTTACTATAAGCATATGAAGTTTTTTTTAGCTTATTTCAAAAACTTTTGGGTTGCAGACTTAACTTTAAATACTCGTACTTTTTATAAAATTAAAATTCAAGAATTTTTTCATAAGAGAATTCTTTGTAACATTATTTATTTGGTTATTTATAAAACATGTTTTGCTACATAAATTTGCAAAAAATTAACAGGGTGACTAAGACCATATGCCCATGATATTCACCCTTATTGCAGTTGTCAACAGCGACGTCACATCAATACAATACCAAAAAATTGAGGCTTGTCTAGCCGTTGCTACTGCTATCGACAAGCTTATGCTATTTTCTAGATCTTAGGGAACAGAAATACACTGCCAATAGAACAAAATTGGTCTCGACGGGGAGTAGACAAACCCCAATTTGTTGGTATTTCATTGACGTGACGTCGATGTTGACAACTGGAATAAGGGTGGTTATTAATAGTATTTTCGTGAATGTTCTTATGAATAGTTAAGAACGACCTATGCCTTCATATACGAAGCAGCAAAACTATACAATTATTTGAGTCTTAGCAATCAAATAGTGCGATCTACGATCATGCTATAGCCGTTCTTCAGCCCAGAGCGGGCTTACGTGTGATAAGAGACATTATTTTGTAGAAATATTTTGAAGCGTATTAAATAATTTAATCTTTTCCATCTTTTTCATATGTGTACGTTATTATTATTGATTCAATTCCTTAAGCCATACCATATAAAATTCCCAGCAAATACATACAACATAATTCTTTTCTACATGCTTACTGAGGCTTAAAAATTGTTTGGACACAAAATTTAACATGCATGTCCTAAGAATCCAACAAGAAAATTGTTATCCGCAACAAAAAAAAAATAGAAATTGCATTAACTTTGACAATTGAAAGTCTCATACTCAGGTATATATGCAAATGCATGTGTGTATTGGTTCAATACACTCCTTGCATAATGTATGCGTATCAATACGTTTAACAGGCTCCTTGAGTAAAAAAAAAATATACATACGAGTATATAAACTACCAGCTCAACAATAAAATATTTTGTTTGGATAAAAAATATATATATATTAAAATGTGTATATCTGAGTCAATCTTAAGTAACAAACAGGGAGCATAAGGTGCAAGAAAACCAAATGTTCATGGACAAATAACTGCAATAATGTTAAGCAAAGATAACCCCGAAAGGCAAAAAGGAAAGTAGAAAAATAAATACATTATTTGCAAAATATCGAAAAGCAAGTTGTATAAATAAACTACAGCGAGAGATATTACGAGTATAAAGAAATTTAATAATTTATTTGAAATTAAAAGAAGTTAATATAAACATTTCAAGTGGTTTCCAGTAATATTTTTCTTTCATCCGTATTGCGTTCCCCGAGTCGAGTTCTTTATCCGTCTATCCTTTATGCCTCCAGCCGAGTTGATGGATATAAATGCACAATAATTTTCATTGGCTTTGAGAATGCTAGACTGCTAAAAACTCATGCAGTTAACAATTGCATTTTATCGATTATTCTTGCAAATTCATAATATCTTGGTGATAACCTAGACTTTAATGTCTCGTATCTTAAAATACCGTTCAAATATTGTAGTATTGACACCACACCTTATTTTATCCCCGTAAATATATTGAAGGCCTTTGAAATTCACAGCGGAGCACAGTACCATCTGGAACTGTTCCAGCTAGTGACTATGTCTAGCACTGGTTACTGGTGAAAACTAGTGCAAAACCAAATCCCTAAAAATTTACTATAATTTGCAATGGTTCTGTTAAAATTAAGCCATGGATGGCTTTGAAATCCCAACAAAAAAAGCCGAATCAGGTTCTGTGAATGCAACTATAGTAGCTCATTAGCAATATATTAGCAAGAGCTTTGCAGATCACTAACAAAATATCAATAGCTCAGATAGCAATTCGTTACCTCCGAGAAACTCAGCAAAAAGTAACATATTTGGCTCGACTCCAGAAAACTCATAATTAAAAGCCTTCCTAGCCTTCCTAGGCCGAATCAGGTTCTGTGAATGCAACTATAGTTGCTCATTAGCAAGAGATTAGCAGCTCATTAGCAAGAATTTGCAGATCATTAGCAAAAGATCAATAGCTCCGAAAAACTGATAGCAAGAAGTTCAAAAGGGTTGACAACGATAACGTGAGCGAAATTTTTGTAATTCGTTAGTAAAAAATTAGTAGATCATTAGCAAGGGCTTAGCAGTGTGTAGCAATAACTCAACAGTTCATTAGCCACAGGAAACTAAAAAAACAGTAACATCTTTGACATAGAGCTCTACTTCAGAAAACCCATAAAGAAAAACTTAGGAAAGCCGAATTAGGCTATACAAATGAAATTATAGTTTCTCATTAGCCAGAGATTAGCAGCTTGTTGGTAAGAGCTTTGCAGATCACTAGCAAACGAGTAATAGCTCAGATTAACTGAGAAAACAAAGTTCAGAAGGGTCGAAATAGATAACGTGAAAAAAATCTTAGTAAGTTATTAGCAATATATTAGTAGATCGTTAGCAAGAGCTTAGCAGTAGGTAGTTCCAAAAAATTATAGTTGCTCCTTAGCCAGAGATTAGCATCTTGTTAGCGAAAGCTTTGCAGAATAACTGATAACAAAAAGTCCGGAATAGTCAAAAGAGATAAAGTGAGAGAAAGGTTTGTAATTAACTAGCAATAGTTTAATAGAAAGAGCTTAGAAGTTCGTTACCTCAGAGAGACTCAACAAGAGGTCTTGAAAGTTTAAAGAAACGTAAGTTAGAGAAAAAATATGAGCTCCTCAGCAATAGGTAGCAATGGCTTAGCAGTTCGCTAACGCAGAGAAATACAACAGACAGCCTAGAAAATTCGAAGAAAAGTACGTTATGGAAAGATTAGCATTCCCTTAGCAGGGCTTAGCATTGGGTAGCAAAAGCTTAGAAGCTCATTAGCGGAAAGTCTATAGCCTAGAAAAACTAATAGCAAAACGTCAAGAAGGGTAGAAGGAAATTACGTCAGTGAAAAGATTAGTACCCCAGGAAAAAATATTGGAAGTCATTTCTAAGGAAATACTTTATCATCGCTTCCAAAAAATCCATACTTTTAATCAGCAGAAAAGCATATAAAAGTTTGTTATTCGTAACTAACTTTTTGCCATTTTTCTTACAGGAAAATATTATAGAAGGCCAAAAAGGAAATTTTTCTTAACATCGGTGATTAGGAAGCGAAAATAACAAGACTATGTAAGATTCACTAGAAATGATCCAAATTTGCACTACTTCCGGATCGCAAATTCTAAATTTTCATGACTTCTTTGGAGTGTATTTTTTTGTTACTAAAACCCCATTAGTAAAAGAAAGCAGAGCGTTGCCAGAAGCCTAGAAAACTATGCTCAGAAACACTTATAACAAAAACTCTAGAAAGATCGAAATAGAGTACATTTGCGAAAAATTGGAAGCCTATTAGCCAGTGACAAGAACTTAGCAGCTCTTAAATGAGAGGTTGGTAGTTAGTTAAGGCCGTGATACACTAGCCTACACGATCGTGCGATTTTTGAGAAAATACAGCCCTGGTATGATGGAGTCTATGAACATTTTCAAAAGACAAAAACAATTCATCAAATCAGGGTTGTATTTTTTCGTAGATCGTGCGATTGTGTAGCATAGTGAATCATCACTACGTAAGCATCAATATGTTTTCGATAGCTTACAGCCTTTCCTAGAACAGTATAAAACTTTCCTTCAAGTATTTAATTTTTCCCAAGGATCAATATTTTGGTGGAATCGCAATTTCACGAATTCTCAGCCGATTTGAATATTTTAAATATTATTTTAATTTCAATAAAGTAAATCTTTTGTAATAAATTAAATAATGAGTAGTGTTTCAAGCAAAGTGTTACAAAAAATTTCAGCGAAATGTAAAAAAATTAAAAATAATATAAAAAAATTATTCGAATATTTTCCGATCATACTTTTTCGAAATCTGCTTTAATATTATTATTTTCCATTCCACACCATTAGGAACTTTCCAAGCATTGCAAAAATTACTTCTTTAAAAATATTTTCGTGCCCAAAAATTGTATTTTGTCGAAAACTTTTGATTTTGAGGGCATAATGGAATTTTTAAACAAAAAAATTTATTTTCTCAAATAAGACTATAACCCTCATACAATAGTTTTTAAAGTGTTAAAAATAAGTGTCGTTTTGTAACGCAGTATTATTAAAAAGGTGAATAGAATAGAAGTATCTTTTGCATAACAACATGTTTCGTCAGAAGGCCATTTCTTTTTGAATTTTCTAAGAACTTGCCCTCTTTATTTTTTTTGGGTCGATGATGTCAAAGTCCAGTTCAGTCGTAGGACCATTTACAAATAAGGAATCACTGCATAAAGAGCTATTAACGGATCATTTGTCTGAGTAAATTTTATTTTACAAATATTTTTTTCAGTGTAGCTAATTTCCTCTTCTTTAACTTATCAGACGTACACATATCTTTAGACCATAATATCCTTACACATATAAAGAAAAAAAAAATATTAAAAATACTTACCAGGCATTCAATCGAACAGGCAGCAACAGCAACTACATGACCATCTGAAAAAAAAATGTAAGAAAAAAAAATTGATAAATAAATTGCATTGGATTAGGCTTTATTGTGTTGTGCAGTTTTTATAAACGATTTTTTGATTTTTCTTTCGGTTTTTATTCCTCGTCCTTACACTTTTACTAAATCCTTGTCTAATCTCTAAACCGTTACGTTAGTTTGCTGTCTAAGGACTTTACTTGATTTTGCTGAAGTAGGGTCAAACGATGAAAAAAATAAAAATAAAAAAAATTAAGAAATTGTTTTATCTTTTGTCTTTGTGCAAAATAATATTTAGCAATTTCTCAAAAAGTTTTGCAGAAAAAAAAACCAAAATTAAAATCAATTGACGTAAGTCTTTTAAGGCAGAATATTTTATGTCTGCAACATTAAATGACCTTTAGGGAAAATTTTAAAGCCTTTTATCAAATTTGATAATTAAATAAAATTATGACAACTTGGTAAGTAAAAAAAAATGGTGACTTAGTTTCATCTTTAAGTTGTCATTACTTTGCCAATAACAACGTTAAGGTTTTATTATAGAGTTTATTGCAGATAATAAGCTAAAGTAATTGTATTAAATTATAACTCAAACGGGGGAAAAATAGTAAATGAGTTAAAAGGACTAGACTTTTTTAAATAAGAAAGATAAAAAGCGAAGCTACTTTGGCTTATCTGAAGAAACAGCTAGAGTCTCCAGAGGGAATCGAAGTCGCGACCCTGCCACTACTAGACTAATATACTCCGAGTAGTCTAGAGGCCACTCACTTCCAGCAACTCATGGTAATCCAAACTGAAAATGGAATAGGCAGATCTGACAGCGGAATGACAGCTTGATCCCCTTTAAATCACGCACTCCTCACTGTTTAGGGCCAATTTCACGATGTCGAAATTGGCCCTTAATCTCCTACTATGATAACTTTTTTTATTAGTTTAATCCCTACAAATTTGAGCTTCTCGTAGTGCCTGATACTTCTGGCACCTCCTTGCTGTAGGTGCAATAAACATGGAACATCTTTGAGAAGTAGTACGTACAAATAACATGATTTTTTTTAAATGCTTTTTGAGATTTAAAGAAAAAAGTAAAGTTAAGTATATCTCTACCCCATTCGCCAAAGAAAGAAAAACACCGTCGACAAAAACTTTTTTTTTGCAAACATGAGTTGGCGGATTGTAAAATTATCTCTGTGTGTTTAAGCAAATGTGTACTAATCCTTAATTGAAAATAAACATACAAAACAGCACACATACACACACACACACATTCTAGACAACAATTTTTGGTAATTCAAAGAAAACATGTTGCGCAAAAATTTATCATGGAATTTAAATTTTCGCACTACAATAATAATATGATGTCGAAAAGTTGTTATTGTTGCAGCTCATACACACATGTGGGCACACAACATCATTGTTTATTATAAAGACACATTGTAAGGATAATAACAGTCATAGACTAAACACACGCACACTCACACACACACACATGAACACGCACACATATAAACCATTCCTTCTTACATGCACAATGACAGCGAGTCTCTACTGCTGCTGCTGCTTTTAGTTTGCAAAAATCCTCAAATTATTTAAAGTTAAAAAGTTATAATCAAGATTTATATTTTTTATACATTTATGCTCATATGCATATATTTCCTTATTGTTTTTGTGTCTTTGTATATTTTATTTTATTCATACATATCATAAGAATAAAAAAAGACATTCAATAAATTGCAACACATAATAAAATGAAAGCAAGTCATTTAGCAAAATAGAATAGAAGCACAAAAAATAACTGTTTAGTTGTGTTGGTCTAAAATAAATACTTGTTTTTTTTCACCCAAAAAACAATAAAATCCTTTTGCGAGTGATTTATGCCATCAAAGATTTAAAGATAAATACACGACTACAACAAAATACAGTAGAAAGTATTACAATAAAAAGAAGGAAAACTTCAAAAACTTAAATAGAAAAAAAAGGAAACTTTTAGCATAAATGCCAGGCATGTGTGGCTAGATGGCTGAATGACCGGGTATATGGTAAGTGTAGCACTAAAGTTGGCTCTTTTTTTTAGCAGCCAAGAGAAGTTTCCTTAAGCAAATTTTTAGCAAATTAAGATTGATCATTAAACACCATGAATTAATCAGAGACTAACGTAATGCGAACTAAGGTAAAGTAATATAACAGAGTTTAACCTCATTATTTTATCCTAACATATTCTAATCTTGTTTGTCCTCGACTAACCTAACCTAATCTTTCCTAAAATAACTTAAGCTAATTTAGCGTAGCCTAAATTAACTTGATCTATCGAAACTTAACCTTATCTAATATAACCTAACCTAAAATAACACAACCTAGGGTAACCTAACTTAACCTAAAATAGCCTAATGTCAGCTAACCTATCCTAAGCCAATCTAATTTAACATAACCTTAATTAGCCTAACCTATCCTAATGTAAAGTAGCGTAACTGAATCTAATTTAATTAATTTAGTTCAAACTAACCCAGCTTTTTAACTAACTTAGGCTAACCTAACTTAACATAGCTTTGGTTAAACTTGCCTAACATGAGCTAACGTAAGCTAATCTATCCTAAAGTAATCTAATTTAACTTAACCTTACTTAACCTACCTTAATCTAAACCTAACTTAATATTATATAAATTAACTTAACCAAGCCTAACCTATCCTAACGTAAGGTGACCTAATCGAACCTAACCTAATATAGATAAACCTAACCCAGTTTTTCGACTAACCTAGGCTAACATAACCTAACAGAAGCTAATCTACGCATAAGGAAAGTTTCTGAGAAAAGGAACCAAACAACTCATTAGCTAAATTTCAATGACGTTAGAACCAAAAAGAGACTGTAAGATGGACAAATAAACTGATACTAAATATAAAAAATTGTATAGAGAGACGGCATGAAGACATGGGATATTTCTTAGTCAGATCATGCCAGCATCAATAAATACCTTCACAGATTTAAGCTGAATGACACAAGCAGATGTGAGGCTTGGAAACGGTGCCCAAATGTTGAAAGAGCCATGCGTCATAGTTCGAATTTCCCTACTTTAAGCAGGACGTAGAACTAATACGTAAAGGGTGGGCAAATTTAATTTTTGAAAGTAAATTGTCTTAGACACACTTTTTTTCTGAGAAATTCAGTTTTATTGATAACAATGTAAAGTTGAAATATGTGAATTAATAATGGCATATGATGACGTCGGCAGACGTCCGCTCTTTTCACAAAATTTTGAACCACATTTTGCAACAAAACTTCGCTTATCTCTTCAATACAGCGCCAAATTTCAACTTTCAGAGCGTCAGTTTTTTCTGATTTGTTCACGTAAGCCCGGTTTTTCAAATGGCTCCAGTGAAAATAATCCAGCGGCGTTAAGTCACAAGAACGAGGCGGCCTTATGACATTGCCAAATCGAGAAATTACACAACCGGGAAATTTCTCAGGCAATAACTGAATTGTTTGGCCGGCTGTGTGGCTTGTGACGACGTCTTGCTGAAACCAAAGATCACTGATATCAACATTAGCCAATTGTGGCCATCAGTGACGGTCATCATGGTTTGGTAACGCAGAGAATTCACGGTGACGGTGCGCATAAGAAGGGTAAACCCGTTTAATCGTAACTCAGGTTGGTTTATTACTTCGTACATGGGATGGTGTATGGAGTCTTTTCAATCCTTCTCACCAACTGAAGGAGCACAACGAGACTTAATTGGGCCCAAGTGAGGTGGTTCCAGCAGAGCTAGCAACCTACTAAGCCTTAATTTACCTAAACTTGCTCAGGTTGACATTTTCTGTAGGTTGGTATATTCTCAGGGTAATACGCACTGACTGGGTAAAAGTTGAGTGCAACATTTTTGGGCACCACATTTTGGAGGTATGGATGGCAGACCATTATCTATGGAATAACACTCCCATATTTAAGACGAGGACTACAAATCAATGTTAGTTAATTTGTTTAAACTCATGTTTTATTGTTTCTTGATTTTACTATTTTTTATTAAAAATTTCCTGTCGCAATGCAGCCATGAACCGTTGAATTCAATATCAACCTAAAATAAGTGATAGCCTAACTTGGGCTGGACTATGCAAAGGAACTTATTCATAATACAACTCATCAGCTACTCACCATCGAACCCAGCCAGAGAGCAACCAGAAATAATGAGCATGTGCTAAGATCATTGAAAGCGATCGGAATTTGCAGCTCTGCCTGGCCACAATATCTTATTATGGTGTTCTTGGAAAATGATTATATATCGCTCTGTGCATTGCAGCATTTTTTCACAGTTTTTACAGATAATAAAAAATAATAAATATTTCATTGCACTGATGGTTAAAAAACTATAACAAGAAATTACTTATAGAATCACATAAGTATGCGTGTTCAAAGTTTGTCCTTCCCTTTTAGAAAAATCCCAACAATGGTAGCATTAACACATTTAAACATGCAGTAAATTGTTATTTTTTTAGGATATTTCTTCTTTGGTATAAAATGATGCAAAAAACGAAACACAAACGGTCACTGTCACTATTGGTAAATAGAAAATGTAAATACTTTATTATTTGTACACATACATCACTTCTCCAACAAGGATAATTCCTTGGAGTATAACAATGTCCTGTTTATCGTTGTTCTTCTAGCAAAAGTTGCTCTGCTCTTATTCAGTGCCAACAAAGAGCTAAACTTTCATTTACATTTTGTTTACGAAAGATTTTTTCCGAAACACAGACGTTGTAAAACAATTTCAATACTTAAGCTTTAGCATTCTTCAAAATGCTAAGGATCTGATGCTGTCCAAAAATTTTTTTCGCTCTCCCCAAAATCCAATGCCATGTAAATAATGTTTCTTCTCACCAATAGCTGAATAAGATGAAACTTTTTCCAATGTTTATTTAACACGAATCTTTGGTATTTTCCATTGTCTCCCCCCCCCTCTCTCTCTCCCTGTTCTTGCTTTATAGCCCCAGGGCGAAAAAAGTTTGACAAGGAATCCTTAGCTAACAGTTTTTATGCTGTAGCCACTGATTTTTATATATTCAAATATATTATTTCCAAATAATGTCCTGTGTAAATCTTTTTAGTGTAAATAAAACTTATTTATAAAAAGACATCGTTTTGAAAGGAGCAGAAAAAATTGTGCCAAAAACTCTTCTAAGCTTCTCACTCAGGCACTGGCGCAATGTCAGCCATGCAGCAGCCAGCCATATTTATAACACAGATAGATGGATGGATGTGTTCACCAAATAAGCTGCTTCAAGGATTTATTGGTTAAATGAACAGATTTGACTACGTGCGTCTCTAAAGCAAATAGTTAATTTTTTTACTTTGCCTTTTCATGGAATTTGAATAAAAAAAGAACTTTTTTTTTCAAGGAAGCCGTAATAAACATAAAAGCACATGCTAGTAGTAGTAACAGCACAAGAAAAAACAAGGAATCCATAGGAAGTTCAATAAATATTAATTTTACACTGGCAAAAAATTATGAAACAGGAATTGAAAGAGGAAAATTATTAAAGAAAAAATGAGGTAAAGGCTAGTGGAATGAGGGAGTGATAGAATACTACATTAAAAATTAATGAGGAGGAAGCTCACTTACAGCGCAAGTTTTCTAACTCTTAGGTTTCCTCTTTCGGCTTTTTGGTCACAAGCCAAGCATCTTTTAGCCCTCCAATAAATTCTTGTTAACAACGATGTCTTTTCGCTTCGAGATAGTGTCAAGTATTTAAAACTTTTCATCTTGGTGTTTTCAAAGCACCATCTTCTACCTAAAAAGCTTTAACTCGAAAAGTCCCTCCAGCCCATAGCTTTGAAAATAATTACATAAAAGCTTCAATATTCTTTTTAAGACTTTTTCTTGGGTCTGAAGAGTAGGTGACTCTTAAAAGCATCCCAACCAGCATGCTCCCATTTAAGAGAGGGGTCTAAACTTTGAGTATTTAAGTAGACACTAGCTTGACGGCCCTATCCCATGGTGGTCTAAATACTGGGCGAGCCTAAGCGCTCACCAAAGTCTTTATGTTCAGCAGAAACAGCATACATATCATCCAGAGATGGCCTTAGTACGGAAATTTACTAGACAATATGAATTCTATCATATGATAGAACACTTTGTAGTCTGTATTCCACAATACCAGGACCATCTGCCACAATAAGAAGCAAAACATCTTTTGATTGGCAAAACTACCCACAAATGTGTGAGAATAGCTAGACACAGAAGAACCTTCTTCCAATGCTCCTCTAAGATGGTATTCCGAAGAAAAACTCACAATTCGATGAACGCAAGGTCGGTCCTCACAAATCAGGAGTTAGATTGTAGTCCGAAGCTCATACGGTTAGAACGGCTTCAGTTATACTTTCGTAATTATCCATAGTAATAACCTACTGGTCCGACCTCCTTCCTTCCTTCCTCAACTTAGACGATGGAAAGCATTCTTTCAATCCTGACAATTGGTATACAGGTTAAATATGAGACAGTTTTGGGTGAATGGCTAAAAGAACAACATAAAACCAAGTACCAAAAATTAATATATGTGTACCTTGCCCAAGGGAACAGTTACCACCGTCATGTGTGTTAAATTCCCAATTAGATATGTACAAAGTAACTGCATCACCATAACATCTTAAATTATGGAATACGAGAGAGCAACAATAACAGGAAATATCATCAGAACAATCCTTTACATGGACAGGTCAAATATTAGAAGCTGATCGGTTAGCGGATTTTACGACATGAGCCGTAATATACGTAAACACGTCTATAATGGAAGATATTAAATATCTAAAGGAGATTGACAGCGAACTACCAATTCGTATCGTTACGGATAGTAGAAAAGTTATCGAAGCCTTAAGAAATCATAAAGTTCAATCTAGAAGCGTCCTTCAACCTAGAAAGGAGGTAAACTAGTACAGGTATTGTAGAGAAATATGGATTCCAGAACATCAGGGTTTCTCTAAAATGAAGAGGCGGATAGGCTTGCAAAGATGGGATCATTACTGAATAGCGTCACAGTAGAAAACGCCAAACCTTTTCAAGAATTTAAAAACGAATTCAAACAATGGGCTATATAATAACACACTAGAGATTTGCAGAACTGTACTCTTGGAAGAGTGACCGAAATTCTCTGGGGAAGCCCAAATAGTGAATAGACGATAGAGATTCTATGTTTAAAAAGGCCAACACTTCGGAAATTGGTTAGTATAATAACAGAAGGTACATAGTTAAAAAGTCACCGTGTTCGCAGGGGTGTTCTTGACGATACGACATGTGGAACTTGCCAAGAGAACCATAATGAAACTCTCGAACACTACTTGTATCACTGTCCAGCATTCAGGCAAATTAGAAGACAAATCTTCCATCTGAAAAATATACCATATATGGAATATCTTAGAGATTAAGACTGGAAAGGCCTAAGAAAGTATATTGAGGAAACTAAGTTTCTAAACTGACTACGTTTGATAGGTTTTTATGGTTCTGTATTACGTATCTCTCCAATATCTATTAGTACTCGTAAGAGCACACAACATGCTATAAAATCATAAGTGTAATACAAAAGGAATTTTGTCAATATTCATAGCCCCTCTTTCAATATTTCCTCACCTAATCGTTTTGTATTTATTATAGAACTCACCAGTTTACTTCGATTGTCTAGGGCTAGAGAGTACTTTATAGAACCGGGATCCTGGCAAAGAAAGATTTCTATCATCTGAAAGTAAATTGAGCTCCTCTGTTGCAATACTTGCATGTTATTACTGTAGTGCTAGTTGAGAAGCATTTGAAAGTTAAACATTCAAACGTAACGAAACCCAAAGGTCTTTATTGGAAACCGAAGTATCTCTCAAAAAAGGTACCTTTTTTAAATTCGGGGCTTTCTAGTTTGAAACTTTCAAACACTTACAACTATTAAAATAATTTTGTTTTTTACACATGCTTATTTGTTGTATGAAATCTTGAACTAATGCCCATAATTTCTATATACATACAGATAATATACCTAAGGTTTATACCTCACTTATGAAATTTACTTTACACGTTAGATATCTGTACACTGAGAATACTTATTTACAGAAATTACGAGAATAAGAAGTCCTATAAATGAATTGAGGTTAAGGAGACATTTCTATTCATTACCGCTCTATAGTCCTGATTAAGCATCCATGCTTAAATTACATGAAGACTAGTGTAGAAGCTGCTTAGTGGCGAATCGCTTACTGGGACCTTAAGAGTATCAACGCTCCTTGTTAAGCAGCAAGCAACTTGAGAATCCATTAACAGTTACTTTAGCTAAAAATTATCCACTGAGTCCCTGAATATACTTCCTTTATGATAGATTTAAGAAATCCCTTAGAAAGTACACTCGCCCTCAGGATCTCTTTCACATTACTCTATAAATCTCTACACTTTCATTGCCAAAACATAAGGCAAAAGGTTTGGGGTATAATGTGCTTTCACCTCCATTAATATTGATGAATGTTTAAAATGTTCATATGTTTTTTTTTATATTGGCATTCAATGGCAATTTTTCAAGATTTACTGTTTAGAGATGACAAAGGAAAAATATGTTTATTTACTCTATTCTAAAATATTTATCCATATACATACGTCGTGAGGTACGATAGAGTGAAATAAAATATTTTTTATTTTATTGAAACAGAATAAAAAAAAAATATCAAAAGACCAGAAATAAGTGTGTTCACATTTAAGGGTAGTTCGTATTTGTTAGGATAACTCCATAAAAGTGAACCATTTTATTTCATATGCTTTGCATGGTTGGCTGGCTTGTGTTCCAGAGTAAGATGAACTTTGATGGGATGAAAGTGGAGGTTGTCTTCGTCAAAACTCGAAATTTGAAGTTCGCAAAGACCGTTGCCGAATAAATGATTTTGGATTTTCGACCCGCAAAAAGAACGACTGGTAACTCATGAGTCTTTAAGTCTTGGGAAGGATAAGGAATTTATGTTTTTTTTTTCAAAAAGAGACCGACCGACATGTCAAACAGATTGAGACTTCTTAACCACAATCTACCCTGTTTATAACTTTTTTAAATTATAAGCTTTACTGACCGAAAACTCTGCGATGTCAGGGTGGTGTCAGCGCTTATGGTTGGTTGGTTGGTTAAGGTGGCTCCTTTCTTAAAGCAGACATTCAAGTAGAATTTAGATGATTCTTTTTTGAAAGAATTACTCTACACGTCGGTGTCAACCTGTATAGAACCGTATCTAAGTATTCGTATACGGTGTTAGGTACTAGATCCAATCCGTTGCGTTGAGATATCTGTTAAGGTCACTCAACCCAATCTCAGATAAATCTGAAAGATCGTCTAGTACATGACTGCCTAAAAACTTGTGTCTCGAAAGATGCAAGGCTGGACATTCGCCAAGAAAGTGGAAGATTGTCTCTTCTTTCCTTTCTTCTCGAAATCTTCGGCAAAACTCATTATAGGACAGACCTATCTTAGTAGCATGTCTGCCGACCGTCTAGTGAACCGTCATGACTGCAACGATTCTCGAGATGTCCTTACGGTTCCTATTTGTTAATTGTATTGAGCTCCTATCATTATAGCAAGGCCACATTTTCTTAGCAACCTTGCACGTGTCTATATTGCGCCATCTGCATTCAGCCTTATAGAGTTAGAGCTTGAATATATCCTTTGTAATAGTACCAATCGGCATGCTACTTTCACCTTTTTTTAAGGGTTCCGTACACCAAAGGTAAAAAAGAACCCTATTGTTTGCGCTACGATGACCGTCTGTCCGTCCATCTGTCTGTCTTTCTTTCGGTCACAGGCTGTTTTCTCGAAAACCGTACGAGCTGCTAGCCTGAAATTTTAGTCGCTACAACAACAAATATATAATAATTAAAAATTAAAGGGTGTTCTAAGTCGAGCAACAAAAAATGTTGAATTTGAAAAGTTAGTGTATTTTTATGCAGGCTACACCAATTAATACTGAAATTTAGAAAATTTAACATTAAAGGGTATGCTATTAGTTAATGTAATTTTAACTACTTGCTGTAAGAGGCAAACTTTTGAAATTTTCAAAAACGCTAAAATTAAAAAATACCAAAATTAAAACAAAATGCCGAAAAGAAAAATCGCCCAAATAACAAAAAAAAAAAACGCTTGAATGAAAAATATCACCGAAAATAAAAAATCATAAAAAGTAAAAAGCTCTTCAAAAAACTAAAAAATCGCAAAAAACGAAAAAAAAAATCATCAAAACGATAAAAGCGCCAAAAGCTAAAAAAATCGTTAAGACTAAAATACGTTTTGTAAATAACAAAAAAAAATCGTTAAAAACCGAAAAAAATCGCCAAACTGAAAAAACGACAAAACTAAAAAAAGTGTCAGTGCTAAGAAAATCGCCAGAAACCGAAAAAATCGCCAAAAACTAAAAAACGAAAAAAATCGTATGTTACATACGGAACCCTTCGTGTTAGAGCCAAGGTCACACTTCAGTGAATTTATTATAGTGATAACGCGTTGTCCTTTTGTGAAGCGATTGATTTCTTTACAATCATAGTTGAATGCTGTCAATGACTCTGTGCAGCAATTTTGAACTTTTTTTCCCCAAAATTTACGAGGTTCTGACAATGGATTCCGGTATAGGATCACACCGGATCTTTATTTAAGTGGTATTAAAGTTTCCTTCCTTTTTATTTAACCTCAAATCTCTTTAAAATATCTGTACAGCAAAGGGCACCATGTACTTAAATATTGTTAAACCATTGAAGGACACTAAAATATTCTTTTATTTTTTATTTAGCTACACAGCTTGTCAATATAATGGCCCCAAAATTGGCCGTTAGCCTTTTTCATAAAAAAAAAATTTACTTTCTTGTTTGAATTGTTAAACATTTTGTTCACCACAAGTCCCAAAATATTTGTAAATTCCAAACATGAGAAATAGAGTTTCAAATTCTTGCCAAAGATTTTATATTTTTAATTTAATTTTTTTTTTACAATATTCTTTCAAAAAGAAGAGGTAAACTGCTGTTAAGTTTATTTATGTATGAAAAAAAACTACACACATATATAGAACGATTTTATTATCAAAAATTGAATCAGTTTATAAGGGAAGAATAAATAAACAATATTCTCCACAGTAGAGTTGTTAGAGCTGCAACTCATACACCCTGCATGAAGTTGTGTGTTCGCAAGTGTCCTTAAGAAATATTGTTTAAATATATTTTGTATGTCTGTTGTTTATTGGATGAAGATGATGTTCGAACAATAAATTGTAATACAATTTTAAATAAGGAAAAAAAAACCATTTTCAGTCTGTTGAATATTATAGATGTGAAGATTTCTAGATTCCCATAAACGAGGAGAGATTGAAAAATCATTTGGAGAGAGTAAACAATTTTTTAAATTTCTAGCGAATTGTTTAAAAACTAACAAATTGTAAAAGTTTAAATTGGCTTTGGGCCTCATCTTCGACTATAACATTTTGTTGCTCTATTAAAGAAAAAATTTCGCGATTTATTACAACAACGTCCCAGTCGAAGTTGAAATACGCCAACCACCAAGGCGAATTCATATCAGGTGATCTTAATTCACCAGCTGACATAATTTCTCTGCTGTCAATCAATGCAAAACGCTAGGAAATATTCTGACAGCAGGAAATTTTACACTAACAACTATACAAGACGAATACGCAGAGTTGCAAATTAAGACCACCTGGTATCAATTCGCCTTGCCAACCACGTTAAAGAGGATTATTTGCGGTTTCTAAAAATTGTTTAAGGTAATTTTAAGTTTGTTGTTCATATATGTATATAATTAAATAAACGTTTCTTTTCATTATTTTACAATTTCTTTGATTTTGTCAAAGTTTTTTTTTACTGCATTTTTTCATTCTTTTTCTGTGCGAAATGTCTCGTCCTCTCATTTATCTGTGCTTGTGCTTCTTTAGAACTAAAATAGTTCATATATGTATCTGATTTCTGCTGTTATTGTTAAATTCTTATATTTTCTCTAGTTGTTTTTATTATTATTGTATTTCCATTCTTTGGCAAATGTTTTTTATATATTTTTTTCTAACGTTGTTGCAGCATCAATTAAGTATCTGTCATTTTGTTTTGTTGCCATATTTTGTCAATTAGTTTTATGCTCTGCGCCTTCTTTTTTTTCTCTGGCATATTACTACAATTTCCTATTGATGATAAATTTGTGTATAAAAGTATAAATTGATTGGTAGGTTACGTATAATAGAAACACATTTTATTTTATTATTTTATCATATTTCTTAGTTTTCTCTTATCATAGACTAAATTCTTATAAGTTATTGATGTTAAAGGAGAATGCAATAGTTGACATAGTTGCCAGTTATTGAATTTGTTAAAGAATTGCTGTCAGAAGTATGGGGGCCACATAAGGTAAATTTGAAAAAACTGTAATAAACGCTTAGGATTCACTATTCTACACAATCGTACGATTTTTGCGAAAATACAACCCTGGTATGTGGGAGTTTATGAAAATTGTCAAACGTCATCAAATATTCATTAGATCAGGGTTGTATTTTTCCAAAAGTCGCGTTAAATAGCTTTTCAAAATTCACTTTATGTGGCCCAATGGCGAATTGACGAATTTACATAAATATTTTATAAACTTTCTTGCTCAGCACTTAAAAAGAAATTTATTCATTTTAATTTTTTACTCGACTTAAAAAAACGAGGAGATTCTCAATTCGTCTGTATACTTTTTTTTGGCATTATTACTTCATACTTTGGTTTATTTTAGACCGATTGCAAAAATTCGTCTTTTTTTGTCTGAGAGGGTATAGTTTCCATTTGGTCTCATTGTAAGAAAGTGGGCGGCAACACACCCACAAATTTTTGTATTCGATTTTATGAGATATTACTCATTCGATAGCTGCAAAACTTCCCCTCTCGTAACAGCACAGTCTTAAAAATTAAAAAAAAATTTGCGCAGCCACGCCCAATGAAACTTTATTTTATACATATTGCACATGCTTATATTTGACCAATTTGTAAGAAACCTGGCACACAACTTGAGCTCTTGAAAAGACAAAATCTTGCATTCTAAAAAGTGGGAGGGGCTACGCCCATTAAAATTTAATATTAAATTTCACGTGCTTCTACTTTGTCGATTCTTACAAAACTTGGCACACACCTTGAGCTCTTTGTGTTCAAAAAAGTAGGTATGTACTTCTACTCATACGATTCCCAGGGCAAAGAGTTTTGGCTCTAAAAATTACTTAATTTTGTGCTTAAAGAAGTGGGCGAGGCTATGGTCATTAGAAATTTATACAATATTTCACGTGTTTCTACCCATTTTTATGCAAACTGGCAGCCGCCTTGAGCTTCTAAAGTGACGCAATGGTGAATTTAGAAAAGTGGGCTGGCCAAATTTGGCGTGACCACGCCCTTAAAAATATAAACTTGGCACTAAAAATTGTACTTCTCGCGAAGCCAAGCCCAACTTTCTTCATTAAATTCACAATAAGCAACAACTTTCATATTTTTGAAGTCAATTATTTTACTAAAGCGATAGAAATTTCCCAGCATAAAAACAAGAAATCATCATTTAAGATCTTTGCACTTCTTTCTGCAAAGAAAAATCCTTGTGCAGATTTCTGCAGAGAAATACTTTTGAGTGCACACAAGTTCGTTTATATTTCTGATCGGTAAAATTAATGTCGAACACCGTTTAATGGCTTTTCGAAAATTTTTGGCCGATACCGAAGCTGATTTATTGGTTGGACACTATTAATTATGCAAGAAAATATTTTTTTCTAAGGAACGCATGAGTATTCAAAGAAAATATTAATGTTTCAGAACTTTTTTTCCACTGCATATTTTTGCATATTTTGCTTTTTTTGCATATGTTTTGCACATTGTGGGTTTAAAATCATATTTTTTGCATTTATGTTACTTTTGGAGCTCTTAAGAGTATATTTTTTTATAATTTGAAAATCCTTCCACAGAAATAGGAAAAATAACTCAAAAATGTGATGTAAAATATTGGTTTACATCCATCCCTCCAATCTGATTTTTAATGCGAAAATTTTATGTTTATATATCCTTTTGTTATATGAAATTACTTTTCAAGAACTTAGGGAAATGTTTTTATAAAGCATAGTTTTGCATATTTTGCCTTTATTGCATATTTTTGCACTATTTTGACTATAGAAGCATATTTTCTGAATTTTTGTTGCTTTTAGAGCTTTTTAGAGAACTTATTTATTATTTAGAGACTCTTGCAGAGAATTAAATACAATAACTCAAAAATATCATGTAAAATATTGATTTACTTAATATCCGATTCTTAGTGCGAACCTTTTATGTTTATTATGGGACATTTATATTGTCTCCAAATCTAGTACTTACGACATTTCGAACTAAGTCTTGGTGTTTTTTACTAGATTTTCCATACAAAACGAAATCTGTTTTGTCAGTAGATTTGTGGGAAATCTAATCAAAATCTAATATTTTTATTAATTTTTTACTACCCTGTACAACAAATTTCTAAAAAAAAAATGAGTGAATTAGCTACTGTCTATTTAAAAAGATGTGTGAATTGGCTACATTTCAGTTGTTTAATTTTTGGAAATTTTTCAGTTAATGGGTTTTGTTTTGTATAAAAAATAAATCCTGATAAATGTTAAAAAAAAAAGTTGGTGTAAACGGTATGGATTTTTATAGAGATTTTAATTAAAATCTGCTAGATTTTGTGCAGGTGTAAATGCCCTTTTATCATTTTGTTATATATCTATTTTTAAGGGAAGTAGCACTCAGGAAAGGGATAGTGAAAGAGAAGGAAGGTGGTTAAAGGAAGAGATAGAGGAAAGCTTCATTATTTTACAACTCTGCTTTTTGCACGTTTTAACGTTTTAATAATGCAGTGGTGCAGCGCCCCTGGTGTCAGTGAGGCGTATTAATTTTTTTTAAAGCTGTCTTCAGAAGCCATTTTGTTGGATATTCGTTATATTGTTACATTAGTTAAACTATGATCTACATTTTTAAGGAAATGCCCTTATTTTATATTTCAAATTACATAGTAATTTGTGTGAGTTTTGATTATCAGAACATGGGTAATAGTGTTTACTAAAAACACAATTACAAAGAAAGAAGGAAAAGAAAGGATTTATAATTATAGAAACGTGATCTATGATTAATTTAAGCAAAACACTTTGCGTATTTTTGATTGCAATTACTAAACGTTTTTCATAGAATTTTTTTTAAATTCTGACTTGTTTTGCTTAATATGAAACTCACCCACTGTGCTTTATTTCAAATGGGCTTTGCTTTGGCATGTAAATGGAATATAAATATGTATGTATAAATATACAATATAAATTTTTTTAATTTAGCTTCTTTTACTTCTTTTTCTCTGTTCTAAAAAAGCAACTGATGAGTACGATTTTAGATTTCGAAATGAATCATTTAGAAGCGGACTTTAAATGTGTCAATCAAGTATACAATTTATTGCCAAAATTGATTAATATTTTTGCAAAAAGTGTGAGATGAAATTAGAATTTCAAATTTATTTAATATATATATATTTTTTTTTTTTAAGAAACGTACTAGAAAAATAAACTGTGACTCATGGCAGAGTCATAAACTAATCGTATTAATTCCATTTAAATGTTTTAGGTAAAAAGTTGTCTTGGTTGGCTGATTGTGTTAAAAGAAAATTAAAGAAAATAAAGCTGAAAATTCTAACGAATTATTGGAGTTAACTAACGGCAGCTGGGAAATAAATAACTTGTATGGCTAATGATTTTTGTGTTGCAGCCAACTTCACGCACATACAAAAATTCTTGGCCTCTAAGAGCCCAATCAGCGCACCAGCTGCATTATGGTTTGCTTTAGAGCCATTCCAGCAATTGTTTGCAGTACATGTGCTTAATATTCCACATATGCCGCCATTAATAAAACACCAGCATTAAAGACACACCTCTAAGAAAGAAAAAAAAACAATAGAAACTCTAATGGTATGGTCACACTTGGGCAAATATTTGCCCAAAAAAATGTAACAACTAAATATTAATGAAGAAGCTTTCAATTCAGAGACGTGTTTGCTAAGTCAAATAGTTTCCAATAATGTTGGATTCTATGACATTCTCCATTAGTTGTTTATGAAACTGTTTCACTTAAGAAAGACGTGTTGTCTGAATCAAAATGTTTTTCACTAATATTTATTGGTTACGTTTTTTTGGGCAAATGTTTGCCAAGTGTGACCATACCTTAAGGAACAATAGATGTTAATGTAACAATTTAAAGTCACATGAAGGTATTCAATGTAAATAAATATTGTACTTAATAAACTTAAGTATTTTAAGCACAGTAGCCATATCTTCATCATCAGCAGTATTGTCGTCAACACTTTTTGAAAAACTCAGCCAGACAACTTGTCACCATTTTAAATAAACAATCAAATAGACGATTTTACAAATGAGCAAACACGTGATGAAAACTAAGACAGATTCAGTGACTGTATTCATTGCCAGACACTGAAGGAAACCAAAAGCAATAGGCAGCCAGCAGGCAGCAGGCAGAAGGCAGAAGGCAGAAGGACAGACAAACCGGCAGACAAACGTGCAAATGTTGTTTTGCATATTAACACTTTTGCATTTTTAAGTCTGTTGTAAAATTTCGTAAGCGAAATAAATTTTAAGCAACGCAACACTAAACTTAAATTTAAAAACTTAAACAAAAAGATCTTAGTTCAGGGCGGCGGCGGCGGCTTTAAATTTAAAGCCTTAGATAATACGTGATTTCCATAAGAATTAAATCACCTTTCTTCTCACTTCAAACAGCAGATAACTTCATTTGATTTAATATATAGCAGCCATACTATATTTTTTTAAATGATCAAAACCCTTTGATTTATCAATTTTATTATTCAAACGTCCCATGAGTATCAACTCTGCTATTTGCCTTTTCCAATTTAACAGCCACAAAAAAAACTGCTAGAGGCTCATATTGCAGCACAGTATGCCTTGAGTCTTTTTACATAGAACATACATATATGTATACGTATGTATGTATCTTAATCGAATTGCCACGCTTCAAGATGTCTTCGTATAACATACGCAATGCAAAAGATACTTTTGACAGAGTGCACTTTACGATTCAAACGAACAGTGTAATTATTAGCTTGATTTCTCTCTATGCCCGAAGCATACGTTAATGAAATGTCATCAATATCTTCCAGTACATTTAGTTGTGCAGTGACGTTTGATTCGCTGATGGAAGAATCTAGTATTTGAAATTTCATAGTCATTGAATTCAAGCGGAAATGAAGTTAGCACTAAAGACCTTAACAGAAATATTTAAAAGAATTACATATACATATATCGAGAAATAGAGCAAATTGAAAAAGAAATCTAAAATTAATAAAAAATATGTTATAAAACACTATGATAAATTTTCTATTAAAAAAAAAGAAAAAAGCTTTCTACGGAAATATTATAAATTTTCTAAAAAAAAATATTGCTCAAAGAATAATTTAATAACACTGTGTGTAATTACCACTACGTGATAAAAGACCCGTGTCTCCCAGTTTTGCCACAGGTCATGCGATTTTTTTATAGGCCCCCAAAGATTTGTTGCCTCGGTGTCATTTTTGCGTTTTCTCAGGCTCATATCTTGCAAACCGTTCGAAATTTGGATTTACTGTCTGAGGCAAAGTTGTAGCTCTTGTCATAAGTAACAAAAATTGTGAACATATATAATCAAAACAACTTAATTTTTAAGATCAAAATCGCAAAAAGTTAAAAAAAATCGATTTTTTTACCATTTTTCCCGTGTTTAGGTCCATAGCTAGCAAACTGTTCAAAATTCAAGAAAACCAGTACATACAAAAATGTACCTAAGATCTCAATAAATAACTTTTTAGAATACATGAACTTTCTAGGAATGATTATTAACACCGTTTATGTACCCCCAAAAGTGAAAATTTACCGAAAATTTTTTAATTTCATTTGTTTGGAAATTGTTCACTTTCACTTATTATAATAAGCTCAAACTCAGTATTTATTTTTTGTGAAGAAAATATTTGGCCTTATTTTGTAAAACGCCAAGCCACGAGTTGACATATGTATTTGACTATTGGCAAACATTTAAATTACAAAACCAAATTGGCGTGGCATTTTACAAAAGAAGGTCCATTGTTACTTAAATAAAAATCTATTGCATTTCAAATAAAAGTAAATAATAAACATAGGAAAAACAGTTATACTGTGATAATTTTTTATTTTTTATTAAATTATCACTGTGAAAAATTTTCTATGAAAATGATCAGTAATCAATATAAATTCTATATTGGAAAGCGTTGTGACAAGTTTTCTATCATCATCATCTATCACTATCTATCTATCACTGCTATATTCTTTCCGTATAGAAAGGTTATCACTGTGATAATTTTGTATGCAAAAGTTATCACTGTGATAATTTTGTTACAAAAAAGCTATAACTTTGATAAGATTTTTATACAAAAGTTATCACAGTAATAATTTGCTTATACGAAAGTTATTACCGTGATTATTTAAAAAAAAAATTATCACTGTGATAATTTTGTTACAGAAAGTTCATCACTGTGATAATTTTTTTTTTATAAAAAATTTATCACTGTGATAATTTTTTAGTAAAAAAAGTTCTCACTGTGATAATTTTTTAATAATAAAAAAGTTCTCACTGCAATAGGTTTGTTACAGAAAAGTTATCACTGTGATAATTTTTTAATAAAAAACTTATCAATGTGATAACTTCTTTAATAAAAAATTTATCGCTGTGATAACTTTTTTAATAAAAAATTATCACTACAAAAGTTTCATCACGTTTCAAAAAAATATTCTAAATTTATGCAGAAAAACTATCACTATTATTTTAGTAAAAATTTATCACGATGATAATCACAATGGACCCAACTGGGTATCCGAGGGGAGATGTGTTATAGGACTACCCTTCCTAACCTAATACGATGATATGCTAATTATTAAAAATCTATCATTTTTTTTGAAAAACTGTACTAAAAATTCCTGAAAAAAGTTATGGTTGTGATAGATTTTCAGTATAAACATTATCACTGTGATTAGTTTCTTACGGCCCTTTTCACAATGTACAATTAAAAGCTAACAGAGACTTTAACGGCAAGTTTTATATGAAGAACTTGCAGTTAAAGTTCACGTTAACTCTTTATCATACACTGTGATATTAGAGAAACTACTACTGCCTCAAAAAGACATTATTGTAATAAAAACTATTACAGCGATAAATTTCTGCTGGTATAGTTGTCATTATTTTGAAAATATGTGACAATCAGGCTTATCATGAATAAAATTCCACATGGAAGTTTTCGAACGTGTGAACATTTTGTTTCAAAAAACATCATACGATTGCGAAATATTTTGACAATTTATGAAGAAGATTATTCACAAAGATTTGTGTGTTGTAATATGTGCTAATATGTAAGTTTTTAATTATAATGGAATTGATGATACGAAATTGAAGTCCGTGTGAACGAAGAGTTTCATTCGGAAATTTTCACATGTGGAATTCATGATAAGGCTGAATATATGAAAAAATATGTTCATAGAAAAATAATTTTTTTAATATTATGAAAATGATAAACGTTATTTGAAAAAAAGCAGCCACCGTAAGTTTTTTTTTTTAAATTATCACTGTGATATTTTTTTAAATATTATTATTGTCACAAACTTTCTTAACAATTTCTTACTGTGATAGATTTTTTTTTAAATATTATCACTGTGACAAATTGTGTTCCGAAGAAGAATGTTTATTAAAAAGTTATCCCAGTTGCATAATTTTTAGAAAAGTTATCACTGTGACAAATTTACGTTGAAAAAAATAATAATAAATAAATTTTTGTTAGAGTATTCATTACTGTGATAAATTATGTATGAAAATAATTAACACAATGTCTTTAAAAAAATTTTATCACTGTGATATATTTTTATTAGAAGTGTTATTAAATTTTACTTAGAAATGTTATCGCTGTGATACAATTTCTTTACTAAGTTTTCATTATAAAAACTATTCTTTTATTTAATTTTAATATTCTTAAGGCATATATTTTTAATGCACAAAACACTCCAATATTGGAGTGCAATATCAAACGGAAAAGAACCACTAATATCAGCTCTTATCTCACTAATTAATTTCTCTAATACATTGTTTGGAAGCAACACACAACACTATCCTTTTGATGAGGGAAAGCCAACTACTTTTATACTCCTCGTACACTTGTGTTTGGTATTTCGGTGTATCCATAAAGGAAAATAAGAGAGAGTTTACAATCACGAAAAAGAATCTTTAGGAAATGGGAAGAAGATCGAAAAGGCAGGCAGGACTCAATGAAGCCCACCAGGCTTGTATACAAAGTAATAAAACCACACAAAATGTAATTAAAATTTTATATTTCAACTTCATGGCTTTTGAGTAGGAAACACTACTACAAACCACTCTCATGTTAAAATTGAATTTGGCAAAAACTATAACTAAGGCGTTATACAAAAAAAAAAAAAAAATAATAATTAAAAAATTTTTAATACAGAGCAACAGTAAAATAAATAATTATAAGGAGATATGAAAGAGTTATTGTAATAAATTGATACTTAACAAATATAAAAGCTTTATACCTTCTAGAAGTACCATCCATCGTCAACTAATTGGAATTGGCGATGAATAGATAAAAAAAAGCATTTTGAAAAGTGTGAAATGTTTGTATGAAGGGGAAAAATTATGTACAAGAGAATTTTTTAGCTTTCAGTGGAGCATTAAATCAAAAAAATAATCGGTAATCATTCAAAAATTTAGTGAAATGGAACGAAACAACTACACCCTTGAAAAATATCCAAAAAACAAAAAAAAAACATTAGCGATGATGTGTGTCTCATTTTTATGGGAAAATAGCACGCGTTGAAGAATGAAAACTAGAGATTTTGCTTATATTTTGTTGACTTTTTTTATAAGCTAATAATTAAAAAAACCAATATTTTTGTTTGAAAAATAAAAAAAGCTTTTTTTAAGAATTATTGGTTTGTTAAAATAAAAAAAAAAATAAATACGTTGCCATTTTTTACACTAAAAACTGACTGCTGTATTATGTTTTCCCTTAAAAAAAGCTTTTTAGCTGAAAAAGCTTTTCGAAGCGAAATTATTGCTTTGTTATTTAAAAAAAAAAATAATTTAAAAAATTAGCAAAACGTTAACAAATTTTCAATGTATGTATTTGTATTTATTGCTTTTTCATAAAAAGTAATTATGTTTTAAAAGCGCTTTAAAAAAAATTATGGAAAAAGTTTTGTCCGCCCAATCTATTGCAGCCTCTGACACGATGTCCTTCGATTATTTATATACAATATAGAAAAAAATTTCAAACTAATTGGCACTACAAACGAAACTAGCTTTTTAAAATTCTGAATTTCTATTTTCGTGAATTTTCTCTCAGATGAAAAGCTTAAGAAAATCGTAAAAGCTTGCAAGGAAAAGTTTGTTTTTATTAAGTATCAGTGAAAATAATTTCTGTATGCCAATTAAGAAAACAAGTAAAATTTTTGAACTTATTTTTTTTTTGTTGAGAAAAATTCATATTTTTTTTGTTAATAATATTGGAAAAAATTAAATATTTTTTTAAAACTTTTTAATGATTATTTATCTCTTTAGAAAAATTGTTAAAGTATAATTAGTAAATAAAAAAAATTACCTTAACATCATTTTTATTCTAAAATTTCTTACTCCCACTGGAGCATAGATGGAATTCTAGTTTTTTTGAAAAAGCTTTCTCTGAGAAAAGCTGTTCCAAAAAAGCTTTTTAAGGAAAAGGCTTTCTCTGAAAAAAGATTTCTATGAAAAAAGCTTTTTTGAAAAAGCTTTCTGTGGAAAAAAGGTTTTTTTGAAAAGCTTTCAATAAAAAAAGCTTTCTTGCTAGCTTTCTTGGAAACTAGTTTTGAAAATTTTTAGAAGCAAAATGATTTCTGTGAGCAATTTTTATAAAAAAAAACAAAATAGAACCAAGAAAAATATGTTATTTGCTCTTAAGCTTTTTAGGCCTTTTAGCGAAATAATGTTTTTACCTGAAAAATATATTCTCAACCTTTTTTTTTCACTTAAATAATTGAAAAAAGAAATTAATATTAAAAAGCTTTTTATATACTAAGTATAAATTCATGAAAGCCCGCGAAAGCTTTTGGTATTAAAGTTTATTGAAGGGAAAAAACAGACTTTTATTTTTAATTACACATCAATGGTTTTTGTTATTGTTGTTGTCCATAACGTATTTTTTTCGGTATTTGAAGAGAAATTAATTGGAATGTGCCATAACGACGGTTATAATACAATTCTTTTCGCCTGAATGAAATTCCCTCTATATTAAATTACATATTTAAAGTGCCGATAAAATTTATTGATAATTTATATTTTTTATGGTTTTTTAATTGTTCTTTAAAAGCATCTACACTAGTCTACAAAAAAAAATAATCAAAAAAAAAAAATAATTGTTTCTAAGTTAATTTGTTGTAAATATAACACGTATGTGTTTTTCTAAAGAAGCATTTCCAAGATACGAGTATCGTTATTCCTTTGTCTTTACAGGATCACAATTCATTGACTTACAAGCACACATACTCTGACATTTGCCTTTGAGGTAAACAGCTTTAAAAGCTCTTAAATTTGTTCTTGTTTCTTTGCAAAGTAAGAGCAATCATTGTTGTCGCCGAGATCCGTTTGGCTGCTGTGCTCTCTTGTGCGCTCGTCGGTGTGAAAGCACAAAAGCTTTATTATAAAAGTTTGCTTATTAAAATTGAGAAAGAAGTAAATTTTTCAAAAACGCCTCTTTGCAAATAATAATAAATTTCATATTCGTATTTAGTGAACCCATATTATATATAGAAACCTACTTTGTGATAGAAAAATTTAAAATTTGTAAGCCAGTGTAATGAAAAGGTATAAAAAAAATTATGCAAATAAAGTTTAACTTAATTCTCTAGCGAGTTTGTTGGCGTCCGCTACTGGTAGTACTTTGTTAATTTTAAAATGAAGCTACTTTCCCATACTTTTTGTCTAATGTTCATTTTTTGGGATCTAGCACTGGCTACGGTAAGATTTAGATTTATGTGTTTCAAAATATATTTTTACTTAAAATCATACATCCTCTTTATTTTATTAGAAAGTCGTGCGTCCCAAATTCAATGAGATGGTACTGTGGAATGATGTGAAATTTTGCACTCACAACGTCACTGTAGACTATAGCGATCCACATATGAATTTTACCCTTAATGTTCTGCAACAACTTCATGTGGTGGATCTACAGATCGAGGCTAAAATTACACATAAACTTAACAGCGATCATTTCTTAAATCTCAATACCTCTCTTAATCTGTGCAATATTCTCGATTTTAAATCAAAATCTCCTTTAGGCGCTTTAGTGGGTGCATATCTGAAGGGCTATGGCCATATTATGGAAAAGTGTCCCATTGTTAAGGTGAGTGAGTTGAAATATTTTAAAAGAGTTAAATATTTTTTTATGCTATTGATTCTTTTATGCTTTGATACCACAATTATACAGGGTAGTTATTACTTGAATAGGTTCTGGATACCTGAAGATACTACACTTAGTAGACAACCTGAAATTGACTTTCAAATTGATATCAAGGCTTATCATGTGAGTGCCAGCAAGCAGCAGACTATGATTATAAATGATCACGTTAGCGGAGAGTTAGTGGTGCATGATGTTACGAATGTTAAGCGGGGACTGTTGCGCTTACTACCTAAGGTACCACGTGGCTAAAGAGAGAGTCAAAGTTGCAGTTTTTTAAATAACTTAACAAGATGTTGTAATTTCTTTGGCAAATTTTCATATAATTTAATATGTTTAACTTCTTGCATATAGTATAGATATGCATACATAGATATGTATGTACTTAAAAATGTTACACAATAATAAATCGATAATAGATATAATATTCAGCAAAAAAAAAAAAAACATATGAAAGTTGTTCTTAAGCAACTACACGTTCACTGCTTCCCAAACATCGTTAGGTACGTTCTTACTACTTCCCAAGAAGTGATAATAAAAAACTACTAGAATCCCAAATAAAATGTAAGTTTCCTTTCGCTTACTGTAAGCACTGTATGTTTCAATATAATATATAATTCTCGTTTACTGTGTATTAATACTAATATAAGTTTTTATGGTTTTCTGACAGCAAGAATAAAAGTTATTAAATTATATGTTCGTACTTATTTGTTTCCCTGTTTATGAATGAACTATACTAAAGTGCGTATAGGCAACAAATTGCATTAAAGGCAATTGTAAATTATTATGACAAACACTAGCAGAACGGAAGAACATGCTGTTTTCAAGAAAATTGCACAAAAGAATTTGACTGACGACAGAGAGATATTTACTTACTACTTCCCAACGACCATCACTGGATCTTATCTTTGTTAATTTTTTTTTCTTTTTTGCTGGAAATAAAAATTATCGAATACATTTTATGCCTCGTTTTTATTTTAGTTGAACATTTTAAAGGCAAGGCACAGGGGCTGGTGTCTATATCTTGGGAATGAACATTCGTAGTTCTTTGAAGGGACACAATGTCAAATCGAAACTTGTAAGTGACTGTAGGAGAGCCCTCAACTTGCTTATGGATAAATATAGTGTCAGACTATGTTGGGTTCCCTGCCACAACAGTGTTGAGCGAAATGAAATTACTGATGAGTAATTGGGTAGAAAGCAGGGCCAACAGTTCATGGCGAAGTAGGGAGGATTGTTGAGTCTCGAGGGGTTTGTGGCTAAAATTTGACTCAGGAAGATCCAAACTGCTACTGGACATGAATATGAAGACGATGTGAATTGTCATAGGCGCGTTAACAGGTCACTGCTCGGTCAGAGCAAGAACCAGCATTTGGGAAACTGGCACTCGATTTTTGTAGGATGTGCTGGGATGAAGAAGAACCAGAAACCATTGAAAATATTTTCTGTCACTGCCCGAAGCTGCAACGCCATAGGCTTAGATGGCTGAGCAGACGTTTCCATGAAAGCATTACTGATATCGGGTAGTGTAAACTAGAAGACATCAGGGGCTTCATAATGGGAATTCGGTGGCTCAAGGACGGGTAATAGGGTCACTTGTGGCTACAAATGGGGGGTAAATATTACTTTTTTGGGTAACAGAAGGGTATCACAATGGACCCAATTGGGTATCCGAGTGAAGGTGCGGTATACCACCACCCTTCCTAGCCTAACCTAACCTGAACATTTTAAACTTTTTAAAAACTTCACTGTGCCCCAATAAAAACCTGCTCTGAGTTTTGAATTTTGCGCAAAAATTACTGTTAATGAAAAAATTAATAAAAATCATTGCTAGTTCGTTTTATACTTAAAAGAAGAAAATTTTTTGTATCCCTTGAACATTATCAATGCGAAAGTTTGTATGTTTGGAAGTTTGAATGTTTGTTACCTTAACAACGAAAGAATCGCTGAAGATATTTTAATAAAATTCGGTACACAGACTGACCAGAGGCCTCAAATGTTTTGGAAGTCCTCATTAAAAAGACCGATCACGTTTTCCATCTCTATACAAGGTGAGTCGCTCTAATGTACATATGTACATAAATAAGTGTGCACATATTTACTTTATTTTCTGAAATCAGGCATTGGTGTTGTAAAAATTTAATCGTTTATTCAAAATTTGTAATTCTCTACGTACTTTTGTATTCATGTGTGTTCATTATTTATATATTTCAATGTTTGCTTAACCTTTATTCGAGGTTAAGGTCTCCAATAATTAACTTTCCACTGTCTAATTCATTAAAATTTTGTTAACGTTCAGGTGATTTTGTTTGGTCTGCTCTTTATAATGTATAAAGTTGTTTTACAATAATTTTTTTATATTTATTTATGCTTAGTGTTTTAACAAACTGTTGTTTATTTAGGTTTTTATCCAAAAAAAAAATTATTATTTTAATTGCGATTTAATTGCTGAAATTATAATGAAAGTGGTCAAACAAAAGTTTGGTTCAAAGCTTTAAAAGTGGGTTAGAACTACCGGCACAAATGCAATGAATCAGATCAAAATCACTCTATGATTGGGAATAAAATGTTTGCGCTTGTGCGTAAATCTGCTTTAAATAACTCGGTAGATATGTGAAAATTTTTTATCTTAGTGTTGGTGGGCCTGAATTCTACTTTTGAGGTTTTGAAGCGATTGTAGACCTTTGACACATATCTCCAAAGAAGATAGTAAAAGATTATTAAATCACAAGATCGCGGTGGGCCCTTGTGAAAGCTTCTGCGTTAGGTCACACGGCCAGGAAAGTTTTCAAGCAAAAGAGAGATGGTTACATATGTGGCACGACGCTATTCTTGCTGAAAAGAAACACCGACCATATCAAAATTGTCCAATTCCGGCCACACAAAATCATTAATCATCGTTCAATAGCGTAATTCATTAATTTTCAAAAAATTAAGGTCCAATAACTCCGCCAAACCAAAACCGCACCAAAAATAATACATTGAGGAATGAGATGATTTTCAAAAATAATTCTTGATGTTTGGACTTAAGTTTAAAAGCTTTAAGACTTAAGTCTTTATGCAAAATACGGTGTAACGTCTTTTGTGGAATACCGAGTTCTAAAGATCGACCAGAAATGGACAAACCCAGCACTATGGGCTACAACAGCAATACTCGCAGTTGTTCTTGAACAATGAGCACGACTTCGATTCTTTTCATCACTAACTTATCCCACACAGCTCAAATTTGTCCACTTGTTTCACAATTGCTGGCCAAGATAGTGCTGCACAATGACCTAAAAATGATTTAGCTTTGCAAACTATGACCGCGAATTTTCCGCGTTAATACGACTGTTTTAGTTTAATTTAGTGTTTCCTCCTTATTTCCCTGATATGTATCCCAAAAGTTTACTGTATTCTTCTAACAAACGATTTCATGCTTTGTGGTCCTTCGAATCTCTGTATTTTCACCTTTTATTGGTTCACAAAATGTATCTATTTGTTTTTGTTTATCTGAGATTAAACTATAAGACAATATACAGGCCGATTCTTGATATTCCCGGGAATACATTCACAGAGAACAAATTTTTTGCATGAATAAAATCCTTCTATTGTAAACAGATGTCAAGGGAAGTAAAAAAGTAGAGAGAATTTGGAATTTTCGTAGTCAGGTATTTTATTTGCAGTTGTTTTACTCGTATGTTATCTGAAAGTGGGCAAATGATTTTTTAAATAGAGCAAAGAAGAGGAGAAAACTCAGCACATGTTTGATAGAAAAAATACAATATGCATATTTAATATAATATTATTTCTTAAAGTATGTAGTGAGAGAGAAGTTTGAATTTCCGAAGTCAGCTATTTTGTTTCTTAACTAATGTTTTTTAAATAGAATAAGGGAAAATCGCGGAGAACTGTTATTCAGAAGAGGTCTGATAGCAAAAGTGCAATATATCTTTGCATGTTCAATGGTCCTTCGAATCAGTTTTATTTTGAATATCTTAGTAATTTCAACTTAAGGATAACATAAATGATTACGAAAGGACAGTCAGACAAGGACTGGATGTCTTATAGAAGCGATATATATAATTCTGGACACAGCTTAGCACGCCTAACTTAACACCTTGTTTTCTTAATAATTTCTAGTATCTTATCTAGCATAATACTGCAAGGAAAACTTATCTATTGTTATATTAAAAAAAACTACTGTGATGTTTAGAGAGAGAGAGAGATTTGATAAGGAGAAGAACAAAAAAAAAGTTAATAGAAAAGAAAATCCATAATGATGGCAATTTCCTAAAGTATACAGTTTTATTATTTATTTGTTTCAAATAGATTTTCTCACAGCAACACATTGATTTGATTGATTGGTTAAAGAAACTATCAGCTACGGCAATACTTAATGTAGCTTTTGCTCGGAAATGCAATTAGTAACGCAGTCACCTTAACTTGTTTTAATTGTATTCTTACGTCGGTAATGCAGAGACTGAGAAGAGAGAAGGACCATAAAAATAATAATAAGAAATTTTAGCATAAAGGTTCCCTGGTGATCTGCATTAGCAAGAGTGAAATTTGCATAGGATCCTGCTAAATCAATTTCAAGGTATTTTGGGCTTACTATTGCGTTAACAAATATTAAATTCAGATTCCTTTTGTAATTCATATCTTAAATTAAAAACAAAAATTTTGAGCATTCTTAAACTAGGACTCTTCTTAAGCAATGTTTTCGATATAAATTGTAATTGTACCCCACTGTGCAATGCAATATATTGGACAATTAATCTGCCAACAAATAAATTGCCCACATTCATAATTAATGTCACATTTACGTATTGCAAATATTCATTAAACACTATGTACAGCCACGCTGCAGTGAGTGCAAGTGTTGTTTGAATTGAACATTGTGCTGTCCAATCTTTCCTTTTTTTCCTTCAATTTAATTTGTTTTAAATAAAAATGTGTGTGTGTGGCGAGATGGTTTAATGACCACTTCTCATTTTGAATAAAGTTTTCGTATTGAAATTGTCATTGTCTCTTGATTGAATTTTATTTGCTGCATTTCATTATTATTGTTGTTGTAACAGGTATCAATTTAAATTTTCTTTATTTGCGTCCGAGTTTTTTTTTATTATTATTATTATCAGATATTATTTATTTTGAAATTAAATGCTTTTTTTACATGAATTTTATTGGCGGTTTTCAGTTATTTTGTTATTTCCACCATAATTTTATTAGAAATTGTGCAAAATAATTGCAACCACAATTATTGTATTTCAATCAATTTAGTTTGCAAAAAAAATTATTATTTTTTTAAAGCAAATAAACATACATATACGAGTACATATTTATATATAATAATAAATAAAAATATGTATGTAATTTGCATAAAAATTCATAATGAAGGAAGAATTTTTTGATATTTGGTTCTTTTAATTTAGTTCGCAACTGCAATTTGCATACTCGCTTTTTGAGGCCTGATTTTTATGTTAAAAGTTTATTAATAAAAAAAAATTATGGTTGGAACTTAAAAAAAATTGCATGTGATTATATGTACTATTGTATATTGTATATTGTATGTACTTCTATACAAAAGATTCGCTCTTTGGCGTGGCCTCTTCTTAAAAAATATAATCGCAGATGTACACTTTACATGTGTATCGTGAAACTCTTTAGCTCGGGTTAACAGGATGCAAAACTTTTGCTAATGAGTTGCTATGCTCTTATCAATGATTTTTTAGACTCTTGTTATCAAGTTAATGGGATCTTGCTACCCAGCTTGCCGGACTTTTCTGCTAGGCTCTTGATTTTATTATGCTAGACTCTTGCTAAACTCTTAGTAACGAGTTGCTAGGATCTTTGTAATTAGCTGCTAGGATATTGCTAATGATCTCCTATGATTTTAATGCTTATAGCCCTGCTAAGAAATCGATAGCTTATTGATAACAAGCAGTTACCTTCCACTTAAAATGCTTGCAGGTTATTGCTAATGAGTTGCTAAATTTTTGCTATCGAGTTGCTTAATTTTTATTAACGAAATTTTATTTCGAATACAAAAACTATGCGTTCAGAGAGAGGCCTTTTATGGAAATTTAACTATTGAAAAAATTCCTGGCTGTAGGGGAATCTGTTTTTATAGATTTTGTTTTAATTGATTGTAGCAGATTTATTTTAAAAACTCTTTATGGGAATGTAAAGTCGTAATTTTATTTCAGTAAAACAGAGTGAACTATACATAAATACAGCACCACATTTTGAGCAACAACAGAGCAATCGAAATTCGAAGACGTAAATGGAATAGAATTGGGCACATGTTGAGGAAGCCCTAGACAATATGGAGTTGAATGGCGATTGACTAGAACCCACAGGGTAGCCGAAGAAGAGGAAGACCTGGAAGGAAAGGTTAACCTAAAATTAAATAAAGCTTTAGCATGAGATAAACCATATTTATATTTTTTGTTGACATCCTATGTTCCACCTAGGAACTATGGGAATGGAATAAAAGTATAACTATATAAATATAACTCTGATTAAAAGTCATAGAGAGGTACTCTCAATAAAATGCTGTAAATCACAGAACCAGATAATAAAAAGGGTTTACTTTTTCAAACACCAGATTAAATTGAACTCCATATCATCTCAAGTGGTCTATAAACGCGATAGCGTTAGTGAGATATAGTTCTTCTCGTTAGAAAATGGATGGTTGTTTGATCTATGTGACTGCTGACTTCTTACTCCGTTGCATTGAGGAATCACTTGAGGTACTCTATACTAGACTTAGGTCGACTTCATTCAGTAGGTCCTTTTTGACACAAACCAATGATCAAACCTATGTAACTTAAATGGGTTCGATGATAGGTTTGTGTCAAAAACGAGCTACTAAAAGATTTCGATACAAGTCTACTCTATACTAATCCTTGATACCTTCGCTAGGTCATCTAGTTTGTGTTTCCTTAGAAATTTTTAGTGCCTAGTGTTTAATGCCAGGCACTCACAGGGTAGCTGAGGAATGTCTGTTCTGGACACTACTAGTATTAAACCACTGGTAAGACCTCAAAACTCCACCCTAAAAAAGCTTCACCTCTATGTTCTTTTGAATTTAAGGCAGCTCCAGATGACGCTGCAACTGTAAGGCAAAGTAGTACGCTACATACTTGTTTTTAATAAATATAGGGTGTTTTTTTTAGAGGTATAGAACTTCGAATTGAAATAAAACATAAGAAAATCGTTTTAATGTCCATCAATTTGGCTTTATTGGAAGGATAATTTTATGCCATTAACGTTTAAATATGATTTCGGGCATGTGGCCGCCGCGGCTGGCTCGAATAAAGCCAATTCTACAGGTCCAATTTTCAACCACTTTTTCGAGCATATGGGGCCGTATGTTGGCAATAACGCCACGAATGTTGACTTCCAAGTCGCCTAACGTTTCTGGTTTGTTGGCGTAGACGAGCGACTTCAGCGGATGCGTATTATCACATAGAGTAAACGTAGTGCGAAAACGATCCATGGTTAACCGAATTAATTGCTCTGATGGACGATTATGTCGACCATAAAATGGACGGAGCTTGCGGTAAACTTTGCGAACTGAACCATTATTTTCGAAATAAATTTGCACGATTTGCAAGCGTTGTTCTTTTGTCAACCTGTTCATGATGAAATGGCAAACCAAACTAAATATTAATCACTTGACAGCTGACAAAATGGCCGCCAGTTAAAAAAGTGATGCCAACTTAAAGTTCTATACCTCAATAAAAAACACCCTTTATTTCCAAATTTTTTGCTCTCTTATTAGAGTGATTGGATAGTAACAAATAACTTTTATGAATAAATAGCCAAATCTATACCTCAAAAAACGCTAAATTACCTAAACTAGGGTCCGCGGGATTGTCACACCTGTTACCTCTCATAAGATATACCCTTGCGGGAGACCTGGGGGCCTGAAATACACTTGCGCCACCGAGAAAACTATTCGTTAGCTTGAACGCCGATCAAATATCACATTAGATAACTCCACACCCAGCACAGCATATCATTCTTGATCCGTCAGTACAGACTGTTTTGTTGTAATCATTTAATATTACTTTCCTTTTTAGAAGCTGTAAACTATAGTAAAGTTACATCTGCATAAGTTAAGGTGATGAAGAGGAGGACGAAACTCTGTTTGACAGATACACTCTTGTAAATTCTGGCAAAAATATCAGAATGTTATATCAAAAAGCTCAATTATTTTAACTATATGTCAGGTTTTATGTAGCACTGAGCAAGTGGAATAATGTAGGATGCTTATCTCAGCCAGATATAAAAAGGAACCTAATAGGTCTCTAGTTTAAAACCTTATTTGTAGACCAAACAGACACATTGGAAGTAATTTAATTGCATACATTTTTATCTAAGTGTTTACTTATAAAGCAAATAGAGAGTAAAGTTTTTTTTTGCAACTATCCTTTAAGCAAATCAGTAACTAAAATCCAGCAACAAGTTGAAGGTAAAGGGTATACAATATTCGTTATTTATTTCGTTTATTGGCTTGATTATTGTTATTTATTATTAACCTTAAGGATGTCTTCATGGGAACATGAAAAAAATTCAGTTAATTATTCTTTAACGAGCGACTTTATATAATAACGGTCTAATTCATAAAAAATATTTTATGTTCAATACAGGTTTATTTGACAAATTTCACATAGAAATATGTCAAATAAGCGCTTAATAAATCTGAATTATTTTTTATGAATAAGGCAGTAAATATTTTAATTGTTTTGCTACCGTGCTCTGGCATATTATAAAAATTATGCATAAGTCTGACAGTTACAGTTTCGTTTCCCAAAACATACATATTATTGAAATTTTCTACTTCAAAACGAGTTCTTACATTTGTGAGTGAAGACGTTCAGAAATTATTTATTTTCCCTACAAACACTTGCATTGCACTTGTATAGTTATGTCATTTTATTTAAAAAAAAAACTAATTTTTTTTATATGCAAAACTTCATATTTAATAGCTAAAGTAACTGGCAGCAAAAGCTGCTCCCTCTTTAAAATACTGCTGCTGATGTGTTAATTATTTGCAATTCTTTTTTTTTTTTTTTGCCAATATGTCGATAATTGAAATGATGCGCATAAAATAAAATTAACATTTTCATATAACAAAATTTAACTTTAACAAATGAATACACAAATACAAAAAAATCATTTTAAATAAAAAAAAGCATATACATATATGAATGCTCGAGTATGATATAAAAAAAGGCAAATTGTTACAAAAATTGGAGTATTAAAATCAATCATGTCGGTGGAGGGCATATGGCCCTCTGTACAGTGAAATATGAATGGGGAATTATAACAATAACGACAAAAATTAATGTCATCAATATTTATACAAGCCATGTTTGGTCGTTTGGTTGGACGGTTGGTTCGTTGGTTGGTTGGTTGCTTGATTGCTGTTGTGGTGAGAGTAAGACCCACGTGAAGTTTTTTACAAGCCATTATTGACGCCATTAAAGTATTTGCATACAACATTGAACACAAATATTTTTTTATGTTAACATGGTTAAACTGTTAATACACTGAGAGAAAACGCATTAGAAGCTATAAAGTATGCTGATGATGTAACTTCTGAAAATTATTTTGTATGGTCCTTCGAACCGTTTCGTTGGTTTGATTGTTTACAACAGTGTATTTGCTTAACTTCTGAAAATAATTCTGTATGGTCCTTCGAACCGTTTAGTCGTTCCCACAATTTTGAACAATTTTGAACATTTTCCAAATATAAAATACACTCAATACTCTCAAATAAAAGGAATAGATAATATCTAAGATACTTTACACAATTCGCGAAATATTAGGCAAATAGTATAAACAATGATATGAGCAATGAAAGCATTAAATGTATCTTTGAAACTTGAAATAGAATACGGACCGTATTGGAGATTCCTAAAGACAAAGCTAAAAAACCCCAGAATCCCAGGAGTTCCCCGGCACTTCCCCAAAAAATTACGGCAGCACAGAAAATCAAAAAAATCCATCATGTAATGCAGTTGTTACCAGCTTATTTTCATTTGCAAAAATTTACGTGCATGGTGCAACTTACTTTCCAAAAAGGAGAGGATGTTTGTAGAAGAAGAAGATTAATGAGAAGGTCCTCTTTTGAGAGTGCTGGTATTTCTTCACTTGGAGTTAGCAATTGAACCTTCCACTGCTCTTAACAAAGAAAAGCAGGTCTTTAAGGTCAATCGTTAACAATTCCGAAAGGCCACTGAAAACCTCGCTTCCTAAAACACGAAAGCATTGGTTTTCGATAAGTTATTGTCTCCTACTCTTCTTCACCCAAACATACTGAAGAATAGTCATTATATGGAAGTCCCATGGCACCCATGCCAAAATGACAATGCCCGGTGATAGCTGCTACTATATCCCGACTTAAAAAAAGAGGAGGTTATCGAAAAATTGCCTTCCTAAAGCACGAAAGAGTTGATTTTCAAATGCAGGGCAGGTGCAAAGGAGATAAGTTATTATCTCCTACTCTTCTTCACCCAAACATTCTGAAGAATAGTCATTATATGGAAGTCCCATGGCACCCATGCCAAAAGGACAATGGCCCGTGATAACTGCCACTATATTCTGCATGTTTCGTAGCGGGAAATTAAACAACATTGAAGTCCTGGCTGTAGAGCATGTTGGCTCATTACGCTCCCTATTTGGGCCGTTGCCGAAAATGCATCATTTAAAAGCTTCCAGCAGGAATTTAAAAGGATGCCGCAAAAGTTATCAATATTCTTAACTTAACCAATAATAATGAAAAAAAAGTCCAAACTTTTCTTCAGTGTTCCCTGTTTTAATGTCTATAGTTATTTAATATCATAAAGTATGATTTGGTTGCGCCAACTAACTGTATCTAAAGAACTCCACAGCAGACATTTATATGGTCCTTCCTTGTTAAAGGTTGCCTTTCTGGTGACCTTTGGACTGAACTATCCTCTGTGAAAAAGTAACCAACAGTAGAAGGCGTGTTTTTCATTCTGAGTTTCTGTGTGAAGATGCTATTAGGCGGGCTTCTTTCATTTCCGTGCTGACTTTCATAAGAAGATTTATACAGATTCATTGTACGGCAAAACAGATCCAGCAGGTGTCGCAATGCCGGTCTTTGGACCAGATATTTCCTCTTATTCTATTGTATTTTATGGTCCTTCGAACCCATGTAATTTTGTTTTGGCTTTCGCAGCACTCATAGATCACAAGCAGTTAAAAATTGCAGGCGAGTTTTTAATGATTTAACGGCTGGCGTGAATGTTTGGATGAGTTTTGGAGCGATGTCCTTGATACAGTATCCAGCAAAAGAACACTGAACTTAAACTAGAGTTGGAGACAATTTTAGAACTGACCACAACAAGCAATTTCAAAATAATAAGGCTCACAAATTGTAAGGTGATGAAGAATGCATGCAAAGAGAAGCACCGAATATTAAGGGCAAAAATTATACTGGTTGGGAACAGCAAAACCAACAACCAGGAATTCTAACTCAAGACAAATTTTTTTCAGTGTATTTAGAACTTACTGTCAAATTTCCATAGAAGGTTGCGACTAACTTTCAGAAAATGAATGAATGTATGTATTTGAATGTTTGGCAGCATATGGTCTTCTTGCTCTATAGTTTTAAAAAAAATTTTCCTTTAATTTTGCAATTGTTATAAAACTTTAAGCGCAAATAAAAGATCATTAATGCAATTGGCAAATGTTTGACTTTCAACAAAAAAAAAAAAACGTTACGAATTTTAATATGGTCATTAAACAGCTGAGGAGCAGCTTTTCAATGTTAAATTGTCTGCAGCATTCTCCAAATTAATGTTTATAAATGGATACAAATGTACGTACATATGTATCGTACAGATATATATATGTATGTATTTATGTATATGTTAAATTCTATAATAAAACATACAATTGTTAAATGATGGTTTGTTACCTTAGAGAAGTAACGCATGCAAACCGTTCTAAATACAATTTACTGCCAAATGTCACGCATAAAGAGAATTGGTGTGAATTTGTTTTAAATTTCAAAAGAATTTAAGCCGCTGCTTAACACTTTTAAGAGATTGTTAACAGAATATATAAATATTTTTGGAAAAAAATAAACATAATTTTTTTTTTGTCAACTTCGTGTACATGGTACATGCATAATAATACTTTGTTTCCAAATTTTATCAAATAAGTTTCAAAAGCTTTTGTTGAAGAGAAGTTTTAGTATGTTTTGATTTACCTCAATCAGCATTTATTCGGTATTAAAAATTTGAATATTTGGTATGTTTGCCTTAACGCTTTTTCTAATAACAATAGTTTTTTTTTACAATATTTTCATTCCTGTAAATTTTTTGAAAAAAAAGGTTTTAAATATCGTGCCATAACCGCCAAAAAGGCTTAAGCGACATAATTTTCGAGTTAAATTTTTTGATGAAAATCGATCATTTACGATCGCAGATATTCGATTTTCGTTAAAAAATTTTTTGTGTCTTAACACAAGTAACAACGTCGGCAGAATGATAACGTCAAATTGTTTGTGTTCAACAATGTATCTAGAGGTGGCGAACACGTACATTCAAATATATTTGTGTTTTATGCATATACATACCTAAATTATCCTTTATTAGATGTTTTCTTAGTTTTAAGCTTAAATTCTATTTATGTTATTTATTTAAAACATTTTTTCTTTCGTTTTTGTTAAAAAAAAAATTTAATATTAATTCAATTTGACAGCATGTGTTAAGAGATTATTGCTCAGCAATGTATTTTAACATTGGTTGCTTAATATACAACACAACACATATTCATACGGTCTACACGCTAATATCTTGTGTAGGCAATCGAATTTGACAATTGCCAAGGCAATAATTGCCAAGATTATTGCTCGTGTGGACGGCTAGTTAAGCTTTTTCGGCAATATGTACAAAATGAAGGAGGAGCAAGGGTTCCTACCTGTGATTTTTGCACTTTGGAGCAAAAGCACTAGTAGTTAGTTCATTTTCGAGATACATGGGCCTGTTCTAAAAAGCACGATGATTTCAAGAACAAACTATTAATAGATGATATGTTAGGGGGTTTTAGTTTTTGTCATTTATATTTAAGTGAAATGCTTCTAATGGTAGAGTTCAACTATACATTTTGAACAGTTACAAACCTCTTATTTTATCAAAAAAATATTTGAAAATTCACAAGTAATAATAGTTTTGAAAATTACAAAAGAAAAATAAGAGTAGTAGGCTTAGAAAGTTATACAAAACCCTGTAAATAATAATTTTTACCCGATACGAACCTATTCTATTTTCCTACACCTTTATATAGGATTTTTTTTTTGAAATGTCACAACTTTAAATTGGCATCACTGCTTTATTTGAGCACCCATTAATCAGCTGAAAGTTGTTTTTTTTTTAGGTTAGGTTGCTTTGAAATTTCATAATCATCTGGCTTACACCAGGGCAATGCGTGCAAATTGTTCGGCGAATGAGCTGAAGCACAAATTGATATTGATATTAAATTTCCATTCAAAATGTTATTTTCCGATGAAGCCCATTTGTGGTTGAATGGGTACGTAAATAAGCAGAATTGTCGCACAAGCTTTTGTAGAATCCACAAGCTTTTGTAGAAACACCATTACATACACATAAAATTACTGTTTGTTGCGCTTTATGGGCTGGCGGAATCATTGGCCCATACTTCTTCAAAAACGATGATGGTCAGAATGTTACTGTCAATGGTGAACGGTACAGGAACATGATTCGAAATTTTTTCGTACCTCACTTGCGTGGCATTAATCTTGCTGATCTGTGGTTCCAATAGGACGGAGCGGGCGCTGCAATTGATTTACTCAAAGAAACTCAAAATTGTGGCACTCTAAAATTACTTTACAATTACAGCATTATGTATAAGAAAAAACCGACATGAAGTTAGCATAAGTGACTTATTAAAATCAAAAATATTTCCATTTAGCTTGGATGGAGGACGAATGCCGTAATTTGCCCCAGTTTTTTTCACTGATTAAAGAGAATATTAAAAGAATAATTTTTTTTGAACGTTGTGAACATTGTATGAGGTGACTCGCAGTGATGCCCACTCGGTGCTTTTCTTGCTAGACTTAGCTCTTTTTTGGAAAAACCAGGAAAATCATTTTTTTTACTTAGCATCTTTTAGTAAAAAACGATGAACTGGCGCTTCTTGGTTGTGGAAAAAAAAACACACAAAACTTATTTTTTTTTGGGCAACTATGATAGTCAGTACAATCCTGAATGCAGTCCAGCATGTAATCGCAAAACGGCTTGGGTTGATCCTACAGCCCCGACTCGAAGTTTCGGCATGTTCTGCGATACTGACCTTGACAACTGTTGAAATTTAAGATAACGCTTTGGTAAAATTGAATATTTTTTTGGATTTCTCCTACTACTGAACAGCAAATTTATAAGGCAAATTTTAGCATACGATACCGATCGAAATTGTAAAATACAGGGTGTTTTTTTTAGAGGTATAGAACTTCGAATTGAAAATCGTTTTAATGTCCATCAATTTGGCTTTATTGGAAGGATAATTTTATGCCATTAACGTTTAAATATGATTTCGGGCATGTGGCCGCCGCGGCTGGCTCGAATAAAGCCAATTCTACAGGTCCAATTTTCAACCACTTTTTCGAGCATATGGGGCCGTATGTTGGCAATAACGCCACGAATGTTGGCTTCCAAGTCCCCTAACGTTTCTGGTTTGTTGGCGTAGACGAGCGACTTCACATATCCCCAAAAAAAATAATCCAATGGTGTCAAATCACACGATCTTGGTGGCCAATTGACAGGTCCATTCCGCGAAATTATGCGCTCATCGAATGTTTCCTTCAATAAATCGATTGTGACGTGCGCTGTGTGGCATGTAGCGCCGTCTTGTTGGAACCACAACTCATCCACATTCATGCCATCCAATTCGGGAACAAAATAGTCGGTTATCATGGCTCTATACCGGTCTCCATTAACGGTAACTGACTCTCCAGCATTATTTCGGAAGAAGTATGGCCCAATGACTCCACCAGCCCATAGAGCACACCAAACAGTCAGTTTTTGTGGATGTAATGGCGTCTCAAGGGTCTCATGTGGATTCTCTTCACTCCAAATGCGGCAATTTTGCTTGTTGACGTAGCCATTCAACCAAAAATGAGCCTCATCACTGAACAAAATTTTGCGATGAAAATCAGCATCGAGATCAATCTCATTTTCGGCCCATACACCAAAATAACGACGCATTGCATGGTCTCGCGGCTTTAATTCTTGCACAAGCTGGATCTTGTAAGGTCGCAAGCCAAGATCTTTGCGCAAAATCTTCCATAAAGTTGATGGACAAAGCTCCAATTGCTGTGCACGGTGGCGAATCGATTCATTCGGGTCCTCTTCAACACTTTGCTCTACAGCGGCAATTGTTTCTTCGGTGCGCACTGTTCGACGTCTCTGCGGATGCGTATTATCACATAGAGTAAACGTAGTGCGAAAACGATCCATGGTTAACCGAATTAATTGCTCTGATGGACGATTATGTCGACCATAAAATGGACGGAGCTTGCGGTAAACTTCGCGAACTGAACCATTATTTTCGAAATAAATTTGCACGATTTGCAAGCGTTGTTCTTTTGTCAACCTGTTCATGATGAAATGGCAAACCAAACTAAATATTAATCACTTGACAGCTGACAAAATGGCCGCCAGTTAAAAAAGTGATGCCAACTTAAAGTTCTATACCTCAATAAAAAACACCCAATATGCCATACGATGTAAACTCCATTGAAATAATTTTAAAATTTTGTTCAATATCGTTTGCCATAATTATTTGCTCCCAGACTTTTATAAATTTCTTAAAATTTTTTTTTTCTTTCTTTTTAGCCTATCTATTCATATTATAATTCGTGTCACAACTTTAATATCCATCATGTTTTAAATGACATTTATGAAGTTCTCTGGACACTTTTCTGAAGTGCACATCAATGCCATTTAATTAAATTATAACAAAATATTTGTCAACGATTTCGAAATACCTACTGAGCTTCTAAGAACTCATAAAAACCGCAATTTAGTATAAGTATATTTATTTTTTATATAATACATTGAAAGCAAATCAATAAAGTATAATTAAAGTCGTATTCATTGCCTTCGTTTTATGATTTATAAATACATTTTTAAACTTATTATGCAAAACACTTATTGTGTTGCAAAATTTGTTTATTTGCTGACACCCAAGGAATTTTTGAGCAGTTTCAATTTGATTCTCCTCCTTCCATTCGAAATGGCAGGTTTATCTTCGAGGAAGCTTATGACTCTATACGAGTATAGTATGAATTATGATAATTTTGACACTTTGTTAAAATAGATTCAACAAAATGTTTATTGGAAATGAAACATGATTCAATTATATAAAATTGTTTTATTTTTCACTGAAAATTTTTTTAATAAGAATAAGAAAAAAAGTACAAAAAAAATTAAAAGAAACAAACATTTATGTATCGCACTTGTTTCTTTGAAGGGAGTCAACTCAAAACTTAACAAATTTCACCTTTTGCAAGAAAAATATTTAGAGTAGTCACATCTATCCACTGTAAAAATCTTGCAAGATGACCAAATAAACTTATCAATCACACAGTCTTAGGCGTTTAGTTGTGTTTTTTCGACTAAACGTACGCGTTGCGCGCAATGGTTGCTGCAAGGCGATTTGATACCAGGTGGTCTCGATTGGTAACTCTGTATATTCGCCTTGCATATTTGTTAGTGTAAAATTTCCTGCTGTCAGAAAATTTTCGAATGTTTTGCTTTGATTTGACACTAGAGAAATTAACAGCTGATGATCAGCTGCTGAATTGAGAGCAGCTGTTATGAATTCGCCTTGGGTTGCCAAAAATCAAAAAGTTTTAATTTCTTATTTGATCGTCTGCAACCTTAATCGAGGAAAAACACCGTCTTCAGCGGATACTAATCCCAATGTAACATTATAGCGCCCTCCTTTGTCGGTATTGTGTAGCAAAAATGATCGACGAAGTAAAATAACCAATAAAATGGCTACTAAGCACAGCTACAGAAATTTAATACGCCTCATTGACACCCGAGGCGCTGCAACACAGCATTATTAAAAAAATAATGAAGCTTTCCGCTATCTGTTCCTTCACCACCTGTCTTCTCTATCACTATCCCTTTCCTAAAGAAGGTAACACCTGGTATTAGTAGTAGGCCTTTGTTTAGAAATACTAGAATACTAAAATGTTTTTAAAGCATTTTAATAAACACGGCCATAGTTTCATTTTTACACTTTTCATACAAAAAATTATCGCTAACATTAACCCGGCTTAAATTAATAAAAAAAATATAAAATCCTTGAAATAAATATATAAGATAAAATATTATTTAAATGAAACATTATTCGATTAATGTCCTATTAAGCGAGACACCAACAAAAACACAACAATTAAAAAAAAAACAAAGGAAATAAACTGAATTAATTACAAAATGTTTGTGATATAATTAAAAAATGTGTTACCACCGAAACCAAATCAGACCAACACAAACCATCATTTGGGTCCAGCCCTCAAACATGATAAAGTAATTTCTAGCTTGTAAGCGAGCGAGGTTGTTGCTGCTATTACTTAAAAAAAAATAATTAAAAATTAAATGTTGTTTTTTAAACACCACGAACAACATTTCTTTATGTAAAAGAGCTGGGCTAGGTTGAAAAAAAGTCATCAACCATTTTTATTCACATGGAACGCCCCTCCCTCCCTCTGGTATGTTGATGACTTTTTAAGTGGGTTCTCGTGCATGTGGACACACATGCTTTCGCGCGTTGTTAAACATTTTTTTCTATATGAATCTCAATTTATCGTTTAAAAACATGAACTTTAAATCTGAAATAATAAAAATTTATTGCAAAATAATTGCAATCTCATTAGGGCAACAGCTACCAATGTGGCGTTTGTGTACCAGTCTGCTCGAACCGTTTAAACCTGCACGAGATATCGACAAACATTTTGTAGATTGTTGAAAAAAGAAGTGCAACATACTCGTTAAAATATACGCCAATTATTATTTTAATAATATTGGAACTTAACTTTATACCTGCTAAGCTTTTCATGGACTTATCACATACCCTACATTCGGTATAATGGTTTCGTGGCAGTAAAAATAACATCAACTATTATTAGAGTTGTGTGCAACAGCTCTCTTGAACTAATTCGTTCGCGTTCGAATTAAAAGTTGTTTCAAACCCATTTAATTTACATTGACGTTTTTGACCGGACTTGTGTCCAACAGCTCCTTTTAGTTCAAAAGAGCTGTTGCACACAACTCTACCTACTATTAAAATATTGAAATATGTGTGTGTAAAATTTAATTTTGAAATGTATAGCCTTAATCCATTTTAGGACGGTATATGGCCAAAAATGGGAGAAAGCTTTGACTGTAAGGAAATGATGCGCCATGGACTAGACTTGTATCGATGATCAAATCCACGGTACATAAATAGGTTGGATTAAAAGTTTGTGCCTTAAGTCAGCTACCTGAACGAGCTCGATAAAAGTCTATCATGTACTACATATATCGTTACACACAAAATTCCACCAAATTTACTTCTAAGACCTATTAATATCCCTCTGCAGAAATATCACTTGGTATTACAGTTGTGAGCCCCGGTCTTGGTAATTCCGTTTACTCATAAAACTTATAAATTACTACTCAATCTTCGAAATAACAAAGTAACGGATATGCACTTATTTATTAAGGGAAAACCTGCAGCGTCACCTTGAATTACTTTGAGTTCTAAAGATTATGGAAAGGAAGCCTTTGGAGTGGAACTTCAACATTTGAGCAGTAGTTTATTAGTGGTACCTCAGCCTCTGAGGAATTTAACTGATGATGCAAAAGCTGAAAGCTGTTGCAAGACTTCACTCTGGCCCCTCAGGGCCTAATTGTTGAGATTTGTCATCCTCAAGAGAGGGTGACGTTTGATGAAGTTGACTACAAAGCCAAAGGTCCTGGGTTCGAGCTTGGTTCTGACAGTCATTAAATAACAACACCACGCATTTTTCTGATGTGCATTAGTGTCCCTTTGTATCAATTGCTGTAGGAAAGGTCAGAGACCCTGGTCACTGAACTACTCCTGCTTCAGCGGATACTAATCCTAATGTAACATTAGAGCGCCAACCTTCGTCGGTATTGTGTAACAGAATCATCAGCGAAGTAAAATAACTACTAAGCACAGCTTTGAAAATTTAATACACCTCATTGACACCAGGGGCGCTACAACACTACATTATTAAAGACGTGCAAAAAACAGAATTGTAAAAGAATAAGCTTTGCTCTATCTCTTCCTTCACCAACTGTCTTCTCTTTCACTATTCCTTTCCTAAAGAAGGTAACACCTAGGAATAGTAGTAGGTAATTCATTGCTTGAGTGTTAATTCTCTTTAAAAAAAGGAAGTTTTGAATGGTTTGAATTGGTGAGAACTTCATCGTCAGAACATGATATGACTGTAAGCTACCACAGTCAATGCGTGAAATCTGGCAGGATTACATCTTGTGACTATAGTTTCCATCACAATCACCTAAGGAATGGTATTGTAGGTCTACTGCTCGACCAATGCTTTTGGTTGAGCAGACGGAGTCAACCAGATAGCTTTATAGGTCGTGTTGCTATTCAACAGATGATGCCTCTGATAGTAGCAAATTAAAAATTTGGCCTTATCTATCATTCCAAGACACACAACCTTGCAACCAGTTTTGATTGCTACCAATGTAAGTCAACGTTGCTAAAAGCAACTGATTCCGGTTGGCAGGTTTATGCTATTTTCTAGACCTTAGGGAACAGAAATAGATTTTCAGTAGCACAAAATTGTTCGCGAGAGCAAGTAAGCAAGCACCAATTTGTTGGTATTGTGTTAAAATGACGTCGATGTCGACAACTGGAATAAAAATTAATGATTCCTATTGACGCCTTCAACTAGCGAGCAGTTGATCGAGAATAAGCGGATATAGTTTGCATTTACTCGCATCGGTTTGGTTTTCGCTCGCTCAATTGATGTTCGAACCAGCTTTTGCCGCTGATATCTCTAGCAATGCGAGTTTTTGGGATATGTCAGTTTGTTTATGGCTTAGCAGACACATGACATCGCAATATTCCAAATCACCAAGTTGGGCTTGCAAGCCCAATGTGACATTAGGCATCCTTGTCGCACGCCAACTGCTTTTTTTTTATTGGTCACTTAGTTGATTTTTTTTTCTTTTTAAAGAGAAGTAATACTCTGGCAATGAATGCCTACTACTATTACTAGGTGTTACCTTGTTTAGGAAAGGTATAGTGATAGAGAAGACAGGTGGTGAAGGAAGAGATAGAGGAAAGCTTCATTCTTTTACAACTCTGCTGTTTGCACTTTTTTTTTTAATAACGCACTGTTGCAGCGCCTCTGGTGTTGAATGAGGCGTATTTTCGTGTAGAAACCTGCATGTGGCTCATTAGAGTTCTAAAAACCCTAAAACGTAAGGTAATGAATCTAATAGACGATATGGGAAATATAAAACCCATTTAAATTTGAGATTAAATTAAGTTTTGGAAAGATTTTAATGCTAGTGAGCTATTAATTAAAAGTTCATATTGAATTATGTGACAGTTAATAACGAATATTCCCTCGAAGTAATGAGATATTTGCGCGAGGATGCCTTTGGGTCTGAAAGCCTTGCAGTTTTTTATACGACAACATGTGATTTTTTCACACTAAATATAATAAAATGAAAAATTGGTACATGTGCGAGTATACCTGAGTATCCCTAAAAGAAAGATTGAAAATATTAGCGCAATAGCAATTCGTTCATTTGGGCTTTATTTTCAGCAGTCTGATGCCAAACGTATTAAATATTTAATAATAATTGAGCGTAAAATTATCACAACGAGCAAAACATATAAAGCATGTCCACCACTACCAACACCATGACCGAAATACAAAAATAAAAAAGACCCCCAAACACATACATGACAGTGCACATAAAACCTGTAAATGACCCCATGAGCCTTTCGTATGCGTGTGCTAGTTGGTGTGTGTATGCGCGTGTACATAAGTGTGCTTTATGGTCCTGATAATTGTATCTTCACAGAAGGACCAACCATTTTTGTTGTTACATATTTTCTCCTTTTTTTTTGGTACATACAGAACATAATCATTTGTGTTTAAATTTCGCCAACTTCCCAAGCGTGGCAACAAAATGCGTTATTGTTGCTGTTGTTGGTGTGGTGGCGGCATCAGCACAGATTGCGGTTGCAATTGTAATTAAATCGACACTGTTTTATAGATACTGCAAATTTTTATAGTTATATATGGAAGTGTAAACGCTGAAATCTTTTCAATTTTGTTTTTTTTTTTGCCTTTTTGCAGCAGGATTAAATAAATGCGTTTCTGTGCGTAAATTTTATTGCGTACCAAGTGGATTTTTGTCGATAGTGTATTAATTTAAAATTATTGAGTTGCTAATGTTCATTAAAAAAAAAAGAACATAAAATGTTTGCTAATTTAATGCTAAATAATGGCCAACAACAATAATAATCACTTCTGAAACGCGCAACTATTTGTAGTAAATACAAAATGCTGTGTTGTTGTACAATCAAATTAATGATACTGTATCACAGCAGAACTATTAAAATTAAATACCAAAGATATGTAAACTATTTTTAAAATATTATGTGGTAAGAGGTTTTTAGTAAATGATGTCAGTTGCTTGGAAATTAAATTTACAAAATGTTGGCATATGAGGTAAAAGCACTCACAGAGACCATAGGGCCCAGTGAATTATTTGCAGCAGATATTAATGCGATGGTCTATAGATTATAAGTCCTGAGAACATTTCGGAATCTCTTACAAAGCCTAGGTTCTAAAAGAGGTAGATTTTTAAACAAACCGGGAATATATACTTGTGGAGGCGATTCCAAACTAACTCTTCTTGTTCAAGATAGTCTTGCAGTGATAATATTGGGAAGTTTAAATGTTTCGGCACGAAGTTTGTGGAGATAATGCCAAGCAGGAGTGCGAAATTTAGTAAGTAGGTTTTACCTTCTATAGGAAAGGAATAGTGAAGAAAGTGGGCAAGGTAGATATAATTGAAATCTTCATTGTTCTAAAACTCTGCTTTTTCCACGTTTTTTATTTTTAGAGCAGTATTGCAGCGTCTCTGGTGGCAGTGAGGCTCATTAAATTTTCAAAGCTGTGTTTCGTAGCAATTTTATTGGTTATTTTACTTTGCCGATAACTCTGCTACACAATACCAACGAAGGAGGGAGCTCTGATGTTACATCACGGTTGGTATCCGCTTCTGAAGCCGGTGTAGTTCATTGGCCAGTGAATATGCCTTCTTCACTTGAACTTTTGTAGAACAAATAACACAAAGGGACGCTAATGCACATCAGTAAAATGCGTGGTGTTGTTATTAAATGATGTTTTCGGTGACCGGGCTCGAATCCAGGACCTTCGATTTTATAGTCAAAGTTCTAAATATTTCAACTTCCTTCTAGAAATTAAGAGTTGCCTGATATAATTACCGCGGAAAATCAAAACATTCTGAGTACCATATTAATGTTGTTTCTAGAGCGCCTGTGTGAGTGCCACCTTTTCCACAACCCAGTCCCTTATTTCACTGGCCAAAATAAGCGAGGGACATAGCTCAACAGGTCCAGCGTCCAGCTAAATGTGGTCATACACTGTCAGTCTGACTGTTCTGGTATGATGTCGCTTAAGTAGAGTCAGAAACATCATTTTAGAATTTTTCCCATAAACTGTCAGACTTAACATTATTTTGCTGATTATCTCCAGAACGCCCTGCAAGCCTACTTAGCAAATGCAAAAGTTAAAATACATCATGTTTCTCCAGCCTTATTGTAACGCCAAATATCTTGCCACGTTAGCCCGGAAAATTGTGATCATAAACCTCCAGATATGACTGCTACAGGTGGAATGAACTTGACCAGTCTCTTAAATAAGATGAATCCCTTTCTTTTTTCTATTCTTAAAGTAATTACAACTGCAGCCATAAAATCAGTACGAATGAAGGCATTATTAATGTAGGCGTATATATTCCGAAATTTGGAATTGAAATGTCCTGCAGACTCCTGGACGAGTGTAACATACTACAGGCAGCAATATATGCCATTAGAAGAGCAGCACATATCCATATCCTAACTGAAAGTCAGTCTACAATTAAGTGACTCACAAGTGTATATACCACATCCTTTCTTACCCAAGAATGTTGCAAGGTCCTTGAAAAGCTTGCGCAGCATTGAAGTATCACATTAAATTGGGTGCGTGGACATGGGACAAGGTAAAGAGGATAATCTTACTCAGGCAGGTCGATATCGATAATCTCCGTGGGCTTCCACTCTTATCCTGTTGGAGACGCTTCTACTTTGCCATTGTTCTTGTTTCAAATGTGAGTGTCCGACAAGTCGAACATTGTCAACATCGCGGGACAGACCCTAGATCTCACAATTATCCACTGTCGACAATTATCCAGTGTCTATCATACTAATGGATTGCAATTATTGTACAAATCTCCTGGTGAGGAACTGAAGCCAGGTGTCTCAAATTTTTAGATCCGCTCATGGTACATGGTGTGATAGTTCTTATTATATTTAAATCGCCACATGGAAATCTAAATACTCTTACTTTTAATAGACAATAATCTCTCAAATATGAGGTAAAAGCAAGTGTCTTTAAAATGATTTTATCATCCTAAGTATTGCAATTGCACATCTTACTACTTTACTCCATCAATTTAATTTTATTAATTTCCTGCTTTTATTATTATATGAAAATGTCTTCATAGCACAGCCTTAAATATTTAGCCTACAGTTATTTTCCTCGTTTATGCATAAAATTTTATTTTGTAATTTCTTTGAATGGAAAAAAAGAGTGAAAAACTGCTAAAGCAGTGAAATAAGTTTCCATTACAATAAATATGAATTATCATTTGCCAACAAAATGATTAAATTCATTCATGTATTTGTTTGTCAATTGTCTGTGGAGAATTTCCACATCAAGTCTAAGGAAGGCAGTCACTATCAACTTTTTCATTACATACGCTACGCAATGTAGCTGAGGTCTCTCCATTGTCATGCAAATTTATTATATAAAGACATTAGTGAGTAGATTATGGATGAAATCTACTCAAATTAGCAATCGAACGTTTTTAATTTCCAAAATATAATATTTGGCAACTAAAAACTACAACAAATATTTTCAGCAACTGTCAACTTTGTTCTACCAAAGCGAGATAAGTAACAATTGTGGTCCTTCGAACCATGAGATTATGACTAGCTCTTTTATTCTAAAATATGAATCATTTTAAGCATGCTATAATGAAAAGTTAAACTTTATCCTCAACAAAGGCAGTATTGAGCAGATACATACAAAAGACAGCATCGATTGGAGGTGACAAAAATTATTTCATATGACATCGTGTTTTGATAAATGCAGCATGAAAATCTACCATTTTCGATTTAAATTTCAGAAAAACAAGACACATCTGCATATTGTGTATAGTCATTTTATTTTCAGGCTTAATGACTCACAAAAACAAGGCAACCTGGGCGTGTTGCTTCCAGTCTAATTTTATATATCATTGAATTTATATTGAGCTGCAAAAAGTGTGTCAAATATAAAAATATTATGATAACTTGAATCTCAAGAGTGCCTCATCTTTGGCTCCTCTTTTTTTTTTGCCTTAGTTCATTACAGTGAAGCAAATTCTGAAAGTGTTTGTTAGGCATGTTAAATGAAGCAGCAAGTGCTGAAATTAATGATTACATATTCAGAATAGGTTGCACAGCATGTTGTTTCAATAGATGTGATTAATATTTACTGGCATGAAGCACTTATTCTACTTATTAAATTTAAGTGTTCACCACCACCTCGATGCGTACCAGAGAGTACAATATGACTATCACGCTAAGTATACAATCTTTTAACAAGCATTTGGCCGAGGTGCTTTGAGCCATTTCACTTCCCACTGCCGCAGAGACTTATGGGAGATGACCAGAGTGCGGGAAATCCACCAAATAAGAAAAACTTTACTATGCAGTAGAGCACTTTGTAAGGCAACCGTCAATACCTGAAGCATTCTCTATCATCAGAAGCAGCATCTATTGACTGATAACAGCACATAGAGAGATATCCGGTTGTCAGCATCTAACCAGCCACCAACATTGGTCGAACACTAGATATCAAAAACCCGAGTCTTCGAGTATTTTTGGTAGCAATCAAAGCCACGAAATGTGTCTCTGCAAGATTACACATACCGACTCTGATAATCACGGTGGCAACTAGTGTTTCTTAAGAACACCTTACTAATCAACGGAAGAACATCACTCCTGTTAAAGAAGAGTTGTGAAGCGAAGTCAGCAGGCAGGCAACGTTCAAGTCTTACTACTATTCACTGGTAAGCATCAGCTTTTAGATCATGAAGGATCAATCCAAAGGAGGTTCACCTCTAGAGGAGGACCACCTCCGGAAGCGTATCACCTCCAGGAACACTAGATATTAAAGGCCCTTCTCCGAGTATTTTTGGTAGCAATCGAAGCCTCTAAGCGTGTTTCTCCAAGATTACACACAACGACTCTGATAATCACTGCCGCAACTTGTGCTCCTTACGACGACCTCATTATCACTCCTATTAAAGAAGAGTTGTGAAGCAAAGTCAGCAGGGACAAAACGTTCAAGACTGGCAAGCATCAGCTATTAGATCATGACGTATTATTTACAAAGGAGAATCACCTCTAGAGGACCATCACCTACAGATGAGGAGTAGCTCCAGAGACGTATCAGCTCCAGAGGAGGGTCACCTCCACAGACGTATCACCTTCAGGGAAGAATTACTGCCTAATGTGGATCAGCTCCAGAGGCAGATTTGTTGCTGGTTCACCGTTGCCGGTAGCACCAATAATAAGCCACTTGTTATTCTTCGAATTTACATCCCCAAAAAGCTTCCTTTCTTTCGTCTTTTGAAATCAGGATAATTCAAGATGATGCTGTACTTTTACCACGTTTCTAGTAAAATTACTTCCTTCAATATAAATAAGCACATACGTTACTATGTTATTTAAAAGTTAAAGTAAAGGTTATGTCTGAAAAAGCTGAATTACTCTGTCTGACATTCTTGGAAGTGTCATAGTCTTTTTCTCCCAGAGAAACCTCTGTAGGGATGTAGCTTCTACAATTTTCTCATGTGTACTGATTTTATATTATCACTAATTTCCTTTCTGTGGGGTTATTTGAAGTTAATGATACATCAATAAAATTAGGTCTAAGCTTTTCAATTACATTTAGCTCATAATGGAATTAACTATTACTGAAATATCCTTGTTTTAGTATTTTTTTTTAACAATAATTGTTTGTTTTCGTGAACCTGGCAATCCTTGACTCAAAACGATGAATTTTGTTTTTTTTCCAACATACTTGTGCAAAGATTATGATTTCCAGTGTGTGTGTGTGTGTGAGAGTGTCTGCTAAAGAAATATCCGCCTTAAATTTTCATAATACTTTTTAGTTAAATTAGCATAATTTATAAGCAGATTTTATACTTTTGGTTTTTATTTAATTTTGTTTTGCATTTTTGTTTTTTGCTCGAAGTATTTTCAGTTATTTTATTATATTGTTTGTGTTTTATTTTTTTATTTTTTTTTGTTATCTGTGTATTTGTTGCTTCGAAAATTTCTGGTATTTGCTATTTTATTTGGATGCAGCCATCCATGAAATTTATATTTTTGTCCTTCTTTACTGCGCCAAATGAAATTATAAATTTTTAGTTTTGACGTTTTTTCATAGTCTCCTTGAATTTTCATAATTTAATTAACAAAGTCAATATTGGAAACGAGTGAGAAATAAATTTATAATGGACAAGATGAAATTTATTTACTATTTGGTTCGTTTTTCCAAAGAAATATTTGCACTATTTTCAAATTTATGTGATGAGTAAATGTAAAAGATTTTAATCAATATTAGCAATAAAGAAAGTAAAATTTTTAACTTTAAAGAGAAACTGCATCATTGCCATTTCAAGGTAACTATTTTCTTTCATGAAGTGTTATTAAAATATGGTTAGCAAATTGCAACTAGAACATTGATTGAGAGGCCGTATGAAGTTAAAATAGAATATATTAAATGTAATGAAGGTGGAGTTTTGTATCACTGGTAACCTATCGAAGGAAGGTTGATGGTGCCTGTTCTATTACGTGGTACCGAGACTAGCCCTACTTTGTTTTCTAACAAGCTTCATAAAACCTTTGAGTATTTGCCTATAAAAAATTTTTAGTCTTTTAATCTAGGCTAAACCAAATTATTCTCATTGTTTCTCAAAGTTTTAAAGAATATAAAGCATTGGAGTACTAAAGCTTTCAACCGTTTGCTTATTAGCAGCGCTTTATAAATTACGCAATTATATAAAAATCCTCAAAAGGCAGAAACAAACTCAAAATGTTCTGCTGAAATAATCTTTAAATAAACGAACTACAAAAAAAAAAACTAATAGCACTTTGTATTCCTTGGATAGTTTTCTAGAAAGTTTTTTTTTTGTGTAACAGTTCATTTTATTGCAGTAAAACTTTTCTATTTCTTTTTTTTATATATATTTTTTATTTCTTTATGTTGTATAACAAACAGTTTTTGTGCGGTCTTTTGGATTTTTAGACCCAAAAGTAATTATGATTTTGTTGCAGTTGTGTAGTGGAATTGTTTTAAGATTTAAAACAGTTTTCTATTGTTTAATGCCCGCACAGCTTATCAACATTAAAACAGGAGTTTGCTGAAACAAAGGAAACTTCTCGTACCTTTTGCATAATCAAAGACTAGAAAAAGGCAGCAAAAGATACGGAATATAAATATTTCGACAGCATCGTTAAGCAAAATATTAAAAAGTATAATATGTATGAGTATGTGTACACTTTAATATAGCAGTAAATAAAATTTCGTTTAAGTTTTTATAAGTTTTATGATTCGCACAAAAATTGTCTATTGTCGAAGTTTCTACTGTAAATCTCAATAAATAGAAATTTTCAATTTCAGTCACGTAAATTTTGCTGGCAACAATAATGGTTGAATTATTTTGAGAATGCCTTAAAATAGGCTAAAGAAACAGTTTCAATATATAAAATTGTGTAGATCATCGTTTACAGCTGACGACAAAATGTTTAAAAGCTTTTGCATAAAAAATTTACAATAAGTTTGTATGGCGGAAAATTTTTCGGGCTATTCTAAGTCACTTGGTTCCTTTCTCACGCTGTCATAAATGAATCTGCTCGTTTTTCATGCTATTCTAAATGAACCGGTTTACTTCTAATACTACCTTATATAAAGCGGTTCACTTTACATACTACTTTTAATGAACTAACAAATTTTTTATACCAAATATTCTAATATTCAAGATATTCTAAGTAAACCGATTTATTTTCCATGCTATTCTAAAAGAATTGGTAAATTGTAAATGCTATTCTAAGAAACCGGTTCACTTATCAGTCTATTATAAGTGACTCGTAGCAGTTTTAATGCTAAATAAACCGGTTCATGCTATTCTATATGAACCGATTAATTTTTTATATTATTTTATATGAACCGGTTCATTTTTCATGCAATTCTATATGAACTGGTTCATTTTTCATGCAATTCTATATGAACCGGTTCATTTTTCATGCAATTCTATATGAACCGGTTCATTTTTCATGCAATTCTAAATGAACAGATTAATTTTTCATGATATTCTAGATGAACCGGTTCATATTTCATGCTATTCTATTTGAACCGCATTTCTAAAAGGAAGCATCTAGATTCTAATTTAATGTCTTCTTGAAGTAGGCATCCACGTAAACCAACCATTTGAACCGAATAATTTTTCTCGCTATTCAATATAAACCGATTAATTTTTCACACTATTCTATATAAAGTAGTTCACTTTGCATACCATTCTTTATAAACCGGTTCTTTTTGCATGCTATTCTGTGTGAACCGGTTGATTTTTATGCTATTATAAATAAATCGTTTAATTTTTCATACTATTCTTAATGAACCGGTTCATATTTCATGACATTCCAAATGAACCGGTTAATTTTTCATGCTTATTCTAAATGAAGAGATTAATTTTTCATGCTATTCTAAATGAACCGGTTAATCTTTCATGCTTATTCTAAATGAACCGATTCATTTTTCATGCTATTCTAAATGAACCGGTTAATTTTTCACGCTATTCTATATGAACCGGTTCATTTCTATGCTATTTTAAATAAACCGGTTAATTTTATGTTATTATTTATGAATTATTTATGCTATCCAAAACGAACCGGTCCACATATTTTGGTATTAAAGTTCATTTTTCATGCATTTCTAAATGAACAGATTCATGGAACATATTATTACAACTGAGCTTATTAATTTTTTCAGCTATTTTAAGGGAATCGATTATTTTTTCATGGCATTTTAAAAGCAGCGACTATACTAAAGCAGCCAGTTCATCGTTCCGATGCATGAGTAAACTGATTCGATTTTAATTATATTATAAATGAATGGGTTCTGTTTGCATGCCTTGAAAATCCCGGTTCAGCTTAAATGTTATTGTAAATGAACTTTTTAACGTAACTGTATTTTCAAAACGGTATTTGTTTTTTCTTATTATTTCAACTATATTTTTTTAAATTTTACTTAAACTGGTTCATTCGTCATACTTTGCAGTATGAGCCAGTTGATATTATATTAGTATGTATGTATATTCGAAATTAACTAGCTAATGATAATGCATGATAAGCTACATATAATATTAGAAAAGGAAGCGGTTCGTATTTAAACCTTCCAGAAAGCTTAAGAGTTAATTTGGACTATTTTTCAATGTTTAAAAATGAGCAAGGAAAAAACTTTTCATTTTCACCATAATATAAAACTCGTTGCGGTTCTATTACACACGCAGCACTCACCCATTTCTAAAATTTTCTAATTTTCAAAATTATTTATTCTTTTTTCGCTCCACATTCATATGAATAAGCAGCTTTGACTCTTTGTATACACACACATACTCGTATGTACTTATGTGAGTGTTTTACTATTTAAATGTGCTCGTAAAACATTGTCTAAAACATTAAATAAAATTAATCTAAATAAATTTATTTAGTTAACGCAGCCAATTTAAAATCACAAAAACCACAAAACATTTTTGAAACGACAACCAATTTTGTTGCATTTAGACACTGGACAAATTAAATGCACTTTAGTAGGCGAATAACAAAAAAAAAACACACACACACACACACATCAAGCAGGACAAGTAACCAACACGCATGCACATACCCAAGCACACTGCTCATGCATTTTTAAAGTACATACAGGCAAACGTGTTGTTATGTGCACGAATCCTTGGTGCGCTGAGTAAAAATAACTGTTTAATAAAATAAATTAATTGCTGTAAAAATTACAATTAAAAATACAAAAAGCAGAAAACCAACAGCGAATAGCAGCTGCAGCAACAACAACAACATCAAAATTGTAATGTAATATACCAGGCAAACACCAATGATATGGCAACACTATCAAGAGCGGCAGCATCAGGAAACAGGGCAATTAATTTAACACATACGGTTCCATTGTACTTGTGGTTAAGACCATTTACGAGTGCAATGTTGGATGTTTTTGTATTTAACGTTTTTTTAGTTTTCCTTTTTGGGTGAAACGAGTTAACTGACATTTAAATAGAGGCAAGCGAAATGAAATGGACAACCAACAATTGATGTTCGGGCCAATCAAAATTCTATATTTTTTTTTAATGAATATACATGAAACGATATTGATATAAAAATTTGTATGAAACATAAACCGGTTCGTTTTGAAAAACATACGATATCAAGCGTTTCTTTAAAAAATTAGGCTGTATTATATGAACCGGTTCATATACAATAACATTGGAGCGGTCCTTTTATGATAAAAACATGAACCGGTTTACTTAAAATATCATAAATATAAACCTGTTTATTCATAATAACATGACAAAAAAATTGTGCAAAGAATTGCATGAAAAGTTTCAATAAAATTTTTATAAAAATTAACCGTTACATTAAAATAGAGAACTCTCCTGTTCGAGAATACGTTGAAAAGTTAAACGTTCTATTTGTAATATCATGGAAAATAACTCCGTTTAAATAAAAAAGATGAAAAATATATAATTTCATATGGGAAGGCATAAAAAATGAGCCGGTTAATATAAAATAACGTCGGAAATGAACCGGTTCTCTTATGAAAATAAAAACAAACCGGTTTACTTTAGAAATCAGACAAATTAAACGGTTCATCAAGGATAACATGCATGAAAAATTAAGGGTTTTATTAAGAATTTATAAATTAATCAGTTCATTAAAACAGCGTAAATAATTAACCGGTTCGATATAATATACATGTCGAAAAATTAAACGGTCTGTTTATAATTAAACTTTATAACAACATGAAAAAATACTCGGATCATTGAAAATATCATGCAAAATGAAGCATTTCAATAAAGTAATACGATTAAAAATAAGACAGCTCATACAGAAAATTGTAAAAAAAGGGCAGGTCCATATAGAATAGCATGAGAAACGAACCGGTTCTTAAACATAAAATAGGAACCGGTTCATTGAAAATAATGTAAAAATGTTTGAAATTCATGATAAATTAACTTTTCTTTATAATAGTACGAGAAATGAGCCGCTTCTCTGAGAATTGCATTAAAAATTAACCGGTTTTCTTGCAATAGCATGAGAAATGAACCGGTTGTTTTAAAATAGCTTGACAAAATTACCGATTCTTTAAAAATAGTATGAGAAATATACCGTTTCTTTTTTAGTTGCATGCAAAATTAACCGGTTTTCCTAGAATATCATGAAAAATAAACCGGTTTTTTTTGAAGATTATGAGAAATTAATGGCTTTGTTTTCAATAGCATGAGAAGTAAACATTATATTTTAGAATATGATAAAAATGAACACATTCTTTCAGACTGGAATGATATGTACATATATTAAACCTTTCTTTTAGAACCGCATGAAAAATAAACCGATTCTCTTATAAAAGTTTAAAAATCAATCGTTTCTTTTACAATAGCATGATATGTAGGCCGTTTGTTTTATAATAGCATATGAAACTAAGCCGGTTCTTTTAGATAAGCATGCGAAATGAACCGAAATTAACTTAGAATAGCTTAAAAAATTAACCGTTTCAAAGAGAAGAGCTTTAATAATGAACCGGTTCATTTAAAATAACATGAAAAATAAAGTTGTTCATTTAGAATAAAAATAAAATTGACAGATTAATTTATATTGTGTAAAAAGAAGTGAACCGGTTCGTTTGGAATGGTACGAATATGAACCGGTTCATTTAAAATAACATGAAAAATAAACTTGTTCATTTAGAATAAAAATAAAATTGGCAGATAAATTTATATGGGTACAAAAATAAGTGAACCGGTTCATTTGGAATCGTACGAATATGAACCGGTTCATTTAAAATAACATGAAAAATAAACTTGTTCATTTAGAATAAAAATAAAATTGGCAGATAAATTTATATTGGTACAAAAATAAGTGAACCGGTTCATTTGGAATAGTACGAATATGAACCGGTTCATTCAAAATAACATGAAAAGTAAAGTTGTTCACTTAGAATAAAAATAAAATTGACAGGGTAATTTATATTGGTACAAAAAGTGAACCGGTTCATTTGGAATAGTACGAATATGAACCGGTTCATTTGAAATAACATGAAAAATAAAGTTGTTCATTTATAATACAAATAAAGTTGACAGATTAATTTATATTGGTACAAAAAGTGAACCGGTTCATTTGGAATAGTACGAATACGAACCGGTTCATTTAAAATAATATGAAAAATAAACTTGTTCATGTAAAATAGAAATCAAATTAACAGAATAATTTATATTGGTACAAAAGGTGAACCAATTCATTTGGAATAGTCTGAATATGAACCGCTTTATTAGGAATATTATGAAAGGTAATACTTCTTATTTACAAAAGCTTAAAAATCCCACCAATTGTTCTTCTCTGCTGTAATATGTATTGATTGTAACAGTAACTGTATCGGGTTTAATGTCTGGAACAACAACATTACAAATTATTTTCTTTTTTTGTGTGGATAAAAACTTAATTGATCGTTGGTGTTTGGTTAAGGGCTTTTACAGGGCCAATACAAATTAATGTTATGCGCAGCCAGTTTTTTTAATGCGATTTTCAAACAAATTAAGTTATTTTAAGAATATTATTCAACAAAATGTACACGTAATACATTTACTACCAACAATTTACAAATTATTTACTTAAGACTATATACATTTTTTGCTTTACACATTTAAATATAAAAGCAGCAGCATTTTTGAGTTGAATATTACTACATTTTTTTCGGTTTCACTTTGCCATAAAGTTGTTCTGAAGTCGGTATATCCGTGACAAAGAAATTGGCCGGTATAAAATGGAATATCTTTCTTAAAACATCCAGCAAAATGTCCTGTATCGTTTGAGTGATGACAGTGTACAGGGCATCCGTTAACATGCGCCAGTTGTCATTAAAAAATTTATTGGTACTGTCCTCTGGAGAAAGAAAAAACAAAATTTAAGCAAGTTTCTTTTAGTTTTTCAGTGCAACAGTTGCTAAACCTAATTGTTTTTGTCCATTGAAGAGATTAGAAAAATATGATTTTAAGCCCTCCAGTTTAAAATCCACATGCGTACTGGTGACATTGTAGAAAGTAAAGCCACCTTTTTCATACAATCTGGTCTTGGTGTGCATCACAACAGTCATGTTTTCTGAAATACGAGAGTTTAGGCAGTATTTTTTTAAATTCTCTTTAAAAATCCATTATTTAGTTACCCGCTTCCAGGAATACTTCACCTCTACCATTTAAAGGTATTAACAATATTCTGCCAAAGAGACTGTAATCTCCTTGAAGTTTCATTTGGGGCAATACAAATGTTGTCTTCCAGCTGTAATCTTTAGGCGACACTCTGCAAAAATTTAGAAGATGTGAACACAAGTTCATTAAAATTATTCTTTAAATTTTACTTACGAGCTCTCTATGACATGGGTGTGGCCAAAGCCAATAATTTTAACATTTGACAATTCAACTTTTAAATTAATGGCTTGGCTGTTGCCTTGGGTGATTTTTATGCGATTCAAATGGAATGGATCAAAGCTGTCTATACTATCCAAGCCAGGAATACCTAGATAAATATAATCCCAAGAGAATTAGTAAGTGTAAGCTTTAGTTGCACAAAATGTTGCTTACCGCCATTCAGTTTATCGAACAACTTTTGTATACTTTCGGTGGAACAACTCGTAAAGTTCTTATCAGCAATTCGACAACCCTTGATGTAATCTGCTGTTAAAGAATTATAGATTATAATTTTATGAATTTCATTTGGTTAACATTTGATATTAAAGAACGAAAGTTTTTATAGCTGCCCAAGCCAAATATGTTCACTAGTATCACACAATTTCTTTTTATATCCATGTATAGGACTTTTATTAGATGACATTAATGTTAAGGAAGAAAATTGTTATAGTTAGATGGAAAGCGAAGTATTTCTTTTAACTCCCCTTCATCACATCGACGAGATTACTTATTTCATTTCGATTTTTCAAATCATGGAGATCGATTTGGACTATTTTTACAGTGCTGTTCTTATGGATGTGCTTATGAATGTGTCTGTATGTGTGTAAGCTTCTTATGGCTCCAGAATGGATTAACCGATCCGATTAAAGTGCAAATCATTTTAAAGTTATTGACCTCACCTAAAATCCAAAATCGTAGGATCAACTCTTAACCTCGAAAGAGAACATCGACTGATGCAAATTTATCACTGTTGAAAATGTTCAAAAAACCGATTTTTTTTTGTCAAAGCATCAAATGATCTAAGTCGCTTGAACAGTTTAAGAGATATTGTTGTCAAAAGGCTTTGAAAATGGTGATTTTCCAATAATATAGGATGTTTTTTATAGAGGTATAAAACTTTAAGTTGGCAACACTTTTTTAACTGACGGCCTTTTTGTCAGCTGTCAAGTGATTTATGTTTACTTTGGTTTAGCATTCCAATATGAATAGACTGACGCCTGAACAACTCTCGCAAATTTATTTTGAAAATCGTGGTTCTGTTCGATATACGTATTGCGCACTAATTCCATTTTACGGCCAACATAATCGTTCATCAGAGCAATTATTTCGATTAACTATGGAACGTTTACTCTGAATGATAATACGCATCCACAGGTAAGTGATACAGTGCGTATAGAAGCCATTGCAGCGTAGCATAGTGGAGGAACCGAATCAGTTATAGAGCCAAGACCACTGACTTCTTGGTACATCAATTGCCCAACCATGATGTGCAGGATCTGTGGTTTCACCGAATCAGTATATAGAGTCCATAATCAGGCTATAGAGCCATGATTACTGACTTCTTCGTACATCAATTGAACAACCATGATGTGCAACATCTGTGGTTTCAATATATCACACATTTCGTCTCACAATTGATCAATTTAAGGACACGTTTGGTAGCCGCATAGCTTCACCTTTCTGACCCGTGAATTTGTCTCCAAGATCGTGCGATTTAACGCCACTATACTCTTTTTTTTTTTTTGAGATATGTGAAGTCACTAGTCTACGCTAATAAGTCCGTAACGATTGACCACTTGAAGGACAACATTCGCCGCGTTATTGTCTTATGAGCCTGCTTAAAAGAACTATCTGACTGACAGTGTACTCGTATGAACTTATTTATAACGCTGAAACCTTTTGAGTTATGTCCAAAGGTTTAGTTATACTCTCTGGCTTAAGTTGACAAGTGAAATAAAACAATGGGTTATGTAGAAAGTAACACTCACTCAGGTGTTCCAGAACAAACATTAATATGTTACTCAAAATGCTTTGCTTTGTTATAATATTAGAAGGAAGAAGGGTGGCGTTGGCTGAAGTTTAGCACGTTGACTACCTAACCGAAGGTCCCAAATTCAAGGCCGGTCTCCGAAAGCCATTAAATAACAATACCACGCATTTTGCTGATTTGAATTAGGATTCCTTTGTATCAGTTCTTGTAGGAAAATTCAAGTGGTGTAGGCATAGACACTGGTCACTGAACTACGAGGTGTGTTCAAAAAGTATCGCCAAATTTTGAATTTTCGCTGGTTACGTATATTCGAATTTTGATTTTTTTGTGACGTTATGTTGGTATTCATGTCTCCCACTTATGCCGACAATTTCGGCGACTTTGAATGTTCAGTTAATTGTTGACAGCTGCTTTGCTTGCACGTGTTTTGGCTCGTCTTCCATTTTTACCTTGGTTCGTGCGGCAGCTTCCATTGAGATGATTGAGCCTTGTTTTCCATGTCATAACCATAAACCCACGATTCGTCACCAGTTATGACCCTCTGGAGCAAATTTGGTTCGTCGCGGACAGAGTCCAACAGCTCATTAGCAATGTTCATACGATGCTGTTTTTGATCGAAATTGAGTAATTTTGGTACGAATTTCGCGGCGACCCATCTCATGCCCAAATCATTGATAAAAATCAAATGGCACGAGCCAATCGATATGTCTAGGTCCTCAGCAACTTCTCTAATGGTGATTCGACGATTGGCCATATACCATTTTCTTCATAAATTTTTTCGTCTGTTGTTGAATTGCTCGGGCGTCCGGGACGCTCTTCGATAAACGTTGCTTTGGTCCAAGGTAGCTTCTCTGTATGCCACAGTCAACATTCGGAATGCAACCGCGCACTTAATTTCGTTTTTCACACAAAATTTGATACAGGTTCTTTGTTCCATTTTTTTTTAATAGGTAAAAATCGAAGACGAGCCAAAACATGTGCAAGCAAAGCAGCTGTCAACAATTAACTGAACATTCAAAATGGCCGAAATTGTCGGTGAGAGACATGAGCACCAACATCACGCCACAAAAAAAATCAAAATTCGAATATACGCAACCAGCGAAAATTAAAAATTTGGCGATTCTTTTTGAACACACCTCGTACACCGGTTTCAGCGGATACTAATCCTAATGTAACATCATAGCACCCTCCTTAGTCGGTATTGTATAGCGGAATCATCGACGAAGTAAAATAACCAATAAAATCTAATACGCCTCATTGACACCAGAGGCGCTGCAACACAGCATTATTAAAAAAAAAACGTGCCAGCATTATTTAAAAAGCTTAAACGGCATAATTTTTCATCTAAATTTTTTCTACCAAAATCTATCATTTGCGATCATAAATAATCTGTTTGCGTAAAAAAAGGAGGTCGCAAAAATGTGTCCGTTACGCTTTTTGTTAGCGGTTATGGCTCGATATGTTCAATAAAAAATGAGCTTGGCAAATTTAACATTAATCCAATTTGTGGAAATGTGTCGATTGAAGATTTTGTGTAAAAAAAATAATTTTTCCATCCTTTAAGATTCTAGTGTTTTTTCATAAGATTTTTGGCAGTAAAAAGTATTATTTTTTTTCAATTTGTACATATTTTTTCTGTTATTTGATTGTGTATTATTATTATTTATTTATTTTTTGTTTGTTATTTTTTATTATTATTTTTAATTTTTTATTTTATAATGTACTATTATTATTATATTTTTTTTTGAAGATACAATAAATAAATATTAAAAAAAATTATTTTTTCATTATTCACTTTAAACCTGCGATTATTTGATATTTTTCACTTTTTTTGAAGATTTTTCGTGTGATGTGCTTTCGGCGATTTTTTACTTCTTGTTTTTTAATATTTTTTTTAAATTATTATTATTATTATTTTATTGCTTTTATTGTTTATTTTACACGATCTCAAAATAATTGTTATTGAAGAATTGGCAAATACTTCATCCTTTTTGGCGATTTTTCGTGTGATGTCCTTTAGGCGATTTTTTACTTCTTGTTTGTAATAATTTTTTTAATTATTATTTTATTTCTCGTATTACTACTTATTTTAGCGAATTTTACACAATCTCAAAATCATTGTTATTAAAGAATTTGCAACACTCAAATCACTTCAATGTTATTTAAAAATATTTAAGTCTATTATTACATTATTTTCACCACACTTACGCGAATCTGTTAAAAATTTATCCTCACTTTCCACAAAGCCCGCCAGGCATACGAGTATTGAAAGTATTGCAAAAATATTATTAAAATTCAATGTCATAATGAAAATTCAATTATATTTATATAAGTAAATGTAACGTCTGTAAATACTTTTTTTTTTTTTTTTTTTTTGAAAGAACTTTATTTTATAAACTTTACAGCAAAACCGCCAACAGCAAACTGAAAGCAAACTTTGAAATTTTGTAACTGAAAAACAAAATTAAAAAATGTCAGAATTTGCTGCTTAAAATAAAAATAAGACAACAACAAAAAAAATATTACAAAAAAAAAGCTCACATTCAATAGCAAGTGCCTCTAGTTAATTGAATAAAATTTAAAAACGCGTTTTAATTTTATGTAAGTGTCGCAATACAAATTGTGTGCAACAACAAACCTCTAAAGCCAAAATAGAAAGATCAAACCTCTGGCGTTCAACCATGAGAGCTTGCATACAGAAAACTCTAGCTGCAGCTTAAAATCCACTCACACACACGCACAGCAGCTTGAATGCTAGATAACAAACTGAACTGCAGCAAATCTAATTCATGCTTTAAATTATGGCCAGTAAGTCAGTAGACCATTCCACTCACTAACTCGCTCGCTCGCTCGCCAACTCTTAGCATTTGCAAATGAATAAAATAAATAATAAGTTAGAAATGTAATATGCAGGTAAGCCAGCCAAAGAAAACTTAACACAAGTGCGCCACAGATACACATGTTGCTATTTGCTGCTGTTTGTTGTTTATTGCAACATCAAAGTTGTAAGTTGCAGTGGCAGGCAACCAACAAGTTCGTTGGCTTCAAAAAAAAAAAAAAAAAAAAAAAAAAAAAAACACAAAACTTGCATCACCTTTGTTTTTAGCGTGAATAAATGATGTTGTCAATAGTTTTCATATAATAAATAATTTGATAGCCTTCGTGATTGTAGACAAAGTTTGTGTGGAACGTTTGCAATATGATAAGATACAAAATTGCGGTTTTACAAAAAAAAAAAAAAAAAAAAAAAAAAAAATATGTTGCATTTTTAAAAACTTTGTTTTATATTTTAAAATCTACGAAAAATTCTAACGAAATGTGTAGTAGTCAAGCAATTTCCTGTGTCTTCTCTTAGTAAATTCATGTATTGAATCTCTATTACCACGAATTTGTTTTTAAAGTCGTTTATAACTCTTGGCATTTCTATAAACGCAAAAAATTTTGCATTTTGTGTGCACCATGCAGATTACAGATATCCAAATGTTAAAGAATCTTGCCCGCGGTCTTGCCCGCTCGCAATTAATTTTTGATTAACTACATCAAGGAGTAAAAGTAATAAATTCAGTTAAGTGCAACTTTGACTCTCACACGAGTCTGCAATTTTCAATTTACACACAACTTCACGGAAAAAGATAATTTATTTATTTATTTTTCTCTCAAGAGCTGAGTAAACGAGATATTTGGTATGAAATTTTTATACAATACTCGTATAAGAAATTTTATGCATAAATAATCCATAACATTTTCTTTTGTACTGTAGCAACTACCGATTTTACTGGTTCATGGTCCTTCGAGCCGGCGCTATTCGCAACAACATGAATAGGGTTCCGTACCACTGTCCAATTCTTCAAAGTTCAATTGTTCTTCCAAATCGCTTCACACGCTTTAAACATTTAAAATTGAAAACAAAACGTCAAAATGGTCAAACATCGTGAAAATTTTAAATCTGTTGGGGCCTTAAACTACAAAGCCAGTGTGTCCTTTTAGACGCATCTCTAGCTATGTTTTAAATTTCATAAAAATCTGTTGGGTATTTTCAAAGAGGCCGAAACTGTCCTCTATCATCCTCTCGATCCTAGTTTTGAAAAACCATGTAGAGCCCTTATGTCTTTTTAGTCACATATATATATTTTGGATTGGCATCACTGATCTAGGTTTTAAATTTCATCAAAATCGTTTGCATAATTTCGGAGAGTCAGATATTGCCCGCCAGCCTCTTTATGGTATTAGTTTTAAAAATTAAATAAAGCGTGCATGACCTTTTAGTCTCAGTTCTATTTGTGTTTTGAATTTCACAAAATCGCTTGCATAGTCTCGTAGAGGCAAAATTTTACTCCCTGACCCCTTCTTGGTCCTAGCCTTAATATTACAAATATGTGTATAAAACTTGTACATACTATTAAATGCAGTTGTATCTCTATTTTGAATTTCATCAAAATCGATTAGATACTTTCGGAGAGGCTGAAAATTTCCCCTAACCAAGTCTTGGTCCTACTTTTTAAAATAAATGAAGGCTGTGTATCTATGTTTTGAATTTGAAGGGATAAATAGTATCCCTACCTGGCTGTGTGTCGTATTAGACCCAGATATATCTAATTCTGGATTTTATAAAAATCGTTTGAAAAAATTAACAGGGCAGACATTTTTCTCTGTCTCCCTCTTGGCCCCCCAGGAGAGTCTATTTTTGACTACGGGTGTTGGCAATCCCGGGGTCCCAGCTGGGGTGATGTGGCTTTTTTTGTTGACGTACGCTTGGTACATTACCCATAGAACTTATGTGTTACTACCCAATCTCTGGCAACAGAACAACGGATGTGCACATATTTATATAAAGGAAACACGTCTGTATTGTCAATCAGGTGCAGCGTCACCTGGAACTTCCCTTAGTTCAAAAGACGATAGAGGTGAAGCCCTTGTGGTGGAACTTCGAAACTGACCGGTTGCCCGACAGTCGAGCTGCTCTAGGAGTTCGGGTGTATGTAGCGGTCGTCAGGATCCTTTGCTAAAAGGTCGATTTCGTCCTACCCCACGGGGTTAAAGGGCTGATGTTGATCAGTTTGGAGTAGGCACTGGATTGTTGGCGGCACAGGCATACGTCTGGCTCTGATGAGTGGTTGAGCTGTGCCGGCAATGGTGAGGAATTGTCTTAGAGACCTCGCTGTGAGTGTAAGCAATTACACTTGCGGCGTAAGAACTTGGAGAATCGTACGTGGTGGCTGTGGTTGCTACCAAAAACGCTGGGAGAATAATCTTGGCTTCCTAGTGTTAAATCAATGCTATAGATTGGCGTGACGTGGTCAGCCAGACACTGTTCTAGGTGCTGTTGCCATGCAACACAAGCTGCTATGGGTACGGCCATAGCAGCAGAGTTTAGATAGCTCAAAGTACCTCAGCAAGGTGCAGATATAGTAAAGGATTACTACTATGATCGAAGATTGCAACCTATGTGCCTTGTGGAGTAGGCACATAGTTCATTCTTAAGGGTGCATGGGGGCGATGGTTGGCGTCCTACATACACCCGGTGTTAAGACCACCGTGAGACGAGGCCGTAAAGGCAGGTGCTCACGCAAATCTTGAACACATCTGTCTCCCTCTTGGTGTTACTTGAAAAAAAAAACTATATAGCCAATGTGCTCTTTTAGAAGCAGATTTTTCTTAACCGGTTCAGCCTTTTAGCCGATAAAAAAAAGTAACAAACAAACAAAGTTACTTTTTCATTCGGTCAAGGGACGACTGGGCAGACAGGTGGACTGAAGGACGGACAGACGGACTGGAGGGAGAACAGCATACTCAAGTTAATAGGGTTCCGTTTTTTTTTTCTTGAGTACAGAACCGTAAAAACTCTTGCTTTAATAGATCTCTGCGATAAACAAGCGATAATAAATATTTTTCGGATATTGGCAGTTTACCGGCCCATAACCCTATCCTTCTACACTATAAGGAGAAAATAAATATCCTATATCCGTTGGAAGGCGCTCTTTTCTATATTTTGCTGAAGGAACTTTAGTGGTTCCGAATGTTGCCTCTTACAAACTAGTTGGCGAGAAAATTGCCAATTACCGTCGGTAATATAGATTTAGCAACTAGAAATGCAACCTAAGTTGGGTTAACATCCATAATCAACCCATTAGGAATTAAAAGTAAACATATCGCGCAGAATTCCTTGTGAATCACTTACTAATGTTGAGCATACACATTTTACAAAGACGAATACCTTGCGGTGTCGGAGTCGTAATATGCCAATTACGATAAGGGAGAATATAGAAGCGCATTTTCTTTTCAGTCCTCCTTTTAATTTCTTTCAATTGTATAGGGTACTTAAAATACATCTTGTTTCATTAAGTTTACCTCACAGTTTATTTATATTAAATAAATTAAACAATTTTGTCATAGTTTTTATTTTATTTTTATTTTTTGTTGTTGGCGTGGTAGTTATTGTACTCTCGTATCCGTTATTGTTATTTGTGCAAATGTTTACTTCAACATTTGATTCCAAGCATGTGATATGTACATCTGGTATGTTGCAACATATTATTTTTTTAGTTTCAGTACATTCAGGTAACATTGAATGCTTAAATGCTGCAATAACTAACGCAGTGAATTTGCTAATCGGAATTTCAATTTAAACGCTGGTAGTTAGTTTTAAAGAATTCCTATAATAATGTATTTATAACATCCGAAGGTTGCATTGCAAAAATAATCAATTCTAATGAAAACATTTTGGCATTACCAGGTTTACCAGAAATTTTAATATATATATATTTTTTTTCATATGAATATTCTAAATTCAAAAAGATTTGTGAAATTGCAAGATGTTTAAAAAAGCCATAAATTCAACACAAACATCTGGGCATTTTCACCGAAACTTTACTTTTATAACTGACCTATTTCGAAATATTCGTATGCAAAGTCACATAAGAGCAACTTTTTCTTTTGTCTATTTTTTTAAGAGTTTCATTATCCATTGACTTTTGCTCGCTACATGTTTTCTTTGAGGAACTATGCGGCTGCAAATAGTTGTATATTTTTGTTTCCAAAGTCACATATTTCGGTGTCACGTGCGACATTGAAAAATAAACCGAAGTATTCAGTACGAACAGAGATACATATTTACTCGCAACACAATTGTTATAAAAAGCCCTTGTTAAAAAATATAAGGATTTGTCACGTGAGACATCGTAAGTGTAAAATGTAAAAAAATTACACATTTTCAAGTTGTTATATATTTCAAATCGCCTGGTTTCTATTAGGAGCATATGGGGCCACTAACTTTCAAATTTAGATGAGCAAAAAAGGCGGAAAAATGAATGAAAATGAAATATCAATTATTAGGAAACACCATAAATTAAAAAACCAGCAAATAGTCCAAAATGCTAGGAAAAAATGGAAGCGTTGGCTGAAGGAAAAAATTAAATGATTGATGAGAAAAGGTGGAATGAGCGCATACGTAAGAGACAAAGTTGGCAGAACAGCACTCCGTATTATATAAATCGGAAGCATTTTTGGAATAGCGCATTTGAAGTCAAGAAATAATGCGATAGTCAAGAAATAAAAGCAGCTAGAATTGACTTTTCTACAAAAAGAAACTGTGTTTGGTATTCCTGATACTATTTTTAAATTAAATTTGTTTTACATGTGTATTTTGGTAAAGTTTGTTGTTATTATGCTAAAATAAATACCATGAATGGCTTCTGTTAATTTGAAAACATTTTTAACAAGCCAAGCAAGCAACAATATAAAAATCATGATGAAAAAAACTTCACGTGCGACATGTCATGTGCGACTGTAATAAATATTGTACATATTTAAAAAATATATAAATTAGTTTTGGGTAAAATCAAAACCGTTATAAAGTTAGTCAAATTAAAATATTGCTTCAGGTTTCGTTGGCTGAAAGAACAACTCCTGCATTTGTCACATGCGAATGTCTTGGCTTTTTGTAATTATCTTTAAAACAAAAAATGGCTTAAACTCAAATTTAGCACCAATAGGGATCACTTAGAGCTGTAAGCTATGCTTATTGTCAAAATAAAAATCAGTTTAATATTGATTTTTTTTTTCAGTTTGACTGTATAGGACTAGAACGTGGTTACGCTTTTTTGGGCACATGTGTGCCAGATGTGTACTCGCCATTACATACTTAAAACAAATTGAGAGCAATTTCCACCTTTTTTGCAGTCGCTTAAAAATATCCTTTAATTGCATATCCTGGCAAAAAATATATGTTACTTAACTCCCTGAAAGCAATCAACAAATTCTCTTAATTAATTTTTGCTTCATACAAAAATATTAATAAAACTTTTTAATGAATTTATTAAAATTTTCCATACTAAAAAAGGTATACAATAAAAGACCATAGAAACGCACACACTCTGACATAATAAAATTTACAAAAAAAAAAATCTAAACTGAAAGTAAAACCAAACCAAATGATCATTTTGGCTTTTGTGTGCGGTTTTATAAATAAATCGGCTTATGTAAATGGTGGATACAATATGAATAAATAAATTCATTACAAACCCTCCCACCGAAAACAAGAAAAATTTGCCCCTGACCTTACACAGACAGACAGACAGACAGCCAGCGTGTACTTTAAAACAGCTTTGTGGTGAATTTTGTGGGTGTATTCATAATTGTGTTAAGTGGGTGTTAAATGCCAAAGAAGAGTTGAAAAACAAGTTAACGGGAATGTGATATTTAAGCCAGAAATTGAACGACTTACATATTTTTCACAAGACAAATTAATTATAATTGTTAAAGTTTAGAGAAAAAAAAACACAATCTGCTTACGTTTTTTTTTGTCATCCATAAGGTAAGTTCGGATTATTTGTGGTTTTTGTAAATACCAAAATTAATTTTTCCCCTCCCAAAAAAACCCATAAAACAAAACACAAAAACTCATTTCATGCATGAAAACATACAATCTTGGTTTTTCATAAAAATCCAATACAGCAACTTTTGGAGCAACAAAACTTAAAAAAAAAACAATTCAAACAGTTGAATGCAATGAAACAATTCTGGACAGATAAGTGACCCACCAACAGTGATCAGAAACTGAGAGTCAATTGAAAAGTTTCCCCAGCTGGTTGTGCCAAAAACACACACACACACAGAAAAATAATTATGAGCAGGGGTTAAAAACCAGCCAAGGGAAATAAACATGTGAATCATTTGTTTTCTATCGCAGCATTAAAACTATTCTCGTTTCAGCCAGCATCATCATCAAAATCCTATTAGTTGCATTTCTCGCATGATGACTACCGTCTGCCTGTGCCTGTGTCTGTGCCTGCTCTTGTTTGTTAAGCTTTTTATTGTTATTGTTGTCGCAGTTGCTGCTTTATCACTTTTTTGTTTTCCTGAGCTGATAGAAGTTTTTGGCAAATTAATTCCCCTTGCCATTAGATAACATCAAGGTACTGAGTGAATCGTTGTTAAAGCGAAGAAAAGGCCCCCTACAAGCAATGATGAGAAAGAAGTATGTAGCAATATGTATATTATTAGCAATATCCTAAACTTCTCTAAAAATTTTGTAAACTCTGCGTTGGTGCTAACAAAGCCTGAGTTATGGTCCTTCGAACCAGAGAGTATTAGCTGTCAGCAATAATATTCTCGTTCGTGACGCTGGGCTTACCACACCAAACACGCGACGTCCCAACCAAAAATTGTAACTTACAAATTTTCAATTCTATAAAAGCGTGATTAATCCGCTGTGAAGTCATTCAGATAATCTGGTCAGATTCAGTCGATTATTGTTGTATAAAGCGAGATGAGTCTTGTGTAAACAACAAAGAAGTTAACATCGTGGTATTGAAGTTGTGAATTATGTAACATTGTGTGTTTTAAAAGCTCTTAATATCTGCGCTGAGTAAATAAAGTGTGTGATTTGATAAGACCAATATACTTGGGTCTTTTTTTATTGAATGGCAAGTCCAAGAACCTACAAAAAAATTCGTTTGAAAAACGTAACAATTGGTGTCAGAAGTGAAACTTGCAAATAAAAATCACGTGTTTAAAATGGTTCAACGTGACATGATATCCAAGAAGAAAGTCACTTTTTACAAGGTCCAAGAAAAAGAAACATCGGAGTTTATTTACCTTGCAATTGGAAATTTTTGAATTCTTCATCACTTCAGCTTTTTGAGTATTCAAAAGAGCAAACACAAGCTGATGAAATCGATTTGGCAATAGTTTTTGGAGTTTTTGCAATAAAACACAGATTATTTCGAAAATGTCCGACAGAAAAATCTCTCGAACAAATGAGCCCTTTTCTCTCGATAAAATCAGTCTATTTGAGTCAAATTGCTCGCAGTCGATGTTGTTTTTCAGTTTAAAAGTTAATTAGATCTTAAATTCGATAATCATGTAAACACTTTTGTTTTGTTTAAAATCAAGCCCCTTTCAAAACTGTGCATACCCTTCATACTCCACTTACCATTTACACAATGAAATACAAATTTTTGATTTAAACTGTAAAAAAAACAACAATAGTTCTTACCTTTTTAATACAAAGACGTACAACAGATTTAGAAAGCTTGATTTAGATTTAACAAAGGAACTGCTAAAAATATTTCGTTTTTATAAACTTTCTTTTAGTTGGGCCAAGATAATCACCATCAACAGCAACATCAAATCTCACCTTTTTGCGTCATACAACAAGAAAGTAAAAAAAGTTACCTTTTGCACTTCTTTCCTTTTTTTTTTTGTAACATAATTCCCAACAATTTGTGACAATTCTCTATTATTTTTTATGCAAACCATTGTTGCTTATTGCCAATTGTAAAAGCAACAGACATTGAGGTGAGGAGAATATAAGATAAAAATTAATTTGTGTATGTTCACTAAACCCTTTTGTTAAGTCTATTGAATTTTATTTTTCATTTTCGGTATTAGGCTGGCATTGATGTTGTTGTTGTTGTTAATGTTGCTGCCTTTTTGTGAGACTTGGGAATTCATAATCATCACCACCGGTTGCTGGTGACCCTTTGCTTTGTTGGCAGACTTACAGACAGACAGAAAGAAGTGCACACATCTGCAAATGAAGACAACTCTTACCAAAAAAAATAGACAAACTTTTATAACTAAGTGTGAAGATAGAGTTCATTTTCGAGCATACGAGTACATACGTATATTTGTGGGACAATTGCCAGCAAAAGGACACCAAATCACAATTATATTTTTTATTTATTTGTCATAAGTATATTTGGGTTTAAATCATAATTTTGTTGTCGTTGCTTATTTCCCTCTTGTTTGGTCATCACTTTGGGAATTAAGTCGTAAAAGGGATGTTATTGGTGTAGTTTTATTGTCTTGTTAATGAACTATTTTATTTCCCTTATCAAAACTGATTATGCTTTGTAGAAGTATTTTGGTCCTTCGAGCCCAAAATTTGAGAATAATTGCTTATGAGGATTTTTGTTTGAAATAAATTTAAAGAAAATATATATTCTAATGATTTATTTTAGCAGAGGAGACAAAAATATATACATATGTACATGTATAAATAAATATATTCTAATAATTCATTTTAGCAAAGGAGGTAAAGCCAGAGGTTTGCTAAAATAGTTGAAAAAAGTTTTCAAAGCGAGTGGTAATATACGCCCGAATGTGGCTGGAATGACAGCTACCACCGGCGGGCATGGAGAAAATAACTATCACCCGCGTATCGCCAGCGGTCAAACCTGTGGTCGAAGCAGATCAAAGTAGTTATAGCGCTACTGAACTTACAAACACTAAACATGGAGTAACCTGGAATACTCAAGTAATTCGTTCGATTAAGAATCGAACATTGAAAGTGTTACCTGCTTCAACACACAAGCAATGATCGAGCTCTCTAATTCTACAGGTCCTTCCACCACAACATCTGCTAAAAAGGAAAGAGCTCCAAAAAAAAACAAGGTTCTGTTTGAATATGAAACACCGGTTCGTTTTGCATCCTTGGCTTACAAAAGAAACTGAACTGTCAAACAGACTCAAGTGGGCTAAGATGGCGGTGACTAAAGGCGGTGAACGTGTCGCTGATAAAAGAAAAACGCTTTGAGGCCACTGACCTTCGATATCCGAATAGTACAAAGGAGGATGGTAATAATTATAGCTTCGGTAAGAGACGGAAAACCGCCAAAAATTTCAGATCACTTGATGGTTCTCAATCGATTGCAAAAAAGTCAAAACACAGCTTCTGAGTCAATTAAGCAGTAAAACGATAACTGATCGTGGTAGTCCTTGACGGAAGTGCATCCTTGCGAGAAGTGAAAATGGAGGAGTGCTACACTGATAGTTTCCGGAGAAACCTCTACCTTCCCTTGTAGGATCCAGCTGATTCAATGGTGCGCAGTTCATCAAGTGTCTACACTACTTTGTGTTTTTAGCTTTCAAGTTCAAGTTCTAAATATGATCAGCTCTTAACCTCAAAAAGACACATAAATGTTTGTGTTTTTTCTTCTAATAACTTCAAAACTCTTGGTGAAATCGATTTGAGATATTCACTGGTTTTTAAAAACTTAAAAAGTTCACCGGATACCGTAAATTTTACCAAAATCTCTAGCTTAGCGGGAAGTTTCAGATATGGCCAGCAAAGTCAACCAATTCCCATATTTTGTTATTATTGTACATTGTTTCCTCCTCTGACTGTCTCAGAGAAATAACACACAGGCAATGAATGCCTACTACTATTGCTAGGTGTTACTTTCTTTAGGAAAAGGATAGTGATAGAGAAGACAGGTGATGAAGGAAGAGATAGAGGAAATCTTCATTCTTTTACAACTCTGCTTTTTTTATGTGTTTTTTTAATAATGCATTGTTGCAGCGCCTCTGGTGTCAATGAGGCGTATTAAATTTTTGAAGCTGTGCTTAGTAGCCATTTTATTGGTTATTTTACTTCGCCGATAATTTTGAAACACAATACCTACGAAGGAGAGTGCTCTGATGTTACATTGAGATTAATTAGCATTCGCTGAAGCCGGTGTAGTTCAGTGATCGGTGTCTATGCCTTCATCACTTGAACTTTCCTACAAAAATTGATACAAAGGGACACTAATGAATATCAGAAAAATTAGTGTTGTTGTTATTTAATGACTGTATGAGACCTAGGATCTAGGGTTTTGTAGTCAACGTGGTAACTACTTCAGCAAACGCCACCCTATTGTACTACACGATACTACATTACGGTCCTTCGAGCTAATATCTGAGTTTTTTTCGTGAAACCATCAAACTAATACAACTAAATCTGCTCTTTAGAGAGTAATCAGTAGCACAATTTCTATATAGTGGGATACATGTAGAATTCAATTCTCCTATTTTCAACTAATCTCCAGAAAATTTTCCTAAAATATGAATTTTTTTAAATTAATTTTTCCAAGATTATTTCAAAAATGCAACTAAAACTGCTCTTTAGGGAGCAATCAGAAGCATGATTTTTATATAAATGGATGTATCCCACTATGCGGCCATTCACATATTACGTAACACTATTTTCGAAGTTTTTATACGCCCCCCCCCCCCCCCCCTCCTCACCACAACACTTTGTAATGCTTTTTATAAAATTTTCAGTATAAATTTTCTAAACCGTATCAAATCCTTAACGCCCCCGGGAGGCGTTACGTAATATGTGAGCAGCCCCTATATAGAAATGGTGCTTCTGATTGCTTTCTAAAGAGCATCTTATCATCATCAGTCATTTCGATATGAATTGCTCAACTTTAATCAAAATACATTTACGCGAAAGGTTCAGTTGTTAGCAGTCAACATACGGTTTCGAAAATGTTATTAATTATCTTTTTCGTTGAAAGACAAAATAATCCAATCCCTTGAATGAAAAGTAAATTTCACAGCTTAGTAGTAGTTTTTTAATTCCACCCAGTTTTTTTCTTTTTTTTTTTGAAGAGTTTTTAATTTTCTCTGCTTTCATTTCGAGTATGTAACACATGTTAACTGCGAATCATAATGCGTATGACATTTTTGCATATGAAACATTTTTCATTTTACGACCTCCAAAAAACAAACTAGAAATGAGAGGGCTAGAGAAAAAAGCAACGAGGGAAGAAATATGCACATTTATGAAGCAGTTGGCAAGAGCTTTAGTTTAATCACACATTTTACCATTTATTACTCGAAAATGTTCCTTAGGAATAAAAATATTTCCTGTATGGCTGCATTTGACACTTCATCAGCTTCAATGGATGTTTGGCAGCAAAAGAGAGGATAACAACAAAAAAAAACGGGCGAATTATTAAATAAAAGTTAATAAACCAGCACATGAATGAATGCATGAATATTCGCATGTGTGTACGAGTATATGAATTTATAACGACTTGCCAACTTTTAAACTTTTTTTTGTTTACTACTCGAGAGCAAATTGTAAAACAAATTTGTTAACGACAATTAGTTAAACTATATATAAAGCGTTTAGGGGAATGTATGTATGAGTATGTTTTGTTGTATGACTTTGTTAAGTTCAACAATTTTTTTTTTAGTTAATTAAATGAAACAGAATCATGTGTACTTATTTATGTAACATTTTATGCAAAACCTTGCTTGAAAAAAAGGAAAGTTTTTCTTCCTTTTTTTCTGCGAAATTGTGGTAAAACTAATTAAGCAGCAGTAGTAGTTAATTTATTATGTTAATTTTTCAATGACATTCATTTTTAAATATTTTTTTTTTTAACAACTTTTTTAATTCACGGGTGGTAGAGGCAAGAGAGGAAAGCTCAAATGAGTGGAGTTTCGTATAAATAATAACCCCAGGCGAGAACCACCCTAACAGAGCTCTGTTGGCAAGCTAACTGCTTTTTGAAAAATCGTCAAAATGAAAAAAGCGCTTAAATGAAAAATATCACCAAAAATAAAATAAAATGCAAAATAAATCACCAAACGTAAAAAAATGTCGCTAAAAGAACTAAAAAAAAATCGTCAACAACAGAAAAAAAAATCGCTAAAACTAAATATATGTATTGCAAACAAAAAATGAACAAAAACGGAAAAATTTAAAACAATAAATGAAAAAAACCCACAACTAAAAGAAGCGTCAATACAAAAAGTAAAAATTTCCAAAAACCGAAAAAAACCACCAAAAATAAACAAGCGCCAAAACATAAAAGTGCGTGTGCGAGTCAAAGTCGCACTTTACCGAATTTATTTCCAATTTTTGTTTTTGTGAGTATCCTACTCATATAAAAAATATTTTATTTAACTGAATCTAAATTATTTTTGACTTTTTTAGTGCTTATTGTTTTAAGTCGGTTTAATTTTTTTTAAGTTTTGTTTTAAAATTTTTAGTGCCAAGTTTATATTTTTAGAGGTGTTGTTACGTCCTATTTGTTGAATTTCTAAATTCAACATCGCGTCACTTTCAGAAAATAGGTTAGGTGAAAGCACGTGAAATATAATATAAAATTTTAATGGGCGTAGACGCGCCCACTTTTTTTAATGCAAGATTGTGTCTTTTTGAGAGCTCAGGGTGTGTGAAAAGTTTCGTAAAAATTGATTGAGTACCAGCACGTGAAATTTAATATTAAACTGTAATAGGCGTGGACCCGCCCACTTTTTTAATGCAAGATTGTGTCTTTTTAAGAGGTCAAGGTGTGTGCCCAGTTTCGTAAAAATTGCTTGAGTACAAGCACGTGATATAAAATAATAAATTTTAATGGGCGTAGACCCGCCCACTTTTTTAATGCAAGATTGTGTATTTTTAAGAGTTCAAGGTGTGTGCCAAGTTTCGTAAAAAATTTCTTGAGTACAAGCATGTGAAATTTAATATTAAATTGTAATGGGCGTGGACCTGCCCACTTTTTTTAATGCAACATTGTGTCTTTTTGCGAGCTCAAAGTGTGTGCCACGTTTCGTAAAAATTGCTTGAGTACAAGGACGTGAAATATAATAGCAAGATGTAAAAGGCGTGGTCCCGCCCACCTTTTTTAATGCAAAATTGTGTCTTTTTTGGAACTCAGGGTGTGTGCCAAGTTTCGTAAAAATAGGTCAAATAGAAGCAAGTGAAATATAATATTAAGATTTATTGGGCGTGGCTCCGCCTATTCTTTAATCATTTAGATTGTGTCTTTACGAGAGCCCAATGTGTTGGGTAAGTTTCGTAGCAATCGAATAAGTAAATGTATCATTAAATTGAAATTAAAAAATTTGTGGGCGTGTTTCCGCCCACTTTTTTTACAATGGTCTCAAATGGAAGCTATACAAAAAAAAATACACATGAATTGATATTCTCCTCTTTTTTTGAATTCGGTTAAAGATCATGAAAATGGCTGCAATTATATGTCTTTATTTTGTCTTTCGAGCAAATTGAATTGCATAAGTATTCCACTCTATAAATTAGTTGCAACTCGGGTTGAAATCACCACCTAAATATTCTTTAACTTATTTGTGAAATCCTATTTCACAAAAACAGTCTCATTTTTGTCTTTCCTAATGCGTGCATGTCGCCAAGTATGTTTATTTTTTCGTTCGCAGCTTTTGCCAGCCGCCTTTCATTTCTCTCTTGCAACTTTTTCAAACCAAACTGTCCTAGTTAAGTATTACGTTCAGTTTTTGCTTTTGCTGTCCAAAACTAGTCGACATTTATCCTGAAATATTGCTGGACATACATGAAAATCCTCAAACGTGACTGTAAAACATGTTTAAACAAGCGTGTGCGTGCATGTGTATTTGTGCTATACAAAAGTTTTTCCCTTATCTGACTGACAAAAGCAGCAGATACTTAACTCTTGGCCTATGTCTAGCAAAGTTTTTTTTTTCTTTAAGATTTTTTAAGGCATTTTGCGACGCCATCATTAGATATTGGTCAAACCGGAAGTACACAAAGTTTCTTGGTGTCTTGTTATCCAAGAAGACATTAAATAAAAACCAAACAAAAGTTTAAAAATCACCACAAAAAAATCCCAAGCACAAAGAATGCACTTCATTGATTGTATTTTTTTTTATACTTATAAAGAAGAAACTAAATGAATAATAATATATAAGTTTAATGTAACACTTTAAATTTTTCCTCTTTCCTTAAAATTTTATAATGGCAACTTTTAACCTCAATCACTGAAATGTTTTTGCTATTGGGTTTCAATTTGGTGTATAAAATAAACATTATTTGTATTCATTTAAACTAAAACATTTCAATTGGATAAACAAAATGCTCAAGAGGATACATTTGAAGAACAGCGATGGTAGCGACAACAGCAACAGCAGTTACAAGAGCTCTTATTGCCTTTTGCAATATCAGAAAATGAAATGCATCAACATCAACATCAACAGCCAGCAAGCAAGTGATGAAGCCAAAAAGAGAAGTTACTCTTAAGATAACAAAAATTATATACAGTTCATATCGTGCCATAACCGCCAAAAAAGCTCAAGCGACATAATTTTCAAACTTAATTTTTGGACCAAAAACCAATCATTTCCAGCCGTAAATAATCGACTTTCGTCAGAAAAAAAAACAAGGTTTAAAAATGTGTCCTTTAAGATTTTTTGGCGGTTATGGCACGATGTCAGGGCGATAAAATCCATTACATGAAAAGAGTCGTCATTACATTACATTAAAGTAACGACTGGTTAAAGTAACGACTGGTAAAAGCAAAGCAGGAACGACTTATAATAGATTTAAATATTTTTGTTTAATAAAAATCTCTCATAACAACTGTGAAAAATTTTTCTTATGAAAAATATTCGCACAACAGCTGCAATAGAATTTTAACGCAGACAAATTTCCCCACAGCAGCTGCGAGCTATTTTCCATACAGTTAAATTTTTCCACCGCCATTCTAAGGGATTTCTTATCTAGACAAATTTCCCCGCAGTAGAATACTCTTCCCATCATAGCTGCGAATTATTTTTTATATAGAAAAATCTCCCAACAGCTGGTATGAAGGATTTTTCTTGATGAAAATTCCCACCACAGCAGCTATGAGGGAAATACGAGTATTTCACCAAAGCTACAGTGAGGGATCTTTTATACATAAAAATCTCCCTAAACAGCTGTCATGGATTTTTAATGTAGAAAAATCTGCCCACATCCTCTAAAAAGGAATTTCTATTTAGCAAAATCTCACCCACAGCTCCTGTGAGGCATTTTCCATATATAAAAAAATATTCCCACAGCAGCTGTGAGTCATTTGCCCTATAGAAAAATCTTCCCACAATAGCTGTGAGGAATTTTTGATAAAGAAAAATCTCCCGACAGCAAATGTGAGGGATCTTTCATACAGAAATATCTCCCCACATTTGTTGTAAGGAAATTTTTGTGGATCTCACTTTCATCAGCAGTGAGAAGTTTCCATCTAGAAAAATCTCCCCTAAACAGCTGTGAGATTTTTCATACAGAAAAAAATCTTCAGCGCAGCTGTGACAGATTTCTCACAAAGAAAATTTTTTTCACATCTGCTGTGAGAAATTTTTCATGTAGAAAAATCTCACTACAGCAACCGTCAGGAATCTCACTATCCTCAGCAGTGAGGATTTTCCATCTAGAAAAATCTCTTCGCAACAGCTGTGAGATTTTTCATACAGAAAAAAAAATCCTCAGCGCAGCTGTGAGATTTTCTACAGAGAAAAATCTCCCTACATCTGCGGTGATTGATTTTCTTATGTAGAAAAATATCACTACAGCAACCCTGAGGGATCTCACTATCCTCATCAGTAAGGATTTTCCATCTAGAAAAATCTCCCCACAACAGCTGTGAGAGATTTTTCATACAGAAAAGATCCTCACCCCAGCTAAGAGATTTTCTATAGAGAAATATTTCCTTACAACTGCTGTGATTGATTTTTTTATGTAGAAAAATCTCACTACAGCAACCGTGCTGTGGGATCTCCCCACAGCAGCTGTGAGGGATTTTTCATATACAAAAATCTTCTTAGACCAACTGTGACGGATTTTTCGTATAGAAGAATTTCCCAACAGCTGGTATGAGGGATTCTTCTTGGCAAAAATTGTCACCACTGCAACTGTGAGGGATTGTTCATGTAGAAACATTTCATTAAGCGACAGTGAGGGATATCTCCTACATAAAAATCTCCCCTGAACAGCTATGATGGATTTTCCATACAGAAAATTCTCCTCAAATCTGCTATACGGAATCTTTTATATAGAAAAATCTCACTACAGCAACCATGAGGAAACCCGCCACAGCAGCTGTAAGAGATTTTTCACATAGAAAAATCTCCCTGCATCAGCTGTGAAGAATTTCCCTAAAGCAGCTGTGGGTGATACTCGAATTCCACATAGAAAAATTACACAACAGCAACTGACACACAAAAATCTCCTCACAGTGAATTGAAATATGCTACAAACAGAAAAATATCCCAACAGCTGCTGTTATAGATTATTTATAAATAAGAATTTCCCCACAGCAAATTTTTCCAATCACAAAAAAAAATTTCTTCACTATTTTTCAAAATTCATACTCAACTTCCATTTTAAAATAACAGAAAAATCTCTTTTCCTACAACAAAAACTAAGTATTTGCAGTAAATTGGTGTAACGCAACAAAACAAAAATAATGCAAACAACAAGAGTAACAGCAGCCATACAGGATGTTTGGAAGCATTGAGGCATTACATTGAGGTTTCAGCACTGAAGCAAAACAATGTCTGCCGATAATGATGATGTCGTCGTAAACGTGTAAAGAGAAATGTTGTCGAGGATGATTTAAATGATGATTAAAGGGGTGCTGCTGTGCGCCACGGCTGATTATTGTCATGCAAACTCGTACATATTCATGAATAAATAAAAACTTCATGATTTGCAAAAAAAAAAAAAAGAAACTACAAGAGCTCTTTAAAATAATGATACTATAAAATGAGTTAAGAGAGTGTTATTTTTTAGCCAATTTTTTTTTCCATAAGCATCGTTAATGTAATCAAGATTGGAAAACTAAAAAGATAAATGTAGCTAAAAAGTACTAATTACGAAATTTTAAATAAATCCTTATTAGTTTATATTTTAATGAAATGCCTCCTGTAATAAAATCTCAATATTTATTTGTATTTACTTAATTTTCTTTTTGTCTGCTACAATTTTATTTCTTTTAAGTTGTTTGTAAATTCATCGTCACTTCAAAGCCAATTAAGCTCAAAATAAACTATTACTCGTAACAAAAACTATTTAGTTTTTGTCGCTTTTAGTTGAATGTTTAAGTTTTCTTAAGGTGCAGACGGCTGACTATCAAGTGAGTAAATTTATTTATTTATTTGCTTTATTAGTTTGCCAAGGAAGACTTATAAAATGTTTTGCTTGTAACAAGAAGATTTTCTTAGACTTTGAAAATAATCTTTCAATATTAAAGGAAGAAGAGGGCAATTAGGTGTATAAGATCTTTTTTAAAAAGATTTAAGGTAATGTTGTTTGAAGAAAAAAAGTGTAGTTTAAACAAAAAAAAAAAAAACATTGATATATTCCTCTTACTACCACAATTAGCAATTGGCGTTTTATAGAGACAATATTTAAGACAATTTGATGCCTTAAAAATCTTGTCTTTGATTTTTTTTTTTATAAGAACTTCTTCAAAAAAGTACCGTTAAAAATATCTTATATAAAAATAGCTTTTTGAAAAAGCCACCGTTACAAAAAAGTGTTTTGGGAAAATACTCCCGTTTGAAAATATTAATTCTCGAAAAAAATAAGTTTTGACAAAAGTACTTGTAGAAAAAGTACCTTTTGAAATAAGTACTTTTGTTAAAATATTACTTAGAAAAATTTACCTTTTGAGAAAAGTTCTTTTCGAAAAATTTAGCTTTTGAAAAAAGTGCTTTACAATAAAAGTATCTTCTAAGAAAAGTAACTTTTGGAAAAACCCAGCAAAAATTACTGCTTCCCAGAAGCGTTTGTGTAAGGGAAGAATCACTTGCTGTTTCGCATGAATAATACGTTTTTTATTTTTGTTCGAGATGAGCCAGCTAGAAGCAATTCATTTAGCTTCCAAGGAGAGCCATGAATTTTTTTCCTTTACAAAGTGCTTCACAGAAGTAATAATTCTTGAAAATACTTTTATTTTTTATTTTTTCCTTTTTGATTATCACTACTTATGTATTATTTATAACTATCACTAAGTTTATGTCCGACACTGGTCGGGCCTAATAATTATATTTAGATTTAAGATTTGATTAATTATTGTTAGTTCATTTTTGAAGATATAAATATATGAAAAAAAAAGTAATAATATATAGTTAGTTGTACTCAGATGCAAAAGTTACTGGCTTGCAATTATTATAAAAATTGTTTTTCCTACTTTATTAGAGAGCCCGCCTTAAGTTAGTGCTTTTCAGAAGCATTTTTCGAAGCTCTTGTTATCAAGTAAGCAATGCATTGCTTCCCTCAGTTGCTAGTGTTTCCAAATCAGAATTTTTTTTCCCGGAAGTTGCTTTTGAAAATTGAATCTTCTGAATAATATACTGAAAATTATACCTTTCGAAAAAAAACTACTAGTACTTGAAACAAGAACTTTTTGAAAAAGTATCTTTAGAATAAGTGACATTAGAATAAAAAATTGCTTTTGAAAATAGTACCTTCCAACAGAAAGTACCTAACGAGGGAAAGCAGAATTTCAGAAAAACGACATATTGAGAAAAGGTGCCTTTCAAGAAAAAGGATGCTTAGAGAAAAAGTATCTTTTGCGAAAAAGTACTTCTTGAGGAAAAATGCCTTTTGAATAAAAGTACATTTTGAGAAAAAGTATATTATGAGAAAAAGTATTTTTTGAGAAAATGTACCTTATGAAAAAAGTACTTTTTGGGCATAAGTAAGTACCGTTTTTGGAAAAGTACCATTTGAAAAAATTATGTTTTGAAAAAAATTACTGCTTGGGAAAGAGTACCATTTGAGAAAAAGTATCTTTTGAGAAAAAGTATCTTTGGAGAAAAAGTACCTTTTGAGAAAAAGTATCGTTTGGGAAAAGTACCTTTTGAGAAAAAGTACCTGTTGAGAAAAACTATCTTTGCATAAAAAGTACCTTTTAAGAAAAAGTAGCTTTTAAGAAAAAGTACCTTTTTAGAAAAAGTATCGTTTGGGAAAAAGTGTCATTTGAGAAAAAGTACCTTTGCTAAAAATATCTTTTGAGAAAAAGTACCGTTTGGGAAAAAGTACATTTTATGAAAAAGTACCTTTGAGAAAAAATATATTTTGAGAAAAAGTACCATTTGGGAAAAAGTACCTTTTGAGAAAAAGTATCTATTGAGAAAAAGTACCTGTTGAGAAAAAGTATCTTTGCATAAAAAGTACCTTTTAAGAAAAAATAGCTTTTAAAAAAAATTACCTTTTGAGAAAAAGTATCGTTTGGGAAAAAGTACCATTTGGCAAAAAGTACATTTTATGAAAAAGTACCTTTTAGCAAAAGTACCTTTTAAGGAAAAATGTCTTTGGAGAAAAATACCTTTTGAGAAAAAGTATTTTTGAGAAAATGTACATTTTGAGAAATAGTACTTTTCGAGAAAAGTACCGTTTAGGAAAAAAGTACCATTTGAAAAAAAATGCTTTTTGAAAAAAAGTATCTTTGGAGAAAAAGTACGGTTTGGGACAAAGTACCACTTGAGAAAAACTACCTTTGAAGAAAAAGCACCTTTTGAAAAAAAGTACCGATTGAGAAAGAGTACTATTTGAGAAAATGTATCTTTTAAGAAAAAGTACCTTTTGTGAAAAAGTATCTTAAGAGAAAAAGTAAATTGAAAAAATGTCTTTCGATAAAAACATTTTTAGAGAAAAAGTACCTTTTGAGAAAAAGTAAATTTTAAGAAATGTACTTTTTCTTGATATAACTACCTTTTGAAATTGTGTGTGTTGAAAAAAAATACGCTTTGAAAAAATTATTTTTGTAATATTTAAAAAAGCAAAGCGTAAACTAATAAAGTATAGTTTGAATAGGTCCTTTTGAAAATTTTATCTTTAGGACATAAAAGTTTAAGACAACAAATCCTAAAAATTCCAAGTTTTTCATACATAGAAAATTAAAAATTCGTTGGTTGGGTTTTTTATACATATGTGACCCGGTCTATGAAAAGGTGGCTTATGACTCAAAAACAAAATTTCGAGAAATCAGCTGTTAAAGATAAACAATGCATTTCGTCAGTTTCTCGGTAGTTGTTCTCCTTCGTTCTGTTTCTGTTGGTCTTTTCCGTTATAAACTAGTGAAGTTTTGAGGGAAAAAGACTGTGTACGGTTGTTCTTGTTAAAATGTCATTTATTTCCAATTTCTCCTTTTCCACTCTAGGAAATTTTGACGTGAATACCTATAATGTCTGTCGATGAAAAATTTTGCAAGCAAGTTAGGACTTTCTGCTTTTCAACATTTTAAAGAGCGTCTCAAAAACTATCCGAACCTTTTCATAGACCGGATCACATATATCTTTTTGTTTTTATGTAAAACCACTAGAATAAAGTGTTCCGGTTTGGTTGACGAATATGATCAGAATGCTAAGATTTTCTTGTCTAACAGAGCTCTGTTATCAGCTTAACATTTCGCTTTTAATGCATTTGGTTTGTGTCTGGGGTTACAAGTTTGGAAATTTCTCTAAAATAGACTCATCTTAGAAATGTGCATACATATATACATATATATGTACATATGTACATACTCGTAAGTATTGAAAGAGGCCGTGAAACTATGCCCCGAGAAATTCTTAAGAGTAGTAAACACATGCTTAAGCCGGGGAACTTTTCCGACAATGTGGAAGCGACAGAATCTAGTGTCAGTACCTAAGGATAATAAACCTTTAGATAACCCTTCCTCTTATCGCCCATTGTGTATGATAGATATATGTGGGAAATTGCTTGAGAGTATAATATGTAGAAGACTTGAAGATTATGTTGAAGCTAGCCGTGGTCTATCAGACAAGCCATTTGGCTTCAGGAAAGCAAGGTCAACAGTGGACGCTATCAAAGTTGTAGTAGAAACTGCTGCTCTAGCAATCCGAGGGAAAAGATGGCGGAATGCTGCAAAAGAGTACTGTGTAGTTGTGACCTTAGACGTAAAAAATGCGTTCAACACTGCAAACTGGGAGTGTATTGTTGATGCCTTAGCTCGACTAGACATCCCATGATATCTGCTGGCAATAGTGCAGGATTATTTTCGGAATAGGAAGCTAGTTTATGAGACTAATATAGGTATAAGGAGGCGCAAGATTATTGGTGGAGTGCCCCAAGGATCGATACGTGGACCACTGTTGTGGAACGTGATGTACGACGGAATATTAAGATTAAGTTTACCTGAAAAAATTAAAATAGTTGGATTCGCAGATGACATAGCGTTAGTATGTGAAGCCAAAGAATTACTAGAGGTAGAAACCATTGCAAATGCCAGTGTAAAGATCGTAAAGTCTTGCCTTAGCTCAATCTCTAGCTGACCATAAGACAGAAGCAGTTTTGATAAGTAGTCGGAAAACTAGGGAAACTATTACCTTTAATGTAGGTAATTGTTGCATAGAATCCAAGCCATTTCTGAAATACTTAGGTGTGATAATTGATACACGTCTATACTTTCATGAACACTTGCGATATATAGCTTCCAAGGCATCAAAAACCTGCTTGGCGCTATCTCGGATTATGCCGAATACAAGAGGCCCAAAATATCTTCAGAGGAAACTACTCGCTGGTGTTGTAAGGAACATTATCTTATACGCACAGCCTATATGGTCAGACTCACTAAGATACCCTACTTATATGAGTTTAATATCCCCGTTGTATAGGCTGGCTTCCTTGAGAGTATGTAGCGCATTTCGAACTGTGTTGGACGAAGCCGGGAAGATAGGGAAGGTGATACCGATTTATATTTACGCAAATGGCAAGAACGTTGGTCAACAACTGAAAAGGGAAGATGGACTTACACATTGATACCCGACATCAGGACATGGTTGACTAGAAAACATGGTGAACTAAATTACTACCTAACACAGTTTTTGACTGGTCATGCTTGCTATAGGTCGTATTTATACCGCTTCGGACACGACAATGTTCCGTTTTGCCCGAATTGTAGTGGAAACGTTGTAGAGGATGTCGAGCATGTATTTTTTGTCCGTCCACGATTTTACAATTGGAGGTCGTATTTAGAAGCTAGTGTAGGGCGTAGCATTAGAGCGGAGAACATAGTTCCAATTATGCTAGAGTCCTTGTATAACTGTACTAGTGTGGATGATTTTGTAAAGTTAGTTCTACTAGAACTACGCAGATTAGAAGAGATTCGTAGAAGAATCAGTATATCTTAAATCAAAATCCGGGAAAGAGGGATGTAGTCTATTAGCAAGCAGCATTCGCTGAATCACCACCCCCCGAAGTAATACTTAGTAGTGGTCCCGGGGGAAGAATGGTTGCAAGAGGGGCACGTAGGCACATTGGCAAGCCAAAAAAAAGTAACTTGCTGTGAATCGTGCATATTGGCCAGCTCGGGCTGCCAATATCTCTTTTGAAGATTTCCTGGCCTTAGCTCGTATGGCTTAAAAAAATGTACATACTCGTATGTTTGAAATTTAGAATTGTAAATGTATAAAAATGAAATTACATATGATTCATATAAGCATCCATAATTTAAAAAAAAATACCTTAAAAGAAACTTTAAGTAATGTAAATGATATGCTTAAGGTTACCGTAACCTAAGTTCAAGGTGTGTACCTTGAACTGATTGCATTAAATATTAACAAATCAAGACTGTCCGTCCTATGTTTCATAAAGCTATTGAACTTAGTAGCAGTAATCTTGCTTTACCGTAAAACCATAAAAGTAACGCAATAAATAAATATTAGTAAGGGATTTAACAAACTTGTTTGCTATAATATATGTAGACCTACAGCTCAGCTATTTTAAAAATGAACTAAAAGATTATAAATAGAGAAAAAATGTTTTATTTGCGTGTATGCATTTTTTTCGAAAGTATTATTCAATTTAAAAAAAAATACTTTGGAATAATAAAAGTTATTTAACACAATTATTTTCTACAACTTAAGAAAATAATGTATATATTTTTTTTATTTTTTTGCCATTCGATTTAATCTGTTGTGTGTGTGTGTGTGTGTTAAATTCTATCACCTGCCCATTATTTATTTATATAAAAATTTTATTTTCTAAACACTTAAAATTAATTCAATTTGCTGTAATTAATTTTTATTGAAAGTCATCAATGCTAAATCTACCATCAAAACATAAAATTCTTATAAATATGCAAATAACAAATATACAAATGAAAAATATAAAATTCAACTTCAACAAATAATCTTAATTAAATGGGGGGAAAAATGAGTAGAAAAATCAGAAAAATCCATGCAAATAAATGTTACGAGTACAAATGCTGTGCGGCAAAAATAAAAATAATAAAAAAAAGGGGAGAAATATAATCAAAACTAAAATCACTGACAGCTGCTAGTGCTCTCACATGCGAAAGTCTGCTACAAACATGTGAAGGATTTTCATATTCAACATATGGGAGGAAAGCTTATAAGCGTACTTGAATCCTTAAAACTGCATGAATATTTATATGAACGGAAAATAAATTTATATTGTAAGAGTATCTGTTGAGAAATATATTTATGCAATACACATTGCATGTTTCTAAGCTTATAGATATGATAGAGTTGATGGTAGGAAATAAAAAGAAAAATAAGTTCAATAACAAAATTTTAAAGAATAAAACAGGCCATAAAAAATAAATAAATAATTTATAAATATATGTTGTCATTCGAAATGCATAAAATCTTTTCATAAGAAACACTATTATATGCCTGAGAAAAAATTGAGAGCCTGTGGCAAGTGCAAAAACAATTTGCGGAAGCCTGCAGAGTTGACATGGGAAGGCTTTTATCAAGTCATTGAGATATAAATGAAATATTAACCTTATTATTATTGGCAATTTATGTATATCAACAATGACTTGTGTACATATTTTTATAGCAATAAGTCATAACGTTTTGTTTAAATAATAAAACGACAATTCAGAATTGGCATTAAAAAAGAAAATATGTTAAGATTTTTGCTTGTGGTAAGTCATGTAAATAAAGAATATTTTTTATTAACTTTTACCTGTGACCAAATAATGCGCAGATTTATCTATTTTGCGCAGTTTTTTTTAACAAAAATGTTAAATTGACAACTTGTGTTAAAAACAAGAATAAAATAATAAAATTTATTTTTGTTTGCAATATTAGTATCTTAGGACGATGGGAAGTGGAAGCTGAAAGGGGAGAAAAGAAAAAAAATTGAAAGAAAATGAAATTCTAGGGCTGCAATACAAAATTTAAAACTATGTGATATTATAAAAAAGTTAACCCGCACAGCTCCTGGATGGCTCAAATGTATGACCGACTCTCATTAGTTTTCTTACCCTAAACATTTGTCTGGTAGCAGATTTATATTTTTAAACTTAAATAAAAAACGTAATAATTGACACAAAGTTTTATTAAGAGCATTGAACGATAGAATGGAAATGCGGATTTTATTTTTTAAAGAGGATGTCTTCTGTCGAGTTGAAGACACTGTTCAACTACGCCCTTGTGTTCTGCGCCACGTGCTGCAGTAAACTTGGTTCAATTGAGCTGATTTCTGGAATAATATGTTCCTTTAAAGCCACAAGGGATTGGGGATTGTTATTACAAACCCTCTCTTTGAGGTAGCCCCATAAAAAAAATCCATGGGAGTTAGATCGGGCGACCTCGCTGGCAATGGGATGTGCCCAAAGCGACTGATCAGGTTTTGGGGAAAATTTTCCCGAAGCAAATTCATCGAAGCTCTGGCTGTGTGTGCAGCCGACCCCATCCTGTTGAAACCACGTGTGTGAAGAGTACAATGGATGAGCTCACTGGTTTGGCAAAAAGAATTCCGTAATAATGCGTCGATCATTTTTACCGTTGACATTCGTCGCCTGGCCTCGTGAATTTTCGAAAAAAAAAATATGGTCCAATTATCTCATGCGTGGATAAGGCACATCAAACAGTTAACCTGGGGCAATGTAATGGGTTTTTATTTTTCAATCGAGGGTTGCGGGTTCTTGGAGACCAGTAATGGCAGTTTTGCTTGTTGACGTGGCCGTTGTTTGAGTGAAAATGAGCCTCGTTGCCCCAAAAAATGGGATTTACAGTGCGAAAACGCTGCAACATCGTCTCACAAAAATTTTTGCGTAAATCAGAGTTACTTTCTTTCAGTTCTTGAACGAGTTGAATTTTAAAAGGATGGAACTTCAGATCCTTTTTTAAAATTTCATGAAAAATCGCTCTGGGAAGTCCCAGTGAGGCTGCTCTTTTCCGTATTGAAAATCGCGGATTTTCAGGTACATTGCTTTCAACCAGTTCAATGTTTTCGCGAGTTTTTGAGGATTGACTGGGTCCTGGCCGTGGGACATTCATAGCCGAAGCAGTTGCGTGGAATCTCTGCACCCATGAACGAATTAAATTTACACTCGGTCCATCACGTAATAGACGAATTCCTAACTTTGAACAAAATTTTGTTCATTACTCTTAAAAAATGTCTCCTTACAATCGATAATTCCAATGGTGCCACCCTCCTTCCTCACCCTTTATTGCTTTTTGCAATAATCGTATTTAAAAATGTAAATTTTCCACCAGACACCCTGTACCTACCCTATCTTCAGTTCCTTAAGGCGGCTCAATACAAACTAAAAATATATTGAGAAAAAGTCCCACAACTGCTTACAAGTGCCCTCTTGAGGGGTCAAATGTATGACCGATCTCAATTTTTTCTTAAAATACAGTTGTTCCTTATCTCCGTCCTTTGGGGGGTGGGGGGGGGGGGCTACCATACAAACATGCAGGTTTAATGAAATATTTAAATTTCGTCCTGCATTGCTATAACCCTAGAAGGGTCACCACATACTTACAAATATAAAATATTTATTTTATAATATTTCAGAGAGCAAACTGATATGTCGTACGTATTAGTGAAAACTCCTGAAAACTCGAACTTCCACAAATTCTGAGTATGCACGTTTTAAGAGTACAATATGGTTCACAATAGGTCACCACTTTTGTCCGTTCGACACGACAATATTTGGTTCAAATTCATGTTTTTGAAAAATAGCTACATGGGCAATAATAATAAAGAACACCTTGTCTATAAATTTGCATTATTTTTTTCCGTCTCGGTTTGCCTCATTTAGTGGAAAAGTCCTTTGGAAAGGCATTAGTCGAAGGTTACAAATTTTAAAATTTAGCTTCACATGCAGCAAAACTTTTCCAAAGAAAATTTTTTTATATAATAAAAATACTTTTTTATATGTGCATGTTCTAGAAATACTTTTAAAAGACATTCCTTGAAGTGTTTTAAAACTTAAACAAATTCGTTATGTTAATATGAAAAAACTTTTTACTAAAAATTTCGTATTATTTTTAAATATTTGGCTGTCAAATATAATCGAAAACTTAACAAAAGCCACACCGAGTTTTTTATCTAATCTCAACTAATCCAATTTGATCTTTTTTATGCTTTTTGTTTCTCAAACACAACCTAAAATACTAAATTAAATCATGTAGTTTTGAAAATTAAACTGAAGCTTGACAAATTACAACATGTAAGGGATAATAATGAATATAAAACAACAACAAAAGTAACTACAAGCAGTAGCAGCAACAACGATATGCACTTGCAACATTTTACAAAAGAACACACAACAAGAATCACTGTTAAAATAGATAAAAATTAAATAGAATTTAAATAACAACCATAAAAGTAGGTAAAATATTTATAAATCTACATGCTGGGATGCGAAACATAATAATTAGCTGAGGGCCAGTAACAGAGTTACTGCAGTCCATCCTTAGTTGGAGCTATGAGAATATCAGGTTTTTGGAGCTGGCTGCAAAACGTTGCCTTAAAAAATAATTTATATACTGCTTTGAATATCAATTCAAGCACATCTCTGCTTTGGAAACACACATTACCTTCGAAGCCTTAACCCAAACTAGCAGAGATAAAAACAAATACACAGACAGACGTACGAACGAACAGTCGGTCGGTTGAATAGATAGACATTATAGAAATGAATGCTTGTTAAAAAAGGGATTTAAATAAACGAACCGAAAAATAAAACATGACAGATGTAATTCTCTATTTTGTATGAAAACCAAATCTATTATTAAAGAGTGCATGTGTATGTGTTTTAATTATAACTATGTATTTGTGTAATAAAACTAAATGCTCAAGTAATTGCAGATTTACCTAGGTACATACAAAATAAATCTACTTATATATTCGACGGTATGATTAGTTTTGAACGATCAATGAGACCAGCCAAGAGCAGAATGAAAATTGTCTCAGCAGATTTTTCTATAGAAAAGTTTCTACTCGGTTTCTGAGCAAATTTTTCTATAGAAAACTTTGTGCTCAGACTCTGAGCAAGGTTTTCTATAGAGAAGCTTGTACTCAGAATCTGAGCAAGGTTTTCTATAGAGAAGCTTGTACTCAGAATCTGCAAGGTTTTCTATAGAAAAGTTTGTGCTCAGAATCTGAGCAAGGTTTTCTATAGAGAAGCTTGTACTCAGAATTTGAGCAAGGTTTTCTATAGAAAAGTTTGTGCTCAGAATCTGAGCAAGGTTTTCTATAGAAAAGTTTGTGCTCAGAATCTGAGCAAGGTTTTCTATAGAAAAAATTTGTGCTCAGACTCTGAGCAAAGTTTTCTACAGAAAAGAGTCTGAGCACAAACTTTTCTATAAGAGTTCGTATTCGGGCATACAAGAAACTTTTTATAGAAAAGTTAGTACTTAAACTCTAAATATCTTTTCTTTAGTGAAGTTTTTCCATATTTAGAAAACTTTCTAAGTAAATATTTACCTCTGTAATTTATATTTTAATTTCTCTGGTTGAAAATTTTCGGTCTCATTTCAGTCCTTAGCTTCTTCTTGTACTTATTTACTCTAACACACACACAATGTTAAATGGAAATTTCAAATATAAATTTACAAGGGAATATTCTACTTTCATGTTTATACTAACTATGTGAGGAAATCTTTATGCGTATTTAGTAGAGAGAATTCATGAGTGTATATTTGTGCATTATTTGTATATGCAAGCACGTTACCAAGTGTAATTGATTTTATCGGCCATGTTAATTTTGATTAAATATGCAAATCGTTGACACACATGCATAGACGGTACGAGAGTATTCCCATTTGCCACACTAACCAACACCAACAATAACAAAACATAAAAATAAAAAAAATCTCAAATGCAAGAACAACATGAAACATTTACTGTTTGTATGAGTGTGTATTACAGCAAGCAACATCATTTCCCTGCAGTCGGCGTAGCTAGAGAGTGGCTAGCTATTTCGTTAACTACCAATCGTTACCACTAACTACCAGCCTAACTACTAGCCATACACACGTCTGACGATTTTAACATAGGGATGGCATTGACGGTAGTCAATTGCCACCATCTGCATAACCCTTCGCCAGTGATTTCGATAATCAATACAATTAATTTTTCTATTGATAAAACAATTAATTATTCACCATTATCAGGAATAAAATGCGAACATTTTGTTCACGTGAAATATTTTCCGTGAACGAAAAATGGTGAACAAAATTAAAGAATAGTATATATAGTAGCACAAAAATAACGCAAACATTGGCTTTTTTGTCTTTTATTCCCGATAAGGGTGATTAATACATTTTTCAATTAATTGTTCTTTTTCTATTTTTAAATCAACGTTTTAATTGAGTTCTGCTGCTCATTTTAACTTCTAAACGGAAAACACTTTTTTCACTAAACGTTAAACTTACTTTCAATTGTAACTGACGCCAACACAAAATCAAAATAATTATGTACTTAAAATAATTTTTTTTTGTTAACTAAAAGTTTTTTTCCACTCGCAAAAACAAATTTTTGAGCTTAAAGGCATTAACATATTTATGAGTGAGAGAGTCAAAAGGAGAACTCTTGCATTACTTTTGGCTAGTGTAGTAGCTAGTCGATTTTGAGTCAATTTCTACTTTTAAAACTGCATGGTTGTTTAATCCACAAATACACAAGCAAAAACTCTCCCACACATGAACAATGAACAGTTTGACATTTACATGCACACGAACTGACAAGCCCACTGTTATAAGAGTGCAAGTGTAGGCGACTTTTTGTGTGAGGCCAAAGTAACCATATTTGGGGGCGTTTGCTAGTAAAAATACTGGAAGTGGCTCCAAGAATTAATAGGTGCTGCTTTTTTATGATTTTGTGAGAAATTTGGAGTGAGAAGGTAAACAAACTATGAATATATTTGCATTTGTATAGTTTATAGCCAACATTATTGTTATCAACAGCAACTACAATAATATCGTTAGCAACATCCATATTGCTATAAAATAAACTGATTATCATCTTTATGGTGACTAGGAGAGACAGTGGGATAAGATGTCGTTTTTGAATATGAAAAATTTTCCCAAATATGATAAATATTTCCTAGAATATTTATTATAGAAAAGTTTGTGTTGACACTCTAGGTAACCTTTCTAAAGAAAATTTTGCATTTAAATTTTTATCACGTGTCAAAATTGATAATATTCAAAAAATAGTTTATTGTTGGTTAAGCACGCCGTGATGCCTTTCATTGTTGCTTAAGCAAACTAATCAGTAGATTTCAACCACAATTCAAATAAATTCAGTTAAGTGTGACTTTGACTCGTACACGAAGGGTTCCGTACAGAGCACATAGAACCCAAAGCCGATGATTTCACGTATTAATTTAAAAAAATAAATTCAAGTACCGTGAAAAGTGAAAGCACTTACTTAAAGAGCATAAAATTTTACATCACTATGCAAAAAATTAATCTCATATAGAGACTGGTGCTTTTATAATGACGTCTTAAAGTTGAAAATTCTGGAAAGAAAACTGGTAAAATAAGCAAAAAACAAAAACAATTAAAAACTTTGCTTCAATTATGCAATTATTATTTAATTTAAGTAATTTTAGAAAAGTAATAAATCTAACCATACAATCGTCAAGTTCAGGTATTCCTTCAATTTTGTAACATTAATTACACAAGCCAACAAAATGAAATTTATTAAGTAAGGTCAAAGGTTTCGTAGTCAGTTTGTATTCACTTGATACTGAGTATCAATGCCTATAAATTAGTTTTTTTTAATTGACTCTCTATCTCGAGATTTTTCATTATAAAGAAAAAAGAGGATGCTGCATCACATAATTTGCATTTACTCGAGCACCAGTTCTTCGATTAAATAAAAAATACACAGAAGAATAGGCAACATTTTATATGAGGAGTACCCGAATCCCCCTCCTATACCGGCAGACCATGTGGTTCTAATAGCTATCCATATTAATGCGCCTCACTCTTGTAGTTCGGCAGATATAGAAAAAAATAATAGTTACTTTGTATTGGAGGCAATCCTTTTTCCCCTCCTATACCGCCAAGATTTTGTCGAAACATGTACTTTGTTCTAAGAGTTATCCACATCAAATTTAGTGACCCTTACTAGTACAGCTGTGGAGATATGAACTAATCCACGAAAAAAGGTGCTTTGGCCCCACTGTGCAGAGCTTGTTTCTTTTTGGCGAGTTTTTCGGTTTTAAGCGACTTCTTTATATATTCTTAGTTTTAGCGGGTTTTTTGTTTTGGCAATTTTTTCCTTTTGGCGATTTTTTTGTTTTCTTAGAATACATATTCTTAGTTTAAGTGGGTTTTTTTGGTTTGGCACTTTTTTCCTTTTGGCGATTTCTTCGGTTCTTGGCGATTTCTTTAGTTTTTTTGCCGACCTCTTCACTTTTGGTGATTTTGTTTGTATTTTAGCGATTTATTTTATTTTAGGTGATATTTTTAATTTAAGGGATTTTTTAATTTTGGTGATTTTTCGCTTTTAATTTTTTTTTTAATATTGAAAATTTCAAGAATTTGCCTTCTACGGTTTCCAAGATTCAGCAAGTTGTCAAAATTACATTAACTGATAGAATACCCTTTAATTTAGATTTGTTATTTCAGTGTTAAGTGGTGTATTCTGCATAAAAATGCACTAACTTTAAAAATTAAAGTGTCTATATACTTATAATTGTCTCTATATTATATTAGGATTTCGTTATTATTCGTTGCCTGCTTCAGAACAGGCTTTAATTTTTTACTATCATATATTTTTTGTTGTGAAAATTTCAGGTCCGTAGCTCTTACGATTGGCGAGAAAACAACCTGTGACTGACATACAGACAGACAGACAGAGAAGATAGTGGTACATTGTAGCGAAAACTATAGGCTTCTTTTTCACTTTTGGGGTATGGAACCCTAAGGAAGGAAGGAAGGGAGATGTATTTATGGAACCCTAAAAAACGTACAAATTTGCTTGGCCTGCTATGGTTGTAGTTTTATTTGAAGTCTACAGAAGAGTTTCCTAAGCAGCAATGAAATGCATCTAGGTGTGCTTAACCTAGTTTTTTTTAAGTTTGTACAAAGTTTGTGTTGAGACTCTAAGGAACCTTTAGGAGTTTTGGTAATAATTTTTACCAAGGATGAAAGATGTCGTTTGCATTTCTCTAAGACTTCAATTTACAATTTATTAAAAATTCTTAAGCGTTTAACCACTGTTTGGCAGTAGGTGTAGTGTAGCCTTAATGATAATACATACATCTTTCTATTGCATGTGTCACATACACTATTGACAGTTTATTATGTTTATGGTGTATTATCTCGTTATTTATGCAATTCATGACAAATACAATTTGTTGTTTACTCTTTTAGCAGCAATGTCCCCATCACACAACACCATCATCATCATCATCGCCAGCCTGCTTTACATTTTGTACTTATGTATTTGTTTGTTAAACATCTAAGGCAAATTTTTCTGTATTTATTTACTCTTGTATTGCTTGCTTGAATTTTATCGAAAAATCTCAAACTTTATTTATGTTAATTTTTTGTAGCCATCATATTAATTTATACAGTCTATGTACAAATTCATATAGTATATTGCACGTATGTACATACTCGTACATGCATATCTCTTTTTGCCCAGATAATCTCTGTTTGTGTCAATATTTATTTAAATCTTAAGGAATTCAATATATCAGGATAAATTCTTGTTTTATTTGCTTGAGAAATTTATGTTAATTTTGGAAATATTGAGATGCGAGTTTTTTTTTAAATTCTTAAAACGGAAAATTACGACAAGAGAAATAAATTTGAAGTAAAGTTAATAAGATTGGAAATTTATCTTAAAAAAAAAATAAAAAATCAAAGCAATTAGGATAAAAGAAACTGGCTGATGCCTTAATTTTTTTTCAGAAGAGATCGACGGTGGTGTTATAAATTTATCTGTTATTAAGCAGTAGTCTGTATTTTTGAGAATTTTGTTCATATTAATTGGTTGTATATTGGATGTTGCGTGCGAGATTCACAGCAGATGGTATATCGGTTTAAGTCTTTAATAACATATGTACATAGTTTTTTGACACTAAGTATGGTTCGTGTCTTTACTTAAATACATATCGAGGGTTTAATATAAAAAAATCGTATCAACATTTTTTTTTAAATCGCTTCTTAAATGTTTTCTAGCAAAGAACTTTATTTTTTATTTAAAGAGAAGTAACACTTAGGCAATGAACGCCTACTACTACTACTACTATTACTAGGTGTTACCTTCCTTAGCAAAGGAATAGTGATAGAGAGGGCTGCTAGTGAAGGAAGAGATAGAGGAGAGCTTCATTCTCTTAAAAGTCTGCTTTTTACACGTTTTTTTAATAATGCACTATTGCAGCGCCTCTGGTGTCAATGAGCCGTATTAAACTTTCAAAGTTGTGTTTAGTAGCCAATTTATTGGTTATTTTACTTTGCGGATGATTCTGCTACACAATACCCATGAAGGAGAGCGCTCTGATGTTAACATTAGGATTAGCATCCGCTGAAGTCGGTATGCTTTTTCATCACTTAAACTTTCCTACAACAACTGATACAAATAGGCACTAATGCACATCAGAAAAATGCGTGGTGTTGCTATTTAATGACTGTCAGAGGCCAGGCTTGAACCCAGGACCTTCGATTTTGTGGTCATTGCGCTAACTACTTCAGCCAACGCTGTTGGCAGTCATCGACGGTAAATTAGGCCAAACCCAAGCAGAACACCGATTTTGCCATTTGCACGTATTGTTGTATTCTATGTCCGTCCATGATGATTTGACAAAACAGGCTGAAGAAATGACTGCAAATTCGATAGATGTAGCTTCACCAATATGGCCGCTGTCAACTGTCAAAGTTCGGAAATCCCTATTGGAAGACCCTTTACATGTGTGTTAGCTTTTTCAGGAGAGAGATATTGAAAACGTATTAAATTATTAAGCTTAACACATTTAACAACTCTGCTATTGTGCGTTTTGTTAATTTTGTAGAATTGTTGCAGCGCCTCTGGTGTTAAGTAGGCGCATTACTCTCTTTTATTTCTCTTGCGATTCGTAGCTACAAATAAGCAGAGACACTAATGGTTACAAGAAGAATCTATTATATCGATAATAGATGGATGGAACTCGGGCTCTCGCAGACCGTCATTTGCCTTGAAATCAATGCGCTAATTACTTTAGCGTGATGTTGGCTTATCTCAAGCTTTTTTTAAAAGAAAAAATAAGCGTAAAATGGTATGCTGTTTCCCCTCGGTCATAATTCACTCCATACGGTAAAAATATTGCACATGTATTTATATGACATGACAATAATTTTAAATTTTTTGTACCGCAAATTTGCTGAGATTAACATAATTTAATTAAAACATAAAATAAATGTTTTCTGAACGTTTATAAAAAAAAATATATGTAATTATGTATGTACGAGTGTGTCTACAATATCATAAATACATAAAATTTTTTGCACAACTTTATTAAACATATTAAATTTCTGAAAATCATTTCCTGTTGAATATACGTACAATAGTTTCCAATGCAATTTACATTAAAACACACCTTTCGTGTTGCAAAATACAAAAAAAGTCGAGGAAAAAATCATTTAAATTTAAGAAAAAAACATTTGTGCTGAGCTGGTGAAAATTAATTAAAATTATTCTACAATCAACGAACGTTTTTTGAGCTGCTTTTTTTATAACACACATACATGCAAGTATATTTTTTTTATTTTTCTCAATTTCTAGTATTTTGTATAAAGACAGCACCTTAGATACTCTATTGCAAGGATTGACACAACCAATAGACAAGCATATTCAGTATATATGTAAGTAATTCATTCAGTCAGCGAGCCAAGCAGTCAGTCAACTCGGGCAACCAACACCTACACCAGCAGCAGCAGCAGCAGTAACGTTATTCAACAAAACTGAATTTTAATTGAACGCAATCAATTCAATTTCATGGCACAAAGTTAATTTGAATATAAAATTTTATTCTTTTCCATAAGAAAAGTAAAAACTGAAAATTTAACTTTATTCAAGGATTCAGTTCCTGGAGTTTTCGTTAACAAATACATATTTTTAAAATGAAGATAAAATTGTAATAGCTTTAAACAATTGTTAATGAAATTTAATCAATGAGATGAGAGCCACAATGGAAAATGCCTGGCTGCAATTAAAGATTTTCCGCCAAGGCAACAACAAAGAAATAGTAATTAAATTTATGGATTTCAACCAAGAGCAGCAGAAATGATTTCCCTGCAAGTAGACTGAGGACTAAAGAAAAACAAAAAATACTCAAATAACTAAAACCTTGCAACGTTGTGACAGTACCCGCATAGACAAAATGATGCTTTGCCTAGCGGCCTGAACAACAGAAATCATTTTAGTTAAATTCTATTTATTTCTTTAGTATACATACATATTTTTTTATACGGACAATAATATTTTAAATCTTTTGTCTAATATTTTTTACTGGCATTGCTTCTGCTGCTTTCGTAAAAAATTATTCTTTTAGCTTCCTTTTCATTTCCGTATTGTTTCTTGTTTAATTTCAAGCTCAAACCAATAAGAACAACCGTTAAATTTGATCCGGAAAAAAACAGAAAGAGAACCTAGGAGAAATGTAGGCTTAGATATATTTAAATCTATTAGAAGTAACCAAATAATTGAATTAAATCACAATGGACCCAATGTGGAGGTGCGGTATAGCACTACCCTTCCTAATCTAATCAAATAATTGAACAAGGATTTTTTTACTAAAAGAAGTTTAAGGCTTTTGCCACAAAATCCTTTCAACTTTAGCAAAGAAAAAACACCCGTGTTACACATAAAAAACAATGTAAAATCACCATGCAAAAATTTTTATTGGAAATCATATTAAATTTATTAGAAATAATATAGTGTTTAAGTGAGTTGGTGTTTATTATTTCCTTTGCTTACACTATACTTTGATTCAACATCAAACTCACGCTGTTTCAACTTGAAATATTGAATCAAAGCAACATGATTCTTCATTTTGCTTTAACATTAGTGGAATGTTAAATGAACATGAAATAAAGTTATTTCAAAGAGAACAACATTTTCTTTTCAGATTACTGTAAATCATGTTGAATTAACATGAAACACATGTGAAGCAAAATTATTGCCGAAAAATTTTAAATAAGCATTGTTTGCTTAGATTTTAATATGCAATTTTCTGCGTGAGGTCCTCATTCTGCCACTGTTTTGTATAGAATTGTTCAGGTATTAATTTTCAAAGCATTGCTTTAATAAAAATTAGAACATAAGGTTAGGTTAGTTTGAATTGGCAGCGGCCTCTAAATTTTTTAAATTCCTATAATTAATTTAATCTTTTTAGTCAAATGTGAGAAATATATAACTTTTTTATATTGTTTCTGTATACAAATCAAAAACTAATTTTTGAAATCATTTATTTGATTTGCTCTTTGAAATTGTAGGTATAATTATGAGTGTAATGCTCTGTACTTGGACTCCAAATTTTGGAATGAACATAAAGTCTCATCTATTATGAGCTGCTGAAATTGGACTGGACGATCATAGCGAAACCTGCACCGAGCACAGTTTATTCATTTGAATCGAATAGGCAGGAAGAGATATGTTACCATGTCAGTTAAAACTATTCAGGAAATAGTGATGGAGAAGTTTTGCCTAGTCCTTAGTCCCACATTTTTTTTTATATATATAGATCTTCACTGAGGAAAAAAATATTAAAATGGAAAATATTTCGGACTTCAATGAGAAGTTTTAAAATATATAATAATATAAATAAAATCACTATTTTTTTATAGCTATGCTCTTTATTGCGCAATACAGGAGTTAGGACGTGATTTTCGTAACAAAACTAATCGGCACTATTACAGTTATAAATTTATTTTTATTTTGATTTCTTTGTAATTAAAACTATAGTACGAAAATAAACGAAACAAAATGTTTAATTTTGTTTTGTTTCATTCTCTGAAGTGAGTGAAACAATAACAAAATAAAAAGAATGATAACGATTGCTCAATTTGTTTTTGTATAGTTTTTTGAGATGAACACAAACAAGAGAACACAGCCGATCGGCTGTAGGCCGGCTAACAGCCGCCACCGGCCACAATACAATACAAAATAATGGGAAATAAAGGGAAACGTTTTGAAATATTTGCGGCGAATTTGACATGATCATATAATTTAAATTTATTGCATTGTTATTTCACACATTAAGTTTGTTTTATATAACTAAGCAGCATAGCTATAACCGGGTGTCCTAAGACACTTCTCTTCTTTATTACATTTATATATACATATGTATATACTCGTATATACATATATTTTAACATATTATATTTTGAAATGTTTAAATAACAAATATGTGGTTTCACGATTTAACGAATTTGCTTGCACATTTTCCCTTTGATTATGTTACATTCAGCTAATGACATAGCGAATTTATGATGAAGAGAAATTAAGGCAAAGAAATATTATTGTTATTTTTATTTTAAATTTATTATAATTAAAATTATAATAAACTAAACAAAGAGATTTAAGTTAAATCAAGAAAAATTGGTAAGGTATACATAATTTGTTTTTCTCCAATTCGCTTCTTTACCAATACCAATATCAGTTATCAATTAAAAATTAAATTATATCAATTAAACTTTATGTTAAAAATTTAATTGATTAAATGTTTAAATGTTATTAAATTTTCAATTGAATTTTGAGTTTTTTTTAATTAAAGTTGTTGATTGGAGAACGATTTATTTTTAATATAAAAAGTGACTATTCGAAATGGGTTACAATTACTGAAATAAATATTTTAACAAGCAAAGAAAATTACTCCAATGTTATTTACGAATTATAAAATGATGATGATGATTTTTTAATTAAACGAATATTTTTGACATTACATCGTTCGTTATACCGGGAAACCACTGTTTATGAAACTGACTTACCTTTTTGGGAAAAATTAACTTCTCCTGAAAACAATTTTATTATATTGAAAATTTCAGCTTTTAAATACATACATATATGGCAATGGATCATAGTGTAATTAAAGCGGTTTACTTTGAAATACTTAGCAAAATACGTTGCTAGACTTTGCCGGAGAAATTTCCCCCCACGACCAGCGCCAAGAAATAAATAAAATTTTTCCAAAAGTAAATAAATGGACATTTTGATAAAAAAAATTTTTTTAATGAGCATTTCTATATGTTTAAGTCATTATCTACAATTCAACTAAGTAAAATATCTATGGGGAAAGAGTGCTTAAGTCAATATAAGCTTATTTTGAGTTAATTGAACCCCTATAAACTTCATATTCCAAAATACCCCTGGGCAAAATCTCAATTTACAATTTTGTTTATCAAATATACAAAAATCGTCATCACACAAAATTCAATGATTGTTTTTATTGAATCGATGATTTTCGTATTCAAATATCAAAATCATTTTTTCTGTGTGCAGTAGAAAATTCATGGGCGAAACAAAATTATGAATTTTGAACTTTTTGATTCTTTATTATGAAGTTGTGAATAAAATTTATGCAAATATATTTACATATGTATAAACAATCATCATTGAGTTTTTATGACATTTCAATACATGAAGTAATTCTATTAGAATATGAAAAGAAAATATATTTTGGCGATGTTTTTCTATTTTTTTTTTATCAATTTTGCTTTTCGTGGGGTACTTGTGATAATAATACGAGATCAAAAGATCCTGAAAATATTATTATTGGTCAATTAACGATTCTTGGCACTGAACCCTTTATGTTTTAATACAGTTAATATTACAAGTAATTTGATTTTATTATTATATTAAAATTTACCTTGAATATAAATTCCTGTCCAGTCCAGTCCAGCTCTTGCAACATTTAGTATTCACCTTCATTTCAAGATGTAATTTATTTCAATTTCAATAATAATATTTTCTTATTTATTTTTTACATTTATTTAAATTATTGATATATATTTATTTACATAAAAGGCCATATTTGTGGTTAATACCATCTTCATTAATATTTTCTTTTAATTTCCTTAATTTCATTTTATATTTAACAACACAAAATTAAACAACAACAAAAACACTAACACATTTTCACTTTGCTTTAATTATAATTAAGTAATTTAAGTAAATAATAATTATTATTTACTTAAGCAAACATTAAAGACAAGGATGTTCATTGACTCGAATAATAATTGTTATTGATTGAATATAAAAGTTCTAAGTTTCGATTTAAAATTCCAAAACGCGAGTTAAAGTTTATTCGAGCAATTTGCCACATTTAATTGATTAACTTGATTTTTGTTGTGTCCACTTTTGTCGAAAATAATTTTCTCACATATTTTAGAAAAATAAGAAACGTTTTTAGTTGTAAGAAATTTTCAATTGCATTTTCGCATGTTTTTTATTATTATGGGGTAAATAAGTCTGTGATATTTTAAATTTTCCTTTTTTTCTTTTTCAATATTATGAGCGGAATGTCGCAATTTTGTATTCTACCACTCTTGGAAAACAACAATAAAAAACAAAGGTTTCGAAACTAAAATAATCAATGAAATATATAATGGAAACATGCTTTTAAGATAAAGGACAATAAACTTGAGAACCACTTTTTTTTAAGACGGTACATTAAAAGATAAAAATATCATCAAAAATATGTCTTCGAAAGTACATTTCTTACCCACTCACATATTTGGTGCACGTAGATTTATTCATACAATCGAAGACAGTGACCTATTAAATTTATCGTTCATTTAAATACTCTCCCTGAATGACAAATCCATAATTTCAAATTCTTCTCATGCACCCTTTTCAATTATAAAAAAGTATATATGTAGATATTTCAATTCAAATAGTTAAAGTTTTAGAAAAATCCAAATTTAGTTCCAAAATAATCAAGTTTTTGAGCAGTAACAGCCTTGGTAAATATGTCAGCAATCATCTCATTTGTATATAGGTATTTCAAAATTATTTCCTTTGCACCGATCTTCTGGTGAATAAATTTTGATTTAATATCCACATGTTTTTTCTGGACGAGAAATTATTATTAAAGGTTACCTGTAAGGCGCTCTTGTTGTCGCAGTATAACAACATACTTTTACAGATTTTGGGATTTAGCCAAGCAGATTCTTGAATAGCAGCAGTTAATGACTGAAACTCAGCTTCTGTCGATGATGACACAGTTTTTCTTTGTTTTCTTGTAGATCTGAAAATTGCACCGGATTGATTACTATTACTTAGCTTCTGTTTTCTTGTAGACCAGGAGATTGCGCCGGATTGATATAAAAAACATACCCAGTAGTGGATTGTCGGTCGTCAGCATCGCAGAAACCTTTTATTTCTGAGTTGGGTTCCTTTCTATAAACAATACCTTTGTTGATTATGCCTTTTAAGTATTTCATTACGCGTTTAACTGCTTCCCAGCGTGCTTTACCAGTATTACTTCCAAATCGACGTAACAAATGTCTAGTCGGGAAATTCGGGCTGCAAACAGGCAAACACCCGATCGCCTGCATATCGGTAACACGTGTCATTTCCTAACTTGCTTCTTCATCTTTGGGACACATGCTCGAGAATAGTTTTTGTTTGTAGTCCATTGGAGTTATTAATGTTGGGTTGCACTCGCTCAAACAAAATCGTGCCAAGACATTTGGTATATACTACGCCTGATCGATTTTGATAGAGTCCTTACTTCGTCTTAAATTCATACCTAACACTGAAGATACCTCTCCGATGTCCTTCATTTTAAATCTTTTTGCTAACTTGAACTTAACCGAATCAATTGTTTGCATATTATTGGAAAATATTAAAATGTCGTCGATATATGTAAATAGCCACGTACATCATCTGATTACCATTTACCTTATGATAAACGCATTGATCCACTTCACCTCTTATGAGTCCCATCTTTAGCAATTCATTCTTGATTGTTTCATTCCATACTCGTGCCGACTGCTTGAGATCATAAATGGACTTTTTCAGCAAGCATACCTTATCGGAACCATCATTGAACATTCCTGATTTTTGCATATAGATAGTTTCCTCAAGTGAACCATTTAAATATGCACTTACAGCGTCCATTTGAAGTCGCATTTAATAGCCAAAGCAAGCAAATATTGATTTGAATCGTGTCAGATGATAGGTGTCTCACTAAAATCAATGCCTTCACGTTGTGAGAAAATTTTGGACACTAAAATCCCTTTCCATCTTATAGTACTACCATGTTCATCCTTCTTAATTTTGTGACACCCACTTTGTTTTAAAAGCCTTTTCGACCGGTGGCAGATTTGTTAGTACCCACGTGCTGTTTGCCATCTACGAATTAATTTCTTCCTGCATGGCCGCTTTCCATTCATCTGAATTAACCGATTACATGGCTTCTTTACACTGCTAGGATCATCAGAAAGAAACTGCATAGCATAAAAGTTTTGTGATTGTTTAGGTTTGTTGGCAATATGATTTGGTCGACGTACATTATATGGGTCGTATGGAATATTTTGGGCAACGTGTGAAGTCGGAATCCATTCATCATCTGCTTCAATTGTTAATGCCATAAGCGATTACCATTCATCAGAGTCGACGTAATCGCCTTCAACTGAAATTACTGTCTAACCTTGCATTGTTATCAATGTCATTCCTTATTGTAGGAGTTAATTCAACAAAATCTCCACTCTCCCCTGAATCAACTTCATCGTAATTTTGGGTAATAAATATCATTTTCAATGTTGAGCCTCACTTTACTTCCTTCCAAGAATACTTCATGAATTCTGATTAAATTGATGTCTTCGGGATCAAAATAATCTGTGCGCCTTACTTTCGCAGCTGTATCCCATCATAATACACTCGTTTCCAGCTTTGCGATGCTTTTCCTTGCAAATGTGTTCAAGAGCACGACATCCAAAAACTCTCAAAAATTTCAGGTTAAGACGGCAATCAGACTAAACTTCTTCGGGGCTTCTGTTTTCACCACAACATGGAACTCTAATGATTAAATAATAGGCTGTGTTAGCAGCTTCAGCCCAAAAATGCTTCTCTAAACCGCTATCAATTAGCATACATCAAACGCGTTCCATCGAGGTTCTATTAATTCTCTCCGCCGTACCATTTTGTTCGGGAAAGTAAGCACACGATTTTTGATGGATTACCCCATATTCCTGCAAGTTTATTTTTTTAAATTTTCCATTAATATGCTCGCCTCCGTTATCAATTCTGAGAATTTTGATTTTGGTCGAACACTGATTTTCAGCCATTTTCTTAGACATCAGATTTTCTTTTAAGCGGTTATACAAACAATTTTCTGGAATAGTCGCCAACAAACGTTGCCAGATAGCGAGCTCCAGAAAACCAGTTTACACTTAGTGGGCCAACAGCATCAGAATGCGCCAATTGTAATAATTTAGTAGCTCTTGTAGCGTCTTCTTATAATTTAGTAGCTCTTCTAGAAAGCCAATAATTTCTGGTTTATTTCCCTTTAACACAAACCACGCACGGCTCTTTGCTTTGATTTTCAAAATTAATGCCATCTGAGGATATTTTTTTACTTCAATTCTTGTCGTATATGTGTCCCAACCTTCTATGCAAAAGACCAAGTTTTTTGTAACAACAAATGCGCGTGTTTTCTTTTGAATGGGTTTCGCTGTCTATTCGATATAAATTGTTGTAAATTTTAGCAGAAGTAATAAGTGTACCATCTCCGTTCAATATGCGGCATGTTTCACCCTCAAAAATAACTACCTTACCGCTACTAGTCATTTGTCTGACAGAAAGAAGATTTTCACACAAGTTAGGAACATATTCAACGTTTTTCACAGTTACTTCTTTTTTTGAATTCCCAATTAAAATATTCGCTCTTGTTAGCAACCATCACTTTTTTGTTTTTTATTATCCGTATTACCGTAGTGTATATAACACTTGCTGTCGTTTACCATGTGATTGCTTGCACCACCGTCTACGTACCAATACGTATATTTCTCATTGTTTTTGTTGTAAGGTCCGCTCGTGCTTGCGTGCAAACTTGTGCCCGATGCTATGAGTGTTGAAGAAAACCCTCCCTTCTCATTTTTTCTATTTTGCTTACTGTTACTTCTGTTGTTACCGTTTTTGAAACCACTGTTGATATTTTTGTTGTCCTTGTGATGACAATATCTGGAAATGTGTCCATATTCTTTGCAGTTAAAGCATTCTACAGGCTTTTTCTTCTTAGAGGTGAAATTTTTGGAATAGAGCACAGCCTCCATTTCCCCACTTGGAACATCAAATTTAGCATCTTGTAAATGAAGATTCTTTACCCTATCGACGGTCAACTTTTTCTTTCAGTTCTCGACAGCCATTACCAGTGGCTGAAAATCATCTGTCAACCCAGCTAATATAAGTGAAGCAGTAAGTTCGTTGTCTCTGTTGAATAGAAACATAATTCCGCCGTTTCACATTCACCAATTGTTTTAACAATTCCACTTTACGCGTAACACCAGTGTCCTCAAAAACACTCATTAATGCATCCTACGCTTCTTTTGCTGTTTTTTCTGCAGCAATGGGTCAGTAAGTACAGGGATCTACCATCAAAAGAATTTCTGCCAAGGCGCGATCATTCAAGACTGCATCATTGGCCTCAACCGAGCCAGTTTCCATAACTTTCCAGCATCCTTTCATAACCAGGCAAGATTTAGCTTGCCCCTTCCATCCGTCAAAATTCTCGCGTCCGTTTAAACGCTCCAACGAAAATCCAATAGAAAGGTTCGCCATCTTATTTGACTCAAGAGAAAAAAAAAATTTTAAGCAGGGCATTTTCATCGCTACATTTTGTCCAGTCTTTGATTTTTTTTAGCCATGATGTTTCTCTTCTTCCGCTACCTCGTCTTCCTTAAATTTTTCCTTTAAGGATTCCTTGTAAAATTTTGTGTCCTCAGTATGAAGTTTTCCTTATTTTATTGTTGATATTGGTGATCGATTGACATTCATCCTTCTTAATACTTCATCATTGGAGACTTTGGCAGCCCATGGTAATTTTAAAACTTCACATTTTGAAGGCCTCCAATTTTCTTTCATCCGTGGCTTTAACTGTCCAGACTTCCATCCCATATAATAGCACAGACCAAATGTAGTAATTTATGAAGGGTACTTCTGTTGTTACGTTGATGTCGTGACTGGTCAACACTTTATTGTATTTATAAAAGGCATCTCTCGGCATTTTAATTTCCTTTGATGGATCCCACTGAAGATTTATTAAGACTACCAGATATTTAAAACTGTGTACTCGCTCGATTTCTATAATTTATATATTCAACGTTGCGTTAGGATGTAAAGTTTGTTTTTATGAATCCATATATCTCACTTATACGTGTAAGTTTTTCCATCAGCTTATGTGGACCATATAAACTGCCAGCTAGTAGTGTGTTATCATCAGCATACCTTATATTATTGATGTATTTCCCATTTACTTTTATCCCTATATTTTCTCCTTCAAGTGTTTCTTAGAATATTTTTTCAGAATATATGTTGAATGATAATGGGGACAGTATGCAATCCTCTAGAGACTCCTATAGAGATGGTAATTTTGTCAGTTTCCTCTATATAGGTTTCTAATGCAACGTAGTTTTTTCTCATGTATGCCAATAGAGGTTAGAATTTCCATTAGTTTGTCATGTTTGACCGCATCAAAATCTTTTTCATAATCGATAAAGTACCTGAAAACATTTGTTTGGGCATCTCGACAGTTCTGAATTAATATTTGAACACAGAATAACTCTTCTCGGGTACCCCTACCTTCTCAGTATCCAAATTGCGATTCTCGCATTGCAACTTCCCATTCGATGTAAATCCTTTTGTGTATAATTTTAAGAAATATTTTTAACGAATGACTGACCCATCAGGCTAATTAGTCTGTATTCACTGCATTTCTTTGGATTAGTTTTCTTTGGTATAGCGACGAATGTTGATTTTAGGCAATCTCTTTGATAAAGACCTGTCTCGTTTATGTGATTAAATAGTTTGGCTAGAAGTTGTACGTTATTGCTGTCTATTAGTTTCAAAACTGCAGAGGGGATTTCATCTGGACCTGTTGATTTTTTGTCTTTGAAGGATTTGATAGCATACTCCACCTTGTTTCTTCGTATTGTTGCTCCTGTCACCTGGCTATCCATATTAAGTTCCACAGCTGATCTTCCATTACCAGTGAAAAGCTTTGCTACATATCAGTCAGTTTTCAGTCCTCCAAATCGAATACGGCTTCATTATTATTGTCGACTAAAATAGCAAACGTTATTTTTCTATACACCCCGGCAGCTTCCTTTAGTTTTTTAAGAAGATTAAAGTCGTCATGCATATTTTTCAAGAATTCAATTTCCTGACATTTTCGATTTAATAGACCGTTTTTCGCAGCCCGTGTTGCCGCCCGTACATCTTTATTCATCTCCCAGTATTTGTCATAATCCTTATTTTTATGTTTACTTCTTTCTTTCTTTCCTCAATCCTACAGAATCTTTTCTTGTTCGCAGTCGATTTCCTAGAGTGTTTCTCGTTGTTGTGTTTGTAATATTTTTAAAATTTTTCCACAAATTATTCATATCATCTTCGTGTACATATATCTTCAAGTTGAGTATTAATTCGTTAATTGTTGTATCATTAAGTTTTTCGACATCAATTCTGGACCAAGCTTTCTTTTTTCGAGCAACTGCGAGCTTAGTGCGAATATTTCAAACTAAGCGATTATGTTTCCGATTTTGCGAATTCTTGCGAAATTTTGCAATGTTCGCAATGAAAGCGAGTTTTGCAAGTATGTATTCTGATTCTTAACAGTTTTTTTTTTTTAATTTTAAACTTTACGATTATGATGCTGCTAGCAAGTTTATGGGATTTCAAACCATTAGAGTTTTAGAAATTTTTAATAAAAATTATGGTTTGTTTAATATTTTGCATATTTTTTTCGCGAATTTCTGCTATTTTTGCAAGTGATTTTTGCCGCAGTGAATATTTGCAAGATTTAGTATCTATTGAATTTAAAAATATCCTTAGCCTTGCAGAGATTTTGAATAGCGCTGTTAACTCGTCAAATTTAATGGTGTTGCAAAAGACAAATTTATGCAACGAATTCTTGAAATCAAGTTTGTCGAATTATGCGAAGTTCATCGTTGTTCCCAATTGTGTTTTTAACATAACTTTTGAACGTAAAAGAAAAATTAGCTTGATGACAACTTTGAGGGGCGGACGCACCCCCTAAAACACAACCAATCGCCATGAAATTATTTTGTATTTTTTTTACATAAAACTGAACCAATTTGGTGGGAAGAGAATATAAGAAATCAAAAAAAAAAAATATTAACGGCCACTCTAATATACATACATAATTCAGGTGCTTATGATGTCGCTGCCGCTTTCAAAGTAGAAAAAATACATAATTTGACTTATTTTTATACTTTACTAGCTTTTAATTGCGGCTTCGCTACCGTTGATCTGATATTATGGAAAATATACTCAACATTTATTTATAATTGAAAAAAAAACGACAAAAAGGCGATAAAATATTAAAAACAGAATCAAAACCGATTTTAAAACTGTTTAAGCAATCAAACCAGAAACGAAAATTGCCCTAACCAGAGCAGAAATAAGTTTTTCGGCAAAAAATAATCCGAACTAAATATAAAAAACCAGTTCCAAACCGGATAAAAATATTCTATGTAGATGGTAATGTAGATTTCTGTGGGTGGAATAATTTTCAAAATCGGTTTAGTCGTTTGCGCGTGAAAGCGTAGTAAACAAACAAACAAAATCACTTTCACATTTATTTGCAATATTATTAGAAAGAATAGAGAAAACAGCTATTTGAACCAAACTAATGGGTAACACTGTATTTTATTTTATTTTTAGCAGAATATGTTGAAAATAAAAAATTTTAATTTGTTAAAATAATTATTCTGTATAGGGGATTTTTCTCATAAATGTACATGTATTGCAGTGTAAAGGTTCCCTGATGATCTGCACTAGCAATAGAGAAATGTGCACAGGATCCAGCTAACCCCTCAATAATCAATTTAAATTTTTAATAAAAAAAATATATTACTGAATAAGTAATAGGTATAATATTTTGGGATTATTAGTAATTGTAACATTTCCAAAAACCACCAATTATTAACTATTTTATATTTGAATGTGCTATACAAATACCTGTAAATACTAATAAGTTTGTATAAACATGAAATTCAAAGCTATTTCAATAATTTTTCTACATTTAAGTCTGGCATTACAATTTTCTTCTGTAGAACATTTTAGCAGAATTTTTTGAGCGACTTAGCATTCTCTCATCATCATTTTCTGGCAACACTGCCATAGACACCAATTGAATTTTGGTTTGATTATAGCTGTGGCATTATGGCTATGGCACGACTAATTGCACTTTAACGATAAATACATTTTAAAAGTTTAATTCTATTTTTATAAATAGTATATACTTGAATATCAGTTGCTTATAATACTGCTGTAAAATAATTACGTACATAGCTGGCTAGAAGGCGACAAGACCAGCTACCGGCAATAGAAGTCGTGTGTTCGTTTAGCCGGCGGTCATGAATCAAGAAGACAAGATTGCGTATTCAGCCATACAAAAAAATTTTATACTGGGCATCTACGTCAATATAGAATACACACGTGTGTTTGTTGTAAAAAGTGTGTGAGAGAGACAGCGTGGCCATTTTAGCATTTTTGCAGCTAAATGTAGCATTTTTTTTGATGATTTAGCCGCAAAATTTTCGGTTTAGCAGTTAGCATTTTCTTTGGCATTTTTCAATTATTTATTTAGCATTTTCTAGCATTTTAAAAAAATAAAACCTATTCAATTTTAAACAATATAATCTATGCTATTTTGGGTATATTTTTAATTTTCACGTGTAATAATGTTAGTGTTAATCTGCGGGCTGTTTCTTAAGACCAACAAATGTTGTAATACAAGTAAAATAGATGTGAAAATATATATTTTTTATATGTATGTTTTCACAACTATTTTACTTCAACTTTAGTCGTTCATTCATTTTTCATAACCTTTCTACAATTAGTTGCAGCATATCAATAAAACAACAACAATAAAAGTAAATAAAAAAGGAAAAGAAAATGAAATTAGTTTTAAACGTTATAAAAAATTAAAATGAATGCAAAATCGAATAAAGTTGCTTGTTTTGTAAAGACTTTTTTTTTGATAAAAGCCTCGATTTATTCATTTCCATTTCACATGGAAATTTCCGAACGTATGAAAAATCGATATCAAAAAACTTCATACGATTGAGAAATAACCTGAAATTTATGAAAAAAAAAAATCATTCACATAGATTTGTCTGTTGGAAAAAGTGGAAAAATTTTAGTTTTTAATTTTATTGGAATTGATTAAACGAAATTACAATTCTTGTGAACGAAAAATTTGATTCGGAAATTTTCACATGTGGAATTCATGATAAGGCTGATTATGTTTTATATGCAATTCCCAATAACATATTAAGGGCTTTACTATAAACATATGAAGTATTTTTTAGCTTATTTCAAAAACTTTGATTTGAAGTCTAACAAGCAAAAATTCCTCACATATTATAATGATAATTTGAACAACTATTCTGATGACGAATATTCATTTTTAATATGTAATAATTGATGATACATATGTATATAAAATTTTATGAATATAAGAATTTGAAATCTTATTTTTTGATATTAAGAAAACGAGTAAAGACCTGAAAAGCTGTTTTCCGAAAATTAATAAATGTATATGATCTTAAAAATAACGAACGTCAACATGTGTACGTTATTGTAACATGTGAGTGACAAAAAAGAGGCATCAGTTTTTCCATGTGTTTTTGGTTATACGAAGAAAGCTCTGTTTACGTCAAATTGGAATAGATGCAACTTTTACGTCAAATTGGAATAGATGCAACTTTTAAATTTTTCTTATACGAACTACTTCTTGAACGTTATTGTTTATAAACGAAACAAAAGCGAGAAAAGGCTTATGTTTTCCAAGAACTGTTTGTGACTTAATATCATTGTTTTGTTTTTAATACTCTTTACGCTCAATAAATAATTCATTATTGTTTAAGAAATTGAGTTTCCTTCATAGGAAGTAAGAATTTATAAGAGAATATGTGCAGAAATTGGAAAAATTAAAACTTTTAGAGAAAATATTGGCTTAAAAAGAAGTATTAAATTTTAGCATTATTTTTTAGCTCTTAAATTATTTTGTAGCATTTTTTAGCTTTTTTTTTTAAGTCAATTTAGCTGCAAAAATTTTTAGGATCTGGTCACACTGGGGAGAGAGCACATTCCACAAACATATGTACTCGTATGTACTTTGTTTACAACAAAATTCTATGGCTACGTTACAAGCAGAAAATAAAATAACCTGCGCACAGAGTAGCAGGCCGATCAAAATATTTCGGCGGCGGCTGAAAGGCAAATATGTTCGGCGGCGGCGGCTGAACGGCCTAACGCCGAATTTTTAAGCATTTAATTTTAATCCCAATCTAGCTCTGGAGAAGTACGTGAATTATTGAATCACCATGTTGTAACATTATTTTATTTGCAATAGTTTAAGTATTGCAGTAATTGATGTCCCATATGCCAAGAAAAGTACATTCGCAAACTATTTGATAAGATATAGAAACATATTATAGACTATAAATAAATTTTACTTAAGCTTTTCGATTTCCCAAATAAAAAAATCAGTCACTTTATAGCAACACTGCTAGGGGTGAACGAATAAAAAGCATTGATCAAATCAATGACCCTTATCGACTCTTACTATGACGGTTTCGTAAGAGATTAAAGAACATTTGTTCTTTTATATAGGACGAAACTGTCGTAGTCGAAGTCGAAATACGCCAACCACGACAAGGCCCATTATCAAAACGTCACCTGAATGCTGCGACAAAAAATCTTTGTGTAAACGAGCATGGGTTTTAGAAGCGACTCATAGAGAGAACTTAAGCGTTGTCACAGCTCTTTCTGTGTGATTTGCAGTTTTTGCACAACAAAAGCGAAAACAACTATCTTTCGAGGCACTGGCTTTCATATTCCATACGAAATATAAATAAAAACCATACGTATGACAAGTAGTCACAAAATCAAAAATTATTTAAAGAAGATAAAAGTAAAAACAGATCAAAATCGGCTGAGTATTAAGCCACCGATAAGCCGAGTGATTTGGCGGCGGCTCGGCTTCCGAAAAGAAATCGGCTGACCGGCTAGCCGCCAGCCGCGTCGCTACGGCTTGCTACTCTGCTTGCGCAATGCGCAATCTTGTTTTCTTGATTCATGGCCTGCGATAGTGAATGTGTTTAATTCATTAGTTGCCTACAGCTACGAAAGTGGTTGTGTAGACGTGCTGTCGTGAAAATAATGATTTTTATATACACCAGTGATGCCATTAGGATACGAAAGGTACATTTTTCGCATCTTTTGATGACTTCAGGTACCATGTGTAATCCCGGGATTGTTCGTATCTTTTGAATCTGTACGCAAAATGTACAGAAAAAATGAAAAAAAAATTTTTTACGAAATATGAACATCCGTTTTTATTTTCAGGAAATTTATATGAACTTTTTGATATAATCGCCTTAACTCGTATATTAATTTTTACAAAAATGAATTTGTTTTGATAAGAAATTGCTTACTGTATTTTTAAAAATTGCATTCCCAATATATATGACTTAAATAAATATAAAAATGAATTTATATCATATAATTTTCTTTACAATATTCATCAAATATGAAATAATCGTATGTTAATAAATGTTAAACGTTAAAAATGGACTTTAAAATTTTTTATAAAATGTATCTTTTTGGGAACAAATGTATCTTTTTGGAAACTAAAATGTATCTTTGTCGAAATTTCACTGGCAACACTGATATACACACATGTATTCTATTTCTGACAACTTGTGGTCAGTAGCCTGCTGCGGAGAATGTGTTTTAATACATAAAGTTGAAAGACACAAATGGAATTTTAAAACTACCAGACAGATTCCAAGAAACTAAATACATACATACATACATATGTGCATGTGTACATATGTATGTGGTTTGAACAAAGTTCGGGGGAGTAAAGAAAATGTTTTTTCTTGGAAAATAAAAACTGTTTTGAGTGGAGAGGGAATATTATTTTGTGATCACCGAAACAAAAAGTTAAAACGGAGAAATTTGCAATTAAATTCGAATTTCGAAAGCTTTTGAATTTACTTCTGGGATAAGAAGCAATAAGCACACACACACATTTATGGAATGAGATAGAAAATCTTATAAGAAATGGCAAAAAGGTGAAGCGAATTGGTATTTTTTTTTTTTGTAAGATTTGTTTTGCACATATAGGGGAATTATCGATGCTGCAACCCATCTTTATAGTTCCCTAAAGTCAAGGAGAAGTGATAGAGGCTGGCAACAATACATTTGCTGTTTAGGCTGGCAGGGAAGTTTTTTTAACCAAGGCAAATCAATACAAAAAGGGGAGCTAAAAACGAGCAAACTATAATAATGTATGGAATTTAAAGAGAGAAATAAAAATTTAAGAGAAAACAGAAAAAAGGCGCGAACTACTTTAAGCAATAATATAAAAAAAAGAGCCAGCCGATTGGAAAGGGGAAAGAGCCAGCCGATTGGAAAGGGGAAAGGGATGAAACAATTGGATATGGAAATATTTTGCTCGCACTCATTAAAAAGAAAGAAAATAAAACTAAAACCAATTTATTATACGAAAAAATTGTTCATAGAAATTTCCAATTAACAAACTTTTTGAAAAAAAAAATTAATATGTATTGTCAAATAATGTTTAGTTAATATATTGCAATTATTTACCCATGTAACAGATTTTTCTTATCACTTTTTGCTTTACATTTTATTATTAATTTAAGCGACACTTTATTTTAAACACATCCGCACACCACAACAATTTTCGAGCAACTACATCGTAGTGAAGAAAATAAAGTTGCAAGATACCTACAAATGGAATTTTGAAAATACTGCAGATTCCAGGCAACTTATTAGTCGATTCAACAGAGTTCGGGGGAGTAAAGGAAATTCCTTTTTTTCGAAACTAAATTCGTGTTTGAGAGAGGATTGAGTGAGTTTTATTTTATGACGTCCAAAAAACACCGAAATAAAAAAGAAGAAAGAAAAGGGGAAAAAAGAAGTAGTTGAGTAAGCTTTTGAATGTAGTTGTAGGTCAGGAATAACAATACATACATAAGTTTTCGTACTTTATGTTTCACATCTTTCGTTTCGAATTACAGAGTATACTTCCTTCCAGCGTAGAACAGGTTTTTATTTTAACCAACAAGGGGAAATAATTCGGGGAGTAATTGTCTTAGATAAAGATTTCAAGAGGGAAGAGAAAAAATTGCGCGAACTACTTAAGAGCAAGAAAGTATAAGAAAAAATTCAAATAAAATTAAATTTATCAGAAAGAGCCGAGCAATAAACTTGAAAACAAAACACAATAGGGGATTAATGTAAATAAGTCTTAAAAAAAGTATTGGTAAAGGGGACTGCGAAATTTTCTGCAAGAAGTTAATTGTGTTTGAATTGCTTGAGAGAGGAGAATGCAATTTAGAGGGGAGAAAAAACAATAAACAGCGAATTTTGGTACTAAGTTTGAAAGAAGGTGGGGAAAATCTATACAGCTTTCGAAGTTGTTAAGGGTGGAGCAGAACAGTTGTAAGAGGCCTGGAAAATATTTAGCCCGGTATTAACAGCCTTTGAAAGATTAATGAAAATAAAAGAAAACAGACGAGAACTTCAAAAAAAATTAAGAAAAATTAAAAAAGCAATCAAATAGCAAAAAGGAGAATAATCAAGAGAGTTTTCGAACTTGTGTATGAGAGGCTGCGCCATAAGCTGAAAAATATTTACTCATAGGAAAGTATTACTTTGAGTTTTTTCTTCGCAAATAAATTTGGAAAAGATTTTTTTTCTTCGCAAAATAATGTTTTTGAGAAATATAGTGAGATTTTCTTTAAGACGTTTGCGCACTGGGAAAAATCAAACATACCAAAGGAGAAAGGAGGAGCAATAAAGAAAAAGAATTAAAAGCATGCGTTGGCCGAGAAGTAAGGGAAATTCTTTTTCTTCGAAAGTATGTAAATATGAGGGGAGAACGAATTTTATTCACCCAAAAGAAAAAAGGGGATAATCAGAATTAAATTCGAAAACTTTCGATTTTACTCATGCCTAAGCATAAAAAAATAAATACATACAAGAGGAGAGATTAGTACCATTTACTTGAATACGAAATAGGAGAGCTGGAGAACACGAACACTACCCAAATTTATGAAATTTAAAAAGACAAATTTTAATTTAAGAGAAAACAATGAAAAGGTGTGAATAAACAAAGCCCAATAATATAAAAAAATATGAACTGGAAATGGTTGGAATAATTGGATATGGAAGTATTCTGGTTGTACTCACTTCTTGGAAGTTTCTTATACCAAGAAATTATTCAGAGCATATTTGCCATAAAGAAATAATATTTTGAAAGAAAAATTTCACATTATCAAAAAATGTTTATTAAATTGTATTTATTTACCCAGAAATTTTATATTTTTTGTTTTTTTTTCTTTCACTTTTTAATTAATTCAGACGACACTTTACTTTAACACATCCGCGCACTACAAAAATTTTAGAGCAACTACTACATCGAAACATGGTTGCCAGATTTGACGATTTTGGTTGGCAAAATTGGTATTTTTAAGACTGCACGATTTTCTATTTAAATATGACGATTTTTTTCTATCGAACCTTATAACTATTTTGAACTTGATCAAGAGGGATAAAAGGGATATTATTTATATCAATCTTAATTTTTTTATTAATAATTTTAGTATTAAATATTTTTTAAATTTGAACTGAGGCAACAAATGTGCAAATTTTGTACGGTCCAATGCAAAAGCCACTTAAAAAACTTATGAATAGATAAGTCTAAAAAACAGATTTGGTTGAGTATGATGATTTTTATTTATTTATTCATTAGCCCCACATCAGGCAAAATTTTAAGAAAAATCGAGTTACATTGTTCTGATATAAAAGCGTAATTGCTTGCTGTCTCACGCTACAAAAAAGCGGGATTTCTCGTGGAAATGCCCATATACAAATTTGCAAAATCATAAATTTCGATAGATATGAGCTTCGTAGTGATCCCGAAGTTACCTTGGGGAAGGATATTTAAATACAGAGACAACTTGAGAGAAGATGTGTGCTCTTAATTCTGAAAGTGCTTCGAAATTTTAAAGAAATCTTGAAAAAACTTCAATGAATATTTCATAAATATTAAATAAATTTATATTAATCGAAGCTACCACAACTCTAAACCAAAATGTTGCATAACATAAAAATATTTTTTGTTTTGTTCAAATGTAATCTACTAAATAAGTCTACCAAAGATATAGATAACTATGGACACATACACATCTTTGCAATAAAAGTAAAATAAGCACAGTAGACGCTCATATATAAGAACTATCAGTAATTCGAATTTCCAGAAAATTGTATCATTATTTTTTTTAACACGTTGATCGCCTATAAATTAGAATTAGGTACGATTTTGTGAGCCTTTTCTTTTTAAGAATATAAGTTTTCATTAACCAGTTAAAACTAAAAAGGATAATCACCCAGTTATATGATTATACATATTACATGCTTGCATGAGTATATACATAGATATGTATAAAGTAATTTTTTGTTAATTTGTTTTTGATGAAATTGTACTTAAGTTGAATTGTGATGTAAATGAAAGCACAAGATAACGGTTTTGCTGTTAGTTTTCACACAACAAGTCACTTGTGTAGTGACTTTTTTACAACTAAATTAACAGAAATTAGAATCAACTCAAAAACAAAGCGGTTTTAAGGCCTCAATTGTAATAGGTTTTATCACCCCACCCATATCGTGAAAAACTATTTCCTCGAAATATTTTCTCTTTTCCTCAAATTGCAATAGTGAAAAATTGTTCACTAGAAATGTGTTCCCTTATTTTATCTCCCTTATCATGAATAATATTTTTCATATGGATTTTGTCCACTTAAACATAAAAGAGAATTTTATGTAGATGAATAATCTAAAAATTATTTTTATGTTTGGAGGGCAATTCGTGAAATATTAAGCGAATAATACAAAAAAATTGTGTAAATTATGCAAATCGTCTTCAAATTCTTCATACAAAAACATGAGAAGTAAAGTTAACTCTTGTTTTGCTTCATTTCTATAAGAAATAAATAATAAAAAAAGAAGGTGGCGTAAGAAAAATTCAACGGCGACTGTTAAGCAAATATATCATCACCCAGACGCAGCCCCCGATTAAATATTTTAATATAAGCTTATTAAACACTAAAATAAAATAAAAGAACCCTAAATTATGCATGTTTGAGTATAAAAGAAATCGTTTAATTTCATTCTTTATATTAAATACACTTCAATTACTTGGTTTTTTTTTGTGTAAGTGTGTAAGCGGATCGATAGTTAAAAATATTACGGCGGCGGTTAAAAGATCGACTAATTTCTCTAGACAGCAAGAAAAATAAACAAAACAACAAAATTCTCAATTCTCAGCAGTAAAGTATATGTATGGAACACAAAAAGCTACTTTTTGAAAATAAATTAAGAAATGTGGTGTATGCGGCACAAAGCGTATTTTTAATTTTACATTAAAGTAATATAGCGTCCGCCATCTGACGTTTTTTTCAACTAGTGCTTATTTCGTGAATGGTAACAGTTAGCTCATGTCTGATTTGACAGATAATTAGTTTTATCCTTCCGCTGAACGAATATGGTTGTGTATACGCTTGAACAACGCTGGGAAATATTGCCTGCAATCGACTTACAGAAGATGCCGATTTTGCCAAAAAAAATCATCTTTTCAGATGAAGCTCATTTTGATCTTGACGGGTATGTAAACAAGCAAAATTGTCGCATTTGGGGCACAGAAAACCCGCACGCATACATTGAAAAGCGGATTTGGTGATTTGTTTGGTGCGGATTTTGGTCAAGAGGCATAATTGGGCCAATGAGCAAGGAGTGGCCGTTACAGTCAATGGCGATCGTTATCGGGCCATGTTGAACGAATTTTTGTTCACAAAAATTGAAGAGGAGGATATTGGCAACATTTGGTTTCAACAGGACGGCGCTAGGTGCCACACAGCCGAAGCTACACTCGATGTTTTGCGCCCTGTTTTTCAAAAAAAAAAGTTATCTGGCGGACCCTATATTAACTTCTAACTTTATTCATGAAAGCTCACTAAAATTTACATATTTCTTCCAAACATGTGTCGGGTATACTTTGAGAAAACTTCATGTAAACCTTCTTTGTCGTTTTTCCCCATTCCGACTTTTTGATATATGCTCCAAACCAATAATGAGCTGACGAGATGCTAAATGTCACTGTGAGCCAATTTCACGATGACGACAACGTTCGACTTGTCGCACACTTGCATTCCAAATAAAAACCAATTTTCATATTTCAAACGTAAGTGTGTGACAAGTCGAACGTTGTCGACATCGTGAAATTGGCCCTATATGTTTAAAGGGAAAAACTAATGACGCCATCGTAATCAGGCTACAAAAATACCTAACTATTTTTATTTTAAATACACAAAAAACCTCTACCTTATTTGAATGAGAAAAATTCACAATAAATAAGTTTTGGCGACTTTCTGCTAAATTTTTACACGATTATCTTTTAAAAATTTATATTAAAAAAAAAACAAATTTATTATCAAATACAGTAGTTTTCCTGTTTAACGAACCTTCGATTCTGCGAACATCGCATTTAGCGAACACACAAGTGCGCTCCATAGAGTACCTTATATAGCGAATAAAAAATATTTTTTGTGCTCAATTTAGCGAACAAATAAGAGTCATAATTTTAGTTTAAAAAAGCATAATGTGAAGTAATTTTTAACTAAAAATAAAGTGAATAGCAAAAAGTACCACTATTTTAGGTTCTGTTTATGTAGCATTTTTGTTTGATTATGCTGTAATGATCAGTTACGCATATTCTTTCGTGGTGTAAACATAAAAATGAGTACAAGAAAGAGACTTTTTTTAAAAGAAAAACTAAAAATTGTGCATGATTACCAAAATGGATTGCGAGTTGTAGATTTGTGCAAAAAATATGGCTTAAGAAAATCGACCCTATGTACAATTTAAAATCAGAACAAAGTCTTATAAAAAATGCAGGAAGTGCAAACTTTAAAAATATGAAAACCGTGAAATTCCAGGACAACAAAATAATGTTAATTTGTCAAATTAATTGCTTTTAAAAGAACTTCGGGAAGATGTCACAGAACAAATTTTATTTGTTCCAAAAAAAAGAAAACCAACATTACTCAACAAAATTTTTATGTAAAATTTTCAAGGAAATTCAAGATGAATTTGAATCTTTTTTTCATTCAAATTATTTAATGTTTTATGCTACCAGTGTAATGAATTGTATCTTGTTTAATTTTTTTAATATATTATACAGATCTCTAAACATATTTCAAAATAAACGACAAATAATACAGCTCTAGTTATTTATTTATTCATAACATGGGTACTAGATATAAGTATGGCATATAACGAACTTTTCAGTTTAACGAACAGGCCTGACAAAGTACTGGTTCGTTAAACCGGAAAACTACTGTACATATTAAGAAAAACTACATTAAATTGATATTGGCGAACTTTTGGCGATTTCTAAAATCAATTTGGCGAAATAAGTAGAAAAAAATCTGACAACCCTGATTTCTGTGTCAATGTTTGGCGACATTTTCTCTTAACAGTTCAAATGTACAAACATCTGAATGTCTCTGCTATTGACACAAACCAATGGAGACTGCGCTGCCTGCTGGAAAAAATCATTTAGCACTATTCTTACCGGTAATGGGAATTATTTGCAATTTTTTTACATTCTTGAAGAACATTTATTTAATTATAATAATTTAAGAAAGTTTTTAATTTTTTAACACTTTTTACCAAACTTTATTTGTTGATTTTCACTGAAAGATGTCCGCACACTACGAAAACTTATTGAAAAAGAGATGCTTAAAAAGAAAGGTTAAGTTATGTTAAGGGGGTATGAAAGGAAAAGTGCGAGTGATTATACGAGAGTATGAATGTATGTGTTTATCAAGTAATGTATTTATGATGTTATATACATACATATGTATGCATGTGTGTACAAACATAGATATAAATGGATACTTATTTACCAGTTTGCAGAAAGAGCAGAGATGGCTAATTGTAATTTATTTCATATATCGCTCAAAAACGTGCTCCTAACAACTTTACTTTGCCTTCTCAACTAGTCTTGCAAGCAACTAAATATCATGTTCCCCTTTCTGCAGCAAAAGCTTTTTTTTAATATTCTGCTGCTCCTTTTAATTTCATTAGTCATTTTTATTCGCACTCATTTTTTTTATAGGAAATGAGTTTAACTCTTTCTCTCACTGTCTTCTCCATTTCTTTCCTTTTCCTCTCATTCTAAGTTGATAAGTTATGGTGCGTGAATGTCTTTCTGTAAATTTAAAAAGAAATAATCTTTTATTTAATAACAAGTAAAACTAAATTTCTTATATTCTTCAAGTATATAAAGAACTATGTAGTGCAAAAAATATTATAGAATTTTAAATATAAGAGATGTAGAGCAGACTGGTGAATTTAATGATTAAATTCTGTTACTTTGCAGTCGGCTAAGGCAGAAATTAATTCCAATTGGATTTTTATAATTGTGAGAGTGCGTTTATTAAGATGGCGATGAGTGTGGTAATTACGGAAAACCAGAGATGGAAAGGTATACACAAATTATAAATGTATATTATTTAATATCTGTATAATTTAAATTTTGTGTGAGTATCATATCTAAAAATTTTTTTATGTCAAAAATTTATTTATTTCTATCTCTTCGTGCTTAAATATTTAATTAGATGTTATACTATTTTTCCTAAGATATTATAGCAAATAATCTTCAAAAAATTTGGAAAAAACTAGAAGTTTTCGTTTAATTTTTGTGGTTTTAGCGATTTCTTATTAAAAGATATATCTACCTACTTTACATCATGAACTTTTTTCTGAAATTTCATGAAATTTGTTGCGCGAAACTTTTTGTATTTGCTAGTGATACATAAAAATGGCATAGCATCAGGCTATGTAGCAGTTTTGTTCACTTTTTTGATCAGATTTGTTTCCCCAGCCCTCGTATTGACGAATGAAAAAAAAAAAATTCATGCATCTAATGAAAGAATGCTTAATGTAAATAAAAATTCATACAGGCATGTTCTGAAAATGAAATTTTTCCAATCACATGTGAATTTAAGAGTAATAATGGTCCTGCAGTCGTTTTAAAATCATATGCTTATAAATTTCCTTCAGAAATGATATTTGATGATCTATACAACAGCAAACTGAAAAAAAGAAAGAGTAATATACGCATGACCATTATGATTTTTAAAATTACATGTGATTTGAAAAATATGATTTTCAGAACATGCCTGATAATATAAAATTTCTTGTCTGGAAAATTTTATAAGCTTTTTCCATTTTTTAAATGAAGAAAAAAAAGTTAATGCCTTTTTTATGAAATAGTTTATCTAATTATTCGAATGTACTGTAGTTTGCCAGAGTTTTTGTATTACTCCCTTCATATTTGAAGAAATTTTCTCCAAACCTTAAAGCATTGCATGGATTCTCAGTCTTTACAAAAAGTTTTTTATGCCAATGAACTGTCTTCAATGTATGTATGTATATTTTAGAGCATCTATCTGAATTGAATGACTTATGTAAGTACATATTCAAAACTTATAAAAGTTTGAAAATTATAGAAATTTTTTAATATATACAGAAACATAATATTAAAAAAACTATACTATTTTGTAAAAATAAAAAAATTAATCCCATTAAAAGGTTCACATTTGAACTGAAAGTGTATTTAAAGATGGATCTGCTAAGGAAGAAATTAAGGATGGCGTCGTAATCTTAATTGAATGACTTTTTTATGTAGTACGTAAGAATCAGCTTCTTTTATTCGATTTTCGAATTTGTTGCCTTGTGCTATCCACAAGAAAAAAGCTATATAGTCTTAAATTTTAATTTCAATGTCAGCTGTATTTATAAATTAAACTTGATGGAAGAAACAAAGAAACAAGAATTCATTTCACTTCTATCGCATTCTGAGCAAATCTTGTTTAAGCACAAATAATTGGTTTCCTCATTTGGAGTGAGTAAGGGGCTTATAGTCAGCTAAGGGCCAAATTGCTTGTGTCTAACGCCAGCCTGTGTTATGATGAGTCAGCCCCTTATAAAATAATTTAAAAAAAAACAAGAAAATGCAGTGAAAAAACTATATTGAAACAAATTGCAAAAGTCATAATATTTACAACAACTACTACTTTCAACTGACTGGGCTCATAGAGCAGAACAGTGTAAAGGTCGCAACCATATATTCCCTTTCTCTTAGTGGTAGAAATAACAAAGACTGAGCATCATATAATCATCAACACCATAACTTTATCTGTTGGTCCTTTCGCTTGCCTTTACATTCAATGTCTTTGCAGTAAAGGCAGTCAAAAGAAATTTTTGAAAAAAAATATGATGGAAAAAGTAGAAATAAGGAATTAATTGCATTTTCATTATGTTGCCTTAACTTAGCTCGCTTGTGAGCCAGTACATTCGATTTTGCCGTATGTTGCGAATGTGGCTGCCAGCACTTTAGCTTCAATTTAAGTCAATATGTACTAAAAAACGTTTTTTGAGTTTGTTGCAACATTTAATTCATATGCAGAATTGTGGCATAAAGGTGTAGAAATTTATGTGAGGGAATAAAGCAGATTTGTTCAGACAAAATATATCTTGTCCACTTACAATTTAATTCTATAGTTATCTATCAAAAGGACTCGAATTTCGATAATAATGCATCTTTTTTCTATAACGTTTTTTTTTGTGTATATGTTTTGTCAATTTTGAAAGAAGTAAAGGGTGAACAAAATTTAAGTTTATGAAGTAAATTGGCTTAAAATACACTTATTTTTTAAGAAATTCAGTTTTATTGATACCTTTACATTTGTAGAAATATGTGAATTAATAATGGAGTATGATGTCAGGCAAATGACCACCTCTAGCACATCGACAGACGTCCGCTCTTTTCACAAAATTTTGCACCACATTTTGCAACAAAGCTTCGCTTACCTCGTCAATGCAGCGCTGAATTTCATCTTTCAGAGAGTCAGTTGTTTCTGGTTTGTTCAACCGGTCTTTCCAATTAAAATTCACCAATTTCACAATTAAAATTCTTTGTTCAAGAGTGTAGCGTTCTATTGTTGAAATTTCCCAACTTTTTACTAAATAAATGTAAAAAGGATGGCAGCTCAATTCTGGACATTTCATCAGTTGGCAGCCAATTTACTTCTTAACCTTGAATTTGCCCGCCCTTTATATCATTTCAGTTAGAGAATATATAGAGGTATGTTTAGGGCATTTTTGTGACAGTCCTGCGGTCTTAGAAATATTTATGAAAAATTTCATAAAATGATAGATTCCATGCGGTGCGAGTTGTTTTTATTGTCAGACAGCTGAGAATGTTGTTTTTGCATAATTTTTGTATGATAGTGTGGCACCTAAAATACCATTTCGAAGCGACTTTTTAAAGTCGGTCAGACTTCTGCAAGATTTTCTTGTGAATGAATCATACGATCGTGTAGGATAGTGAATCAGGGCCTTAAAGAGCGTAAAACGAAAGCTAAACTTAATTTTTCTTAATAAAAAATTAAAAAATGTGGCACCTTTCCTAGAAAAGAAAATGGCCTTAGATCCGGCACAAAATTTATGCTGGCATAATAATAAAAAAATAAGTAAAATGCTTAACTTGTTCAACAAACACATTCTTTTAACATTTTTTAACGCTATTATTGAAAAAAAGTGTTGACGCAGAAAACTTCGTATTTTCTATATTGGAAAATATCTTGAAATAGTTTTTACGTTTTTTTTTTACTTCACTAAATCAACATTTCCATCTCTGCTCCTTAAACTCAAGCAGCGTATAATTTCATCCCAATAATGGCTGCATTAAGCAGAATGTACATAAGCAATTTTGAAGGTGTTATTTCCAAAACAGCTGATATTAGTTTTTCCTCTGCTGCAATAATCAGCAAAACTGTCGCGTATTACCAATAAGCTGCTTGTTGTTGTATTGTTGTAGTTACTGTCCCATCTTCGTATTATGGCATTTTAACTCTCTATACTTGTATTTCTTAAAAGTTTTTGTAGTGCGCGGACGTCTTTAAGTAATAGTCTCATAAATTAAACAAAAAATCAAGATAAAAAAACTTAGAAAAAGTGTTAATAAATTAAGGTAAAGTAATACATAATACAAATACAATAATAATATTTTATTTATATAAAAAATCCTTGAAAAATGCTTAGTGTGCTCAAGTTAAAAGGTGTTGTAAATTATTTTTTCACACAAAGTCAAATATTCTTGTGTATGTATTTGTGAAGAACCGAAAAGTGGTTCCCTTTTCCCTTTACCCCTTATGCAACTAGCTCAAACGTAAAAATTTAGCGCAAGTAACATATGTACATACATATGTTGCTCTTCTTCTCCCCTTAAAATATTAAAGTTATAAAAAAGTCTTTTTCTCTCAAAAATGAATAGTTAACTCTTTACAGCTTCATTCCCTTTTCGTTCCCAAGGCTCTATTAATTTTAAAAAGCTGTTTGCATTAGTTCTTAAAATTATACTACCCCTTATAACGCACACATAAATCTTATTTGTATAATTGTGTGCGCCGTGGGCCATGGCCTCGATCTATCTCTTTTAATGTCTAAGCATATGTTCCATTCGTTTTCATCGAATTTTCATACATATTTTGTTTTTGCTTAAAATTCATTTACCCAAATGTATGGCCTCTTCTACATTTGCTGCCCCTACTCATTTAAGGAAGTTCGAAAGCTGCAAGGGAAACGTAGCGAGTATTTGTCTGTTAAACAAATCGTTTCCTTACTCTTCTTATGAGTATAACCGCTTCCATTGTCTGTTGTCTAAAAGCTGTTATTCCTGAAATTACTGACCTTCCAACATTTATTGCCCCTCTCTCTCATATTCGAAATTCGAAACTGTCTGAATGTCCCACATAGTTCTAGTTGCATACTTTCATTTTCAATAAGTTTTTGTGGTGTTCGGACGTTTTCTATAACTTGTCGTATAAATTTAATAGAAAATTGTTAAAAAGTGTTAGAAATTTAAAAGTTTTTAGTAATAAATGTAATTTAATGAATTTTCTATTAGAATTTGCAAAAAAAAATTAAATTTTTCCTTATAAAAAGTTTGTTAGAAGTTTTTCTTAATACATACAAAACTACTTGTTGCTACAGACAGCGCAGTGTCTGTTGGTTTTTCAAAATGTCTCCTTGATACACATGCTTACATATAAAATTGCAACTGTAGACAGCGCAGTCTCTGTTGGTTTCCATTAACGGCAGCAGCACTGATATCATGGTGTACAAAATACATTGTAAGTTAAAAGAGAAATGGGCTGTGAGCATGTGTAAGTACTTCTTGCAAGGGAAATATAAAATAAGAGCAAAGACACAATACTTTACGCTGTAAAGTTAACAGCGTCTGGGTCTGTACAGTTTACAGAGTATTTTGCTGTTACTTTTACAGTTCATAATGAAAGAGCAGATTCTCAAAAAAAAATTTATGCATAAGAAAATGTATAAAGATGAGATGATTTTTTAAATTTTACATACAAACATACAAATACATGTACATACATATGTATGTGAACTTGAAAATTAGTATTTATTAAAATAAAAAGTAGAATAATAAATTAAATAACTTTATTAACTGAAAATTCATTAAATTACATTTTGAAACGAGGTAGGAAATTCTACACTGGAGATGCCTGTTACATACATAAGTATTTATGTACTATATTCCCGGTAAGTTTTTGTTATATAATTTTATAGTATGTATTGAGAATTAAAAATATGCATGTGCGCGCAGACAAGCAAGCCGATATAAAATGTTGGCGGCGGCGACTTAGCCAAACATCTTGGCGGCGTTAGCTAACGGTCGGCTAGAGCCGTCTTTTAGCCGTTGACTTTAATATTTGAACAAGGAAATGCATCACAAACGTAAATCTATGAAAAATACTTATTTTTTAAATTTTTAACGTGTTTTTTTTAATTTTATATAAATACATATCGTTACCTTAATATAGAAAGGCCCTAACTCATTATATATTTGAAATCGAGATTTTTGCATTTTTCGATACATTAGATGTTCTATAAAAATTAGGGAGTAGCGAATCTTCGCATTCGCTTACGCATTCGGAATTATTCGTTTACTTTTGCTATTTGCATTCGCTTTTGCATTCACTAAAATGTATGCGAATATTTCACGCGAATACTAAAGACAAAAAAAGTTTTGTACTTTTACGAAAAAACTTTACGATTAACAAACGTCAAAAAGACGAAAATTTTTTAAGCCAGCATTAAAAAACATATTCTTACAATTCACGCATTCTAAGCAAAGCTTTAAAATTTTAGCGGAAAACTGTTCTATCAATAAGTTCTCATAAGTATCAAAATGAAACCAAAATCCAGCGGTGTTTGGAAATATTTTTCAGTTTTCTGAAAGAGAAAAGGCAGTGTTTGATTTGCGCGATAATATTTTCTACTTAAGACTAGTCTGATCAAACTTTTGAAAAATATTGAGCAGCATTCATTACTTCGTACAAAAAATTAGAAATGAAAAAACTTAAATTACACACGAAACAAGTGCTACTCATATTATTTCGCATGAAAATTTAAAATATTTAAGACATATTTCATACCTATGTTTTTTCCCAGATGAACAGAGCACTACTTCTGCAACATTTTTCATGAACAATTCATTACAATATTTCTTAATATGTATTTTGACAGCATTTCATATGAAATGTTGAAAAAAATACCAGGCTTTAGGGCCAAGGTACAAATGGGTTGATTGGCTAACATGTTGTAAATTTATGTATTTATGCAAATAGCATTCACTTTAACAAAAATTAAAATGTGTTATTCGCTTTCACATTCGCATTCGCTAAACTGGTATTAGTTACATCCCTAATCAAAATATAAAAAAATCTCGATTTAAAAAAAATAAGTTAGGGCCTTTTTATATTAGGGTAACGATATGTAGTTGGGGTATTCACAAGGTATCAAATTAAAATTCACAAACTTCACCATTAAAATTCTTTGTTCAAGGGTGTAGCGTTCCATGGTTAAAATTTCCCAACTTTTTACTAAATAAATGCCAAAGATTACAGCTCAATTCTTGACCTCAAATTTGTCCACCCTTTAGTTGATACGATAATGCAAAATTATGTGAAAATAATTTAACGGCTTCTATCTGTATACGAAATTTTTTTGCGAATTTTTGTAATTTTTACGATAGGTAAAAATCAAATTTTTTCGAACATTTATCCTTTTAAAATTTTAAGGCTGTAGAATTTATTTGCAAGTTTTAGTACGTTCTGCGAAACGGAATTTTTAATAAAATATTATTAGCGAATTAACATAATTTCTTGCAGATGACATTGTTTTGGATTCTTATGGCCTATCCCACGATGTCGACAACATTCGGCTTGTCGCACACTTGCATTTGAACATTTTTACAGCAACAAAATATTAAAATTTGTTTTTGTTTTGAATTTAAGTGTGCGACAAGTCGCACGCTGTCGACATCGTGGGACAGGGCCTCAAAATCTACTGAGTTTCTTAGTTTACAGTTTTTGCGGTTATGAAAATTTTTGTAGCTACGCTATTTATTGCGCGATACAGGAGCTAGGACGCGATTTTCGTAACAAAAATAATCGACACTATTACAGTTATAAATTTATTTTTGTTTTGATTTCTTTGTAATTAAAACTAGAGTACGAAAATAAACGAAACAAAATGTTTAATTTTGTTTTGTTTCGTTCTCTGAAGTGAGTGAAACAAAAACAATGAGAACGATTGCTCAATTTGTTTTTGTTTTGTTTTTGCACATGAGCACAAACCTGAGAACACAGTCGGTCGGTTGTAAACTGGCAAACAGCCGCCGCCGGCCACAAACAATACATTAATTTAATGGAAACGTTTTGAAATATTTGCAGAAAATTTGACATCATCATATTATATAATTTTTATTGCATTGTTTTTCACACATTAAGTTTGTTTTATATAACCAAGCAGCATAGCTACAACCAGGTGTCCTAAGACACCTCTCTTCTTTTTTTATATCCTGATGGTCATTATTACAACGGATGGTTTTCTTTATAAAATGTTTTCAAGTTTAGTATTAAAAATTTTATTTTTAATATTAAATATTATTTTTAATATTTTATTTGTTTTTAGTAAAAAAATTTGTTTATTTTACATATTCCTCTATTTTCATTAGGGACAACTTCTAAACTGAATTCCATCAGGACTTTTTCTGTTAAAAAAAAAAATTATTAAATTTATTTTTGAAATTTATTATTTAAATTTGTGTGCTTCCTCCACCCTGTGTATGAATTGAACATCCAACGGCACTTCCGGTTATTCTAAAGCACACACATTAACATACTGAAATTTTCGAACAGCAAGGAAAAAATATACATATAACAAATCCAATTGCAATTTGTAGAAAGGGAAAAAAAAGAAACACCGAATGAAAAAACAACTGACAAATGATTCTGCCACTTGGTGTGTAGAAATCGTGGCAGCAAAGAGTAGACAATGCCACCTAGGAGGTTTAACCGATAGAGGTAAAATTATACAGAAAGACTGACAGCATAAAACACAAACCCAAACACACCCGACAATACTGAATGCAAAAAGGCAGAAAGTAAGAAATATATACTGGTTTTTTTTTTTTGCAACACAGAGAACTGAGGATAAAAATTAAACAAGAGTGGAAGAAAATAAATAAAAAGTGAACCCAAACAATACAATTTCATAGAATTTAAGGCCTAAAGGCAAATGCGGTGAGTGCGAATGGTGTCATTAAGCGATTTTTCATTGCAATGTGCTGCAGGTGGACTTGTGCCGTTCTATAGGATGGAGTCCTCTCTCCTCTCCTAGTCCTTTTGCTGTTTTGTGACTTTTTTTTCTGCAACGCTGATATGGTTTTCATTTGTTGTAATAAATGAATGTATTAAATATACTTAAATAAACAGGATTTAAATGACTTTATACGATAGTAGTAGAGTTCAAGCAATGTTTATTTAACACACATAGTTTTGTTTAAAGCTTAAAACTCTGCACGAGTAACATTGATTTAACAATAAAATCCTTGAAATAATTTCATAACTTAGCAATGCGGAAATTGGAAAAAGAAATTCGTTAACGGAAATTATGTTTTTATTGTTGATTTTTTTGGCCACTTTCCCAGTTCCTATTTTTTATTGTTACTTTATTTTTTTTATTAAAAGAAGTAACCAGGCATTTAATTCTGTAAAATTACGAAGTTAAAGTTATTTTAATGCAAATAACTGACGACGCCTTTGTTAAGAGTAAATTGACAGTCAACATCCGTTTTTATAATTTTCATACTCCCTTATTCAGGCATTATTATTATTATATTTACTTCACAATGAAGAAACTTTTATTATTCCATAACAATTGCAACAATTGTTTGTTTGATGGAATGATCTTAAAAGAGACAGATAGATTTAAGCCTTCATTAAACATCTTTTAATAGCAATAAATGATATTAAACAATAAAAAATTAAACAGACAGAAAACATAGAAAATAAAAAAAAAATCAAGAAATAAATATGTATTTCAACATCTTTAATCTCTTAAACAAACACAACCCGCGAAGCGATTAGCTTGTCTGCAGAAAACACCCAAGGTGTATGGCGGAAATCGAACTCACCACCTCTGCACTGAGAGGATAGCATCGCTAACACCTTAAACTAAATTCATAAAAATTTTAATAAGAATTCTATCAATATAGTAAAAAAAACATTGAAAAATAATTACACTGATAAAATATCTAAACAAATTCATTGTTCAGAAAATGCTCGTCATATAATATTGAAATTTTCAAAATCAAGAATTGCAAATATGAAACATCCATTGTAGAAACATTATAGTACTTGTTTGCTTTTGTCTGGCATCTGCATTAGCTTATGTGTTTGTGTGCTTGTATATTTCTTAATAAGCAGAAAGTATAAGATTATAATTGTTGTTGTTCACACAGAGGATACACAGAGATGTCACGAGGCGAAAGATAACTGTGTTTTCGAACGCTCTCGCTTACACAGTCTTCAAATTCCTTATAATTTTTCTTTCGCGTATTATTATTTCAACGTAATTTCTTTTTATACTTTGTGGTCTCATTCGTTGTGTGCTTTTTGTAAGTTAAAGTTAAAAATTAATATTTTTGGTAGGGATATGTTTAAAATTCAGTGTATAATAATTTAGCAACTAATTTTAATCACTTTTATATTACACATTGTGTATTCTAGTTCAGCACTACAAAATCTTTCATTTAATTGTGGAAAAATGTTCCAATTGTTAATTTCACTAAGTATACATTTTCTGTTGTTTGTTTTGATTATTGTACTAAAAATACTTAATAACAAACCCACTATAGTTGTCCCTTTTTAAAAGTTATCAAATCAATCAAATTTTAGCTTTTTTCATAAATCAATTTCTTCAACTCTGGTATACTTTGTGGTTGTTTATGTATTTCGTCCGCATTGGCTTATGTGTTTATGTGGTTGTATATTTCTCAACAAGCAGAAGGTGTAACATAGTGTAGTATAAACATCGTCTTGTACGTTTGTGTGCTAGAGTATTATGTTCTTTAGCTAACAATTCTGGATCATTATTATTGTTTATAAATACGGTATTTTCCCAGTTTAAAGTGTAGTTTAATTTATCTTCTCTTGTTTAGAAACTGACATTAATTAATAAAAAATTTGTTCATTCGATAAGAATTGAAAATACTGAACTTAAGCCCGATTAAAAAAATTATTCCTGATTAAAAATCATTCTAGTTCAATTAAATTTAAAATTACTCACGTTTACAAATACTTCACGTATGTAAATTTTTGTTACAATACTAGGTTAGGTTAGGTTAATCTGGGTGGTCAAAGACCTCGCATAGACCGGGATTGATCCTTAGTGATACCAGCAGATGAGAAGATAGCCTGTAAGTATGGCAGCCTAGTTCGTGGTGCCTGTATCGAATGACTAACACACAGGTTTAACAAACTTTAGCAATCTACACAGTTCCACTCTCGATACAAGTTCAAGACTACGAAAAGTGTGAGCACCAAGCCAGTTATATCTTGTGTGGCTTAGAACCGGCCAGTGGCATATTAGATGTTCCACTGTCTCAATTACTTCAGGTTCCTTACACATTTCCTGCAGGTACCGTCAAGTATTCGTCCTTTTTTTATAGCAGACGAAATCTTCCAGCAGTGTCCAGTTAATACCCCCACTAGAAGTTTACAGTTGCTTCTAGTTAATGATAAAAGGAATTTAGTCAATTTGGGTTCATAGAAGCTTCACATGACTTTAGAAGTTTAGAGTCTTTGATCCCTTTCAGATGTTGAATTGGTTTTCGAACATATACCATTTCTTCACAATGCTATAAACAACCCTAAATATTTAGAAGTCAGTGATAGGTATAAGGTAGGCAAGATATTTTTGTTTCCAGTTTTCGAATATTTGCTAACAGAAAAATTTAGAATTTTCAGTTTCGTATGTTATGGGAAACCCTGAATTTTCTAAGCCCATAGTAATTATTGTCCTTACAACACCTCCATCCTCATCATCAGCGTCAACAACAATAGTGATTGTGATAATATTATCATTGTCATTATTATTGTTGTTGTATAATTGCACCCTATGGCTGTCTGTCTAAGTTTAATACAAAATAATTGCAACAACAATAAAAAATGGAACGTATAAATGTTCTCATGTCTAAAATCCCTCTTCTACTCATGCCTCCAAGGACCTGCTGCACAACAGCAGATGTACTGATGAGATGACAATGAAGTCACTGCACAAGAAATTTTCAAACTAAAAATGCAAAAAGGAACAGAAGAAACATTTTGCCTTTATTTAATAAATGATTATGAAATCAAAACACGTCTTTTAATCAATTCAACGTGCTGACGTTGTCCAAAATGATTGTTGCCAATAATTTAAACATTTGAATCAATGATTGTTTGTGTGATGTGTGCTAGAATATTCAGAAATGGATGGATGGATGGATGGCTGCATGGCTGGTGTGGGAATGTGCTTAAATGAGCAAATGTGTTGGGGAGCTGTTGATGTGCATATGTCTGTGTTTAAGTATTTTTTCATTTGCCATTGATTTGGTATATAATTTCGGGAATTGTATTTGCTAGAGAGATGTGAAGTCATTGTTAAGCTTGTGTCAGATTAGCTGCATTGGCCACATTGTGTGAAAATTAATTAAATCTTAAGCGCACACACATTCATTTATTTTATCCTTGTTCATTTTCCCTAAAGAGCATTCAAATTTACTTTAATTTAAATGGACACATTGCAAAGAAATTTATTTAAAGAAAGGATAAGTATTTTGTATATAATTAGGAGTATTTTTATAAGAATTCTCACTTGGTTTGAATACATTTGAATGGCTTTAAATTTTAATACACAGATATTTTCTACTTTCAAATAAAATCTGTATAATATGGCGTAGTATAAAAAATATAAACGCAACAAAATCCAATTACACAATACTTGACACTGAAACTGAGCATAAATTGATTAAATTTGTTGTCTTTACGTAATTGTAACCTGCCCTCCTGCTTAAGCTATTTATCCCCAGTCATTATGGCTCTATAGGCGGCATGGTAAACGACATCCCTTTGCCTGCACTTGAACAAGACTTTATGTGCTCCATCCAACGCAACAAGAAGATGGCCATGTTTGTTAAATTTGCACATTAAGTGGTATTTACTTTCATTTCATTTTGCTATTTTTTTTTTTAGGTTCTTACTTTGATATTTCTGTTTTATTTAACGGCTTTTAATGCCATTTAAGCATCTGCAGTTGGCAACTTGAGAAATCGCATCAAAAGAAGCCTTAGCCGTAGCTACAGCCGCAGCTTTGTAGAGAACATAAAAACTGAATTATGTCTAGAGAAATAAATTTAAGAGAAGAAGCAAACTAAAAAGCAAAAATCGCCATAACACCAAAATAACTAGAGTTTTCTGTAGTTTTATGTAAAAATGTCTTTGAATTTATATGTAATATATGTATGTATAAATGTTGTGACTGGGAGGAAGTCGAAAGAAATCAGATCAAGCAGTCAACCGCATGTAGCAGCAGGGAGTCATTAGTATGGCTTCAACTAAGGCTAAAGACCACTGAAAATGCAACTGTTACTACAACATGCAGTATCTTCACACAACGACTTAGGAGTCAGTTGGCCAGAGTGATATAAGAAATTCTTGTAAAAAACAATCGTTAGACATCTACGAGGGCTATGAAAGCAATAAGTTTGAGTAAAACAAATCACACTGGCCAAGGTTTTATCGGACATCAAATAGATTCATCCATATCCTAATTGATAGTCAGTCTGCAATTAGGTCCCTCACGCGTGTGTATATCACATCCTCTCTGCCCTCGATAAGCTTGCACAGCATTCTTGTATCACATTAAATTGAGAGCGTAGACATGGACTATTCTAGGCAAAGTAGTTGCGAAGTGACCTAGCGAAGAGGAGAACATTGCTCTGGGAGGTCGATATCGATAATCTCTGTGGGCTCCTACTCTCATCCTCTTGGAGACGCTTTGACGCTGCATTTCTTGAGTTAGCTCAGAACAGGTGTTGCAATGAGCCCACCTGCGTAATAGTAAGAACCTTCAGACCTCGCCTAAATCTTTACAAAACTAAAAACCTAATGAACTTCACTAATAAGCAATTGAGGCGTCTCTTGGCCTACCGGCCACTGCGCTTTCTGGGTCTCCCGTATAACGTTGCAATGATGCAGAAGATGAGGTAAACATCTCTGCTTCTGTTCCGTTCTGGAGACTCAAAAATTTGAGCCTTTATCTTAGAAGCAGCGGATGGTACGGCCTGTGCACATACCCATTCTCACCTTAACTTCAGCATTTATTCACCTTTATTCCAGTTGTCGACATCAACGTCACTTTAACACAATACCAAAAAACTGAGGCTTGCTTACTCGCTCTGGAGAACAATTTTCTATTCCTTAAGGTCTAGAAAATATCACAAATCTGCCAACAGGACTCTATTGGTTTCGACAACGGGTACACTAGCCCCAATTTTTGGGTATTGTGTTAAAGTGACGTCGTTGTCGACAACTGAAAAAAGGGTGATTATCTCTGACAATGCACTCCACTATATATATTTCTTTCCACCTCTCCCCACACCTTTCTTCGTCTTTCTTCGCACTTTTCTTCCTACTTACGTGTAGCACAAACGGATCATAATATTCGATCCAATTCGGCGGTACTCTCATTAACAACAATCAGTTAACCTAACATAGGCTAAGCAAAATGTATAACTAATGGTAGGATTTATTTAGAACTTCAAAAGAGTCAGGTTTGGTCCTTTCTTCCAAGATGAACAGTTTAAGTATACTACTCAAGCAAAACATTGCACTAAGGATAGAAAAATAGGTTCTAGGGAAGAGGATACAGTGAGAATTTGAATTACCCGACATTGAAAATGAGATGTAAGACCATACGGCCAAAAAATGAATTCTCTCTGTAAGTGGTAGTGTGATGCACTGCTATCTTTTTTCCCTTCCATGAAATTCGCATATGCAAAAATGCACCTTTCACCTGATATCCGTAAGGTAAAGAAGTATGACCAATTGCCCAAGGCATCAGTAGAAGCTTCTCTACAGTAGCATCTCAAAAATCAAGTTTAAGAACTAGTAACTTATTTTCCTAATTAGTGAAACGAGTATTGCGATTTCGCGATCCTATGCTTGTCGGTCATATAACACTACGTTCCACTTTTGTGATGTCATGTAAACAAAGTGGATATTCATATATGTGTTTTATATAAATATTTGCAGACAACCCTTGTATATTTTTAACTTTAAGCCACATAGAAAAATTACAAGTCACTGCTAACTGAACACCGCCGCCATCATTACGACAAGCAACATCATTTTTTGTTGCCTTTCACTTTGCCATTGAAGTCAGCAGCATCATCAGTCCCGTCGTCGAAGCAGGAAACGGAAGTAAGTGTTAGTTGCTTCAATAGCTTAGCAATTTTATTTGCTTCCACTAGATATTCTACAGCCACACACACACACACCCCTACCTACCGTGCACAACAACAGGTTCGTACTTCGCCTGTCCAATGGCTTTGTCTTTTGATTTAGATTTCTTTAATATTTTTCATGGTAAATTTTCTTGAGGTTTCTTTCTTTTACGTTCCTTTTGCCACCTTCGACAAGTGGTTGTCTGTAAGATTTTCTTCTTTTTATTTCTTTTTGCAACACAATGTTCTGCACTAAAAGGTAATTTTTTAAGGATTTCGCTTATATCCTTCCCTTTATTATAATTTAATATATAATTTGGCCTGAGTCAAAGACGATCTTTAAGGTATTTTCAGGGTTGTTTTTTTTGTGCTTTCTGGCTTTCAAATTTCTAGCCAGCTACTTGTTATTTCTTTGAAAATATAGCAAAGTGGGTGAAAATATGGGAAAAATTCATTTGATTTTTTTATATATAAAATAATTACTTAAGTAGTGGCACTTGTTATTGTTATTGCACGCTGTTTGTTGCTGCCATTGTTGTTGCCGTCAACAGGCGGCTGATTATATTTTAATAATTGTCTGTCTTGACGGCTTGCTATTTCTTTTTTTTTCCTGTTACAGACTATGAAAAGGGAAAATATTTTTACGAAATTAATTACTTGTACTTTAGCTTGGAATATTTTAAAGATTTCATAAGTTGAATAAGGATGAAAAAGAATTGAAGATAATTAAATAGCAGATAAAGCTTGATAAACAATTGTATTTGAAAAAAAAGTAAATTGACTTAAAGCATTCACTGCAACTCTATAATTTAGACTTTTAGATTAAAATATTTCTCTTTAATTAAAACATAAGTAAGAAGCCAAACTTGGATAAGTTAACATTGGGCTTTAAAGGTAAAAGCTGTACTTCAGGTCGCAGTTAGGCAATAAATAAATTTTGTAAATCCTAAATTGAATCTGGTGATAAATATTGAGGTAAAGCTCTAAGCTAATTTTCATACGGAAGAGCGGACAAATTGTCCATTGCATAGGACAACTATGTTTTATACCCATCTGGGAGTAACTCTTAGTATCTTGTGTTTAAGGGCTTCTGATATGACTACTCCATCACACGATTGAGTAGTTATATTACGTAATGGTTGGCCGATCTTAAATTCATTGGAAAACACAGCTACCACATATTCTTCTAAAGGAAATCTCAGAGATCCAAAACATTTGCTTTCTTTTCGAATACAAACTTCACTTTCAGAAAGCCTGCTGTTAATAAAGCAAAGGTTCGAGCTCGGTCACCGACATTAAAAAAAGTCATTAAGTAACAACACCATGTATTTTCCTGATGTGCATGAGCGTTCCTTTATGTAAGTTGTTGTAGGAAGGTTCAAGTGATAAAAGTATAGTCACTGGTCACTGAACTATACCGACTTCAGCGGATAGTAATCCTAATGTAATACCAGAATGCCATTGTACACAATCAGAATCATTTGGCGAAGTAAAATAACCAATAAAATGGCTACGGCTACTAAACACAGCTTCGCAAATTTAATGCCCATCATTGACATTAGGGGCGCTGCAAAAAGCATAATTTTAAAAGAAGGAAGCTTTCCCCAATCTCTTCCTTCACCACCTGTCTTCTCTATGTCAAATTGTATGGAGAATCCCGTTAAGATAATGTTAAATATTGCCCTTTATGCTAACTAGCATAAAGTTTTATCTTATACTCGCTAGTTTCTAGCCCCACAGAAACTAATTATAGGAATCTGTATGTCAAAGAGTTTCATCCGAGGTATCGATATCAAAAGTCAATAGTTGGGCATTAAAATTTTAATATTTCACTAACTTTAAGCTTCAGCAAGATTGAGGTGCTGGTGCATCTTGGCAAGAGTCAGCAGGATTGAAGCAGCTTGTATCCTCTTCGGAGTAATATCCCATAACCATATAAAAACTTTTGAGACTTACTGGGTCTCACTCTTGCGAACTATGAGTAAGGAGTTTCTCCTCCTGAACAGTATAATTTAGTACAGTCTGATGTACCGAAGCATCTGCTATTCCTTTCAGAGAATATAATTGATACAAATTTAATATAATATATAATATTCCTCTTCACTGGCATTAGCCAAAATATGATGTATGTAACTGATATTATAAAAACGGACAGCAATCTTCGAATTACATTACCAAAAATGAATTTATAACAAAGTGCTGAGAGTTAGGCAGGATGTTTAGCTCTATGAGGTTCCACTGATATTATTAATTTATGTCATGAATGCAGTAAAATTAAGGTGTCAGAATTGAGGCACCTTTTTTAATTTCTGTCTTAGTCCACCGCCAATATATAGTCCTCAAAAGAACTTCGGCAATAGTCCTTTTAAACAAAAGCTTTTGAGACTTAATGGGTTCCTTAGTAAAATTATCTTCTCTTGCCAACTTTGATTAAGGAGTTCCTTGACCAAAATTGCACAACGTGAGGTATTTTGCACCGCTTTACTCTTGATTGCTAGCCAGGTATCGGGAATCTCTCACAGATAACTTTGAATTTATACATATATACATACATATATGTTACAAATTCAAAGTTATCATTGTATATATATATATATATATATATATATATGTTCCTTTTAACTGCTACAAGGAGCATAATTATTTGTACCTTTTATTTTAGTAAGCCTAACAAACAACTCTTATTTATTGTAATATATTGCTAGAAAAAAACTACCATGTTTTAGATTCCTCAATGCCTAGAGATTTTATTACTAGTCAGAGTTCTATATGTTGCTTTGGGAACTAATCCAACTTTAAAACAACTTTTTAAAAAGCTAACGAAGAGCTAACCAAAGGTGTTGGAAAGTATCACATATACATACGAGTACATACCTAATTTGGAGCCTCCTACTTCCTCTCAAAACACAATCACGAATACTTCTTGTTGAGCCAGTGCTTTGCAAAATCAGCGGTTTACATCTAGCTGGCTTAGCTTCTTAATAGTGGTGCTTGAAGCTTTTAAGTAAATCCCACAGTAATCGAAATAATTTGGGAACCTTTCCTCTAAAAGGTACTTTTGGAAGTGCGTTCTAAGATTAACTGGAGGTGTATAATGTTATTTGATATTGTGGTTATCTTGATTATCCTGATTCACCAGTTATATCAATCTCACAGATTTTTCTGGTAGGCATTTGTATCTATGCTAATGCACATCACAGCACCCTTATTTGTCAATATTTGTGGTAATAAACCCTCGGTGAAGTAAAATAACTAATAAAATGACTACATAGGTCAAAGTAATGCGCCTACTTGATATCAGAGGCGCTGCAACGATGCTATAAAATAATTGTGAAATGAATTAAGCTTAATAACTTCATTTTTCACCATCTGCCCTCTCTTCACTATCCTCTTCCTAGAGAAGGTAACACATATGCATGTGTATAATGGGAGGCACGTTAATTCCCTGATCATTACTTCTCTCTTTGTATAAACAATTGGTAAAAGAAACTTCTTACTGGTTCATTATTCTATCTGTAAACCTAAATACGCGTCCATATGAATATCAATGCTAAAAGATATTATGCTTTTTTTAACTTTTAAGCTTAAGAAAAATAAATTTAGCATTTCATTCCTAAACTTTATCTCAACTTTAATTAAAATATTAAAATTGTAAATTTCTTAAAAACAAAGAAAAAGAAGCAAGCAAATAAGACTTAAACGTTGCAAACTAAAAAAGAAAACCTAACGAAAAAAAAGAAGAAGAAAACATGGAAACTAATTTTGTATAATTTTTTAATTATGGCCACAAATTGTGAGTAATAAATACCATTTTTCAACTAACAGCAAACTTAATAAAGTTTCTGCCAGCAAACCACACAATTAATAAATTTTTATTACAATATTATTATTATTATTATTAATAAACTGAGAATTTGTAATTTGTTTTCTGGCGAAAGTTTTTCAATTATCAAGGCGTTTCAGCCAAGAATGAGAACAAAACAAAGAAATAGAAGAGAGAAATAAGGCTGCAAATATGCTTCATGTTTAAGGTTCATTGAATTTTTAATCGCACACAAGTGGCAGACCGTGAAAGTGTTTTGTGGTTGGCGACAAAAGACATTTAATGTCTTAGAAAATTTTTGTGGCAAACGAAGGGATTTTGAGCAAAAATAGCGTGCACACTGGTAAAGAATATTATAGTGTAAGGTAAATGAGCTAAACTTTGGCATTAGGTCATTAGAAAGAGTACCAAATAAGTTGTAATAACTACTAAAGTATATAAAATAGCAGAAATAGCAACTGATATTTGAGCGACATCTTCTAAGAGAGCAATTCTGAGGGAAGAAATTTACAGCACTAAATAATTATAGCAGCTA